>CM051831.1:58968988-60218988 GCA_028451465.1 Erethizon dorsatum
TTCGTTAGATTGATTCCTAGGTATTTCATTTTTTGGATGCTATTGTGAAAGGTGTGGTTTCCCTAATTTCTGTCTCAATGAGTTTTTTTGTGTGTGGGTACCGGTGTCGACCTCAGGACCTTGCACGCCAGCAGGGGCCCATGCTGTTGAGCGATATCACCTGCCCTTTTTTTGTATGTGGGTTCCGGGAGTCGAACTCAGGACCTCACGCTTGCCAGGCAGGCACTTATGCCACTGAGCTATCTCACCGGCCCTCAATGAGTTTTTTATTTGTGTACAGAAAGGCTATTGATTTTTGAGTGTTCACTTTGTATCCAGCTATGCTACTGAATTTGCTTATTAAATCTAGCAGTCTTTCAATGGAGTTTTTGGGGTCTTCTATGTAGAGTATCATGTCATCTGCAAATGATGATAATTTAACTTCTTCTTTTCCTATTGTTATTCCTTTTATTTCTTTCTCTTGTATAATTGCTATGGTAAAGTTTCCAGACTATGTTGAATAAGAGTGAAGACAGTGGACATTCTTGTCTTGTTCCTGATTTTAGAGTGAAAGCTTTCCGTTTTTGTCTGTTTAGTATAATGTTAGCTGTTGGTTTGTCATAGATGGCTTTTATCAAATTGAGATAAAGATCATCTATTCTAACTTTCTATATGGTTTTTATCATGAATTGCTGCTGGGCTTTGTTAAAAGCTTCTTCTGCATCTATTGAGATGATCATATGGTTTTTATCCTTGGCTCTGTTAATACGGTGTATTACATTTATTGATTTATGTATGTGGAACCATCCCTGCATCCCTGGGATGAATCCCACTTGGTCATGGTGTATAATCTTCTTGATGATTTGCTACATTCTGTTTGCTAGTATCTTATTGAGGATTTTTGCATCTGTGTTTATTAGGGAGATTGGTCTATAGTTCTCTTTCTTAGTTGGGTCCTTCTCTGGTTTTAGTATCAGGGTAATGCTTGCTTCCAGGAATGAATTTGGGAGTATTGCTTCCCTTTCAATTTCATTAAAGAGTTTGAGACGTAGTGGTGTTAGGTCTTCTCTAAATTTCTTGTAGAATTCAGCAATGAATCCGTCATTTTCTTTGTTGATAGGTTTTATTTAGGATTTTGGTTGGTTAGTTTTTGTTTTTTGGGTCTTTTTTTTGGTACTGGGAATCAAACTCAGGACCTTGTGCTTGCCAGGCAGGCGCTGTGCCACTGAGCTATACCTCCGGCCCCTGGGATTTTTATATCTTCTTGATTCAGCTTTGGTAATTCATATGTATCTAGGAATCTGTCCATTTCTTCTGCATTTTCCATCTTAGTAGAATATAAATTTTCAAAATAGGTATAGATGATCTTCTGGATTTCTGCAGGGTCCATTGTGATTTCACCTTTTTCATTCCTGATTGCATGGATTTGAGTCTTTGTTTCCTTTTTATGACAAGGTTGGCTAAAGGTTTGTCGATTTTATTTAATCTTTCAAAGAACCAACTCTTCCAGTATGTTGTATAATTGTTATAATTTCATTGTAGAAACTAATTTCTTCTTTAACTTCATCTGTGTCCCATTGGTTGTTCAGGAGGGTGTTATTTAATTTCCATGTGTTTATGAAGTTCTTGTGGTTTCTTTTGCCATTGGTTTCCAATTTCATTGCACTATGGTCTGATAATATGCATGGGATAATTTCATTTCCTTTACATTTACTTAAGTATGTTCTATGAGCTAGTATGTTGTCTATTTTGGAGAACGTCCCGTGTGCAGCTGAGAAGAATGTGTATTCTGATGTTGTGGGGTGGAACACTCTGTAGACATCTACTAAGTCCATTTGTTCAAAAGTTTGGTTCAGTTCTAATATTTCATTGTTGATTTTTTGTCTAGTTGATCTGTCTTTTCGTGACAGTGGAGTATTGAGATCTCCCAATACAATTGTATTAGTGTTTATTTCATTTTTCATGTCCGTTAATATTTGTTTTATATAGTTGGGTGCACTGGTATTTGTTGCATATATATTTATGATTGTTATCTCTTCCTCTTGGGTTGTTACCTTTACAGGGATGTAGTGGCCTTCTTTTTCTCTTTTAATCAGTCTTGGCTTGAAATTCACTTTGTCTGCAAATAGAATAGCTACCCCTGCTTTTTTCTGGGTTCCTGTCACGTGGAGTAGTGTTTTCCATCCTTTGACTTTCAGTCTGTGAATTTCTTTTTGAATTAAATGTGTTTCTTGTATGCAGCATATTGTTGGATCTTGCTTCTTGACCTATTCTGCCAGTCTGTGTCTTTTGATTGGTAAATTGAAACCATTAACGATTATGGTTATAACTGATATGTATTGACTTATCCTTGTCATGTTATTTTCCTGTTGTTGGTTCCCCTTTTTCCTCCCTCTGTTAAATTGTTTGCCTTGCCTGGTGGATTCCTTCTATTGAGGTTCATGGAGTTGTAGTTCTGGGCATCTCTTTCTAAAATGTCCTTCAAACATTTTGGAGTGCTGGTTTGGTGGTCATAAACTTCCTCACATGTTCTTTGTCATGGAAGTATCTTATTTCTCCATCAGTTTTGAAAGATAGTTTTGCAGGGTACATCAATCTGGTTTGGAGGTTGTTTTCCTTTAGAGCTTAAAATACTTCACTCCAACCTTTCCTTAACTTGAGGGTTTGTGCTGAGAAGTCAGCTGTGATTCTTATGGGCTGTGCTTTATAGGTGATTTGTTTCTTTTCCCTAGCAGCTTTTAATGTTCTATTCTTGTGTTGAATTTCTGGAATCTTGACTATGATATGCCCGGCTGTAGATTTTTTTTTTTTTTTTTTTTTTTTTTTTTTTTTTTGGTCATGGCGAATTGGAGTTCTTTATGCCTTACTTTATCTGTATGTCAAATTCTTTTTCCCTACAAGGGAAGTTTTCTGCCATGACATCTGTGAATGGTTGTTTTTATATCTTTGTGCTATCTCCTGCTTTTTTATTGACTCCAAACAATCTTAAGTTATTCTTCTTTGCATTATCTAGCAGGTGCTGGATTGATTTCTCATGGTCCCTTGCTATTTTTAAGAAATCTTGGGCTGGTGTGATGGCTCAGCAGCATAAGTGCCTGCCTGGCAAGCGTGAGGTCCTGAGTTTGACTCCCGGTACCCACACGAAGAAAGGGCCGGTGATATCACTCAGAGGCACAGGTGCCTGCTGGCGTGCAAGGTCCTGATGTCGACCCCTGGTACCCACAAAAAAAAAGAAAAAAAGAAGTCTTTCTTTTCATGATCACTAACCACAAGCCTGTCTTCTATATCTGAGATCCTGTTCTCACATTGGCTCATTCTGCTGTGGATACTTTCAATGGAATTTTTATTCTCTTGGATATCTGCTTGAATCTGTCTTATGGATTCCATTTCTTTCCTATGCTGGGCATTCATGGCTTCCATCATTTTCTTAAGCTCCTCCATTTTTGTATCTGTATCTGCTCTTGAGTCACTAAGCATGGTTTTTGTTGTGGACACCATCTCTTCAGTTATCTGAGAAATTATTTCTGATCTGATTTTTTCTAGAACCTCATTCAGTTGCTTTGTTGTTACCACTTCATAGAGGCCAGGTGAGTGGCTTTCGGATTGTCCCACCTCATTGTCCCCTGCGTTTGCCTTTGGTGGACTGGATGTCTGGGGTTGCGTCTTATTTGTCTCCTCATTTTCTTCTTCTTCTTCTTCTTCTTCTTCTTCTTCTTCTTTTTTTTTTTTTTTTAGTTTAATTCCTGGGTTGATGCTTGTAAATTGCCTATGGTGAGATACTTTATTGCTAGTATTTATAACCCTTAGGAAATGAGTACTTTGCAAAGGTGTCTTCCAGGTGTAGCTGATTTTTTGGTTTTGAGTCTGTTGCAAGATCCTACCTCTTCAGTTTGTTGGGGATGAGGAGTTGCTGACTGCCTGGCCCAGCCCCTGGTTCTTTGGCACAGTTCCACAGTATTTTCTATGACCCTTAGTCAGTCAGTCTTGGAATACGAGGAAGAACAGCTGGTTAGAACAGTTATGTCACTTTGGCTAAAGTGGTACCATCAGCAATAACAATAGCATCAAACACAGCCTAGAAAATGACAAACTGAGGTAACCATTAATTTGCCACCTTTAACCATATGAACTAGATTTGTGGTTATATAACAAAATCTAAGACAAACCAGAAAATTATATGCAGTATATAAGTCCTTCATATGTCAATTTTACCCTCAGGGTTAAAATTTAAAAGGGGTTAGGGAGAAAATAGAGAAGCAGCAAAAGAAGAAGAGATTAGAAGTAAGGCTGGAGGACAAAGGGGGAGATCATGCTAACTTTGGGAAACTGGTGCAGAGGGAAAGAAAGAAGGAAGAGATAAAAGGAAGGAACAGAACAGAGCAACAACCACAAAGAGTCGAGAAACCATGTTCACACTCATAAAAACAAGGTCAAACAATGAAGGAGAAAAAAACCCAAAAAACAAAAACAAAACCACGACAACAACAATAAACAAACAAGACAGAGAGAGAAAAAAAAAGTCCACTTCCAGGTTTGTCTCTGCTATCACTGGTAGAGAATGTGTGGAGACAGAGTCCAGATCTGTGTTGATCTATCCCAGCAAGCCAGCAGTAGCTTTATGGTGGGGTAGTGGATAATCTTAGCAAACCTGAACCTTTATTTCCCCCGGAATTCAGGCTGTATTCTGGCCACAGGAGCCAAGACCAGACCCATTTGGCCTGCAGCAGTCAGCGCAACTTCTGCAGCGGTCCTGAACCCAGCTGTGAGCCTTTAGATGGAGCCCGCAGCTGCTCTGAGTTCTGAGCTCAATGGCCTCTCTCCAAGATGGCTCCCGGTCAGTCGCTCTTTCCCATTGGACAAAGGAGCCCTCAGCACTCACTCCCAGCTAGTGCAGTCCTTCATGTCCACTGCTCCCCTCCACTACTGCATCTCTCTGTGGAGGCCTCTGGGGTTGCCAGCAGTCACCAGGTGTCTGCAGGTTTGAACCGCTCCTCTTGCACAGTGAGTCCCGACTTAGGGAGAAGGTTCCACTGGCTGTCTCCTTCTTCTTTGTTGAAGTTTCTCTCTTCACTCTCTCTGTGGTCTTCAATTCTCGTTTCAGATCCTTCCTGGGTCCAGGGGACCCACTTCCCTCCTTGTCTTCCTCATGTTGCTGTATTCCAGTGTCTGGACAGCAACTCTCAGAGAGGCTCTTTCTCTGTTGCTTACCGCTCCGCCATCTTGGTACTTCTTTCCATTTGTTGATTCTTGGTGCTGTTTCCCATGCAACTGGAGTTATGTTTGGAAAGTCCTTGCCTATGCCTACGTCTTCAAGAGTTTTACCTATTTTATCTTCCAAGAGATTGTTTCTATTTTAATATTTAGATCTTTGATCCATTTTCACTTTAGTTTAATACATGGTGAGAGACATGGGTCTAGATTCAATCTTCTGTGTATGGCTAGTTTTCCCAGTACCATTTGTTAAAGAAGCTATCTTTTATTCAGCATATGGTTTCAGTGCCTTTGGCAAAGATTAGGTAGCTGCATGTGCCTGGAAGGGGGTGTGTATGTGTGTGAGAGAGTGTGTGTGTGTGTGTGTGTGTGTGTGTGTGTGTGTGTGTGTGTTGCTGGTGATTGAACCCAAAGCCTTGTACATATTAGGCAAGTACTCTACTACTGAGCTATACTTCTAGCCCAAGAATAGTAATAAATTGTGCTGAAAACATTGGAGATTCATATTGGTTTGGGAATGCCTTTATCACTTAAAGATTATTTGGACTTTTCCCTAAAACTTATATAGTTGTTTTGTTTTATTTTTGGTATGTTTTATCTTTAACTCTTTAATCCATCCAGAATTAATACATGTGAATGATAAAACATCCTATCATTTTAGGATTCAGTAACAAAATAAATATTTTAATGCAGAATATTTTCAGGTAAGTAATAATGTAAAGATGCTAGAGATACCTTTTTTAAAAATAAGCAATATCCTCATAGAAATTAAGAAAACATTTTTATGTTTCTGTTTGTGAAGCAGCTGTATATTATGAAGTTTATTTTAGGGCAGAGTTGTTATTTTTGCACATTTTCATTAAATAGCCATTAAATATTCCATCTAATAAGGATATTATTGGAGGCATAGATTTGTATTTCCCAGTTTTGTCAATGTGTGACAAACATCAAGCAGAAAGATGTCTGATAGCAATTAGTGCCTGTAGGTATCTTAGTTCTTATGTAATGACAGATCTTTTAAAAAGTAGATAATTGCAGTAAATAAGATACAGAGAAGGAAAACAGAAGAAGAAAACAGCAAAAGGGAATAAGAAGGAAAAGAAACAGAAAAGTCACTGAAAAGAAAAAAGAAAAGAGAAAAGTTAACATTTTTCTAGTGAGGGGAGGTTTTATGCTATCCAAAACAATCTTTAAAAAATTATCTCAGGCCTCTAGCCCTAGTGTGGTTTTGTTATTGTTTTGTTCATTTAGATTTTTTTTTTTAATGTGTTATGTATTTGTGTTGTACTGTTGTATTTTTTTCTTTTTTGATAGGCTGTCAAATGTATACTGTTAAATGGACTTGGGATTCTAGCATTCATAGTTCTTTGTTACTTCCTTTAGGCAGTTGAGAATTTTGAACCAGAAACTCAGAGAACGAGAAAAAACTCCAAAGGCATATGGTAATATGGAATGCAACCCTGAATGTAGGTAAAAGAACTTAAAGGATTGATATTAAAGTCTTGTGACTCTGGAGATGCTGGAAGAGAATTGAACTTCCTTAATTGTATTGTCTAAGTAGATTTTTCTTTCTGTCTGCCTTTTTTTTTTCCTATTCTAGGTTTTGAACCCAGAGTCTTGGCAAATTCTAGGCAAGCACTCTACCACTGAGCTATAGTGCTAGCCCAGTTTTCTTTATTTCTTAAATCAACTTTTTAAAAAAGATAGGAATAATACCCCTTATTAAAATTTAAAATAATATAGAAAAATAAAAGATCAGTAATATCACTTTCCAATAATACACCTTTATTAAAGGTTTATATCGTGCCAGGCACAATAGAACTATATATGTACTTTTTTTTTTTTTTTTGTGGGTACCGGAGGGTCGACCTCAGGACCTTGCGCGCCAGCAGGCGCCCGTGCCGCTGAGCGATATCACCGGCCCCTTTTTCGTATGTGGGTTCCGGGAGTCGAACTCGGGCCCTCGCGCTTGCAAGGCAGGTGCTTAAACCGCTGAGCCATCTCACCGGCCCTATATGTACTTTTTTTAAGAATGCGATTACACTGTGTATATTCTTCCAAAGCTCTTATTTAGAGTATGGTGGACATTTTTCTCTATCAAAATACATAAATATGCTTTTTTTCTCTTTAGTAACTACTTGAATATTCTGTTTATGTGGCTGTACTATAAAATATTTAAAATATCTGGGTTTTTCCCCAGTGCAAACAGTGACACAGTGAAAATCCTTGTGTAAATGTCTTTGTGCCTGTTTGTGAGCATATTTTTGCAGGATAGATTTATAGCAGTAGAATTGATGAGGCAAAAGTTGCACTTTTGAAGATACTCCCGAATCGTCCTCCTGTTTGTTTTGTTTTGTTTTGACACTGTATTGCCCAGCCTAGTCTCTAACTCCTGGACTCAAACAGGCCTTGGCTTCTCCACTAGCTGGAAATACAGACCTGAGCCACCAAATTCTCCTTATGGATCACAGAGCTTAATAGAGAAAAAAGTTGTAATTAGAAGAAGAGATGATGTCTTAAGTCACTTTCTTGTCACTAAGACACGATATCTAACACTCACACCTTAGAGGAAGAGAGGTTTATTTGGCCCACGGTTATCCAAGGCAGAAGTGATGTACAGAATGCTGGTCACACCATGGCAGCCAGGAAGCAGAGAGTGAAGGGACAAGCCCGAGAAGGTGATGCCCCCGCCAGCTCACTTGCCCTGTGGCTGCCTCATCCTGACAGACCCCACCTCCCCACAGCAAGTCAGCTAGATAGCCCCATGGTTCGGTCACCTCCAACAGCTCTGCCTGTGGGCACGTGAGACCTTTGGGGCACATTCTTGATTCAGACCATAACAGATGAGAACCTTTCTTTTAAGGTTCTCAGGAGCTTTTTCTGAGTCTGATGTAAACACAAATGTCACAAAGAAACAGCTTTATAAAATGTTTCTCCAGAAATGTTTTTTTCAATTTCTGAACAGTAAAATACATTCAAAAAGCATCAACAAAATGGAGGGAAAATTTTGCAATACATGACCTAACAGAGGCTTAATCTTGTAATACGTAAGTATCTTTTACAGAGCAATAAGAAAAATAGAAGAACAAGCGTTTTATGAAAAGTGTTTAGTTTCACTAGAGTGATTTCAGATAGATTACTCTGGTTGTATTATAAACAAACAATGGGGGTTAGATAAGGATGACAAAGAGAAGGTCAGGAAGGGAAGTAGGGAGACCAGTGGTTGCCACTCTAAGTAGCTTGTCTCTTTTTATTCTTTTACCTATTCCCCCCCGCTTTTTTCTTCCTTTATGTGGGTACCGGGAATCGAACTCAGGACTGGCCCCTATTCCCCTTTTTTGAAAGACCATTTATTACTATTTATAATTCCTTGTTTTATACCAGCTCCATGAGAGCAGGGACCATGTCTATGTTGTTTACTGCTATACCCCAGATTCTAATAGTGTTCTTCAAACATAGTAATCATTCATTCAAAGCTGTATTAGCTGAATGAAATCATGCCATGTACTTTTATAGCCATGAGAAGGAATGTGATAAATCTGTGCTGATACCCAATAGTCTTATGGGGAAAAAAGGGCAAAGTTAAAAACTGTGAGTACAGTATAGTATAATTCTTTTATGTTTATGGGGAGAAGAGAAACACTTGATTAAGAATAATTTGGTATCATTGGTATTTTGTGGCTCTCGAATTTTTTACTTTGTACATTTATTATTCATTCTTTCAAAAAGGTAAAAATACTGGGAGCCGGTGAGATAGCTCAGCAGCGTAAGCGCCTGCCTGGCAAGCACGAGGTCCTGAGTTCGACTCCTGGTACCCACATACAAAAAAAGGGCCAGTGATATCACTCAGTGGCACGGATGCCTGCTGGCACGTGAGGTCCTGAGGTCGACCCCCCGGTACCCACAAAATAAAATAAAATAAAATAAAAAGGTAAAAATAACTTAGTGCCCAAATTATCAACTTGAGAAGAAAAGCATGACTTCTGCCAATCAATTCATGCATATAATTATTAAGTAGAGTCAAAAAGTTCCAGACCTTTTCCTTCTTCAAATGTATCTTTTTCAGATTTGTTCTTCTAAAATTGGAAAACAGCTATTTGATCTTTTTTGTCTTGCAGTGTTTTCCCTTCAGTCACTGAACATGTCCCTGCAAAATCAACTGCAAGAGTCACTGAAGAGCCAGGAATTACTACAGAATAAAAATGAAGAGCTGCTAAAAGTGATTGAAAATCAAAAAGATGAAAACAAAAAATTTACTAATATATTTAAAGACAAAGATCAAACTCTTCTTGAAAATAAACAGCAATTTGACATTGAGATAACAAGAGTAAAACTTGGTATGTATTTGGACTATCGTTACAGTCACGTTTTTTTAAAAGGTATGAAAAACTCAGACTTTTTGTTGTTTTAGAATTGGAGGAAGCCTTGGTAAATGTGAAAGACTCCCAGTTTCAGTTAGAAACTGCTGAAAAGGAAAATCAAATACTGGGAATAACACTACGTCAGCGTGATGCTGAGGTGGCTCGCCTGAGAGGATTAACCAGGTAAAATGGATTTTTTTCAATAACCCAAGCCTTTTAATTAGCTGTATTTATAAACTTTAAAATAATATCAGATTTTTCCTATATATTTTTTTCTCTTAATTTTGTAGGTGTTCTTTTGCTAATTTCTAACATTTTCTTCTGTTCAATTGAGTTAGGCAAACCTGGCTAAATGTGTTTTTAAACTGTGTGCGTCGAGGTAATGGACTCAGACAAGGAGCTGAGGACTTGCATATGGCAGAGTGATTGAGCTCTCTGAAGCCGGAGACCTGAGTAGAATCTCAGCTCTCACACATGATTAGTTAACTGTGAGGATGTTACTTAGCTTCTCCAAACCTTGACTATAAAGTAGAGACACAAACAGGATTGTTACGGGGCTGAGGGATAATGCATGAAAAACATTTAGCATGCTGAGCCCTCATGCCATGTGAGCACAGGATAAGTCACTCAGCCTCTTTTAGCTACATTTTCTTCATTTCATCAGTAAAATGAGGGAGCTGCAGCAGTCCCCCTTCAATCCCTGACATATGTGTTCCCAAATCAATAAAATTGCTTTTCTCAACTTTAGTATTATGTACACCTACACAGTTCAGTTTTCCTTTGAGATATTTGCAAAGAATTGAATTTTCAACCATTTTTAAGTTCCAGAGGAGAAGTTATTTTAGTCTGGAAAGTCATTAGATCTGACCATACCCATGAATGATGCTGGAAATTCACAGTTCTAAATGTAAAACAATTCTGCATATAAGTCTCTCTTATATTTCCAATTAACAGATCAATTTTGAATTATACACTTTTTTATTAGTACATGTTTGTAATAGATGCATCTTACAGTCATCTTGGAGGGTGGGTGCATGTACATAATAGTGTTTGTTTCTTTTTTAAATTCCCTTTCCCTCCCACCTCCCTCCCTCCTCCTCTAAATCCCCTTTCCCCATTTTCATTCTTGTTCATATTATTATTATCTCATGTTTATGACATACAGTGTTTACATTCATTGAGGTTATTAGGTTCCTGCACATGGCGTATCTTTATTCTACTTACTTCCCTTTCCCTCTCCCTCTCTCCTTGCCCTCGGTCTCCCAGACCCCTTCCCATATGCTACAGATCCATCCCCTTGTCTCCTTCTATCCATCCTTTATTGTGTTCTTTGTTTGTACTTTGCCTTACTCTAATGAGAGATGTTATATGGTATTTGAACTTATTTCACTCAACATATTTTCCAGGTGCATCCATTTTCCTACAAATGCTGTCAATTCATCCTTTATAGCTGAGTAGTATTCCATTATATATAGATACCACATTTTCTTTACCCGGTTGTCTGTTGATGGGTATACAGCCTGCTTCCAAGATAGCTATTACAAATTGTGCTGCTATAAACATTGGTATGCATGTATCACTGTAGTGTGATGTCTTAAGCTCTTTGGGGAAGATACCTAGAAGGAGGATAGCTGAGTGATATGGAATTTCTAATTTTAGCTGAGAAATCTCCATACTGACTTCCATAATAGTTGAACTAGTTTGCATTCCCACGAACAGTGGTGGAGGGTTCCTTTTTCATTGCAGCTGTGCCAGAATTTGTTATTTTTGACTTCTTAATGCTTGCCATTCTTTCTGGTGTAAAATGGGATCTTGGCATTGTTTTAATTTGCATTTCTCTAATGACCAGAGATGTTGAACGTTTTTTCATACACTTGTTGACCATTTGTACTTCTTTCTCTGTGAAGTGTCTGTTTATTTCTCTTCCCCATTTCTTGAATGGGTCTTTTACTTTAGGTGTCTAATTTTTTTTTAGTTCTTTTTGTATTCTAGATATTGGTCTTCTGTCTGAGGAATATCTGGCAAAAATTTTGTCCCATTCTCTAGGTTGTCTCTACACACTACTAGTTGATTCTTTTGCTATACAGAAACTTTTAAATCTGATAATGCCATTTGTTGATTCTTGCTGTTATTTCTTGTGCAACTGTGGTTCTGTTTAGAAAACCCTTTCTTACACCTATGACTTCATGTGTTTTACTTATTTTATCTTCAAGTGGGTTCAATGGTTCTGTTTTAATGTTTAGATCTTTGATCTATTTTGATATTAATCAAAGTTAAGTACATGGTCCAGTTTCAATCTTCTGCAGTTATCCAGTTTTCCCAGCACCACTTGTTGAATAGGCTGTCTTTGCTCCAACATACACTTTTGGCCCCTTTGTCAAAGATCAAATAGGTGAATGTACCTGGTGATGTTTCTGTATCCTCTTGAATTACAAACTTTTAGGGAAATAGATGAAACAGTAATATCTGTAAAATATTTAATAAATACATTTGAAATTTCTTTAATCTGTTAACAGAGAAATGATGCTTTTTATCAGATTTATATTTCATAGAATAATTTTATTAAAATTTTTATTTAATAATGGGAAAGCAAAAGACATTTCTTGTATTCATGTAAAATTATAGTTTATTAGGCTCTGGCCACAGTTTCTAAACATTGGTTATACTACTCTTCAAAGTAAGAGAATGTCCCTTCTTGTGAAAGTCTTCATAGTGTCTCAAAGGAATGGCTCTTGTTTTCTGAGGAGTCATTTTGGGATGAAAACTTGGTTATTGTCAAGTACTTATGGTAAGAGAAGCCAATAGCAAAAGACCACATGTATGGCTCCATTTATACAAAATGTCCAGAATAGGCAAATTTATTGAAACACAAAGTAAATCAGAGCTTGCCACAGGCTTGGAAAAGAGGTGATAGAATGGGGAATGATTGCTAATAGGTATAGCATTTCTCTCTGGGGTGACAAAAATGTTCTGAAAGTAGATAGTTGTATGCAACATTATGAATATACTAAAACCCACCAAATTGTGCATTTAGAGGGGTGAATTTTGTGGTATGTAAATTATATCTCAAATGTTGTTTTAAAAATATATATATTATATACAGTCCCTTTACTTCTTGCTTGGCAGGGTCTCACTATGTAGTTTAGGCTGGCCTTGAACTCACTAGGTAGCCCAAGCTGGCCTTGAACTCACAGCAGTTCTCCTGCCTCAGCCTCCTGAGTACTGACATCACAGGTGTGTGCTACCACATCTGGTACAGTCCATTTAGAAAAGTAAAGGGAGGAAAAGAAAAAGGACAGCAAGTCAGCATAGTCAAATGCCATGAAAGGTTGCTTAGGCATTACTGTGGGCATCTCCTTCCTCATTCTAAGGCACATGGTTCTCAGCCCCAAGCACAATATCTGATGAAGAGGATCTAGTGTAGAGGACCACCTGGACAACTCTCCTCGAAAGAAGAGCAGTTATCTCCATTTTAGCTAAACCTGGCCCTATTTCCGTGTACTGATATGTACAGAGCTGGCTAGGACATGTCCTTATCCCCTCAGTTGGCTTTAAGCAATGCAAATGGGTGTAGCAGAGGCGCTGAAGTGTAGTCTTTGAAGCAAGGTCAATTTTGCCCCGCCCTGTAGCTCCCAAGAAGCATGTGTGAGCAGGCGGGAAGGAGAGCCACTCTGGGATTGAGCCTCGAGAAAGAGGCTGTGACATCTCAGGGCATAAAAAATTATGCATCAAAGCTGAAGCACCGCCCCAAAACATTAGATACTGCCTCGAATTGTGTTATACAGATTACTCTTTCTGCACATCTCTCTTGGCATGTTGCAGAGGTGATTTCAGGCCTCCTGCCTAGCCCAGCTCATGGCACTCACTACTGCCTGCCACAACTACAGTCACTCATCCCCGAGCCACTCCCCTCTTCACGAATTAATAAAACCTGGTTCGGCCCTGTTGAGGCCTTTGTTCTGGTTAGCCATCGTTCTAGCTGGACTTAGGACCCCTTGGCTCCCCACAACTACAAATATGCCTTAGTATCTTTCTTCTCACCATACATTGCACTGGAAGTGGTAGATTGGAATTAACTTATTAGAATTCTGATAACTTTTCCATGGCATTACAAATGTGGATTTTTCTGGGCCGTGATGATGTCTAGAAGGGCTTTCTATAATCTAGTTCCTTGTCTTTTCTCTCTTAGTCTTTTTGTTGTTGTTGTTCATACTATTACATCCAGCTTTTTTAGTTATATAAAATCAAAAGCTAATAGTCATTTATTTGTAAAGTATTTTGATGTTTTTCAGTCTTTTCCCCCTGTTATTTGATTTGTTCTTCTTTATGGAGGGAGGATTTTAGAATCTGTATTTTCACAGATGGAGAAACTAAGGCCATATGAGTAAAGTATTAATAGAAAGTTAATACCAGAGCTGGGACTAGAACTCTTATCTCTTAATTTCTAGCCAGATTTTCTTTCCCTCTCACACAGGGCATGGCTTTAGCTAAAACAGTTTATTTCTGGGAACAACTCTCTACCTGATTTAATCTAAGTAAAATTTAGCTTTTTTTTTAACCTGAGAGATAGATGGAAAAATGGATGGATTTATTTGCTTATTCATTTATTAAACATACATTTATTATTATGTTCCAAATATGTATGTACAAAACACACATTAGAATATTTAATTATTTTAGTTGCTAAATGCCCACATCATCAAGCCAAAAGTTTAGTGCTTTAGTGATGTATGGAGAGAGATATCTTTTTTTGTTTTTAAGGATAGACTTGACTAAATACTATTCAACATAGGCAGTGCATTTACCAGGAAAATTGGTAGCAAAAGATAAGAACGGTCTTTCAGAGTAATAGTATATTTACAGAATAATACTATTTATTATTTTAGAAAGTAGTATACGTAAGTGGAAGCCTAAAGAAATGAAGGGACTTCTCTGACTTTTACAGCTGTTTAGTTCCTGGACTGGGACCTGAGCAGGATTTCAAATTTTCTCTTTACTTTTGCTTCCTGTCTTGTAAGGGAAAGCTTGTCTCTGAGTGAAGGTGACCCATTATCTTCGTAGAATGTCTTTGTACCTCGTCATTCTTCAAAGTAAGTCTTTTCCAGTGTTTATTAAGATCAAAGAAGGGTTTGCTTGTAATTGCAGCCTTCTTTTTCTTAACATTTACCCTAACATAGGAGTATAGGAACTGAAAAAGGTAATTGATTCTTGGATACCATCTGCCTTTGGAAAAGACAGTATATAAAATATCAGGTAGAAACTTTTTTTTTCTCCTTTCCTTGAGACTCAAGAATTTTCCCAACATTTTTGTTGTTGTTATTGTCGTTCCATTTCTGTTAAGCACTGCTTCTTTCTATGCTGGGCATAAATCCTGCCTCATGACTACTAGCTCACCTGTTAAATTAAGTGTGATCTTTAAATGACTGAAACCTGGGCCGGTGAGATAGCTCAGCGGCATAAGCGCCTGCCTGGCAAGCGCGAGGTCCTGAGTTCGACTCCCAGTAGCCACATTAAAAAAAAAAAAGAAAAGGAAGACCAAAACCTGGTGGGCAGGCTTAGCACAGCATCTCGCATAGGGTTTCCTCAGTATCACTCCCCCTCCCTCTTCCCCACTCATAACTGGAAGAGAAGAGCTCAAAGCCTCCAAACAAAGTGATGCTAAGGAGATAGAAATATTAATCACTTGGATTTTACATATTTATACATGTATTGAAATAATCACATTGTATCCCATAAATATGGACAATTACTGCCTCTTACTCAAAAATTTTTAGTATTTTAGGGAGATGGGAATGTTAACTACCCTAACTCAGTCATTGCGTGCTCTATGTATGTATCAAATTACCACACCGTACCCCAGAAATTTGTACACTTAAAATAGTAATTTAAAAAGAATACAGACTTCATGAAATTTTTGAGTGACTTTCTCAAATTTGGAGAGAGGTAAAGAGACTGAAAGGTACATGTATGAGGTCTAAACAAATATCCTAAACACTCTCTCTTCTAAATCTTCACTGATTTTGAAATATACTTTTATCACTTTTTCTTTCTTCAGATTTACTAGAGCATATGTAACTTAAAATTTGGGAACAATTAATGTATTTTAATAGATAAGTAGTAAGTATTCCAAGTAGCTTCAAAGAATACTGCTCACAGTGCTGATAGTTCTTTAAATTAGGATATTTTAAATAGCTTAGAAAAACCTTGCATTTCTTGATATGAAAATGTGTCAGGTTTTTAAGCATTAAAATTTCGTTTAGTTATATTCTGTATAAAAGAAATATATCTACTTCGTAGCTATCTAGGTGCCTACATTGCTTCTTTGAACTTTTAACTCTTTATATCTCTTTACAGAGGCTTCTCTTTTAATTTCAGAAATAATACTGAGTCATATTATACATCAGAAGTTTGATTGCTGTCATTTTCCAGAGTTTAAGCTATTATTAGTGTTATGGTCCCTTTTTTCATTTTTTAATCCCTGATTCCAGAGGCTGAAATATATAATGCATTACTAAGTATGGTCACCCTGCATGCAACAGAACTCAAAAATTTATTCCTCCTGTCTAACTGAAACTTTCCCATTCCCCATCTCTTAGCTACCATCATCCAACTCTCTATGAGTTCACCATTGTTATGGGTTGGGTTTTGTTTTGTTTTGTTTTGTTTTGTGGTGCTTTTGAAATGCAGGGCCTTTCAAATGCTAGGCAAGGACACTACCACTGAGCTATACCCCTAGCCCAAGTGCAACTTTAATTTTAGAGTCCATTTATATGTAAGGTCATGTGGTCTGTCTGTCTGTGCCTATCTTATGTCACTTAGCATAATGTCCTCCAGATTCATCATGTTGTTATAGATGACATAATTTCCTTTTTTTTAAAAAAGTCTAAATAACATTGTTTATAGACCACATTTTCTTTATCCATTCATCAATCAGTGGATGCTTAGGTTGATTCTATGTCTTGACTATAGTGAATAATGCTGTAGTGAACATGGGAGTGCAGATAATGGACATGCTGATTTCAGTGCTTTTGGAAATGTACCTAGTAGTTCCAGTTTTAGACTTTTGAGGAACCTCCGTGTCATTTTCCATAATGGCTTTTTAATTTACGTTCCCACCAACAGCACACAAAAGGTCCCTTTTTCCATATCCTCACCAACATTTTTATCTTTTTGATAATAGCCATACTAACAGGTATGAGGTGATAGCTCATTGTGATTTTAATTTGTATTTCTCTAGTAATTAGTGATGTTGAGGTTTTTTTCTAACCTATTAGTTATTTGGGGTTTTTTTGTTTGTTTGTTTGTTTGTTTTAGAAATACCTGTTCAGGTCCTTTGCCTATTTTTTTAATTGAGTTGGTTTTCTTTGTTTCTGTTTGCCATCGCGTTGTATTCTTTTTTTTTTTTTTTTTTTTTGTGGGTACCGGGGGTCGACCTCAGGACCTTGCGCGCCAGCAGGCACCCATGCCGCTGAGCGATATCACCAGCCCTTTTTTCGTATGTGGGTTCCAGGAGTCGAACTCGGGCCCTCGCGCTTGCCAGGCAGGCGCTTATGCCGCTGAGCCATCTCACCAGCCCATGCGTTGTATTCTTGATGTATTTTGGATATTGATCCCTTATCAGACATAGGTTTGCAAATACTTTTTCTCACTCTGGGTTTTCTCCTCACTGTGTTGTTTCCTTTTATGTGAAAAAGCTTTCTAGTTTTTTGTTTTGTGTTTTGCCTGTACTAGGGATTGTACCCAGGACCTTTGCACTGAACCACATCCCAAGACTTTTTTATTTTCTATTTTGAGACAGTTTCCCAAAGTCACTAAGTCACCCAGACTGGGTTCCAATTTACAATCCACCTGCCTCAGCCTCTCACAGTGATGGAATTACAGACATACACTACCACATCTGGTCAAAGCTTTCTAATTTGATGCAGTTTCTTTGGTCTGTTTTGTTTTTGCTACCTGTGATTTTAAGATCATAGCGCAAAAATTGTCCAGACCAATGTTGTATGAAGCTTATATCCTGTGTTTTCTTCTAGTAGTTTTATAGTTTGTGCGTTTTAAGTCTTTAATTCATTTTGAGCTGATTTTTTGTACTGTATAAGGGCCCAATTTCATTCTTTTGTTTGTAGATATCCATTTTCCTAAAATTGTTTATTGAAGAAGACTGGTCTTTCCCCATTTTATGGTCTTGGCACCTTTGTTGAAAATCAGTTAGCTACAAATCTGTGGGTTTATTTCTAGCTTTCACTCTTGTCCCATTGGTAAAATGTTTTTATACAAGTACCGTGTTGGTTTTGATTAGAGTAGCTTTATGATATATTTTGAAATCAAGGAGTTTGATGACTCCAGCTTTGCTCTTTCTGCTCAAGATTGCTTTGGCTGTTTGGAATTTTGGGGGTTCCATATGGATTTTAGAATTATTTTTTTTATGTCTTTGAAAAATGGCATTGGAATTGTGGTAAGGATTGCATTGAGTCTGTAAATTGCTTTAAATAGTGCAGACATTTTGTGAGTATTAATTCTTCCAATTCACGAGCATCGAGTAGCTTTTCATTTATTTGTGTTTTCTTCTTTCATCAATGTTTGTTTTCTATACACAAGTCTCTTATCTCCTTGGTTAAATTCACTTTTTGGTATTTTGGGTGTTTTAATCACTCGGTAAATGGTATTGTTTTCTTCATTTCTTTTTTGGATAGTTATTGGTATATAGAAATCATTTTGATATTTATGTATTGGTTTCGGTATACTGTAATTTTAAAAATCGATTCTAATAGTTTTTTGGTGTGGTCTTTGGAGTTTTTTTATTTATAACATCACACAGTTTCATTCCTTTGTTTTCTGTTAGGATGCTTTTTACAGACAGTCCTCGAATTCCTGTGATTCAATTCAGCTTTTTTTTTTTTTTTTTTTTTTTTTTTTTTTTTTACTTTACATGGATTTTTCAGGATATGAAATGAATTTTCAACAGAGGATATTTCCAGCTTACAATAGGCATATCAGGATGTAACCCCATCATAAAGTCAAGGAGCATCTGAATTTCTCTCTCTTGCCTAAGTGCTCTGGCCAGGACTTCTAGTACTGTGTTGAAAAGAGGTAGTAACGGTGAGCATGGCTGTCTGGTTCCTGTTCTTAAAGGAAAAGTTTCCAACTTTTCTCCAACGAGTATGTTAACTGTGGACTTATCATATATGGTCTTTTTGGGTTAAGGAACATTTCTTGTGTACCTAATCTGTTTAGAGTTTTTAATCATGAAAAGGTATTGAATTTTATAACATGGCTTTCTGTATCTCTTGAGATAGTAATAAAGTTTTTATCCTTTATTTTGTTAATGTGGTGTATCAGTCACATTTATTGATTTGCATATGTTGAACCATCCTTTTATCCCCAGGATAAATCCCACTTGGTCATACTGAGTGATTCTTTTAAGATGTTTTTTAATTTGGTTTGCTGGTATTTTGTTGAGGATTTTTCTGTCTGTATTCACCAGGGATATTGGCCTGTATTTATCTTTTTCTGTAGTGTCCTTGTCTGCCTTTGGTGTAAGGTAACTCTGGCCTTGTAAAATGAGTTTGGAAAAGTTCTCTCCACTTCAGTTTTTTGGAAGAATTTGAGGAGGATTGGTATTAGTTCTTCTTCTTCTTCTTTTTTTTTTTTTTTTATATGCGGGTACCAGGAGTCGAACTCAGGATCTCGTGCTTGCCAGGCAGGTGCTTATGCCGCTGAGCTATATCACCGGCCCTAGTTCTTCTTTAACTATTTGGTAGAATTCAGCTATGAAACTGTCTGGTCCTAGGCTTTTCTTTAATGGGAGACTTTATTACTGATTCAATCTCTTTGTTACTGATCTGTTCACATTTTCTCTTTGTTCATGATTCAGTCTTTGGAATTTATTCATTTCCTGTAGGTTATCCAATTTGTGGTGTGATTTTTTTTTTCAGAATCCTTTGTATTTCTGTGGTATGAATCGTTAATGCCTTCTCTTTCATTTCAGATTTTCAGTTTTTCTCTTTTTTCTTAATAAGTCTAATAAGGTTTTGTTAGTTTTATCTTTATAAAAAGCCAACTCTTAAGTTTCATTGATTTGTTTTTTAGTCTTTTTCTTTTTTCTTTCTTTCTTTCTTTTTTTTTTTCCTACTCTGATTTTTGTCATTTCCTTTCTTCTGCTAACTTTAGGCTTGGTTGGAACTTTAGTTCCTTGAGATATAACATTAGATTGTTTATTTGAGATCTTGCTGTTTTTCTGTTACAGGCATTTATTGCTATAAATTTCCCTTTGAATTGCTTTTGCTGTATACTATAAGTTTTGGTATATTGTGTTTCCATTTGTCTCAAAGTATTTTTTTATTTCACCTTCAATTTCTTCTTTGCCCCATTGGTTGTTCAGAAGCATGTTGTTTCATTTCCACATCTGAATTTTCTAATTTCTCCTATTATCGATTTCTAGTTTTATTGTGAGCAGGAAAGATATTTAATATGATTTATTCCTCTTAAATTTATATGAGGCTTTTTTCTGGCCTAACATGATTTATACTAGATAATATTTCATATGTGCTAGGGAAGAATATTCTCTCCTGTTGGGTGGAATGCTTTGTATAGGTCTATTGGTTTGGTCTAAAGTGTAATTCAATCTGATGTTTCTGTATTAATTTTCTATCTAGATGATATGTCCATTGTTGAAAGTGGGGTATTGACATCACCTGGTATTATTGTATTACAGTTCATCGCTTAGATCATTTAATGATTGCTTTATTAGGTGCTCCAATATTGGATGTGTGGTTATGTTCTTTAGGTGATTTGATCCCTTTGTTATTATATAATGACCTTCTTTCTCTCCTTTTTTTTTTTTAATATGCGGGTACCGGGAGGACCTCGTGCTTGCCAGGCAGGTGCTTATGCTGCTGAGCTATATCACTGGCCCCCTTTCTGTCTTTTTAAGCTTTCAACCTAAATGTATTTTGTCTGATGGAAGTGTAGCTACCCTCGCTTTCTTTTGGTCTCTATTTGCTTGGAATATCTTTTCGAATCTTTTTACTTTTCAATGTGGTATTTTTTACTAGTAAAGTGATCTCTTATAGGCAGCATATGGTTGGGTCTTATTTGTTCTTATCCATTCAACCACTTTATGTCTTTTGATTGGAAGATTTAATCCATTTACAAAGTAACTAGTGATGAGTATGGACTTATACCTGCCATTTTATAATTTCTTTTCTGATAGTTTTGTATATTCCTTATTTCATTTTTCCTCTCACTGCCTTATTTTGCGGTTTGATGATTTTCTGTAGTGGTATGCTTTGACTCCTTTCTTTTTATGTTTTATACAACCACTGTAGGGTTTTGCTTTGTGGTTACCATAAAGTTTACATAAAGCATCATACAACAGGCTATTTTAAGTTGGTAATACTTTAGCTTTAATCATATACAAAAACTCTATACTTTTACTACTTTATATTTTTGATGCCAAAATTTATGTCTTTTTGTAATTTGTATTCTTCAACAACCTATTGTGGTTAGTTTTTGTAATAGTTTTGTATTTTAACCTTCATATTAGAGATAAAATTGCTTTACACACAGCCTTTATAGTACTAAAGTATTCTGAATACAATTATTGGTTGCTTATATCATTGAGGTTTTTTTTTTTTTATGTGGGTACTGGGAGTCGAACTCAGGACCTCGTGCTTGCCAGCAGGTGCTTGTGCTGCTGAGTGATATCACTGGCTCTTTTTTCCTTTATGTGGGTACCGGGAGTTGAACTCAGGACCTCGCACTTGCCAGGCAGGTGCTTAAGCCGCTGAGCCATCTCACTGGCCCTATCATTGAGTTTCATACTTTCAGATCTTATATTAATGGCCTTTCATTTCACCTTGAAGAATTCCCTTCAGCGGTTCCTGCAAGGCTTGTCTAGTGGTGATAAACTCCCCTTAGGTTTTGCTTGGCAAAATTTTTATTTCTCCCTCATTTCTGAGTGACACCTTTGCCAAGTAAAGTAGTCTTGGTTAGCAATTTATTTTTCCATTTCTTTGAATATACTGTATCTTCCCATTCTCCTCTGGCCTGCAGGGTTTTTGCTGAGAAGTCAGGGCTACATCAGGGCTCCCTTGTGTCTGGTGGGTGTCTGATGGGTTATCTTTTATGCTTTCAGAATTCTTCGTCTGTGTTTGATTTTTGGTAACTCGACTGTGATGTACCTTAGTGAACTCCTGTGGATTGGTTAGGTGTGCAGACCTGTGAGCTCTCCGGCCCTGAATTTTGGTATCTTTCCCTGGACTTGGGGAAGTTCCAGCCATTATTTCCTTAAATGTTTGCTTTTTGGACCTTTTCTTTCTCCTCTCTTATGTAACTGCTTGTTTTAGTTACTTTCTCATCGCTGAGACACAATACCCAGCACCTACAATTTAAAAGGAAAGGTTTATTTTGTCTCACAGTTTGTAGAAGTTTCAGTCCATGGTTTGCTGGCTCCAAGGCAGGGTGGCATGGCAGGCAGGGAGCAGAGAGCAATCAAGGGAGGAAGAGGGAAACGAATACGCACACACGCACACACATATATACATATGTGTATATATATAGTCCTCGTTTAACAACCATGTTCTGTTCCTGCAACTAAGTCGTTAAATGAATTGGTTGCTAAATGAGGAATTATATATAGTATGTATGTTACAATATTCAGAACAAGTAAATGATCAAAGGAAACTCCAACTTGATGACTTTGCTTTTATTTGCATAGCTCTTACATCAGTACTGTAATGTATAACATAGCATAAAACTACAGTACTGTACTCTACAGTACAATCAGCAAAAATTACAGTACTGTATAAACAAGGTGTACTGTACCCAAAAAAGACATTGAGGCTCCATAAACAAGATGTACGGAACTGTACCAAAACAAAAAAAAAAAAAAAAAGGACTGGTAAGTCCAAGCAGCAAGTCATAAACCCAAACAGCCGTTACACAGGTCATTAAACAAGGAATCTGTGTGTGTGTGTGTCCAGGTCACACCCCCAGTGACCCACCTCTTCCCACCAGGCTTCATCTCCCAGCATCACACCAGCTGTAAACCCATCAATGGACTGATCCAGCGTCACACCCATGATCTGGTCACCTCCCGAAATCCCCATCTGTGAGTGCGTGTGGCTTTGGAGGGATATCTATATATAAAGCGTGCCACTCCTCTTATGTAAGAGTAATTTCTCTTGATGGTGTCCTGTATTTCTTTCGGCTCTTTATTCTTCTTCATTCGTTTTGCTCCTTTGATTGGATAATCTCCAATTTTCTGTCTTTCAGCCCCATTGATTCTTTCTTCTGCTTGATCAAGCCTGCTGTTGAATCTTTCTATTGAATTTCTCAGTTCAGATATTATTTTATCTCTTAATCGTTTCTCTTTGTCAAACTTCCCATTTTATTCATGAATTATTTTCCAAATATCATGTAATTTTCTGTCCATATTTTCTTATAGTTCCCTGTACATTTGTTAAGAGGGTTATTCTTTCAGTCATTTCATATATCTCCATTTCTTGAAGATCCATTATTGGAGCTCTATTAGTTTCTCTCAGCGGTGTCATATTTCCCTGATTCTTTACATTCCTTGTGTCTTTGTGTTGGTGCTGCTCATCTGAGGAAGCGGCCTCCTCTTCCTGCCTTCGTAGGTATTTTTTGGTAGGGATAGACCTTCAGTCTGCCCTTGGATTTGAGGAAGGCTGCCTGGTGAACACAGGTATGCAGACCTTGCTTTTAGGTTTTCTAGTTGGGCTGTGCTTTTGCCTGTGCTCTAAGGTCAAGTAGGACTATTGGCTGTGTTCCACAATCCAGTGAGACAGTTATGGGCTCTGCCATCTCTGATTGGGCAGAGTGGCAGCCTGTGTTCTGTAGCTGGGTGGCATTGCTATTTGGAATCTGTACTGGTGCGGGCTGCAGGCTGGGCTCTGAGGCTGCGAGTGGTCACTCCAGTACGACACCGCTCAGCCACTGGTATGGCCAGATGTGTACCGTCACAGGCTTGTCTCCTGCCAGGCTAGGCAGAACTGTAGACTGAGTACCTCTGCTGGGCAGGAACACTCCCAGAATCCCTACTGTACATATGGACATGTGAGAGATTCAGCATGGTCACCCTTCCACCACTCGGATCTGGAAGGGCCAGATGCTCTTCCCCACAGATACATGTGCGTACACTTGCTTCCTGGCTTGGGGAAGCTTTGATTGGAGCACCATGGCAGGGGTGGGATTATCACTCAGCCACTGGGGTTGAGTAGGGCTAGGTATTCTCCTCAGCCAATACGGGCATGTTGCCTTTGTTCTAGGAAAGTCTTGGGCAGAGTTCTGATGTTGGACAGGGTCACCTCTGTTAGTTGGGTTGGACAGAGGCAGATAAATTGGAACCTGTACTTGTCTTGTCTACTGGCCTAGAGAAACCTGAAGCGGAGCACTTGTGCCCCTAACAGTAGTTATTCTTATTTTACTATGTTTGATAAGTGAAAAAGAAAGAAAATATTTCCAACACTCTTGCAAAATACAAAATATTTGAAAGTTGAACTGTAAGACATGCTTATTTTTCGTTAGTTACCTGTTGATGTGTTTTGCATATTTTTTCCAAATTGGTATGTTTATCTTTTATTGATTTGTAAGAACATATATGATTC
Organism: Erethizon dorsatum; assembly: GCA_028451465.1. NCBI lineage: Eukaryota > Metazoa > Chordata > Mammalia > Rodentia > Erethizontidae > Erethizon > Erethizon dorsatum. The sequence goes on from CM051831.1 coordinate 58,993,164, forward strand.
AATTCAAATAGACTAAAGGCTATGAAATAGCTTTAATAAAACTACCAGTACAAACTGCCATCAAATGAACACCCGTATAGGCTGAACCTATGCTAAGACTTTACCCTTGTATCTTATTATTTAATATTGTTCAGTCTTCATTATAATTCTGAAGTAGGTATCTTCAGTTTACAATTGACAAAATTGAGATTCAGAAAGGTTAGATGACTTATCCAAGATCACAGCTAATGATAGCTGTAGGATTTGATGCCATTTTTTTTTTCTGACTTCTAATCCTGTGTGTTTTCATGTCCCACTTTTCTGATACCTGCCTGTTGCTTATACCTAATTATGATAATTATATCTAACCACCCCGTTTTTCCAATATTGTTCCAGTGTCTTTTGTATATACATTTTGAATGGAGGAAAATAATTTTTAACAAAATTCGTAACAAATAAGTAGTATATTTTCCATTTTGCTTTATAATATAGCCTACTATATTAGGATGGCTTTTTATCAAAGGTTCATTTTGTAGTGTTGGTCAGAAGTAAAACATTTCCATACCTTAAAAGAAAACAATTACGAGCCTTCACTTTTACATGTAATATTAGGTTTGACATAAATCAAGATCTTTTCTCATTTGTAATTTACTCTTGTCCAAGCATATTCTATGATTTTGGCTTTTAGTAGCTTGTTTTCATATTAAGAACAAGATACACGTTTGAAATCCCTTTTTAATAAAAGATGGAGGGGGCCAGTGAGATAGCTCAGCAGCATAAGCGCCTGCCTGGCAAGCGTGAGATCCCGAGTTCGACTCCCAGAACCCACATACGAAAAAAGGGCCGGTGATACCGCTCAGCGGCACGGGCACCTCCTAGAGCACGAGGTCCTGAGTTTGACCCCTGGTACCCACAAAAAAAATTAAAAAAGATGGAGATATGTATAATGAATAAAGCAAAACTAATAATTACTGTTCTAAATTCTTGACAGAACTTTACAGAACAGTATGGCAAAGCTGCTCTCAGATCTTAGTGTGGATACTGCTCGCTGCAAGCCTGGGAATAACCTTACCAAATCGCTTCTGCATATTTATGATAAACAACTTCAACAGGACCCAGCCCCTCCTCACACTTCTGTAATGAGCTACCTGCATAAGTTAGAAGCAAATCACAGTTTTACACATTCAGAGCCACCTTCTGCAGTTAACAATGAGGAAACCATAAAGCCTGTCAGACCCTATGAAAATGTCTTGCCTTCCAGAGGCTCTCCCTATGGTGACACTAGGGTCGTGGAAGCAGTGTCCACTCCTGGGATTCTTCCTGCCATTTCAAAACAGGGTTCCGATGTGGAGTGTGAAAGCACGACTTTAATAGAAGACGAGTGTGATTTGGATAGTACAATTTATATTCCTTTTGCTAGGAGCACTTCTAAAAAGAATTTGCCACTTTCTAAGAGAATATCCCCCCAGCCACAGGTAAGTGTTGCTACAACCCAGCTGGTCAGCAACAGTGTGCTGACCCCGGAAGCAGAAAGTAAACTGTGTGCACCTGTACTTTGTTTGAATAATGAAGCAGAAGATATACCTGAAAAACTTTGCAGAACAGCTGATGCAGAAGACAAACAGCTCCTCAAGAAAATAAAGGAAGCAATTGGTAAGATCCCTGCTGCCACCAAAGAGCTAGAGGAACAGGACCGTCGTGGCCCATCAGCTGGTCACAACACCAGCGTCCAAGTGAACGGCAATGCTGTCTGTGATGGCAGCTTTTTAAATTCTGACCTGATGTCAGACTGGAGCATCTCTTCTTTTTCAACGTTCACTTCTCGTGATGAACAAGACTTCAGAAATGGGCTGGCAGCACTGGATGCCAACATAGCTAGGCTCCAGAAGTCCTTGAGGACTGGCCGTCTAGAGAAATGAAACCAGAGGAAAACTGAGGGAGTGCTTCCTCACTTAGAGTAGAACTTGGCTACATGAAGATATACTGGTATTTTAAGTTTCTTTAGAGAAATAATATTTCACATTATTAATTATGTATGAAAAATAAATTATATGAATAAATAAATTTACCATTGGAATATTTTTGATACTTTGGAGTTTACAAAAGCAAGTCACCCTTAAAAATTAACAGTTGCTAGGAAATAAAGCTGTAGATAACTAGCAAAGTATTGCAATCTTTCAATTTAGTGCTTAGCAAATACTGTTCTTTTATTAAATTTAACCCCAGAGTTAAGGGTACAGATTGAAAGGATTTCGTGGTCATCTCAAAGAATGGAAAGGGATCTCTGGAAACAATTGTTATTTCAACCTAGAGTTTCTTTTTAGTTTTGAGATAACTTTTTAAATGACATCATATGTTTATATGGGATGCTTTGTACTTTGGGCCAGTGCTGTTGGTGAACTGTAGAAACATTTCTTTTATGAAAAAAGGTGCCAGGTATCACCACTTCATAAGAAAAAAAAAAACCAAAAAAAAAAAAAAACAGTGATCACAATCCTCAATGTATATTTTCTTAAATCCTTGGCATTTTATTTATGTTTATCCTGAATACATGCTTTAAGGCCTTCAAAAAAGAAAGCCAGACTGATATAAAAATGCTAACAGGGGCCAGTGAGATGGCTCAGTGGCGTACGCGCCTGTCTGGCAAGCACGAGGGCCCAAGTTCGACTCCCGGAACCCACATACGAAAAAAGGGCCGGTGATATCGCTCAGCGGCACGGGCGCCTGCTGGCGCGCGAGGTCCTGAGGTCAACCCCCGGTACCCACAAAAAAAAAAAAAAAAAAAAATGCTAACAGCTAAGTTTTATTTTTAGAAACTTGGGGGTTTTTTCAATAAAAAAATGCTTGGGGTTTTATCCTTACTATCTTTGAACATGATGGAGTTTGAAAATCTTGGTACTGGCTGTCATTCTGCCTTTCTAGACCAATGCTGTTTTTCATTTAGTTGAGAAATGTCTCTGTTTTATAAATTACATGAAATATATTACTTTCTCTGTCTACTTTTCTGTACCAACTTCCATAATTTCCCGGTTTCACTTCCCTCCAGTGCATCTTAACTGCTAGAAAACTGAGTCTTGTGCTGTGATGAACACTTAATACCGATCACCTGTCTGCTGCAATTTTGTTTAGTACTGGACAGGTTTTCACATTAAAGTGTGCTCTGCTGGTCCCAGGGGTTCTTCCTGGCAGTTTTACTTGTTAGTGCTACAAGTCTGAAGGATGCATCTGGACTCTTTGACATGATCAGCTTTTATAGATAGAGTTTTGGGGGGGTGTTTAAGGGCTAAAAGTACTACATGAATTCTAGACTATGTTCACAGAATTGCTTGTTAGCATTTTAAATATTTTTACTTCCAGTATTCATGAATTTATTGACTTTTTTTTTTTTTTTTTTGTGGGTACTAGGGGTCGACCTCAGGACCTCACGAGCCAGCAGGCGCCCGTGCTGCTGAGCGATATCACCGGCCCCTTTTTCCTATGTGGGTTCCGGGAGTCAAACTCGGGTCCTCGCGCTTGCTAGGCAGGCGCATATGCCGCTGAGCCATCTCACCAGCCCAATTTATTGACTTCTTATTTGGAGGTAACAGGCCATAACTCTTAAACATGTAACTTTGGGGAAAAATAATGCAATGAAGAAAATTGTGTCTTCTTTCTGTTTCCAAATATCAATTGTTATTCATATGTAGAAATAAACTCTTAAGATTATTGTATGGTAATTCTGAAGATGAAATAAAGTGTTTTCCCTTTTATATGCACACAACACAGATCGCTTCTGTGATCCCAAAATGTATAGAGATTTCTTCCCACCACCAAGCAAGCAGTAAGTTTTGCAGTGGACACTGGATGGGCATCCTATATCGCATTTCAATTCTGACACTATACCTGGACAGAGAGTCAGAACCCACAGATTGAGGAGTCAGTCCAACAAGACTGCCCCCTACTTCAGATGCCAGTCACAGGTCCAAGCCTCGAGACCTTCACACCAACCAGCTACAGGTTGGGGTTCCCTTGACACCTCCCCACCCCCAGCATTAGACACCATCAGAGCAGTTCACAGAACTCAAGGAAACACATTTACTGGTTTATTATAAGTGGTATTTTAGAGGATACAAATAAACAGCCAGATGAAGGGTTACACTGGGCAGTGTCTGGAGGGGTTCTGAGTGTAGGAGCGTCTGTGTCCGTGCAGTTGGGGTGTGCCATCCTACGCAGATAAATTTGTTGTAAGACTCCATGTGTTCAACTGTCCAGAAGTTCTCCAAACTCTGTTGGGGGTGGGGACTACTGGGACTTCTTTGTATAAGCATGTACAGCTGTGCGGAAATGTGATTGGACAAAAAGAGTATGATCTAAGGTCAGTAGACTGGGAAAACAGCAAAGCCTGTCTGTTCAGATTCTTCCTGGCCTCTCTGTACAGCATTCCTTCCTCCTGTGTATGAGATAGGACTGAGATAGAGTCTTATGATCTATCAGACAAGGTAGCTGAGAGAATTTTGTAATGGCCAACTCCAACACAGAAGGGTAGGGAAAGATTATATCATATTTTTTAGTTTCTGTGATATGACTTGGGGAAGGAAAATTATGGTTTCTGTGGCCTGCTGTGGAAGAAAGCAACACTGTGCTTAAGAACCGAAGAAGTACTTGATACATATTTTTCCCTTATTTCAATGACCTTTGGAGTTAATTTTTTTTCTTTTTTCTTTCCACCAATGATGGCATTTTATTGCCCAGTGCCTTAAAATTGATAGTCCTGCTTCTATGAAATGGAGAATAAGGCAGACTTGCAAACACTTCTTAGGTAGAAAGGCATCACAGCTGACCAAGATGAATCTAACACATTGAGATGATCCCTTCAACCAGACTCATTTGTTCCACATATGAAATGAAAACTCTTAATTTGTGCTAGTTACTATTACAGGCTCTGAAAATAAAAGAATAAGATGGGCATTCTCTGTCTTCAAAGATCTAACATTACTGTGGTACACAAAGGAATACAGAGTAGTAAGTGTTGTGAAGAAAAAGGGTGAAGAAAAAGGGGTGACAGAATTGGCTTAAATTTTAATTATTAGAGTTAAAAAAGGCCCCTTTTCAACATTATAGCCAATAAATGTAATACATCACATAAACAGAAGCAAGATAAAAAATGATAGAATTGTGTCAGTAGATGTAGAAAAGGTTTTTGACAAAATCCAACACCCCTTCATGATAAAAAGCCTGAAAAAAACAGGTATAGAAGGATCATACTTGAATATGATAAAAGCTATTAAACCAAAAGCCAGCATCACACTAAATGGGAAAAAAATAAAAGCATTCCCCCTAAAATCAGGAACAAGGGAAGGATGTCCACTATCACCTCTGCTGTTCAACATAGTTCTTAGCCAGAGTAATTAGGCAATAGAAAGAAATAAAAGGGTTATACATAGAAAAGGAAGAACTCAAATTATCATTATTTGTAGACGACATGATACTCTACATAGAAGACCCAAAGAATTCCACCAAAAACCTCATGGGATTAATAATCAACTTCACCAATGTAGCAGGATACAAAGTCAACACAAAATCATTAGCATTTTTGTATACCAACAATGAACAGGATGAGTAGGAAATCATGAAGATAATACCACTCACAGCTTCAAGTAAAACAAAATACCTAGGAATTAACCAAGAAAGTGAAAGACCCCTACAAAAACTAGAGTACTCTCAAAATGGGCATTAAAGAGAACATCAGAAAATGGAAAGATGTCCCCTACCCCTGGATAGGCAGAGCTAATATTGTCAAAAGGGTCATACCCCCAAAACTTATACAGATTCAATGCAGTCCCAATCAAAATATCAACAGCATACTTTATGGAACTAGAGAAAACAATCCTAAAATTCATATGGAACCAGAAGAGACCCAGAATAGCAAAAGCAATTCTGGGCAACAAGAGCAAAGCAGGAGGCACAGCAATACTTTTTCAACAAAATGCAAATTAAAACAACACTAAGATTCTGTCTTACTCCAGGAATAATGGCAATCATTAGGAAATCAATAACAAATGCTGGTGTGACTGTGGTGAAAAAGGAAGCCTCCACCATTGTTGATGGGAATGTAAACTAATACAATCATTGTAGAAGGCAGTATGGAGATTTCTCAAAGAATTAAAACTAGAAATTCCATATGACCCAGCTATCCCCCTTCTAGGTATCTTCCCCAAAAAGCTTAAGTCATCATACTACAGTGATACATGCATACCAATGTTTATAGCAGCACAATTTGTAATAGCTAAATCCTGGAAGCAACATGTATACCCATCAACAGATGACTGGATAAAGAAAACGTTGTATCTAAATATAATGGAATACTACTTGGCTATAAAGAATGACAAATTTGAGACATTTCTAGGAAAATGGATGCACCTGGAAAATATAATTGAGTGAAATAAACCAGACACACAAGCTTAAATACCATACGGTATCTCTCATTTGAGTGAGGCAATGCACAAAGAATAATAAAGGATGAATAGATAGGGACAAGGGGAGCGATCTCTTACAATAGGGAAGTGGTCCAAGGGAACAAAGTTAAGGGGTGAAGAGGAGGGGAAGGGGAAATAAGTACAAGAAAGATAAGCCAGTTGCAGGAACCTAATGACCTCAACAAATGTAAACATTGTATGCCATAACATGAGCTAAGATTAATAGTATCAACAAGAATGAAAATAAGGATAGGGATAATTAAAGTAATTATTGCTAATTAAATAGAGAAGGAGGAAGGAAGGGGAGGGTATTGAGAAAAAGAAGCTGTATTACATAGATGTACCCACTTTCCAAAATGATTATACACTGTATGTACTATAAACATGTACTAATAAAATTTTTGGAAAGTTAAAAAAATTATGTTTAGGGATCTAAAAATTTCAGCATACTAGATTCTTTTGTGAGCTAAAACCCACTTAATCATTTTTCAGATCTATTAATTTCTAGATTTCTATTCGGAATTGCTTAGGCAGGAGAGTCCTAAGACTGTAACATATCGCAAAGCCACACGTCTTTTCCAGATGTTTTAATGTACCTCTGGTAGAGAACTGAGTACAGTTTCATTTAAAGTACTTGGCTTGAGCAGGACCTCCCAGAGGATGACCAGAGATCTTCAGGAACTTCTGAAGTACTTACAAGTTGAGTTTTGAAAAGACTTTAAATACCATCTATCTCATGTTCACACCAAGAATCTCTTCTACAGTGACCTACTACTGGTAAGACTCCAAGCACATCATGGGCATTGCTTTTGCCTGGCTTTTTCCCAGGCTTCTGACAAGTTCTTATTTGTTCTTTAAACAGTACAAACAGTACTAGTTCTTATCTTGTATGTAACTCCGTTGATGCATGTATCAGTTTACATCAGCCTTTCCTAACCTACACACTTCTTGAGAGGAAGGACCAGGATTTATTCATTTGTACACCCACACCATGGCACTCGGTAACTCTCAGATAGTAGGTACTTAATAGCTGTATTGTCAAACTTAACTAAATCCCTGGCAGACTATCATCTAGGCTTCACTTCTGTGTTAAGTTCCTGCAACAGCTTGCTTATTACTTAATTACACCTAAGTTGTGAGCATTAGCCCCATTGTAACTTTTATTCTTTATTGCTATTAACATCTGAAGCAAAATTCATGTTTAGTAAACATTTGTACACTATTTCTTTTGCTGTGGAGAAGTCCCAGGTTTTTAAATATTTAGGAGGGGAGATAAGACAAAACCTTTTTAAAACCCTGTGACCGGGCCGGTGAGATGGCTCAGCGGCTTAAGCGCCTGCCCGGCAAGCACGAGGGCCCGAGTTCGAGTCCCAGAACCCACATACGAAAAAGGGGCTGGTGATATCGCTCAGCGGCACGGGCACCTGCTGGCGCGCGAGGTCCTGAGGTCGACCCCCCGGTACCCACAAAAAAAAAAAAAAAACCCTGTGACCAGGGTGAAGCAATTCATCCTCCCAGCCTTCCTCACCAGTTTGTGGGAGGAGTAAATGTAGGCAAAACATTTGAAAACTGGGCAGAGTACAATCTATGACTTAATGACATTCATTTAAAGAGCCATTTTCATCTTGCTTGTCTTTTTCTGATATGTGCCAATTTGTCAGTGATTCAACATTCAAATACAGCGATATCAATTAACTCCAGATATGATCTAGTCAAGCAGAGTACAGTTAGAATATTTTTTTCTATAATCTTGTTACAATTGTTTTTGTATGGACAAAAACTAAGCTGGCTATCTTGGCCATGATATAGTACAGATCATATTGGGTCCGAAGTTAGTTTCCAGGTAATAGTCACATTGTCATTCCTGGTTTGGAGTGGCATTGTGTTAGGGGAGCTGAGAACAGCCCAGGTCCTGTCCAGCTAGATATGAGCCAGTTCCTCAAGGGCTAAGGTTCTGATCAAATAAGTAGTCTGCTAGCAGTCCCTGGAGGAAGAGCTCGTGGTTTACCACAAGCTTGAAGTGCTTATACTTCTCGAAGTCCATAGCTCCAAGAGGCCATAAAGAGTAGAAATAGGAAAAGGAATGTGGAAACTGATAGGCTCTGTGCCACATATCTAACACCCTAAGCCAGGTACTGTAATCCTCAGTCTGTTTGCTTAATTATGTTGTCTCCTTGATGTCAGTTGAGTTTCACGATGATTCTAGCCCACAGAGCCCCAAATCTGTCATGATAATCCAGCTTCACGCCATTCTTTCTCTACTAGCACAGAATTATCTCTGGGATTTGTTGTGAGGATTAAACAATGTGAAAATGCTTTGTGATCTATAAACACTATAGAGATTATAATGATTACTAATTTTATTTAGTTGGTCTATGTGTGTATCTGTGTGTATGTAGTATGCTAGACACCTAAGGCTTTGCTTGTGTTTTAGGAAAGACATTTATTATAATCTCTGTTTAGCATGTAGCATAAAAATAATACTCCTACCTGTCCATTGGCCAATTCTAGCAAAACTTATTATTGAAATTTGTTTTTAAAATATGAGGACATCGATTCCAGGCACCAAAAAAAAAAATAGATACATATGTGTGTGTGTATATATATATATATATATATATATATATATATATATATATATGGACAAAGTTACATGAGTTTTTCTCCTACTGACACTGGCATTCAAAGTGAGTTCTGACATTTCCTGTATCCCAGTGCTATCTTTTGCTCAGCCCTGTGGTAGAGACTCCTTTTTCCATGGAGAACCCACAGACATGCGGAAGTGTCCCAGACTATCCAGGAGGAGAACTTGGTCCCCTTTGGAGCAGGAGATTCACACATTTGTTCAGATCTATAAAAAGGAATGTTGTTTGCTTCTCAGCAGGGAGCACACAGCCAAAGTACATATTTTCATGCCACCATCCTTTCCAGATTACTCTACACTTGGCTGTGAGCTCTGGGCCAGAGTCGGGTAGGAGAACAGAATCAAATGTTCTATTGTAAAAGTCAGGTGGCCCGAGATTAGCAGAAGAGACCCTCTAGAAGGGTAGTAGTTCGATAAGAAAAAACCATCTTCTCACAGGAAGGAGTCTCACAGGATGGAGAGAAAATTGACCTCCCCTCCCCCATCAGTCCATTCTATTACACTTATTGTCTTGGGGTAGGGAGATGAAGTAGAGGAAGATGAGACAGAAACTAGAACAAGTTGATGACTACACATTTAGAGAAATACACTTTTGCTATTTAGAGCAATGAGCGATATTCTACCTCTCCACCTTTCTCCCCCCACAAAGCTAATGATCATTTTGTCACCAGAAACTAAATCCACTGCCACCACCTCTTCCCACCTCAACCACTCTAGAAGTCTGTCTGGTCAGGTGTTCGTAATAGCGAAGGACTAAACACACAAAGCAATCATCTGCAACCCCTAACATACCAAGGAAGGGCAGGAGAATTGAATTGCAGTTTTGTATCTTTGGTCAAAACCTGAGAAAAGTTCATGATATATTATTGATTATAAATAAAACGTTTTTTTAAAAATATTTAAAAGAGAATGATGTTAAGCCTGCGGGAAAGTTAATTTCAGTAACATGATATATTAAAAGGGCAAGAGAGTGGCTCTGGAGTCAGGTGATCTGGTGACTGGTCCTGTGCTGTGTGGCCGTTCAATTACAGTACTATGTGCTGCACTGAGCTTTTAAAGGCAGATAACAAAAGTGTGTTTTGAGGTGCCTCCGTACCCGTCAAATGAGGAGACATGATCCCAAAGATGCCTCCGGCTCAAAATACTCAATTTCCAAGAAGAAGGCTCCCAACACCAAAGGACCTAGGTACGTAGCTCTGGTGCGCACACTAGAGTTGGTGTCGTACAGAATTTTAGCTTTGGATTGCTTTCTTCCTTAATACTCATATCTTGGGTAACCTTTCTTTATATTTTTCTTCTGGCTGATGTTAATTTCACAGTATCTTTGTCTAGTAACTTGCTGAAGATTTAAATATTATTTCACCCTCACATTTAATGATAGTTTACAAGGGTTTCTAATATGAAGATGGTCTGAATTTGCCCTTTCCCCCTTCATTTGTAGAAACCAACAAGCGGACAAACTCCATTTGAGGGGACCCAACAGACCGCTCTAAAACCAAGCCATATAATAGCTAGAAGAACCTTGAAAACCAGCAGTTGTTGAGCAGGAGTGTGTATGAGAGGAAACTAGGGAATGCTAGACTCCAGTTAGCACAAAGAGCTGGCAGAGTACATGTTTCAAGGACGAACAGCTTACACAGAGGGGACAATTTTAAATACTCAGTTTGTAACAATGGGAAGAGGATCCATGGGCTTCATATGGTGGGGAGGGCGCAGGGATATGTGGAATATAAGTACCCGCTGGTTTGTGGAAAAGTAAAGACTAAAGAAATTGATGCACAAAACTAAAATGTTAAGGAAAATTTCAATCTTTCTTATACACAAGATTTCTGCGAATAGATGATCCAGGAAAATCATCCTTATCTGTTAAAAAAAAAATGAGCCATCAAGAAAGATCAGCAGGAGATTCAAATAATTTTGAGGGAAAAGCAGGAAAGAAGTAAGCAAGAAAAAGTGCAAACTAGCTAGGCATGGGTGCTGCAGGCCTGTAATCCTAGCTATTTGACAGGCTGAGGCAGGAGGATCATGATTTCCAGGTCAGCCTGGGCAACTTAGCTAGACCCTGTCTCAATAGAACTGAGGGTGTAGCTCAGGGGTAGAACATTTGCTTAGCACATAAAACGCCCTGGGTTTAATCCCTAGTATTGCCAACAAAATAAACAAGGGAAAAAAACCGGGCAAACTGAAAACACTTATCAAAAATATGCGTAAAATAGTTGGAAGTTGGAAATCAATACTTGACTATGAATCTTTATAATTGAAACAGCTACCGTATTTTTTCCATTTTATTTTATTAGTACATGTTTGTAATTCATGCAGTTTACAGTTATCTTGGGGAGGGATTACATGTACATACTACAGCTTGTTGTTTTATCCTCTCCCCCTTCCCTGCCCTTCCCCCTCCTGCTCTGACTCCCCATTCACCTTTTTCATACTTGTTGATACTATTTGTTTTACCACAACTTATGGTTTATAATGTTTACATTGACTTGCGTTATTAGGTTCATGAACTTGACATATCCTTATTCCTCTCATTTCTCCTTCCCCTTCCCCTCCCCCTTACCCCCTCTCTTTTTTCTTATTGGATGAGATATCCCTACCTTGTCCCTTTCTATCCATCTTTTACCATTTTCTTTGTACTTTGCCTCATTCAAATGAGGGATACCATATGGTGCTCAAATTTGCATGTCTGACTTATTTCACTCAACATTATGTTTCCCAGATGCATCTATCTGCCTACAAATGCCTCAAATTTGGCATTCTTTATAGCCAAGTAGTATTCCATTATATATAGATAGCACATTTTCTTTATCCAGTCATCTGTTGATGGGTCTACAGGCTGCTTCCAGGACTTAGCTATTATGAATTACGCTGCTATAAACATTGGTATGCATGTATCACTGTAGTATGATGACTTAAGCTCTTTGAGAAAGATACCTAGAAGGGGGATAACTGGGTCATATGGACTTTCTAGTTTTAATTCTTTGAGAAATCTCCATACTGACTTCCATAATGGTTGTATTAGTTTGCATTCCCACCAACAATGTAGGAGTGTTCCTTTTTCACCACAGCCATGCCAGCATTTGTTATTGTTTGATTTCCTAATGATTGCCATTCTTTCTAGAGTAAAATGGAATCTTAGTGTTATATTAATTTGCATTTCTTTATTGGCCAGAGGTGTTGAACATTTTTTCATGTGTTTGTTGGTCATTGGTATTTCTTCCTCTGTGAAGTGTCTGTTCATTTCTCTAGCTCATTTCTTTTTTCTTTTATTTTTATTTATTTATTTATTTTTGTGGGTACCGGGGGTCGACCTTAGGACCTCGCGTGCCAGCAGGCGCCCATGCTGCTGAGTGATATCACCAGCCCTTTTTTCATATGTGGGTTCCGGAAGTCAAACTCGGGCCCTCGCGCTTGCCAGGCAGGCGCTATGCCGCTGAGCTATCTCACTGGCCCTTTCTTTTTTTTTAAAGAGAAAAAAATAGAACAAAATTTCAAAACAACATAATAGGAGGGTAACAATGGTTAATACATAATGTATTGTTATCTTTAAATTAGTTACTCAGGGTACAAAGTATCAGCATTCAATTGTCCAAGCAATATTAGCACAAAGCTTTCTTTTCAATGAACTAAGCAAAATTAGTAATCTATCTTAACTATCATATATGTATATATATATATATATATATATATATATATATATATAATTTTTTTCTTTTCCCTTCTTTCTTTTCTCTATTTTCCCATCCCAGTTTCTCCCTGTTTTACCATATGTATTGTACATTTTGGATCTTATTTACTCTTTCAGTTTCTCACACTAGGGAGACAATATGATGTTTACACCCGTGCGTCCAGTTTATTTCACTTATGAGTATTTTCTCGAGGTGCATCCATTTACCTATAAAAGTCTCCAGTTTATCCTTCTTTATGGCTGAATAGTACTCCATTGCATAAAAAGACCACATCTTTTTTATCCATTCCTCGGTTGATGGGCATTTGGGTCATTTCCAAGATCTGGCTATTACAAATTGTGCTGCTATAAACATGGGTGCACATATACCGTTGTGGTACAATGTTTTTAATTCTTCTGTGAAGATACCCAGAAGAGGAAGAGCTGGGTCAAATGGGACCTCCAATCTTAGTTTTTTGAGGAATCTCCACACTGATTTCCACAGTGGTCTAGCTCATTTCTTGACTAGGTCTTTAATTTTAGGTGGCTTCGTTTTTTTTTTTTTTTTAGTTCTATGTATATTCTAGGTATTAGTCCTCTGTCTGAGGAGTAGCTAGCAAAATTTTTTTCCCACTCTGTAGGTTGTCTCTTCACTCTAATTGACTCTTTTGCTGTACAGAAGTGCTTTAGTCTGGTATAATCCCATTTGTTGATTCTAGCTGCTATTTCCTGTGTGATTGCGGTTTTGTTTAGAAAGTCCTTTCCTACTTCTATGTCTTCAAGTGTTTTACCTATTTTGTCTTCCAGAAGGTTTAATGTTTCTGTTTTAATGTTTGGAGATTTGATCCATTGTGATTTTAATTTAGTATATGGCGAAAGATAAGGGTCCAGTTTTCCCAACACCACTTGTTGAATAGGCTGTCTTTCCTCCAGCATATGCTTTTGGATCCTTTGTCAAAGATCAAATAGTTGAATATGTCTGGGGGTGTTTCTGTATCCTCGGTTGTGTTCCATTGGTCCACGTGTCTGTTTTTGTTCCAGTACCAAGTCATTTTTATCACTATTGCTTTGTAGTATAGCTTGAAGTCTGGTATTTCTATGCCACCTGCTTTGCTCTTATTGCCTAGAATTACTTTTGCGATTTGGGATTTCTTCTGGTTCCACATGAATTTTAGATTATTTTCTCTAGATATGTAAAGTATGCATTGGTATTTTGACTGGGACTGCACTGAATCAATATAACACTTTTGGAAGTATGACCATTTTGACAGTATTGGTTCTGCCTAATTAGAAGCAAGGGACATTTTTTCATTATCTGATGTCCTCTTCAGTCTCCTTTTTCAGCATAATGTAGTTTTCTTTGTAGAGGTCTTTCACTTCTTTGGTTAGGTCAATTCCTAAGTATTTCATTTTTCTTGAAGCGACTATGAATGGTATTGTCTTCATAATTTCCTTCTCATCCCGTTCATTGTTGTTATACATAAATGCTAATGATTTTTGTGTGTTGACTTGTATCCTGCTACATTGGTGAAGTTGGTTATTAATTCTATGAGTTTTTTGGTGCAGTTCTTTGGGCCTTCAATGTAGAGCATCGTGTCATCTGCAAATAGTGATAATTGAGTTCTTCCTTTCCTATATGTATCCCTTTTATTCCTCTTGCCTAATTGCTCTGGCTAATGTTTCAAGAACTATGTAATAGTGGACATCCTTGCCTTGTTCCTGATTTTAGGGGGAATGCTTATAGTTTTTCCCCACTTAGTATGATGCTAGCTATTGATTTGTCATAGATAGCTTTTATCATATTCAGGTATGGTCCTTCTATATCTGTTTTCTTCAGAGTTTTTATCATGAAGGGGTGTTTCTTTTTGTCAAAAGCCTTTTCTGCATCTCTTGATATGATTATGTGGTTTTTGACCTTGCTTCTGTTTATGTGATGTATTACATTTATAGTCTTATGTATGTTGAACCATCCTTGCATCTTTGGGATGAAACCTACTTGATCATGGTGTATCAGCTTTCTGATAATATTCTGCATTCTATTTGCTAATATCTTGTTGAGGATTTTTGCATCTAAGTTCATTAAAGAGATTGGCCTTCTCTTTTTTAGTTGGGTCTTTATGTGGTTTTGTGATCAGGGTGATACTGGCTTCCATAAACGAATTTGAGAGCACTCCACCCCTTTCAATTTCTTTGAAGAGCTTGAGGAATATTGGTGATAGAACATCCTTAAATGTTTTATAGAATTCAGCCATAAATCCATCAGGTCCTGGGCTTGTTTTAGCTGGTAGATTCTTTATTACTGAGTCAATTTCCCTGCTTGTGATTGGGTTGTTAAGTGTGTTTATGTCTTCTTGGGTTAGTTTTGGTAGTTTGTATGTGCCTAGAAATCTGTCCACTTATTCAGTATTTCCTGATTTGTTGGAATATAATTTTTCAAAGTAGTTACTGACTCTCTTCTGGATTTCCACAGTGTTGTGATTTCACCTTTGTCATTTCTAATTACATTTATGTGAATCCTCTCTCTCCTCTTAGAGAGTCTTACTAAGGGCTTGTCTATTTCATTTATTCTTTTGAAGAGCTCTTCACATCATTGATTTGTTTTATAGATTTTTTTTTTGTGTGTGTGGGTACCGGGGGTCAAACTCAGGACCTCGCACTTGGGAGCAGGCGCTTGTGCCACTGAGCGATATCACCGGCCCTTTTTTCCTTTGTATGTGGGTACTGGCAGTCGAACTCAGGACCTTGCACTTGCCAGGCAGGCGCTTATGCCGCTGAGCTATCTCACCGGCCCTTACAGATTTTTTAAGTATCACTTTCATTCATTTCTGGTCTTATCTTTATAATTCCTCTCTTTAGTTTCAGTTTGGGGCTGGTTTGTTGTTATTTCTCAAGAAATCTTTAGATTTCTCATAAAGTTATTTGGCCTGGCTCTGTTTTCCTAATGTGAGCATTGATTGCAATGAATTTTCCTCTTGGAACTGCTTTCAAAGTGTCCCAAAGGTTTCATTGAGTTGTAGAGTCATTGTCGTTAACTTCCAGAAATTTTTAAGTTTCTTCTGTGACCCATTGATTGTTTAGGAGTATACCGTTAATTTTCCAGGAGTTTTTGCCTTTTGGAATTTTCTTCTGTTGTTGATTTCTATTTTCATTGCACAGTGGTCAAATAGTATGCATGGGCTAATTTCAATTCTTTCATATTTACTTAAGCAGCCTTCGTGGACTAATATGTGATATATTTTGGGAAAGGTATCATGTGCTGCTGAAAAGAATCTATACTCTGTTGTAGAGGGGTGGAATACTTAATATATCTATTAAGTCGACATGTTCAAGGGTGTGGTTCAGCTCTGAAATTTCTTTATTGGCTTTTTGTTTAGTTGATCTCTTTGCAAAAGTAGGGTGTTAAAGTCCCCTACTATGACTGAGTTAACGTTTATTTGATCTCTTAATTTCAACAGTTTTTGTTTTACAAAAGTAGGTGCTCCAGTATTTGGTGCATATATGTTTATCAATGTTATCTCTTCTTGTTGGATTGTCCCTTCAACTAGTATGTAGTGACCTTCTTTGTTTCTTTTAATCCATTTTAACTTGAAGTTTACTATGTCTGATATTAGAATTGCTATGGCTGCTCGTTTTCTGGGTCCCGGTGCATGAAATGTTGTTTTCCATCCTTTAATTTTAAGTTTATGAGTATCTTTTCATATTAGATGGGTTTCTTGAATGCAACCAATTGTTGGATTCTGTTTTTTGATCCAGTCTGCCAGTCTGTGTCTTTTGATTAGAGAGTTGAGGTCGTTAACATTAGTAGATATTACTGAGATGTGTTGGTTATTTACTGTCATTGTCTTCTCTATCTGTTGGTTTATCATTTGCTTTACTTTTTCTGATGTTTTTTGTTGTTGTTTATCCACTGACCTCTCTAGTTTCTTCTGTGTTTTTAGGTGTGTCCGATCCTGTGTTTCTGTTGAAAGTATACTTGAGTATTTTTTCTAGAGCTGGTTTAGCACTCATATATCTTTTGAGCTGGTATTTTACATGGAAATACTTTATTTCTCCATCTATTTTGAAGGATAGCTTTGCTGGGTAAATTAATTTCAATTGGAAGTTATTGGCTCTTAGGGCTCGAAATACTTCACTCCAAGCTCTTCTGGCCTTCAGGGTTTGTGCTGAGAAGTCTGCTGTGATTCTAATTGGTTACCTTTATATGTGATCATTTATTTTTCTCTGGCTGCCTTTAAAATTCTGTGTTTTAAATTTTTTTTTTCTGGATATCTGTGAATTTAATGAGGATATGCCTTGGTGAACATCTTCTTTCATTGCAATTGTTTGGTGTTCTATAAGTATCACTTACTTGTACTTTAAAATATTTTCTTATATTTGGGAAATTTTCTTCGATAGTTTCTGTAAGCATGTTGGTGAATCCATCTATGTAGTATAGTCTTCAAGCTTTTCTCTAACTCCGCTTAGCCTTAGGTTAGTTTTCTTTTTTTTTTTTTTTTTCTTTTTTTCTTTTTTTTTTGTGGGTACTGGGGGTCGAACTCAGGACCTCGCGCTTGCCAGGCAGGCGCTTATGCTGCTGAGCTATCTCACCGGCCCTAGTTTTCTTTTTTTATTGTTGTCATCTAGTAGCTACTGGATAGTCTTCTTTTGCTCCCTTATTTTCTTTTTGGCTTCTCTGAGCGCTTTATTGTAATCCACTATTTTGTCCTCAATATCAGATACTCTGTCTTCACATTGGTCATTTATTTTTCTTTTTTCTGTATGTGGGTACTGGGAGTCGAACTCAGGACCTCATGCTTGCCAGGCAGGTGCCTGTGTCTCTGAGCTATCTCACCGGCCCTCATTTCTTGAATGTATGAATTCTATACTAGTTTTTATTTTAGATATTTGTGTCTGACATCTTTTAGAGGATTCCATAGCCTTGTTGAATCTGTTATTCAAGTTTTGTGGGGTTTTGTTTTATTTATTTTTTTTTTTTTCTTTCTGAGAAAGGTTTTCACTATGCAGCTCAGGCTGGCCTTGAACTCACTTTGTTGCCCAAGCTGGCCTTGAACTCACAGCAATCCTCCTGCCTCAGCCTCCCGAGTGCTGGGATTTCAGACATGTGCCACCATGCCCGCCCTGTCATTCAAGTTTTGAATTGTCTTGGTTAGCTCCTCCAGTTTTTTACCTATTTCCCTAAAATTCACCATTGGCATAGTGAGTATCACTGCTGTAAAGTTTTGGTTTATTTCCTCTTTTAACTCTATTTCCTTCATCTCTTCTAAGAACTCTTCATAGATTTCTGCTATTTGGTATTTGTTTTCTTCTCCCTTTATGTCCCCTTGCTCTACCTTGGGAGATTTGGGGGTGTTTGGACATCTTCTATTGTTTCCTCGTTCTCCTACTTGAAGCTGTGTTTATTTGTTTATATTTATTTACCCTTTTTGTTCTCAATTATATGAATCCCCCTCTTTTTTCTCCTCCCTTTTTTTTGGAGGGGGGCTACTGCCAGTTGGGGACTAGAGAAGTGAGGAGAGGATGTGGTTATATGAAGCTTTTTAGTAGGATGTTGCCTCCCTGTGAGTAATTTTTCAGCTTTGTATGTCTAGTTCTAGTATTTGCTGCTTCAGTTGTTTATGTGATTTCATCTCTGTCCCTATGCTTTGCCACAAGAATACTTCACTTTAAAACAGTATCCACAGTTTCAATCTCATAGCATTTCTATAATAGTCCTTGGAGTTACTCTCCCCCACCTTTGTTTATTCTCTAGGTGAGGGATGGAACCTAGATGTCTATTAAATCAAAGCCAATGGAAGCACAATTCTACAAGAGTAACAACCTAATATACACATGAAACAAGAAAAGAAGGTACTAAATAACTCAAGAAACATACAAAAAACTTACGCCAAGAAAATGTCCACTGGGAACATTGATTAGATATTCCAATGAGCCATTGTTTGCCGAAGAATCTAAGCGATCACACCCCACTTGCTCCAGTGGTCATTCCGCTGCAAAGCTGAGGTTAATTCAGACTAAGGGCCTGTTCCTCCCAGGTCGCAGGCATTCTTGCTGAGTCTGATTGAGCCTGAGTTCTTGGGTTAGGAGCTCTTGCTGTCCTTCTCCCTAGGTGCAATGGTGGGTTCGGCAGATGAGTTCACTGGCATTCAGTTGTTCTCTGAGTCAGGATGATTCCCGCTGTTGACTCTGGGGGATTGCTTGGGATACCATGGCTCATGTCTCTCTGCTGCCTCCAACTGCGTAAGAGTCTCCCAGGGACATTCAGGTCTCAGTTTCTCTGTGAGTAGAAAAGTTGTTTTCACTGCCTTCCAGGTGGCGGCTACAGCTACAGTGTTTATTGGACTCAAAAGCACGGAGAAGAGAAGAAAGAGCTGAGCAACAAGAGTATGAGGCGATAGAAGGATATGAAGCAAGCTCACAGAAGTTTGGAAAATTTAAACCACCTCAGAAACAAAGGCCATGTTGAATGTAAAACAGAAGGAAACCAATTTGATTAACAGTTTGCCATAAAATTTGATTTAAAATCTTGGTTTTAAAACTGGTTTTCTTCAGCACTTGGTACACATAATAGACTGTTAAGTCTATTACGGTACAGATCACTGTTGCTTTGCAGGTGATGTAATTTTCCTCTCTGGAAGCCTTTGGAATTTTCTCTGACTTTGATTATCATAAATTTCACTATTTGGCTGGGTGTGGTGGTACACACCTATAATAATCCCAGCACTCAGAAAGTTGAGGCAGTAGGATTGCCATAAATTTGAAGCCAGACTGGGCTACATAGTGAGTTCAAGACCAGCCTGAGCTACATAGCAAGACCCTGTCTCAAAAAATTTTTTTCTACTTTAATAGCTACGGGAGTTATTTTGATTTGGTATTTCGTTTTTATGTCTTCTGTTGATGCTCTATCTGTTCTTTAGTAGTGTTATTTTCTTTTCTAATTGTGCAAAATTCTCTCATTATTTCTTTAAATAGCTCTTCCTTATAATTTGTTTTCCTTTTGTAATTCTTACTACTTCAAACTTTTGTCATTTCATTTTTTCCATCTTTGTTCTTAATTCTTCTATGAGTTTTCCTCATCTGATCTTTAATTTCACTGATCTGTTCTTTAGCTGTATCTATTCTTCTGATAAATTCATAGACTAAGTTCTTAATTTCAACTGTTACATTACAGTTTTGTTTTGTTTTGTTTTGTTTTTGTGGGTACCGGGGGTCGACCTCAGGACCTCGCGCACCAGCAGGTGCCCGTGCCACTGAGCGATATCACCGGCCCCTTTTTCGTATGTGGGTTCCGGGAGTCTAACTCTGGCCCTCGCGCTTGCCAGGCAGGCGCTTACGCCGCTGAGCCATCTCACCAGCCCTACAGTTTGTTTTTTATACTTGTTTGTTTCTACTTCATATTGCCACTACTTTCCCTTATCTTGTTTTTTTGTATTTTTTATTTTTGTACGCTTTTATTTTATTTTTTATTAGTACATGTCTGCAGTACATAATGATTACATTTCTTGTGGGGAGTTGGTACATGTACACATCTTGATTCTTTCTTCATCCTCTCCCTCCCTTTGAAAAATGTCATTTTCTCCTTTGAAAAAGGGGATCATTACTCTTCCCATTTGAAAAAGATCTATCTCCCTACTTCCTATTATCTACCTTTTATTTTGATCTTTATTTATAGTTTGGGTTTCTCATATAAGAGAAACCATGCAATATTTAAGCTTGTGGGTCTGATTTATTTCACTTAACATTATGGTCTTAAGGTGCATCTATTTTCCTACAAATGAATCAAATTTATCCTTCTTTATGGAAGGGTAGTACTCCATTGTGTATAAATACCACATTTTCTTCATCCATTCATCTGTTAATGGACATATTAAACAGATTTATTATGTGTGTGTATTAAGTTCTTTTCCATCTGCTCCATTTATTCTGCTTCCTTTATATAAAATATTAAGCATATGTACCTCATTTGTATTATTATTTTCCCTGCGAGTTCATGTTATATTGGGAGTTTTAGCTATCTAAACAGACAGTGCAGCCCTGGAAGAAGAAACTGAGATCCAGATTCTAACTTAGACTCCTTAGGGTAAGTTTACGGTGTGTGATGATGGAGGTGGTGATTGTGGCGCCAGTGATGACCTCTGTTGTTTCAGTTGCATTTGATCATTCTGTTGCCTGTATCTTTTTCCTGAGCTCAGTTCTTTTTCAAGACCCACCTCTTCTAGGATTGGGAAAGGAGGAAGGACTACTCAGGGGTCAAAAACTGTCTGCACCTGTTGTCAGCTGTCCTTCCATCAACAAATCATAGCTATGTCACAAGACTTCTTATATCCAGTGGCACTGGTTGGCACTGCTTCTCCTGTGCCCCACAGAGGTGATGAGGTAAGCAATGACATGCCCAGAACAATGTAGGACAGAGAAGAGGACACGAGGAGAATGCGGTACCCCAGCCCGATGTTTGCCTGGCCATTATCTATTCGAGGCTGGTATTTCCCGTAAACTCACTGGTACCTAACCGTTTCCTGTCTTCCCAGAGGTCTCTCCATGGCTTTATATTCCGTTATCCACCTGCCTTTCATTTCTACAGCAGTTCCAGGCAAGGTTCAGAAAGGAGGCCACTAGCTCACGTTCATTTGCCAGCTTGTCCTCCCCACTAATATGTAATGTCACCTTTGCCACTCACCAAGTTCTCCCTCCCGCTCTCTGTATGGCTCCGTTTATTTTATCTCCAGTCTGCCTCACTTGTGTATTTATTACCTGTCTCTGTGCAATACTACACTGTCTTAATTACTGCAGATTTATAACACATTCAAATTCAATAGGGCGATTTCCTCTTATTCATCTTTAAAACCGTCTTGTCTATACTGCGTCCTCTATTCTTCTGTGTGAATTCAGGGACCAGTTTGTCAAGTTCTGTAAAAAAAAATTTTTTTATTAGACTCTCTTTGAATTTATAGGTTAATTTGGAGAATTACCATCTTTATTACATTGAGACCTATAACCCATTAACATTGTATAATGTTCCATTTACTGACCCTATAAAGATCTTGTTAAACTTTTATAGGACTTATTCCTAAGAACTTTATTGCTTTTGTAGTTTTATGCTTTTTGTCCACAGTGCAAATACCTTTTTTCCTGATCACATAAAAATAGCTTATTTTAAAAAATTCATCATTATATAAATATATAAAGAAGAAAATTAACCCCATCTGAAACTCCTCCATCACAATATTTAAAAGCTGATTATCCTTTCAATCATTCTTCATACATACATAAACAAACAGAAGATTCTGCATAGGTATGGTAGTACTAGGCTTGCTATTTTTTTCATTCACATATTCCCTCTTTACCTCGTCTCCCCATATTAACCCCTAAGCCAGACACCTGCTTGCTGTATTCCTGTTGTATGACCTTCAGTATGTTCTCATAAAATTCCATGTAGATCCATGAATTACATAGACTTCAGGGTGCTGCTCACTGTTTTACCAAAAGAATGGAATTATTATACTTACTTTTCTGCATTTTTATTTTCTCGGAAGTACCTCATGGAAATCTGTATTGACGACTAGGAAGTGATTTAATATTCTTTTATTTTTTCTGGCCACAAGTTTATTCAACACAAAATAATGCTCTCCAACTTTACCAAGATGGCTGACTACAGCCATGACTAAATCTGCCTCTCAGCTGGAATTTGGGTGCTGACCCTGCGGCAGCCTTGGCATTGTCAGCACCAGGGGCCAAGTGCTCCATCTGTATGTGTCTCTGTGGGCTTCCCCTCTTGCGAGTCTTGAGTGTCCCTTGCCCTCCAGACCTCTGGGCCGAGGCCCGCCAGTCTCGGGACAGCTGCGGCTCAGGGTGGCATGGCATAATCGCAAGAGGCGGGGGAGGTAATCGGAGATAGCGGATACCCTCACTGGTAAGGGACCAGTAGATATGCCTCCAGGACAAGTGTTCCGGCACTGAGAGACTGCATCGCCTTCATGATGTGAGGGCTGGGTGCATTCTTGTCTGCCAGGTCTGGGTGGCTGGGCATGTGGCCATCCTTCTTGGCTAACATCACTCCTTCCTCCAAAAGGAGTTCATAAATGGCAATCTGGTACTTCTTGGGCATCAACAATGTGGCAGCTGTAGAGTCCAAGACCAAGGCTGAAAAAAAATAATTTATTCTTTTCAATGACTAATATTATTCATGATACGGAGATATGATACACAATTTTACTTTACCATTTTGTTCAGCTATAAATAATGAAAAGTAGTTATTTTAAGTGCTAAAGGATTTAATGTAGGAAATTCAGGACTTATAAAACTATTATAGGAGCCCACACAACAGGTTCTGGGCTGAGCCTCCAGATATCATGAACGCAACAATCTTACAGAGCCTGCTTCCCAAGGGACCTGCTACCTCTGTCACACCCTGCAAGCTGCTGTGCCAGTTGCTAGCTCCAGAATCACAGCCTGACCTGCAACTCGGTGACCAGGAAGCAACACCAGTATTTGTTCAGTCTGCACTAGTATATCTGATTGGGGAAATTAAATCACAGTCTAGAACCCCAGCTTCCAGGGAAACTGGAAAATATGTCTTTAGCTTTCCAGTTTCTGAAAGATAAAACACAAGAAAAGATTAACTAGAGGAGAGTGGAGAGTGCCCCCCTACGGGGTCTAATGCTATGAACATTCGCTTTGTTTCATTTGATGCTCCCAAACAGTGTCAGAGTAAACATACTTGTCATGTGGGTATATATTTCTTCAAATACATATCGCTTGCCAAACTGCCTTCTGAAAAAGTTGTGAAACTTATAATTTCCACCAGCAATCAACAATAGGTGCCATGGCCTGGAGTATGTGTGTGAGAGAGAGAGAAAAAGAGAGAAAGAGTGCACAAAAGAGAAGATAGATAAACAGGAAGTAGGGAGATCTTTTTCAAATGCATGGGGTAATGAGAGGGGGAGAGAGGGGAGGGAAAGGAGATGGAAAAAAAGAATTAAAGGGAAAAAATGATGAAGCTTTTGCAAATGGGAAGGGTACCAAGAGTTGGAAGGAGCAGAAGGGAAGGGAGAGGTAGGGGGTGGACAAAAAAAGAGGAAAAAAAAAGGATTAAAATGTATTATGCAAACGTACCAACTCCCCACAATATTTGTAATCATTACGCACTGCAAACACGTACTAATAAAAAGACAAATGTTCACATATCACAGCTGAGTCAAGTCTTGTGTTTTTCTCAATATACACTTTCCTCCACCATCCTTTTTCCCCATACAGTTTATCTGTTGAAGGAACCAAGTTTTGGGGGTTGTGCAGCTTCCCTCAGTCTGAGCTTTGCAGGTTGCATCCCTGGACTGTAGTAGAATAGTTTCCTTCTCCTTGTTATTGCCTGTAAACCGGCAGTGGAATCTGAAGGCTTGATCAGATCTTCATGGTAAGAACAGTTGCCAGGTGGGATGTATTCTCCATTAGGAATCATGTGTCTGGTTGTCTCTCCACTTGTGACCTTAGCAACTGTTGATACAGTGCCCCAATCCATTAGATTATTAGGCTGGCAAAAGGGTGACAGCCCACATCTACCCCTTTTCACTTATGAATGGTAATGTGTCTAAAAAGAAAAGCTTCCTCACCCCTGGTGTTTGATTAGGTACAGTTCCTATTTACAAGACAAGATAAATGCTTGATTGTTGCCATTACTAACCGCTTTTCAAAATAATGAATTGGTTCCCTAGGATACTTCAGTGATGACTTATCTTTGAGTATTACGATGAAATAATGGATTAAATTTATTTGATGTGTTTCAGTTCATTGCTGTTATGGTTTGTACACCGTCCCATGTATGTTTGATCAGTGGAAACTACTATGGCTGTTTTTATGTTTGCCCATGTGATAAGTATCATGTGATTTTCTGTTGTCATTGTTACATTCATTTCTATTTCCATGCTTTCTAGTGAAGTTAAGTATATTCATATGTTTGTTGGGCCTTTTGGCACTACTTAATGAATTGTTTGTATCCTTGTGCACAACTTTCTATTCAGTTATTGGTCATTGTCTTATCAGTTTTAAGAGTACTGTATATGAAAGTGTTCCTTTGAGTGATTATAGTAGCACACACACTATCCTAGATGTACTGATTGATATTAACTTGCCTTATAGCACTGCCATAGTCCCCCCCAAACTTATCTGTATAAGATCAAATATGCTCTCTTTTACAGTTTCTTGGTTCTTTATAATGAAAGTCTGCCCAAATCATAGGTTGTATATGTACTCTCCCAGATATTTCTGTTCATATTCTAAAATTATTTTTATTTAAGTACTTAATTCATTCACTTTTTTTTAATTAAATGTAAGATAATAATCTACCACTTTTATTTTCTTTCACACTGACAGCCAGTTGTATCTGCACATTTTAAAAAAATAATTCATCTGTTTCCCATTGAATACCACTTTGGCACACAGACATTTCTAATAACCAATGTAATATAATCGTCAATTGTTTATTCTGTTCACCAACATCATATTGATTTGAATTCATAAGCTTGATATTTTATGACTGATATTTTAATAAGCCCCCCTACATACGCTTTCTCTGCTTTTACATCCTTCACAGTTTTACTAGCTATTCTTAGTGTTCTTTCTTTTTTTTTTTTTTTTTTATGGGTACCGGGGGTCAAACTCAGGACCTCGCGCGCCAGCAGGCGCCTGTGCCGCTGAGCGATATCACCTGCCCTTTATTTTGTATGTGGGTACTGGAGTTGAACTCAGGACCTCATGCTTGCCAGGCAGGCGCTTATGGCGCTGAGCTATCTCACCGGCCCCTTAGTGTTCTTTCTTTATCTGAATGTTAGAATTTTATCTAAATCCAAGAAAAACCCTATTGGAATTCTAACTGGAACTGCATTAAATTTATATATTAATATTTCTAGAGTTAAGTTTTATACTATTTCCTTCCAGGAACATGACATGACTTTCAATGTGCTCAAATCTTTTTTTTTTTTTTTTTTTTTTTAATGTGGGTACCGGAAGTCGAACTCAGGACCTTGCACTTGCCAGGCAGGCGCTTATGCCACTGAGCTATCTCACCAGCCCCTCAAATCTTGTGTCTTTTAATAGCTTTTCCAAGTTTTTAAAAAACATAGATCCTGAGTCTATTTTGTTAAATTTATTTACAAGTATTTAGAATTTTTGACACTGTCATACTCTGAGTAGATTTTTTTGTTAGCAACATGAATTATTATATATGCATAAAAAAGAACTTCCCCGGATGAAGTGTCCAGTTGCTGGAATTCGTAACTAAGTGGAAGGCTACCTCTCATATCAGTAGGAAGGAAAGATTGATATGCACCCTACTAAGACCATTTAAGTGCAGTCTTGCTGAGAGGTGGGGATAGGACCAGATGAGTGATGGAAGACCTAAAGAAGAGAGGAATCTGGAACGTTGCTGTTTTAGCCATTCTGTTCATGTAAGGACTCCTGACCTAACAGCCAGTTTTTCTAGTGGGTACATGGACGTGTATGAGACCATTACAAAACATTATGTGATAATTCAGAGCAAAAATCTTGGACCTCATGTGAGCGAACTGACCCGTAGTGGTGACCCCCAACTTGAGAGAGCAGGCTAGTGCTGGAGGAGTGGCACCCCACCTGCACAGGAGCACAGCATGTGGCAGCAGAGGCCAAGACCAACCAACCAACCAACCTAATCCTGGATGAGGACAACACCTGGAAGGAGAAAGGAACAACGAGACCCCACATGTGTCAAAATTAAGTCCAACAGCCCACTCGATCACTGCCTTGTGGCCTACATCATGTTCCCCATCTACCCATGGGAGCAAGGACACGCCATCACTTGAACAGTAACCACAGTTTGGGGGACCCAACAGAGGGGTCTCTAGTACAAGGAGGGCACCTCAAAGACTCATAAGCCTGAAAAGTGGGCATAGAAAACTGTGTCTGGCTGGATCCAAAGATCGCAGATTGTGAAGGAAACCATTTATTCAGTTACACAGGGATTTGTTTTCTTTGACTCAACTTTTTTTTTATTTTCCTCTTCTGTATTATTTTTACTTTTCCTTCACTGAGTTTTTCAGGGCTTGGGGTTTATCTCCCACTTTTTTTCTCTTCTTTTAGATCCTTTTTTTTAAATTATTATTTGCCTTTTATCTTTTTCCCTTCCCACTTTTGCTCTTCCTTCTTTCTTTCATCTCCTGCTTTTGCTATTTATCTTTTTTCTTCTTTTTCTCATTTGTTCTTTCCAATGACTGTTACCGATCACTACTAATTTCCTTTTACTCCACAATAGGGCCCCCTATCTTATTTTTCTCTCCTCCTTCTCATATCCCAATGATTAATTTTTCAAATTTTGCTCTTTTTCATTCTCTGGTTTTTCGCCCCTCTACTTTTACTAGTATAACTACTAAGCTTTGTGAATCTCTAGATAAATAGTTAACTTTATACTATTGCTGTTGAATTCTGTGCTATTGTTAGTAGAGCTAAAGTTGTTCCATTTAGTAGTTACTATAGGTAAATAGTAGGTCAAAACTGGTTTGTCTTTTGCTCATACTGTAATCATAGGTCTCTTTTCTATGAACAAGAGTGGTACTTTATTAGTCCTTAGGGTTTGTAAATATTCAGTTTGCTATAATTGATGCTGATTTTATTAGTATAGCCAAGGTATCAGAGCTATTGCTATTAATTGGTTTTCTTGAGATGCCAATATCTAGATTGCCTTGGGGTCATTAACAATACTGTGGCCCATTCCAGGACAACTGGGTACTGTGGCCAAACATGCTGCAATCTCCCATCTGAAGTAAACAGAGGTGGTTGGATCCTGGGACAGATGTAAAGGCCAGGAATTAGACATGCCCAGAGGACACCACTGAAGGGTATATATTAACCAAGGAGGTCTCTATACTAGAAACAAAACTTTCCACTACAATAAACCCACAAATTTCAATATAAAACAAGCAAACAAAAATAAAAACTGAGAAGACAAGCCAACAAAATGCCTGCTAAACCTCCCAACTCCCCCAAAGCAGACATGGGGCATCAAAGGGGAGAAAACTAAAAGCCTCACACTCGAATTATTCAATATGGTACCAGTGCCAAGATGAGCTTTTGTGCACTTGCTTATCTGGTACCCTACCTTTCTGTTTACTCAGGTCAACAAGTTCGCATATCTATCAGTCTTGCCAGAAGTGCAATCCCATAATACTGCCAAACAAGTTCGCATATCTATCAGTCTTGCCAGAAGTGCAATCCCATAATACTGCCAATTTTGGCTGGGATAGCAATAATAGGAAGTTTAACCCTCAGTGCCACAGCCATGGGTGTGGGTCAACAGCAATACTCCCAATTGAGCACCCAGATAACAGGGGATTTTGAGAATATATGAAACTCAATAGATACTTTGCAAGATCAGATAGATTCCCTGGCCACAGTTGTCCTCCAAAATTGCAGAGCCTTAGACCTCTTGACAGCCCAACAGGGAGGCACCTGCCTTTTTCTGAAAGAAAAATGTTGCTATTATACCAACAAGTCAGGGATAGTAAGGAAAACTCCCATCAGTTGCAGAAGCATCTCGAGTAAAGAGCCAAAATTATAATGGGCATCTCTTCCTGGTGGGAGACCCAGGACTTTCTCCCCTCCCCCTGACCAACAGGGGTTCTGCTTGGACCACTCATGGCTCTCTTGACAGTCCTCCTTTTAGGTCCTTCTGTGATCCATTTCTTGACCTGATTTCTCTCAAAGTACTTTGAGGCCATACACCACCACCTCCTCTTACAAGCTATACCCTCTCACCAGCTTCTTAAAACTGAAAAAGCTGAGGAAAAAAAAAATCTCCCCTATAAAAAAAAGGGGGAATATAAAAAAAATTTTAAGAATTTTAACAAACTAACTAGCAGTCTGATACCATATGAAAACAAGATATGCTTATCCCACCTGCCACATAGCTAGACCACTAAACCACATCAGCTTTGACTAACTACACCCAGCTGCTTTTCATAGACAGTCTGACCCAGGTCAGCCTGACCACATCTAGCTGCACCGTCTGTGTTTTACCTCCTAAAATTATGTTGTTTTTCTAACCTATTTCAAGGACCATCTACCCAGCAACAGATGGTGACTAACCCAACCCAATGAGAGCTCACCACACTTTTGAGCTTTTATACTTCCTGATTGCAAAACCTATATAAACTAAACCCAAAGCTGACTTGGGGCTGGTGGTTTAAAACTGATTTCCACCAGCCTGTCGGTGTAATAAAACATTGCCTTCCAACTCCTTGGTGCGGAGCATCTTCCTCTCATTTCGGTACTGGTTCTGCAACAATGGGACACAATGAAAGCAGTCCTAAGAGAGAAGCTTATAGCTGTGAATGCCCACACATCACAAAAACAGAGTGAGCCCAAATAACCTAACGATGCACCTTGTAATGGTTGATTGGTTGTGTCAACTTGAGTAAGACAAGCTCAAATAATTGGCTCAGCAATTCTACACCTTAGGTTGTAGAAGACTGACTCAAGGACAGCTTGTCACCTGGATGGTACAAAGGGAAATGAGGAAGGATGGAGGAGCTCCAGTCTTCACCTTCACCTTGGACATCATCTCCTGGCTTCCAGCACAGACTCTTCAGCTTCCAGCGTAGACTCTTCAGTCTTCTGTCACAGACCCATCGGCCTCCTGGTAGGAACCTGCACGGGACACTGCACTGAGCTCCAGACCTTGGACTGAATTCTTCAGTCTCCAGTGTGCAGACTAACTCTGCACGCTTCCTCATGTGACTCTGTGGGTGGCCATCGTAAGCTGATCTTGTAATTTCTTATACATTTGTATATCTTGTGTTATATCTGTTTCTCTAGTAAAACATTGACTGATACACACCTAAAGGTCCTAGAAAAACAAGAACAATCTGAACTCAAAGCTAGTACAAGGAAATAAATTATAAAAATCAGAGCATAAATCAATGAAATTGAGACAAAAAACAATATGAAGATTCAATGAATTAAAGAAATGTTTCTTCAAAAAATAAATAAATAAATAAATAAACAAAATAGATAAACCTTAAGTAACCTAACTGAAAAAGAGAGAAAAGATGCAAATCAATGCAATTAGAAGTGAAAAAGGTGAAATCACAGTGGACACTGCCAAAATACAAAACATCATTAACAACTACTTCACAAACCTGTACACCAATAAATTGAAGAATTCAGAAGAAATGGGTAGATTCCTAGATACATATGAATTACAAAAATTAAACCAAGAAGATTTAAAAACCCTGAGTAATCCAACAACAGGCAACAAAATAGAAGAAGTAAGAAATAACCTACCAACCAAGAAAAGTCCAGGTCCAGACAAGTTCACTGCTGAATCTACTAAAATTTCAGGGATGTTCTAACACCAATACTTCTCAAACTTGTTAATGAAATTGAAAGGTAAAGAGTATTCCCAAAGTACTCCCAGAATACTCCCAAGACTTCTCCTGGAAACCAGCATTACCCTGATTCCAAAACCAAACAAGAATCGAACCAAAAAAGAGAATTATACACCAATCTCTTTAACGAATATAGATGCAAAAATCCTGAACAAAATACTGATAAACAGAATGCAATGTATCAGCAAAAAGATCATACATCATGACCACATAGGCTTCACACCAGGGATGCAAGAATGGTTCAACATATACAAATCAATAAATGTAATATGTCACATAAATGCAAGCAAGGAGAAAAATAACATCTCAACAGACACAGAAAAAACCTTTGACAATACGCAACATCCTTTCATGATAAAATAAGAAGGACCTTATCTCCATCAGCCATTTAAGACAAACCTATTGCCAACATCATGTTAAATGTAGAAAAACTGCAAGTTTTCCCTTGAAAATTAGAAAGACAAGGATGTCCACTATCACCACGTCTGTTCAACATAATACTCAAAACATTAACAAAACCAATCAGGCAAGAGAAAGAAATAAAAGGGATATGTATAGGAAACCAAGAAGTCCAATTATCATTATTTGCAGAAGACATGATCCTTTACATAGAAGATCCCAAAAAATCCACCAAAAGACTCTTAGAATTAATAACCAAATTTAGTACTATAACAGGATACAAAATCAACACACAAAAGTCAATATTGTTCCTATGTATTAATAATGAAACCACTGAGAAGCGATTAGGGGAAAATACCATTCAAAATAGCACCAAGAAAAATTAAATACCTAGGAATTAACTAAGGAAATGAAAGACCTCTACAATAAAAAACTACAGTACTCTGGAAAAGAAAATTAAAGAAGACATCAGAAAATAGAAAGATAGCCCCTCTTCCTGGATAGGCAGAAACTATGTAGTCAAAATTGCCATACTTCCTAAATTGATATACAGATTTAACACAATCTCAAACAAAATTTCAACACCATTTTTCACAGAACTAGAGAAAACAATCTTAAATTCATACAGAATCAGAAGAGACCCAGAATAGCAAAAGCTATTTGCTCTGTGTAAAAAGAGCAAAGTGGTAGGCATCACAATCTTGCTATAGTATTATAAAGCTACTGTGATTTTAAAAACAGCACTGTAGTGGCACAAAAACTGACAAGAGGATCGATGGAACAGAATAGAGGATGCAGAAGCAACCCCAAGTACATTTGACAAGGGGGCCAAAAACACACACTGGAGGGAAGATAGTTGTGATGGTTGATTGGTTGTGTCAATTTGAATAAGAGAAGCTCAACTAAATAGGCTCAGCAATTCCACACCCTAGGGAATGGAAGACCCATGCTAGGGCAGCTTGTCACCTGGATGGTATACAGGGGACATGAAGAAGGGTGAATCTATTTCTGTTTCTTCAGAGGAGCTCCAGTCTTCACCTTCACCTTGGACGTCATCTCCTGGCTCCCAGTGCAGACTCTTCAGCGAGCTCCAGGCCTTCGACTGAATCCTTCGCTCTCCGGTGTGCAGACAGAGCCTCTGTACTCTTCTACATCCAACTCTATGGTGGCCACTGTAAGCCAATCTTGTAATTTCTTATGCATTTGTGTATCTTGTGTTATGTCTGTTTCTCTAGTAAACACTGATACAATAGCCTCTTTAATGACGTCGGGAAAACTGGCTATCCACATGAAGAAGGTTGAATCTAGACCCATATCTCGCACCACGTACTAACTAAAATCAAAATGAATCAAAGAATTACATGTTAAAACAGAATCACTTAACATGCTGGAAGACAAAATAGATAAAACTTTTGAAATTATAGGAATAGGCAAGGATTTTCTGAACAGAACTCCGGTTGCATAGGAAATAGTGCTTAGAACCAACAAATGGTATCACATCAAATCGAAAAGTTTCTGCACAGCAAAAGAAACCACCAGTGGAGTGAAAAGAAAACCTACAGAACAGAAAAGCATTTTGCCAGTGATTCCTCAGACAGCGGACACATATCTGGAATATATAAAGAACCCAAAAAGTTAGATCTCCTTGAAATAAAAGACCCAATCAAAAAATGGGCAAGAGGCTATTGTGGTTTTCCTCACAATAACCTGTCCTGCTTTCTCCAGGGTGTTCTTTTATCTTGCTTTTTCGTCTTTTACTTGGCCCAAGCTTGCTCTGCAGACCCAGTTTCTCTCTCACTCTTCACTTTTACTTTTTCATATAAACTTTATCACTGCTTAAAAAAATGCACAAGAGAAATGAACAGACACACAGAAGAGGTACAAATGGCCAATAAATACATGAACAGACGCTCAACATCACTGGCCATTGGAGAAATGCAAATTAAAACAACCCTGCGATTCCATCTCATTCCAGAAAGGATGGCTGTCACCAAGAAATCAACCAATAACAAATGCTGGCAAGGCTGTGGGGAAAAAGGAACCCTTCACTGTTGGTGGGAGTGTAGATCAGTACAGCCACTTTGAGATCAGTATGGGGATTCCTCAAAACACTAAAGCTAGCAATTCCATGTGACCCAGCTATTCCTCTTCTACAAATCTTCCTGAAAGAGTTAAAGACATCATATTATAGTAACACAGGCATACCTATGTTTATAGCAGCACAATACATAGTAGCTAAATCTTGGAAGAGGCCTGTACGTCCATCAACAAATGGATGGATAAAGAGAATGTGCTATTTGCATAGAATGGAGTGCTACTGTGCCGTAGAGAAAGACAAACTTGATCACTGTAGGAAAATGGATGCAAATTGAGACCATAATGTTTAGTGAAATAAATCAGGCACACAAGCATAAATACTGTATGGTTTGTCTTATATGAGAAATCCAGAGTAAAAATAAAAAGCAAAGTAAAAGATAATAGGAAGTAGGGAGATAGATCATTCTCAAAGGGGAAGGGTATCAAGGGGGGGAGGGAGAGGAAGAAAGGGATGAAAAAAGGAATTGGGATGTGTTATGTACGTGTACCAGCTCCACATAAGGAGTTGTAAACATTGTGTACTGCACACATGCACAAAGGGTTGCAGGGAGAGGGGTGGAGAGCCAAGGCAGAGAAGGGAAAGGAAATGATAAAAGGAATTAAAATGTGTTATGTACATGTACTAACTTCCCACAAGAAATGTAAACATTATGCACTATACACATGTACTAATAAACTAAATAAAATTTTTAAAAAATTTAAGTCTTCCAAAGGAGTTTTTCTTCCTTTTTCTCTCTCTTACAAATTCCATTATTTTTGTATTGTGCTCCCACTCTTTATGCAAAGTCTAATCATCTGTATGAGACAGGTGGGCATCCATCAATAAATCTTATCGGCACCACAAAAAAATTCCATTTTTCTTCGTTACGAGATTGTTAGTTTTTTTTTTAAGTTTTAGTTTTGCAATGATATTAGTTAGGGTTCTCCAGAGAGACAGAACTAATAGGATACTGAAATAGATATAAGACGGGATTTATTAGAGAAATGGGTTCACACAATTATGGGGGCCGAGAAGTCCCATCTGTAAGCTGGAGACCCCAGTGCCAGTATCATGGCTCAGTCCAAGTCTGACGCCTCAGAACCAGGGAAGCTGATGGGGTGGCTTTCAGTCTAAGGCCAAAGGCCTGAGAACGTTGGGGCTGCTGGTGCAAGTGCTAGAGTCCAAGACTCCGAGAGCCTACAGTCTTGATGTCTAAGGACGAGAAGAGTGTGAACAAAGAAAGGAAACTGCTTTTGCGGTGCTTTTTGCTGTTGCTGATCTATGGGACCCCCAGCTGACTGGATGGTGCCTGCTGATGCTTAGGGCAAATCAGACTAGTGGGTTCACTCAGTGTCACAGATAGGGGGTCCTTAGAGGTCAGGAAGGGCTGGTAAGTGCTGGACTAGCAAGGCATGTTCAGAGCTTCAGGCTGGAGTCGAGGTCACAATGAATAGCTAAAGAAGAGCCCCGAACAGGTGAGGAGTTTGGTGTGCTCCGGATGTTTATGGAGGAGAATTCTATTAAGAGATGTGTGTCAAGGAAAATCATGTTTGCCCATAAGTAGTATGGATTATGGACTAGAGAAGTGGAAGCCTGCTGCACGGCTAAGGGGCAGCTAGTGGTAGTGGGACCTGAGGGAGGAGAGGGATTTACCATCTGTGTAGACAGGAAATCACACAGGTAACCCCAGTTTCTGGCCTGGGCAGCTGGATGGCTGCCAGTGTTATTAACTTGGAAGCCAGGAGGCTGAGCAGGTTTACCGGGGCAAAGGGAAGAGGGTACCATTGAAGATGAATCCCAGGTGAAGAAGTCCAGTAGCTGGGTGGGGCTCTGGAGCCCTGAAGGGAAAGATCTTGGGGACATTTGAGTATCACCAGGGGCAGAAGAAGCAACATGAGTGGATGAAAAGGTTAGGAAAGGTGTAGAGCCACAGACAGAGTTCCTGAGGCTTAGTTCATAATCTCACATTCCAGTAACAGTTATCAAGGACAACCTAGCTAACAGAGGAATGCTTTCCGTAACAGATCCCCACTTCGACCTCTGTTTCGTTTTTAATTAGCTAAACTGATTAAACAACAAACACATCTTAAAGTCAGAGAAGTTAGTGTGTTCTTTCTGTTTATACTTCTGCTCTACTAAGATAAGTTCTGAAACCAATCAATCAAATTGTTAAAAAGTAAATGAAAACTTTTTGGGATATCCACAAGTGCTGTGGGTCTGAAAGTCAGCTCTTCCCTTCTCATCTCATCAGGCTTCACCAAGTGTAAGGCATCTATGCTGTCCGCCCCACTCACATGTGGGTGCCCTACACCCCGATCAAGTCCACCTTGACCTGGAACCCTGGGTCCAGCTCATAGTCACTCCAACCTGGCTCTGAATAAAGAGCACATCAGTAGAGGTTACCAAGAATGAGAAACCACAGAAAAATAAAAAGAATTGCACCCCACTGGGGGCTGCAGTATTGAGTATGGCATGGCATGATTGAGTAATTGAAAGTCCAGAGAAAAATAGCCACCCTTTATTGGGTAATTATGATGTCTCAAATATCCCATGTATCTACTCATTTAACTCTCAAAACAACCGGGTGGGTGGGTTTTCTCTCATGTGTATCACACTGTTAACACTAGGAACTAAAGTCACTGTCCGAGGTCGCAGAACTGATCAGTGACAAAGCTTCAGTGCAAACCCAATGGTTGATTCAGAAGATCTTAGCCCTATTCTATACCCCTTCCACACAAAGAATTCCAGGTAGACATATAGGACTGACCCATATCCTCCACTTCCCTGTTTGCAAAGAAAGGTTTTCTTGCAGGTGGTAGCGACAGGCTACAGATTCTCACGAGTTTACAGAATGTATGTAAATCAGAGGTCTTACTTGTTACATATCTTGTTTGCTCTACACAACAGGTAGATCTTTCAGCCACGGTTCACATGTGATCACTTTGTCCCTAAGTGTGGGCTTTGCTGTGCTACTCATCATCCCTGTTTCCCCTGCCACTCCCCTGCCTAGGTCACCAACATCTTTCTAAAACAAACCTTTACAGCTTGTTTGGAGTGGTGGCAAGGGGTTTGAGAGGGGAGCAAACAAAGTATCTACAGATGATTAGAAGTAGTATATAGGGGGAAATCACTTGCCTTCATATTTTTTCATTTAAACTATTATTGTTGTTCTTCCAGACTATTTAAAGCAGTGGATTTAAATGTTCTACAAAGTCTTACACATAAGCCCAACACATGAAATAGAGAAAAGCAGAGCTACTCTGAATGAGGAAGGGCTGGGGGCCATGAGTCCTGGTCACAGTCTCCACTCCACCCACCCCAGTCACCTCTTTGCACTCCTGGGGTTAGAAGCCTTCAAAGATGCCTAGAGCAAGCAGGAAACTCTATCAAATGTTTCATAGCAAGTGCAAACAAAACATAAGGCAAGCCAAAAACCAAACCCAAGTTTTAATGTACGTATGCTCCACACTGCTGAGAGATTCTCAACACACCACGAAGGAAAGATGTTAGAGGAACCTGCAGAGTTGGAAGATGCTTGAGAAAACATCCCAGTCCTCTGGCTCTGAAACTATTGCCCCCATAGTTCTGCTGACGTCTTCATTTTACAGATTAGAAAACGAAGAGAGAGAGAGAGAGAGAGAGAGAGAGAGAGAGAGAGAGAGAGAGAAATTGAGTAATTGATAGAGAGATAGACCAGTGTCTCACAGATTCACAAAACTAGCTATTGGAACTGGATCTAAAACTCGGGTATTGCACTCTAGGACCTTTTCCATGACAAAACCTAACCAAGATTATGCTTCAAAGAATAGATTCAAAATTGAATCTTCTTTGAAGAGCTGGGTCTGGTTAGCCAAGGAGTTGGGTGAAAAGTCCCAGTCTTTCTGGAATCTGTCTTCTCTTTCTACAGCCTCTTCCCTCCTCCCTCCCTCTTGCCTCACCGAGATATGGATCCCTCCCGGTGAAGTAGATTTAGATCGTACTTGCACATTTAAGATTTAATGGTAGCAGGAGTGGTGGCCCACGACTATGATCCTAGTACTTACGGAGAGGGAGGCAAGAGGATCGCAAATTTTAATCGCGCCTGGGTGACTCAGTGAGATTCTGTCTCAAAAAACAAAACAAAACGAAACAAAACAAACAAAAACAAACAAACAAAAAAACGGAATAGAGGATGCAGCTCAGTGGTAGAACACCTCTGGGCTCAGTTGCCAGTATGGAGGAGGAAAAAAAGTAATTGAATGTTAGGCACTGCTGTAAGCAGTTACCCTCCCATTCCTGTGAGATACTCAGAGGATCCCCAGCGTAGAGATAACAAAACCTCGTCGGAGACATTAAATACCTTATCCAAAATTTTGCAGCTACCGTACAGTGTACGAGGTAGGTGTCTTCGATCTACAGCCTGCATTTTAAAGGTCTGTGTTATCCTGTTTATATAATTTTGTATTTTTTCATTCACTGAACAAAATTGCGTGTATCATTTCTAACTTTGAAAGTGAGCAAGTCTTTCACTATCTTTTGTTCAAAAAACCATAACCGTATCCGTCTGGGGGAAACTTACTCGGCCCGTTATTGTTTTTGATAGGTGTTATCCTAGAGAAAAGGAGTTACTGCTAAGATTTCCACTGCACTTTTCCCGGTGTATGTGGTCGGTGCTCTGGGCGACGCAGCCCTAGCATCTCAGACCCACGCGGCTGGCTCCCCAGCCCGGCGCGCTGGCGAGAACCAGACTGCGCGCCGCTGGGATCCTCGGCTCGCGACTCCTCGGCCCAGCGCGGAGGGCGTGGCAGGAGGGCGCGGGGCCACTCCCG
Source organism: Erethizon dorsatum (assembly GCA_028451465.1). Classification (NCBI taxonomy): domain Eukaryota; kingdom Metazoa; phylum Chordata; class Mammalia; order Rodentia; family Erethizontidae; genus Erethizon; species Erethizon dorsatum. The sequence continues at coordinate 59,030,601 of CM051831.1, forward strand.
GAGCGCCATGCAAATGGCATGCAAATCAGCGCGTGCGGCTCACAGAGGCAGTTGGAGTCTGGAGCCGAAAGCCGCCGCGCTCTTCCTCGCTCCCACCCGCGCCTCCGCCTGCCCGGCTCGCGGGGCCTCCCCGCCGCCCGTCTCCGCCCGCCCGCCCGCCGGCTCCCGGCGCCGCCCGCCCGCAGCCCGAGCCCCGCGAGCGCCGAGCCCGCGCCGCGGCCGCTGCCTGGCCCGCGGTCCGCCGCCGCCGCGCGGTGAGTGAGCGCGCCCCACGCTTTGTCCTCCTCGGCCGCGGCGGGTTCCCGGGGGCGGGGTGCGGGGCGCCCCGTGGGAGACGAGCCCGCGGGGTGCGGGGAGCCTGGGTGTTCTCGGGGGAGGTGAGGAGCGTGGGCGATTCCCTGTGGGAATCGTCCGAAGCGGATGCCTTTGGCTGAGGGATGCGGTCATCCCGAGGAGGAGACGCGGGCGCCGCTCCCAGCCTCCGCCCCCTGCAGGAGGACTCGGGGTGCCACGCGGAGCTCCGCGCCCCCAGCCGCCGCGGGGAGGTGCGCCCCGGTGCGGGGACGCGATCCCAGGCGACACTTTGCGGGGCGCGGTACGCCTCGCCCAAGCTCGCGCCGTGCTCTGCCTCCTTCGCTTTAGCTGGGTGACTTGTCCAGGACCCTATTCATGGGCCACTGCGTTTGCAAAGCTTTGGGTGAACTAATTTCAAAGGGACGTGCGCCCTCGGTGGTTGAGGTAGAGCCCTTCCTTGCGTTTAGGGATCTAAACCCTTCAAGACACAAGGGTCTGAGTTTCTAGGAGTGGTGTTGCAGATGCGAAGATGTGCTGTTGGGGAGAGGGTTTACAGGCGTTTTTCAAAGTTGGGGTGTGGAGGGTGCGCCCGGGGGGGGGCTCTTTCTGTATCACAGTTCTGAGGAAGAAAGACCCAGCTCCATTGGGATCTGTGGGGATAAAAGTGGCTATTGTGACTCAGGGAGCGGGGTGGAGTGAGGTACCCCTGGACAGTGGGTAGATGCCAGGGCTCAGGGCACTGGTTTTTGCCATCCCTTTTTCCCCCCTGCCTTTTCCAATTCTAGAACTGCTTCTTCCTTCCAAGTGGGGCTGTGTTCTTCCCTGGCCTGCTGTAATCCTTTCTGTCATAATGAACAGTTTGTCCCTAAGTTATTTCCACATGGGGGCTTGAGAGGACATTTAGGGGGACCCGTCCACACACACTTCACAGCATCAAGTGTCCACAATGTAAAGTCTCCGGGGGAAGAGTGGACTGTTCTGGTAATTTTATTGGGATACTAAAAGGCACTTTGGGTTCCAACAGAATCATTTTTGTTTCTCTCGCTTTTGTTTCTGCTGTGCTATTTCTTTTCTCATAAATTCTTGACCTCCTTCCTCTCTCTCTTCTGTGGTCCTCTGCCTTAGTCTCTCCCTGTCCCTCAAACTGCAAGGATTGCAGAGGGTGTGGTCCTTGCACCACATTGCTCCAGGCCAGCATGGAATGTGCCCACCCTCCCGTGCCTAGGGTGGGTTGTTTCTTTCTCTCCCAGCCTCAGGGTGGGCCTAGAATCCGGAGTCAGGGCAGGTAGGAACCTGAGCAAATGGTTCTGAGTGGGGAGTAGTTGGACGCTGGATGATGAGTCAGGTAGTGGGTACTTTGGGGACATGCACTGGAGCTTTTCACCAGGATGGACAGGTCTGTCCCTCAGTCACTGGTGGTGTGAAAGGACACTGGTCTTCATACACCACTAGTTGTGAGCCTGGAGAACCATCCCACCGTGAAGAATCTGTTCAGTTTGTTCTGTGTGATAGTGGTAACTGGCCAGCCGAGGAGCAGGGCAGCTGGTGCCTTGGAGTAGTTTTGCTCTGTGTGAGGTTTGCTGAGCCCCTTGGTGGGAGACTGTTCTCCTAGAAGCCAGATCTTAGTGATCAGGTGTGGAGCAGACTAGGCCCAGCTCTCGCTGGTGAGGTCCGGGAGACCCACCTGCTGCCTGGAACACAGGAGACTGCAGTCGTTGCAGGTAGGGGCTCTGGTTGCCCTGTGGGTGGGGAGGAGTTGGGAGAAGGTGACTGGCCTGGCTGGTGCAGAGGAGACAGAGGGCTTGCAGGGACCGTGGGAGGCGTCCTGGGGAGGCTGGAGAGGTCTTCTCCAGCCTCGGAGGTTTAGCCTGTCAATACACTGGTGTCACTATGGACTCGATTTTTGTGGAAGTGACCCCTTAACTTTTTTCCTCAAAATACAAGATGAGCAGCATGGTCCTGATGTCCCAGGTTTGTGGTATTCTAGAAATATTCACAAAGGCCACTTGCAAGGCCAGCTGCCCTGCCCCACTGAAACCAACATACACAGGTTGGGAGACGGTGCACTCTTAAAGGTTTGTGTCTTATCCTTTCTGCAAATGTGACAAAATTTAGAGAGCAGTAACCCTCCCCAACAGAAGATATTGTCCTCGTTCAGCTCGAGTGTTGAGTTATTCTCCTCTGGCCAGTGAAGGGTCCCTGCAGAGGGCGTGAGACAGGGCCATTCGCAGGGAAAGCCTGTATGTGGACACTTATTCTGGTGGGTCTTTGGGGGGCCGGGGGGGTCATGGAATCAAGGGACCATGAGCAGTACCAGAGTGCAGACGGAGCAGTGTCACAGCCGTGAGCACCAAGCCATTCCTTCCCTCCCCCAGCCTCCTGTCCCACAGCTGTGGAGAGGTGAAGTGCTGGCCAGCAGCCTGCCCTGTGAGCCACACCCCTCAACCTGTAGGAGTCATCTGCAGCTCTGCAGACCACTTTTCTTTTTTTCCTTCTTGAGTGTTGGCTGCAGACTTTCCTGTTAGTTTGAAGCCAGCAGGTTGAACAAATACAGCTCTTAGAACACACCGAGGATGGCGGGAGCTCGGCATTTGTTGCCACAGGTCAGCGGCACATCCCTTCTGCCTTGGCACATATACTCGGGATGCCAGGACTGCAGCCCTTGTGAAATTAACTGGGACAGCCAGCCCATCGGGCCCGGGGCAGAGCAGGGCCGGCAAGAATCGCTTTATGTTTGAAGTGTGGGGACTGGGGGAAGCTGCATTTCCAGATATTCACATGACCTTCTTTTCATTGCCCTCCTGTTCCCTGTCCCCAGGTGTCTGAGAGCGAATGCTCACAGTGGGCACCCCACTAGGGAGCTCTGGGAGTTTTTGTGTAGACCCAGCTTCTCAAATTTCCCAGTGTCATCCCATCCCCCATAGTTGGTACTTCTGTGCCCCCTCTTCTGCCCCCTATTCTCTCTCCTCCAGTCTTGAGTGCTAAGCCCTCTGGGGATGTGAAGTCCCTTGGGCACAAAAGAAGAGGATAAGGAGAGGATTTCCTTTTCTTTCAGATATGCTTCATGATGTTTCTTCCTGCCTCTGGGGTTTTAGATCTGATTTCTTTATCCAGGACCTTATAATGTATTTCTCATAATCTTTTAGGGACCAACCACCAACAATTTCAGGCCTTCATAGATGAGGATGCGTTGATCTGTTTTATTCTCAGAGATTGAGAATTTCTAATACAGAGCAGCTCTGTAGCAGCAGGATAGCTGGTGTTAATCTTGGGTTCAGATCCATCCTTTCATTTATAGGCTGGGTGTTCTTGGGCCTGGTATTGAACCTCTGTGCGCTGACTTCAGTTTTCTCCTCTGACCATGAAGCTGGCTATAAAAATTAAATGAATATAGGAATACAAAAGGAGTATAAAACAAGGAATAGTGATTACTATACATATTGCGTAGTGTCCTCTGTGTCTATAGAATGACCTGTAAATCAGCCAACAAACATAATTAGGTACCTACTCTCCAATTAGCTCTGTGGAGGATTATAAAACAAAGTTTGTGTGCCCAAGAGACTTTGAATCTATATGGGGAAGCAGCTAACAGGTATGAAGTAATTGGAAAACAGGGGCAACACATAATTTCCAAATTCTTTGCTACAGACTCAATGAAGAGGGTTAAATGGTGGCAGGAAATTCAGGGACTGGAGTGATGGGGGAAGGCCAGCAATATGAGGGGAAGGAAGGATGGGCCTTGGGAGGAGAGAAGAGGCAGGGGCACTTGGCTCTAGCATCTAGAGATTCTTGTGCTGGATCCTAGTGCGACAACTTTGACCACGTGATGCACTCCCGCCCATGCATGTCTGCTTGTCCTGAGATTTATTTTGGGGGTGGTTTTCATTTCTTGGCTTGTTTTCTCCTTGCTGCCCAGAATATTCCTGGAATTGGTTTGTTTTGATTTTATGCTGCATCAAAGATAACAAGAAGGAATTATACGGCCAGAGTGAGAGCTCAGTCCCATAGAAGGCTTCTAGGTTGCTGGGGCTTTGTGTTTGCTTCTTATGCTTCATTTATTGTTTCTTATTTCCCAGTTATAGAACTGCAGGGCCTTAGGACTGGAGGAAATGGGTCCACCTGACCTTTGCTTTGGATCGAGAAGGAAACTGGCCTGAGAAGCCAAGTGGTAGAGCCAGAGTCAGCCAGAGTTCTTATCACCATACCTGTCCCGATGGGGGATGGCCATGGGAAGGTGAAAGACCCGAGAAACGGGCACAAATTGGTTCCATCGTCTGCTCCACTGGGCTCTCTTGGGTGCTTGAAGACTGTCCTCTAGTCTGAGGGTGCTGCGGGGTGAATGACCCTTCCTTTTCTGGCAGGAGTGCCACTCTCCTTCCTTGGGGCCGGGCTTCCTAGGCTGTGTGAAAGAGCAGGAGCAGGACCAAGGTTTGAGACAGCTCCAGCACTATCCCCTGCTGTGTGACCTCATCTTCCAGGTCCCTGCTCCTGCATCTGCAGGTGAGAGAGGAGCAGCTCCTCACTTACCTGGTGAGGTGGGGGGGACAAAGTGGGCAGGGTTCAGTAACCTTTCTGTGGGACACAGTTGTAAGGGGTGGTGTCCCACTAGGCTGTGAGCTCCTGGCGGTCAGAGCTTCATCTTTGTGTCCTTATGCAAGGCCTGTGCCTGACACTGCAGTGCTCTGTACCTCTGGGTTGCAGACAGGGTATGGGGTAAGTGGAGGCACTCAAAATCTAAACAATTTGCTATCTACTGCTCCAGGAGAAAGCAGTTTTTCCACTCAGTGACTTCCCTTCCTCAGTGATGTCTTCTCTAGTGTTAGGTTTAATCATTCTCCTTTTTCTCTGAGTTTTACACATCTTCTCAGTAAAGTACTGAGACTAATCACAGAACATGCCTAGAACGGGGCTGTTTCTAACCTTCTGCATTATCCAGGTTTAAGTTACCATTTGGTGTTTTCCTTTTTTTTTTTCCTTTTTCTTTTCTTTTTTGACCATTTGGTATTTTCCTACTTGCGACAACAGTGATCATTTTCGGAGTGTGGGTGGGTAGCCTCGTGGAAATCAGCATTCTAAGGAGGTCAGCGGGCTGCTGTAGAGCGTGCCTGCTGGCACGCAGAGCTTCCTTGCAGCCTGCCCATCACTACCTCCAAAAGCTCTGTCTTTTCCTTGGCAACTTGTGGTGGAAACGATGCAGTTGGTACAATCGCATCTGACTTTGCCCACTGTTGTTTCAATCTGAGGTGTTTTAGGGAGTTCTTAAGCTTCTTGTTGCAGTGGCATAGGGGCTCAGATCCTCCTCTCTGGGCATCCCAGTTATCCCAGGCAGAGACACTGTTGCTGCTTCTCATGACCAGGCCCTACTAGCTCACACTTGGAGTATTAGCCGTGGCCTCTCTGTGGTCCAAGTACGTTGCATACTTTGATTGCTTTTTGTTAATCTTAACGCAGTCTGACTTGGTCACTTTGCCTTCAGAAACCTCTCGTGGCTCCCGTTTCTCACAGGACGACCTTAACACGAAGTTCAGGGGGCCCACAGTCTGGTTCCAAGTCCGATCTTGAAGCAGCCACAGTCGGCTCCATCCCACAGCAGCCAGACTGACTGAACTCCTCACCTAATTCGCGCTTCACTGTCTCTGCTTTGACTATGAGTTCATCCTCTCTGGGAATGGTCTTCGCTTGTGACTTTGACTGACAAGTTCTTCTATCCTGAAATATTTGTTCAGGGAACGAGTTGAGTTCTTAATACCTGCGAGGCACTGCCTCCAGATGGAGGCTGCTGCTGACCTCTTGGGCCTCAACTTCTGTAGCAACTGGTCCCTGAAACAGTCTTTTTAAGGTGATGTGACGTGTGTTATTAGGGAATGTTTTTAACTTCAATTTTTTGTACCAAATTTTGTATCTGTAACGATAGTGAAAAAGCTTCAAGGGAGGGACATGCCAAATGCCTTGATTTTTCTCATAGCAGGTGTTCCAGAACTGGCTGGTAACAAGATCCCTTGGAACCTTGTTTGAGAAATAACCCTTGGCTCTCCAGTCCCCAGCCTGGACTGGCTCAGTGAGGTGAGAGAATCTGATTTTACAGAGCTCCTAGATGATTCCAAGGGCAGCTTAGTTGGGAATCTATCCTGGTTGGTTTTTCACTGTGCAATTATTTTTTTATTTGTGTACTAAGAATAATTCTTCAAAATTAACAGGAATAGAAAAAATAAAAGAAATAACTGTATAGTAGGATGAAACCTTCCTGGTAATTTGATTCCAAATTACCACAAGCTGTAAGATTCATATCACTTATCTCTTTTCAGGAAACAAACACTTCCTGTAATACACAGAATTTTAAAAATCTTTGTAAATCACAAGATGCCCTTATTCACACAATTGCATATTGGTTTCTTCATCATGATCACAACTGAAATATAAAGATCCTGTGACCTGTGAGTGTTAGAGTTACACATGTTTTCAAGATAAATTGTTGTTTTTCATCCATGCTCCTGAGTTTTGAGTGTTGATTCATCCTTGTCTGCCTGGGATACACTTGCTCATGAGAAATAGCTTTTTTAAAAAGGTCCTGCTGGCTTTGATTTTTTTCTAATATGTTATCTGGGCTTTCTGTATCTATGGTCCCAAGTGAGATCAAACTTTCCTTGGCCAATTTCGTGTGCGCCCATGATTTCGACATCTTTAGCACCTTGAAAATTGACAGAAGTGTTGTGAGGGACACTGATGTCTACAAGGGTTTTACCTACATTTCCTTTAGTTAAACTTATGGTTCTGGTTTTTCTATAAGTAATAATATTGCGAAAAGTTGAATATCCTCTTCTAAAAGTTAGCCGGAAACTTTGAAAAAATGAAAGATTCAGTACCAGCAAATCATCCGTCGCGCAGGAATCAATCCCTTGGATTTTTCCAGGTAAGCCTGTGTGCTCTTCTTCTGATGAACTGGGCAGCTCTTACTGCCTTTTCTTTCCATCGCTTGGCAAGTGACAGGCATTCCTCTGCGAACACAGTAACTTTTCAATGCTGCATCAGAATGGAAGTTTTTGAAGACATTTTTCCTTTCTTTTTTTAAAAAAAAATATATATATAATTTATGAAAGTAAAATCCACCCATTTTAATATGCATGATTCTGAGTTTTTTTGTTTGTTTGTTTTTTGTTTTTTGTGGGTACTGGGGGTCGACCTCAGGACCTCGCGTGCCAGCAGGCGCCCGTGCCGCTGAGCGATATCACTGGCCCTTTTTTCGTATGTGGGATCCAGGAGTCGAGCAGGACCTTGCGCTTGCCAGGCAGGCGCTTACGCCGCTGAGCCATCTCACCTGCCGTGATTCTGAGTTTTGACAAATGTGGTCATATAAGGACTACTGCAGTTGATGTACGGAACGGTTCCATCACACTCCCACCAACACACACACACACGCACACACACACAAATTGCCTTCCACACTGATGTTTCCTGACCTTACATTTTTCCATCTTTACAGTGTTATGTAATGGAGTCAGACAGTAGGTAGCCTTTCTAAATTGCTTCTTTCTCAGCAGGGTGAGTTTGGGACTCATCCGTGTCAATGGGTGTATCAGCGTGTCATTCCTCTTCATTGCTGAGCACTGTCCCACTGGGTGAATGTCATCATTCACCAGCTGAGGGACATTACAGGTGTCTCCCATTTGAGGTAATCATGAGTAATTCACTATGGATATTTATGGATATTTATGTTTTTATGTGGACATAGGTTTTATTTCATTTGGGTAAATACCGAGGAGTGGATTGCTGAGATACCTAGGAGTTGCGTGGTAAGCATATTATTTAAAAAAAGCCAAACCGTTCTCCCAAGTGACAGTACCATTTTACATTCCCACAAGCAACGTGTGAGGGTTAGAGTTTCCACATCCTGTTAGCACTTGGTATTGTCAGATTTTTAAATTTTGTGTTAGATATTCTAATAGATGTAGTTTGTCATATTGTGGCTTTAATTTGAATTTTCTTAATAACTCAGGATGCCGAGCATTTTTGTGCTTTTTACCAAACTTGCATGTCTTTGGCAAAATATCTGCTGAAGTCTTTTGCCTAGGTTTTATAGAATTGTTTATTTCCTTATGATTGAGATTTGAGATTTTTTTTTTAGGATTCTGGACATGAGTCTTAACAGGTAGACGTTTGGCAAATATTTTTTTGCTGTCTGTGGCTTGTCTTTTCATTCTCTTAACGTTGTCTATCATTGCAGAGCTAGAGTTTAGCTTTGATGACATCTAATTTATCAATTTTTTTTTTTTTTTTTTTTTTTTTGTGGGTACCGGGGGGACGACCTCAGGACCTCGCGCGCCAGCAGGCACCCGTGCCGCTGAGCGATATCACCGGCCCCTTTTTCGTATGTGGGTTCTGGGAGTCGAACTCGGGCCTTCGCGCTTGCAAGGCAGGCGCTTAAGCCGCTGAGCCGTCTCACCGGCCCCCTAATTTATCAATTTTTTAAAATGCATTGTGCTTTTGATGTTGATCTAAGAACTCTAATTTACATAATGTGAAGTCATTAGGTTTTTCTCTAATTCTTTCATCAAGATATTTTATAGTTTTAGGGTTTACATTTGGGGTCTGATCCATTTTGAGTTAATTTTTGTACAGGGCAATGCCGAGAGGTTTTTTTTTTGCATAGGAATGTCCACTTTTCACACAGTGAAAGACTGTCCTTTCCCTATTGAATTGTTTTTGTACCTTTGTTGAACATCAATTAAGGGTGTATGTGGCATCTATTTCTGAGTATTTCTTTCTGTTGACTCAAGTATTTGTCCTTTCAGTAATATCACATTGTCTTTATCAAAAGTTTTGAAATTAATTTGTGTCCTTCAACTTCTTTCTTTTCAAAGTTGTTTTGGCTATTCTAGATCTTTTGCCTGCCATATAAATTTTAGAATCATCTTGGTGTCTGTATAAAATTGTGCTGAAAGTTTGATTGGTATTACATTGAGTCTATAGATCAAATTGGGGAGAATTTACTTCTTAATGTTGGGTCTTGCAGTACATCAATTAGCCATATCTCCATTTATTTAGGTTTTCTTTTATCTTTCATCAATATTTTGTAGTTTTTAGCATATACCTGTTGAATCTCCTTTGTTAGATTTAGAGCTATGCATTTTATGTTTTTGCTGCACTTTTAAATAGTACTTCTGGTGAAATTCTGTTTTTCACTTGTTCATTGCTAGTACTTATAAATTTAATTGATTTATAATCTTAATGGATTTTTAAAAATTTAGATAATGTGCAACAAAATGTGTACCTGCAGAATTTGGGAATCTAATGTAATTAGGATCTAATTATAATCAACAAATAAAAATTTATAATTTAAACAGTGTAGGGAGCTGGGATATAGAACCAATTTTCAGCCCTGGTCTACCTCAAAACTATTTCCTTGAGCTTTTCTTTTTCCTCCCTTCCTTCCTTCCTTCCTTCCTTCCATCCATGGTGCTACGGATCGAAACAGGGGCCTTGCACATGCTAGGCAAGTGCTTTATCGCTGAGCTACTGTCCTGCCCTTTATTTTATTTTATTTTATTTTTTTCCTTTATGTGGGTACCGGCAACCGGACTCAGGACCTTGTGCTTGCCAGGCAGACACTTATGCCGCTGAGCTATATCACTGGCCCTTCATTTTATTTTTTAATTGAATTTTATTTGTTAAACTTGTATATTTTGACTTTTATAAACAGTATTAGCTCTAGTAATTTTTTGTATGTTCTTTGAGATTTTCATAGTAATCCTGTGATCTCTAAATAAAGAGAGTTCTGCTGGGCATGGTGGCACATACCTGTAATCCCAGCACTCGGGGATGCAGAGGCAGGAGGATCTCAAATTCGATTCCAGCCTGGGCAGCTTAACAACTTAGCAAGACCCTGTCTCAAAATAAAGCATAAAGAAGGCTAAAGATATAGCTCAATACAAAGGCCCTAGACTCAATCCCACAAGATGGAATAAACAAATAAGATTTTATTTTCTCCAATCCAATTTCTTTGACTTTTATTTTTCTTGCCTTTTTGTGCTGGTTACAATCTCTAGTATAATGGTAAACAGGAGTGATGAAAACAGATATTGCTGCCTTACTTCCAGTCTGAAGGGGCAGGCATTTAGTCTTGTATCCTTATGTCTGATGTTAGCTGTAGGTTATTTGTAGATGTCCTTTACCAGGATAAGGAAGTTCACTTCTGTTCCTGGTTCGTTGATACACACACACAGAGGATAATATCCTTTTTAAAAAAATCTGTTGAGAAGATTGTGTATATATATTTTTCTTTTGTCTGAGTTGGCAAACTTTTTCATGAGGCCAGTATGATGTTGTGATATATAAGAAATATTTACTTGTTGCTCATCTCCAGTTACTGGCGCAGAACTAAAGCCCTTAGGAAACTAAATTTCCTAAGTGATGGGGGTGAGAGGAATGTCATGGGTTATTCATGACAAGGCCCTTTCAACTGTACTTCAGCTTTTGCTGATGAAATGATGCTTGGAGGCCCCTATGTAGTTTCAGCATGGGGGCTGGTTGTCAGAGGAACCAGCCATGTGATTAGTATGTATGTATGTATGTATGTATGTATTTATTTATTTTGAGACAGGGTCTCACTATGTAGTGCAGGCTGGCCTTGAACTCACTGGGATCCTCCTGCCTCAGCCTCCCGAATGCTGGAATTACAGGCACGTGCCACCATGCCTGGCCAGCCATGTAATTAGAAAGTTGGACTTTCAGCCCTTCTCCAATTCCAAGAAGGGGAGAAGAACTGAAGACAGAGCTAATCACCCATGGCCAGTGATGTAGTCAGTCATTCCGATGTGATATATTGAAACCTCCATAAAAACTCCTAAATTAAGGGTTTGGAAAGCATCTGGGGGGCCAGGGATATAGCTCAGTGGCACAGCACCTGCCTGGCAAGCGCAAGGTCGTGAGTTTGATTCCTGGTACCAAAAAAAAAAAAAAAAAAAAAAAAAAAAAAAAAAAAAAAAAGAAAAGAAAAAAGAAAGCATCTGGGTTGGTAGATGTATTGAGATGCTGGCAAGATGTGTGCCAGGCAAGGGTATGAAAGCCCCATGCCCCTCCTCACATAGTTGTCCTATGCCTCTCATCCACCTGGTCACCCCTGAGTTGTACTCTCTGTAATAAATCTCACATGTTAAGTAAGGAGTATGTCTGAGTTCTGTAAGCTGGTGTAGCAAATTACCTGCATCCGAGGATGGGGGTTTCAGGAATCTCTGATTTATAGGCGGCCAGTCAGGAATATTGGAGGCCAGGACTTGGGATTGGCGTCTGAAGTGAGGTAGGCTTAGGAGACTGAGCCCGTAACCTGTGGGATCCTTAGTGAACTCCAGGAAGGTAAACGTTGGAATTGAGTGATGGGACTCCCAGTTGGTACCTCAAGTCTTAGAGACTTGTCTGTTGTGACCCTACATTGGTGTCAGATGTGTTTTTGGAGTGAAAAACAAACCATAATAGCCACATTGTTAATACTTTACCCTTTGTGGCTCAGGTCTCTGTTCAGCTCTTTACTCAATTCTCCTAGACTTTTTTCTACTCAGTGATTCAACTTTGCCAGCGTAGCGTGAAAATAGCCTTAGACAATGCATAAACGGATGGGGTTGCCTGTGGCCCAGTAACCTTTATTTACAAAAACAGGTGCAGGTTGGATTTGGCCTTTGGGTCACAGTTTGCCCAGTCATAATTTGCTGACCCCTGCTTTAGTCTGTTGATATGCTGAATTATAGTAACTGCTTTTTCAGGGTTTAACCAGCCTTATATTCCCTGAATAAACTCCATTTGGTCATGATGTGCCACATTCGGCACAGCTCTCGAAACTCCGGAGCAGGGGATGGTGGAGGATGAAGAAACACAGGAGTCAAGGTGCAGAAAGCTGAGGTCAGGTGGAGCCTCCTTTCCTGGTGGGGGAGAAAGGACTGCCCGATGACTACAGTGTGTTTATTTATACACTTGTGAGGCTATTGTCAATCGAAACCCCTCCACCTAGCAACTCGCTTGCTTGGTTGGAGCAGCTTGTTCATGTGGCTCACCTCAGTGCTCCGTGTTCTCGGGCCAGCCTTGCTTTAGCCCCACCTGTGTGATCGATCTCCAGCTTCAGCCGCTCCCCACAATGAGGTATTATTAATCTTTTTATATATTGCTAGATTCAGCTTCAGCTTGGTAACATTTTGTCAAGGTTTTTGTGTCTACATTCACAAAGGATATCGATTTAGTTTTCTTTTTTTATAATGTCTTTGATTTTGGTGTCAGGGCATCGATGGCATTATGGTATGAGTTGGGGAGTGTTCTCTCCTATTTTCTGGAAGAGTTTGTAAGGAACTGTTATTATTTATCCCTTCAGGTTTTAGAATTTGCCTGAAGTTGTTTTTACTTTTCCTGGGATAGTTTTCCTGACAAATAAATCCTTTAATAAATATAGAACTATTCAGGTTATCCCTTTCTTCTTGATTTTCAATAATTTGTATCTTTGAGTAGTTTATTTCATCTAAAAGGTAGAATGTTTATGAATGTTTATAATATTTGCCTATTATCCTTTTAATGTCTTTAGGATCTATGGTGATGTCTCCTCTTTCATTCCTGATATTTAGAGTTTGTATCTTTTCTTTTGCTCTTGGTCAGTCTGGCTGGAGTTTGGCCATTTTATTGGTCCTTTTAAAGAACCAGCTGTTGGTCTCTTTGATTTTTCTCTATTTTTATTTTTCTGTTTTTAATTTCATGGGTTTATTCTATTTATTACCTTTTCTGCATGGTCTGAGTTTAGTTGTTCTTCCTTTTCTGTTTTGCCAAAGCAATGCTTAGATCATTGATGTGAGTCTTTTCTTCTTTTCCGTAACCTCCGGAGATCTCCTTTTCTAGAGAAGGCTTGGGAAGGGGGCAGTTTAGAACTAGTTTCCTACCTTCAAGCATTCAAAGTGACAGCTTTACTAAAAAGCCTGTACCAGATTCTTCCAGAGAGCCCTGAGGCTTCTACCTGGTGGCATGACCCCTGAGAAGGAGGAAGAGAAGTCCTATGTGGGTTGTTTTCGCCATGGGAGGAAGTGACCTGGCCTCCAGCCCCGATACTCTAGGATTCTAATGCTCATCTGCCTCCCAGCAGGGGTTGTAGAACAAGGCAAAGAGAGGTGCAGTTACTGCAGTTTAATGGCTGGAAGGATTCTCTCCAGATAGTTTAGAATAGGCAAGGTGGACTCTTTTGTAAAGGGACAGATGGTAGATATTTTCACCTCTGCAGACTCTACCATCTTCTTGTCACAAATATCAGCTCTGCCATTGCAGTGTGGAAAAAGCCATAGAGAATAAGTAAATGAATGCACATAGGTGTGTTTCAGTAGAACTTTATTTATAAAAATAGACAAGGCCTGGGCCGGTGAGATGGCTCAGTGGCGTAAGCGCCTGCCTTGCAAGCGCGAGGGCCCGAGTTCGACTCCTGGATCCCACATACGAAAAAGGGGCCAGTGATATCGCTCAGCGGCATGGGTGCCTGTTGGCGCGCGAGGTCCTGAGGTCGACCCCCCGGTACCCACAAAAAAAAAAAAAAAATAGACAAGGCCTGTGGGCCTTAGTTTGCCCAGCTTTGCTTTATTGTGGTTATATGCTGAATCAAGTTGATTGATTTCCAACTATTGAGCCAGATAAACTGCATCTTTGAGGTGAACTTCACTTGGTTAGGCTAGCCTTTGGTCCTGTGTTTGTTTCTCAGCTTGTATTGTCATGAAGCTGTGAGCTTCTCGGGGCAGGGCCACAGTGATGCCACCTTGCATCTCCTATCAGGCATACCGTAGATGGCTGGGGAGCACCTGTGGCTGGATGGAAACCACTGTGCCAGTGGTACCTCTGTTGCAGCTCCCTGATCGTCCCTGCAGGGGCCTGCAGGAAATGGGCGATGTGCGGAAGAGCTGGGCTCCAGCACTGTCCCTGCAGTCCCATGCTGATCTTTCATTTTGGGGACTATTTTGGAAACTTGATTCAACTTTTGTCTCTGGGTTCTGCCTTCTAATTACTCTCTCATTTTCTTGAGGTTGTGGTTGGCACCATGGCTGTCAGGCCCAGAAGCTTGGGCCTCCCTCCGGATCCGTGTGCAGTGTTCTAAAAGGACTCAGTGGTCCCATTTCCAGGCCGAGGTCCCTTTTTAGCACGGGTTGTGCTGTGTGTGTTGGAACAGGAAGGACAGGTTTGTCTGGCTGCTGAAGAACCTTACGTCTGGAGTACGGGCCAGATAGAGCCATGGTGACGTGGTGTACCAAACGGATTTGTGTACACGTGCGCTGCTTTGTCCGCCTCACTGATTAGGAAGCCTACATGTGGGTCAATGGGAAGGGTCTGGAGCTAAAAGACACGAGTTTAAATCTAGCTCAACAACTTATTCAGTGGGTGAACCTGAGCGTGTTAACTAATCTGAACTTCAGTTCTCTCACTTATAAAATGGAGGTGCTCACAACCTCTAAGCATTGTTATGAGGGTTACTTTACCTTCCAGCCTGGGCTGAGGGAAGGGAAAAGAATGGCAGAAGAGATGCTATACAAAAGTACAAAACAAACTGAAAAACCTATGGGAAAACCCATAAGACTAATGCTATAATTTCAATCTTTTTTTTTTTTTTTTTTGTGGGTACCGGGGGTTGACCTCAGGACCTCGCGCGCCAGCAGGCGCCCGTGCCGCTGAGCGATATCACCGGCCCTTTTTTCGTATGTGGGTTCCGGGAGTCAAACTTGGGCCCTCGCACTTGCCAGGTTGGCGCTTACACCACTGAGCCATCTCACCGGCCCTATAATTTCAATCTTGACTATTCCTCAAAGGCCAGTGTGTTAAAGGCCTGGTCCCCAGGATGGTGCTACTGGGATGTGGTGGAACTTTTAAGGGGTGGGGCCTAGCGGGAGATCTCCAGGTCACTGCGGGCATCCTGAAGGGAATTGTGAGACCCCAGTCCCTTCTTCTTCCTTTTGCTTCCTGGACACAAGGTAAGCAGTTTGGCTTCACCATGTACCATGATGCACGCTCTCACCACAAGCCCAGAGCAGTAGAGCCAACCAGTCAGAGATCGGAACCTCCAGAACTCGGATTCAGAAGAAGCCCTTTGCTTTTACCGTGTTTATTATGGTGAAGGAAAGTGACTAACTTAACTAGAACGTGGAAGGGTCATGGTGGTCACTTTTCTCCTTCCTTGGATTTTTCTGGACTGAAGGGTGGGTAGGGGGTGCTTGAAGGGCCAAGTCTCTGATTTTACTCTGGAGCAAGGAAAGGCTGACTTCCTACCAGGTTAGGTGATGAGTGGGTTGTTTGGGCCTTCTGTCTTTCGTTATTCAGCTGAGTTCACTAGGATGGGAACCTGGCACTGCACCAGTTCCTATTTGGTGGAACCAGTTGCATAACTGCCTGGGATTTGATGGTTCTGGGTTCTCAGGCAACAATGATAACCCTCCTCCTGGCCACCCAGCAACAAAGCAATGAAAGAGTCATCTCTGACGGCCTTCAGAATGCCCTGCCCTCTTCGCGTATTCTGAGGTCTCTGCTTTTCTCTTGCCACGGTTCCATACTGCTGGCCACAGCTGTTTGGGGTGAGGACCCTGCCTCTCCTGCAGTAAGTAGTGGGTTACAGACCCTGCTGCTTCAATGCTGCCCAGGCCACCCCTCCCTGAGGCCTCTCTGCCCTCTGGATCAGTCACACCAGGGTTTTATGAGAGAGCTTATAAAACTTGAGGATCTGGAATTAGATAAAGTTCCAATTTTGGAACCCTGAGAAATCTTGTAAAACAACATTAAAACACAGATCTTCTTGTAACACCCTGGTTAAAAACAATGTTAATTCCCTACTGCATAAAATCTAAAATTTCAACTGTTCAATTTGGCATTTAGAATAGGCTAGAATGGGGCCCACCACATATGATATTCAGGGTTATCATTTGGGTGGCTGTCAGTACTTTTCATTTGGATGCTGCTTTACAGTTCACTTAATTGCTTTCACACAATTTAGACTTAATCTTTGTTAGTCCTATAGTATTGTTCTTGTTCTCATTTTACATTTGATGATATGAGGCCTAGGGAAGTTAAAAGGAATTGAACCAAAATAAGATGACCACAATAAAGTCATGACTCAAACTAAGTAAAGGTGATAAAATAGTGATCACTTGCTACTTCCTCAAGTATAACCTTGAACGAGTTTTTTTTTTTTTTTTTTTAAATAAAGAAACAGGGGTAATATAGTGCTAACTCATAAGGTTTTTGTGAGGGTGAAGTGAGAGAATCTAACAAAGTGCTTGGCCCAGTGCCTGGCACATAATTGCTCATAAAATATTAGGTATTATTATAACTCTCTTTCTAATTGTTCACCAATTAAGATTTCAGTTTTTATTTAACTATTATGAGTAACACTGCTATAATTACTGTATCTTTGTCCAAATGGTTTATTTTCTGTGTTGTATCATTTCCTTCCATTCCAAGAAAAGCATTACTAGGTCGAAAGGTATGGTCCTCTTTTTGCTTTTGTACCTTGTTGCCAAATAGCCCTTAGGTGAGGTAGTTCCCACCGAACAGGCTGCTGCGTGGTTTCAGAGAGGCCCAAGCTCCTTGATCCTAAGGTTGTCCTGAGGCCTGTCTAGGTGACTGGGTATGAGCAGCTGACAAGGGGCGGGTGCTGAGGAGGGGACAGCCAGGTGGGGCCCAGTGGGACCCAGCCTGGGCTTTTCCAAAAAAGGACTTTATTCAAGTCACCTTCTCCAGGAGGCCTTTCCTGGCCATCGTTCCTAAAGGCCTAGCCTCACCTCTGACACTGCATTTCCTCTTCTCGGTCTTATTTCTTTTTCTTCTCCTCAGGCCCTATCATACTGTCTGTTTTCTGCACTAAATGATAAACACTCGAGGACAAAGATTTTTTATCCAGCACTGAAGAGTGGCTGTCACATGTCAGCACTCACTGGATACTGTCTTTGCTAGCTGTTGAATAAATGAAAGGGTTGTGAAAGTTATAAATAGGGTCAAAGTTTTAAAAAGGCCTACCAGCTATGATCTTTGAGGGATCCACTCTTTGCTGGACATAGCCCCTGCTCTAGACTGCCCGGGGCCTACTATGAAGTAGCCCTTGTTCCTGTAAGGATCATTCCACTGCTGGTGACAAAATACTCCAAACTAAGTGGCATAAAACCAAAATCGTTTTATTCAGAGACTATGTGGTCAAAATTAGAATAGGACGTGGCAGGGATGCTTGTGAAGACTGAATAGCTGGGGTGACTCAAGGGCTGGTGACCAGAGACACGTGGAGGCTTTTATCCAACCTCCCCCCAGTACCACCCTTTGTACTGAGCTACATCCCTAGCCTTTTCTTATTTTTTAATTTTGAGACAACATGTTACTAAGTTATACAGCCGAGGCTTGAACTTAAAATCCTCCTGCCTCAGCCTCCCAGAGTGCTGGGATTTCAGGCATGCACTATCACGCCCGACACATGGAGTCCTCTTCATCGTCATGTGGCTCCTAGGCTGAGATGATGTGAAGCCAGGGCTTATCTGAGACACACAGAGCCAGAGTGGCTACATGCGGCCTGTCCATGTGGCCTGGGCTTCCTCACAGTATGGTGGCTGAGCATCTGGAGGGAGCGTGCCTGGAGGGGCATTCGGAGAGGGGGTATCTGATGAGACAGAGGTGGAAACCATCACATGGTGTCACTTCTGCCCTATTCTATAGGTCGAAACGGTTATAAGCCTGCTGTCATTCAAAAGGGAGGGGACACAGCCCCTCCCCCACCCTGATGGGAGGAGCATCGAAAGATTTTGAGGCCATATTATAAAACTGCCACAGGGATCTCACTGCATTTTCACTAGTTTCAATCTGGAGTGAACCTGGAGTGAAATCTGCCACCTCCAAACGAGGACTCCTGGGGACTTATGACTGCCCTCTGCCTCACTCTTCACTTCCTGAGGGTCTGCCATGTCAGTCTGTTTTAAGAACCTCGCAGAAGACCTGGCACATACTGAATACTTAGCAAGCAAGCAAGCAAGTAAATGAACACATCAAGAGGAAGTAGGCGTTTCTGGAACCAGTTAGCACAGTATCTGTAGGAGGCCTTGAAACACCTCACAGAAGTACATGATTAAGTGCCAGATGTAAATGGCCAAACGTTCTGTCTTGCCCTGAAAATAAGACCTAACTGGAAAATAAGCCCTAGCATGATTTTTTCAGATTGCTCCTAATATAATCTGTACCCTAAAAATAGGCCCCAGTTAAGATTTCAGCCAGCTGAACACATTAGTACTGTACATTCGTTGCAACATGTGATGATACATTGAATTATAAAATAATGTTAATATATAATTAAACATAAAATAGCATTGTTGACATTAATACTTAAAGTAAATGATAATATAAATTATAATTAAGTATTTGTAGATACTCAAGGGAATGCCTTTGGACGAGAGGTAAACCCCCATGTAACATATTAGCTCAAGACTTACTGCTGGGGCCGGTGAGACGGCTCAGCGGCGTAAGCGCCTGCCTTGCAAGCGCGAAGGCCCGAGTTCGACTCCCGGATCCCACATACGAAAAAGGGGCCGGTGATATCGCTCAGCGGCACGGGTGCCTGTTGGCGCGCGAGGTCCTGAGGTCGTCCCCCCGGTACCCACAAAAAAAAAAAATAAATAAAAGACTTACTGCTGAATGACCAGTGTGAATACAGACACAAGCCATGAATAATGCATGCATTTGATAACAAATGGACGTGGTCGTGTCTAATGTGAATCTTAATAATTCAATACATTGTGTGTTTTAATAGAAATACTTAATGCACTCGTGTGAAATAAAGAAACATTTTCTGAATTTTGGTGCCTGCAATTTTTTCGTTGCTTTTGTGTGGACCATCATTCATAACTGCCATCATTTTCGTTGCTACTCCTGTCTCGTAAGTCTTCCGATAACACTTGATTTAATGGAAACGCGGAAGCCTCATCTGCAAAGGGTCGTGACTTGGGTGAAGAATTCATGGGATAAAGTCACTGACAGCTGTGTTGCCAATGCACTATGAACAGGCTACATGGACACAATGTGCTCATTTATTTATTTTTTATTTATTTATTTATTTTTCTGTGGGTACCGGGGGTCGAACTCAGGACCTTGTGTGCCAGCAGGCGCCCGTGCCGCTGAGCGATATCACCAGCCCTTTTTTCATATGTGGGTGCTGGGAGTCGAACTCAGGACCTCGCGCTTGCCAGGCAGGCATTTATGCCGCTGAGCTATCTCACTGGCCACAATGTGCTCATTTAAAGAGAGCTTTATTGCTGAACATGAGAGATTGGGGCCAGTGGTTCTATAGAAATGGAGTCTCAAGAAATTCAGGCCAGAATTCGGGGTTTGGAGAGCTATGACAGTGTTGCAGAAGAAGATGACAAGACTGTATTTGAACAAATGTAGATTTTTATATATGAAAAAATAAGACATCCCTGGAAAATAAGTCCTATTGCGTATTTTGAAGCAAAAATTAATATAAGACCTGGCCTTATTTTCAGGGAAATATGGTATGAAATGACCCAAGATAGCTTGGGCAGGGCATATGAATGAGTACCTTCTACACAAGTGGTCAAGCGAATGGCAGATGTGTAGGCCCTTTAGCATCTCCTTTCGGCCACTTTCTCTCTTCTAAAAGTAATGACTGATGTCTGAGTGTTAACTGTGGGAGCAGCACTTCAGGTGTAATAACTCAGTTGCCTGTGATGACCCTATCAGGTGAGCTAGAGTTTGACTCTTTTGTCCCCCAAATGCCCCCAGCTTGGTGCTACTAGGGGGTGGTGGAACCTTCAGGAGTTGGGATCTAGTGGAAGGTCTCCGATCACTGGGCAAGAGCCCCTGAAGGGGACAGCAGGACCCCACTCCCTTCTTCTCTTCCCAGCCATGAGGTGAGCAGTTTTGTCCTGCCATGTGTCCCTGCCATGATGTGCTGCCAGAGGCCTATGCCAGTGGGGCCAACTGGTCACAGAGTAGAACTTCCAGAACAGAGCCACGATAAACCTTTTCTGTTTACTAATTAATTATCTCAGGTATTTGTTATAGTAGTGGAAAGCTGAGTACCAGAGAGGAGCTGTGTTATACCCCACATTTCAGATGGGGAATTAACGAGAGGAACAGAGATACCAGGAGACTGACATAGGCATGTGGCTGGTAAGCGACGGTGCTGGCTCATACCCAGCAGTCTCACTCCAGAGCCTACCTTGGTCTCTCTCAGAGGCTGGTTAACTTGTGTTTTGTGGTACTCCTTTTTCAAATATAGAACAAGAAGGAGGATTATTGACATTTCTTTTATAATCTTAACTTGCAATCATAGTTTCCGGCCAGTTTTTAACTAAATATGGCCTCCTGTACCTTTTGCCCTAGCCCCATTTCAGCTAAAGTAGTCTTAATTTCAGGAGAGGGACAGCAAGACTGAGCTGCCATGTTTACTGATCATTTTCAGCTGCCTCCAGGCACAGCTTTGAGGATGGGAGTACAGTATGAGTGAGTATTTTAACGGTCCATGGCAAGGTGACAGCATCTTGGGCTCACATACAAGAAATATTCTCAGACCGGACTTTTTTCAGTGCCATAAATTTAACCAGCTAGAATTTTTTCCCATCTTATTCAACCTCCTAAAGTCAAGCATTTTGCCTTTTATTGAGAAATCTGCATTTCATTGTATAGATAGAACACTATGTTCTTGGCTCTGGGATCCTCCCGGGAAGCTGGTTCTTTGCTTGATTGTAGGTTCTGGGTGTCATAAGGGCTCAAATACCAGCAAGTCTGTTTCAATCAGGAGAACTGAGACATAGCAGAGAACATAGGAGGCAAACTGTCCCCCTCCCCGCCAACCAGCGCAACTCAGACCTGCAACAAGAGAGTGCAGGGAAGAACCACAAGTTGAGGAAAAAAGCGCGGCCCCAGCTGTTGGCAGTGTGGCCTCCCTGTGCCTCTGGCCCTGTGCCTGCCATTCTAGCACTGCCTGCAGACCTGGAAGAGGGTTGGAGTGACTGATGTCCTTCCTGTTGAGTCTTCAGAGAGCGTGCCTTTGTTCCAGTGATACTGCTGCTATTCAAAATGCTTCTGGTTTCAAAAAGTAAAAAATTTTAAAAATGCTTCTGGTTTCAGAATTATATTTGGTTTCAAAATTATGTTTAAAGCTTAGTGAAGTTCCCTCTTTTTCGGGGGGAGTTTGTTTAAAGCTGTGTCTGAAAATATTGAAGAGCCCATACTTAAAAAATTTTATATAAACTTATTTCTACTATCTACAGGAAATTAGTGGCAACAGTTTGATGCCCACACCTTAACCAAACCAGATGGTAGCAGTCATTTAAATGTTTTCCAGTTGAATGGGTAATAAGTGCCGTTCCACTGTTAATTTGTACTTATCTCTAATGAGGTTGGGCATGTTTCCATTTATTTAGCTATTTGTGAACTGTCTGTTCTTGTCCCTGGCTCATTTTTCTATTAAACTGTTTGTCTTTTTCTGCTTGAGTTACAGAATCTTTTCATACAATAGTGGTATTTAGATGGTCCTTTTAGAATCCTCTGTTGTGACACCTTTTGAACGTGGGGTCGATTTTTGGAATCCTTGACGTGTGACATGATTGAGTTAGGCTGAACTGACTCTAGCGGTACCGTTTTAGTAACCGTGTGTTTGGGAGAACATTAGCCTACCATAGGCTAGGAGTCTAGTGATCAGGGACAGACGGTGTTCGAGGTGTGATCAGGATGAGTGAGTGATTGACTTGTTGAGAAAGCTGACAAAAACTTCATGCATGTGTACCTCAAACATTTTGACCTAAAACAAGTAACAATATGTAGTTTCCAAACTTTCAGCGTGAGGCAATGTCTTGTCCATGCCTATGAGTCTAGGGACAGGAGTCTGGTTACCTTTTTTGCTTGCACTATATCTGTTAGGCACTTTCCAGTTTAAATCTTACTACTGTGGAATGGAACATAGGCACTTAGAAAGCCATTGAAATGCAGAATTCTTCTATTTTTTTATGAAAAAATAAAACAAAATTTTACAACAAAATAATAAGAGAATAACAAACTTCTAGTTTTTATAAATTTTCCCTCACTTTTTTTACTGTTGTCCTATTCAAACCTAATTCAACAGTAATTTTTAACAATTCATATTTATCATTTAATTTTCATAGAAACAAATCATTTATATTCCTATTTACTCTATATAATATTTAAATTTTATGTAAATTTAGTTGTACAATTGCAATCATAAATACAACTGGCTTAAACGGTTTGGGGGACAAGCTGGCTAATGCTTGGTAAGTATACAGCTCACCTGCAGGGGGCAGAAGTCTGCAGGAGGGTTAGAGGGCTGGAGCGTAACCTACCATCTTTAAGCATTCAGCATGGTGTACCATTAGTATTTTGTAGGAAAACTACTGGCTAAAGGGTGATTCTAATATTGTACCCTGTAAATGTGTATACATACATGTTGATTTTTAAAAAAGGTATAGCTATGTCAAACTAGCTCTAGAACATTACTTAAAATCCTATTTAAACTTATGTAAGTGAGGAAATCAAAGTGTAAATGTGTATATATAGTATATGCATCAATTGCATCAATAAAAGAAAACAAATTACTCTTAATAAAAGAGCGGGGCTTGTACTCTAGAGGGTGACAGCTGTGTGCCAAGTGTATTAAGTGTTTTACCTGCATTATTTCACATGTTTGTAAAGATGTTTAATTCGTATTACCAAAACACAAAATTAGTAAATGGCAGAGCTAGGATTTGAAACCAGCCAGTTTCGTGTAGAGGCTCCACTCTGAGCGACTGTGGGAACGGTCTCATAGTAAAAACCAGGAAAGACGGATATAAAATCTGTGTGTGGACCTAAGTGATTAGTTAGAGGTATTTGGAAGGATGGGGTTGTCAGCACTGTGTTCTGACTGGTGAGAGTTATCCCTTTGACCTTTCCACACATCAACTTCTAAGGGATGCCTGTTCAATCTGAGGAGATGGAAGGGTTCTGGGCCCATGGGGTGGCCAGTGTATACTGATTTAATCTGACTCTGGACTCTCCAACCAATTTACAATGATTGTGTCAGCAAAGCTATCAGAAAGGAGTGAATTAGAGATCGTGTTGGTTTTGTCTGAAAACCTGCATCAAATGCCTGAAGGTTTTGGGAGAGGCAAACATGAACTTCCGTAAAAAGGAAGAACACAGAAATTAAGTAAGGCAGGAGCCTAGATCTCAGCCACATGTCATTTATTAACCTACCACTGTATGGCTTAGATTTTATTTTACATTCTGGGGACTTAGATGTATAGCATACAGCTTTCAAGGAACTCACAGAGGTGGATAGTCTATATGGGAGAGCTTGTCTAAGAGGATAAAAAAGGCAGGTAGAGGGCACTCTAGGAGGACCTCACTTGAGACAAGTCACACACACACCAGTAAGGGCACTTCAGGAGATTGAGCGGGATGAAGCTGTTCCTGGTAGATCAGCAGCAGATGAAAAGGGGAGAAGGTGTATGGATCACAGGGGATATGTGAGGATGTGGCATTTGATGAGACCAGTTAGTTGGGTGAAGGCCCACATCACACTGTTTTGGAGATTTTGGTCTTCATCCTAAACAGTGTAGAGAACCAAGGAAAGATTTTACACGGGGAAGTGATAGGACCATCTTAGCTTTCTGGGAAGGTCCCTTGGTTGAAGTGGAGAATGACTTGGGCTAGGATGAAGGTAGGGGGAATAATTAGGTTTTGGAATAATCCAAGTGGAAAATGAGGCCCCATTCAAAACATTCATTAAGTATTAAAGAGCAAGGACCAGACTGGAGGTAGCTTGATAAATAACATCATCCTTGTTTGAGTAATAGGAGTACTGGATTCAATTCAAGAGGACAGAGGCTTAGTTCTGACTGTGCTTTAATTAGCCAGGATCTTAGTCTCCTTAAGTGTCATGAAAATGGGGATGATGCCACTGTCCAGTTTGTGTCCTAAGACCAAATGTGTGTCAAAGCATTAAGGGAAACTGTCTGAAGCCAGCTGGGCTGGAAAGGCAGATCCAGAATGGTGAGGAGAAGCATTTTGCTGAAATCAGGCCTGTGTCTATCTCTGGTTGTCCAGGAAATTACCAAAGAGACAAAAGCAGTGGGTGAAAGGTCAGAGTCTACTCATATTTCTGGAGAACCAGCTCCAGTTTTCCTTTCCTTATTTCTCTGAGGCCTCTTCAACTCTGGAGATCTCTCAGTTCTCCCAGTTACACTCTGCATTTTCCTGCCTATTATACCATCTTCAGGGCCAAGGCCAATACCACAGGATCTGGGCGCTATTGCATGGGATAAAAATACTCTTGACAAGTAGGCAGCAACTCAGAGCCTCTGCAGCAACAGCAGCCACAAGAAACTACCAAGCTGCTGGGCCACAGAAAGGCCCAGAGCCCAACCTCAGCAGGGACCCGAAGTCCTTGGTTCCTCGGTCTGCATTATGCCTGTAGTTGAGTGTTTTAGGGCCTTAGGCCCTAGCACAAATACAACAGGTGAGGAGGGAGGGAGAAGAAGTAGCATAGGCTGTTAGGCTGGCCTTGCCCCTGATTGAAAGCTTAGGCCCGTAGCCCATGACACAGAATTTCTTTATGTCCTCAGATTGCAGTAATGAAAACAGCATGGATTTTGGAGTAATAGCTGAATTCAAGCACCAGCCTGTGTGACTATGAGAAAGCATTGAACTTATCTGAGCCTGTTTTCTCTGTTGAAAAATACTCTCTGTTGAAAAACTTGGCCTGCTTTGAGTGATGAAAGATTAAATGGGTGTGTGAAATGCATTGTAGTGTAATAGAAGGTCGCAGTAAGTAAGAATTGTTATTATCAGTCAATGCTGGTAAGTACTGGGTATTGTCACTAAACGGAAAACTGGCTGTGTCACAGTAGACTTGGCAAAAGGAGAAACAAAAAAAAGCACAAAATACAAAATAACTCAAGCACCTGGTGGTTAGCACTAAGGTTGGCGTGCTAATTCTGCCTGGTGTCCTGTGAGACAGTTCCGGGGTGGTCCCAGGGGAGGCGCAGATGAGAATTTGTACTGGTACCGTATGTTACAGAGGACCGCGTTCAAGTTGAAAGTGAGCTTCCCCCCGCCATGTTCTCAGACTAGGAAGAGCCCCTTCTCCACTTACTGGTTCCACACTAAGTTACGGGCTTTGGTTCACTCCATAATAAGGACAGAAGCACTGGAGACTCAGCTGCCCAGGCCCCAGTTTGCTGACTTCAATTCTGGAAAAAATGGACTTGTGGTTTTGAGATGTGACGCATCACAATACATACTACTTCCACTTCCCACCCCACTCTTTCTACCTGAAGTTTTTACAGTTGAGTGAAGGGGAGCAATTATATTAGTCTTGTTTTCTTGCCAAAGTCTCTGTTCTACTTGGCTTTTTATTTTGAGATGGCGTCTTTCTAAGTTGCCCAGGCTGCCTCAAACTCAAGATTCTCCTGCTTTGGCCTCCCAAGTAGCTGGGGTTATAGGAGACCCCACCATGCCCAGCTAATTCTAGTTGGCTTGTTCAATGAATATCTTAGGCATAAAAGGAGAAGGGTCCAAATCACCAGGGCAGCTGGTGGTTGCAGATACAGCATGGGGGCCTATATGCCTTGGTTGCCATGCTTGCCTTAGGGAGCAACCTGCTTTGGTATGGGAGGAAGCTTCTCTGGCTCGAGTTAGAAATGACTCTGGCATTCACAAATTATTTCCTCCTGTTTTTTCCAGTATTGTGTCTTTGCACTAAGCTATATTCCCAGGCTTTTTTTTTTCCATATATGGTCTTAATAAAATGCCTAGGCTGTCTGTGAACTTGCAATCTTCCTACCTCAGCCTCCCAGAGTGCTGCATTTACAGGCGTGTGCCACTGTACCCAGCTACAATTATTTTGGTTATTTTTGATCTGTGATTGATTGTGTCTGAGGACCGGAAACCTGTGGATACAGGGGACCTACTGTAACCACCTCTATGGATCTTAAAAAGAGAATTGCAAAAAGGTCATCACCCTGTCCCTGGGTAGCACACCATCCCTGTGTAGCAGGAGTGGCTTCTGTAACCAAGAGGGCACCTGGGGTGCGAGGAAGATGCTGTATGTGAAAGTAACTGGGATCACTGTCTAAACATGGCTGTTGGTGGAGCACAGAGTGTAACCTCGGGGGTTGGAGGGGGCAAGGAGGGAAAGTGCCTTTGGAGAGAGGTCTCCGAGGAGAATACAAGATTAGTTGAGGTTCAGTGAACTCCTTTGTTGCTAACTCAAGAAGCATATTTGGAAGGATAAGCCCCTCACATACAGCAGAGCATCCTGCCTTTGTTGCCATAGTGACAGTGCTCAAACAGAGTCTTAAAACCAGAAAACACCAGGTCCGAGAGAGTCCATCAGAGCCAGGATTGTCCCATGGAGGTCCCAGCCATTGTGTGCTGTGGGGAAGAGGGGCCAGGGCCTTAAGCAGATCCCTTCCTCCCTATCTTTGGCTGTGGGGCCTTTGTTTTGGATTTTCTCTCTGGACCGATGTGGCCTTTGGAAAGGGGGCACCTCTCTGCAGAAAGAACGAGTCACTGTTTTAACCTGTATCAGAAACTGGAGGCATCCTCTCTCTTGGGCCATTTTCTTTCTTGTGGATCCTGTTAACTTTCCATTCTGGAACTTATTTTCTGTAAAGCCAACCACCTTCCTCTAATTCCAGTTAGAACATGAGCCAGTTTGCAGTAAGCGCTACAGACTCTCCTGGCCCTGCTGTCTAGCCTGTGTGTCTTTAGGCCTGGATAGCCCTTCCTACCGCATAGGGGAAGGATAAAAGAGCCCCTTACAGCCAGACTGACCTGTGGGATTTGGTCACTTATAACAGTCGCTTGGCTTATCTGGCCTCTTGAAACTGCAGTTCAGTTTGCAAAGACACATTAAAAGTCCTGATCTTTCCTTATGATCTGACTTTATTGCTTCCAGTGCTTTTGACATCCATCCAGCCTCTATGCTTTGACAGTCTGATTTCTAGACTTTGGTCTGCTTTGACCCATGGGCTGCTGAGATTTGAGCTATTGAATTGCCAGTAGTGGGTTGGCAAGGTGTATCTAGATTGTGTCACTCCTTCTGGCCCCAGATCCCTGCCTGATGACCACGTTCCACAGTATCCCAAGGAGGTACTGGAGCCCACACGAAGCCCTCTGCTCGGTAGCAGAGTGGGTAGTTTCTGTCTTACCAGAGCCAACAGTACACATCTGTATTAGTCATGATCCTGCCTTGAGTTGCCTGCAGTCTAGTGACGGAGGTGACATTAGAATGTAAATTTCTCAAAGGAGGGATCTTTGTCTGTTTTGCTTTGCTCATTAGCTTGTTCCTTGTGATTAGAACAGAACTTACACGTAAGTGTTTAATAAAAAGATGTTGAATAAGTGAATCAAAGCATGCTGTGTCCACAAAAGAGAGAAATACAATGGTGAATAGAGGAGTTAGGGAGAGGTAAAATAGTGGTAGAGGAAGCCATAAGACAAGTCGACTTTTGCTGTTGATATTGCCTATATGATTCATTGGATTTTTTTTTTTTTTGAGACAGAGTCTTACTATGTAGTCCAAGTTGAGCTCAACTTCATGATCCTCTTGCCTCAGCCTTCTGAGCACTGAGATTGCAGGCATGCACCACCATGCCCAGCATCATTGGAATTTGTTGGGACATGCATTATTGCCTCCTACAGGCTAATTTTTAAAAGTTATTTCCTTTGTTGCTGAAAAGAATTAATGTATATTCTGTAATCAACAAACGCAGAATTCTATATGTCTGTTAGATCACATATAGAAACAAATACAAGGTAGGAAACTCGAGAGTTTTCACACAAATAATTGTGAGATTGAATGAAATTGAGCAGAATTGGCCTGATTCTGTTACAGTGGGGATGTAGTTACTGGGTTCCTGTTCCTAAAACCAACACCAGGGATAACCTTCACATCTTGGTTTCACTTCTATTATTGTTATGTAGTGATTCTCCTTCCTGATTAACTACATTAACCACTTAACAGTTTATCCCAAGCATCACGCAGACAGTGTGTTTGTTTACATACTGACTACCCCTAGTATTGCTCAGGAAGGTGTCATTTCAACCAGTTGATTCTTGTATTGAATGAATTTGATAAAATTGTCATTTTTATATTTCCTGTTATCTTTTTTTTTTTTAATGTGGGAACCGGGGGTCAACCTCAGGACCTCGCGTGCCAGCAGGCGCCCATGCCGCTGAGCGATATCACCGGCCCTTTTATCATATCTGGGTACCGGAAGTCAAATTCAGGACCTCGTGCTTGCCAGGCAGGTGCTTATGCCGCTGAGCTATCTCACCGGCCCTTTCCTGTTATCTTATAAAAATTAACAAAAAATATGCAATTTTTGGTCATTCTGTATTTAAGTAATTAGACTGGTAAGTGGTTAAGGTCTATTTTGTCTGATATTAATTTAGCTATTCTCTCTCTGTCTCTCTGTCTGTCTGTCTCCGTCTCTTTGTCTTTCTCTGTCTCTGTCTGTCTCTTTCTCTCTTATAACATAAAATGCCCCCCCACCAGCCAGTATACTTCAGTTTCTTAGTTTCCCAGGTAATAGTTCCTGTTGCAGTTCCAGTTGCTTCTGGTCTCTTAGAAATGTCTGGTCACTGTGATCACTGTGATGCATAGCTGGTCACAATGATGCACATTGTATAAACCAATCCTCAATTGACAAGCCATTCTGCCTCTGTACTTCCTGCTTGCTTATCCAATATAAGCCCTAGATCAGCAGAGATCAGGGCCTGATATTCTGGGAATGATCCCCATCAGTGCCCATTGATGTAAATCAATCTGCCTCCAAATCCTGGGTGTTGTTTCGGTATTTCTGCTTGCCATTACATCTGGTCCATTGGCCAGGAAGACCAATTGTGCTGACCTTTTTGGTGACCAGTTGTGGCCCTTGCAGATAGAACAAGGACCTCTCCAGGTCCTGACAAGAAGGCACGCCCTTGAGATTTCTCGAGTCCCCTCAGAGGTCTAAAGGAGGATTCCTGGCTCCCTGCTGGAGTGGCTCATATCAGACCCCAAAGGAAGGAGGACACAATGTCTGTCTGTCTGTCTGCCTGCGAGCCTGATTCCAGTAAGACCCCTGGGGGTACCCCAGTTAGTCAGTCAGTCCTGCTCAGTTCAAGCAGAAGAAGAGCTTGATCAACTCTTGTTAGTTAAGGCCACCGTGGAGGAAAGGGAGATGGAAATGTTTTAACTTCTCAGTGCCGGTTGAATGAATGTGTGAGTGAATGAAACAGTGTAAGCAATAGGCTGCTCCATCTGTGCACCAAGACTGGGAAGCACTGGTCACGGTGGCTGATGGGGCCCTCACCTGTGGTTCTGTGGCAGTTGACATATGGCATAACGGAGGCCTCACACCCTCCTTAGCTAAGTCATGCCTAAGGCCCCTCAAGGGGTGCAGCCAGGCAGGCATCTCAATGGTCTCTCTTTCTGAGGGGCACCCACCCTTTGTCTGTTGCACCATTGTTCAAGGATACAGAACACACATGTAGGAAATCAGAGATGGGAATTAATTAGTCAAAATCCACAGTCTCTGACTGCAGGAAAAAGGGCTTTTATGGAGTTAAAAATGAAACCAAGCTGCTCCCTCCATTTCAAAGAAAAAAAAAAAAGGAAAAAAAAAAGAATAAAGAGGCCCATTCTTCCTGAGACTTCTGCGTTGGCACCCTTGTTGGCAGCCGCAGTTGCTGCCAACACCTATAACTTCACTCCCCACTCCCAACTTGTCTACTTTCAGCCAATTGAACTGGTTTCAGCTAGCCATTGCCTGCATTTGGCCATGAGGCATTCCCCCTGAAAACTTCTGCTTCATGGCTATGCCTATCCTGGTCAGATGGCATCATCTAACACCCACCCGAGATGACTGTCAACAATTCCTTCTGAGTTCCACATTTTGACTGAGGAAAGATTGGACTGTCCGTCCTGACAAATGAGTTTGCCCTGTTGGGCCTGAATAGATAGGACAGACCGAACTCTATCAAATTGGGCCCCTGAGAGCCTGCAGTCATTGCAAATGTTGGGGGCAAACCTGTGACTTTTCTGGTAGACAATGGAACAGAACTCTCTGCCTTTAAAAGTTTCCTCTGTCAAAAGGTTACCATCACCAGGGCAACTGGGACTCTTGCCTCTCACTCCTTCTGCCAGGCACAAACTTGCAGCCTGGAGGGACATCTCCTTCAACCAAGCTAGTCAGCCTCCCTCTCGTTTAACCCCGCACATTCAACTTTGACTGTTCCCTGAGAAGAAAATGATGCGTGCATCAGCCTTAGACAGATAACCGCAATCCTGAAGTTCTGAAAACTCTCCTCCCAGAGGTATAAAGACTCACCTCTGGGCCTGGATATCAACCATGCCACCTCTCTGAGACTCCCATTGCTATCAGATGTCATGGGAAGCACAAACAGGCATCCAGCCACACATCAGCCTGATAGACTGTTAATCACCTCAGGCAACATCAATTGCCACAAAGGGTTAAGAACCCTCCCACTATTTTCGGGGAGGCTCTAACAACAGATTTGGCTAAGCCACCAGCACCTTTTCCCCCAAGGTTTCTCTGTCCCTTCCAGCTCCATCACAGTCCCCCAAGCAAACAGTATAGACTATCAAACTGTTAAAATATATCTCTCCTGCCTGTAAAGTCAGTTCAAGATCTCCGAGCTGTCAATGCTGCCATGATTGCCCTCTGTATATGTTGCTTCAGTCTTCTGCCACCCACAGCCTGCTGGTACACCTGTTTGGACCTAAAAAATGCCAACTTCTGTCTTCGGTTGGCTCCTGTCAGCCAGCCCCTCTTTGCAAAGACCCCAGTTCTGGGCTCAAAGGTTAACTGACCTGGACTCAACCTCCCAGAGGTTTAAAAACTTGTTTCCTCTTTGAAAAAGCACTTCTGATTAATGACACTGGAGCTGCCTGTTGTAAAGACACAAAAGCTCTGCTACAATATCTGGCAGAAACTGGTTACAAGAAAGAAACCCCACAAATTTCTTGGAGCTGCTGGTTTCCATAAAATCTGGATCCTTGAGTTCAGAAAAACAATGATGCTTACTCAGACTGTCAGCCCCTGGGAGCACCCAGTGGCCTCCCTGTGCAAATACTTGGATCCAGTAGCTAAGGGCTGCCTCCCCCTTTGCCTCCATGCTCTAATAGCCACTGTCCTTCTGATCAAGAAAGCTGACAAGCTCACCTTAGGCCAGGACCTAATTGTCCAGGTGCCACATGCTGTGCTGGACCTCACCCAGTATGAGGGACTCTTATGCAAAAATCCCCACCTGACTCCTGTGGCGATAAAACCACTCAACCCTGCCATGTACCTGCCCACAGAGCTGGGCCCAACAGACCACGACTGCCTGGCACTGTCTGATAAACTGTTCTCAAGCTGATCAGACTTAAAAAAAAGAACCCCCCCCCCGACAGATGCCGAATACACCCTGCTTATGGGTAGAAGTAGCTCTGTTAGGGATGAAGTCTGACAGGCTAAATATGCTGTGGTCACCTTGGACAAAACTATTTTGGCCAAAACTCTCCTGCAGGGATGATCTGCACAGCAAACTGCTTCCTGCTGCTGTTTGGAATTCTGCCACCAACAACACAAAATAATCCAGTCCAGAGGCCTAAGCCCCCTCCAGGGATCTGATTGACTGAAACATCAACCCCAGCCACCAGACCTGCCCGCACCATATGTTCTACAAGCTCAGCCACTGCGCTGGCACCTGTACCCCTGCAGGCAGCTCAGGCTTCAGTGTCTGTGTCACTGGCCCCGACCTCCCATTCCCTACCCATACTGAGAAGACAATAAAAGTTTGTAGGGTCCTGCTGTAAAAATCATCCCTAGATGTGGCCTACCCTTGATCATTGGCAGCAACAACGGGCCTGCATTTGTAGCAGAGGTAACTAAAAAAACTAGATTAAATAAAAACTACATACAGCATACAGGCCACAAAGATCTAGAAAACGTAAAAAACAGCTTGTAACTCACACACATATAACCGAGGTGCATATTAACTACCTCTACATGTTTCAGAAATCCAGCCTTAGATCTGCTGAAAAATTTACCTGGACCAGACAGCTCACTCTGAAGAGACAACGCACTCGAAACCCTGCTCTGGTCATTCTGGATGCTGAGCAGTCCATGCACAACTGAAGCCTGAGGACACAGTTCACAGGATTGCTCCATATCTTTTCCCCTTGATTTTTGTGTCTTTTCAGGCTGCTTACCCCAGTCCTTGCTTCCCCACCCCCTGTTAGCTGTGTTTTTTTGCCTTAAACTCTCTGGACAGTTGCCCCAAGAAAATAGAGCAATTAAACATTTTTAAAGTGCTTTTTATATTTACTCATTTTAACCATTTCTGGAGATCTGAGCTTATTTGTTCAGATCCATGTTCTGGCTGGAATATTCCTTTTGCCTGAAAAAACTTCTTTCAAGTTTTTTAGTGCAAATCTGCTGGCAATGAATTCTCTCAGGTTTTCATTTATTTTTGAGAAGGCTTTATTCTTTAAATTTGAGAAGTATTGTCATTAGTAGAGAATTCTGGATTGACAGTTTTTGTTTCCTCCTGTATATTTAAGATGTCATTTTTTTTTGTTTTATTGCTTTGCATTGTTTCAGATGACAAATATGCTTTAATTTTCATCTTCATTCACCTGTATGTAATGTTTGTCTTTTCCTCTTTTACTGCTTTTAAGAGTTTTTCTTTATGTTTGATTTTCAGTATGTAGTTTGGATATGATGTGCCTACATTTGTTTGATTGTTTTTGTCTGTTTTGTATGTATATGCTCTGAGCTTCTTGGATTTGTGGTTTGGTGATTTTCATTACTTTTGGGAAATTCTTGACCACCATTTCTTTAAATATTTCCTCTACCTTCTTTTCTATTTCCTCATTTCTGAGATTCCAATCACGTGTGTTAACCATTTGATATTATCCCATAGTTCTTAGCTGCTTTGTTCTTTTTTTTTCCCCCTGCTCTTTCATTTATTTGTTTGTCAGTTTAGATAATTTCTGTTGACCTAACTGGAAGATTCTGCTTCCTTCACTGTGTTGAGTGTGCTGGTGAGTCTCTTGAAGGCATCCTTTATCCACAAAGTTGGAAAGTAGACTGGAGGTTTCCCAGGGTGGGGGTATAGGGGTTATGGGGAATGACCGCAAATGAGTACAGAATTTCTTTACCAGGTAATGAAGGTGTTCTAAAATTTACTGAGGAGATGGCTGCACGACTTCGTGGCTCTACCAAAAATACATTGATTTAAACACTTTAAATTGCATGATACATGAATTCTATCTCAATAAATTTGTTATGTATATTTTTAAACCATCATGCTTTAGATTTGAATACTACCTTGGTAAAAATCTAGCAGAAATCAGGGAGGAACGAGACATCCTACTGACACTGCTGAAAGACAGATGGAACAAAAATAATTCTGAAGGAAATGTTACTATAATGGAAGCTGGTAGAAGGATAGAGTTTATATATATTATTTTATTCTATGTTATATATTTGATTCTAAGCATTGGAGATTGGCTTTACTAAGTAGTAAGTATTCTTTATAATTCATGTCCTTATCCTTTCATGAATTTTGTTAATTCTTTTTTTTTTTTTTTTTTGTGGGATCCGGGGGTCGAACTCAGGACCTCACGTGCCAGCAGGCGCCTGTGCCGCTGAGCGATATCACCGACCCTTTTTTCATATGTGGGTACCGGGAGTCAAACTCAAGACCTCGCGCTTGCCAGGCAGGTGCTTATGCTGCTGAGCCATCTCACCGGCCCTGTTAATTCTTATAGATAAGATGTGATTATGGTTACTAGTCTTATAGTTAAAAAGTTCTGGGCCAGTGAGATAGCTCAGCAGCATAAGCGCCTGCTCGCGGGCGTGAGGTCCTGAGTTCGACTCCTGGTACCCACATACAAAGGAAAAAAGGGCCGGTGATATCACTCAGCGGCACAAGTGCCTGCTTGCAAGCGGGAGGTCCTGAGTTCGACTCCCGGAATCCACATAAAGGAAAAAAAGGGCCAGTGATATCTCTCAGCGGCACAAGCGCTTGCTGGCAAGCAGGAGGTCCTGAGGTTGACTGCCGGTACCCACATTAAAAAAAAAAAAGTTCGAAGACATGTCATTTTTTTGTTATTTTCCCCCCAGATTTTATATTAATGCGTATTGGTTATACAGATTAATGGGTTTCATTTTGGTAGATATGTACATGTACCAGCCATTCCTCCCTCCCCTTCCTTGCCCCCCTAACTTCACATGTTTTGGGAAGTTTTATTGTGTATACTATATTTTGATCATATTCATGCCCCTGTTACCTGCCTTTATACCTCTTCTTCCTCCCCCTTCTTTCCTTTCTCTTGTCTAATAATAGTCTGTCTTCTACTTTCTTGCCATCTTTTCCGGTTCTGCATATTAGGGAGAACATGTGATATGTGTCTGAGTCTGGCTTATTTTACACAACATGGTGAGTTCCAGATCCATCCATTTTTCTACAGGTGACAAAATTCCATTCTTCTTCTGGCTGAATCGTACTGCACTGTGTTACATGTTCGAGCTGCTCTTTACTGTGTGTCTTGCAATGCCTGAGTCACTGGGTACGGGTGTTATCTTGTACTTACTTGGCTGAGAGTTTCCGTGTCACCTCTTCTGTTATGAAACGGCATTCTAGTAGGGCCTGTTGAGAGCTGCCTCTGGAAAATCTGAGGATGGCTTCCCTCCTGAAGGTTCACTGAGAAACCCACAGGCATCATGTTGTAGCCTAGCAGATCCTCTTTCTCTGCAGAGAAGATACCATGCTTTGGGTGGTGGCATGTTTCTAAACACTCAGAACTCTTCTAGGTGGTATGAAGTAGCCTTCAAAATATATTCAGTGAAAAAAGCAAGGTGTAGAATAGTGTGTGTAATACACTACTGTCTTAGTTACTTTCTCATTGCTGAGACACAACACCTGACATGTACCACTTAAAGGAGGGAAGATTTATTTTGGCTCACAGTTTGTAGAGGTTCCAGTCTATAGTTGTCTGGTTTCAAGGCAGGGTGGCGTGGCAGAGGAGAAACAGCTCATGGCATGGTTGCAGGAAGCAGAGAGAGAGATATCAAAGGAGGGAGAGGGCCGGATATACCCTTCCAGGCCATGCGCCCAGTGACCCACCTCCTCCAATCAGGCTTCACCTCCCAAATCACCTTTAGCTATAAACTCATCAGTGGACTAATCCACTGATGAGCATCATGTATCCATGATCCAGTCACCTCCCCAAAGCCCCACCTCTAAGCCCATGAGGCTTTGGGGGGACATCTAGATACAAACTACAACTATCATTTGTATTTAAGAAAAACTCAGGATAAAAATATCTTTTAGTCAGGCATGGTGGCACATGCCTGTAATCCCAGCACTCTGAAAGCCCAAGGCAGGAGGATTGCAAGTTTGAGCCCAGCCTGGGCACCTTAGTGACTTAGTGAGACTCTGCCTAAGAAAAAAATAATAAGAAGGGCTAGAGATGTAGCTCAATCCAAAGGCCTCAGGACTAATCCCTAGTACCATTCATACGTATATACATAAATACATAAATAAGTCTTTTTATACTATATCTCTAGAAGACTGATGACATGGCTGACTCTGGAAGGGACATTGATGCTAGGTAGCTAGGAGAGGGGCAGGTGTATACACCTTTGTATCTTTTCACTTTTGAGCCATATCAGTGCATTGGCTATTCAAAGTTAAAACAAAGTCCTCCTAGGGTAGTTTATCAAACTTGAGACTTGGATTGGCCCCTGATAATTTATGCTGTGTACCCATTTCTCATTTCATATGTTTTCCCTCTTCAAGCCGTGCACTTCTGATTATTCACCTGCAACAGACATGTGGAAACCTCTCCCTCCCTCTCAGAGTCTAACAGAAACGCCAGAGGGAGAAGGCAGCATTTCTATCTCCTGGGACTGATGGCCATATTTAGCCCCAGACTTTCTAGGCCAGTGGTTCTCAAACTGCAGCCTGCATCGGAGTCTCCTGGAGAGCTTGTTAGTACACAGGGTGCAGGCCCCATCCTCAGAGTTTCCAAGTCAGCAGGTCTGGAGTGGACCCAAGAATCTGCATGTCTGGCAAGTTCCCAGGGGATGCTAACCAGGGACCACACTTTGAGAACCACTCTCTAGGCTAAAACAGTTTCTCCTGTGATGTGTTGATGTACAGTTTTGGTGACCCAATTGTGCCTCATTTTAACCTATGAAGAAATAGAAGTCAGGAGAAGTTTCTCTCCATGGGTCTGTGTTCACCTTTGCGCAGCTTTCCATCCGGCCAGTGATGCCTGCCAGGCTCCTTCCTCCTCCTGAGACGAGACGTACTTTACCACCAGCAGGGCTGACACATCAGAAACCTGGCTTCCTCTTCATCTAGCTCTCCCAGCAGACATTCTTGTGGTCTCTGCTGTCACTCCTTGTGAAGGCTTAATTGGAATTTAAGAGGAGGCATTAGAGAGTCATGCTAATTACTGATTCCTCTTCTCTGTTTCTTTGTAGGGATGCTATATTAGCGTTTCAGGAAAGACAACTTTTCATAATGGCATTCTGTTTACTGTGGGTCTTGAGCCCCTTCTCCCTGTCCTCATTTGTAATGACAATCCCATCACACATCCCAATGCCCCTGCACCATTGACCCCACTCACTTGAACCTTCCTGCATGGTTGGTGAGGGCAGCATAGCTTTTTACAGAGAACCTCAAGATTGCCATGACTCCTGCCCACACCACTAT
The DNA here is from genome assembly GCA_028451465.1 of Erethizon dorsatum. Taxonomy (NCBI): domain Eukaryota; kingdom Metazoa; phylum Chordata; class Mammalia; order Rodentia; family Erethizontidae; genus Erethizon; species Erethizon dorsatum. The sequence goes on from CM051831.1 coordinate 59,067,654, forward strand.
CTTCCTTTTACTATTGTGAATGTTTTATCAAATGCTGATGTTAAGACTGGACCGTATAGTGCACGTTTCCTTCCAAAATTCCAGCAGGTGGAGTTGTCCATCCTGATGCTCAGTCTTCTCTGTGGAGATGCCTTCGGAGGTCAGCGCTGGAGGCTGTTTCCTGAGGAAGTGACTTTTCATCCTCGTCTGGTCAGGAGAATTATGTGACTCATCCTGTTTCCTTTGTTTGGAACTCGGGTAGATGGGTTGCAAAATCAGCTTAGAAAAGCATTTGTGTATCTTGTCAGCTTTTATAGAGTTATAATTTTCAAATAATCAATAGTTTTATTTTTTTTTTATTTTTTATTTTTTTTTGTGAGTGACTTCAAGTCCTTAGAAAAGTAGAAGTACAAAGCATCCAGGGTACAAGAATATTATGAAATGATTATAGCCAGGAGTGGTCTAATTCTGGACAAAAGCTGGAATGGCCCAGCGATGTCATGTGCCCATACAGGGTTGTGGGTCTAAGGACAAGAGGAGCAGCAAACCAGGCTCTGGCTGGCAGAACATGGAGAGGTGGCTGGTGAAGATGCAAGACCAGGTGTGTTCGTGCTGGGGGTAGGGTCAAGGTCAAGGAACTAAGAGCCCTCACCAGGAATGGAGAATCATTGAGGAAAGTGGCAACAGGTGGCCTGAGCTTGACCTTGTCATTAGTGTCAAGAGACATCCGTGTGGGATTGCCTGGCTTAGCCCCTGAGGGAAGCACAGAAACACCTGTCCTGGTTCCAGTTCCACTTGGCCCTGTGGCCAGATTCTAAGGAGCACCTGAGTGCTGACAGGCAGAGCTGGTGCTCCTGGAATGAGCTTTCTGCTGGTGCTCTCTGCCAGGCAGAGAAGGACATCTAACTGTTATGGGATGGAGAGGAGTTGTCTCCAGGTTCTTGGTATCCTCAAAAAGGATTGAGCAGGACACTCAAAAGGAATGACAAGAATAAGATTTATTAAAAGTGAATGAGGCAAGATGGGTGTGGCCCAGTGAAAAGAGCTCATGCCCCAAGAGGGGCAGGCAGTGGGTCTCTTGAGGTGCAGGAATCATGGGAGGATCTATAGCTGTGGATTGACAAGAGTCATGGCCTGACAGAGCACCTGACTCAGCATCCCCCATTAGTCGGGAGGGGGCATTTTTGACCATATGAGGTTTTTGGAGGAAGTGTCATGGTATCCGAAGCCCACCAGGGATCAAAACCACAATGCACGTGAGGTTGGACACAGGCCAAGGTCATGGCCTTTTGTTTTTTGCATGCCTGGGGCTCTTTGTGGGGGACAGGGTGACCTTTGGTTGGTTTCCTGATGTTTTAACATTGTCATCTTTGCTCTGGTTTCTTGATTCTTACCTCACAGCTTCCTCCTGTTTATTTGCCTTTGCTCTACCTCCTACCTCATAACAAGGGAGCTGAAAGAAGAGGAGAGTTCTACCCCATCCACCCCTCCACTGAGAGCCCAGTCATTCTCATTTCCTCTTCATAGTGCACTCGGTGTGTAGAGGGAAACCGCCACCCGAGCCGAGAGCTCCCCATCAATTCTGAGGTTTATTATGGGATCCCGTGAGCCCTTTCATTCTGGACGTCTCCCTGCTGAAATACCATGGTGGGGGCTGAATGCCTTTGGGTTTGCAAAGTGGCCTCCACAAGCTATCACACTTCCGAAGGGTGGCCCATAGAGCCTAAGAAGTCATTTGCACTTACGAGAAGATGGGTTTACTTTACCACAGTGAGATGGGCCTCCGGAGGGAAACAGGTTTCTGAAGGAGGAGAGGGGGACTTCAAGAGGCTGGGCTGGGTGAAGTAGGTAGACCCTGTCTGGTGCCAGGGTGTGGTTTCTTGGGAACAGAGGACATGGTCTCAGCCCAGGGAACAGTGAGGCGGAGAGTCACGCATTTCTGAGGATAGTCCTCTCCTTGCCCGAGGGCCTCCTTCCCCTGGCCGTGTCACCAAGGGCAGGCCCCTGATTGCCCAGGAGGCCCCATTGGCCACCTACCTACCCTGCCTCTTGCCTGCAGGAAGGCGGCTTTCGGGCCCTTCCTCCTCTTTCCTTCCAGGCCTGTTCCCAGACCCTGCTGCCTCACCTGTCACCTGAGCACTCCCTGCTTCTGTCCTCGGAGGAGGAAGAAAGCACTCGTTCTCCACATTAACTGTTGCTCTAGAACTACAAATCTGTAACACCCACGTGGTAATAAAAGCCACCTATTGTCACCAACGGGCCAATTCCTTGCCAGCGTGGCCACAATATGCCCCTCTCAGCTGCTCCCACACCCCTTTTGTGTGTCTGTCTCTGATTTGGCTTTCCTTTCCTCCTGCCTCAGCCCACCCAGGTGACTCCTGAACCGGCTGCCCCTGCGGCAGCTCACAGCACCCTCAGGGCTCCCTGCATCCCTGGGAGGCAGACCTCCAGGACAGGAAGCAGACCTCCAGGACGCCCTTCCTGGCCTCCCAAGCCAGTTGCCACAACAAACGTCTGGAAAGACTTGGTGAGTGGGCAGAGTTTTAAGTCCTGCTCTTGAGTATTTCTTCTCAGGCATCCTAGGGAGGATGCAGGGAAGGGGACTATGCATCTCCCTGGACACCCTGAAGAGACAGTGTCCTCAGGTGAGATGACACCTGGCCAGCTTCCCTGGGCAGGTGGATGTGAAGGCAGCATATTGGTGAACTCAGTGGGAACCACACTGGAACCAGCCAGGAAAAAGATGAAGGGCCTGCTGGGTGCTCTGATGAACTCTGCTTTTGACTGCTCCTTTGACTCCATGGTCCCTTAGCAAGCTGGCTTCCTCAGGGTTAGAGCACAGGCACCATAACCATACCTGGTTCTGTGGGACCGAACTGTTCAGGTCCTGTCCAGGAGCTCCCATGGGCACTTTCAGACATAGTCACCTTCATTTTGACCTTGAGAAATCCCCTGTGATAATAGTCATAGAATGAGCCTTTTGAATGAAGATGGTGCCACCTTTGGGCAGCTATACAATGGTAAATAGTGTCAATAATACTTCAAGAATATGGGTCATCTTTGGGACTTTATATGCATATTTGTTATTATCTTTGTTTTAGGGGTTTTTGTTTGTTTTTTGAGACAGGGTCTCACTATGTAGTTCAGGCTGGCCTTCAACTCACTGTGTTGCCTAGGCTGACCTTGAACTTGCAGCAGTCTTCCTGCCTCAGCCTCCCTAGTGCTAGGATTACAGGTGTGTGCCACAAGCCCAGCTAATATGTATATTTAGGAGGAGTGTTCCCATTGCTGTCTGAGCTCTTGTTAATAAGGACAATGGTTCCTCTGTCACGCCTGCCCCTCTCCATAGGGTCTCACTGTTAGGGCTTTGCAGGGGTCCTCAGCCTGCACCAGCCTGGATGTCTGGTCTCCTTCACTGTAACGCAGGTGGCAGGACCAGGACCAATTCCAGTGAAGTAAAGAAAGTGGGAAGGGTGGAGGGAGAAGGGGAGACGGGAATTAGTAAAGGAAGTGTAGCCTGTGATTAAAAAGTAATCCTGAGTGTTTCCCCCCCATGCTTCTAAACCTGCTTCGAACGGTGGACCAGTTATTAATGTGAGAGAGCAGCTTCTTAGTCTGCTTTGAAAGACAAAACTAAATACGCAGGTCCTGCTCTTTTATTAAGGAAATAACTCCTATAACATTAAAGGCTTGTTAAAAAGTGATTGTGAAGTTTAACTAATAAAGGGGAAAAACAGCCTCCTGCTAGTACCTAGAAGAAAATGCAATTTGTTTGACTGAGGTTGGACTTCATTTTGGGGCTTGGGGGAGGCTGGCCCGAAGCCAACAGTGCATATGTGAGCAAGGCTGCCCTAAAGGAAGGCCGTGAGGCTCGCAACACTGGAGCAGCAGAGGCAGGTCAGAGGACCAGAGGAGTAACATGAGTCTCTTTTATTTGAAAGTCAGGCTTCCCTGCTAAAGTCCAGACAAAGGTGTTGCCTCTGGTGCTTATGCATGGGCCGTGTAGGCCCTCTTGGTGTAGTCACCAGCTGTATGCTTACTCGCAACAGGGAAATTTGCAGTTAGAAAAAGAAGTACTCAGAGGTAAATGGAATGACTTCTGTTGTTGTAAAAGCCTGCAGCCAAGGCAACTGCAGGAATCCCCCAGCGTCCCTTTCCCTGTGTTGAGGACCCATTGGCTCCTCTGGGGTTTCAGGATCCTTGGTAAGATGCAGGCATTTCTTTCTTTCTTTTTTTTTTTTTATGCGGGTACTGGCAGTACAAAACAAAAATAATTCTGAAGGAAATGTTACTATAATGGAAGCTGGTAGAAGGATAGAGTTTATATATATTATTTTATTCTATGTTATATATTTGATTCTAAGCATTGGAGATTGGCTTTACTAAGTAGTAAGTGTTCTTTATAATTCATGTCCTTATCCTTTCATGAATTTTGTTAATTCTTTTTTTTTTTTTTTTGTGGGATCCGGGGGTCGAACTCAGGACCTTGTGCTTGCCAGCAAGCGCTTGTGCCACTGAGCGATATCACCGGCCCTTCTTTTCCTTTATGTGGGTTCCGGGAGTCGAACTCAGGACCTCACGCTTGCCAGGCAGGCGCTTATGCCGCTGAGCTGTCTCACCAGCCCAATGCAGGCATTTCTTGATAGATGTCTCGAAGGGATAGGTAATTTTCACTTTTCTCTATGCATATCTTCAAAGACACCTCTGAAAAATCTTCTGCCTAAAGTCTGTGATCTTATTGAAGAGATTTATTCTGCTTTTGATAATAACTTTGAACAGTGAGTGGTGATACTGTATCACATCATATCAAACTATATTTACATATGCTTCATTGTTATTCCCATTCTTGTGAAAACACATGTATTTACTTTTCTAGTTTTCTATTTTTATTTTTTATTAGTACACACTTGCAGTATATGATTATATTCATTGTTGGGTGTTGGTCTATGTGCATAACACATCATAATTCTTTTTTTTATCCCCTTCCCCTCCCTTTCCTCCATCTTATTTTTTAGTTTCAATTTTAATGTGTGTGTGTGTGTGTGTGTGTGTGTGTGTGTGATGCTGGGTATTGAATCCAAGTCCTCACACATGCTAGGCACTTGCTCTGCCACAGAGTCACACCCACACCCCAAGGCACGAGAGCTTTATGTCGTTTTTATATAACTTGTAACTAAGTATAGGGTTTGATCATATTTCTTTAAAAGATGAGCATTAGGACCTTGATCAAATTGCGACCATCTCTTCCATCTATTTCTCTTAGAAATTCTGCCCTTTTCCCAGAAGAGAATGTGAACCCATGAACACTGTTAACATGACACAATATTCTGTCAGACCTGATCTTCATTCATTCAACACATCCTTGAGTGACAGGGCACCAAGCTCCCTGCTCTTGTGTGATTTTCATTCAAGTGGGAAAGGAAGACAGTAATGCCGGGCAGCAATGGTTAAGGTACAGTGAAGAGTGACAGAGAACATGGGGAGAGAGATTGGGTGGAGGGTGGTTTTACGTAGGACGGTCCAGAACAGCCTGTCCGTGGAGGCGCTGTGTGAGCGGAGCGCGGTGTAAAGTGAAGGGGTGGCTCTGGAGCACATCTGGAGCAAGATGTCTATTTGAGGCAGAGAAACTGGCAGTTGCAAAGGCCCTGAGGCAGGCATGAACCTGGTGTGGCTGGAGGATTTGCAGGCAGGCCAGCAAGCCCAAGTGGAGGGGTAAGGCAGAGCTTAATGGGAAGTGAGTTCGAAAGCAGTCTCTTATCACCTGTGGGACATTTCCCTGTTCTGCACAGCCTGTTTTGGGAAGTTATATCCCTCGCAGCTGTTCCCATACCCTTTTTGGTGTCTGTCTCTGATTGGGCTTCCCTTCCCTCTTGCCCTTCTCCCCACCCAGGTGGCACCCGCCATCTGCTACCTGGTAGCCATGGGAAGGGTGTGGATTTTGTTCTGTGTGATGGGCAGAGTGGGGAGTGTCATGATCCGACCTCTGTGTGGTGTGTGGTGGCTTGTGTGGTGGCTTGGTGGCTGGGGGCAGTGGAGAGAGTGAGGGTGGTCACATTGAAGGCAGAACCAGCGGGAGTCTGCTGGCTGAGAAGAGGAGTGAGAAAGCAAGTGAGGGTGAGGCCTGGGCCTGAGCACTTTGAAGGAGGGGCATGCCTTTGCCTGGGTAGGAGCCGCTATAGAAGGGGTGCATTTGGCTGGAGAAGACGGGAAGATCCTACTGTGTCTCCTTAGATAAGCAGGTGGAGGTGCAGCAGGCAGCTGGGCTGCGGCTCTGCAGGTCAGTGGGAAGGGGAGGACAATGCTAGCCTCCAGCTGGGATAGAAGGCCATGGGACTTGACAGTGAGCACGCCAGTCACTTAGGGGCCACAAGAGGAAGTAGGAGGAAAGAGAGGGATGCAGCACCCCAGAAACCAAGGGAAGAAAAGCCTCAAGGGTGGGAAGACATATGTGGTGGTATGCACCTGTAGTCCCAACACTCAAGAGGCTGAGGCAGGAGAACCCCTTGAGCCCAGGAATTCAAGACCAACCTGGGCAATGTAGTAAGAATCTGTCTCAAAAAAAAAAAAAAAAAAAAAGTGATCACCTGTGTCAGTACAGCTAAGAGGTATTTGAACCATTATCAGCAGTAACAGTGACCCACTAGGGACTTTCTGGTTTTGTCTGGCCCATAGGACTGAAAACCCTTTGAGGCCAGGGGCAATCATATTCTTCCCGTCAACCACTTCACTTGAACAGCTCCGCTGCATGAGGCTGAGGCCTGAGCTGTCACCTTCTCTGCTTGTGGAGTTGTCTGTGGCAGGGTTGCGGGCAGCACTGATGAAGAAGGGCCAGGATTAGTGCCGCCCTGGGCAGGGGAGGCGGGGGATGTCTCAGCTCTGAGTAGAAGGGGTAGGGAGTCAGAGGAAGGAAGGAGAAGACAGATGGAAGGAATAGGAAAGGAGCAAAAGTGACTCAAACTGTCGGCTCTTAAATGTGGTCATCCTGCTCCAACCTGAGGAAGAGGGGAGCTCTTTAAACTCCACTAACAGCTGTGGCAGCGGCTTCTCCCCCTTCTTTCTCTGCAAAGTGTATGTGGCCCTGCTGTGGCTGGAGAAGGATGGCCGACCCCCATGCCCCCTTCCTTTGGCAGAGGCATCAGCCATCAGTCCAGATATTTGCAGGGCAGACCCCCGATGGGACCTGTGTCTGGGGGAACCTCATGGGCAGTGCTGTGGGACAGCTGTGGCCTCTTCCCTGGCCAGGTTCCAGGCTCTGTGTCCATGGGGAGTGCCTGGGCCAGAGTGTCCTGACCAGAGGCAGTGTCTGTGGTAGAACGGCCGCAGGGACTCCTGCCTTAGTCTGTTCTGGTTGCTATTAGAGAATACCACAAGCTACAGTTTATAAAGAACAGAGATTTATTTCTCACAGTTCTGGGACCTGGGAAGTCCAAGGTCAGGGGACTGGCATCTGGCAAGGGCATCCTTGTTGTGCCAACCCATGGTAGAAGAAGGAAGGCAAGAGGGCACCAAGAGCGTAACAGGGGGCTGAGCTCACTTTTGTAACAAACTCACTACTGAAATAACAAAGCCTCTCTCATGACCATAGCCATGTGTTCACAAGGACAGAGCCCTCATGGCCTAATTGCCTCCTAAAGGTCTGACTTTGGGGATTAAGTTTCCAGCACATCAACTTTGGGGACACATTCAACCCAAGCAAACCCTCAGGGCTGGGCAAACTGGGACTTAATCTATATAGGGGAAAGTGGGACTTTCTGGCATACAGAATATTGGACCAGATTTGGGTCCTGTCCTGTCTCTTACACAGTGAGACCAGAGGACCCATAGTATCCAGAAAAGCACAGGGATATTTTCTGGTTGTGGCACTTGTAAGGGCTTTGGAGAGGTGATGGCCACCTTGGGAGGCAGGACCAGCAGCCAGGACCTCTCTTCAAACAAAGGAGACCCTGAGAGGGGTAGAGGGTGGCCCGAAGAGCGTACGCTGGTCATCAGCTGGCAGGGCAAGCGTCCCTCCCCTGGAGTTTTCCCTGGAACCTAATTACTAAACTTTTCCAGATGATCCCTGATCATGGGGCCTGATAAAGTCCAATCTTACTGCTAAAACCATGTCCAGATTAAATCTGTTTTTGTTCATTTGCTATCCATTAAAGCCATCACAGATTAATTATTTTTCAAAAGAAAGAAAACTATGCTCCAGTTCTGCAAGTAACTTATGACCAGATGTTGAGGTCTTGGAACACCCTGCCATGCTTAAAAATATTGTAAGAAATCTTTAAACAGTAAAATCTAAAAATAAAACCCAAAACATTGAAAAGATGAGTAATAGCAAAGCATTTTAGTTTAAGAGTTTTTCTTGACCTATTTTTTTTTTAAAGAATCCTAAGTTATAGCTTAATACTGTACCAGATGCTGAGAGCTGGATGTGCCCAGTTTTGTAGTAAGAAAGGAGGGTAACAACAGAAAGAAAGAAATTCCCATGGGAGAAACGATGCAGATCACTGAGAGCTTACCTGAACAGTCGGGGGGTGTCTACAAGCTATGTTCCGCTTCCACATGAATACTTGATCTGGAAATAAGTGATAGTGGTCATGGCAATGGTAGAAGCAGGGGTGATGCTCGTGTCCCGTTAATTCATGGTGTCTGAGGAAGATTGGAGCCATTGACAATTTCTGCATCTACCAGCCACCCATTGAGTTGCCCGGAATATGCGGATATTGAACTGGGCATTTCATAACACCATCCCCAGCTATTCTCTCCTGTCCCTAGTGCCTGAGGTGGGAGTCTTGCTGTATTTCTTTTGTTTCATTGGTTTTTTCTAGTTACTTGTCTGCTTCTTTTGTTTAATTTATTAATACATATTTGCAATACATAATGACTGCTTTCATTATGAGTATTTGGTACATGTACATGACACATCTTAAATGGTTTTTTTATGTCCACTCTCCTTCTTTCTTCCCCCACTCCCTCCATCTCTTGGTCCCCTTCCTATTTGCAGAAGATCTACCTCTCTGTTTCCTTTTATCTATCTTTTATTTTGCTCTTTTATTTATTTATACTTTGGGTTTCTCTTAAGATAAACCATATAGTATTTAAGCTTGTGTATCTCATTTATTTTACTTAACATTATGGTTTCAAAGTGTAACCATTTCCTACAAATGATTCAATTTATCCTTCTTTATAGCAGAGTATTATTCCATTGTGTATAAATACCGTATTTTATTTATCCATTCATCTGTTGATGGACATATAGGCTGCTTCCAAGATGTAGCTATTATGAGTTGTGTTGTTGTAAACATGGGTAGGCATGTATCACTGTAATAGGATGACTTTAACTCTTTTGGGAAGATACCTAGAAGGGGAATAGCTGGGTCAAATGGAATTTATAGTTTCAGTTTTTTGAGGAATCTCCATACTGATTTTCATAGTGGTTGTACTATGAAACATTCCCACCAACAATGTAGAAGGATTTTTTTTCACCATACCCTCACCAGAATTTGTTATTATTATTTGATTTCTTTTTTTGTGGGAGGCAGACAGGGTCTCACTATGCAGTTCAGACTGGTCTTGAACTCACTATATAGCCCAGGCTGGCCTCAAACTCACATCGATCCTTCTGCCTCAGCCTCCTGAGTGCTGGGATTACAGGCATACACTATTTTTGATTTTTTTTTTTTTTTTTTTTGGTGGGTACCGGGGTCGAACTCAGGACCTCACGTGCCAGCAGGCGCCCGTGCTGCTGAGCGATATCACTGGCCCTTTTTTTTTTTCATATGTGGGTACCGGGAGTCGAACTCAGGACTCTAGGCAGGCGCTTATGCCGCTGAGCTATCTCACCAGCCCCCTATTTTTGATTTCTTAATGATGATTATTTTTTCCGGGGTAAGGTGGAATGTCAGTGTCATTTTAATTTGCATATTTCTAATGGCCAATGATGTTGAACATTTTTTCATGTATTTATTGACCATTGCTACTTCTGAGAAGTGTATATTCATTTCAGTTGCCCAGTTTTTGATTGGGTCTTTTATTTGGGGGGAGTCTAATTTTTTTTGAGTTCTTTATATATTCTAGATACTAGTTCTCTGTCCAAAGTGTAGGTATAGGCAATTTTTCCCCCATTTTGTAGGTTATCTCTTCACCCTCTTGGTTGTTTCCTTTGTTGTGAGGAAGCTTTCGAATTTGATATAATCCCATTTGTTGATTATTGATGTTATTTCTTGTGCATTCAGGGTTCTGTTCAGAAGGGACTTGCCTACACCTATGGCTTCAAGAGTTTACCTGTTTTATCTTCCACAGGTTAAGTGCTTCTGTTTTAATGTTTAGATCTTTGATCCATTTTGATTTGAGTTGGTGTGCGGAGAGACAGAAGCGAGAAAGCAGAAACACTCTCCACCTGGCTGCTAGGCCGCAGAGCCGCAGCATGCACACAGCCCGTCCTGCCTTTGTCACCGTGTGCGTGCAGCAGCCGCACCAGGCACCCCCCCCCCGTCTGTGGGCTGTTTAACTGCCTTCTGGGAGTGGGGAGGGTGTCAGTTTCTTCGAGCCCACCTCCTTGCTGCAAGCCATGCTTTGGACATGGTTAACTGTAGCCTTTTGTCTCTGTCCCAAAATCCAGCTACCTTGATGAAACTGGGAGGAGAAGGAGGCGAAATAATTTGCCTGACACCAGGCTCTCCTTCTGCTATTGTCCTGTCACTCCTGATCCACTGGCTGCTGGGAAAATCCCACAGTTGTCTCTGGGACTTTCCACCTAGTATGTCACCAAAAGTTCTCTGTCCCAGCCAACCTCCTTTATTCCTTTGTGCTCAGGTCCCAAACCATCCTTGTCTCAAGAGCTCCCCTTTCCAGCCCTTGGTGCAGTCCTGGTGCAGTCCCCAGGCATGGTTTAGGGACTCTGCCCACCACGCGTGATGGTGGTTGGAGTTTAGGACTTCTCACTCATTCAGATCTTTCCGCTGTAAACAACGTGGAAGCGCCCACTCTGGACTGTTCAGTCTCTGTCCCTCTCTCATGTCTCCAGAGTATGATCCGTGGCTCCCTGCTGGTGGGCTCGGTGCCTACCCCAGGGGGTGCTTGGCCTCTCTCTGCCTGGAGGGTGGAGGAGGCTTTGCTTACCCGCACAGTGAGCACCTGATAGCCCACTGCAGAGATGCAGTATTCTCTGATGTTTGGGAGGGTGGGGTGCCTGTTTCCTTTTCTTCCTTTCTTCCTTCCTTCCTTCCCTCCCTCCCTCCCCCCTTTCTTTCTTTCTTTCTTTCCTTCCTTCCTTCCTTCCTTCTGCCGCTTAAGGTTTCTCCCAAGGTGGGTTTCCTCTTCCAGATGGGAAAGCGTATATAATGAGCCCATCCCAGGAGTCTGGCCTCTCCAGTGCCCACAATGGTGTGCTCTCCCAGGGTGTGGGGGAGATGCAGTACTTCCCCTTTTCAACGACCCAGATTTTAGTTTGATCTAAGTAGATCATCTTTCTGATTGATTTTCCATTTCTGGGTGTGATTCCCTCCTTTGTTTTTTGGGTGTTTTGTTTTGTTTTGTTTGGTGACTTCTCTGAGTCTCTCTAACACACCACCATCCCTCATCAGCCATGTTGGGTCATGTTTTTTGGTTTTGGAGACAGGGCCTTGCTATGTAGTCCAGGTTGGCCTGGAACTCCCTGTGCAGCCCAGGCTGGGCTCAAACTCACTGTACTGCCTCAGCCTCCTCAGTGCTGGGATTATAGGTGTGCAACGCCATGCCTGGCTATTCTGGAGATACAAAGTCCCTGACTTATGAACAAGTTCTGTTTGGGAAGATTGTTAGTAAGTCGGGTTCGTTCACAAGCCTAACCCTAACCCTAAGTTGACAAAGTGAGTCTTATACACCATACCTGTGAAAGTTCGCAACTCAAGTGTTTGTAAGCGGGACACTTACTATAGCTGCATTCCTTCCTTGCCCCATGCATACAGCTGCATTCGTAGACCCTGGTTTGCTTTGCTTTGGTTACAGCGGTTGCAGTGCTAGGCCAGATTTCCTAGAAGAATGTGGCTGTTCTTACCTCTTCTGCCTGACCACACTAGCGGGTGTCCTGCTGGCCTTCTGCCGTGTCATTCTTCAGGTTGTGTGTTCCCACCTTCTGTGGGGTGAGGGTTGTCAGTAGGAGAGGCCTGCATAGTGACTGTGGTGACGGAGGAGGGGTGAGCAGATAGATGACGGTGATGGCGGAACTTGCAGGTCTCATGCCCACACATCGAAGGAGGGTATAAGCTTATCACAGGTTTTCCACAGGACAAGCCGGGTATCCGGTACTGTCCGTGAGAATCTAGGTTTAGAAGGAGGGTCACCTGATTGGTTGGGAGAAATCACTGCAGCAGGATGGAGTCAGTGGACTGCATCTCAGACAAGGGAACTTACAAGATGAGCTTTCAGAGTGAAGATATATGTAAGACGAAGAGCCGTAAAAGGACCTCAAATGACTGGAACTTGGATTAAAATCAAGAGGATGAAAACCAACATGAAAAAATAAGGAAATAAATAAAGATAAAAATCTTTATTAAAATTTTTAAAAATTAGCTAAACATGGGCAGGATGTGATAGGTTTCATAACTTTAAGATAAACACTGGAATGAAGATGTTTGTTTTGCCACTGTCTTTGCTGTCAGTTGTTGTTAAAAGCCACGAAGGGACCGAGATTTCACCTCTTCGAAAGCGAAGGAGGTAGCCTGCTATAGTTTCATGGATGCTGGCAGGGGACGATTCCTGCGGGTTAGAGATGAGGGCCCTTGTGTCTCACAACAACAGAAACCAGTTACTTTCTTGCACTCGTTCCTTGATCTCCAGCCCCCACAGAAGTTAACACACAGAGAGCCAAGAGACACCTGCAAAAATAGCAGGGAGAAATCTAGCCCTGGAGAACTCGAATCTTTTGTAATGGACAGTAAGGTCCCTTGCACTTGGCTCCATCCATAGGAGCCACTTTGAGCTAAAGTTTATCTTTAGCTTCCCAAAAGAGAGTTTGAAACAAAGGCAGTAAGTGCCTCGGCTTTGTAGGATGCGCAGAACTGGGAGTCCCATGGAGAACAGTCTCCCAGCTGTCAGTGGAAAGGGCGGCACCTAATGTTGATTGCATCCTGGTTAGGCGAGGGCCAGGCACTGACCCAGAGGCTTCTCATCTCCTGCCTCACCAAAGTTCTAAAACAGTCTGTTGTTTTCTCTGTAAGGAAGCTGTTAATCAGTGGAACTGGAGCATCCAGCTAGCGGCTTTGGGGATGTATTATGAACTTACAGACTCAGCCCTGTATTACAGAACAGTTTAAAACTTCGCGTTGCAAACACATTCAGTGAGTTCTCCATGAATTTATTTATTTAATTCTCACAACTAAGAATACCATGTGCTGCTGGGGAAACCGAGGCACACTGAGTGAGGGAGATGGAATTCCAGCCCGTGCATATAACCACTGTGTTGTTGTGTTCTCTTGCATCCTCAGGGTCACAGCAAGGGGGTCATGGTGTATGCCCAGAGGATTTGGAAGGGTTTGGAAACCATGCCAAGTTGGAATAGTTGAAGGGGCTGTGTTTAGTCTGCAGAAGGATAAAGGATAAGTGAGGATTGTCCTCAAATATTTGTAGGCATGTCTTGTACGAGAGTAGAGTTTACTGTTTGTGGCTGCAGGAAGCAAAACTGGGTTCAGGGGAGGGGCATATCATGGCCTAAAAATAACTGTCTAAGTAGTACAGCGTCCCTGATGTTGTATGGGAATGGGCTCCTTCTGTGAGCGGGACCTCCTCATGCAGAAGTTTTTGGTGATTACCTTGGAAGGATGCCACGGTTAGGATATGTCAAGGTCCCCATAAGAAACACCTGTCTTTGTATTCTCTGCAGGAGTGGGGCAGTTGAGAAGAAGACCTAGACCTTTCCTAAGAGAGCTGACCCTGCTAATGCAGTGCTTTAAACTCCTTCGCCTGCCATCACTTCCGGTCGCCTCTCGGAGCTCAGGCTTTCTGGGTCAGACCTGCGCGGATACGGCTCCTGTGTGTATGAGGAGAGTGTCTCACCCTGGGCGCATCTGGGCCCGAGGGTCTGGATTGTCCATCTTAGCTATGTCCCTAGTCCTGCAGCTCCTGGCACTTGGGCCTGCTCTGTCTCATGGGACCCATGGGATCTTGACTCAGTCCTGCCTCAAACCTTGCTGGGTTTGGTGCCATCGCTGCTTCTGGCTGTAGTCATGAGCTTCCTGGCTTGAGCTGGCAATTCTGAGTGCACACACCAAGCCCAGGCTGGGCCCGAAGAGGGTTCCTCTACTGGGTGGGAGGTTGAGTTAGCAGATCACCACAGTCTCTTAACTGTATCTATGGTTCTGTGATTAATTCCTTCCTTGTCAAGTGGCCCAAACTACAAAAAGCCAGTGGGAGTAGGTGGCTGGGCCCAGCCTCTCTGTGGTGACCTGGGCATGCACCATGGAATCTCCGAAGCCCTGAGATGAGCAGATCTGATCCAGCTGCAGGTCCAGGGAGGGACTCAGGGCTGGTTAGTGAAGAATTTGGGGAAATGGTGAGGAATAGGAGTGGCGGCAACTAGCTTAATGGCATCTGTTCCACTCAGCCAGGAACGTCCTCTTTTGGAAGCAAAAGACTCCCCAAACATGGTCTTAATTAGCCTGTGCATTTCTTTAAAAGAATTACATTTCATCAAAGCATTTTAAAAATGATGGTTAGCCCCATCATTTTTAAAAAGGGCATGGTCAGGAGCTGATCCTGAAATAATGTCTCTGCTATCCCAGATGTCAGGAATAACTAAAAATACACTCATAACTCTAAGGAATTCTTGTATTTTTTTGGACTTGTCTCCTTTCTCTTTCAGCATCCTTCCAGAAAGTGAGAGAGTGAAGTTATAAGTCAAATGCTTTAATTATCCAGTCTGCTGACATTATTTTATCTGCACCACTGATATTAAATCTGCTCAGCATTCCATTTTAATCTCAGTACTAAGGGCCACCTTCGTAGACTTGGGCCTTGTCTTTTTGCTGGTTGTGGCCAATGTTCTGTTTTCCACCCTGCTTTCCCTCAGACTTTCTAAATTCCAAAGCTCGCTATGGTACCAGAAATGATCTGTCTCTGGAATGTCCATACTTCAAGAGCCTGTGAACTGTGCGTTTTTGTCCCCCAGTTCTGCTTCCCCAAACCAGCTTGGCCATTTGCGGTTGAGTTCTGGCATGTGCCCATCCTCAGAGCAACCCTGATTTTGCCATATTTCTGTCCTGGGCATCAGTGGAGAAGGAAAAGAAAGTCTATCTAGTTTTTCTTTTTTCCCTCCTTTATGTACAAATGAAAATTTCCCTGTTATGTCCTTAACATTTTTCTGGCCAGTCAAATGCATCTTTAATTTCACCTTAGTTCTCTGGACCTTTCCACCTGATTTAATGTTGATGTAGTCGTGTGTGTGTGTGTGTGTGTGTGTGTGTGTGTATGTGTGTCTGTGTCCAGCAGACACTATGGTTGCTGCTGCAACCAGGTCACAGTTAAGAAGGGCTTCAGTGTGTCAGGTATGGTGCTGAGGGTGTAGTCCCCATAACTTCTTGAGGCGAGTGCTATCACCATCTGCTATAGTTTGGTTATAGTGTGAGTGTGGCCCCCAATGGTTAATGTGTTGAACACATGGACCCTGGTGTGGGATGTGAACAGGTGGTAGAACTCTTAAGAAGTGGGGCCTAGGGCCGGTGAGATGGCTCAGCGGCGTAAGCGCCTGCCTTGCAAGCGCGAAGGCCCGAGTTCGACTCCCGGAACCCACATACGAAAAAGGGGCCGGTGATATCGCTCAGCGGCACGGGTGCCTGTTGGCGCGCGAGGTCCTGAGGTCGTCCCCCCGGTACCCACAAAAAAAAAAAAAAAAAAAGAAGTGGGGCCTAGTGGGAGGTACAAGACTGCCCTTCCTTGCTCTCTGGCTCCCCTCTTATGATGCGATCTCTGCCTTTTGCATGCTCTCATGCTGTTGCTATGTCATCTGCCACAAGATCCTTAGCAGAGTTGACACCATATTGTTTGGACTTTCATCTTCCAAAATTATGAGCTAAAAAACGCTCTTTTCTTTACAAGTATTCAGCTTTAGGTGTTTCACTATAGTAATTGAAAACGGACTAGTACAACATCCTCCCCATCTTATGATTGAGGATACGGGCTAGGGGAGATTAAAGACTTTGTTGAAGGTCCCGCAGCAGAGCTGGGATTAGAAGCCAGGCAGTGTGGTGCCAGACTTGGTTGACTTCAGCCCCATTCCCTGTGTACATACGTACGTGTGCCATATGTACATATGGCATGCTGCTGGGCACACAAGTGCTCCCCCTATCTTCCCAGTAAGTGTTGATTTCTATAAAACCCTGTCCTTGGGGGCCGGTGAGATAGCTCAGTGGCGTAAGCGCCTGCCTGGCAAGCGTGAGGTCCTGAGTTCGACTCCTGGTACCCACATAGGAAAAAAGGGCCAGTGATATCACTCGGTGGCACAGGCGCCTGCTGGCGTGCAAGCTCCTGAGTTCGACCCCCGGTACCCACAAAAAAAAAAAAAAAAAAAACAACAAAAAACAACCCTGTCCTTAGCAAACATGTATTGAGAACAGACTGTGTGTGGACTGCTCTTCCATGGAGCCCAAAGATGTCCAAACCTCAGCACTGCCCATAGGCCCAGCATCGGGAGACAAAGCCTCCATGGGCAAAGCCTGAACCAGGCTGTGTTGGGAAAGCTTCATCTGTCTTGTTCACTGCTGTCTTAAGGATCAAAACAACTGCAAGGTTGTAAACTCTCAAAAACTGTGATGCGGGGCTGAAGGAGTAGCTCAGTGCTATAGTGTGCTTGCCGGACGTGCATGAGGCCCTGGGTTCTATCCCTAATCTGCACCCCTAAAGTGATGAACAAGCAAATTTTGAACAAAGCTTTTAATATCTTTACAAATAAACAAAAGAACACATTAATTCCAAACAGCATGAAGGACATAGGCTGAGATTAAAGGACAGCCTTTGAGGTACTTTGAGCGATGTGAAGAACACCCACATTGTCCTCATTTTCCTTACTTTCCATGGCTTGTTAAGCCCCCTGCTATGATGGGTGCTTGTGAAACCGTGTCTTGTGTGAGGCCTTAGCAGCTTTTAGGTCCTGCAGGGAAGCCCCTAGAGGAGACCTTGGGATTAGAGTAGGATTCAGCTGAGTAGAGCAGATTCTGGAGGGTGTACCAGAGCTGCCTCTCCGGCAGATTATGTAGAAGAGGGCAGAGGCCTCAGGTTTTGCTGAATACAACAGTTGTTTTGAACTTCGTGACTCCTTGCCTGTGCAGCCTTTCCTGTCTTGCTCAATACTTGCCTCACTTCCAAAGTCTTGCCCAACTTGGATATCTAAGTGCATGTCCCTTCAGACCATGTGGGAGTCCTGGGACCCGGTCCTTACCAGAGCCCTGGCACCACATCAAGGTGATCAAGCTCCAACTGGGGCTGAGGAAGGAGAGTAAAATACTTGAGGAGCCATGAGTCAGCACCAGGAAGGTGAGCAGAAATCCAGAGGGCCCAGGTTCAAGAACAATAAAATTTCATACACTTTGGCTCACTAAGCAAAACTGTGGAAATATCTTGGGGAAGTGATATAGAAGAAAAGTTACATATGTGAAATGGTGACTTGCAGTGTTGTTTGTTTTAAATGAAATTGGAACCTACTGCAGTATTAAATAACAAGGGCATGATTGAGGAAATTAGGGTTTATCCCTTTAATGGGAATATTATATAGTTGTCAGTGAAAATAAGATTTATGAAAAAGTATTTTGTATTTTGTGGTTTAACTTGGAAAAAAGTATGGAAAATGAAGACAATGATAATGTGTATGTATAGTTTTGTTCTTAAAAGTACATATATAGAAAAAAGACTGGAACTGTATAGAAAATAATAGTATTTATGTTGGGGAAAAAAAGTCATCTGTAACCCAACTCACAACAAAACTTTGAGCAAGTATTTATGAACAAAAGAGAATGGAACAGGGAAATGGGATAAGTTCAAAGTTCATGCAAAGAGTCAGCAACCAAGACAGCTATCTAGGATACAGGAGAATATATCCAAATATAACTCGGTGTGTGAAGTAATCGTGTTCTTGGACCACGGGCATGCGAAGCATGGCCAGAGTAGGGTGAAGGTAGTCATAGAAGACATTTTAAAGTCATGTCTCACATCTAGACTTACAGAGATTGTCTTAGTCTAGTTTCAGTTGCTATAAGTAAGTACCACAAACAGGCTAATTTATAAAGAATAGGGGCTTATTTAGCTCCCGAATCTGGAAACTGGGAAGCCATCGAGCCTGGAGCTGGCATTTGGTCATTTGGGGAGCCAGAGCAAATGTGCTAGCTCAGGTGTCACTTCCTCTTCTTATAAGGCCATAATGTCATCGTGAGGGCCCTACCTAATTAACTTCCCAAATGGCCCACCTTCAAATACTGTGAACTTTCAGGAGACCATGGATGTGAATAGGGTAGCCATACATATATCTTAGTTCCCCTGGCAGTGCCAGATTAAATATTAATAGCACCCCTTTTCATTCTCAGGAATAGTTTGGATGATATGGTATATGGTCACCCTAATGAAAAGGGAGAGGACATTCTGGTTGATGATAAGTGTTCTGCTCATTGCCTGAGCACTTAAGAGGTGGTGGATTAAGATTCCCTATTATTGAGGAGGGCCCAGCGTGATGGAGAAGTAGCCTAAATTTAGTAGATGACTACAGCTCTGCTTCCTGTTAGTTGTAGGGTAACCAAGGTGGTTATTCCCAAGCTGCCCCATCATGAGAATAGAATTCATATTTCTCTCTGATCCAGGAACTCCTTTTCCTCTTGCTTCCTTCTTCACCTGTGCCACAACCCTAGTGGTACATGACCACTAAAATCTCCAGTAACAGAAGTGGTAAGAGTCAGTAACTTGCCAGCTGAGCCTTCCCCTGTTTGTGGCCTCTCGCTGGAGAAGTTCTTGACTGCTCTTGGGAAAGCCTGTCATGGCTCATGCAAGACTCAGTCCAAAGAGTAGTCTTCACTCCAAGGAGGCCAGGGCTTGGCCTGGGGGGCTGTTTGCTTCTTGGTGTCTACCCTCTGTTGTGTGGGCTCAGTCAAGCCAGTTTTGCTGGGAAGCCTAAGACTAAGCAGGGTGCCAAGCTGACCATCAGTGATCCAGCTTGGGAGGTCAGCTTGCAAGAAAAATGGGGTGGGACTGTGGAGGATGCCCCCTCCCCTGTGCCCATAGGATCTTCCTGACCCTGAATACTCCAAGACATCTTGGGAGGTCTAGGAGAGAAGAGGTAGAAGACTCCAGGTGGCACCTTGTCCCAGCCACTCGGTCAGCAGAGAGCCAGGCAGCTGGCCGGGCACATGAACAGCCTTCCTCTCATTTAGTTTCAGCCACCCTTCAGGGAACAGTTGCAGGGAGCAGTGAAGTCCTTTGTTCTCTTGGGCCCAGCAACAGAGAGGGACAAGGCCATCAAGGAGGTGGAACCCATCCCTGGCAAGAGCAGTGAGAGGAGTGGAATTGGGGCCTGAGTTCTTTAGAGCGGATGTTCTGACTGTCCTCGGTCAGATGCTGGGCTCTGAAGAGTCCCAACCTGCCACTGTTTCTCTAGGAAGAGTGCAGAGTGAAATTAAAAACAGGTTCTTTACATGACATTAAGTCTCCAGATAATAGCATTCTGTTAAAGATTATGTACCTGTTAGAAATAGAGGGTAGTAATTAAAAGTCAATTGTTAGTTTAGTAGGTTTGTTATTATAAATATAAATCAGCCTAATCTGTCACAGCTGGAGTTGCCTGGCTGGCTGGTTGGCTGCTGTGTCACCAGGTAGAGGCCTGAAAGGAAGAGGCCTACATTGCCTGAAAGGAAGAATTCTGTCAACTAGAACTGCCATTTCAAAGCTTTATTGGGATAGTGAACACCTTATTTCTCCTCAGAGTCCTATACCAGCCTTGTTAACATCCAGTAAATGCCATACTTCCCCCCAAGGCTGGATGCAAAAAAATGAACTGCCGCTTTTGTGATATGGCACAGTGGCCCCAGCAGGGTGCAGAATTTTGGGTTCGGGAGTAGAAAAACAAAAGGGCTTTAGGGCCTGTGAACAGGCCACTGTCCCCCTAGGTCTGGCTTTCCTGGGCTCTGGGGCTCTGTTTCCTCTTTTGTTAATATGGTTTCTCCAGTAGGGTTCCAAGTTCCCTGAAGTTGAGCCATGGTTGCTCAAGGTCTCTGTTGCCCAGGCCAAGTGTGAGCCCAGCTAATACTTAGTGGTGACCCTTGACCTTCCTGGTGACCCTGCATCAGGCAGCTGATAGGTCTCCTGTGGGGAAGGACTTTGTGCCCAAGTCTGAGTGGTTCCCTGGGTCAGAGGAGGTTGGGAGGGGACGGGGACTCTCTCCCCCAACTGGGAGCTGGTTGAGTGACACCTCTGAGCAGGGGTCCCTTATGCTATGCTCCAGCTGATGTGCTGTGCCCCTAGTTGGCCATCAGATCCGCGTGCCTTCTCCTGCAGGCTCCTGGGGTCCTGTGTTATTTCTATACAGCCAGCCTGTAGAAGAGGAGTGGGGCAGGAAATGAGGTAAAATACATGTCAGCCTCGTCAGTGTCTTCCATGAAGCCTGAAAGATGAAGGGTAGACATGACTGGTGGAAAATGAGACTGTTAAAGGAGAAAACTGTGTCCATCCCCTTGTCACCTGTTGTTACAGATGGTAAAGAGTAGATAAACATCACAGACTGCACCTCCTGGAACTGGAGGGTGTTCTTTGGGAGCATGGTGCAGAAGGTTCTCAAATTTTAGGCCAGCATGAGGGTCTCATCAGAACACTAGAGGGTCCAGCTGGATGGCTGGCCAGCCCTGCCACAGTCTTCACAGCGGGGCTTGGTGGGTTCGTCTGGTTGCCTGAGGAGCTTGGGAGGGCAGGCAAGTGTCATGAATCCCTCAGCCTGCTGCAGAGCCCTTCTGTCTAGAAATCTAGAAGAGATGCAAGGAGCCTCCTTCCTCACCCCCCTCGGCAGCTCTGCAGTCAGCTTGGGACAGGCTAAGAGCACCACGCAGAGGCTGCGTGGACTTCACAAGCCCACTTTTAAAGAGCTGTGGCTAAAAGAGAAGCCCCAGAACCTGCAGACCAGCTCAGGCAATGTGGGTGGAGCCAAGAGACTAGAGGAAATCCGCAGGTGGCCAGGAGCCCCCTTTTTCTATTCTCAAGTCCTCTCCTCCAATAGACTGAGGATTCCTGATTCCTAGAGGCCCCTCAGAACAAATGTGAGGAGTGTGGGCCCTCCCAAGGCTGCTTTCTGAGTTGCAGCTTTCTCTGACTTCTTGTCTTTTTACCCCAGAATACACTGTGTGCTCCCTCCAGCTGGCCTGGATGGAGCTGAGCTTGGTCCCTACTGAATCCCAGACTCTCCATTGGTACAAAGGTGCTTGAGATTCAATGAATATTTGAAGGCAAAAATCATTTCCTCCTCTCATATTTGACCTTAAGATATCCTCTCACAGCTGCCAGCTGCTCCCCTGAGTAGGAAAGATGGTTGTTATTCCACCGAGGATAAGAATTGACGCAGTGAGGGCTGAGCACTGAGACATTGGACCAGGCTGGGTGGGGGCCCAGAGAGTCCCAGGCCCAGCAAAACCAGCTCCAGACCTGGAGATGCCCTGCTCAGCTGTGGCCCACAGGGGACTGCAGATTGAACTCTTCACTCAGAGTGACCACTTGGACTGGGCAGGGACAGGGGGTGGGGTGGTATAGGGAGGACAGTCAGGATGTGAGCGGGGAGGTTATGGGAACATGGGAAACCTGGGCAGGTTGAGATCAGGAAGAAAGGGGGAGCCATGGCTCTTCTGCAGTACTTATGTCCTATGTGGTATCAGAGAGTGTCTACCCCACTGTTTAACTTTTCACCTTATTTATGCTCCTTGGGCCTTGTGCGTGCTCAGTGGACACGTATGATGGCATGTGGACAGACCATGCACCTGAGCCTTAGGACCTCAGTCTCCCTGCTATATGGGCACAAACCTGGCTTGATGGGCCCAGGTGCCCAATATGGGACCCAGATAACATGGGATGTCCAAGTGTTCAGGAGAGAATCGTATCTTCTTAGCTGGCTTTTGGCCTCAGACATCAGTGGCCTAAGAAGTACAAGTTTAGAAGAAGAGTCCTATAGATGTAAACCACAGGAATTAATGAATTTCTGGAGTTTCCTTGTTGAGGGGTTGTGCGTGCTTGTGGCTACTGTGTGTCTGTGCTACTTCCTGGTGCACCCATGCTTATCAGTTGCAGCCTGGAAAGCTGGTTTTCCAAGCAGAGCAACTGGGTTGTTCAGATGAGTTCCCTAGCACCCTTTGTGCTGCTCACTAGAGAGAGAATGAGGTTTGTCTGAGTCTCTGTCTGCAGAGTAGAGTGTGTGAGGAGTGGCCTCCAGTGTGTGCCCTAGTGTATGCTGGTACATTCAGAGGGGATGGTAGGGGTCAGAGGTTAGGACAGTGCCCCAGGGCCTCGTGTTAACAGACCCTGCCCCTGAAACTCTGAGGCTCTGGTCTTAAGCTGGTGTTTTCTCTCTAGATCATGGTTTTCTTACCTATAGATGGAGAAGGTGAGCCAACGTGCCTCTTTGAGTTCTGTGTTGTATGTAATCAAATGAATGACAGAGCCAGGACCAGCCCCTGGAACATTGGACTCCAATCCACTCTGGATCCTCCTCATAGGATCTCTAACAATGTGACATTGTCCATGTGTGTGTGGTCAAAGACTTGGGTTCAAATCCAACTGATGGGGCCAGAGATATAGCTCAGTGGCACAGTGCCTGCCTGCCAAGCACGAGGTCGTGAGGTCGACTGCTGGCACCAAAAAAAAAAAAAAAATCCAACTGATAAGTATCTATTACTAGCTTTGAGATTTGAGCTGCATTGCTCAACTGCTGAATCTTTCCTTTATCTTTAAAATGAAAGTAATACCTATCTTACGGAGTTGCTTTGAAAATTAAAGTGAACTTAGGTAACATCCTTACTAGCCCCCACTAAACATTCAATAAGTGGGTTATAGTAGACATTGTGGTTAATAGTCACTTCACTCATCTGGACCTTAGGGTTCATTTCTGTAAAATATGACTGGGTTGGAGCAGTGCTTCCACAATTCTGCCATCCCTGAGGCCAGCAGAGAAAGAACATGTGTTTTGAGGATAGGGCTTGGGTTGTACCCTGAAGCAGCTTGCAGAAAGTTGAGCGTTTCTTTACAATCCTATATTTATTTGAGTCAAGTTAATATTCCAGAATGAGATGGCCTCAGGTATCCCTAAATGGCAGCCAGATGCACCCCTCAGGGAATAGAGGTGAGACTGGGTAGTTTTGAAGGTCCCTCCTAGCTGGGACATTCTAGGTTCTACTATATGTGAGTCACCTCCACAAAGGACCTGAGGCCATGTCTTACTTTCTTATCACTGGGACAAAATATACAACACTCACAATTTAAAGGAGGAGAGGTTTATGTTGGCTTATGGTTTCAGAAGTTTCAGTCAATGGTCAACAGACTCAAATGCAGAAACCACATGGTGGAAGGTTCTGCTGTGAAGGAAAGCTGCTCATGTCATGGCAGCCAGGAAGCAGAGAGAGAAGGGAGGAACTGGGGAGGGACATACACCCTTCCAGGTCACACCACAGTGACCTGCCTTTTCCCACCAAGCCCCACCTTTCAACGGCTCATTCAACTTCTGAATACACTAGTGGAGGAATCCACCAGTGAGTACACTGCTCCCATGATCTAACCAAAAGTCTGTTTGTTTGTTTGTTTTTTGTGGGTACCGGGGGTCGACCTCAGGACCTCGTGCGCCAACAGGCACCCATGCCGCTGAGCGATATCACCGGCCCCTTTTTTTTTCGTATGTGGGATCCGGGAGTCGAACTCGGGCCCTCGCGCTTGCAAGGCAGGCGCTTATGCCGCTGAGCCATCTCACCGGCCCTAACCAAAAGTCTAATCTCTGATCACATGAGCATTTTGGGGAGTATTGCAGACTCAAACTACAATAAGTTGGTACCAAAAAATCCTGAAGGAACCTCAGAAATTCTGGCTCCTTTTGCCCAGCCCCTTTCCCCAGTGGGACATGACAGGACTGGGTGAGAGCACAGCGAGCAGAAGAAGGGAGTTATTTCTCATCCACATTGGAGGCTGTGGCAGAGAGTGCAGGGGATGAGCAGCATGTGGAAATGTAGAGCTTGTCACACTGCCACAGCACCCTCCTGGCAGTTCTGATGCAGCACCCAAGGCTGGGAGGAGAAGGGAGATAGCCCAGAAAAGGGCTGCACACTTTGAGGAGAACACAAAGGTTTCTTTTTTGTGTGTGTGTGTGTGGGTACCGGGGATCGACCTCAGGACCTCGCACGCCAGCAGGCGCCTGTGCTGCTGAGCGATATCACTGGCCCCTTTTTTTGTATGTGGGATCTGGGAGTCCAACTCGGGCCCTCGTGCTTGCCGGGCAGGCACATACGCCACTGAGCCATCTCACCGGCCCTAACACAAAGGTTTCTGAGTGGTGGATGGAAAGACAGTGATCTCTAACTATTGTTTGAGAATATCTCTGTC
Organism: Erethizon dorsatum; assembly: GCA_028451465.1. Taxonomy (NCBI): domain Eukaryota; kingdom Metazoa; phylum Chordata; class Mammalia; order Rodentia; family Erethizontidae; genus Erethizon; species Erethizon dorsatum. The sequence continues at coordinate 59,092,191 of CM051831.1, forward strand.
TGTGGGAAAGTACTTTCTACTGAGGATAGTGTCATTCCAGCACAGATTTGCCAGAGCCTGGCCACTACACATGCGTGGGCTGTCCCTCAAGCACAAGGATTTGAAAAGAAGTCACCCATTCATTTAGGACAAATACCATATATGGAGCATTCCCTGGATGAGGGATTGACTACTTGAGTCAAATTTGCACTCATCAGATATAATGACAATAAAATATAAGGGGATACCACAAATACTGTAAATTTCCTGTTGGCATGATGTTTACTATAATAAGATTTAATCTGTTTATAAATCCTTCCTGAGCAGATTACCAATTTGAGCCAGAATTCAGAGCTCAGAAGGACTGAATTCCAGTTCTGCTTAACTATATAGCTTGTATTAGTCAGTTTCATGTTATTATAATGAAATCCCTAAGGCATACTAATTTTATAAAGGAAAGAGTCTTATTCAGTTCATAGTTCCAAAGGTTCAGGGTCCAAGATCTGGCTGCCCTGTTGGTTTAGTCTCTAATGAGATCCTAATGGTGGGTGGTATCACAAGGGTGGAAATGAGCATAACAGGAAGAAATCCATCTGAAACAGAAAGCCAGAGAGTGACTAGAGGGCTGTGCTTACTTATAACAACTTGTTCTTGGGCAAGCTTAGGAGTCCCACAAGTACTGCCCCCATCCCTTCCAAGAGCACACCCCCAAGGACCCAGTTGCTGTGCACTAGGCCCCACCTCTTAAAGATCCCACCACCGATCAGCACTGCCACACTAGGGACCAAACTCCTAAAACATGAACCCTCGGGGAACACATTCAAACCAGATCCAAATCATAGCATGACGTTAGGCAAGGCACTTGGTCCTTGAGCCTCAGATCAATAAAATGTGGGAAAAAAAAATACCTCAAGATGTTGTGAAGTTGAAATGAGATCCCTTTTTCCCCTAAAAGCTAACATTGATTCAATATATTAGCATTGTTCATCTCATAATGCATAGAGAAGTATAGGAAACATCCTTTTGACAAGTGTATTTAAATACTCATTTCAGATATTACAGTGTGGTAAACACTTTCGTACACTGAATGTGTAATGTTAACAGCACGAAGTGAGTTTAATTAGGAAAGCGTATTGTGAGTTGTTAAATCAGTAGCTAGATTCCCCCCACCCCAATTCTGGGGGTTGAACCTGTGGATAGAAATGCAATCAGTGAAGGCCACTCTCAGGAAGTTTCAGTTGGGACAATGCCTTGAGGGAATCTCAGGAATCAGCAAATTCCACCCTTCACTTGCTCAAGGGTATAAAAGAAAGGGTAAAAGTAAACTGCTTTGAGGAGAGAGCCCCAGGGTGCCCTGCTCCAGGAGGGCCACCTAAGGAATTTGTTCCCTGGGATTCCTTTCACAATGCTCAGCCATTCTGGCATTCAGCACCTCCTGCAGCTGTGATCTAAGGGGACATGACTACTGTTCAAGCTGGTGGCAAACCTTGGCATCATCCTCGTGGTGCTTGTTTTTCAGGCATGCAGAATACAAGAGTATTGGGGTCAAGAAGGCTTCTACCCAAATTTTAGAAGGAGATCTGAGAGGCCAGATAGTGTGCCTCTGACAGAGCAGTATGTGTGAAGCCTAAAATGCAGTGTAGACCCCAGGAAGGTGGAAAAGCCAGGAATGTGGGGTGTCTAAGGAAAGCTGCAGTCAGTGAGCAGAGCCAACCTAAGAGAGAAAGAGGCCTTGAGGGCTGCAACCAGCAATGCCATGGGTCAGGGCTGCCAAAGCTCTTGGGAGTTCACATCTTGCCACAACTTGTCCCAAGCTGCCGGACATGGAAATACAGGATTTTGTTCACCCTGCTGGATTTTGGTCTTGCTTTGGCTCCATTCATTTCTAAATGGGATAACCCTATGCTAATGATGGCAAAACTTTTAGAGCTTTCAATGATAACAAACAGCCAGCTGAGGCATTCGTGCCATAGGTTCACCACCGCTGCCCTATGCCACTGTATGTTGGAAGTGTTTTACTTTCTTTTTTATTTTTACAGTGCTCACAGCTAAGAGTTTGCCTTGAGTCTCAGAGGAGACTTTGGATTTTGACTTTGTAGCAATGCTGGAACTGTTAAAACTTTGTCAGCTCTCAAAGATAGGCTAAGGGAATTACAGAAAGGGAATTGAGTGAGTCTTTTGGGGCCAGGACGGAATGTAATGGTTTATATCTAGAATATCATCCAAAACTCTCATGCTCTTAGAGGCAGGGCTTTTCGAAGGTGATTGTATCATGGGGATGCTATTGCTGACTTGCTTAGGAGGTGGGTCACTGGCGGGCATGACCTGGAAGGATGTGGTCTTATCTTCAGCCCTTCCCTTCTTTTTCTGCTTCTTGGCTGCCAGGACATGAGCAGTCTTCATCTGCACCAGGCCCTTTCACCATGCTGATTCTTTGTTGGAGTCAGCCAACCATGGAATGAAACTTCTAAAACTGTGAGCCAGAATAAGCGGGGTAGTTTGTCTCAGTGACAAGAAAGTTAGGCATGTTGTGATGAACAAACAATAAGAGATTAAATCAAGCATAAAAGAAAATGGTGCAAGCGAGAGACATGGTAGTGCCAGATGTGGTGGTGCACACTTGCAATCCCAGCTGCTTGGGGAGACTGAGCCGGCAGCGTTACAAGTTTGAGGCCAAATGTGAGCAACTTACCAAGATCTTGCCTCATAATAAAATAAAAAGGGCTGGTTATATAGCTCAGTGGTAGAGTGTTTGCCTAGCATACACAAGGTCTTGAGTTCCATCCCTAGTACTGAAAAAGAAAAAAAGAAAAAAGATTGAGAAAGACACAGACAAAGAATGAGAGTGAGAAAGAGAGAGATGGTAAACAAGAGATATATGAGGCTGTACTTTTAAAAAATATATAAGTAGAAGGAGCACACTCTAATGATAAGAAGTAAATACATAAACCAGTAATATATCCTTTCTATCAAGTACTGCACATAATTTTACATGCTGTGCTCTCATGTGACTGGCAGTGGAGCAGATTTGTTTACACCAGCAGCACCACAAACACATGAGTCAGGCAGTGCACTGTGATGTCGCAGTGGGTACAGTGTCACTAGGTGACAGGAATGTTTCAGCTTCATTATAATCTTGTGGCTATTGGATAGGCAGTCCTTTCTTGACCAAAATGTCATTGTGTGCCACAAGACTGTAGTTACCATTTATTGAGTACTTGCTCTGTGCTAGGCATTGGTAGAAATGACTTCACATATTACAGTTACAATGTATTGAGTGCTTTGAGTATCAGCTTTGTATTAGATACTCTAAGTTGCCTCTAATCACACACCCTACAATAGATTTACAGATAGGGAAATTGAGATTTACAAAGGTTAAGCAAGTCACCAGTGTCATCCAGCAGAGTGACAGAGGCATAGTTCAAATCCAGGCACATCTGACATTAAAGCCTGCAGTGTGATCATTCCAGCAAAGTCCACTTCGTTGCAGTTACCAGCTAACTTACTCTTCAGAAAATTAAAGTCAGGAGGGTCCAGCTTTCGGTTGTAGCTTTATTCTTACTGTTGTCTGGGCCCGGTGGTCACTCCAGCTGTGTTTATCATTTAGTTCCAACTCTACGCTGGGATAAAATGTAGTCTTTCTTCTCTGTCTCTAGCATAAACAGCCAACCTGAAGATCGTGTGGAGGAAAACCACCTGGTGTTAGCACCTCCCCTCCTCTGCCATGTGGAGATGCAGGATTGATTCCCTCCTCTTCCCCTTCTCTATACACTTGCCACTTCTCTCATTGCTAACCAGGGCTGGGAGGAACAGGGGAAATCCAGGACACTGTTTGCCAGGCCTAGGGTTTTCTGCCTCTCAGGAGGCAGATTGTATAGATGGGAGTAATTAGAAAACAACTGCAAATTTGCATCTCCATGCTGGAGCCTGGAAGAATCCATCAACCAGATTGCTCATGCCTCAGTGGTTTTCTTTGCTGTGCCACAAGGAGGAGGATTTGGAAAAGAAGTACCCCAGGCCTCTCAGGAAGGGACGCTGGATTCTACCATGGATGTGCTGGGGCCACATGGGTGATGGAGACTGCCTCTCGCCCCGGGGGGTTCCAGCAGACACTGTGGACCATGTGGCTGGTGGCAGTCTTCACTCTTCTGTGTGTCCACACCACTGTAGCCCCTCAGTAGGTCTGCAGAGCTTCCTGCTCCCCTCTTCTTGGGAGACCTGAATACCTGAGGCTGTCACATACAAAGGCAGAGTGCCTGTGGAAGCACCTTTCTTCTTCCTCCTCTGCCACCAAAATAATGTGTTCCAGGAGAAACAGGCCTTGGACACTGGCATCTCCCTTAAACTGGGTGGGAGGATCAGAGAGCTCGTGTGGGAGCCAGGCCTGGGCACATGCTCACAGTTGCCTGTATCCCTGTCATCAGGACCCAGGGGCCCTTCTTGCTCAGTGTCCTCTGTATCTGTCCCTTTAGCTCATCCCTACAGAGCCAGCTTCCTGCAGAAGTCAGAGAAGCAGCACATGCTCAGGCCAGTCCAGGGAGGAGTGGCACCTTCAGCCAGTCTGGAGTTCCAATCCTGGAGCACCCTCAAGGAAGCAAGTGATCAGCCAGGACAGAGACTCATTTCCTCCCTGGGCCGTCTTTTCCTAGGGCTTTTCCAGGCGTTCCTAATGAACAGAATTCAGGAGGAGGGAGGGGCAGGGCAGAGTCCTGCCACAGAGGTGACCTTTTCCTTATTCCTCCCTCACCTTTCTGGGTCTTCCTTCTGTCCTTTGGCTCCACAACACCAACAGGATGCCTAGACTTACCTGCTAGCCCCCCACTTTCTGGCCCCCAAGCTCCCCTAAGGTTCCTGTCTCACAGTGACTGAAATTATTAAGTTCTGGTGGAATGGGAGGAGAAGTGTAGGAATTCATCTTGACCTAATTACGGTCATCTTGGGCATAACCACTGTTTTGCCTACAGGTGATCCTGACATGCATTCTAAATGCTATTGGATAAACAGTGCCATTAAGGGAGTTAGCAAGTGTTTAGTGCCATGCATGGACTGTTTCTAACTGACATTTTGATATGTTAATAGCTTTTGAGAAAGGCCTGGTACACTCAGTACATTCTGGTTGGCTATGGCCCACCTTAGCGTGCATATGAACCCCTTCTTCATGCCTTGGAGTTGTGGGGATGTGGGGGTCCTCTGTCTTGCTGTCACCCAAGACACACTTCTACCCCAAAGTCCCTAATTATACTCTGTGCAATGCTGGGTTCATCTGTCTATTCATTTCTTTGGTCTCTCACACTTTCTGCCTTTAGCAGCCAATTCTTAGGCACTAGGGGCACTGACTCCCCTGTGCTCTTCCACCCTCTGGCGCTGACTCCTGATTTCCCACATTGGTCCAGACTCCCTCATATTCTGAACTTCTAACAGAAATTTTAAAAGACTAAAAACAGCATTAACAGTAGCCATCCATGGATGGAGGTTCTGTGCCAGAGACTGATCTGTGGCTGCTCTTAATGCCCGTCGCTGGTCCTCGTCTTGGTGCTGCAGGTGGGGAGGTGTTGGTAGTAGCCTCATTTTGCAGAGAAGCAAACTAAGACTTTTCAGATTGTCACTTGCCTCTGGCCACACAGGTGAGCAGTGGAGAAAGCAGCTCTTTGTCCCTCCTTGGGATCCTGGGATGGAAGCCACGGGGGACGGCTCCTACACCCAGGTCTGCGTCCTGGACTCCCAGGATGGAGAAGGAGCAGCTGCCCCTCCCTGAGCATGCCCTGCTGGTCTCGGGCCCACTGAGAACAGAGCTGCCAGGGAGAGAGGAGGCGTGGTATTTGAGAAGGGGGTGCTATGGTAGGGGCTCAAGAAACCTGCTTGACACCCCAAACTTCCTGCTGTAGGGTGATACATGTTAACAAAATGCACACACTTTAGGATTGTTGTTACAGTGTCTGTTTGCTAATTTAGTTAGAACACAGGTTTCTGGTTCTGGCTTTGGTTTCTTTGGCACGTGACCGTTACTGCAGAGAGCTTCTCTTGGCCTCTTCTCATCACATCCCAAATGAAGCTGAAGTCCTGGCAGGCGGGCAGGCAGGCAGGGCCTCACCCATTCTCGCTGTGAGCACAGGTGGGTGTTTGATTTGATCAATGTGTGTGTGTGTGTGTGTGTGTGTGTGTGTATGTGTGGTTCCCTTTTAAGACAATTTAAAAATAACTCTGCCAAAGAGACAGGCACTCAGCCTTGAGCTGCCAAGCAGACGTGGCCCTCCCACCCATGGTGTGCTCCTCTGCTGATGTGGCCTGGCTCGTGTGGGCAGCTCCTGGCTCCTCCTTTCATGTGTTTTCCAAGAGGAAAGGCCCAGGAAGCCATGGGATTAGAAGAGGCTGCCTGGTGGCTGGGGGAAGAACTCAGCTCTGGGTGACAAGATAAGCATGGGCTGGCTTTGCATACTTTCACTTGAGCACCAGATGCTGGATACAAGTTGCTCAGGGATGCTGGCAGGAAACCCAGAGAGTATATCCAGGGCAGGGTATAATTATGCCCACTTCACAGACAGGAAGACTGAGAAGCTCAGAGTAGAAAGGATGCCTGGGTTACAGGCCAGGCTTAGAGCTAGGACAGGTGCTATGATTCTGGAGCCAAATACCAATGGGATGCCTCCCTGGCACCTCCAAATACCAAATACCAATAGGAGGGTAGATTTGTCATCCTTATGACCTGTTCACCTACTCCTTTCCTTATGGTCTCTAACATTCATGAGATTCCCTATGCAACAAAATTAAACGGTGTCATGGTTGGAAGTGGTAGTGGCTGCCCGTTGGGAACAAAAAGGTTAAAGCCTCCCTGCTCTCTGTAGGTGGTGATAAGACAGCACAGGCCTTTGATACAAGGCCCAATCATTCCTCCCAATGAGTCCGACCCATCTGCTCTTAAAGATAGGATCTCCTCATCACCGTCTGTCTAAAGCAAAAGGCCTTCCGTAATCCAGAGAAAAATGGACTTCTCGAAGTGCAAGTGTAAACATAAAATTTTAAACACCGTACAGGTGCTCCCCAGAAGATCCACAAGGTGCTAAGTGATCCAGGAAGATCCTTCACATGATCACTTTTGCTGCCTAGACCCTTTCTTCATATCCTCAACCCTTTTAAAACCCCAGTTTCTCACCTTGACAGCGTAATTCCTTATTGTGGAAATTTGCTCGTGTGCCGTCCCCCTTGGCAGCTTACGCTGGTCTATTCTTTTCTCCATCCCCTATTCTTTTTACTTCCTGCCGTCTCACATGGCAGAGTGACCTTTTATATTTCTTGACTCAACTCTGTCCGTTCATGCATCCCATAAGTATTTACCGAGAACTTACTATGCGCTCATCAGTATTCTGGGCGTTGGGGAAACAGTAGTGAGTGAGACACAGAGAGCCTAAGTCCTCGTGTAGCTCAGGTTCCACTCGGGGACACAGATGTTCATCAGATGAACGCCTGCCCACGTGGCTGCCGCTGTGATGTGCAGAATGAAGAAACATAAAGGATGAGCTGAGTATACTCAGCCTCCTCTCAGTGGGGCCAGAAGTTCCTTGCAGCTATTTTGTATTTGGACATTTTTTTGTGAGCCTAAGTATAGTAATTAAATTTTTTTTCCTTTGGACTCCCTCACAGGTTCTGGTCCATTTTGCTGAACTTGTAGGGTTATATTTAACACCCAGCATGTTAGCTGTTCCTGGGTGCTCAGTATAAGCTTAGGTTTCAGAGACATAACTTCCATGTTTTTGTTCAAATCGTTGTTCCTGGTTCTGTCCAGTTCAAAATGACTTTCCAGTTGTGTTGCCCACAGCCAGAAATTCCACCCGTGCTCACCAGGGCTGAACAGCAGTGCTTCTTTGGTTTCTTCCTTTGTTAGCCATAAACTGCTGGAACATCTCCATAAGCAAGGCCTTCAAGAGGCTGGGTGTGCATTCAGTCTGAGCCAAGACTTAACTGACTTCAAGGTATTTTCATCAGATCTGCCTCAGGCTGCACATCTCTGGCCGAACCTTTGTCTCTGGAAGAAAAAATGAAGTTAAGTTCGATTCATCCTCTTCCTCATTTGTCCCCTATGTTAGTTACTTTTCTCTTGTTGCTGAAACAAAATACCCAACACCCAAAGTTAAAGGAGGACAGGTTTATTTAGCTCACAGTTTGTGGAGGTTTCAGTCCATAATTGGCTCGCTCCCAGGTAGTGTGGCACATGGCAGAGCGTAGCAGTTCATGGTAGCAGAAAACAGCAAAAGCAACAAGCAAGAGCAAAAGAGGGAAATAAGCCTCTTTCTGCCCCTTTATCTCATCCAGACTGCTGGGTTTAGAGGGGTGCCAATCCAATCAGTGGAGTGATCCAGCAATCACCCAGCCTTAATCCCAGCACCCTTAATCCCATCATTGCACTACGAATCAATCACAAACTCTAGATTCAGCTGGCTCTGAAGAAGCCTGCCCCCATGACTGCATGAGGCTTTGTGGGGACATCTAGACACAAACCATAGCATCCCTAAAGCTATGTACCACTCTTCATTATAAAACCACGTTTCCCTTTCCACTTGTATGTTATAAGGACAGAAGTGCTGGGTACAGTGGCACGTGTCTGTAATTCCAGCTACTCAAGAGGCTGATGCAGGAGGATCTGGAGTTCTGGCCAACCTGGGCAACTTAGTGAGAGCTTGTCCCTAAATTTAATTAAATTATTAAATTAAAAACAAAGAAGAACAGAATGAGAATGAATGGAAACAGAGCAAGCTAGGAGATTGGCAAAAACAGGCTTCTTAAAGAACTCCCTGGAGACTCTTGGGAGTCCCTGAGACTGTTTTGCTGCCCAGCTACTCACTGAATCACCCAGGTGGGACCCAAACTTGTGATCTTCCTGCCTCAGCCTCCCTGAGTGCTGGGGTCAGAGGCCTGTGCCATGCTTTTTTCGCTTTTATTATCTCTCTGTACTGTGGTGTTTTCCAACAGCCGCAAACACTGTGATGTTCCAGTGAATGAGCTGCAGATGCGGATATGATAATCCAGCTGCCTGCTAATAGGCCGGGGTGGGGCGTGGGGGTCAGGAAGGGCACCTGCATAGCATGAGCGAGGCCCTGGGTTCAGCCCCAAAAACATTAAAAAATTGCAAAACTGAACAACTTTTCTTACTACATTTTTTTTTGTTGTTTCAGGAAATATATTTTTCCTTTAAAAAGTACTTACATTGCTGGGCATGTTGACATAAGCTTATAATCTTAGCTTTCTGGAAGTCTGAGGCAGGAGGACTACTTGATCAGCTTGGGCAATGTAGTGAGAGCCTGTCTTAAAAAGAAAAATTATGCTAACATATAGGCTTTTTATTGGTGTTTGTAAATGAATTAATATTTCACTTAATTTCTAATACACTAATTTGTTTTTTTCAATTTTATTTTTTATTAGTGCATATTTGCAGTACATAGTGATTGCATTCCTCACGGGGAATTGGTACATGTACATAACACATCTCAATTCTTTTTTTCATCCCTATCCCCTTTTGTTCCTCCCCCCACCCACCATCTCTTGGTCCCCTTCCCATATGCAAAAGATCTATCTCCCTATTTTATTTTGTTCTTTATTTATATTTGGTTTTCTCATATAAGAGAAACCATGAAATATTTGTGTGTCTGATATGTTTCACTTAATATTATGGTCTCAAGGTGTATCCATTTCCTACAAATAACTCAAGTTTATTCTTCTTTATGGCAGAGTAGTACTCCATTGCAATACATTAATTTGTAATACCCTTTTTTGGGCAGTACTGGGGATTGAACCCAGGGCTCTCACACTGAGCTACATCCCTAGCCCTTTTTAGTTTTTATTTTGAGACAAGGCCTTGCTATATCACAAAGTTGCCCAGACTGGGCTCAAACTTTTGATCCTCTTCCCTTAAGCCCAGAGTACTAGGATTACAGACGTGCACCACCACGTCTGGTTTAATATACTAAACTTTGTTAGTGACAACTCACAAACAAAAGCTTTTTGGGGTCCTTAATAGCTTTGAGGGGTATGAAGAGGTTCTGACACCAAAAATGTTTGAGAACTACTGAGCTGCAGGATTGGGTGTTCCCTAAGTCCCCTAAGTTGGGCTTCCCCTAAGAGAAAAGCAATTTCTCAGGAATCCATCATGAATCAAGCGAGCTTAAATTCATGTCATTCCTGACTTAGATGTCCACAGTCTGTCCTGAAGTGCGAGTTGCACAGGAGGAGAGTTTCCTTTGGAACTCGGAGGTCTGGCTTGGGCGTCACCTGTAGCCATACTGTAGCGGCATGCTCCGGGAGGGCTCCCAGGGCTCTCTGGGGTTCATGATCCATGTGAACCTGGCTCAAGTCTCAGCCTGGTTCCTTCACAGAATCACAGCACTCCATCCTTCTCCCTGGGTTGCCTCTTAACTCCAAGGATCATAAACAGGGCTTCTTCAGGAAGCCCTGTTTTCTTCTTAAGGAAGAAAGGGCTGGGTCTGGGGAGGCAAATATCTCATGAGCACTGAGTGGTAATCCCAGGCCAGATGTGCCAAGAGGTTGGAGTGGTGTTCCAGGCCAGATGTGGAGTTGGGGAAGTGCCCAGCCCATACAAGGCCTCAGCTCTGTGCTTGACAGGGTCCTCCCTCTGCTCAGAACTCTGATTGGATTCTGCAGCTCTGAACATGTGAAAACCTGTGAACTTCCATTTCCCGAGGACTTCATTGAGAGTCACTGCAGTGGCTGCCAGAGGTTTCAAAGGTCACCCCAGCTGGGCGGATTAGAACAACAGATCTCTGGGTAAAGTTGGCTGCCTGGCAGAAGGCAAGTTGCAACATCTGCGAGCGGAGTTAGAACAAAGCCCCTTAACTTTTTCAGTCTGGCCCTGGACTCTAGCTCCTGCTCTCTTTATTCTCTCTTCTCACCAGACCTTGGACAGGAATCTCAGCAGAACAGTGGTGAAGTGCAGTGGCCTCGCATCCTGCCTCATGTGACAGCTGCTGGGAAGAGGCCTCCGTAAGGTGTGTGGTTCGCTGCATGTCGCCCTGCCCCACTGTGCTCTCGAGGGTGGGTTGTGGCAAGTCAGCCTGGCACGGCCAGAGGAGCACCTCCCCGTGGGATTAGGAGCGATTAGGGCATTTGTCAATATCTGAGTGTCAAGATTGGGGCATTTGCACATGGGTGGTTTGGCCGCCTCTGATGTGTGCTGGAGCCAGGGGTAGTTCTTTGCAGACTTCCAAGCCTGCTGGGGAGCCCTTCCCTGCAGGAAGGTTTGGTACTTTTAGGATGCCCTCACATCCATGGGGGAGGGGGGTTTAGGAATAGGTCATTCAAAGTGTATGTACTCTGAATAGAGAAGGGGACTCTGCTGTGTAACTTGATCCCTGATTTTCAACCCACCCCTGGTCTTTTTGCACTCCCTTTTGGCCACAGTTGAAAGTGTTCCTTTCTGGGGTCAAGAGACAATTTAAAATGCTTTCGATCAGATTAAAGTCCAATTAACTCGGTAGTGCTTTGAGTGATTAATAATCATGTTACTTATGAAAAACTCCATTTGGAGGTACTTTTGCCCAAACATCTGTGGGGGAGGGACTTCCAACTCTTGGGCCACTGCTCTTCTGGGCCCCTTCCCTTGTGTTTTCCTCGTATGCCTCTGTCCTTTGATCTGCATTTAGCTGATATTGAATGCAACCCCATGGGTGGCTGTGTTTGATTTTAGCCAGTGAGCACTGCTGTGCTGAGAGAGAAATTACTATATTACAGACATCACCCAGCCCCTCTGGTTTTCTCCCCCAGAATGTGGTTAGCAGGCATGATGAAAGATTAGCGAGGAGCAAGGATGCTTTGGCTTCATTTATCTTAGGAAATGAACCCAGGACCTTGTGTATGCTAAGCAAGCACTCTACCACTGAGCTACATCACAGCCCTGGCTTGATTTATTTTATTATTAACATTTTTCCAAGTATGTCAGTGGCCATTAACTGGCAGGGTGGCAGGAATCTGTTTGCACTGATGATGGGAGTGGGCAGGGCGATGGGCTGAGGGCGAATGGATTTGAGGGCAACTGGCCAGCTGGGGACTGGGCTTTGGTTCTGCCTGTGTGGTGGCTGAGTAACCCTTCTGCAATGCACCTTGCAGGGGACTGGAGATTTCCTTGCTGTCCCTTTTCTGCCTGAAGCCAGCTTCTTCCTAGGGATGGATGGCTCCTGCCTTCTATGTTCTTGAGGCCAAGTGTGTACCTTTAGATGGGAGCAGGGAGACTTCAGGAGATTTAGATGGACCTCAGCAGGTCTTGAATCATGAGGATTTGTAGAGGACCCTGGGCCTGATCTTACCTCTCCGATTTCTGGCTCTTTTGGAAGTGGGAAGTCTTTGTCTTTCAAAGCAGGCCTGACGGCAGAAAGGGGCAGTTTGTTCTGTGCCCCTCTCCTCTGGCAACTCCTAGGTCTTTGCCTGTGGTATCTCCCATTACTGGGGATGGCAGGAAATGCCTCATTTTGGACCTTGGGAGCCTCCAGCAGAGTATGACTTTGCCATCAGATCTTGGTTGTAGTCCCATTTCTCAGCTATGTGACCTTGGGCAAGCATAGCTGGCTTTCTGAGCCTCCTTGGCTTCATCTGAGGAAGGGCGGCAATCAGAACTGCCTGCAGGATTGTGGGGATTGAGCAAGGTTGATGATGTTGGCCACATGCTCTGTGGTCAGTGGGCCTTTGGCCTCCTCCTGGCCTTCTCCTGGACTCTGCCATCTGCCTTCTGTGCAGATACCTTGCCTGAAGATAACTAGGCAGTCTCGGCTTCTTGCTCTCCTTAGTGACAGAGTGTGGGTCTTTAGGGTGGGCCACCGGCAGCTTCCACTTACTGATTGCCTTTTATGCTGTACTGTGGTCTTATGTACACTCCATTTGAATCCTCCCTTTCTCCGTGTGAGGTGGGCAGTATTCCTACTGACAGAAAATGGAGGCCAAGAGAATGGAAGTACAGTACCTGGCCTGGCCCACAGATAGAAAGTGGCAGTGCCCCTGGATTTGTGGCAGGGTCACAAAAGTCTGGTCCTCATTTTGTCTGCTCTGCCTCCTCCCCAACTCTGGTCCTGGCTGTACCTCATGTATCTGTTACCCTACCTCAGAGGCACTGGGGGAGACAGAAGGAGAAGCGTTCCCTCTGGGCTGTGGTCCTAGGAAGCTATGCTATAGAATATAAGAACTCCATTCCTTTCCTACCCTATTTTATTACATCCACCGTGCAGCATACCACACAAATACAAACACACGTAACACTCACCCCCACACATGTGATTCACTGCTCTGTACCTAGCACCTAGTTTGGCCCATTTAGATGCTCAATAAATGCATTTTGAGTGAATGAATATATCCTGATTCTTGCCATTAAAAATATACAAGAGAAGATATACCTGTACTCCCATGTTTACTGCAACATTATTCACAATATCCAAGGAATAGAATCAACCATGGTGTCCCTTGATGGGTGATGGACAAAGAAAGTATAGAATATATATATACACTGTGTAATATTATTCACCCATAAGAATAATGAAATGCTGTCATTTTTGACAAAATAATTAGAACTGGAGAACATCATGTTCAGTGAAGCAAGTCAGGCACAGAAAGATAAGCACCACACGTTATCACTCATGTGCAAGCTAAAAAAGTTTATTTTGCATAGAAAGGGAGCATATTTTGAATAAAAAGGGAGCATAGAATAGGGATAACTCTAGAGGAGGAAAGGTAGGGGTAAGGGATATAGAGGGAGGCTGCATCATCGGCACAGTTTTGGTCAGCTTTCTGCTGCTGTGTCAGAACACCTAGAAAAATCAACTGATAGAAGGAAAGATTTATTTTGGCTCACAGTTTTAGAGATTGTGGTCCATGATCATTGGCTCTGTTACTTTTGAGCCTGTGGTGAGGCAGAGCATCATGGGGGGAGTGTGTGCCAGGGGTGGCTGCTCACCTCACGGCAGCAAAGAAGTGAACAGTGAGAGAGGAGGGGCCAGGGCCCCAATATCCTCTTCAGGGCACACCTCCCCAATGAGCTCACTTCCTTCCGCTAGGCCCCACCTCCTAAAGGTTGCATCACCACCCAGTAGCCCCACAAGCTGGCAACCAATCCTTTAACCTATGAGCCCTTGGGGAACATTCCAGATCCAAGCTATGGCAGGTACCAAGATATCATTAGATGGCAGGAATAGGTTCTAGTGTTCCATGGTGTAGCAGGGTAATTATAGCTTGCAACAACTTATTATATATTTTATAAAAAACTAGAAGAGAGGCAGTCAGAAGTTCCCAACATAAAGAAATGATACATGTTTAAGAAGATGGAAATGCTGATTACTCTGATTTGATCATTATACATGTTTTGAATTATCACACTGTACCCCATAAGTACATATAATTATTGTGACAACTAAAAATACATGACTGTTTTGAAATGGTTCTACAAACATACACAAAACCCAGTAATATAAATATGGAAAAAAATGTTGAATCTAAGTGGTTCATCATGTCTAGGTTGCTCATTTTATCATTCTTTCCTCTTTTCTGTATGTTTGAAAATTTCCATAATAACATGTTCCTTAACATTTCTGTATAGTTACATTCATATCATTATTTTCCTTGTAAATATACACTCATGCAATTAACTGCCTGGCATTCCACTGTATATAGCCAATTCTCTTGTTGGATATTTAACTACATTTTTAAAAATATATCTAGCATTTGCAATAAATAATGCAATCAGTGTTCTTATATATAAACTTGAAACTGCATCGCTTATTCTTTCTCAATAATGTATTTCTAAATATAACGTTATTGGGAAAGAGATGGACGGATTTTTCAGAATCTTTTTTTTTCAAATTGCTTTCCAAAAAGCATACAAATTGATATCTCCCCTAAGCAGATACGTGCATGCTCATCTCACCACAGGCTCACCTGCATTATGTATTCCAGTGATGGCGAACCTTTTAGACTTTCAGTGATACAAACAGCTCACTGTGGCACACGTGCCAGAGGTTCGCCACCACTGACTGTATGCTGTCTTTCTTGTCTAAATGTCAGTTTGGTTAGCTAAAAATGATAGCCTGTTCTTAATTTGCAGTCTTGGATTATTGCTTGGGCTCTTCATTTGTTCACCGGTCATTTGTGTTCTGTGGTTTGTCCGGGTCATACCCTCTGCCAATTTGTCTGCTGGGATGATTTTCATTGCAAACATTTTATCTCAGATTATCAGCCATCTTTTAATGTTGCTGACAGTGTATTTGGATATACAGAAAATCTTAATTTTACATGTGAAATTTGACATGCATGTGAATTGAACAGTTCTCCACTTTTCCCCTTTTTATGTCAGTTTCAGACCCTCTTCCCACCAGCCAACTCTGAATGTGTGGGAGGCAAGAGGGCCCGTGAGTAGGAACAGGAGCTCAGGTGTCGCACACCTAGGTTTAGATGCTAGGTTTGCCCCCTACTAAATATACAACCTTTGACAGATTTCTTAATCTCACTGGCCACAGCTTGCTAATCACTGAAATGGGGATGATGAAATTATCTGTCTCATAGCATTGTTGTAAGGAGCAAATATGCTTAGTACAGTTCCTGATGTGCAGAAAATGCTATGTAAGTATTTGCTTTTATTATTGCTTACTGCACTGAGCCCAGGAGGTCCCATCATTTGGAAAGGAATTTTGTTTGCAAAGCTAATTCCTTACCAGTGAAAGGTTTGCCAAACCTGTTGCAAAGCTGGTCACTCTGTTCTTGTAACTTGTACTTCAAAAGGATATGGCCCTATTTTATTTTTGTTAGATATTAATTTTAAACAAACTACTTATGTGCCCTAGGTACCACTGTTCCTTTGAGTCACTTTGCCTGACCCATAGCATGAGACGTAAGTGTGTGACTGAATAGCCAAAGAAAAGCACAGCTTTGCTTTGCACAGAAAAGCAAAAACTTAAGAATCTGGCTTTAGCAGATGTGTGTCCTGTGCCATGTGCCAGGCCCCGGGGATTTTGTGGTAAGATGTAGTCCCCATCCGGAGCTGTCCCAGTCTGCTAAGGCCCCACCTGAGCTTGGAACCTGGAACAGGCATAGTTAGGATGTGTACCAGGTGGTGACGCTAGTGACTGGAGTGTGACTACCTAGCTTCCCTCAACTGCAGCCTGTTTTCTGACCCCGTCCTCTGGCTTTTGGGCCTGGCCACCCCACCATCATTCCCATCTTTATTTATGAGAGCCAAAACTGGTTTCTTTTGTTCACAACAAAGAACTCAGGTCCTGGGAGTTGAACCCAGGGCCTTTACACTGAGCTATCTCCCCTGCCCCTTTTTTTTCTTCCCTGAGATAGGGTCTTACCAAGTTGCGAAGTTGCCTAGGCTGAGCCCAAACTTGCAGTCCTCCTGCCTCAATCTCCTGAAGTGCTGGGATGTACCACAATATCCGGCTGTAATTCCACTTTTAAAGTAAATCCTAAGGAAATCATTAGGAATTCAGAGGTAGATTTTGTCACAAAAAGGCTCATGCAGAGTTTCTTCTTATAAAACATTTAGAAATTTTCCAAGTAGCCAATAGTAGGGAGCTAGTCATACACCCATATGATGGAATACTTTAAATCCAATTTCTTAAAAGCAGCTTTAAGAAAACTTTTGAGAAAAAATAGGAAGCAGCCATATATTTTTTTCTTTCCACCAGGTAAAATGCATATTTTTCTACATTCATGAAAACAAAATCACATAATGGAATCTAGATGGTTTCACATGTTTCTCCTTTGGGATGTGTGGCATGGCCCAAAATACCTGGCCCAAAACCCTGGTAAACCAGGGTTCAATCCCATGTTGGCTGTGAAGTGGGTCAGTTATTCCACCTGTTTAAACTCAACTTCCTCATTTGCAAAATGTTAATTATAACTTGGATTATTACAGCTAAATAGGTGCATAAGATCTGGTGCTCTGTTGCACAGTAGGGGCTCTATAGTTAACAATAATGTACATTTCGACATAGCTAGGGAAAAGGATTTTGAGTTTTATCACCACAAAGAAATGATAAGTGCTTAAAATGGTGGATATCTAACTACCCTGATTTGATCATAGTGTGTATACATGTACCAAAATAATCACACTGTACCCTGTAAATATATGCAATTATTATGTGTCAGTCAAAAATGAATAAAGTAAGCCGGGCATGGTGGTACACGCCTGTAATCCCAGCATGCGGGAGGCTGAGGCAGGAGGAGTGCCGGGAGTTCAAAGCCAGCCTAGGCTATATAGTGAGTTCAAGGCCAGCCTGAACTACGTAGCAAGACCCTGTCTCAAAACATGACAACAAAAAATTAATAAAGTAAAAAACAACAAATATGATAATGTATCGTCTTCCTTATAGTGTTTGGAACAGAGTGAGTGTTCAATAAATGATAATTTATTATTTATATACGTGGGTATTTTCCAGGATTCACCATGAAATGTATATAAACTTGAGAATAACTGAACATTCCAAAAGAGTCAAACACTGCTGCAATGGGTAGCCACGTATTCGAGCTTCTTGCATCAGCCCCTTTGTTCCTGTGAGCCTGGCAGCCGCATCGTGTCTGGTCTCATCTCAGTCCTGGACCAAGAGTCTGGGCTTGAGGTATTCTTATCAGTGATGATATCATTTTGCGCTGTGTCCTTGGGCAAGTGACCCTGTTGGGCCTGTTTTAAACAGATAAAATGCTTCCCTTCTCTGAAGTTTTCCGACCTTTGCGCCTTTTCCACAATCTAGTTACCAGTTTGTTCTGTCCCGTCATTCAACCACAAATTCTCTCCTCCCTTCCCCATGACAACCCCCAGCTCCTTCCTTTCTTGGAGTGTGGGTGCCATTTTTCTGTAGCCTGTGAGCTCCTGTAGTTCAACAGCTTTTACCTCCTACACAAGTGGCTCCGTGCAGATGGCCATTCTGAAGGGTCAGTGACTCTTCAATGCAGATTGGAGTGACCTGTCATTAAACCTCTGCACCATCCCTTTTCTTGTTCCAGGCTTCCTTTCCTAGAAGAAGGGACCAAGGAGAGATGGACGGTCCCTCAGAGGGTACTGAGGAGGTAGCCATGGCCCCAGGCTCTGCCTCGCCCTGGAGCCTCCTGTGGAGAAGTTACCAAGCCTCTGGTGAACACTGAGCTGACTGGGCACCTGCCCTGCATCAGAACAGCACCCTCAGGCTGAGCTGTGACGCCTAGAGGGTGAAAGTGCTGTGCTGGGCTGATCTGACCCGGTCCCCTTTCTTCCTTTTGCAGACCATGGGGGATGTGAAGCTGGTTGCCTCATCGCATGTTTCCAAAATGTCCCTGAGTGTGGATCCTTCAAGGATTGGCTCCACACCGCTGATGGAGGCCCCTGCTTTCATTCTTCCCCCTCGGAACCTCTGTGTCAAAGAAGGAGCCACAGCCAAGTTTGAAGGGAAGGTAAGAAGCGTGGCTGGATGGAGGCTTGCAGTGGGTTGGACAGGGCCATCGCTTCTTCAGGAAGCTTTCTTCAGCGGGCCAGAAATCGTAGAAGACTTGGTCTTCTTTTGGGCCTTCATACAACTGAGTACACTTTGCTCTTTTCTGTAGTTTATGATGGATTTTAGTCTGTTGGGGAAGTCAGGAATGGAGCAGAACATATAAGCTGGCCATCCTGAGATATTTGGCATTGATGTAGGTTGTGTTCTGGGTACACGGTGCCTAATCATAGAAGACAGAAAGAAATACGTCTGATGGCAGAAAGAATACAGCTTGGATTTAAATATGTGCCCCACATCTGGACAATTGAGAACCCACTAATTTTTCTCTTGCCTTTTCCCTCGTGGGAGTATTTGGTTAGTTGACCTTGAGTAATGGATGACAGATGATGGGATGAGACCCCTTGTTTCAGTCCTATTCTTTTATGAGGCTTCCATTTCTTCTTCTCCAAATGGACACGATGTGACATTTCCTTGTCACTTTGTAGGAGTGACAAATAGGAGAAGACAAGGACATCAAAGAATATCAGTAAGACTGCCTAATATTGTGCCCAGTCAGAAAAGAAGATTGTAGGGGAATGTTGGGACTGTTTGTGGCCTCTACCTCCATGAGAAGAGTTCTGTTGTCCTTACTCTGGTCGCCATTCTCTCATCTCCATAGCAGGCAGCAAAGAAATGACAGGAAGATGCTGGGTGCTCAGAAATGGCTTAGATGACCATAAACAAGAATGAAGGATTGATGCGCTCTAGAGTATGGATGAACCTTGGAAACATTTTAAGTGAAAGAAGCTGGTCAAAAATAACAAATACTGCATGATTTCATATATATGAATGTCCAGAATGAGAATATATATCAAGACAGAAATGAGGCAGGAAGGAGCAGGGGGTAGAGTGCGATGGCTAATGGGTACAGACTTTCTTTTGGGGATGAAATGGTATGAAATGGTATCTAATGGGGATGAAAATGGTATGAAATTAGTGTAGTAGTTGCACGACTTTACAGATACAAAGCACTGAATTATACCCCTTAAAAACTAAACATTGAAGAAATGCCTTAGCAAAGTTGATCTTATCTCCACCCTCACCCTCCTGCCACACTGTTTCTGAGAGATGAGCTCCTTCCTCATTTCAGACAGACGTGGAGGTAGAGAGACCGTGATGCTTCCTCACACCCCATGGTGCCCTTGCTTTCATTGCTGCCTTTGAGTTGTGTGATTTGGAACTTTTACAAAATGAGCACCAGTCCAGTAGGCAGCACAACTGAGGTCTTACACCTTCAGTGAATCTCAGGTTTCCTTATCTGAGAAAAATCAGCTGGCTCTTTCTGTTCTACAGTGTATGAGAAGAAAAGCTGATGGTGGGCCGGTGAGATGGCTCAGCGGCATAAGCGCCTGCCTGGCAAGCGCGAGGGCCCGAGTTCGACTCCCGGAACCCACATATGAAAAAAGGGCCGGTGATATCGCTCAGCAGCACTGGCGCCTGCTGGCACGTGAGGTCCTGAGGTCGACGCCCCGGTACCCACAAAAAAAAAAAAAGAAAAAAGAAAAGCTGATGGTAAAAGGTACTTCACAAAGTCTAAAAGTGTAGCAATTCAGCATTTTTCTTACTGCTCACAAAGAAAATGCTACACTTCAAGAATGCTGCAGTCAACCTTGTACAGTTTGGGTCTTGAATGACCAAAGGCCCCTGTGTTAAGGCTGGGTTCCTAGCCCACAGCACAATTGGGAGGTAGAAGAACCTTGAGGAGGAGGGACCTAGATGGAAGTTAGGTCATTGGATGCAGACTCTGTGTGTGCTTGAAGAGCCACAGTGCAGGGCTACTTTCTACTCCGCACCTGACTGGGACTGACCTAGAACAGTGCCTGGCAGTACACTGGTGCATCGTGGTGCAGAGGCAGACTCTCCCAGAGGAGTGTTTGGACAGGGTCTGGCTAACGCCAGGGGGAGAAGCTGTAGGAGAAAGTGTGCTGCAAGTGTGTGTCATTTCTGCAGCAAAGAACACGAAGAGACGTTTGCTTCAGGGAAGGACCACCTCCAGTAACCCAGAATGAGGAAGCTGGTTATTTCGATAGCAGAGAGGAAGGTGAACTGGGGACATTCCTGCCCTGGTGCCCTCACAGGAGCAAAAGGCAAGGGTTGTTGCCACAGAGTGTTACGGCTTTGAGCAGGAGTTTTTAGCTATGAAAGACTGGGTCCCCAGGGTGGGTCCCCCTGGACCTGGTTACTTCTGCTGCTGCCTCCTGACCCTGCTGACAGTGCTCTGCCTCTCACTGGGCACACAGCCTGCTAAGACCAGAGCTCGAGGCTTGGTGTCTGTCTCAGCTCTACAGGGCCTCAGCTGTCTGGGGACTGGGCTCCTACAGCTCTTCAGAGCAAGTGTTTTAAAATGGTGCCTTCATTATTCAGTTCTGTCCCCACGGGTCCACATCACAGCCCAGGAGGCCTTTTCCTTTCCACTGCCCAAGGACCTCAGCCAGCTCCCTGGCACCTCGCCAGAGCTGCAACCCCTGAAGAAGGTTCTCTAGGACATGAGCTCTCCCCACCCCGAGAAACACAGTGGACACCAGAAGTGTGACAAAGCTACACTGGTGTGCTCGCACCACCTGCAGAGCTGGTGGGTGCGAGTGGGTTCACTTGTACTTTTTGTTTTTATTCCTGAAAGAGGCAAACACTGCCACCACCACCCTACCTGCCATTTCCTTCTTATATCTATTTTTGTACAGAAGACTAATTGAGCCCCTTCCTGCAATAAAGCACCTGTTCCTATCAGGAAGATGAGAGTGACCTAAGCGTGGCCCTCATCTCTGTGGGTCTCAGTCCCTCGCATCCTTAGGGCTTTTTCCACTTCGTGGAAGATGCTCTGGACAGCCAGCACATGCCCCATTGCCAGTCCCCCTTTCCCTGCCCTTTTCCATGTTAGAGGCCACTCTGGGGGCCACCTTTGCAGCTCAGAGTGGCCCAGTGACACATTTGAGCTGAAGTCATTGAGGAAGCTTCTGGGAAAGCTCTCTCCTTCTGTTTAAAAGGGAAAAAAATTAAAAAGATATCATTGGTGCTCTCTTATTCCACTCCTCCCCTGCTTCCTGCCTTGTGCTCAGAGAGCCACTTTTAAACCATGTGGCAAGAAGCCAGCACACTAAGGATTGGCTGGAGGCGGGAAGGGAACATAGTGGAGGGAACAGAGACCATTAGCAGCTAAGAGACAAAAATCCCGATGCTGAAAGACTCCTCACCATAAGATCTTTGGCTGCAGTTATTCACACAGAAAATTTTATAAAGTGATTCCTAACTGATGAATACCTCATGAGATGCATGTGGAGTCAGCATCCCCTTAAATGATGGCATTAAATAGGGGAGAAGACATAGCACCAAGAGGAGCTAAGAAACTCTTTCAGAACTTACCGCTCACGGGGCTGGGCTACGGTATTCTGAGTTGAACATGGCCCTGCAAGTTAAAACATTCTAAGAGAACTCATGCCTCCTTGGCTCTGGCCATTTGGCTTGAAGCAGCCAGGCCTGCAGAAGGAAGCAGCTATCCCTGCAGAGGTGTGTGGTGAGCTAATGGCACCATGGAGCAGTGCTATTTAATCAGGGCCTCTTGACTCGGTCTATCTTGGCTGAAGCTACCTTTTTTTTTTTTTTTGTCTCTGTGAGCCCCAAGTTAAAGAAGATTATATTTTCCAACACTCAAATTTGCATCTCCTTATCTCATCAGTGCTGCCTTTAGACCTCAGAGCCCCTGCCCTGAGGTCAAATTCTAGAAACCTGTGTTCCTTCATCCAGCTGTACCCTCTCCTAGGACAGGAGGTCTATGCCTACTGGCATCAAACTGTTCCCTATGCACTGGGCACCTGGGATCCAGGACCTCTCTGCCAGGTGGGCCTGAGTATCTCCCAAGGCCTGCATGGACCTCTTCCTGTGCGACGTCATCGGGGGCCTGAGTGGCATGGTTGGAGCATTTGTTTGTGCTGGGGCTCTGTGGCTCAGGAAGACCCCCCCAGACAGGAGGTGGGTAAGGTGAAATTGCACTGCTGCTATGAGAGGCCTTGCCAGGCATTGGTGTTGGCTGGGGCTTCTGTGTGCACGGAGCCGGGCACCAGGGGCAGCAGCTGCAGTGTGGATGTGCTGGTTTCTCCAGTATGCTGGTTTCTCCACTTAGAGTTCAGTATGAACCGAGTTGGTGGTGGGAAAAATACTGAAATTACTGGAGATTTCTTCCTCTTTGCCGTGGAATGTATTCTTATTAAAAAAAAAAAAAAAAAAAAAGCAAACATGGTCTCAGGCCCTGTGTTGCAGATCTGAGGAGCTAATACTTTAGTGCCTTTGTGTGTGTGCCGCTGGGAATGGACCCCAAGGCCTCGCACATGCTAGGCAAGTGCTGTACCACAGAGATGCACCCTCAGCGCACCTCAGTGCCTCTTGAGGTTTCAGCCTGACCGCTGGTCCCTCTGTCACTGATGGGAGCCTCGGGATAAGCCTGGCCTTCTCAAGGCATATCCATGTTAAAGGTGTGGAGAGCAGGGGAAGGGAACCTGAGGAGACCTGACCGAGAAAGGTGGGTGATTCCTTAGTTTCCACTTTAACTGGCAGGGGTATGTTTCTGCCTCTCTGATGAAACACATGAGAATAACAACTTTAAGGAGGAAAGGGGTTTTGGGCTCACAGTTTCACAGGTTTCAGTCCCTGGTCAGCTGACTCCATTGTTTTCAGGCCTGTGGTAAGGTAGGGCATCATGGCAGAAGAAAGCTGCTCACCTTATGGGGGTAAGAAGCAGAGAGAGAGACAGAGAGGAAGGGGATGGGGGCCAGATGTAGGCCACAAGGCCACACCTCCTGACCTTCTGTCTTCGACTAAGCCCTACCTCCTAAGTGTCTATCATCTCCCATTAATGCCACCAGACTTTGAATCCATCAATGGCTCCATCCGCTGATGAAGTTAGAGACCTCATGAGCCAATCACCTTCCAAAAGTCCCACCTCTGAGTATTGCTGCACTGGGGACCAAATCTTCAACACATGAGCCTTTCAAGGATGCTCCAGATCCAAAACATAACAAATAGGATCCTTTTCCCTCTACCTTCTTCCCAGTTTACTCCCAACTCAGAAGTGTTCAGCTGCCATTATTGGTGCCTCAGGAAATTCAAAGTAAGAATCTGGCCTGCTGTTGGTCCTCAAGAGTCTTGGTGGTACAGTGCTGGAGGAGGATATGTGCGTATAAAACAGCAGGATGTGACCATGTGTCATTGGACACTTGAATAAGTTCCATAAGTAGTTTGTACAGTAGGATCTTAGAAATTAAGGTGCGGCCTTGAGTGGCATTGAAGACTGGTTCCTGGTTTCTGAGTTCTGCCCTCCCCATTCATCCTTCCAACTGTGCATTTACTGATTTGCAACTTGCTCTTTATTTTGCATCGTTTAGCATTCTTTCCTTACATCACCAGATTGATCCACATTATAGATTGAATTCTGGAGCTTTCTAACTTTCAGTTGTTCCCTGTGAATGTCTAGAATACACATATGACTCAGTTTTACTCCATATCAGTTTATAATTTTGTCAGTTATTGTTTATCATCTTTTGCTTCCTTCATGAGAGTGAGTTTTTTGTTTGTTTGTTTGTTTTTGGTACCAGGAATCAAACTCAGGACCTTGCGCCTATCAGGCGCTTGTGCCACTGAGCTATATCCCTGACCTGAGAGTAAGTTTTGAATAAGATAGTCACCAGCATGTGGCTGTTTAAGATTAATTAAAATGAAATAAAATTTAAAATTCATTTCTTAAGCCACCCTAGCCATGTAATAAGTGCCCCACAGCCACATGAGACCAATAGCTATCACGTTGGACAGCACACATTATTGACGTTTCCATCATCACCAAAAATCCTATTGGGCAGAACTGATCACGCTTAATTCAGTTCTTATGTGTTGGTGATCCACAATTATAAGATGCATTGAAAACAGTTGTTCTGTTCACAACAGAACTAAGGCAGTGGATTCTTGAGAATTTACTTAGGATATATTTATTTGAAGAACAGTGTCATCTCTTGTGGAGAGAGTATGTGTCCTTCACCTTTGGTGAAGGAAGCTAACCTCAGTTTCCCAGCAAGCTTGAATGCGCTCCCCAGATTTCCACAGCTGTCATTCCAGGGTACCACAGAGTTCCCAAATAGGAGGATGAGAAACAGGACAAGCCTTGCTGAAACTTTAGAATTGTTGGCCACTTCAGGCTCAAAATGGTGCAGTGAACAGACTTATTAAACTCCACCCCCAAATATACAAAATAAACATAGAGAAGTTCAAATGAGAGAGTGTACACCTGTAATCCCAGCTACTCCAAGGCCTGATGCAAGAAGATGACAAGTGTGAGGCCAGCCTGGGGAACTTAACAAGACCTTGTCTGAAAATAATTAAAAGGGCTAAGGGTGTAACTCAGAAATAGACCACTTGCCTAGCATGCATGATGCCCTAGGTTCAATTCCCGGTAGTAGGAAAAAAAAAAAAAATCCAAAGAAAGTAAATTCAGAGCTGCATTAAAAACAGGTGAGTGGGCATTAGTGGCTGAGAGATTTTCTTGGGATTTCATTGAAGACTATAGCAGTGATAGCAAATCTTTTAGAGCTTTCAATGATAACAGCCCACTGCAGCACAAATGCCATAGTTTCACCACCACTGCTTTATAGGCTCTGCCCACCAGAACAGATAAAGGGAAAGGCCTTGGCAGGAGGAGGAGCCATATATTTGAGATTAAAGAATTCCAAGAGTGTAAGTAGACTGTAGGATAGAAATCAGGGTGATTGACCATTTGTATGGTTTATTAACCATCTGAATGGTTTACTAACCATCTATGTGGACAAAACTGAAGCTCCTAGTGGAGATATTATCAATATCTCAAGGAAAAAAATCTTTTACTTTGCCATAAGGTGGAAATCATCAGATGTGCTGTCCACTCCCTGCACAGACAGGTGCTAAGTCAGTCTCTCCAGAGAAGTGCCCTGTGTAGAGCCCCTTGTTGAGGGAGACAGGACCACGCCCGAGAGGCAGAAAGCCACCATGGCTGCCTACACTGGGAAACTAGCTCTTCAGTCAGTGATTGTGAGTAGCTCATTCATGGCCATCAGATGTTTGAGGCCAACATGTATACAATATAATATTGCTATCAAAAAAATTGCTGTTTTTTAAGATCGACCCATAGATACAGCTCAATAGCGTCAGTTATAGTTACAGAACAGAAAATAAATGCTTAAGCTTTGGGAAAGTAAAGCAGTGGTGAATGGTAAGGAAGAGGCTGGAAAAGAAAAGTATAGGAACACTAAAGTCCTCTTACCCAGTGGGAAGAAAAGAGAGAGCATCTAAAATGGATGGGTCAAAAACAGAGGTTTAAGCATATGGCTTAAAACCATAGTGACAGAGGTAAAAAATGGTCACCTCATTGGCTGGATTCGGTACAAAGACCTTTTGTATTTGGCTGGTGGTGTTCTCCAAAAGTCTGAGCTAAGATTTACAAATAGGAAGCTTGCTATACAATTTATGAGTGGTTGTTCATAAAAACGAGCTCTGGCACCATTTCCACATGGCCACACTGGCTCAGTGGGTGCTGTCCGTTGTGTCGAAGCACGTCGTGCCCACATTACTAATCTCCTCATTCCCAGCCACCTCCTAACACAAAGGTCAAGTGTCTGTTGCCCATTTTGACTTTGCTGTTTTTTTTCCCTTCCCATTCATAGTGGGACAGCAGAAAATGGGCAGGAAGAGCCTCCAGATGTTTCTTTTCCAGATCCACTTTCTGTATTTGGGTTTCCTTCCCAAACTCTGGGAACATTTGCATTTGTGATCTCACTCTAAATGCTCAGTAAAAGATCTAAAAATCCAAACTGGTTGGAAAGAGGAGAGCAGTGTAAGCCATAGAAATGTTTCATCATTCATAGTGAACCAAGTGATGTCTAAATTCTTAAATCAAAAAATAGGAGCCAAGTGTGGTGGCATAGTCTGGAATCCCAGCACTGTGAGAGGATGAGACAGGAGGGTCACAAGTTCAGGCCCAGCCTGGGCAACTTAGGGACTTATCAAGACCTGTCTAAAAATAGGTAAATAAAATTTAAACGGCTGGGATGTAGCTCTGTGTGAAGGCTCTGGGTTAAATCTCCAACACTGAAAAGAAACTAGACACAAGGAAGCTGAGAGGAGAATGGTGGACACAATGGGAGGAAGGGAATGCGGGAAACGGTTGACTAATGGGTACTGAGTCACAGAGAGATAGCTGCCAGAAGTGCTGAGGTGCATACAGTAGGGCGACGGTAGATAATAATGATAATAATAACGTACTGTACCTTTAATAAAGCTACAAGAAAGATGTTGAACATTTTCAGCATAAAAAATGGTCAGTGTTTGAGGAGTTATATATGCTTAATCTGATTCAAAAATTACACAATGTGTACATCTATCAAAACATGTAGCACCCTGTTACTATGTAGTTTTCATATTTGTGTCACTTAAAAAAGAAATAGATACAGAATATTACTTAGAAATATGAAAATGATAAGAGTAAGAGAGAAAGAAACCCTTTGCCAGTTTATAGTCTCAGTTTTCCACTTTCACTTTATACATATTCACATTGCTGGTATTTTTATTTTAAAGAGAAGAAAAAACAAAACAAATCAAAAAAAGAACAAATTTTCAAAACAACATAATATGAGGGTAACAATGGTTAATGCATTACGTATTATTATCTTTAAGTTAGTTATTCAGGATACCAGACATTAGCATTCAATTGTCCAGACATTATTGGCACAAACCTTACTCTTCAATGAACTAAGTAAAATTGGTAGTGTATCTATCTTAACCATCTTATATATATACAATTTTTTTCCCTTTCCCTTCTTTCTTTTCCCTATTCCAGTCTCTCTTTCCTTTTGACCAGTTTCTTTTTGATTCATCATGTCTATTGTAGATTTTGGATCTTATTTACTCTTTCAGTTTCTCATACTAGAGAGACAATACAATGCTTACACATGTGCTTCCGGTTTATTTCACTTATGAGTATTTTCTCGAGTTGCATCCATTTACCTATAAAAGTCTCCAGTTTATCCTTCTTTATGGCTGAATAGTACTCCATTGTATAAAAATACCACATCTTTCTTATCCATTCCTCAGTTGATGGGCATTTGGGTTATTTCCAAGATCTGGCTATTACAAATTGTGCTGCTATAAACATGGGTGCACATATATCACTGTGGTACGATGTTTTTAATTCTTCTGGGAAGATGCCCAGAAGGGGAATAGCTGGGTCAAATGGGACCTCCAACCCTAGTTTTTTGAGGAATCTCCACACTGACTTCCACAGTGGCTGTACCAGTCGACACTCCCACCAACAGTGAAGAAGGGTTCCTTTTTCCCCACAGCCCCTCCAGCATTTGTTATTAGTTGATTTCTTTATAGTAGCCATTCTTTCTGGGGTGAGATGGTATCTCAGTGTTGTTTTAATTTGCATCTCTCGAATGACTAGTGATGTTGCACATTTTTTTGTATATTTATTTGCCATTAGTATTTCTTCATCTGAGAAATGTGTATTCATCTCAGATGCCCATTTTTGGAGTGGGTCTTTAAATTTGGGAGGTCTGATTTTTTTGAGTTCTTTATATGTTCTCGATAGTAATCCTTTGTCTGAGGAACAGCTGGCAAACATTTTGGTATTTTTAAACAGTAGATAGAAATTACCTTTATAATTTAAAAAGCATAACAAAATGCCTATAAAAATATTTGGTATAGCTCTCTGAGTTCAGTGTCCAGATTCTATCTGGTAAATGTTCAAACTTGAAGAGATAATTTAAATTGAAAAAAAAAGTAGGCAAAGTTTGGGCACGGAAAAACATGTAATTGCGTCAAAATGCATTACACCACACTGCTGGCAATTAAACAAGCGGAAATGAAAATGCCTTTCAAGTATTTATGTACCTGAAAGACTAGCAAAATAAAAACTACCAACAGCCCAGTGCTGGGGCTGTGAGGAGATAAGTTTCCTTTGCTGGGAGCACTAAGGATTGGTGTAGCCTTCTTGGGGCTCAGGCTGGTAGGATGTCACAGGGGCAGTGACACCATTGATATGCTGTGCCAAAGATTCCACTTCTGACACTAGCTAAACTCTTAAAGGAGCAGGGAAAATGTAGTTGGCACAGAGATGTTCAGAGCACTTCCCATAACAGCAAAAAGAGGAATCACTTTGTGCTCAGAGGAAGATCATTAAATAAACATCAATATGGCAAATATTACATCATTGAGTACTTGTCATTCCTGATAGTTCCTTCCATAAGTGGAAATGTGTGTGAATAACTTAAGTGGAAAGGACACTGTGCACAGACTGGCAACAGTACATAAAATCACCAATGTGTTCACTGAATGAATCTTGAAGAGAATTTGGAAGCGTGTGAGTAGCATTTTTTGTTGAAAGTTCTTTGTCTACTTTTTTTTTGTTGTTGTTCTTTGTTTTTTTATATGCGGGTACCGGGAGTCGAACTCAGGACCTTGCGCTTGCCAGGCAGGCGCTTATGCCACTGAGCCATATCACCGGCCCTTTGTCTACGTTTTTAAAATGTCTTGGTGACAGTTTTTCTATCAGAGAAAAGAAGCTGGCGCTGTCCAGATGGGTCTGTCTCTGCTAAGAAGGCCGGTGGTCCCTGCTGTGTTACTGCTTCCCATTGTGCTGACTGTCTGTCTTGAGATGGAAGCAAACTTGCATGGCACAGCGAGCCACGAGATGGCCCCTGATTAGGGAGTTCTTAATCCCACTGTGAGCTCTTCTTGGCCAGGGCCCAGGGCACTGGGGCTGGGTGTTAGTGAGGCTGTAAGAGGCATAGGCATGGGAGACGGCACCCAGGCGAGGTCATTTGTCCCATTCGTGCAATTCCACAGAACTGGGTATGTTCAGACATCTTTCTATATGTAACCGCCTTCCAGATTCAAAGTTAGTGATTTAAAGATGCTACTTTTGTGGGGTTTTTTGGTTTTTTGTTTTTTTTCCCCTAAATGATCACAAGTTGAGTTTCTCCTGTGCTCAAGATGCTGGGAATACAAAGAAAAAGCAAACATGACTGAAACCTTCGAGGATCTTGCAACTAATGAGTTATCTACTTGGGAAACAGAAAATTAACCTTTTCCTCTTCTGTGAAGCTTTTTCCAGTTCGTCTGTCCCCTCGTATTCTCTTCCATTGCCACATTCCAGGAGGCTTATACTCTGCACTCTACAATTTAGAATTTACTTAGATGATTAACATAATGTGCTGTGGAAAGATCTCGGGACTGGGGACCTAGTTGCTACAGAGTTGCCTTAAAACTTTCAACAAACCACTACACTTCCCTGAATTTTAGATTCCTTCTTATAAAGTCATGGTTTGGATGATCCTTAAAAGGCCATTTGAGTTCTGAAATTCTGCGACTTAGATATTATAGTATGTGATCTGTTTCACATACCTTATTTTTTAAAAACACACCTCAATGCCAGCTCCCAGTAAGTGCCTGGTAAAGAGAGATTATTTTTTGTTCAGTTTACAAATTTTCTAAATATTCTCTTGCCTTCTTCTGTAATGTTCTGTATTTATTCCAGACAGATTTTGAGTGTTAGGATTTGATTTACTCAATTAATGCTTACTGTGCACTTTACCACGAGCTCGAAGCTGTATGTTTGGAAGGGAAGTGGGTGAGGAGGCTGAGCTGTCATTTGTGAGGACTGTTGCTTTGAGACGTACAAACAAGGTTGGGAGTTGAACCAAATAATTCAAATGGTTGTTTCCATTTTTAACATCTTTTATTCTCTTATTCTGGGTCTGTTCCTATCTTGGTGGTAGAGTTTCCTTTATAGTATATTCTGATTACATCTTATTTTTAATACTATGCTGTACTTTGTGTAGCATCTTACAGTGTACAAAACCCTTCTAGGTTGAGAGCAGTGAGCGCTAATTGCCTCTGTCCCATTCCTCATCACGTGGAGAACATTTTGCAGAATTCAGTGGGGTGACGTGTATAGGGAGGACCAAGGACTCTCGGGACAGGGCTCTCCTGGAAAGCCGGATAAAGAAGGAGGCCTGCCGTCTGATCGCCTTCTCTGAATCAAGTCCCTCCATCTGTGGGTGGACAGAAGCACTGAAGACTTGTGGCCTCACGTTCCCAGGTGTTTGTCCTTCTGCATCTTCCAGGCTGCAGGACCCCTTTGGTGAGGTCCTTCCTGACAAGTGGCTTCAGATGCTTCTTTTGGACCAGAATCTTTCTGCAGTTTTAAGTCCAGGCTTGCTGCCTGGCTTTTAGCTTTCTCAACCATGTAGGGGTCAGTTCCTTTAACCAGCTCTCTACTTGTTGCCCTGCTACCCAGACCTGTGCCATGCACCAGGATCCCTGAGCAGGTGTTCTTAGACTTCTGTCATCTTCTTTAACTGGAGTCCACACCCCAAGTCTATCAGCGACTAATCAGCTGCTTCCAAATGTCACCTCTTCTAGGGAGCCCATCATGCTTGTCCTTTCCAAAGGTGCTGCACACCTTTGGCTTTGTGTTCTGGATGTTTAGGTACTTGTCACCAGAATGACAGCCCCTTGAGAGAAATTTCTTACTCATCTGTGGGTTCCCCAAGGCCTCTAGGATGGACCCCACCCATCACTGAGCAGGGATGTATTTAAATACAGTAGATTAGGGCTCTGCAGTCAGCCTGTTGATGCCAAAATGCCATCTTGTCAGCCTTCTTTGGCTGGCACTTTGTTGGTTATCACAGATCTGGCTTCTCTTCACACCACTGGCGTGATCTGGAGGGAGCTGGCCTTGTGGCCATGTGCCTTGGTATCGGTCTCCAATGTACTGTGACCTCTGGACTTGAGTTTCTTCATCCATGGAATGAGGAGGTCGAACCAGATGACTTCTGGGCCCCTGCCTGCTCCAGCATTCCATGATGTCATGAGAACAAAATGTAAACAGGATTTTGGAGTAGCGACCTAGTTGTTCTCTTAGTGTGCTCACCAGTTGACCCCTGGGGACATGAGACAGTTGTGGCACTCAAGGTTGCCTACACGAGGCGGTTGTAGGTTGGTTCGCTTCTGTGACACTAGTCACATGTAGGACCTCTGGTATAAAAAGGCGACAGAGATCGCTGATGCTCTCCCTGCATTCCGAGGATTCACATCCTGAAATCGCTGAGGCTCTAGATCTGCTCCTTCCACACCTGTGCCGCACTCTGCAGCCCCGAGTGCTGGGAGCTGCGAGGGGAGGTAGGACTTGTGCTCTGGTGACCCTTTCAAGTCTAGTCCCTGTCCCCTGCCTCTGCTCAAGGACTTTGAAATGAAAGGGGTTGGGACAGTGGTGGTGAATAGATACTTGTGTCCTGACAGCTGGTTTTGTGACTATGAAGGAATAGACTTGCTTGTTTGTCTCTCATTTGGTGACACGCCGAGTCCCCAGGCAGCTCCTCTGTGAGGTGCAGGTGCCTCTCACCAGAAAACCCCAGCAGAACTGCAGGAAAGATGAGGCAGAGCCTGCTGGGAGCTGGGATTGAGAGGCTGTGTGCCATCTCACCCTGGGAGGGAGGCCTGCCTGTGAAGTGTGAAGGACTTGGCTCAACCCAGCTCCAAACCCTGGCAAGCCAGACAGGAGTGAAAAATAAGCCTGGAATAGTCTGAGCCAGGAAGGCAAGGAAAATCAAATCAAATCTGGATCCTAATTTGAAAGGTTTTAGGCTAAGGGGAGCCAGGCACCTGAACATACTTTCCACAGCCTGTCACGCTGGGCTTGCATCACCCGCAAGCAATGAGGGCAAGAGGAGCCCTCAGCCCATTGAATGCCCTACTCCTGGGCCAGAGGACAGGAGACCTGCCCTTACAGCACACAGGGCAAGGGACTGTTTCTGGACCAGTCTAGCGTCAGTCAGCCCCCCATACATATAGTGAACCCCAGTGCATGATTAATGGATTATCTGGGATGGAGTTCTTTTGTAATAAAGTCAAATCAGTCCCCGCCCTCACCCCTTCTGTTGAAGTTTGGAATGAAATGCTAGCCACCTTCGTGCCTGCATCCTGAGTGGAGGCTCCATAGAGCGGGCCCATCAGAATCCTGTGGGCACCTAGACCTGCCAAGGTGAGACCAAGGGCTCTGCTTGGAACACACTGTCCCTAGGCAGGTTACTCTGTAAGCCACTGAAGGGAGAGCTGCTGGGCCCCAGAGATGGAAGCAAAGGTCACACTGCAGGTTTTAGTTGCCAGGAGCACATGGGACGTCGCCAAGAGGTAGAAGAAGCAGCTGGACTTCCGCTTGTTGCCAACTTCTGAGAATGGCGTGTCTGACTGTCTTGTCATGGGAAGGGATCTCTGTAGATGGGCTGCTCAAGTTCCCGGCTGACTCATCCATCACTGATTCTCGGCCCTTTTTTCCCCACTGTCATCCCCATAAGGAGCCCCTCATGAAAATCTAATACTACGAATGGACTCTGTTTGAGTGCTGTAGATTCAAATGTAGGAGCTTTATGCGTAAAAAGAGTAATATTTTTGCCCTCGCAAACCAATGTTTAGCCTCTTAGGGATGATATCGCCCCCTTTAAGAATGCATCATATAGATCAAATTCTGTAGCAATCTTCTGTTGGAGTGGAGGTGGGGGACCAGGAAAGAGTGAGGAAAAATATGGAAATAATAAACCGGGGATAAGAATAGCATGCAGAAATGAACACTCACCAATCCTGAACAGTTGGTAGAGATGGGCTACGAATTTGACTATAAGCTTCCTAAAAATCCTTTTGTCTTTGTAAAATAAACCCACTTGTTCAGAGATGCAATTACAAGACAACAGAAGATGCACGTGCCTGAGGATACGGGTGTCAGCAAGGGAACCATCTGGATTTTAAGGGCAGTGAGAGATGCTACTTGAGCCAAAGAGTGGAGGACCCTCACTCTGACACTCTTCTCTGCTCTGCCTCCCTCTCCTCTGTTGAACTGAGGCCACCCATTGCCTGCCTGCCCTCGTTCCTAAACCGTCTCCGGCCCCTTCCACCACCTTCACTTTGTCTCTCTCACAGCCTCAGATATCTGTGCTGCCTTCAGCTGTGCTCCTCTTGTTGCCCCACCCAGCTGAGGCTCAGGCCACCCCAAAGCTACAGGGTGGAAGAGGAGTGGAGGGCATGCAGGGTGTGGTTAAACACCTCTGGAAAGCCCGCTTCACCTTGACCTCTTCTTCAGGGACCAGTGGTCAGCCATGTGCTTGTAAACAAGTGCTCAGAGAGCTCAGCTGATAGGAAAGCGTCAGGCCAGGAAACCAAGCACCTCTGTGCAGTGGGGTAGAGGAGGAGGAGCACAGGTTTGCAGCCAGGATGTCTGGGCTGGGGTTTCTTCTTCCCTTCTCTACGCCCCACAGGTGAGAGAGGAATAATCCTACCCCACCGCATCATTGGAGGGTTGATGCAATCCCAGGTGTGTACCAGTGTGCAGCAATTGCCTAATAAGACGGAGGACGTTATCCTACAGCAGTCCCTGTTATCTGTGGGCAATTCGTTCCAAGGCCATCAGTGTGTGCCTGAAACCACAGCAGTACTGAACTTTCTGTGTATTTTGCTCTTTCCTGTACTACACACGTGTGATAACGTTTAATATAAATTAGGCACAGTAGAAGATTAATAACAATAATAATAAAATAGAACACTTTTAACAACATACTGTAATAAAAGTTATTTAAAGTTTTTGGTTTATTTCTGGAATTTTCCATTAATTATTTTTGGACAGCAGTTGACTGTGGATAACTGAAACCATGGGAAATGAAACTTCAAATAAGGGGGAACTACAGTAGAAATATGAGCTCTCCATAGCACCCCTCTAACAATCTTGCTTTGAGAATGTTTTAAAGTAAAAGTTCAACATGCTGTTTAAAAAAACTTTGAAGAACAAAAGTCAAAAGAAGGTAGTTACAGTGACTCTTATCATTGTGTTGGATAGTTCTGGCCTGTATTTCCTTTCTGAGCTGGGGGTTTCTTTCATTTTCAGTGTAGGGATCGCTGCGGTAGTGTTTACAGGGGAAGGGAGGCTTGCTGGAGGGTCACAGGCTTGGAGTCACCGTTGACTTTTAAGTCAGTCCCATCTATGATGTGACCTTGGGTAATTTGCCCCGTTACTCTCTAGGTCAATTTCCTGTCTGTAAAGTAGAATACATAGGTAAAGAATATTACCTATGTATGGCATTTTTTTAAATGAAATATAGTATCTAGGCCACACATGTAAATAGTAAGTGCTTAGTAGCTTTTAATAATAAATAAAATCTTTGTACTTTTTATCTTTACCTGCCATATCAGTCATTTTTCAAAGCACTCTGTCAATGTAATTTTAATGGTTAATAGTCCATTACATTTGATATGCTACCATTTACCAAATCATTCCTCTGTTGGCAGTTATTTAGGTGGTTTCCAATATTTCCTTTTATAAATTAAATTTGGGTGAACATCTTTGTATGTGAAGCTTTTAGTGCCATATTTAATACAATTTCCTGGGGATTGATTAGTTGGCAGTGAAGAGATTAATGTGACAAAAGATTTGAATGTTTTTCAGCTCTAGTGCTCTCCAGAGGGCTCGTCTTGGGCCTGTACTGCCGTCAGGAAGGGTTGAGACATAGCACTAATTTTCATGGCCCATCTGCTCCCTGATCTGTGAGATTCCAGCTCTCTCCGTCAATCTGTAGCTGCTCTCTCCACCAGCCTCTTGCAGCCTCAGCTCCCAGGCTGCTTCTTGCCTGGGTCAGCCGAGTTGCTGTCTGAGCTGTGCTTCCTCTGTAGACTTCAGTTTTTGTCTGCCCTTCATCTGGCCTCTGCCTCCTGGTTCAGAAAGAGTCCAACAGGTCCCTGGCAGGCAGGAGGGTGGAGCAGGAAGCCAGCGAGTCCAGTCAGAGCCTGGGGCCCTTAGTGAGTCTGCTGCAGTGGCCGGGGTGGGGAAAAGCAGCCAGCAGGCTTGGAGGTCAGACACTTTGTGCTGGGGTCAGCCAGTCCTCAAATAGCCAAGGGGTCGGGATGCTGATGTGTCTAAGCCGGTGCCTGAGACACAGTAGGTGATTAGGGTGTACATTCAAGGCTGGGAAGGGAAAGAGGGATGACACGAGTGTACCAGGAGATCTGTGACTAAGGAGGACCGTCTTTTTCCGAGAGGTTTGTTGACTTTGACCCACACAGGATGGGATAGCCCTCCTAGCTTCAAGCGCACAGACGCCTCCAGCCACGCAGGATGAGGGATTGGACTTCTCTTTCACTCTGCTTCTCCACACATCATGGCCCTGGTCCACGCTGTCATTCATTTTAATCTTTCCATGGGAACCGCATCCTGACTGAGAGTGTATCTGTCAGTTTGCCTCACTGGGTCCCAGATGAGGAGCTCTCAGGATGAATACTGTCTCCTCCGAGGCAGGTGCCACGGCTGCCACACTGACTCTGAAAAAGGTGTCCCAAGTACGGTCAGCCCCGCACCTGCTGGTTCCACGGCTCCACATCTCTGGATTCAAGCAACTGCAGATTGAAAATATCGGGAAGAAAGTTGCTTTTGTACTGAACAAGTACAGAATTTGTCACTTGTTATTATCCCCTAGACAATAGTATAACCACTGTTTGCACCTCGTTTATGTTGGACTGGGTAGGCTGTGTAAATTAGCTAGAGATGATTACATTCCATTTGGTGTAAGGGACTTGATCATCCACAGAGTTTAGTATCCATGGGGGTCATGGAACCAATTCCCATGGATACTGAAGGACATTTTTACTGGGCAAGGTCCTCAGGGGCACTAAGTTGATGCAGCCTGATTGAGGTAGAAAAATGTATTCCATCCTTGTATTTTCACTGAACTTGGATTTGTTTTCTAGGACTTTTAGAATAGGATGGTAGGTGGAGATGGAGAATAGCCCTCACTCATCTTTGTAGCAGGTGAGGGTACTCTATAAGCCTTTGTCCATGGAATGAACATAGCCAGGTCCTATGCTCTGTGGTCAGTACACAAAATACGATAGAATATGCAACAAAACTACAGGCAGGAAACAGACACAAGACCTCATGAGGAAGCGGCACCCATCCTAGGCCTTTCTAGGGATCATTAATTTATTCAATCACAGAATAAATTAATGCTTAACAGTGTGCCTTCAGAATATCCCCTGGGGGGTACTGGCAAAATACCTCACCAGAACACTAGGAGTCCTGGTGCAGCTTTTTGACTCTGGAACTGCCTTGCCCGTGATCCTATTTGACTCCCTTGAAAGGGAGTGGGCCTCCGTGAAGCAACCCTGAGTTTGGGGACAAGTCGCTTTAACGTCTTTGAGCTTCATTTTCCTTTCCTGTAACATTAGCATAGCGATGCTGACCTCACAGGGCTACTGAAGAATTAAATGAAATGATGTGCATAATGTGCCTTTGAGTCTGGAGGCCAAACCTCTCGCCCCTCCATCCTTGTGTGGCAGGAGGAGGAACCATGCCCCTATGGTCTCCCCTGCCCCGTAACAGCTGGTAACCCCAGCCTGATCTGCTGCTGGGTTGCTTAGGAGGAAAGCTGGGAAGTGACAGGAAAAACATTTCTTGTGCAGTTCATGAGTTAAGAGAATAGTATTACTTAATTGTGGGTTTGATGGAAAACATTATGTGAGGTTGGTTCAGATCTATCCCAAGATCTGCCAGCAACCTCAGAAGTGGAGCCTTATTGAAAACAGCTGGGGAGAAGGCTGGTGCCTGGCCTGTCCTTGATTTTCCATTCCCCAGAGCTGTCTCTCAGGGTGAAAGAGCTCAGCCCCAGGACTCTGCCAGAGCCCCAGCAGCCTCAGATGAGGACAGGCAGTGGCTCTGCCCAACTTCAGGCTCCTTCTCAGAGGCTGAAACCAGTTGAACCTGAGAGGAGATTTGGCCAGGCCACCAGGGGCTACTTCTTACAGGGCGTGGAGCTAACCTCTCACTTGATCCTTGCAGGAGGAGGGAGCCGATGCGAGGATCTCAGGGCAGGGGGTGGGCTGCACCCTGGATGCTGAGGGGTGGACTGCGTTATCCTTGGAGTCCTCTCAGCTGTCCTACTAAGTACCCGCTAGAGAATGAGGATGGCATCAAAGCCCAGCACTCACATGCACCCCTCCAAAGCCTCCCTCATCTCTGCAGAGACACCCACCCCCCGCCAGCACACAGCTGGTCACCAGCCAGGCCCAGGTCAGCTGGATTTTCCTAGGGACAAGTGTGATGTGCCACTCCCTTAGTCTTTCTTTCAGAAGGGACATTTTTTCCCGCCAGTCTCTTTTTTAGTAAGGTAAGTTTTAAACTTCTTTTTTAACCATTCGTAACAGTAAAATATATTCATTATAAAATAAATTTTTGAATCACAGAAATTATAGAAAAGAAAATAATTCTACCACCCAGAGATGGCAGGTTTTTACAAATTGATAGATTTCATTTTTTAATTTTTAGTTTTATTAGTCCATGTTTACAGTACATAATGATTACATTCATGGGGAGCTAGTACATGTACACAACACATCTTAATTCCTTTTTCTTCCCCTTCCTCTCCCCTCACCAGCCACTCCCTCCATCTCTTGACTCCATTCCCTTTTTTTTTTTTTGGTACCAGGAATCAAACTCAGGACCTTGTACTTGCCAGGCAGGCGCTGTGCCACTGAGCTATATCCCCGGCCCGATTCCATTCCCTTTTGCCAAAGATCTATCTCCCTGATTCCTATTATGTATCCTTTATTTTGCTCTTGTATTTATTCATACTTTGGTTTTCTCATATAAGAGAAACTGCAATATTTAAGTTTGTGTACCTGATTTATTTCACTTGACATTATGGTCTCAAGGTGCATTCCTTTTCTTACAAATGACTCAAACTTATCCTTCTTTATAGCAGAGTAGTACTCGATTGTGTATAAATACCACATTTTCTTTATCCATTCATTTGTTGATGGACATATAGGCTGCTTCCAAGATTTAGTTATTATGAATTGTGCTGCTATAAACATGAGTACACATGTATCACTGTGGTGTGATATCTTTGACTCTTTTGGGAAGACTCTAGAAGGGGAATAGCTGGGTCAAATGCAATTTCTATTTAGTTTTTTGAGGAATCTCCATACTGATTTCCATAGTGGTTGTACTAGTTTACATTTCCACCAACAATGTAGAAGATTTTTAGAGATTTCCTTTCAACTTTTTTGTTCATTATAGGAAGAAAGTATATGATTATTAAAAGTCTATTTATGGATATTAAAAAACTATAGTTTTATGAGTTGCCTTTTTATGTAGTACTTAACACTCATATTATTTAAAATTCATCAGATAATTTTAATAGCACTATAATATTTGTCTTATTAATGTACCATAATTATTTTAAGTAGACTGTTTTTGACATTTAGATTTGTAATATTTAATCCTTTAAATAAGTTTTTAAAAACTCAAATTCATCATCATGGGCATCATTTCTAAGGGAAATAATAGAAATAGAATCACTGAATCTTACCAAATTGCTTTGCTTTTGTTTTATGGTGCTGAGATTAAAGCCAGAGTGTTGACCATGTGGGGCAAGTACTCTCTACCAGTGAGCTATGCCCCCAACCCCTAACTAAGTCTTTTGATGGCTATTTCCAAATTGTTAAGATAGCCCTGTAAGATCAACATTACTTTGCTGATTTTATATGTAAGAAAAATGAAGTTCAAATTATTATCCTCATTTCAGCAATGTTTAAGAATTTAAGTTCCCCCATACTCTTATCCTTTACTGGCCTTAGAAATAAGAATTGGGAAACCCAACTAGGCCAATCAAAGAGAAACAGAAAATATACATGAAAACGAGAAATGGGCTCTAATCACTGACCTGGAGTTGAGAGACATGAGATTTTTAGGTTCAACTCTGATAAGGCGTTTGAAAACCTCGAAAGAAGTCAGTGTTTTTCTAAGAAAATAAGATCTGCTAAAATTGACTAAAAATGAAATTGAAACCTGAAAAGGTCAACATAATAGTTAAAGAGAAAGTGCTGGTGCCTGACAGCTTTGTGGCTGGGTTCATTAAAACCTTCATCTCAACCTCTGTGTTTTAGCGCAAAGGTTATTTACAGTGTAAGTGGAGTAGTTCTTCATGTTCATCTCACTTCCACGCGCTGGATCCTGTTAACTGCTTGGGCCGTTAGGATTGGGGTGATGAGGCATCTAGACAGTGCAAAGGCTTCCTGTGGCAACAGCCCAGCCAGGTGGCCCTGCAGCTCCCCGTGAACGTCCTGGGGATGCTCTCTGTTTATTCTGGCGTTGTTGTCCTGCATTGTCTGAGCCTAAAGCTGCATCCCTAGATTTTGGGCCTGTTCGGCTTTGTCTGGCTTCTGGCAGTGTACTGCAAGACTGTTACCCAACGGCTTGCCAGATCCTTGAAGACAGATATGCCCACCTCCTGGTAGTCTTATTCCAGGCTAAACATACCGACTTCTATCAACTAGTCTTTATGTTCATCCATTAAATACCTGTTGAGCACAGGCAGGGTGCCAGCTGGGCGCTGGGCATTGCCCTCCCCTCCCAGACCATGAGCCCCTCATCCATACTTAGTTAGCAGTGGCCTCTGCACCCAGAAGCATCTGTCGGCAACATGTGGGGAGTGCAGCTGCCTGCACCTCATTTGGGCCCTGTGCTCTGTTAACACAGTTTAGATTAGAACACTCATGCTTGGCCCCTTTCACTCATGAGCTGCCC
The DNA here is from genome assembly GCA_028451465.1 of Erethizon dorsatum. NCBI lineage: Eukaryota > Metazoa > Chordata > Mammalia > Rodentia > Erethizontidae > Erethizon > Erethizon dorsatum. The sequence goes on from CM051831.1 coordinate 59,132,292, forward strand.
CCGCATGCCAGGTGTCTAGTTGATGATTTAGAACCTTCACAAGACTCGTTCTCCACCTCCTATTTGGATCTTTGTTCTTTTAGAACATGGATTCTCACAGCCAACATGTTATGCTTTCGGTATTGATACCAACTATAGGTCTCATGAGCGCCTTATAGTCTTCGTTCAAGGAATAAATAACAGTAATAAGTAGATTCATATTAAATTTAGGTTAATAAAAATATTGAGTGGAAAAGAAATACAGAAATTCAGGGGCCTACCAGAAAACCATGTCATTAATTTAAATGTGCTTATTGAGAGCTGGGATGGTGACAAGCACTGTAGTCTCAACTAATCAAGAGGCTGAGGCAGAAAGATGGCTTGAGTCCAGGAATTCAGGGGCAGCCTGGGAAACATAGCAAGACCCTTAAAATGAAAAAAAGAAAAAAAAAAAAACCTGATCATCTATGATATGCCGGGTATTCTGTTAGAAACTGGTAACTCATTGGTGAGCCAAACCATTGTAGTTCTTTCCACAGGCAGTTACAGCCTAGTGCTATGAGACAGACAAAAGTTAACCACGTTTGGATGAGTTATAAACCATGATGAGGCCCACTGAGGGGAAAACACAGGGCAACAAGAACATCACAGCATCACGTGGCTTGGGAAATCAACAAAGGTGTCTCTGAAGGGATGCTTAAGTTGGTACATAGAGATCAGAGAGACAGACATAATCAGCCATCCACTCAGTCCAGCCTAAGATTTAGTGGACCTTCGGGGCATTGAGAGAACTTCAAAATAGGCGCCATGTCCAGTCCCCTCTCTTGAGTAACTCAGTTTGTAGTGAGCTGTGGCAAATACACCTGGAGTAAACAAAAGCAGAACCTGTGTGACCAGTAGACTCACTGTCCTCCCAGATGGTTATGAGCTACTCTGGCTTAAAATATTCTCAAGTTTCCAGTAAAGTCTTCCAAATATCCTTGGAGTTTCAGTATTTTGATGTTAAAACTTTTATAACGCCAACTCCTTGTCCCACCTGGAGGCTGCCCATAAATCTCTCATCAAATAATGTGTCCTGATTTTTTATGGAAAACATGCTCCTAGGCTTGCTACAGGCAGAAGGAAATATGGAAGGTGATGTCATGGGATTAGTTGCCCCAGATTTTCTGGGACAGGCCTAATTTTAAGCAGTCTGTGCTGTAATCAGATCTATGCCCACTGGTTCGCTAAACATGGTCACTTTAGAGATAAATAACGTAGGGAGAATCCAGGAGACTGGAGAATTGGGAGGCTTGCAGGAGTGGGCCTGGAGCAGCAGGGAAGTGTGAGCTCTGTGACATCGTGGAGTTGCTGCTTGCTTTGGTCCACTAGCGCATACATTTCTAAGGTATCCACCTTGTTCACCTAACAGTGTGAGGTGGATATGTTTCATTAGGACAGAATTAGGAGGAGAAATCTGGTGTATGGCACATCAAGAGACAAATAGAAATGGAAGTACAATTGTTGTCAGGTAGTTGCTTTAGAAATGGCTCACCAATTAAAAGTACTCCAAGTCCTTCTTGCCTCAGACAAAGAATTGGATGAGACAAGCCAAAAACAGTGCCAAATGTTTATTTGGAAAGTGAGGAGTGAAGGGGTAAGGGAAAAACTAGCTGTATAGAGTGAACTTGGGCCGAACAAAGAGAGGAGAGGATAAAAGCAAAAATAAAACTGCACTCTGCATCTAGGAGACACAGGGCGGGCCGCCGTGGGGAGTCAGGGAGAAAAAGAGGGCTCCTTGTGGCCTCTCGTGTCTTTTATGCCGTCCACATCTCGTGGAAGTGTGCGAGAAGTCCCACACAGGGTCCTGGGAATTATTTGATGCTGTCCTGGGATCATATAATTGACAGGTCCTGCTCATTTCCCCAGCCCACTTTGCCACGCCCTACCTCCTGTATCACACTTACCCCTTTTGCAGGAGGGAGACAACCAAGAATTGACTGTATTGACACTTTGCCCTGGCTGCAGGGTATTTTTCAGTCTTATAAATGCATACAAGTACATACATATGTACATGCATACATACTACCAGGAGCTCTGTCCCTGGTACCCAGTCCCCAGGTGTGTTTAGAGAGCTGGGCCTGCTGTGATCTAAGGAGTGGTATTAGGGGTCTTTGGCTTCAAGTGGCCTGGGTGAGTCAGCAAGGTCAGAGTCATCCCCACAGGAGACCTAGTGGACCAGACAGAGCTGAGAATTCCGACTATTGTCACCTGCAGCCGGAGACTGAACAGCTTCTTCAGTGGGGCAGCCCCTACAGGGGTGGCCAGAGCTGTTCAAAAGAAGCGGAAAGCTAAGGCAGCATTGTGTGTTTTCTTTTTCTCCCTGACCAACAAAAGGAAGGGAAAAATACCAGCCTCGCCCAGGGGGCCGAGAGCCAGACCCAGCTGCGCAGTGCCTAAGACAGAAATTGGCTTTGGAATAGCCCTGCCGCTCGGCCTAGGACTGGGGCTGGGGCCTCAGCCTGGCTCCCCTTGGCTTTGAGGCAAGAACCCTTCCCTGCTGAGGCTGCAGCAGTCCAGGTCAGTGAAGGTCCACTTGCTCGCTCGCTCCGGAAGGTGTGCGAGTTTGTCATTGCTCCGGAAGGCAGGGAGTTTGTCGTCGTTCCCAGAGGCCAGGGCTTCTGGAGTAGGAGCCTCCATTTCTGGGCTGAAGTGGGCTAAGGCAGGGATGGCAAACCTTTTAGAGATAAGCGCCCAAACCGCAACCCAAAACCCACTTATTTATAGCAAAGTGGCAACACTGCAATTAAACCTGAATACTGAGATTTTAGTTTAGAAAAAATAACTCATACATTGACATCTTTTGTCTTAAAAGAAAAGCACAATAACAGAGCTTTCAATGATACAAACAGCTTTTTATTGAAAGGTAAAAGTTTGCATTTTCTGTGCTTTTGCACAATTAATATGATCTTTGCTGTTGCATGCATGCTCATAATTTGTCAAACCTTGGTGGGGGCGACTTGGCTCCTGTGTGGCACACGTGCCATAGGTTCACCACCACTGCTCTAGGGTGTAAAAGTTTACATATCCTTCCAGTACCTACCCCAAAGTGGCCTTTTTAATAGTGCGAGATATGAACCAAGCCATCTTCTCAGAAGCTACTAGGGTCTCTCCCAACAGCAGAGCCCCTTCCAATAGCCTGTTCCCCACCAGGGACCCCTCAGGCCTCATTCTTTTTTTTTTTTTTTTTTTTTTTTTTTTAATAGCAATGGGACTTGGAACCAGGGCTACATGTCTCCTAAGCAAGCACTCTAGTGTTGAGCTGGGCACGTCAGCTTTCTGTATTTTTCATTGTTGCCCCATCTGGCCTCCAATTCGAGATCCTTCTGCCTCAGGCTCTGAGTAACTGGGATTAAAGGTGTGCTCTGCCATACCATGTTTCTTTCTGCCACTTCTTGACATTCCCTGTGGGACTGACCATTTGAATTTGTTTCTCTTCCTGGTTCCTAAGGCTGGAGGTGACTATCAGTATATTCAGCTTTGTTAGTTTGTTTGCGGTGCTGTTGGGTGGACTTTAGGGCCTCATGTGTGCTAAGGATATGCACTACCACTGAGCTACTCCTCCAGCTCATGTATTCATTTTTCACAGCCCATTAGGGCTGTACCTTAACTCCTAGAGCAAGGTGTGCCACCCCTATGGCAGCCCAGCCCTGCCTACAGACTCCTCAATTCAGGATAAGAACCAGGGTTTTTATTTAACAGTAGCACTTATTTACAGCAATTACTTACTGCTCCCTGTGACTGGAACAGAAGAGCAGAAGGCCCAGCTTTTTGCAAATTGCCTCTGGGCCTGCCCCTTTGGTTAGGGATACTCTATGCCAGCAATGGCGAACCTTTTAGAGCTTTGAATGATGCAAACAGCCCACTGCAGTACGCATGCTGTAGGTTCGCCCCACCACTCTAGGCAGCGGGAGGAGGGTACAGGGCCTGCAAAGCTCCCACCACAGGAAACCTGCATGCTCCTCCTGGTGCATTCTGGGAACTGGGCAGGTTTCGAATCTCCTCAGCCAGCCAGGGGTTGCACAAGCCAGAGCCAGCTCCCCATCCTGCGCCTGCAGCTTGCCTGGGGGAGTAGCCTTCTAGCCAGTGCCATGGCTGCTGTTTGAGGAGCTGCCTCCTCTGGGGTTGAAGTTGGTGCCAGCTCAGCTTGGCCCCAGACCCCTGATCCTTGCTCCCTGAGGATCAAATATTTGAAAGGGACATTGGCAGGAGGGGAGAAAGGAAAGTTTGAGCAGCTTTTCCCTCCATTTTTCCAGATGCTTCTACAGAAAGAGATTTCAATGACTTGGACTAGGAAGCCTCAGTTTGCTTTAAATGAGTGTTTTGAGCTGGGACTCACACTCCTCTGCTGTCCCCACACGCTACCAGCGAACACCCACAGAACCACCCCACAGGGGCCTGCTCACAATAGAAGCACATTTGAGGGTTGCTGGTATTTGTTTCTTCTCTTTCCTTCATCCCCAGTGCCCTGCCCTAACGTTCCTGAACAACAGCCCTGAGAGGCCTGCGCCTTATGGAACTAAATTGGCAAGAGCACAAAGTCAGGGAGAAGTGACTGAGGAAGGCCGCTCTAGTTATGAAGCAGAGGGATTTGCAGATGTGGCTGCTTGCAGTACCCTGCATCCTCCTGGGTTTCTGAGTCACCTTCACAACGCATGGCCCTTCAGGACCCTTGCATAAGGCAGGCAGCTGTTGGGAGCTGCTGCATATCTAGTGCAAACTCAGTGGCTGCTTCTGACCCTGTCAGTCACCACCATGCTTGCCTCTGCCCTCCCCAAGCTCCTGTCCCCCAAGCAAGCGTCGTGTTTTACAGCATTTGCTGCATGCGCTCCGGTCAACTGTGAGCTCCTCCTGGGTGGCCCAGAGAACCAGCCTGTGTGGCAGTAAAGTGGGCAGACAGCAAGCTGGGTGGGGAGAGCGGAGAGAAAAGGCAGGGACCAGGGCTTATTCTTAGCAAAATGGGAAATCATTGCAAAGTTTTAAAATAGAAAGGTGATTTGGGTTTAATTTACATTATTTACTGTACTAGATGCCATATAATGTTTGGCAAAGGGATAAACAAATAGATAATTGAAACAGAACAGACAGGTCAGAAATAGATCTGTATGTACACATGGCTCATTGATTTTTTTTATTGTGGTAAATATATATAGCATGAAATTTACCATTTTAACATTTTTTTTCAGTACTGGGGATTGAACCCAGGGTCTTTGCATTGAGTTACATCCCAATCCTTTTTTATTTTATTTATTTATTTATTCGTTCATTCATTCATTTATTGAGACAGAAGTTAGTCAAGTTACTAAGCTAGGCTTGAACTTGTGATCCTCCTGCCTTGGCATCCCAGAGTGTTAGGATTACAGATGTGCACCACATTTTAACCATTTTTAACCTTAGGTTGCCATGGCACTAAGTACATTCACGGTGTTGTGAACCAGCACTGCCGTCCATCTCTGGAAGCTTTTTCACCTGTAACATTAAAACTCTATATCCTGGGCCGGTGAGATGGCTCAGCAGCGTAAGCGCCTGCCTTGCAAGCGCGAGGGCCTGAGTTTGACTCCTGGAACCCACATACGAAAAAGGGGCCGATGATATCGCTCAGCGGCACGGGTGCCTGCTGGCGCGCGAGGTCCTGAGGTCGACCCCCCGGTACCCACAAAAAAAAAAAAAACTCTATATCCGCTAAACAGTGCTTCTAATTTCCCCTTCACCAGCCTCTGGCCATTCTACTTTCTAGCTCTATGAATTTGATTACTCCATGTACCTCACTAAGTGGAATCACATAGCACTCGTCCCTCAGTGGCTGGCTTGTTTCATTTGGCATATTGTCTGTAAGGGTCAACCATGTGGTAGCATACGTCAGAATTTCCTACTTTTAAGGTTGAGTAATATTCCATGGTACACATTTACCACATTTTGCTTATCCATTCTTCTGTTAATGGACACATGAGTTGCTCTCACTAATTGACTATTTGAATGTTACTATGAACATGGCTATACAAAGATGTGTTGAAGTTCCTACTTTCAGTTCTTCTGGATATATAGCCAGAACTGCAATTGATATATCATATCATAGTTGTATTCTAGTTTTTGAGGAACTTTCATACTGTTTTCTGTGTAGCAGCCATACCATTTTACATTCCCACCAGTAATGCACAAGGGGTTCCAATTCTCCATATTCTTACTCGTACTTGTTTTTTTATTTTTAAACCCGTCTTTCAAATGAGTTTTTAATGGAAAGAAATGGGTGCTTATAAACTTCTCTGAGCACAGAAAGAATGAGGAGCAGTAACAGCAAATGAAAGAGATCAACAAATTGGTAGGCAATGGACAGTGAACAGATGATTGGCTGATGTGATCATCGACTTTCCATGCTGTGCCATGCCTGTGGTTAGGTGAACAGGCAACAATCAAAAGTAGCCTGTTTGTTCCAGAAAATTCCCCAAAAGGCTAAGGAAATGGAAAATCCAAGTACTGTACTTTCAAAGCCTGGGTTGTAGAGTAAAGCTGAAAACTGAAAGAGTGGGTGTTTTAACCAGTGTGATGGAACTAGGTGTGTGGTAAGACTTCTGTCTAACCAGTTTTGTCTGAGAAGGGGCAGTTAGGCCCCAAATCACCTCCTGATGTTCACTCACCAAGCCACTGCTCCACTCCATACCCAGGAAAACCAGAGGTTCCCCTGTGGAGAGAAAGAACCTGCCTAGTTCGCAACTCCTGGATACAAGGTACAGCTGAAGACAGGGCAGGGTACTCATGGGAGAGGGGCTGAGTAAAAGCCTATCGAAATAAGACCCCCTAGCCCTTCCCTCACTCTGAGTCCTAAATGCTGTGGACACACTTTATCACACTGCCTACCCTCCTCCCTTCCCTCTTCCCGAAGCAAGAAGTAGAGTGATTCCTCTTTATGGAAACCAATCCTCTTAAGAGAGAAGAGCCACAGATATTGATAGTTGGGGTTTTTCACTCTGTCTCTCTACTGCAAAGTCTGACAAGTTGAAAGGCCCCAGCTTTGCACAAGGAATTCTTTATTTCCTCACTAATATATGAAAAATCAGTGAAGGAGCATCAGTTGTCCAAAGGAGGCCACTAGTGTGGAAGAGGCATAAAGAACCAGAAAAGGAATCAAGTAGAAACAAAAGTCTACAGGGAACTTTAGAGAAACTTTATTTTACCTCAGAAATGAGATGTTGCACCCATTAAATCAGAAGAGGAGACAGTTCACAACAATTTGAAAAACTGAGAAAGAAAGGAGCTTTTGAAGTTAATTATAGCCCAAGTAATTCAGTAGACTGGTGGGGACGTAAAGTTGAAGAAATCTCTTCAAGAGAATAAAAAGACTGAGATAGAAAATAAGTGAGGAAAGAAATATAGGGGATCACTCCAATAAGGTGAATATCCAACTCACAGGAATTCCAAAAAGAGAATGTAGAAAAATACAGTATAGATTTGTCAAAACATACAGAAAAAGAAAGACAAGTTGCTAATAATAAGCATATCTACCAAGAGTAGCAAATACACTACGTCCAATCTAGATTACCAGGGATGCGGAGAGAATTTTACAGGCTAGAAAGGAAACATGCCCTCCAAGCACACGCAAACAGGTTGTAGGGGAAGGGTTAGGGGTTCAGTATAGCAACACTAGATGCGAGAACAATTGCCTTCAAAGGCCATGAAACGATACCTTCAAACCTCTGCAGAAAAGAAGATTTTTACCTAGAATTCCATCCCCAAAAAAGATTTGCCCCTAGAATTTCAGACAAAAGGTCAGTTGAATATAAAAGTAGAATGTTGACACATTTGGAAATACCAGACCTGAAAATTTTAACTTTCCATGCAGTCATTCTTAGGCAACTTGGTACACATTTCTGCCAAACTGTGGCATACACCAAGAAATTCCCAAGAGGATGGTGAGGAACATCCCAGGACCACTATGCATCAAGCCTAGAAAGCATCCAGTTTAGACGGTGGGAGAATGACAGAATGTTCCAGAAGCAGTAACTCTAAAAGGGGGGAGGGCAACTGAGGAATTATCTGATGTACTTAACTATTACAGTTCATTTATACTTCTCTTGCACTATACTTCTCTTGAGAAGTTGGAGTCCTTTAAAAATGAAGCAAACCAAAAACAAAAAAATTATTAATTCCAGGAGAAATGAAAAGTTCAAGAAATTGTATTATAATATACTATGGCTTGTCAATGAGGAAAGTTAAAATGTAACAAACACTATACATTGGCATAACAAAAATTGGGATATAATTATTGGGAGGTAATGGAAAAGTTTGGGGGGTGGAGATTTCAGTGTTAAAGGCTAATATTCCAACTAAAGAATTGGAGAGATTGTCTTAGTCTGTTGTACCACTATAACAAAATACTATAGACTGGCTAGCTTATGATCAATAGAAATATATTTCTCACATTTCTGGAGACTGTAAGTCCGAGATCAAGGCACCAGTTGGTGAGGGCCTTGCCCCTTTCCAAAATGGTGCCTCATTGCTACATCCTAAGGAGATGAATGTTGTGTCCTTACGTGGTAGAAGGTGGAAGAGCAAAAAAGGGCAAACTTTTCAACAGGCCCATTTGTTTTTTGTTTTGAGACAGGGTCTCACTATGTAGTGCAGGCTGGCCTTGAACTCCCTTTGTAGCCTAGGCTGGCCTCAAACTCAAAGCGGTCCTCCTGCCTCAGCCTCCCAAGTGCTGGGATTATAGGTGTGTGCCACCATGCCCAGCCTCACCAGGCCCTTTTATAAGGGTGTCGGTTCTCATTCATTTCCTCAGTCATCCCCAAAAGGCCATACTTCTTAGTAATGTTGCATCAGTAATTAAATCACCATATGAATTCTAGAAGGGACAAAAACATTTAAATCATAGCAAAGATAATACCTAAAATTACAAGAATAAAGTAGGAGTTGTATAAGGTTGTTGTTTAGAAACAATGGAAGAAAATGCCAGAAGAAATGCCCATGAGAGTTGAAATAATTACAGCCAGGGAAGTGGATGCGGGGGTGAGAGAAGTGGAGTGGAGGCCTGCTTTTTGTTATGACTTACAGTACTGATTGGCATCTTAACTACATATGGGTGTTGTTTTGGTGAGAATGTAAATATTTTAAGAAAGATTGTTTTCATCAGCCTGATGGTCAGCCAGACTCTGACGTTGCACATGGAACATTATGAATCTCTGCCATGATTCTCTATGTAAATCAGGATACCTCTGAGCAGTTGGAGGTGTGGGGCAGACATCCTGCCCTAAGGTGATATCTTCATATGGCTGCTCTTTGCCACATGTGCCAGGTACTTTCCAACAAAGTCACAGAGATTCTCCCCTGGCCATATGGATGCAGGTGGCATAAAAGATCATGCTTCCATAGCCCCACCTGCTCACCTCCCTCCTTTGCAGCCTGCCACCTGGGAAAGTCTGAGCAGAATACCCACTTTGTGTGGTAGACATGTATGCAAGCAGGTGTTGGGTCAGAAAGGCAGCCAGGCAGACCAGAAATTCTGAAACTAAGCCAAGAAGGCCAAGTCATGCTGCTCTCAGGTCATTAGGATCCTTGGGTCACCTTTGTCCACCCCTACTTTTGAGCAAAAGGACTTCCTGCCCTCAGAGACCCTCCTTCTCAGGACAGTCCAACCCCTGTCTGAGTCTCAAGGCCCCTGGCTCCACTGATTAGCAGGTGATGCTCTCTGTGCGGTTTGGGGAGCAGCCCTCTGCTCCATCCATCGCTTTTGCCAGTGAGGTATGTCTCTCTCTTTCCAGGTCCAACATGACTGCATAGAAACTTCAGATTTATCACTGCAGATTTGTTTCTTTCCCAGCGCTTGCTCACACCCTCTGAAATTCCAGCGCTGCACTCGTCAATGAGGCAGAAATCCAGGGGCTGTGCCCCATCTCGAAAGTGCACGTAGTGTTACGGGAAAGGGATGATGCTATGGTAAAACGACAGACAGAATCTTGTTTTTAAATGTGCTCTGTAATGTTACATAAAAACAATGATCATTGTTCAAATTAGGTTTTGCTCTTAAAAAAACAGTAAGCTGTTTGCAGTGGTGTACACCTGCAGTTCTAGATACTAGAGAGACTGAGGCAAGAGGATCCTGAGTTCAAGGCCAACCTGAGCAACTTAGCAAGACCCTCGTTCAAAACAAATAAACCAACCAACAAATAAATGAATAAACCAATTCAACTAGAGTAGACGGTGTTCTGAAAGTGTTAGGTTTGCACGACGCCTTGAAGTTGTCATAAGAATATGAGGTGTAGAGGAGGCACACCAATCCCAGTGTTGAAAAGAGCTGACATTTCCTGGTGCAGAAATAGTTTTATGCTGTTAACAAAGCTGGGAGCTGCATCTTGGGTCACAGGACAAGAAACCACGCCAGAGGTAGTGATATTGGCAGAGCACGAGGAGAGACATCAAGCGTTTGTCCCTGGAGACCCACATGGCATTCGCTGAGCGAGTCAGAAGAATGCACGCACATTCTGATTTCCTGTTTCATGGAAGCAGTTTGTCCTCTCTGTTGGGCTGGGGCAAGGAGTAGCCAGCAGTGTAAGCCTCTCACTAATTGCTGTTTTCATCAGCAATGATCTCTTCCTGATGGATTCCGTGGTTCAGTTGAGGCTTTCGACTGTTGCCAAGGGTATTATCCCAGGCCTTAATTAAGTGCCTGCCTGCTTGTGGGGCTGAGTGCCAGGTGCTGACACAGATGCAGGCCTGAAGCTTGGTCATGCCCTGCCACTGCCAGCCCTCCAGTCTTCACCCTGCTAACATGTCCGTGAGGAAAGACTCACAGACAGTGCCCGAGATCTGATTTATGGGGGGGGGCTTGATATTTTAATTCTCTTTGCTCTGCAGCCAGTGACCACTTATTACTTGAGTGAGCTTATGCTCAGAGGTGGGCCAGAGGATTAAGTCTAATTCAACCCATTCCTTGGCACCATTGACTTTAGTTCCTATTCATCTGCAGTTCTTAAATTACCAGTCCTGCTCTAGTCTCTTATTACAGGAGAACTGATCATAAAATCTGCCTTTTAACATGGTGAGAAGCACAGAGTAGTGTGCTTGGGCATCGGGCAGGCAGCAGGCAAGTGTGTGAGAGTGGCAGAGGTAGCCTTTGTGAACCCCAGGAGAGGCCTCACTGTGATTTCCTGCACGTCCCCTCCTCCAGGGTCAGCCTCTCCCAGCATCTATTCCGTTACTCAACAAGCAAATACATACTTTCCAACACCCCCGACTTAGTTGCTTGTCTCGTTGCTGAGACAAAATACCCATTGCCCAAAGTTAAGGAGAAAAGTTTATTTAGCTCACAGTTTAATAGAGGTTTCAGTTCATAGTTGGCTGGCTCCAAGGCAGGGTGGCGTGGCAGAGGGACATCACAGAGGAGAAACAGTCCATGGCAGGCAGAAGGCAGCAAAGTAGCAAAGAAGCAGCAAGCAGCAACAACAGCAGCCCTCTTTCTATCCTTTATATTCTATCCAGGCTTCCTACACTGAGGGTAGATACCACTCACACCGGAGTGGGGCACCCTTAATCCTAGCATCACACCATGAATCAATCCCAGCATCACACCCTTAATCCCAGAATCATAGATCCAGCCACCTCCGAAAAGCCCCACCTGTGACTGCATGAGGCTTTCAGAGCACATCTAGATATAAAACATAACAACCCCCTCCGGGCTATTGTTCTCAGCCCTAATATTCTTCAGCATGGGCTCCATCTTCTGGGGTATCTTTCCTGTCCCCAGCATCCTGCCAGTCTATCTGTTTCTCCGTGGCTTTTGCTCAATTCTGGCTGCTATCCTGGTCTCCATCCCCGACATGGGCAGAGCCTCCTTCCCCAGGCCTAGCTAACAGTCAGGCCACCACAGCTGTGCCCTGCAGCTGTGTGGGTTTGCAGCATGTGCCCAGGGCCAGGCCCTGCAGGAAATGAAGGCACAAGGGAATCATGAAAACCAGCAGAATCACCCCTTGTCTACTACTTACTAAGCTCAGAGAAGGAAGGCTGTGTGGCTTGGAGTCTTGGAGGGGGCAGAGACCCTGTCACAACTCTGGGTCAGGCTGAGGTGACCTGTTCTGGGCAAAGAGTAACGGGCTGAAAGCTCATGACATGTTAGAGAAAAAACGAAAGGCTCGGTGCCCTTGAGAATGGTTGCTTTTTAGTCACTGAGTAAATCTCAAGACACGACCAGGTTCCGAAAAATGTTCCTCCAGTGAGACAGGTAGGGGTAAAGCAGCAGCCCCGCCACTCCTGCCCATAGTCCCACTCTATCCTTAACCATTACTACACTTGGAGTGAGCCCCATGCCTGTTAAAGGCCTTTTGAGGCCATAAAGGTTTTTGAGGACATTTTATGAAGCTGGAACACAGTTTTACTACTTGAAATTATTATAGGGTTTATGGCTACTATATCTTTATTTTTATGACAGGTTGTTGGTTATGTCCTTGATTTATTTGATACTGAGCTTTTGTTCAGAAACACAACCTCCAATTAAAATGTGGTTACTGTGGCAAAAACGTAATTCTTCTCAGAATGACCCTCTTTGGGGCCGGTTCCAAAAACTCATTATGGTGAAAACTCAGGGCTGCCTATTCATGTTCATGGGCATTCCTCCTGTGGCCACTGGTCTTCCTGCATGGAGGATTAGAGGGTATGAAGGCTGCGGGCTGGGCCCAGAGGAGAATGGCGGGGAGAGAAGGAATCTTCCCCAAGAAGTAAGTGGGTCAACATTTAAAACCATAATACTTCGGAGATGAAAGGAAGCTTGGATATCAAGAGCAATTTTCTCTTCAAGGAGAGAAGGAATTAAAAGCCAAAGAGTTTTTGAAGCCAGGCCAGGCCCAGGCACCCAGGCCCTGGCTGTCCTCCTGACTTTCCTGTGCTTGTCTTACTCTCCTCGGGGTAGCCAGCGTGGGCAAACATGTGACCCCAGTCTTGTCCTGTGACACTGAGAGTACAGCCTAAGACTCACTTGTGGTGTGACCGTATCTTTTGTAAATGCTTTGACATTTTCCAAAAGTGAGAAGCAGATCATTGCTTTAGCCTCTGTGAGAGTCAAGGTCTGTTAGAATTAGACCCTTTTCACTACTTTGGGTTCTACAGAACTTGTCTCACCCAAAATGGAAATTTATAATGAGAATTGGAGACAACCTCTCAGTTTGGAGACCAAAATTATGGTCCTGAATGTGCCACTTAATCTACCACATGAGATCACTAGCGAACCGTCCGCTCCTCCGTTTTCTTCTCACTCTGTATTCTACAGTATGATGCACTTTCTGTGCTGTCATGGACACTGCTGGTGCCAGACCCAGGTTCCCCTGACCAGGCCTATCCCAGCTGCCCGGGGGACTGGCAAGGCACACAAGTAGGGTCTCTGAAGCCCTGTCTCAGGTTCTGTTACTAGGTAGCCCAAATAAGACACCTTTCTCATAGTGTCGGAACAGTTGGGTAAGATGCCGTACATGGAGGCTCTCTGGTAACTAAAGTGTCAGTGGGGTTACTGCTCCCTTGGTGAGAATCCTGACTGTAAAAATCCCAGCTGTGGCTTCTTAATTGAAGTGATGATGACAGATAAGGCACCTCAGGGGCAGGACTATTGTCAAGACTTCCCTGCCCTCCCCACCCAGCAGAGTGCACAGACAGTAAAATGGGTGTACTTGAAGTTCAGCAATTTTCAGGTAATGTTAAATAATGCTTCCACTAATTTTTCACATTCTAGAGGATAAGTATTGACTTTGCAAATCATTCAGATGTTGGAATGGCGCAAGATCTTAGAAATTCCCACCTTTGCTTTATATCCAAGGACTATAAAAAGATCATTCAAAATCGCCACTGTCTTAAGTGATGCCAGTTTCAGCATATTTTAAAAAAATCCTTGGATATTTATTTTAACACATTTCAGAGGTAACTTTGGGACACGTATAGACAATAAGGAGAAACGACCAAGCAATCCTGTCCCTGAGGTCTGGAATGCTCACAGTGTCCCCAGTTAATCATTGATGCCTCTCACAGGAGCTGGCCTGCTGCAGGGGGCCAGCATGCTTGCTGCTGGAATGCTGGGACGCCCTGATGCTGTTAATGATTTATCCCCGCTCTTTCTCTCTGAAGTGAACAGGGACCTGTGATGTCTGTGGGAGGATGGGCTAGCCCTGCCTAATAGGGTGCTGAAGAAGATAAGGATGATTTGCAAATTCATTACATGACCAGCCTCACAAGGCTTCTAGAGGAAAGTTTCCTTAGGCATCTTCTGAAAACACAAAGAAGAATGCTTTAACAGGATAGTTGTTTGTTGTTTGCATAAAGCTTTGTGCCAGGGCATATGACATATGCCACCCTCCAGTGTGCATCCTGCTTATTTGTGTAGCTCTTTTACTGCTATTGGTAGATTCAAGTACTGCGAGAGTCTTGACAAATTAATGAATGTGCTATATGTTCATCGTACAGATACACAATTATAAAAGAAGCGCCTTTTAAGGTGAAGAAAATGTATATGTAGAATGAACCAGCTGGGCTCAGTTTAGATGGCCCAATTTTGGTGCAACGTCCAAAGAGCCATGAACATTTGCCTTCTTTCCACCAGGCCTGACAAAGGGTGTTGACCTTGGCCATATCAATGTCATAGAGCTTCTTCTTAGCCTGTTTGATATGGTGCTTTTTGGCCTTGACATCCACAGTGAACACAAGTTTGTTACTGTCTTGTCTTGGTTCTGGTCTACTCGGTGGCTAGGGGCACCTTGATGATGAGGTGGTATCCTCGCTCTTTCTCCTGGGGGTGGTCTTCTGAGGGTATTGGGACTGCCTGCAGAGCCAAGGTGTCTCAGATCACCGGAAGGTGGGTGACCTGAGGATCTGTTTGTGGCTGTGGATGCCTGTCAGTAGCGCCTTCTTGTTGTCCAAGCTTTTGCTTCAGCTCCAGCTTTGGGAGGGAAGGAGATTACTTCTTTGCTTTCCATGCCATTTTGGTAAAAAGGCAGGTGTGCATTTTTAAAAATTTGTTTCTATTTTACAAAGATCAAGGGTGTTGTTTGCAGACAGATCAGAAACTAAGAGTTAACTAAAAGGAAAAGAAGAGGACCTGCAGTCTTACCAGCCCAGACAACCACTGCTCACACTTCGTTCGCACCTTATAATGTCTGGGAGACTCCATAACCTCCCGGCTGTGGTCTCCTGTGGGAAGCTTCCTTCCTTAGAACCACAGTGGCTTCTGGCTTTTTAGAAAATGGACTTCAGTTCAGTACCTAAGCATTTCCTCACAGGTACTCCATCTCTGTCATTAGTTTAGATTTTTTTTTTTTTTTTTTGTGGGTACCGGGGGTCGACCTCAGGACCTCGCATGCCAGCAGGCGCCCGTGCCGCTGAGCGCTGTCACCGGCCCTTTTTTCATATGTGGGTTCTGGGAGTCGAACTCGGGCCCTTGCACTTGCCAGGCAGGCACTCACACTTTTATAGGAGCAGGATTTCTCGTTTGTCTCTAGAAATTATAAGTAAGATGGGTAACGTCAATTGAAGTTCCATTTTTTGTTTCTTTTTCACTGAGAGCTGGCTGCAAATCAGTGGGGATAGAGAGGCAAGTCTTGTAAGATTATGAACTGGCACAGAAAGGCTGACTATATGGGCTAGCCAGAGGGACTGTGATTGGAGGCTTCCTTCCTTAGGAAGAATCTTTATCCTGGCTGCTGGGAATCGGGTCTGAGGATAGGTTGGGGGCAGAATAGCTGAGATGGGGACCTAGCACAATACAAAGAGAACTGCAGGGCTTTGAGTATAGCTTAGTGGTAGAGCACTCACCTAGCATGTGCAGGGCCATGGGTTCAGTCCCCAACACTGCAAAAAGAAAACAAAAATGATGCGGGTTGAGGTTGCTGTTTGTTTGGGGTCACGCAACAAATTTTGGCTTCGCTTCTTCCGCATCCATCTTTCTTGTCTTGGAGTAGGTGCCTGGGTGAAAGCTATTACTATCATTATTTTGTATCTCAAATAACTTTGTTATAACAAGACAAAGTGGTAATCCCAGCACTCTGGGAGGCTGAGGCAGGAGGATTGAAACTTTGAGTTATCACAAGTGTGAGCCCCACCTGGGAAACTTAGCAAGACCCTGTCTCAAAATAAAAACTAAGAAGGGCTGGGAATGTACCTCAGTGCAAAGGCCCTGTGTTCAGTCCCCAGTGCCATAATAATAATTCCTTATCTATAAAATGGAGATGAAATTCATATCTGCTTAGAGGGTTGTTATGAGGCTTAAATGAGTTAATTAATACACGTCAGGCATTCAGAACCACATCTAGCACAGAGGGAGTAGTTATGAATTATAACCCTTGCCCTTTCTTCTTTCTCTTGAAGGTCCGAGGTTACCCAGAGCCCCAGGTGACATGGCACAGAAACGGGCAACCCATCTCCAGTGGGGGCCGCTTCGTGCTGGACTGTGGTGTCCGGGGTACTTTCAGCCTTGTTATTTGTGCTGTCTGTGGGGAGGACAAGGGAAAGTATACCTGTGAAGCCAGCAATGGCAGTGGTGCCCGCCAGCTGACGGTGGAGCTGACAGTGGAAGGTGAGTCTCAGGAGGTGGGGGTCTGGAGAGCTGGGCTGTCAGCCCCAGGCCTGCTGCTCCTGCTTCAGCTCTCTGGTTGGGGGAGGGTTCTAGGAAGACCAAGGAGGACATCCACGCAAGCAACCGTGTTGGTCACACAGGAAGCACTCTCTCTCCTGCTCAAGCCTTCCCATGACTTCCCTCACATTGGAGCTGAAACCAGACCCCTTGCATGGCCTTACTCAGCCCTGCACGACTGGGCTCAGCCCTGTCTCCTGCCCCTCCTGATGGTGCACCTCCCATAGCCCTTCACCTGACACGCCCTCGGTGTCCTTCTGGTCTCTGCTTCTATGTCCCTCGAGGGAGAACCTCTTGTTGACTACCTTGGCCCCAGCCTCTTGCCCTGCCCCTGCAGATTTTCTTCTAGGACTTCCTCTCTCTGACTGTGATCTCTCCCTCATCCCCACCCCAGGCATGGAAGCACTGAGGGGTGTCTCCGTCCTGTCCACGGCTGATCTTCAGCACATGGAGCACCCCCTGCGTAGGTCCCTTCTGAGTATTTGGGGAATTTAGGGAATGAATGAGCAATGTTTAGCACCATCATTAGTGTCATAATGAAATAATATGTGCCTGTTTTAAAAATATTGCATAACTCCAAACAACATGCAGGAGGTAAACCCACCAGTGTGTTTACACTGATTAGTCATTTTGCCATTTTTTTCTTCCTCTGTACTTAAAATCCTAATAACTTCAAAACATCTAGGAGAAACATTGGGCCATGAGTAGAACTGGCTTTTGCCCTGCCATGCCAAAGCTGCTCCACTGGACGTGGGGGCCTGCTGGTCCCCGGAAAGTAAAACGGGGTTCCTTCAACCTTTCTACACACTTATAAACCAGGGGGTCAGAGTGCTCTTCCCATGTCCAGGAGACCATGCTCCCAACCTGGTTTCCAGGGAATCTGCAGATGGAGGGTTAAGATAGCCAGGGAAGGTTCCAGAAAGGGGTGAGGCGCACCTGAGTAGTGATCATTCTTTGCCCTGTTTTCCCCACAGCAGAATATGCATAGTTTGGATGCTTTCCCTAAATTTTTTAACCAAGTAACTCGCTTATTTTAATGACTTTCAAGTGCCTGTGGCTGGGCCGTTCCAGATGGAAAGTGGGCCCTGGTCAAAGCCCCGGAATGGAATTTCTCACTGTCAGTCAGATGCTGTGCTGTCCCCAGTGTCATCTGTGGGCCCTGGTCGAAGCCTTGGGATGGACCTCCTCACTGTCAGTCAGATGCTGTGCTGTCCCCAATGTCATCTGCTTTTCCATGCCCAAAGTTGAGTGGAGGCCCACCAACAAAACTTCCTGTCCCCTTTTCTCATTTCCTGTTTGGAACTGGGGAAATGGAGAGAGCACTGTGTTATGAATCAAGGTCCAAAATCCTGATCCCAACTTTGGCCAATCAGATATGTGGCTTTAAACCTCTGGAACTCAGTTTCTGCAGTTAGAGGGTGTGAATTCTTGTTCTCTATAGCCTAAATCAGCCCTCGTTTTCTGTGATCCACCTGAAGGGAAGAGTGTGTTGTGTTAGGATTTCAGGAGAGGTGTATAAAACCTAAATAATATGAAAGCCCCCTTTCAACTCCCATTGTTCAGGAAATGGGATCTGATGTCTCAGCCATGTGGGAACATTTTTAGTGGGTCATGGCAAGGGAAAGCCAATGAGACCGGACAGCTACAGAGGAAGAGAGACGGCTCAGACTCTAGACCCTACCCTCTCACCTTTAATTTTAATTGGGGGAGACTCAGGCTCAGGCATATAAGATGTGTTATGTCTTCCGTGTGTGTCTGTGTGTGTGTCTGTGTGTGGTGCTGGAATCAAACCCAGGGCTGCACACACGTTAAGCAAAAGTTCTATGCCTAAATTATTTTCACATCCCTTTTACAAATTTTGTTTTGAGTCAAGGTCTGGCTAATTGCTCAGGCTGACCTAGAACTTGCAATGGTCTTGTCTCAGCCTCTCAGGTAACTAGGATTTCAGATGTGTAACACTGTGCTGGGCTGAGATGTATTACACCTTCTAATTTAAAAGATAAAAATTGACCTTGTTGCCGGGGATATAGCTCAGCGGCACAGTGCCTGCCTGGCAAGCAGGAGGTCATGAGTTCAATTCCCAGTACCAAAAAAAACAAAAAAATTGGCCATGTGACAGCAGCCTCTTTCAATGTGAGTGAGCTTGCGAGCACTCTGCTTCTGCATCAGAGACCAGTTTTAGCCGCTATATGATTTGGTGGTAGCCTAGTCTTACCTGAGCTGGGGTTAGCATTCTCAGAGCTACTTGCAGAGGGAGCTTTGTGTGAGAGAAAGCTTCCTCATCTGACCTCCCCCTGGCAGTCAGGACTGAGAAACACACAGTGTCCCTTATGAGAACAGGTGCCTTAAGGCAGGATCGTGCAGGCACTCAGGCCTTCCACAGTGGGAAGCAGCAATTGCCTGAGCCCCTGAAAAGGCTCTCTGAAGCCAACTATGACACCTGTCTCTTCCAGAGGACAGGTCACTGGCACTTGGTGCAGAGCAAGGGACATCCATGGAACTTGCCCTCTGGGAGCTTCCTCTCTAGCACAGCCCTGTCCAATAGAGATATAATGTGAGCCACATATATAAAGTTTGCTAATAGCTACATTTATAAAATCAAATGAAATTAATTTTAATAAAATATTTTACTTAGCTCAACATATCCAAAGGATTACCATTTCAATGTATAACAATCAATGTAAAAATTATTAATGAAGTATTTTACATTTCCCCTCATCTGGGGGGTATTTTACCCTTTATGACACATCTCAATTCAGACTTTCTGTAGTTCGGTGCTCAATAACCACTTGTGGCTAATGCCTACCATTTTGGACAATACAGCTCTAGCAGCTCCAGTCTGAGTAGGGATAAAAGGCTTCCACAGAGAGAAAGGAAAAGAAGCTTCACATGGATGAACAAGGTGGTAAGTGGTCCTGGGCCATCATGCCAAAGAGTGAGGCTGCAGTGTGAGAGAGAGGAGGAACCTAAACGGTGGCTGTCCCCCCATACCTGGTGATCTGAGTCTGAGAAGTCCTTTTGTTTGGAGTCATTTTAAGTCATAGAGGATTGTCTTAGTTATTTTCTTGTTACTGGGACAAAATACCCAACACCCACAAGTTAAAGGAGGAAAGGTTTATTTTAGCTCACAGTGTGTAGAGGTTTCAGGCAATAATCAGCTGGCTCCAAGGCAGGGTGGCATGGCAGCATGAAGCAATGTATGCTGAAAGCAGGAGGGAGATAGATAGATAGATAGATAGATAGATAGATAGATAGATAGATAGATAGAGGCCACAACCACAGTGACCCACCTCTTCCCACCTCCCAACGTCACACCAAGCTATAAACTCATCACACACCCATGATCCAGTCACCTCCCAAAAGCCCCACCACCTATGAGCACGTGAGGCTTTGGGGAACGTGTAGATATAAGCCATAACAAGGATAACTATAAGGATCTATGCTCACGAGCCCAGGGAAAGCCAGACAGGCAGACCCAGAGGAGATCTCTGGGTGGACCTTACCCTAAATTATAGGGTTAGTGCAAATGCATGTGCATATGTGTCACCTGGGGAACCTTGTTAACATGCAAATACAATAAGTCCCCGACTTACAAACATTCACATTGCAAACTTTGACAGGTGTACTGCATAAGACTCACAAGTGTACTGTGTAAGATTCACAGGTGTGCTGTATAAGACTCTTTGTCTGATTGCAAATGAATCTGATTTATGAATGTTCTTTTGAAATGAACTTGTTTGTAAGTTGGGGACTTACTGTACAGATTCCAAAGTTCTGGACGGGGGCTTGAGGGTCTACAGTTCTAACCACACTCAGCTGATGTCCTGCTGCTGGTCCAGAGACCACGCTTGGCATGGTAAGGAAGGATTCAGTTGCACATGGAATAGATTCAGCCCAGGACACTGATTCTCACCCTTGAGCAAGTGTGCATCCGAATCACCTGGAGGACTGTGTAAACACAGCCTGGGTGGGAACACTGCCTGACTGTCCTCTTCGGCATGCCCGGCCTCCTCCATCCCCTCTCCAAGCTCTCCTCCTCCCCACCCCTTGCCACCCCTAGCACTGAGACCATTGCTTTCTGTACTTCTTGTGAAATCACTGTCCTGCAAACCTAGGCTCCCTGACCATGGGAGAGAGGGAAGGCCAGCTGGCCGGCCACCTAGGATGTGACAGCAGAAGGCAGAGTAACCCTGTGGTGTGGGATTTAGGGAGAAGAATGGCTCTGGTGACTGGTAGTCCAGCTATTGTGGTGCTGCATTCTTGGATGATTTCAAATTTGTAGGAATTCTTCCTGTGCCATCTTGTTTTGGCTGCTACCCCTTTCTAAGGACAGAATTCTCAAATCCCTTTTGTCTTCACATTGAATTGCATTGATGACGTTATACATTTTAAGCCTGTGTTTATTTGTATCGACCATGTTTTAATGACCTTATTGTCCCTCCATATCTGTCATGTTTTCTTTTTGTCTCTTCTTCCTGTTGTCCTTTATCCACTTTTCCTACCATTCTGAAAGACCTATTTTCCCATTTATGTTTTTTTATAAATACTGTTTTTGAAGGATGACTTCCAAATCTCCTCTGTCTTGATTCCTCCCCTCTTCCTTTTCACCTTCCAATTTGCTATTGCCTCTTTTCCCCTCCAAAATATGCACCAGTACCCCTTGTTGGTCCAACATTGGTTTTTGCCACTGATGCTTCCTCATTTTCTTCCCAGCTTTTCTTCCTCTACCCCCTTCCCTCATCTCCAGTCCTCACCTCTTGTGGATTTAGGCTTTTCCCACTTGCTCCTAATTCTAGCCTCTTCCTCATCAAATTTTACAAATATGCAGACTTAGTGCTACAGTATATATAAAGAGCATCACAACTTGCTCATTGCCCCGAGAGACTGACTTTTTGACCTCATAATTCATTATTATGTTGCAATTAAGATTCAACTTCAGGATGTATTTATTAAGTGCTGGCTTTGTGTGGTATTGCATGGGAGGCAGGATCCTCTGTCAGATTCTTTCTGCAAAAACCTGGTTAGTCAGATGAGATCTAGATGCATTAAAAGCTAAGTGAAAGCACAGCTCCAGTCACAAGATAGCACAGGTTTATTTGCCAAATGATTGGCACATTGGCTCTGTAAGTTCAGAGGTGAATCAGACCCTGGAGGCTGGAATGGTCCATGATGTTTTCTTGAAGGAGGAGGGACTTGAGCCCATCCTAGAAGAATGAGTTGGATTTGGACAGCAATTGTGATTCCGATGATGGGAATGGGAGGGGAATGAAAAGAGTTAAGGCCTGGGAAGAGGACAGGGTGAGCTTATGGCAGGGGAGTAGACAGGAAGAAGTATAGAATAGTGGGAAATAAAGCTCAAGGACAGATTGGGAGGAGGCTATAGAAGGCCTGGAGCATGAGGCTGGGCAGAGTATGCGCTGACTGGGTTCCACCCATAACTGTCCCTTTTCCATACTACATGGGAAAGGAGCTGCTCCCCTTAGCCACAGCTAGAGGTACACACTGTGTGGTTACGGTTGTCTCATAGACCCTGTTAATGTTTATTTCTTCTGAACGCAGGGGTTTATATCCTGATTACATTTTGGGGAGTGTTTCATTAGTCTTTGATATACCATCCTTTCATGTGATCCCTGACAAAAAATGGGTTGCTTATTGCAAATGAATTTCTCCAGACCTGTGTTTAAATTAGCCTTCCCATGAGTTGCACTTGCCCGCAGGATAGCTTCCTGTCTGACACCGGTACTGAAGATGGCTGATAACCAATACCTCATCAGACCTGCAAGGGAGTGTGTCCCGAATTGATATGAATTCCTCTTTGCTTACTGCCTTACAAATTGAGATGATATTAGCTTTATGATTTAAATACTCAAGGGAATATCTGTAGCCTGGTTTATGTTTGTCTGGGCCATCACAGTAGAAAGCAGCTTATCCCAAATTAGGATGCCTGGAAGTCTTGATATCTAAAAGAAGACTCTAAAAGAAATAGCTTATTTTCTCTCTGCTAAGTGTCTAAATTTCTGTATATAGTACTTATGTAAAACAATTAAGAAATCACTATGAAGCTGGTCATGATGGTGCATACCTATAATCTCTGCGTTCTGAGAAGCTGAGGCAGGAGATTGAAATTTCAAGCTCAGCCTGGGCAACTTAATTTGGCGAGGCCCTGTCTCAAAATAAAAGATAAAAAG
The DNA here is from genome assembly GCA_028451465.1 of Erethizon dorsatum. Lineage (NCBI taxonomy): Eukaryota > Metazoa > Chordata > Mammalia > Rodentia > Erethizontidae > Erethizon > Erethizon dorsatum. The sequence continues at coordinate 59,155,092 of CM051831.1, forward strand.
GGCTAGGGATATAGCTCAGTACAAAGGCCTTGGGGTCAAGCCTCAGTACTGGAATGAAAAATAAAAGAAAGGAAAGAAACCACTGGCACCAATTTGTTGAACTATTTCCCCTCCAAAACAAAACTTCACATGATTATTCCTTTGACCTCATTGGGCAGGATATATGACTACTTAACCTCCAATGATCAGGAAATAGTTTGTCTTCTAAGAGGTATGTATTTTATTCCAGCCCTTTGAGGAATCGTATAGTGTGTCAGCTATACGGGAGCCCAAAAACAGAGCTCTGGAATGTGTCTGTGAAGCTGGGATGCCCTCCTCCCCTTCCGTGGAAGGAAGGTTGCCCTCCTAACTGAGGACTGCAGCATGATGATAATGTGCAAGTGCACGTCCAGCTAGAGTGGGCTGCCACAGTGGGTCCCCACATTCCCCACGTGGGTCAAGGCTGTAGAATCAACAGATTGTATGGGCCAAAGCTCTTTTTATAGAGGGACAGTCAGCCCCTGGCAGAGCCCTTTCAACACTATGATTAGGACTTTAGTTCCTTGGAGAAAATACAGCTGAAACTGGCAGGTGACAGTCCATGTCTCCTTAGAAAGTGGGCAGCCGGTAAACCTCAACTACCCCGTATTGCTCCCTTCCCATCTTTACTCCAGGTGTCCCCAGATCCTGCCCTGCCATCTGCTATGCATTCTCATTTTGTCCAGGTCTTTGTGTCTCCACTGCCACCATCCAGGCCCTGGCTTCCATCCTCATTGCTTACCTGTTGCAGAAGCTCCCAATGGTCTTCCCACTTCCACACCTACTCGACTCTAATGTCCACATTGCTATTTTAAATATCTTTTTTAAAATGCATATCAGGTTTTATTACTCCTTCCCTTTGAGTCCTCCAGGGATTAACAGTTGGCTTTGAATTAAAATTCACAATCCTCAACTAAGCCCTGCAAGTGTGCTTTGGCTCTTTTCTCCTCCAGCCCCCTCCTAGCCTGCTCTGTTCCAGCCACATAGACCTTCCGGTTCTCCCAAGGTGCTAACCTTCTCCCACCTTGCTGATCCTGCCCCTCTCCACCCAGAAATCCTGCTTATCCTCTGGCCTCAACTCACTGCCTCAGGAACCCCAGCCCACCACATTTCTACAGGGCTAGGTCAGGTACTGTCCCAAAGCACTCAGCTCTCACTGCTATTTGTACTCAAACTTACTTGTGTTTAAATTATAAGTAAGGGTTTTTTAATGTTCTTCTTCTGCACTAGACTGTAAGTTCCATGAGGGCAAGGATATGTGCTTTTTGGTCAGTTACTGAATGCCCAGTGTTAGAGACTAACACCGGCCCTGATCCATAGTGGATCTGGCCCATAGTAGGACCAAACCCTGACTCAGTATCCATTGCGTATAAGACATTAGACAGCACTTCAGCAAGAAAAGTGCTGTGTACAGCAAGAGCTAGAGTAAATGGAGCAAGGCAGCATGCTTCAAAGAGGGGATAAGATATAAAATTTCAGCAAAAATAGCATCCACATGGAACAATTGAGTGACCTATAGTTTCAATTTTATTTTTTTCTCTTTTTTCTTAAATATCAAGTTTAATATTCACCCAGCAGCACTGTTGCAGGCATTTCTCCAGAGGTTTTCCTAAGCCAGTGGCTCTAAGTGGAGATAGTCCTGCCCTTTGGGACACTCAGGAGAGGCGTAGGGGACACTTTGGTCTCACAGTGCAATGCTGAGGGAGCTGCTGGGATTTAGTGGCCAAGTACTGAGGTTCAGGGTGTGCTTCCAAGCAGGAGTTTCCTCCATTTACTTACAGTCTTGCCAGGACAACATGACACAAAAACAAGCCCAATAATTTAAGAAATGGTCATTGGATAAAAGAGAAGCTTAAAAAGGATGAAGTTAAACTTCCAAATTATTAAAAAATTTGCTCTGAGCACATATTCATCATGTAATTTATATATTATATATAATTTATATTTATTATGGTGTATATATAGTTATACATGCAATGTATATAATGTGATGTATATAATGCAGTTACTACATTATTGCCCTGAAAATATGGGTCAGAGGAGACTCGAAATTCAATAGATTTAGAATCAAATATTCTGGGCAACCCATTCAGGATCCCTCCTGTCTCTTAGGAGCTATTCCTAATAAGCATTCCTTTTCTCCAATAAATTTTCCTACTCTTAGAAAAAAAAAAGAATCAAATATTCTTAAATTAGTGGAGATACATTAAACGTAGGTACTCCATTGGATTTTATTATCACCTCACATATCCTTTTAAAACGTTGGGGTATAGTGATAAATCTATGCTATAAAAAGGTTACAGATTGAAGTTGTATATTTTGGGGTTACATCCTAACATGTGGCTTCTCTATAGCCTCATTTTATTACTGTGTTGTTATTGTTCAAACCATTTACTAGATTATGTTTCAAGGTATGGTGTGACTTTGAAGACACATAAGGTTTCTGTGATAACTTTTTACCTACTCAATACCATGTTATAAAACAGAATTGTTTTAGCTTCACACTTCAGGTCATCTTTTTATTTCATTTTCCCCATTTCAGTGGTCTCTAACTTGTCTTGCTGTGTTACCTTCTTTTAAGGTTATTTTCTTTCTTTTTTACAAAGAAAAATGAAATTATTTTTTCTTCTTTGCTGTGTTATTTATTTTAACCTTTTTTTTTTATTCTAGGATTACTGTTACCCCTTCATTTGCCTGTACTTACTTGTACAGCATGATTTTTGATCATCCGCTTTGAAAATCCAAACATGCATTGGAAGTTGACACAGGCATCCAGCCATTCTCTTGCTTTCTGTGCCTGAGCACGTACATAGAGAGATAGTCATGGTTGATTGGTTGCATACAGACATACATAGGATTATAATTTATTTTCCTTTGATATTTCCTTAATATCTTAATTAAGGCTTCATGTTTATTTTCTTTTTGAAGTCATATGTATAGGTGGTTAGCCATGAACTTCAGTTCAGATGGCATGGGGGCATTAAAAAGTGGCCTTTTGTTTTAATAGATTGAAAAATCACCACTTAAAGCAACCCTTAAATGCTTTGAAGTTGGCTAAAGTAGGGTAACTATTTGCCTGTTTACCGGAACAGTTGGGGGTTTACCCTGTTGCCCTGTTAGTTGTGTCTCTTTCTGAGAGTCCCAGTTTAAGTGATACATCGTCTCAGTACACATTTTTAGAAGCATTTCTCCTCCTTACAGTCTTAACCGTACTATTCACTTTTTGAGTCTTGGTTTGTTTTCTGTATCTTTTGACAGAGTCCCTGGTTTACTTTTATCCCTTCCTCTATTGACCTTTTCACTCCTAAAGCCTGCCAGCATTCTTTTACTTGTCCTTGAAAACTCTTAAGATGTGTGGTTAAAATTCCTTCAGTGTCTAGGTCTTCTCATTTCCTTGCCAACTTGAACCTGTCTTCACTGGTTCTCTGAACTGGCTCTTCTAATTTTGGCATTCGAACTTAATCCCCTTTCCACTTATTTTTCAGCATAGCCTAACTATTCTGCCAGATTGTCATACTTTTGCAAAATTAATCTTGCCTTATCTAACAATTTGCAACTTTAATTTTTTTCCCATAAATAGACTTTGTTAGTTATTTTAGCCTAAATTCTCTTTGTTTTGATGCAAACTCTTTGGTTATAACTCACATTAAAAAAGCATTCCTTATATTCACTTGTAGCTGGCTGCTTTATGTGTCGCCTTGAATTATACCATAAATTGTTCTTACTCTGACATAGAAGCACCTCCATATTAGCATTCTTCTGCTGGTTTTATGTGGAAATGCCACATTTTTGCTAAGATGTTTCACTTCTAAGAGTTTTTATTGTGGTTAAGATTTATCCTAATAACCATTTTAAAGTGTACAATTCTGTATCATTAACTATAATGTTGTGCAACTATTACCACTATCTAATTCTAAAACTTTTTCCAAGTGGAACTCCCATACCCATTGAGTTTTTCCTCCCCCCCTTCTCCTCCCCCCCTTCTCCTCCCCCAGGGCCTGGCTACTATTTATATTTCATACAGGAGTCTTACAGTATGTGGCCTTTTGTGTCTGGCCTTCTTCACTTGACATACTTTTCCAGATTCATCCATGCTATAAAATATATCAGTATTTCATTCCTTTTTATTCCTGAGTAATATGTCATTGTATGGAAAGATCACATTTTGTTTCTGTGTTCATCAGTTGATTAGTCTAATATTTATCGAATCTTTACACCAAGATAAGATGAACGATACGGTGGTATTAATGAGTACAGTGGATAGTGCAGTAGGGGAGAGTGTTAGTGACTGGCTTTGCGGATAATGCAGTTGTATAGAGCATGTGTAAGAAGCCCTGTCTATCCTGTTTCCATGCCAGAATTTACTCTTTCTTTCCTGCTACAATTTTTTCATTTTATCTTATTTCTTTTTCTGTGACTAGATTGTGTTCTCTTTCTTTACCATTGTATTCATAGGTTTTAGAAAATACAGATGAATAAATGAATAAAATTACTAAGAGTCCTAACACCCCAAAATAATCATTATTAATAACATTTTGTAGTCTTTTCTTCTAATCATTTTCTGACGTATGGGTATTTTAGTTTCACTTAATTAGGATTACAGGGAATAGATATTTTATATGTTGCTATTTATTTAACAAGGATTTGAATACCTACAATGTGCAGGGGATTGTTCTAGATATCTCTGATGAGTAAATGATAGCTGCTGGTGGGGATATGGCTTGGGTAATCAACATTCAGGTGATGTTTAAAGCTATGGGACTGAGACCTGCTGGGGATCTAGCTAGTGCTAGAAGGGGCCCAGGAGTCACCCTGAGGGCACTGCAACATACAGATGCTGAATAGAAAAGGAGGCGAAAGGAGGACAGCAACCTGGTAGAAGCAGAGTCTAGAAGATAAAGTGCATTGAAGCAGAGTGGTCCCCATGTCAAATGCTACGAACATCTGCGTGAGGACAGGTCAGAGAATTAACCGTTAGGTTTGGCAAGATGGTGGTCATTTTGGAGCTCAGTGGATAGGTGAAGATCATAACCTGGTTGGCGTGTACTGCGGAACAAATGAGATAATATTTAACACGTGTCTGCATGTATTGGCTACTCTTTTGTTGTTACTGGGCCTTGTACATGCTAGGCAAGGAATCTACTAACTGCTACATTTCCCAGCTCCTGTTTTATCTGTTCTTAAACTTAATTAATGACAGAAGAAAGTGTAATTGAACATTTTATTTAATCAATTATTCTCTTTCTGCTGAGTGACATATATGTTAATTCCAATTTTTGCAATTATCCATTGCAAATAAGACCAAAGTGCACAGCTCTGTAAACTTTTTTTTCTATATTTAGCACCGTCTCCTCTGAATGGAGTCATAGAAAGGGAGATTCTGGTCCAAGAGCAGAGCATCTTTAGAGCTTATGATTTTTGCTTGCTCAAATACTTTCTGAGGAACTGAACAGTCGGTGCTCCTCTGGCAGGGAGAGGCCCGGCAGTTTGACCATTGGGCCCTTCCAAAGCAAGCCTGTCCTTTTGTCAGTTTAGAAGTTCTAGCCTTGAAGAGAGCATGCAATGACAAGAGCTAAATCATGTTATGGAATGAAAACTAGACACAGATCACTAAGTAGTGGTGATAAACAGAAATGTGTGTGTAGTAATTGCCAGTAATAGAGCCACAACTTAATTATGGAATCCCTTTTCATAAAGGATTTGGTAAAACCTTAAACCCTGCAGGTATGGCTAAGGGAATACTTAGCCATGGTCCTCCTCCTGCACTCCTGTGTTCCCATGCTGTTGTATAAATGTGTTCTGTGTGAGAGTTTAGGGAAATTGACCCTTTTCCAGTAAACACCCTCCAAATTCTCCATCACAGCTACCTACTCACATCAGAGAATGACCTCTGCCCTTTCCTTTCCATGTGTGCTTGGGTAGGGTTTTATAAACATTCCCTGCTTGTAGCAAAAAGAGAACAATTTCTGGGGGATCACCATCTCAAAAATGTCCTCCCCTCCTCCCTCTATGCCAGAAAAAAAGAAAGCCAGAAGAAATAACCCACTAATTATTTCCTGGTCACCTTATGAATTGCCCCTCCCTAGTTGCAGGAGTTGGATAAAATGAGCTGGCCCCAGCTGTCTGTCTGAGTTTGCTGTTTAACTGCTTCCTAACAAGCACTTCCATAGCTCACCAAGGATCACCCAGGCCTGGCAGTGCCCAGTGGGCAGAACCGCAGGTTCAGAGCAGGTAATGGCTGCACTGTGGCTCATCTGCAGTGATCCTTCCTGCTCCATTTCAGTTTGCTATTTGCTGGGCCTTCCCCAGATGGAGTGTTGAATCAGTGGTGAACAGACCCAGTAAGAGATATAAGTGGGCATCTCCCTACCTCCCTTGAAATGTGTCATGTTCTGAAGAGGTCCTGGATCCAACAGTTAATTCCCACAATGGATGGTCCAGGGTGACACCTTACAACTCAGCAGAGTGGTTGAATGTTCTAGAAGCCGGCAGACCTGGGTGAATTCCTGCACTGTTCTTGGCTCTATGACCTTGCAAGGGTGACTTAAATTCTCTGAATCATATTTTTCTCATCCATTTAATAAATAGGATAGTGTAGTACCAGCCACATTAAGTTATTGCAAGAAATTTACCTGATAATGTGTGTGAAGTACCTAGCCTAGTACCCTGGAGACTTAGTGCACGCTCACCAGAGTGAACTGTTACTGTCATTGTCCGCCTTCCCATGTTGTCGAATCTTCTGACTTTCATGGCTCTACACTGGTGGCTCAGACCTGACTCTTCACCCCTCTTTCTGTTTCATACTGGCAGAGAGTTTTGCGAAGAAGCATGGTCATCCTGTTGTTTCCAAAACCCTGGGGTAAGTTCTGGGATGTCTAAGCCAGAGTAAGGACTGGGTTGGCTTTTCCTGCTGACTTGACCAGGATGCCGTGGAGTAAGTCTTCTTGGGTATCCTAGATTGTAACAACTAAAGGTGGGTAGCCTCCATGGGTAGCCCATTTGGCCCAGCTGCTAAATGCTAAGGAAGTGGAGATATGACCATAGTCTGCAGGGGACTCCAACACAGGCAAGACAGAAGGTTTCAGTGAGAGACTTGACTAGGCAAGTAACAGTAGCTGCTGTCACAGACAAGCCCCAAATGGTAATGATTCAATACAGAGAAAGCTTATTTCTCAGTGAAGGGAAGTTCAATCCAGATGCTCTTGAGCAGAGAGAGATCTTTCCATGCTCTCTTCCAGGAGCCAAAGCTTCTTCCCCCATTTGCTAAGCCCATCTCCTGGAGCCTCTGAATGTAGCCACTAGAGGGGGCAGGAAAGAGTATGGAGAACTTGTAGGCATTTTCCATGAGTCAGCCCTGGCAGTTGCATACAACACTTCCATTTATGGTCTATTGTCCAAAACCCAGGCATTTGACAGAGCTTAGTAGAATTCAGATATCCCTAGCTACAACGGAGTCAGGTAAACGGAGTGTAGTTGCACACCCAGGAGGTATGGGCGATAGGTTTTGGTGACTCACACTTTTCCAGAGGAGGTAGGAGAAAGTATTTCAGGTGTAGCATTGGGAAGGCTAAGGCACTTGGATGGGGTGGAGAGAGGAAGACTGAATGACTAACTTGTCTAGGGCTGGATTCTCTGGTGACTTCTTTCCAGGGACAGATTTTTAGCCCCAGCAGTGGACACTCGTCCTAGCATCTGGGGCGAGTGCCCACCAAAGTTTGCTACCAAGTTGGGCCGAGCGGTGGTCAAAGAAGGACAAATGGGGCGATTCTCCTGCAAGGTCACTGGCCGGCCCCAACCTCAGGTCACCTGGCTCAAGGTAAGGTTTTGTCTGCCTGGCTCTGGGAAGTCTGGGAGTTCAGGGTTAGACACTTGGACTAGTAGAAGTGTGTCTTTCTAATCAGTTCCCTCTATTTCAGCAGGAGGTGGTTCTCGAGGGTTCTCTGTATGTTTGATTGTGATGCTTGTGTTTCCCTGTTTGCACACACTGCCTCTGTTATTCAGACCACAGTGTTCCTGTAATCCTCACACTCAGAAAACAGCATAAAACTTCTGAGTTCAGACTAAACATTTCGAGAGAGTGGAATTTGAAGTTAGGATGCTAGGTTTAAGGCCACAGCTCCTGTTCAGAAAGCATGTGACCCTGGACAGGTCATGTGATCTCTGGAACCCTGGTTCTTTATCTGTGAAGTAGAAATAATGCTACCTACCTCAGAATGTTGGGACACTCCAGGCAGAAGTGCTTTAGCAATCATTCAGGGCTGGGGAAGTGAAGAGAGGCGGAAGAGGCAGTGAGACAGGGTGGGGATGGGCAGGATAGTGAGAAACATCTGAAACAGGCAAGGGAGAGGCAAAGACAACCTGAAGTTAGGAATTCAGGATTCCCCGTCTCAAGTCCAGCTCCTTTGAAACATTTCCCATGCATCTGCTCTAAGCTGGACCCAAAACAGTCTCCTATGCATAGACCTCAAAGCAGGGTGCTCAGTTGGTCACCCTGTCCTCTGAGCATGACAGCCCAGAGCAGAGATCTGTCCCACAGGACTAGCATGAGGCAGTGCCAAAAGGCGAGCAGACTTCTGTGACCAAGCTACCCTATTACCATCCACAGGGAAATGTCCCACTGCAACCGAGTGCCCATGTATCTATGTCCGAGAAGAATGGGATGCAGGTCCTGGAAATTCATGAGGTCACCCAGGATGACGTGGGCATGTACACGTGCATGGTGGTGAATGGGTCAGGAAAGGCCTCCATGTCGGCAGAGCTCTCCATCCCAGGTATGGGGGTGTGGTGCAGAGGGACCCCTCCCTGGTGTCCTACAGGATGTTTGTTCCTTACATACCGTGCACTCTCCTGGGGCAGGGTCTTTGACAAGAAGAAAGTAGGTTGGGCCAGCAGTACTGACCTGTCCCAGAAAGAGCTATGAACTGGCTACCCCTTCATTTCCAACCCTAGACTTGACCCCAGCCCTGCCTTCAGTCCTTCCTTCTTGCTCACACACCTTATTTGCACCTCCATTGATTGAAGGAGTGGATGTTGCTGATGTCTTGTCATCATCCCTACCTAAATTTAGCTTGTCGTCCACTCTGTCCTTCAAACCAAATGTCCCCTCAGCTTAACTCATTCTGCCCAGGATTCCCGTGTTCTTCTCACCAGACTGGTTAACATCCTTCTCATAGTTGCCTCTCTTGCTTGAGTCATCATCCGTTGTTGGTGTTTCCTTTGGTATCTCTCTGAACATGTGCCCTCCATACGCTTCTCTTGGTTGCTCCCAGTGCAGCCTGGGGAAGCCACAGCCTGCACGTGGGGAGGGGCCTGAATGTCACATCACTGGGCATGATCTCCAATGGTCACAGACTTTACTGGTCACAGAAATCAGCTGTAGCTTGAGGCTCAGGAAGGGAAGTGACTTCATTCTTCCCTCTTCCTCTCTTTCCTCTTTCCTTCTATGACTTTTCTCTTTTGCACCTCCTTCCTTTCTCAGAAACTATGTCACCTTGTTGCATTTACCTTTTTTTTAGCTCAAGTGTTTTTCACAATCCACAAGAAGAAATTTATTTTACATTGCAACCCAGAACACATGTGCATATTTAGACACATTTAACTGAGAAAAGTTTCATGAAACAATCCTGTCTCACTGTGTGTATGGCGCATGCTGGTGTATGTTCTATTCCAGTGGAATCCTTAAAACAAGAAATCCCAGTTCTGATCAAATAATGTGACTTCACATCTCCCTGCAGGTCAGGATCTGCCATCAGGCATCTGGAGCAGGATTTCAACCAGTGTCCCTTCACTTACCCTAGCCTTGAATTTTAAAATGTACTTAATAACAAAATGATACGTTGCCTGGGATTTGTTTTAAAGTACAATAAATCCCTGATTTTTTTTGTGTGTGTGGGTACCGGGGTTTGACCTCAGGATCTCACGCGCCAGCAGGCCCCTGTGCCGCTGAGCGATATCACCGGCCCTTTTTTTGTATGTGGGTACCGCGAGTTGAACTCAGGACCTCGCGCTTGCCAAGCAGGCGCTTATGCTGCTGAGCCATCTCACCAGCCCAAATCCCTGATTTATGAACGAGTTCCATTCCTGGAGAATGTTTGTAAGTCGGATTCGTTCAGAAGTCTGACAAGTCTTATACACCTTTAACACAAATATACAATGTAAACCATAAAAAACAAACACACACACACAAATACTGTACACTATCACACTGTACAGTAAACACACAACAGCACAACTGTGACAATGTCCAGCAGACACACGAGCTACTCTGTGATTTGTTCGCATCTACGAATGTTCATAACGCAAGGTCTGCCTTGCATGAAAGTTCACAACTCAGATGTTTGTAACTCGGGGACTTAACATACAAACAAAACAAGACAAAAAGGGATGGGTAGGACTGGGAAATGTTGCTGTATCCATAGACTTGCCGATAGCTTTGAAGGTTTGTGATACTTTTCTCTCTACTGTTGTATATTTTTAAATTTTCTGTGATAATGTTAAAACAGAACATGGCAGGAAAATAATATATCGTCTATTTTTTTTCTTGGAAGAACAGAATAAAATTACACTTTATATGTTTGTAAAGCATGTATTTATCAAAAATGAACACTTTGAGGGATCTGTTTTTGAGGGCCATAGATACACTGAAGTGTTTGGGTTTGAAATTTTCAGTAGATGGATTGTGTTTGTTTGTCCCTCCCTTGGTTTTTGCTTCTTCTGTTGAATGAAGGGGAACAGATTCTTGCCTTGAAGCACCAGCCCCTGTCAGAAGCCATGGAGGGCCACCCTGGACACTTGGACAGTCTCTCTAGGGCTGAGAGTTTCTCAGACCAACCACAGAGGTTCAGCACCAGCGAGGCTGCAAGCAGTGAAACTGGGCGGGACCGTCGTGGCAGGGGTGAAAACTCTATAGTAAAAGGAAGGGATGATGTCTTGTCATTTTCTCCTCTAGGCATACAAAATATTCCGCTAACGGTCTTTTTGTCCTTCCCCCTTCTTCCAGGTTTGGACAGTGCCAACAGGTATGTCTAGGCTTTGTGATTCTTGTTTTCCACTTTGAGGTATCTTGCAAGGAAAGGAGGGGAATCATGAAAAAATGCCCTGAATTTTCCAAGTCATTGTGTAGCAAGGAAGACTTGACTGGGTTTAGGGGTGTTTTTATTTAAGGTGCTTTTATTTGGGATGTTTTGCTTTGTTCTCCATTCCTAGTATCCCTTCCAGTTCTGAATGAAGCTTGCTATCAGTATCAAGACTCTTGCAAACTGCATGCTGCCATCTTCCTCTGTATCCCCAAGTTAGCCGTGCTTGGGAAGACTTTACAGACACCAGGCCAGAATCCTCATGCTCACTCAGCCCCCAGTCTGAGGCACTGTCTCTCCTGTGTGTGAGGCCCAGAACTAGGCCTTAGTACACACAGTGAGCCAGCCAGCTGTCTACTGTGAGCAGAGCTTAACAGTCACTCAAATGTGTACTTACCACTGTGACCTGTTTGTGATGAAGAATGACAGAGACACTAATTCAGATTTCAAGGCTAGGAGAACTCTTTCTGCAGACTCGGTATTTGAGCTCAGACACATGAACTGTAATTTTATCAGGCAAAGAAAAGCCCAAGAGAATGTGTTCCAGACAGAGGGAACAGTGTGTGTGAGCTCTGAAGGACACCAGTGCAGCTGCAGCCTGGCCGGCAGTGTGACAGCATCTTCTGAGGGTCCACAGAGAGCTGGAGCCAGCTCACTTAAGGGCATCTTACGAGGCCCAGTTTTATTCTTTTTTTTTTTTTTAATGTGGGTACCGGGAGTCGAACTCAGGACCTTGTGCTTGCCAGGCAGGCGCTTACGCCGCTGAGCCATCTCACTGGCCCTCAGTTTTATTCTTAAGAGAGTGGAAAGCATGTGGAAAATCCTGGAGCTGCAAGTGTTATAATGTATGTCTTTGAAAGATTAACTACACTTGCTGAGTAGGATTGGATTAGAGAGGGGCTGTGAGCACAGGGGATGCCAGCTGGGTGGCTTGAGAACAGAAGTGTAGATAAACAGTGCTCTGGATGGAGGTAAGGACAGGGAAGGGTCAAGAACAGCCCTGGTGTTCTGGCTTGGGACACTGAGCAAACTGCAGAGAAATACTTCTACTCTTGCTCACCCCTAATCTATGGGCTTTCGTGAGCCCTGTAATCTGTGCTTATGAGGAGAATATTTGTGAGTAACCCAGATGATTGCTCTGCTCCTCCTTCTCCTCCCTCCCAACCCACCACCACACCACAGGCCATCTGTGAGAGGATCAAAGGCCTCCAATACAGACGTCAGGAGGGAGGTGACCAATGGAATCACAAAGGGGCTGAAACTGGACAGCATGGAGACAATGGCCAGAAGTAACACTAGCTCCAGCCTACACAAAGGTGGCTCTCTGGCCTGGGTTGCAAACAGCCCATCACATTCTCTGCAGGAGCCAAAACCAGAGCTATGTGAGGACTCCCCCAGAAAGGTCCTACAGACTCCCCTCCTACAGAAGACTTCCAGCACCATCACCCTACAGGCCACAAAAGTCCAGCCAGAACCCAGAGCACCAGCCTTGGGGGCTCTGTCTCCTTCTGGAGAAGAGAGGAAGAGGCCCACTGCTCCCTGGCCAGCCACCCTCCCCACCAGGTGGTCTGGCCTGGAAAGCCCGGAAGTTGTGAGCACAGTTGCCATCAGGACAACCCCTGTGGAGAGCCAGAGGGAGTCAACACTGCCCAAGTTTGAGAGCAAGCCCCAAAGCCTGGAAGTCTGTGAACATGAAACAGTCAAGTTCAGGTGTGATGGTGAGTAGAGCTGGTAAAGTTCCCAGTTCCCAGAAGCCAGCCCCTTAGTGGCCACTCCATTGCTTCAGCACCTCCTTGTCCACCCACCCCCTTCATGGGTCCCACAGGATGCCACCTTCCAGGGGTTTTCCCTTCAGGAGGACTCAATCTAGAAAAGTCCTTCATTCCGAAGAGACACACAACAGTGGTCTATTGTTGCTTGTAAAATGCAGCATTGGCCCTGTGCCCTAATTTGTACCACCCTGGAAGGAACATGACCCTCACCATTGCCGTCATCAGAACACCAATAGCCATCTCCTCTCCTCTCTCTTCCTCTTCCTGGCCTTGGCCGACCATCCCGCTTGCATTCCTCTGCCCCAGGACCTTGACTCATCTTTATTCTCATGGAGGGTGAGGTCAGGGTAAGGAAGGGGCTCAAGAGTGGGAAGGAGCCCCACCCCGCCCCAGCACTTCCTTCCACTCAGAAAGCACAGGGTGCCTCTCTCGGGCAGGGGGGACCTCATGTTCTTCACCTGCCTGTAGTTTCAGGGATCCCGAAGCCTGAAGTGGCCTGGTTCCTGGAAGGCATCCCTGTGAGGACAAGAGAAGGCACCACTGAGGTTTATGAGGATGGGGGATCCTATTACCTCTGCCTGCTGAGAGCCCGGACCAGAGACAGTGGGCAGTACAGCTGCACAGCTTCCAACAGCCGAGGCCAGGTGTCCTGCAGCTGGACCCTCCGTGTGGAAAGTGAGTGCATCCCTCCCAGACCCCAGCTTCTCGGGGGTGCTTTGCATGTTGCAAATGCTTCAGCTCCTCAGCTCCGCTCCCCAAGGCTCCAGCAGAACATCACTGCCACCCACCTGCCAAGGCTAATACATTGCTCCTGGTGGGAGTTTTCTGTTGTTGTTTTTGTTTGTTTGTTCATACTGGGCATTGAACCCAGGGCCTTTGCACTGAGCTACATTGCCAGCTCATTTTTTATTTTTTAATTAATTTATTTATTTTTGTGTGTGGGTACCGGGGGTCGACCTCAGGACCTCGTGCGCCAGTAGGCGCCCGTGCCGCTGAGCAATATCACCGGCCCCTTTTTCGTATGTGGATTCCGGGAGTCAAACTCAGGACCTCGCACTTGCCAGGCAGGTGCTTACGCCGCTGAGCCATCTCACCGGCCCTTATTTTTTAATTTTTAGGTAGGGTCTCCCTAAATCACTAAGCTGCCCAGGCTGGGCTTAAATTTGCGGTCCTCCTGCCTCAGCCTACCAGAGTGCTGAAACAACAGGCGTGCACTACCATGCCCAGATCCAGCAGTGATTCTTAATTAGGAGTTCACATCAGAATCATCTCTAAGTGAACAAGCCCAGACCCATGCCAAGTTCTACCTTTCTTAGGTTCCTTAGCTGTCCAAGTAGTGCTGTGACTCAACTTTTGTAACCACAGAGAACCAAATGTTCAGCAAATACACAGGTGCAGAGAAATGCGAGAAGATATCTCTCACATTTATTGCAATATCTGTTTATAAAAGAAGTCATGCTCACTGTGGAGCATTTAAACCGCATATAATCTTTAGAACTGAAATGAGTATTTTTAAAGCTTCGGGAGGGGGGAATATGTAATCTAAGTGAGCATATTTAAAGCCAAATTTTCCATATACTGTATAAACAAATGATTAGACAAACTACCAATGGAGAGATATTTGAAAAACATTTAACTAATACATTACTGGTATTCCGAATATATTTTATTTATTTTTTTATTAGTACATATTTGCTGTACATAGTAATCACATTCATCATAGGGAATTTGTACCTGTACATAATAGACCTTAATTCTTCTTTTTCCCATTCCTCTCCCCTCCCTTAAGCCCTTATTCTCCTCCCCATTTACAAAAGCTTTGTTTCCTTCCATTCTCTTTTTTTAATCCTTTTTCCTTCCTTTCCTTCCCCTCCCCCCTCCCTGTTTCCCTTCCCATTTGAACATGTTCTTCCTGCTTCCCAATATCTCTCCTCCATTTTGCTCCTTATTTACCCTTTGGGTTTCTCACATGAGAGAAACAATGTGATATTTAAACTTGTGTGTCTGATTTATTTCATTTAAAACTATGGTCTTGACGTGCGTCCATTTACCTAAAAATGACTCAAGTTTATGCTTCTTTATGGCAGAGTAGTACTCCATTGTACATACCATAAACCCCCACAAAGTTGTGATTCAGAGTTCACAGCCTCAGTCATTTGCAGATTTTTCCTTAGAACCTAACTAATAATTGTTTGTGGAAACCCCCACAATTTCATGAAATCTGCAAATATCCTCTACAATTGTTTTTTGGCAGGAGGTTTGCAAGTAGCCAATCCATGAGCATCATTCAGTTCTCTTGCATGCTGATTGGCTGCTGCCCTGTTATCCATCTCTGCAGATGCACCTCCATTCCCACATCATAACAGGTTGCTATAACTTCATGTAGCTATCTCAAGTGTTCTCAGTTTTATTCTTCTTAAAGCCTCAAGATCCCTAAGATGCTACCAAAATACCCTGCACCATCCAAGGTTTTATTAATACAGTATTTTATTAAATGAAATTACACAACTATGGGAGACGTAGCATATTTAGGGTTTGAACTATAAAAATAGGCATGTATAGGCATTTTTCTGACCATTTCTCAAATTGTGGTTTTTCACAATTAGCGGGAGCTCTAGGAATGTAACCCCCGTGAATTTAAGGGGTCCACTGTAAATACCACATTTTCTTTATCCATGGATCTATTGATGAGCATATGGGCCATTTCCAAGATTTAGCTGTTATAAATTGGGCTGCTATAAACATAGCTATGCATATATCACTGTGGTATGATGCTTTAACTCTTTCGGAAAGATACCAAGGAGGGAGACAACTGGGTCAAATGGAACCTCTAGTTTTAGTTTTTTAAGGAGTCTCCATATTGATTTTCATAGTGGTTGTACCAATTTACATTCGCACCAATAATAGCAAAGGGTTCCTTTTTCCCCACAGCCTCACCAGCATTTGTTACTGGATGATTTCTTTTTTTTTTTTAATGTGGGTACTGGGAGTCAACTTCAGGACCTTGTGCTTGCCAGCAAAGCGCTTGTGCCGCTGAGCGATATCACCGACCCTTTTTTTCCTTTATGTGGGTACCAGGAGTCGAATTCAGGACCTCACGCTTGCCAGGCAGGCACTTATGATGCTGAGCTATCTCACCGGCCCTAGATGATTTCTTGATGATAGCAATTTTTCTGGAGTGAGATGGAATCTCAGCATTGTTTTAATTTGCATCTCTTGAATGACCAGTGATGTTGAACATTTTTTCATATATTTATTTGCCATTTCTACTTCTTCATATGAGAAGTGTTCTTTATATATTCTAGATATTAGTCCTTTGCCTGAGGAGTAGCTAGTAAAGATTTTTTCCCATTCTGTGTGTTGTGTCTTAACTCTGTTTGTGGTTTCTTTTGCTGTGCAAAAGCTTTTTAATTTGATGTGATCCAAGTTATTGATTCTTTGTAGTATTTCCTGTGCAATCAGGATTTTGTTCATAAAATCTTTGAGTACAACTAAGTCTTCAAGAGTTTTAGCTATTCTTTCTGACAGCAGAATAAGTGTTTCTGTCTTAATATTTAGAGCTTTGATTCATTTCTATTATAGTTTAGTGCATGGTGAGAGATATATGTGTAGGTTCAATCTTCGGCATGTGGAAAGCCAGTTTGCCCAGCACCATTTATTAAACAGGCTATCTTTTTACCACTGAAGGTGTTTGGCCCCTTTGTCAAAGATAAGGTAGCTGAGTGTGTTTGGGATTGTTTCTGCATCTTCTATTCTGTTCCACTGATCCTCGGGTCTATTTTTTTCTGCCAGTATGGTGCTGTTTTTTTATCACAGTAGCTTCCTAGTATAACTTCAAATCAGGGATTGTGATGCCCATTGCCTTGCCCTTGTTGCCAAGAATTGTTTTTGCTATTCTAGGTCTCTTCTGGTTCCATACGAACTTTGGGATTGTTTTCTTTAGTTCTGTGAAGTAAGCTATTGGTATTTTGATTGGGCATGTATTAAATCTGTATAACAGTTTTGGAAGTATGCCCATTTTAACTATATTGATTCTGATTCACTATATTCACTATATCTGATTCTACCCAAGAAAAGGGAATATCTTTCCATTTTTTGATATTCTCTTCAATCTCCTTTTTCAGAGTACTATAATTTTCAATGTAAAAGTCTTTCACTTCCTTCATTAGACTGATTCCTAAGTATTTTTTTATTCTATTGTGAAAGGTATGGATTCCCTAATTTGTGTCTCAGTGAGTTTGTTATTTGCGTACAGGAATTCTATTAACTTTCGAGTGTTGACTTTGTATCCAGCTATGCTACTAAATTTGGTTATTAAATCTAGAAGTCTTTTGGTGGAGTTTTTGGGGACTTCTATGTAGAATATCATGTCATCCACAAATAATGATATTTAACTTATTCCTTTCCAATCCTTATTCCTTTTATTTCTTTCTCTAGTCTAATTGCTCTGGCTAATGTTTCCAGGACTATATTGAACAAGAGTGGTGATACTGGGCATCCTTGCCTTGTTCCTGATTTTAAAGTGAAAACTTTCAGTTTTTGACAATTTAGTGTGATGTTAGCTATTGGTTTGTCATAGATGGCTTTTATCAGATTGAGATAAAGACCACCTATTCCAATTTTCTGTAGGATTTTTGTCATGAGTGAGTGTTGAACTTGATCGAAGCTCTTTCTGCATCTATCAAGATGATCATGTGGTTTTTGTCCTTGGCTCTGTTAATATGGTATATTATATTTATTGATTTGCATATGTTAAACCATTGCTGCATTCCTGGGATGAATTCTACTTGGTTATGGTATACAATCTTCTTGAAGATTTGCTGCATTCTGTTTGCCACTATCTTATTGAGGATTTTTGCATCTATGTTCTTTAGGGAGGTTGGCCTGTAGTTCTCTTTTTTGGTTGGATCTTTCTCTGGTTTTAGTTTCAGGGTAATGCTTGCTTCCAGTTTGGGAATATTGCTTCCTTTGCAATTTCATTGAAGAGTTTAAGGAGTAGTGGCATCAGATCTTCTCTAAATTTCTTGTGGATTTCAGCTGTGAATCCAGCAGGGCTTTTCTTTGTTGGTAGGTTTTTAATTACATCCTCAATTTCATTGACTGATGGGTTATTTAGAATTTTTGTATCTTCTTGATTCAGCTTTGGTAGTTCATATGTATCTAGGAATCTTCCCATTTCTTCTGTTTTCCATCTCAAAGTAGATATTGAAGATCTTCTGGATTTCTGAGGATCTGTTGTGATTTCATCCTTTCCATTCCTAATTGTATGGATTTGAGTCTTTTCTTTCCCTTGTTTGATAAGGGTGGCTAAGGGTTTGTTGATTTTATTTAATCTTTCAAAGAACCAACTGTTCGATTCATTGATTGTATTGTTTTCTTAGTCTCCATTGCATTACTTTCTGCTCTGATCTTATAATTTCCTCCCTCTGACAAACTTTGGACTTGACTTCTCATCTTTTTCTAGAAGCTTGAGGTTCAACATTAGGTTATGTATTTGAGCTTGTTCTGTTTTTCTGATATGGGAATTCACCACTATAAATTTCCCTCATAAGACTGCTTTCATTGTGTCCCATAAGTTCCAGTATGTTGTGTTGTTATTATCATTTAATTGTAGATACTGTCTAATTTCTTCTTTAATTTCATCTGTGGCCCACTGGTTGTTCAGGAGGGTGTTGTTTAGTATATGTGCTGCTAAAGCAAGCACTGGGAAGGTGTTATTTAATTTCCATGTGTTTAAGAAGTTTTTGTGGTTTCTTTTGCCTTTTATTTCCAATTTCATTGCACCATAGTCTGATAACATGCATGGGATAATTTTGATTCCTTTGCATTTAGTTAAGCATGTTTTATGAGCTGGTACATGGTCTATTCTGGAGAAAGTCCTGTGTGCTGCTGAGAAGAATGTGTATTGTGATGTGGGCTAGAACACTCTCTAGACATTTACTAAGCCCATTTGCTCAAAGATGTGGTTCAGCTCTGATATTTCTCTGTTGATTTTTTGTCTAGTTGATCTGTTCGTGACAGTGTGGTATTGGTCTCCCCCATTACAATTGTATAGTGTTTATTTGATTTTTCATGTCCATTAATATTTGTTTTATGTAATTTGGTGTACCGGTCTTTGGTGCATATATATATATGATTATTATCTCTTCCTCTTGGATTGTTTCCTTTACAAGGATGTAGTGACCTTCTTTGTCTTTCTTGATCAGTCTTGGCTTGAAATCTACTTTGTCTACAAATGGAATAGCTACCTGTGCTTTTTTCCGGCTTCCTGTCACATGGAATATTGTTTTCCATCCTTTGACTTTCAGTCTATGAATTTCTCTTTGAGTTAAATGTGTTTCTTGAATGCAGCATATTGTTAGATCTTGTTTCTCGATCCATTCTGCCAGTCTGCTTCTTTTGTTTGGTGAACTGAGACCAATGACGTCAATGGTTGTAACTGATATGTATTGACTTATTCTTGTCATGTTATTTTCCTGTTGTTGGTTCCCTTTCTTTCCCCTCTGTTTAATTGCTTGCCTTGCCTGGTGGATTCCTTCTGTTGGGGTTCAGTGGAGTTGTTGTCTTCATTGTCTCTAGAAAGATTGTCCTTCAGAACATTTTGGAGTGCTGGCTGGTGGTCATGAATTTCTTCAGTATTCTTTGTCATGGAAGTATCTTATTTCTCTATCAATTTTGAAAGACAGTTTTGTGGGATACATCAATCTGGGTTGAAGGTTGCTTTCTGTTAGGGCTTGAAATACTTCACTCCAAGCTCTCCTTGACTTGAGGGTTTGTGTTGAGAAGTCTGCTATGATTCTCACGGGATTTCCTTTATAGGTGATTTGTTTCTTTTCTCTAATAGCTTTTAACATTCTGTTCTGGCATTGAATTCTAGAATCTTGAGTATTATATGCCTTGGTGTAGGTTGTTTTTTTTTTTTTTTTTTTAATCATGGCTATTTGGAGTTCTGTATGCCTCACTTATCTGTGTGTCTAATTCTTTTTCCCTGCTTGGGAAGTTTTCTGCCATTTCTTCTGCAAACAGGTTTTGTATACCATTTGTGCTATCTCCCACTTTTTCATTGACTCCAGTCAATCTTATGTTATTCTTCTTTGTGTCATCTAGCAGCTGTTGGATTGATTTTTCATGGACCCTTACTATTTTTAAGAAATCTTTCTTTTCATGATTGCTAACCGCAATCCTGTCTTCTAGATCTGATATTCTGTCCTCACATTGGTTCATTCTGCTTCATATATTTGAAGAGAATTTTTAATCCCCTGGATATCTGTTTGAACCTGTTTCATGGATTCCATTTCTTTCCTATGTTGGGCATTCATGGTTTCCATCATTTTCCTAAACTCCTCAATTTTTTTTATCTGTATCTACTCTAGATTCACTAACCATGTCCTTCATTGAGATCTTTATCTCTGTAGTTATCTGAGAAATTATTTCTCATTTGATTTTTTTCTATAGCCTCATTCATCTACTTTGTTACTTTTGCTGTTATCATTTCAGAGAGTCCAGATGGGTGGCTTTTGAATTGTTCCACCTCATTGCCCCCTGGGTTTGACTTTGACAAACTGGAAGTCTGGGGTTGCATCTTGCTTCTGTGTCTTCTCATTTTCTATTTTCTTTTAGTTTAATTCCTGTTGGATGGTTGTAAATTGCTTATGTTTCCAGAACCCTTAAATGACTACTTCTCAGAGATGTCTTCCAGGTGTAGCGGGCTTTTGGGTTTTGAGTCTGTTTTAAGATCCTACATCTTCAATTTATTGTGAATGAGAAATTGCTGCCTATTTGGCCTACCCCCTCGTTCTTTGGCACTGGCCTATAGTATTGTTTATGACCCTCAGGCAATCTCAGTCTTGGCATACAAGGAACAACTGATAAGAACAGTTATGTCACCTTGGCAAAAGTAATACAATCAGCAATAACAATAGTGTCAGACACAACCTAGAAAATGACGAACAGTGGTAACTATTAATTTGCCACCTTTAACATATGGACAAGATTTGTAGTTATATAACAAAATCTAAAACAAAGCAGAAAATTGTATACAGAAAATATCCCCTTAATATGGCAATATTCCCCTTGCAAGAAAACTTAAAAGGGGTTAGGGGAAAAAATAGAGAAATAGAAGAAGAGAAAGAGAAGCAAGGCTGGAGGACAATGGAAGATTATGCAAGCTTTGGGAAAGTAGTGAAGAAGACAGAGGGAAAGGAAGAAACAGAAACAAAAATAACAATAACAGAAACAAAACAACAATTTAAAAAACTAGAAACAATATTCACACTTGTAAAAAAAATTGAGAACAAACAAGAAAAAGGGGGGGAAAGCAAAGAAAGGAAGAAAAGAAGGAAAAAAATGTCCACTTGAGGGCATGTCTCTGCTGTCACTGGTAGACAGAGGGGGCAAACAAAGCCCAGATCCGTGTTGATTAATCCCAGTAAACCAGCAATAGAATTATGGCGGGGTGGTGGATAATCCCAGCAAGCCTATACGTTTAGTTGCACTGAAGTTCAGGCTGCTTCTGGTTTCTGGCTGTGAGGCTGGGACCCAAGTCGTTCAGCCTGCAACATTCTGGGTGCCTTCTATAGACTTGACCTCCACTCCCTGACCTCCTGCCAGGTTGAACTCAGCTGTACCACACTGTGATACTGGAAGCTGCTAGGTGGAGCCAACCTGCAGCTACTCTTGAGTTCTAAGTTCAGTTGGCCCCTTTCCAAAATGGCAACTGGCCAATTGCCCTCTTCTGAAAGAGATCAAAACTGGAAAAACTCACCAGCTACTGCAGTTTTCAGCATCTACTGCTCCCTTCCACTGGTGCTTTTCTCCATGGAGGCTGCTAGGGTCACCAGCAGTCACTGTGCATCTGCTGTTTTGAGCTGCTCCTCCCATGCAGTGAGCCAGGGCTCAGGGAGAAAGTGCCACGTCCCTCTTCTATGTTGAGGTCTCTCTCCCTGCTCTCCCCATTGGCTTCAATTCTCACTTCAGATCATTGCTGGGTCCTGGGGGTCCACTTTCTTCCTTCTTCTCTTCCTCATGTTGCTATCTTCCAGGGGTCTGGACTCCAAATCTCAGAGAGGCTGTTTCTCTGCTGCTCACCACTCCAGCATCTTCCTGGAAGCCCCCTGATTCTTTGTATTTTTTTCTTAGTCTCAATTGCATTAATTCCTGCTCTAATCTTTATAATTTCTTTCCTCATATGAGCTATGGGTTTAACTTGCTCTTCTTTTCTAGAACCTTGAGGTTCAACATAGGTTATTTATTTGAGTTTGCTCTGCTTTTCTGTTGTGCATGGGAATTCATGCACATTCCCAGGCCCCAGCCATTCTGAACCCTTGACTTGGATTGGGGCACAAACCACACTTGGAAAACCAAACACATGTGAATCTTCGTCATTTCGTTCAGTCCTGGAACTAGAAAAATAATAAAAATAATTTAAAATTGAAATCTCCTTACTGTGGTCCTGTGGTGTCTACAAGAAAAATGCATTAAGACTGTGTGATCACTGGTAGGGCATGCAGGAGAAGAGAAGAGACACTAGAAAGTAGGGTCCAAGCAGGAGGGAAGGGGGACATCTCAGGATGCCCCAGGATAGCAAATGCCACAAGCAGACAGCAGATGCCTGAGCCACAGTGGGGAAAAGGCCACCCAGTCCTGCACACCCCCAAGCTAGGGTGCCTTGTGACTGTGAGAGGCCCCTGCCAGGTCCTCTGCCTTGGGCTCCAGGTGCCTGGGGCTGCTGCTTCCTAAGCATGAAGGTAGAAAAGGCACAGCCAGGCTGTGAGGGAAGCCTGATGCTCCGGGCAGCATGGTGTCGGCCTGCGAGGCCTGAGGACTCTAGTCAGTCACCAGATTGGGCAAGCTGTGATCTGAGACAGCTGTCTGTTCTTTCATCCTCATAGAGATGGCTGCCATGGAGGTGGCCCCCTCCTTCTCCAGTGTCCTGAAGGACTGCACAGTCATCGAGGGCCAGGATTTCGTGCTGCAGTGCTCTGTGCAGGGGACCCCAGTGCCCCAAATCACTTGGCTACTCAATGGTGAGTCCCCCGCCTCGCCACAGCCCTCAAGCCCTTTGACCCTACCTTAATTCTCCCATCTCACTCTGAACCATGTACCCCTTAGGAGCACAGGGCACAGAAAACACAGGAGTCAAGTTTGCTGCCAGCTGGCTGAGCATGTTTGCAACCTCGTATTCTTCATCTGCATGGTGACAGTACTGCCACTGACCTTGCAGAGTGGTGGCTGTGAGATCAAATTATATGAAGTGGTCAGTGAGATCCCTGACTCATAGATTCATGACCAATTTAATGTCTTTTCCTCTGGTCAGACTCATAACAGGTCCTCATTAAATATTTGTTGAGTCAATACATAAACATATAAATGAACAAATTAATGAGCCACACTAGAAGTTGTTCAAGGCATCTTGCCTTTTATTTAATGGCAGGTGCTTCTGAGGTTCACAGACTAGTAATTCTTTTTTATGTTAATTATAATCCTATAAAGACATGCCAACTCTTTTTTGGTTTTTAGCCAAGTAAGGTCCTTTGAAAAAATTAATTACCAAATATTATCACCCTTCTCTTTTTAAAAAAGTCTTCCAATTTCAAAAGTGTGACAACTCCAATTTGATAACAGTACTGTCCATTCAATGTACAAACCTAGGCAGGGCCTGCATTGGGGAGGATGGACGAGCGTCCACTGCGAGTCAGGAGGCCTGGATGCTGGTCCTTCTCTACCACAGAGCAGTAAATGGGGGACCCGGGGCACCCCTTCATGTCTTTGGTACTTGCTTCTTTATGGTTGGGGAATGGGAAGAGAGAAGGTTCAGGGTGTTGATAAAAGCGGCTCCTCAGGGACAGCAGCCATGACCTGTGCACCACACACTCCCCAGGTGCGCCTGCGCGTGACGCATTGCCTGTGTACCTTGCGTGTTGGTGTAGTCTGCTCAGGCTTTGAGTGGGAGGATGTTGTCTGCTCTTATCATACAGCTGTCTTGGGTAGCAAGTGAGAACTGAGGTCTGTCTTCCCTCCACACCTCACATGAGGCCAGAACTCCAGTGGGGCTCTCCTCCTCCTCCACGCAGTGAGAGCAGGATATGGACACCAGGACTAATCGTGGACCTGAGGAAGAGCTTCCCTTCTGGCTCAGGGCTCCCCTGCCTGGCTCAGAGTTTAGAGAAGTGGTGGTAAATCTGTGGCACACATGCCACAGTGGGCTGTTCATTATCACTGAAAGCTCTAAAAGGTTCGTCACCACTGGTCTAGAGCAAGAGTTAACACCCATTCCTCTGAAGGGCCAGATAGCAAACCTCTTCAGCTTCTGTGGTCACCCAGTCTCTGTGACAACTACTCCGCTGCATTGTCACAGCTTAAAAACAGCACAGACAGTATCGAATGAGTAAGTGTGGCTGTGTTGTAATAAAGCTTTATTTATGATCACTGAAATGTGAATTCCGTGTAGTTTTCATGTGTCTTGAAATTTTCCTCCTTTCACTTTTTTCAGCCATTTAAAATATGCGAAAATTACTCTTAGCTGGTAGGCTCTACAGAAACAGGCACAGGTCAGATTTGGTCCAAGGGCCATGGTTTAGTTTATACCCCTCAGGGCTGAATCCTTCCCACCAGAGGGCGATCATGCTCAAATTGGGTCTCCTTGGTTTCAGCTCTGGTCCAACCCAGTGCCCATGCTGAAGGAGTTTCAAGACTCGCAATTCTGAAGTGCCCTGAGCCCACAGCTCCTTTTAGGGAGCCTCCATTCCATCCCTGGTTGTGGGGCTGAAATGAGTTGCACTCCAGTGGGTGGAGAGCTCTCACAGACAGGCCGGTGCATGTTTGGACGGCAGAGGCTCGTTGATGATAGTTAGGGAATGTGCTGGTGATTTCAAGGAAGAGGTTTTGGGGGTGTCCTTGTCACAAAGAATAAAAGCAAAGAGCCATATTCGGGTCCTTCCATGGCAGAATCCCAGCCCCTGCCTTTTCCTACCCTGCTTCATTTTATGGAGTGCGGTGGTTGGGGAGTCTGTCTTCCCTCCAGCTCTGGGGTGTGCTCAGCTGCCTCCTTGCCAGACTGTCGCAGAGACATGAAGTGCTGCTATGTGCAGAAGAAAACACTGCATTGCAGGCAGAGCATTTCTTTCTGTACTGCCTCCCTCCCCACCACCCACCCCCTACTTTATGAAGTGCAAACCAGGACCGCAGGGCCTGGCAAGGGAAGGGACTGACAGTTGCTTCCTGTGTGGCAAACGGACACATTTCTGCTCTAACGCCAGAGTCTGCAGTAGTGAGATCATTTTTTTCCCCTAGAAATAAAAGGTCATGTCCTGGAGTGATAAAATCTCAGGAACATATAACATTAGGGAAACTACTAAAGTTCCCTATAAGCATTTCTGTCTGCATGCAGGACCTTACTCAAAGATCAAGGACTTCTCATAGAAGACCAGTCATTCTTAGTTCCCTATGGTTGTGTTTTCCATGATGCTAAGATGCACCGAACTGCACAGAAGAAATAAAGCAACACTGGGCTGGGGGTGTACAATTGCTTTCTGATAAATATCTACAATGGGAAAGGGGATCTTTGTTTCTGGAGACATCTAAAAGGAGCTGGGAGCCACATGTTCAGTCTGGGCAAAGTCTGCTCTGCCAGAGCCTGGGCCAGGGGCCAAATGACCCTGTAAGATTCTTTCCAGGCACTGAATTCTGTGAAGTTGAGGATACGGAATGGAGACTATTTTACTTAACACAGATTGCTCAGATCTCCATCTCTTTCCCGCTGCCTTCCAGATTCCTCCAGAATCCTTTCCCCCATGTTTTCAGCCCCAGTCTTGCCCACCATGGACCTGGGCCAGCCCCAGCGTTGGCCCTGCTGAGGGCAGGGCTCCTGTCCCATCCCAGGCACTCTCTGTCTCAGCCTCCCTGTGCTTCCTTCCCCAGGGCAGCCTATCCAGTACGCGCACTCCACCTGCCGGGCTGGCGTGGCTGAGCTCCGTGTCCAGGACACCCTGCCAGAGGATGATGGCATCTATACCTGTCTGGCTGAGAACGCCTCAGGCCAAGTGTCCTGCAGCGCCAGGGTCACTGTCCGTGGTAAGTGCCTCCAGGCACCTCACTAAAAGCACCTTTCCTGCAGACAGGCCCCGCAGCTCTGGAGAAAGGACACTTGTAGAAAACAGTATGATTGGTCCAAATCCAGGGAGTAGAAGTACACATGGCATTACTGCAGGCCATGGACGGCAGGTCCTGCTGCTGCAGAGGAGAGGCTGCAGGAACCTCCTGGAGACAGAGGAGAGCCGCCTGTGCCTGACAGAAGTTCACACTGACAAGGGTCTGCCACAGAGGGAGTCAGTCCCCCACCCCTTTACCCTGCTGGGGCCATGGGAAATGCAGGGGAAAGAGGCAAGGGACCCTGGCCTCCAAGCTCCTGAGGGCCTCCCAAGCTCCTGGCCTGGTAGGAAGAAAACCATCCACTCTGCAAGAAGACCTAGGAGGGGGTCTCACAAATGAGCAGCTGTGCACCGGGAATAGAGTGTGGGCACTTAGGCTTCTGGACGATCGCAGGTTGCCCCCTTCTTCTGCCCTTGCTCCTCCCACCACCCCCTGCTCGCTTTTCTCCATCACCAGCCTGGTGCCTAGTAATCTGATTATCACAGGCACCCATTGATCAGCCAGGCACTTAGTCCCCAGGAGTCTCAGGAGCCACAGACTCAAGACTCATCCACCTGGGCTGTGGGATTGGCGGGCGCAGCAGCAGTTCCCAGGGCGGTGCTTCTTGGGTCTGGGCCTTCAGGTAAGCCTGACTCTCACCCTCACCTTAGGTCTGGGCCCCCAGCGCCTGAGCACAACTGCGCCTCTGGTGCTGGACTGCGTGCAGTGTGTCTGCTTTCCCGTTGGGCTAGCAGCAGACCACACCTCCTCTGTCTTTGTCCCCCCACCTCAGGCCTCGAGAGAGAGCCCCTGCAATGGGAGCAGCCGCCTTCTGGAAGCTGCAGGAGATGGCTTCCCAGAAAGGAAAGGGGGCATGGTGCACTGTTTGACCTCTCCTGTGGCACCTGCTGGGGCCCTCCACAGCTCAGTGAGGGGGTGCTGTCCCTGTTTTACACAGAAGGATCTAGAGGTGTTACGAAGTCAGTGTCACCCAGCCCAAGTGTACCATGCTGGCAGCAAAGCTGCCCTTCTGAGCCAGGCCTTGGGATGGTGATGCCCAGGCTCATCCTGTGGCTGCCCTTTTTCAGAGTGCATCTCCCCTGGCCCAGAGGGAGAGCTGACTAGTGTGGGATGGGCCCCAAACATCCCCTACGGACAAAGGAACTGGCACCAGTGGAGAATGTGGTCCACACTGGCTCTCTGAGGCTACCTGCCGGGAGTAGACCCAGATTTCTCTGAAGTGGTGCCCTGGCATGGAGTCCTCAGTGAACCAGCCCGCCCCTTCCTTCCAGGAAGCCCTCTATGCTCCAGCCAGAGCCACACTGGCCCCCGGGAGCTCCTGAGCCAGGGTTCTGGTGTGCACTTTTACCCCGTTTATCCTCTGTTCTAATTCCATGGCTTGGGGGCCTCAGGAGGCTGTGCTGCAGGACTTCTGAGGAAGCAAGAACAGCTCAGAGCCTGGTCTCCTTGGGCCAAAGGAGCAGCTCTCCTGACCCTTCCCAGTAGGGGGTTCTTCTCTTGAGGTCCCCACTCACCACCCCCAAGTCAGGCTCCGAATGGCACATGGTGGCCGGGCCGCACAGCTCTGCCTTCTTTCTGATGCTTCCTCGCCAGCCTCCTCCCACCAGGACCACAGCTAATCCAGCACCTGCCCTGAGTTGTCTTTGCTTAGATTGAATTAGACAGAGCCAGCTGAGCTAATTGCGGAGCTGGGGTCCCCGGATGAGTGATCGAGATCTCTTTGGGGCTATTGTCCTGAGTCCTGGGGTGACTGATCACCCATGCAGGTGTGTCAGAAAGCAGGAGAGAGGCCCTAGCAAGAACCCTGCGGGACTCGGGGTTTGCTTTTAGCAGCCTGTGAGCGTGAGCGCCCTCTCAGCGGGGGATTTATGGTCCATCAAGCCAGACAGGCTCAGATACCATAAATGGTGAACAAGGCTGGGAGACACAGCTGCACTCAGGCCCAGCAGCATGTGGGCTGCCTCTGCCTGGGGTTGGCAGGGAGAGCCTGGTACAGGGACACCCCTGGCACTGTGCCCAGGCCCTCGGCAGGCTCGAGTCTGTGGCCCACACCACCCTCAGCTGTGGAGTTCTTCTTGCTATTTTGGCTGCTTTTCTGGCTCCAAGTCCTCGGGGGCTGGTGGGGACACATCCCCTACTGCCCTCTTTCTGCTTCTTAGCATGGCATCTGGCTGTAACAGGAAACGTGAAGGGTGAGGGACTTCTTGGTGTGAAGCATGCCAACCACTTACTGGCCCTGCCACCTGGAGTTCACTCCCAGGCCTCGCCGCCTCTTCAGTGAGCTGGGGATAAGAAGAGCTGCTCACAGTAATGTGAGGACTGAATGAATTAATATGTGGTGTTTGCAGAACAAGGAAGAACGCAGCTATTATATGCTGTTATGTCAACTGTCCAACTTTTACATGGGATAAAATATACTTTGGCATGCTCTTACCCAAGGATCAGCTTGCTCTGGTACTGCCTGTGTATTTAGCAAGAAAAGCAAATCCAGGAAGGGAGACTGGGCAATGACCTAGTCAGACTCCTGTGCTGAATTCCAAGGCTCTGACCACAAGATGGCGCCATTCAGCAATGCATTGCACTCTGGTCTGTCCTACTGGAGGACCTGTCTCTAGGGACAGTTCTACCACAGACTGAATCGGACAGTTCAGCAGACAGAGGGACTCCTTCTCATTTCTTTAGCCTTTTCCCAAGGTTTTGCAATCATCCAGAACACTGGCCTGGCCTCCCCTCTATGTGTCTCTCTTCTCTTGCTGACTCCCACAGATGGCTCTTTCTTTGGAACGCCTTCCCTCATCACCTCAGGATAAGTTCTTCTAACACCCTGGACTTCCCTTGTTACATTTACTACCAACAGATCTTTGCTGAGCACCTGTATTTATTTGTGCCAGGTGTGTTCTGGGGAAACTGCAGTGCACAGTAGTAGAGGGTCCTGCCTTCACAGTGCTTACATTCCAATGGGGACAGGGCAGTGGTCAGCACCTGCTTCAACTGCAAATGCTGACAAGTGTTACTGAGAAGATAAGCAGGATATGAGAACAGAGATGGGCAGAAGGGGTACATTCTTAGCTGTGTGGCAAAGGATGCCACAGAGACTGAAGAGCTGTGGGAAAGAGTGTTCTAGGTAAGAGGTACAGTAAGTGCAAAGGCCCTGAGGCAGGAACAAGGCTGGCTGATTCCAGGAACAGCAAGACGGCCAGTGTGGCAGGCAGGGGTGATCATGCAGGGCTCTAGGGGTCAGAAAAAGGCATTTTATTTAGGAATTTTACTGTAACTGATTGCTTCATTGCTGTAATCTCCCTGCAGGAGGGCCCACGTCTTCCTCACTACTTGTGTGGAGCAGGGCCTGCTGTGTGAGCATGTGTTCAGGGCTGACCAAGGGGACAGGCCAAGGTTGGGCTAATGTCCCCTGTAGGCAGACAGGCGGTCCCTCAACTTCCTGCCCTGCTAACTAGCTCTTAAGAGCCTCCCAACAAATATGCTTTCTTTCTACCTCAGGCCAGGGAAGAAGAGATCCCCAGAATTAACCAGGCAGTGATCCCTCCTGGCCCAAGGTGGAGCCTGTCGGATGATTACTCTGAATTCTGCAGAGCCCAGGAACATCTGAACTATCTGAAGTCACTAATAGGACTGAGTTATTGGGAGGGGGTTTCCTTGGGCTAGAATATATTAAATCTATTTTCCCCTGGGGCGACTTTGTCAAGGTTAGCATTGTAAGTGACTACATTGATTAATAACCTGCTAATTGTGCTCATTTTGCCATAGCTCTTCAGCCTAATGGTTTGTTTATTTAACTGGAGGCTGCCTGGGCCTATTAGAGGCACCTAAGGACAGATGATGCAGCTGAGTTTAAAAAGAAAAGAAAAAGCTGATCTCTTGAATAAAAATAAAAAGCAACAGGACTATTTATCAGAGTTTGTGTTTGGATGAAGAGCCCCTAAGGAAGACCACAGGTCCAGCGAAGGCAGCCATGTGCGCCACACTGCGGGCGTCAGAGAGAGAGAGAGAGAGAGCGTCTCTTCTGATCGGCAGTGGACATTCGGAGCCCTCAGCTCTCCCCGCGCTGTGGGCAGGTCCTGTGGACAGTGCACAGTCTGTCCAGTTGCCTGACCCCTGCTCTCCATGAGCTTTGTGACACAGACAACTTGTTACGTGCTTATGTTGTTTAAAGAGAAATTTACCGAGGCAGGGTAAACCTTGATTTTAACTTGTCTTTTAAAAATACATTGAGAAATTTAGTCTACCCCAAAACATTTGTTCTTGTGCCTTTTAAACTCTGAGAAGATAAGCAATTAATAAAATGTTAAGTCAATCTATAAACAGTATTTTAGTTTTATATAGGTTGAATCCAGAACAGGATTTGTGTAGCAGGCGGGTCCCTCATGTCACAAGGAGATGTACAAGTGTAGATGTGTATATTTGTGCACACATCACAGATCTGGAGCCTCATTGTACCAAGTGGACAATTATAGAGACTTCCGTCTACCTCTGCAGCCCATAGTAGGTCATATCTACCATTTCCTTGCTTGAAGACCTCGGTCAAGAATGCAATCCAGAATCAAAGCACTGTACCCCCAGTAGCAAAACAAGGCCTGGGTTATGATGCTGTGACGAGGAGTGTGGTTTCCAGGCCCACTGGCAGGGACACTGGGTGGTTTGGATATTATACCTTCCGGCTTAGCATGGGTTTATGCCTTCTAAGCCTATAAGAAGGCTGTGGTTGCAGCAATCCCTGTCTCCCTTCTAGCCACCCTATCATTACTGGCTAGGGGTCTTTTGGGGGATGTCATATGTCATGTTCCTTTCATTCTTTTCTTTGCACACTTCTCTCCCCATTTGCTTCTTAGGTTCTGGAGAAGTCAGTGGGAGGAAGGAAGAGCATAAGAAAGCAGGGCCACTGGAGGAAGAATCTTTTCTAATGCCATAGAAGTAGGCCTTTTGCTGATTATGCAAGCAGGTTCTATTTGGTTTGGAGACAGACTTTCGTTGAAGGGGAGTGCAGATGCCTCCCTGGGGATTTACAGCTTGCCAAGTTGTCCTGGAAATGGGAAGAGGCCAGGCTGTCCTTCAGCTATGCAAAAAAATCCCTCCTTCAATTAGTCCCCTAGCACTAATCCTGGCATTTAGGGAAAGGAGGAGGCTGGTCCGTGATCTCTGGACTGTGCTGGATTTTGAGCACCAAATAAAGGAAGAGGGGAGCATTGACTTCCAGAGCATCCCCTCAGTTGGTGACCTACTGAATTTCCATAGAATAACAAGGCTCGGAGTGATTCAGATTTGCCGTTGGAAGGGTATTTTGCATTGTAATAACTAATGAAAATAGCTCATGTTCAAACCCTAAAGAGACTCTTTAGTAGATCCAAGAAAATAAGGCAAATGTACAGTGAGTGCAAATTCGGATCCATAGATATGGGGCTTCAGAAAGCAGCTAGTTGACCAGCAAAAGTTGACCAGTAGAGAAAAAATGGGATTTTTTTGCTTTTTTGGTTTTCTGTTTTTGGGGGGTTTTTTTGAAAAAATATTTTTAAGGAGAAATTCAGAATTAAGTTGCTTTTCATGCTAATCTCTCAGAAATAAAAGGAAAGACCACGAAGGGGAAAACAAGGAGCATTCTTGCCGTGTACAGGGTGACACCAAGGCCACCGGGACAAAGCCTGTAGAAGGCTCCATGTCCAGTCCAATAGCAGCAGATGGCTCCAGCTTTGCGGAACAGGTTATACTGGCTGTTGTATTAGAATTACTACAAAAGGCAACAAATTGCTCTCATCATGTGAATATTAAACTCATTTTCTAAATTAGAGTTTTCCAAAATGTCATACTATATTTGTTTTTAAACTAAAATCACTACCAATTAGTATTTTTAAGAAATAGTTTTGATAGAAAAAGTCTAGTGGTCTAGAAAAGCGGGCTTGTTTTATTTAATTCTCATATTGATTCCACTGCCTACTTTGGAATTAACTCCAGATGAAGAAAACTGGTGTCTGCGAGGCCGAGACAGCTGCCCACAGTGGCCCAGCCCATGAACAGCAGGACCTGGCCTCCAATCACGTCAGCCCACGCACTTTCTGCCTTGCTGCTCTGGGACCCTGATATGTCTGAGGTTGATGCTTTGGCTTCATGAGAACAAGAATTTAATGTTTCATTTTTTAATTAGGAACTGTCTTCTTCTCATAACTTCTCATAAGTCAAAAACAGAACAAAAAGTTGTTCCAGGGAGGAACAACTCTGTGGGTCAGTAGACTCGAAGAGGGGCATGAGTGTGTCAGTCAGTCTGTCTGTCTCTCTCTCTCCCTCACCTTCCCTTCCCCTATTCCCTCTCTCTCTTTCCCTGTCTTAGTCACTTTCCTACCCCTGGGGCAAAATACCTGACACCCACAGCTTGAAGGAGGAGAGGTCTCTTTTGGCTCACTGTTGAGAAGTTTCAGTCCGTGTTCGGCAGGCTTAAACATAAAAACAGCATGGCGGAAGTG
The DNA here is from genome assembly GCA_028451465.1 of Erethizon dorsatum. Classification (NCBI taxonomy): domain Eukaryota; kingdom Metazoa; phylum Chordata; class Mammalia; order Rodentia; family Erethizontidae; genus Erethizon; species Erethizon dorsatum. The sequence continues at coordinate 59,187,576 of CM051831.1, forward strand.
TCTGGACAGAGGAAAGCCACTCACGTCATGGCAGCCAGGAAATAGAGAAGGGAGCTAGGGAGGGAAATACACTTCCAGGTCTCACCCTCAGCGACCAGCCTCTGACAGGCCCCACTTCCTAACAGAAAGTCAGCCATAGCCTCCGTGATCAATCACCTCTCAAAAGCCCTGCCTATGAATATGGGAGACTCCTGGGGGACATCAAAATATAAACCATAACACCCTGTATTTCTCCTCTCCTTTTCTCTGTGCTCTCTGTTCTTCCCTTTTTCCTACTTCCTTCTCTTTCTCAGAACTTTCATAGCTCTAGTCTATACGGCATCATTGTTACTCATCTATGAATCATCTACTCATCTATGCAGTTTGTTCTTAATCTTAGTTCTTGTCATTTCCAGTGAAGGACAGGCCTAATCCTTGTCTCTTCTCTCTAAGTGGAACAATGGCGATCAGATTAATGATTGAGTCAGGTGAGTGAATAGAGAATCACTGGCCAGTACCAAAAACCAGACCACCAGTTCCATCCACTTTAGATCCTTAGTCCCAGGCCACTAAGTCAAGGTGATGGCCCTTTCTGGGTTCCAGGAAGGAGCCCTCCTGCACTGGTTCTCAGGAGACAGCAGGAAGCCCAGCTGTGGGAAAGCCTTGGTTATATTTAGTCCAGCCTCACTGGTGCTGGGTAGCTGGAGCTGTGGTCTGTTGTTGGGCACCTGTGCCCACTCCCTTACTGCCTCTCTCTGGCCTGTGCTCACTCACTCCAGATAAGGGAGGCCCGGGCTCCCTATGACAGCGCTGTATCTAGGGCCTCTCACCTCTGGTCCTGGCCCTTCCACTCCTGCCTCAAACCAGGATTGTGCTCAGTGAAAGTGAAAGGACAACGCCAGAGGAGCAAACCTCTGACTGATGGCCCTGTGCGTGAACAGAGATCTCTGGCCAAATTTAGGTGATGTGCCTTTGCCCTCCAGGCAGCAGAGGAAAAGCACCTGGCAGGACCCAGCCAGCCACGTCCTCACTCGTGGTGGCCACATCAGCCCCGGGATCTCAGGAGAGACCAGCTTGCTTCTTGGGGTCCCAGCTCCCACCAGAGTACAATGGGAACATGATCCACCCCCTGTCACGAGGGTGTGGAGATAACTCTGAGTGGGCTGTGAGCATCCTGTGGAACCACAGCGCACTGAACTAGTGACAAACTATTATGATTTCATCTCAGTGGCAGCTGTTAATTCCCTTTCCATCTGATTCCATGTAAATGTCCTGATTTGGGGGACTTGTCTCACTGTAGCCATTGTCAGGCTGAGTTCGCCCAATCAAAAAAGTCAGCAGGGTGAGGAAGGTCAAAAGGCATTTATTTTTATACTTACTATTTGCCAGATATTGTTGTGGCTGTCGTATGTTACTTCTTTTAGTCAGCTGAAGTCCCCGTAGTAGTATCGTGTCTACAGTATGCATCACATTGATCCTTACTGCGTCGTCATCAGTAACTGAAGATAACCGCAGTATCATCTGTGTAGTGGATGGAGTGCTTAGGCTTGGGAATGTGGAGCTTGCTTCCCATCACACGGCGATGGCCATGAGTTAAAAACGCCAGTGTCCATCTGTCTCTTACCTAAGTCCACAGAGGGAGCATAAAGTGATACCGAGCCTCTGAGCCACGGATGATAAGCCAGACTGATTTGTTTCTCTTGGGGATGAAATCACACACACATGAGCGTGCACACACTCACTGCCCTCTGCCTGGCTTGTCTCTGCTCTGCTTTAGTCGTTCTTGGTTGTCAGGAGTCCAGCATGTGGGTCAGCTGATACCGTGTCCTTCATGGCACTGTGCGAGCTCACCCTGGCACCACTGGACATGGCTGGACTTGTTAGAGTATGGTGTCCAGCATTTTTACTTGCCTGGGCCACACTGAGTGAAGAGGAATTATTTTGGGTCGCATAGAAAATACGTAATATTGTGAATGTATATAAGTTACAAAACTTCCTTTTAAAATATTTTTATTATAACATCTAAAAAGAGGGTAGCATAAGCATAAACCTAGTGGAATATTTGGCCTTGCTTTTGTGGAACTAATGCATCAATATCTGGTTTGATGAAAAGGGTTACAATTCTTAGTGAGTTCTCAAGATGTTCTTCTGGAACTTTTGGTCTAATTTTACCCTTTGTGTGCTTTAACCTTGAAAATAGTTGCTCACAAATGCGGCACTGCGCTGTGTGCTCCCCTACACAGCGTTCCATGGTCACCTGTGCAGTCCACACTTGAGTACTCTGCCCTCGAGTCATGAAAAATATCACTGACAGTCACATAGTAACGTTAGAACTTCATGATCTCATGGGGCCATATTACTAGCTGTCTGGCCACATGTGGCCTGAAGGTTGGATATGCCTGCTCTAGAAAGAGGCCTCTTATTACATCCTGGCTTTGTCATCAGAAAGCCTGGGTGTGAGCCCTGGGTCTGCCTGCCATGGCTCTGTCACCTTGGACATGTCCTTTCACCTTAGCGCATGCTGGTCTCACTCTCTGTAAACAGGATGGTGGGTTCCAGGCTAGTGAGGGCTGCTTTCCTCAGCTGCTCCAAAGAAGCCACTTGCCTGGAACCCAGAGTCCTCCCTGCTCCTTCATCCCGCTGCAGTGTGTGTGGAGGAAGGGCTGACAGGTTTTCTCACTCTGAAGAATTCACGAAAGCTGAGTGCTCTGCATGACTCTGAGAACAGGCTGGTTCTGAGCGTTTACCCCTGCGCATTTCATTCTTCCCTTCGTTCTTGCTGCAGGGCTTTTGGGAAGAAGGACAGGATCCAGGCAGTGGTGACGCTGGAAAGAAATGCCCAGGGCCGTTCCCACAAAGTCAGGCACTTTCACTCGTCTCCAGAGAGATTCAGGGAAAGCAGGTTTTTAAGTTGCCTGGAGCTATATCCCAGGATATTTTTAAGCATCCGATTTATATTCCTAACACAGCTTGCCTTGGGTCACATAAAAATAAGCCAGCAATCCTTGGGTGAAATCCCAGGGTCCATGGTCCTTTCACTGCTGATAAGCCCACCCAGTAACTGAGCTGGGTGGGTGGGGCTGAGCTGGTCCTCACGCCTGTCTGCAGCACAGATGTTGTCTTTGATGAGGAGTACAGACGGTCCCCAGCTTGTGATGGTCCAACTGAACGGTTCTCCCCCTCAAGGTGGTGTGAAGGCATTACGCCGTCAACAGAAACCATACTTCAGATTTTAGATTTTGATCGTTTCCTGGCTAGCGACATGCAGTACAATACTCTTGAGGTTTTGGGCAGTGGCGGTGACCTGCAGTTTTCGGTGAGCCTGGCAACCCCAAGGGGAAACAGCCCCACTCTGTAGTAGACTGCATTGCTAAGCCAGCAAGCTCAGTAGGTTAGGTGGATTCAGTGCATTTTCCACTTACATTATTTTCCATTTATCTGTGTGAGGACAGAGGTGGACATGGAGCTTCAGACTGCCCAAAGCCAAGATCTGGCCTGAGAGCCTGGAGTTCAGGATGGCACCAGCCATTCCCCACACATCTCCACTCCCAGGGGGGTGCAGGGAGGTGCGGGTAGGTTTCTAGCCCCCAGTGACTGACCCAGTGGGTGTCTTGGCTTTGCTGAAGCCCAGGGCCAGGAAACAGGCAGTGGGAAGAGCTGGGAGGGGGTGGGGTCATGGCGTGCACCGCCACCAGCTTGAAGAAGAGCAAGCTGGAGCTTTAGCTACTCCCAGAAGCACCTAGGAGTTCCACCCCAGCTGCACTACGCTCTCTGAGGCTGGGACTTGCCCTGAGAAGGCAGAGAGGGAGGGACAAGGACTTCGCCTTTCTGAAGAGGCGAAAACATTTTGTTTTTGAGCCTTCTAGTTCTATGCGAGACAGGAAATTCCTCAACTCTCCTGAGGCAGCCAGTTTTCTCAACTGCAGCCCATTGAGGAAAATGAGATAGATCTATGCATTTCCAATACGGGGCCCCCAAGCCCACTCCCAGAGCCTCCTAACGATCCCCTGGCTGCCCTCCATCAAAAACAGCAGGGCATGAACTGGAGGGGTGGAGAGTGGCAGGAACCTGAGGGCCCCCATCATGTTGCTGGAGACCATGGGGCTTACCTGTCCCCACTTCTGCATTTCTACTCTTACTCCACTCACTGTATCTGCTCTGTGGGGAGCTTCCTCTACCCTCTGGGCTTTTCCAGTCTCTCCCCATTCTCAGTCCCTGAGGCTGGAGAGTGCTGTAGTGGGCCTGATTTTGTTTTCATTGGTTACAGATAAAAATTCAGTATCAAGTGTGGAGTTAGACCTTGCCCAGGTAAGGAAACTATGCTCAAGTTCGTAGCTCTGTGCTGATAAAAACCCAAAAATACCAGAGTCCCTCTAACTTTGATTTTAAGTTAGAGATACCCTTGCTGCATTAGTCTGTTTTCTATTGCTATAACAAAATACCCGAGGCTGGGCGATATGTGAAAAAAAAGATTTATTTCAGCTCAAGACTCTGAAAGGTCTAAAAGCACAACACCTGCACCTGCACCTTCTCTGTTCCTGGTGAGGACCTCGTGGTGTGGCACATCATGGTCAAGAAATGTGAAGGGAAGTGGCATGTGCAGCAGCACCATGTGTGCAAAACAGACCAAGGGAAGTGCCACGCTCATTTTAGGACAGTCCTCTGTCATGATAGCTAACCCAGATCCATAAGATGCAACTCCTGAGAGAACTAATCCAGTATCAGGAACCTTATCCAGTCCCTTGAGAAAGATATTAATCCATTCACGAAAGTGGTAACTCATAACCTAGATGCCTCCCTGAGGCCCCATCTCCAGACACGGCCATATCGGGAATCATTTCAACATCCAGGGCCGGAGGTATAGCTCTGATGCAGCACTTGCCTGGTAGTCCCGAGGCCCTGGGCTCAATCCCCAGTACCACACACCAAAGAAGTACAAAAATATTTTTTCAGCGTGAGTTTAAATGGGTTCAAACCATATCCAAACCATAGCACTAACCTTCCTGATGTTAAACCCTGCACCCACCAGAACCAAAAAAGCTAAAAGTGATTTATTAAAAGTCAAAGCCAGCTGGTTCACAGGACAAATGGAAATACAGACGTTGAGCACCTGGGGGCTCGTCCTGTACCAGGTCTGTCCTGCCTGTGAAGCAGATAGACCTTAATCTCCTGGAGGGGTGTTGAAGCCCAGCTTGGGGGAGAATTCTAAGAGTGAGGGGAAGCCTTTCTGTGGCCCATCTCCACAGAGGACTGCACCAAGAAAGTCACTCTATTTCTGTCCTTTACTAGTTGGCACACAACCTCCCTCTCCAACAGGATGGTCTTTTTTCTGCCAGTTTTTGTTCAGGTGTTATTAATATTATATTTCCCTGAAAATAAGACCAGGTCTTATATTAATTTTTGCTCCAAAAGATGAAATAGAGCTTATTTTCAGGGGATGTCTTATTTTTTCATGTACAATGATCTACATTTATTCAGATACAATAATCTACACTTATTCATGTACAAAAATCTACATTTATTCATGTACAAAAAATTTACATTTGTTCAAATACAGTCTTATCATCTTCTGGACCATTGTCATAGTTCTCCACACCCCAAATTATGGCCTGAATGTCTTGTGACTCCATTTCCTGTAGAACCATTGGCCCCACTCTCTCATGTCCAGCAATAGAGCTCTTCTTAAATGAGCACTTCGTGTCCATGTAGCCTGCACATAGTGCACTGGCAACACAGCTGTCAGTGATTTTATCCCATGAATTCTTCGCCCAAGTCACAATCTTTTGCAGGTGAGACTTCACAGAGTTTCCATTAAATCAAGTGTTAATTGAAGACTTATGAGACAGGAGTAGCAACAAAAATGATGGCAGTTAAGAACGATGGTCCACACAAAAGCAACAAAAAATTGCAGGCACCAAAATACAGAAAATGTTTCTTTATTTCACACAAATGCATTAAGTACGTCCATTACAACACACGGTTTATTGAATTATGAAGATTCGTATTAGACTCCACCATGTCCGTTCATTATCAAGTGCACACGTTATTCGTGCACTGCGTCTGGACTCCAGTTGGTCATTCAGCGTAAGTGTTGAGTTACTCTGTTTACACAGGCATTTATCTCTCGTCCAAAGGCACCCACTTGGGTATTTACAAAAACTTAATTATGTTATATTATTATTTAAGTATTAATGTCAATAAGATATTTATATATAATTATGTATTAATTTTTTTTTATAATTCAATATGTCTGCCATGTGTTGCAACATACGTACTAAATGCATCCATCTGGCTGATCTTAACGGGGGCTTTTTTGAGGGGTGGGGCTTATATTACAAGCAGCCCGAAAAAGTCATGCTAGGGCTTTTTTCCAGTTAGGTCTTATTGGAAATACGGTATATAATAAGCTGCATATATTTAAGGTGTGTAATGAGTTTTGATGTAGCTACACATCCAAGAAACCTTCACCATGACCTAAAACAATGAATACCCCCATAACTCCCAAGCATTTCCGCAGGCCCTTTATAATCCAATTCCTCAATCCCTGCCCCAGGCACTCGCTGATCTGCTTTCTACTACAGTATATAAATGGATTTGTGCTCCTTATTTGGCTTCTTCACTCAACATATTGTGAGATTCATCCCTTTTGTGGTATCTCTCAGTACAGTACTTCATTTCTTTTTATTGCTGAGTAGTGTTCCAGCACATGAGTGTATCACATTTTTAAAAATGTATTGGCCTGTTGATGGCATTTGGGTTATTTCCAGTTTATGAATGGTTGTGTACAAGACTTTGTACAGATATGTGCTTTCATTTCTTCCAGGACTTAAATAACTGGTTCATATAGGAAATTATATATATATAATTTATATATAATTATATAATATATATAATAATAAAAAGCTATATATATTAGCTTTTTGTGAAACTGTCAAGCTTCTTTTTAAGGAGCTTGTACCATTTTATATGTACCCCACCAGCAATGAATGAAAGATAGGATGTTCCACATCTTGGCCGATACCAGTTCACAGGATCAGTTTGTGTAGTTTTAGCTGTTCTAAAGAGTTTAAGGTCTTTGGCTCTTGAGGTACTTAAAAATCTCTTAAAATGGCAAAGGAGCACCACATAATCATAGAAAATGGTAAGGAAGTTCCCCAGTTCCATTTTATGAGAAACACAAGATATATTGTTAAGTTAAAAAGCAAGATGAGGTCAAACATTGTACAGTGCACCATAGGATTTGTTTTTGTTTTTTGGGTACCCAGGGCCTCACACATGTATTCTACCACTGAACTACACCCCCAGCCCTATAGTTTATTTTTTTAAAGAAGAAATGGGATTGGAGGTGTAGCTCAGTGGTAGAGTGCTTCCTTAGCGTGCATGAGCTCTGGGTTCAGCCCCCAGAACCAAAAAGAAGAAAAGAACCTATTTACTTGTATATGTAGGTGTATGCATAGAACATCTCTGGCAAGATGAACAAGAAACCAGAAGTTGACCACCTTTTGGGGAGGATGTTTGATGGCTGGAAAATGGGTGGGAGGGAGACTTTATACAGACTCTTTGGCACCTTTAGAATTTTGTACTATGTGAGTGTATCACTAGTTCCAAAAGGTAGATAAAATTTAAGGGGAAAAACCCTCATAAGATGCAAAGTATTAACTTCCCCCCTTGAGGTTCTCTTGAGGGACCAGAGCATAGGTCATGGCTCTCCAGAAATCTTCTTGTTCATTCGCTGATATCAAGCAAGGGTATTGTAAGGTCCAGCAGAGAGAGAATCAGGGCATATCTTGCTCCTCGTTACTGTCAGGGCTTTCAAATACTCTCTTAGAATCTGAGCCTCAGCGAGGTCGTGTTCTGAATGGACATTTAGTCTGTTCGTTGAATACCTGAATGAATAAAAGAATGTTCACCCACATCCTGTTGTCTACCATACAGAAAAGAAGAGTGACGGGAAGAGTGGACTTTTGCCCCTGGCTCCCACCAAGCCCACCGCACCCATCTTCCTGCAGGGGCTCTCTGATCTCCGAGTCATGGATGGAAGCCAGGTCACCATGACAGTCCAGGTGTCAGGTCTGTCTGTGCGTCCGTCTCCTCGGGGTACATGTGGAAACGGTAATGGTTGCAACATGGGTATTGCTGCCAAGGCCTTGCTCAAGTCATGGACCCACCTAAAACTCAGCATGGGGCCATCAGGTAATGGGCCCAAACAAGTGGGACCTCTCGGCCTCTCTTTACTGCTTCTCTGGGTAGGATATTTTGGATTCAGGGTTAACTAGGCTGGGGAAGAAAATGGCCAGAGATAGAGGAGTGAGATATAAATTTGAAAACATTGTGTGGCCAGTGCATCTGGAAGGTTTGAAAATAGTGCAAAACAAGATTACATGAGAGCTTCCCAACTCTCAGAAGATACTCTCAGTTGCTCTATTCAAATTTCAAGGTGGAAAGAAACGATAGAGGTCCTTCTAAAAGAGGGGAATGGAATAAGTGCATATGGTTTGCACCCTCTTCTGAGATATCCCAGTCCTTACTGGAGGTGAGCGGGCTCTGTGCTTGTGGCTAGGGCAGTGGTAGCTGCCACTGAGTGCAGCTGAGGTTCTTGGCTCCCAATCAGTGCCTCTTACAACTTGTGGGTCACTTTCCTGTTCTCTCAGCTCTTCTTCAACTGCAGAAGCAACAAAATGAGCTGTGAGAGAACCCAGGGGCTCACCCTTGGAGTGATGCTTGGATGATCTCTCTGTTCCTGCAGGCTGGAGACCATGATAGCCCCAGGCAGGTGGCTGGGTCCCCTCCCGTCCACCCTCACGCTGGGTGGAAGTGACTGTTAGACTCCAGGCCTGTGACACCTAACCTACTGCAGACAGATGGCCATCTGATCACTCAATTAAGCTTTTCCAGGGCCTAAAGCCCCCAGCCTGTCTTGGCAGGCCGTTCCAGGGATGGCCTTCCTTTGGAAGCAGAGCTGGTCAGCTCTGCATCAGAAGAACCCTCACCAGCAGCCATTGCTCTGGGCCCCAACAAATTCTAGGAATTCAGACTGGTAAAAATTGATAGTGTTAGCTACCAAGACTCATGTTTGGAAATGCTGTGCAAGCTGATGTCCTGGGAAAACATTTGCATGATAGCAAAATGAAATGCTACCCACACTGTCTTTCTGGTGACAATCTGCAAGGAGGTTGCCATGCAGTTGTCACTGGCCAGCATGTGGATGCCCCCTGCAGAGCAGAAGACATGTGAAGTTTGCACCCAGTGACCCAGTGACCACTTAGAAGTATGCAGCTGTATCAATCCTAATTTTAGAAACCATTCTTCCTGGGTTTTCTTTTCCATCTCTGAAATTGTATTTTCAGTTCGGGGTTCTTGTTTTTTTAGTGATCATAATGAACACACATCAGGCATTTTCCTTGTGTCAGATGCTATTCTAATGGGCACTTGAAGGAAGCTTGATTCACTCAGGCCTTCTGGTAAGCCCACAGGGTCAGTGCTGTTAGAATCCCCGTTCTTCAGGTGGGGGAGCTGAAGCGTAGAATTGAAGCAAGTGTTTAGCACAGTACTAAGTGCAGAGTCATCACCTGGGCACGGAAGGACCTCCCTGACCAGCCCCCCTGCCCTTCTCTTGCTTCAGGGAATCCACCCCCTGAGGTCATCTGGCTTCACAATGGGAATGAGATCCAGGAGTCAGAGGACTTCCACTTTGAACAGAGAGGCACCCAGCACAGCCTCTGCATCCAGGAAGTGTTCCCGGAGGACACGGGCATGTACACCTGTGAGGCCTGGAGCAGTGCCGGGGCAGTTCGCACCCAGGCCGTGCTCACAGTGCAAGGTGAGGCTGAGCTGCCAGGAGGACGGGGGTTGCTGCTGTGGCTACTCCCAGAGCCATGTGGGGCCTGATTTGGTCCCATCCCAGCCCCACGGGCAGCTCCCTGTCAGGTACCTCCAACTCTGGCTAAGTGGAGCTCTCTGAAGTCCCTGCCCTCTCTGGGTTACTGGTGACCAGCTGCTTGGAGTGCTAAGAGGGAAATCTGCAACACACTTACTCACAGTGATAGCTTTTGAGATGAGTTTGGGCTCATTGGTCCTTGCCTTTAGTAAACTTGTACCAGGAGAAACAAGCACAAAAGCAGGGTACAACAGCTCCCAGTCAGATGTGTCTGATGCAGGCCACGGCACCTAGCTGGTGCGTGTACCTCTGGGCTCTTTCTTCTTGCCTTGCAAATTCATGTTAATATTATCCTCAGAGAAATATATCCAAGACAGATTTGTAAGGAGAAAGATGTGCTGTGTTTGTCTGATGGAGGTGATTTCTGGACCTGATGCTTCCATCCCTTCTCGCCGTGGCAAATGGAGAGGGCTCAGTGTGCTGAGGGGCCTCCCTCTCTAGCTCTCCCCTCTCCCAACTTCCAGAGCCACAAGATGGCACCCAGCCCTGGTTCATCAGCAAGCCTCGCTCAGTGACAGCCTCCCTGGGCCAGAGTGTCCTCATCTCCTGCGCCATCGCTGGTGACCCCTTTCCCAGTGTGCACTGGCTCCGAGATGGCAAAGCCCTCTCCAAAGACACTGGCCACTTTGAGGTGCTGCAGAACGAGGATGTGTTCACCTTGGTTCTGAAAAATGTGCAGCCCTGGCACGCCGGCCAGTATGAGATCCTGCTCAGGTGAGTCTGCCTGCTGTCCCTTCCCCCTTCCTCCAATTCTCTGGGCTTCCCTAACTTGGGGCTGGGCAGCCAGGGGAAGCACAAGCTGATGTGAACTTGAGCTTCAAGGTGAAGCGAGTGCAGGCTTGGAGCAGAATAGATGCTGGTGGACAGCCTCCCTGTCTGAGATCAGTTCCCCGGGAGCCCCTGTCGCAGTGCATCCTGGCCTTCGCACATCATGTGGCGTGTAGAGACTATGAAAGCGGGAGGAATGGAGTCAAGGTGGAAACATGGGAGGATAGAGGGAATGTGTTAGTTATCCGTTGCTATGTAACAAATTACCTGAAAACTTAGCAGCTCAAAACCACAAACATTTATTATCTCACATTTCTGTGGGCTGGTATGTTAGTCTTTTTTTCTGTTGCTATAACAGAATACCTGAGGGTGGGAAACTTTATAAAGAAAAGAGTTTTATTTAGCTTATGGTTCTGGAGACCCAGGACCAGGGAGCCACATCTGGTCATGGCCATCTTGCTAGGAGGGTCTTGGGGTGGTGCAGGGCATTACATGGCAAGAGACAGGGAGCATATGTGTGTCCTGGCCCCTCTCCATGTCCCGCCTCTGATATTCAGTCATGGCACCCCACCCTCGTGGCCTATCTAATCTTAATCTCCATCCAGAGGTCCCACAGCTAAACACCACAGTTGGATTAAGTTTCCACTCACCTAATACCTCACAGTGGGAGTAAACTTCACCACATGAATCCTTGGGGGACACAAACCATATCCAAACCATAACAGCTGTGAATTTGGAGGCAGCTTACTTGGATGGGTTTTTTTTTTAAGTTGCAGTCTAGATGTCAGCAGGAGCTGAGGTCTCTGATGACTTGTCTGACTGAGCCATGTGACCTTGCTCTCCACAGGGCTGCTTGAAGGTCTTTATGATATGGCAGCTGGTTTTCCCAGAGCTAGTGATCCAGAGAGAGAGCACAAGTCAAACCTGCAATGTCCTTTATCACCTACTCTCGTGAGCCATGCACTGTCACTCTGCCATTGCCTTTGTGAGAAGTGAATCAGTCAGTGGGGCCCATTCTCAAGGGGAGAATTTAGTTCCACCTCTCAGAGTATCGGAGAATGTGTAGCACTGTAAAACCACTGCAGACGTGTTAACTTTCCCCATCCCTTTTCTCACCTTTTCCAGGTCCTGCTAGGTAAGCTGGGAAGGTAAGCCAGTTTGTCCGCAGGCCTAAAACAGAGTCTGGCCTGTCATTAGTGTTTACAAGCTATTTGTTAAGCAAATATGATCCAAAAGAATGTCCTCCTGTCTTTAAAATGTTCCAGCTCTTAAAATTCTGTACTGACCCTGGATTGATAGAGACGCGATGCTGGCCCAGGACCCTAGGGCTGGTGTAAACATTAAAGAGCAACTGTCTGCACCTCGACCTAGAAATGGGACCTCGTGCCACCCTGAGGGCCGGGTGTCCAGCCACATTGCAAGGAGCTTTCTCTGCTAGACTTTATCACTGTCCCATACTGAGCCCGTCATACTCAAGGCCTTGACCTACAAATATGTTCTGTCAGTACACGCCAAGGCCACTGCCATTGTGGAATGGTGTGCCTACAATAATTGAAAAACCTGGTATGTGCCCCATCCCTTCATGTCCTTTCTGCACTTGTGCTTTATGCTCGTATCAGCTAGCTTTTGCTGCATAACAAACCATCCCAAAACAGTAGCATTTTTTTAAATAGCCATTTTTAAAAAGTTATTTATTATTTCTTAGGAGTCTTTGGATCTGCTGGATAGATCTGCTAATCTGAGCAAGGCTCAGTGGCTCTCAAATGAGCAACTGAGCTTAGTGACCTGCTTGTGATTAGCTGTGGGCTGCTGGTCACCCTTCAACCAGCGATATTCTCAGAACACATGAACCATCTTTGCCCTATGCTTGAGCCAGTTATTACCAAGAGGAGGCCACACTCCTAAGCCATCAAAGAATGAAAACCAATTAGATGTGAAAATACTTGCAGATGAGCTATCTGCGTAGAAGGAGTAGTACTCTGAGACAGTGCTCATATTAATTAAACCAGACATTCTAGAGGAGATGGGCTTTTTATGGGATTTTGAGGGAAAACGAAGGTTGAATCTTGGCCAGTAAGAAAGAGCTTGGCTGTTGAATAGGCTGAGCAAGAAAGGGTGGGAATGGGGAGGGAGAGCGAAGCGAGGGGCAATGGAGTTTTGCCAGGCCGGAGAGGAGGACTGCATTGGGAGGTCAGCAAGCAGACTGTCTGGGGCCAGCTGGGGACAGTCATAAAATTTAGACTGTTGCAGCTGGAAGGGACTTCAGAAGTTATCAGTCCTCCTCCTCATTTTATAGTGGGGGAAACTGAGGTCTCAGTTCATGGACTTGCTTATGGCCACCCAGAGGCCACCCAAAGGCCATGAGCAGAGCTCAAGTTCGAGTCTTCATCTTCTGACTTAAGTCAGATGGTTGTTCACTCTTCTGGCCTATTATGGGGAGTTTCTCTCAAGTGCTGGGGAACCAAGGAAATTGCACTGGCATCTCTACCCTACAGCCCTTGTTTCTTTTCTCTCCCTGAAATCCAGCCTCTTCATTCCTCTGGAAAGCTGCTGCCCTGGCCTTGCTTGTCCTCAGCTGAAAAGGAGCAAGTCAGTGGAAAGTTCTCCTGGGGAGCGTGTGTCGGGCTTGCCAGGGTCCTTGTTCCCCTCCTGCTCTCTGCGACCTAATAGAAGTCAGACCTAGCCCCAGGGAGAAATGCCAGGAAGGACCAGGGAGGCTGTGTGTGTGTGTGTGTGTGTGTGTGTATCTTACCTGTTCCTGCTAAGGTCTTGAGACAGGGATGAGTGAGTTTCTACCTCCCTTCTCCTTCTCATCTAGCTCTTATCTCCTGTACCAAAAGGGGAAATAGCAAAAAGTCAGCTCCAAGTTCCAGCTGTTTGAAAAATTAATAAGTGCCATGAAATTAGTTATTTAAACTAGTTTTGCTTCTAAAACCACCCCAGAGGTGGATGATTGATGATGGGGCAGGATCTAGGGTTTTGTAACCAGAGGGGTGTCTTGTTCAAGGCCCAGAAAGGGGAGGCAGAGGGCTCTTGGAGTTTCTGAAAGCTGAAGGCCGATAGCTCTATGTCCTCTGCGGCAGCCCCAGGATGGGGCCTACGCCTCAGCCCCAGGCATGGTGACAGGGTGTGTGCAAATGTCCAAGACTGCCCAAGATGTTCTCCTAGCTGGTTAGGTTATCTGCATGTGGGACCCAGGCAAGAGACCTTCTGACCTTTGTAGGATCCAAATGAGCCTGCTAGTTGCTTTAAAGACCAGCAGAGACTTACATTTATGTCTGTAGGAGCAGGCAACTTGGCGGCCAGCCTTCGTCTCCCAGTTCTTGGTCCTCAGGAGGTTGCCTGGGTTGGACTGAACAGGAGGCCTTGGGGTTTCTCTGTGTCTGTGTCCCTCACCTTGGGGGCAGATCATGGCAGAGGGCGGAAGCCCTTTACCTGCATCCCCCGGGGAGATATGACTTACTCCAGCCCATGAACAGGGCTTCCCCCAATTCAGAGCCTTGTGGGTTGTGGGCAGTGTAAAGCAGGGCCATCTGGTCAGCATCTGCTCCTGATTTCTCTATCTGGGCCATGTTCTCCTCGTAACAGGAGGAAACTTAACCGGGGATGTGTAGAAAAGGGCTGCCTGCTAAACACAGTGCTTGGGCACCTTGTCTCACAGCTCCATGCCAGCCCTGGGTACTACGATGCTGTGCTTGGAAGAAGAATAGGAAAGACTGGCTGGACACTGGCCAGCAGCCTAAGAAGCAGGACACCAGGGGGCTGAGCTTCACTTCCAACAGGCGCTCTCTTGGTTGTTCTTCAAGTGGCCTGAGGGTGGAAGCATTTCTAAGTGTTGAGAGCTCAAGGTGCCCCACAGGGCCTGGCACTGATGAGGCTGTTTGTGGAGCAAGGAGCACCCTGGGCCCTACAGTTCCTCCTGAGGCTCCTTGAATTGGTGCCCTCTACGGGCCTGAGGCTTTGGGAGGGGACAGGTCGGAGAGCTTGGCAGGGGAGAAGAGAGGAATGCAAAAGCTGAAGTCACAGGAAGTTATCTTAGGTCACCAGGAAGGCACCTGTATTGCCACAGCTTGGGGAAGCATGAGGTCACCATGCTGAAGGACTAAAGAGGAGACCTCAGCTGAAAGGAGGAGGGTTAGAGGGTAGAAAAGATCGACCTGTCCTCACTTCACATGCATCCCAGAGCCCTGAGAATGAGGGCCATGCCATGGGCTGCCAGTGTCTTCCACTGGGAGGGAGATGCCTACCCCCATCCGCACAGCATATGCGGGCACAGGCACAGACATCTGTCCCTGGGCACAGGACCCATGCATGTGCACGTATTTCTAAACTCGGACCTTTGGGAGCAGGTGGACCCCACAGACATATGCATGTGTCCATGTGTGTGGTTGATATGTACACATGCACATCAACATGCACAATCACACACATATCCCAGAGCAGTTTTGTACTGATGAACAGTGTAGGTTGAGTGTGCAAGTTACAGGCCTTAGACTCAGGCAGACTTGGGTCCCAGCCCCACTCCCCACAGTTAGCTCTGTGAGTTTATGCAGATTACTTAACCTATATAGGCCTTGGCTTTCTCACCTAGAGAAAGAGTCACACTGCTGACTCCAACCTAATGGAGAGGTCATAAGATTAAATGAGATGAATTAGGTAAAGAACCTGTCACAGAGCTTCGCCTATCTGCTGTGGAGTCTGGGTCATTCTTGGCCCCTGCAGGCTACTAAGGTGGGCACATCCAGGGGACTGAGTGGAGCCCGGAGAGTCCCAGCACTGCCTCATATAAATCCCTGAGCTGCCTCTTAAATGGGCATAATCATGCCCCACACCTTTCTAGCATGTTGCAGGGAACAAGAAATACAAAGGATGTGGAAGTCACAGGGTGTGTATAAAACACAGTCCTTAGGATCGTGGGGTCCTCTTGGCTCTCAGACCTGGCCCAGTCTTCCCCCAACCTGAGCAGACCCTGTCAGCTGGACAGAGCTCAGAAAGACCAGCAGGTGGCAGGCTTGCATGGTTCAGCCCCTTCCCCTGAGCACAGGGGCCTCAGCTGGCCGCGCACCACAGGAGACCCAGCCTTCCCGTGAATGTGAAGAACAGGAACCCCCTCGCCCCCACTCCACTGAAGAGAGAAGAGAAAAGGCCACCGTGTAGGGAGACAACTGTTAGGCTTTGAACACAGAAAGTTCTCATCCCAGTGCATTGGCTGATGCTCTGGGGGCAGTGTTCACTTCAGGCTGTCTTCTTCTGTTGCTTTCTTCTTCATATTTTATAATCTGCCTAAAGAAAAGCATTCTCATGTCTAGATGCCCAGCTTACTTGCTGCCCAGGGACTTTCCTTGTCTTCTTTTAAAAAAAGAGCTGGGAACATGAAGGGTGACCTCATGTTTAGGGAATCCAGCCCTAAACCTAAGCCTGGAGTGAATGTCACAGCTAAGCCTGTGACCTCCATCCTCTCTGGTGGCCAAACAAGCCTTCAACCAAGTCCATACTTGCCTCATACCCTTCACAGCCCTGGGCTGATCAGGCCCTTTGCCCAGGAAGCCTCTTGATCTCTGTTGGTCCCTTGAATTCTTCAGGAACCAGGTCGGCGAATGCAGTTGCCAGGTGTCACTGATGCTACAGAACAGCCCTGCCAGCCCCCTCGCTCGGTAAGTGACCCTGCCACCAGCCCACCTTCCTCCTGGCCCCTCAGCTCCAGCCCAGCAGCTTGGGATTGTTTTTGTCCTCCAGCTGAATCTGCCTGAGCCAAAAGGGAGAGATTGGAAAGGGGTTGAGGGAGGGAGGCAGAGGGAAGGGGAGGATGATTTTTTTTTTTTTTTTTTTGCACACACCCTTATAAGGCTACTGAAGTCATTACCGATGTAATAAACCAACTAAGCAAGCAAGAGCTCTCACCAATGTTCCCTTCTATAAACACTGGGAGCTGACCGGCCCCCAGCTCTCTCCCCCTTCCTCTCTACCCCCCGCCCTCAGGGAATTGCTCTCCCTTGACGTTTCTGGCTTACCCGGCCCCTTTTCCTCCTGCTACTTTCCTTTTTCCCTTCACTGGTTGCAGGGGGCGGGAGCCTGCCAGCTGCGAGGGCCTCTGTGGTGAAGTTGGTGCTGATGGTGGCGGTGACTGTGATGGGTCCCTGAGCCCCGGCTGGCTAGCAAGAGGGCAGGGTTGGCCGGAGGAGGAAGACACTGAGGACGTGCGGGGGGTGCTGAAGAGGCGAGTGGAGACCAGGCTGCACACGGAGGAGGCGATCCGCCAGCAGGAGGTGGAGCAGCTGGATTTCCGTGACCTCCTGGGGAAGAAGGTGAGCACCAAGACCGTGTCAGAAGAAGATCTCAAGGAGATCCCAGCTGAGCAGATGGATTTCCGTGCCAACCTTCAGCGGCAAGTGAAGCCAAAGACTGTGTCCGAGGAAGAAAGGAAGGTGCATAGTCCCCAGCAGGTCGACTTCCGTTCTGTCCTGGCCAA
Organism: Erethizon dorsatum; assembly: GCA_028451465.1. Lineage (NCBI taxonomy): Eukaryota > Metazoa > Chordata > Mammalia > Rodentia > Erethizontidae > Erethizon > Erethizon dorsatum. Next base: position 59,204,729 of record CM051831.1, read on the forward strand.
GAAGGGGACTCCCAAGACCCCTGGGCCTGAGAAGGCACCAGCTCCAAAACCTGCCACCCCAGATTTCCGCTCAGTGCTGGGCAGCAAGAAGAAATCACCAGCAGAGAATGGCAGCAGCAGTGCTGAGGCCCCAAATACCAAAGCCCTGGAAGGTCTCACGCCTGTGGGCAACGCAGAGCCTGCAGGGGCCCTGAAACCCATGGGCAATGCCAAGTCTGCTGAGACCCTGAAACCTGTGGGCAACACCCAGCCTGCAGAGACTCTGAAACTTGTGAGCAACACACAGCACTTTGGGTCCCTGAAACCCATGGGCAACGCTAAGCCTGCTGAGACCCTGAAACCCGTGGGCAATGCCAAGCCTGCTGAGACCCTGAAACCCCTGAGCAATGCCAAGCCTGCTGAGTCCCTGAAGCCCCTGAGCAATGCCAAGCCTGCTGAGTCCCTGAAGCCCCTGAGCAATGCCAAGCCTGCCGAGACCCTAAAACCATCCAGGAAAGAAGAACTCAAGATGGAAGTTAAGAATGATGTGAACTGCAAGAGAGGGCATGCAGGGGCCACAGATAATGAGAAAAGACCAGAGAGCCAAGGCACGGCCCCAACCTTCACGAAGAAGCTACAAGATGTCCGTGTGGCAGAGGGTGAGAAACTGCTACTCCAGTGCCAGGTGTCCTCTGACCCCCTGGCCACCATCACATGGACATTGAATGGAAAGACACTTAAGACCACCAAGTTCATCATCCTCTCCCAAGAAGGTAAATGAGGGTGGGAGCCAGGGCCACCGTGAGCTCCTGGAGCTTCTGGTCTGGTTGATGGCCATTTATAGCCCATAGCCTTGAGTTTGAATGTCTGGCCCCTGTCCCCTCACTCATAGGATGCCTTCCCTCTCAGGGCCTTGGGTACATGCCCCTTGCTGGGAGTGAGGGTTTGGAGTCTGATCCTTTGGCACATGCCTGTGTCTCCGTCCCTGTCTGGCAGAACCCTCTAATTGCTATCCGCACAGGGCTCTCCAGAGTAGACCTGGGCTGGAGCTGGTGCCTGGCCTCCCCTGAGTGGAGAGGGCTCTGCCTGTAGGCTGGGAAATGGGGACATGGGGCTGGAGCCTGCCAGGGACTTGGAGCTAAGAGCTGTGAAAGCGGAAGCAGTTTGGGTTTGGGGAAGGGTGCACAGTGACAGGATGCAATGGGACTGTGAGTTGGGGTCACAGACAACTTAATTTTTAGAGCATGGTGGATTTGAAGGGTGCTATGGGGAAAGGCAGAAACCCAAAGCAGCCCCGACGGCAGACAGAGCTGCTCGCTTCCTAATTTGGATGAGACTTCTGTTTGCTGCTATTTCACATTCTTGGGTGGGGTTGGGGGTTAAATCCTGCTCTATGTAGCCTTTTGGGGTCTGGAGTTCTCAGATGGGCCAGTTTGTTCCTGGAAAAGAGGGAGACCGAGAGGAGGTCCCCTCCTGGCCCTCAAGTTGGCTGGAAATGTTCTTGTAAATCCCAAGTGTGGGCAAGAGTTCCGAGGCCAGCAGACACCGCACGCCCCACTCTGGGGCCTTTGAGGGATGGACCTGCCTGAGCCGGAAACTGGCACCAGAGGCTCTGGCCAGGGCAGGGCACAGACAAGCTCCCCAGGTGATGGCATCTGCCCTTGAGTGGCAGAAGGTGGCCACTGTGCGGGCCAAGTGGGCAGGTCCCCACACATGCATATCAGCTGAGATGTCAGAGCTGCTCTTCCTCTCTCCCTCAGGCCATCCTCTGGTCACAGCCTTCTTCACTCCCTCCCTGCCCCTCATCCTATCTCCTTCTCTTCAAACCTGGAAGGAGGCATTTAAAGATAGCCATGACCCTGTCCACGGTTCACTCTGCATCTCAGACAGCAAATCTAGAATGCCCACGCTTGTGGAATCTAAATGCTGAAGGGGAAATTGGAGAATTCTCTGAGCAGAGAGAAAACTGTTACTTTCTGCAAATGTCTCGACACTAACTTTTTCACATGGACGTCCCCAGTGTGGCAGTGTTCTCCGCAGTGCATCTCCTCATCCCTCTTCCTCTGCTGGCTCCGTCAGGTGATGTCCACACACAGGTGGTCCTGGGGGATCCCTAGGTGGCTGAGATGTCCAGGGCCATAGATGCCTCTGGCCTTCCTTGGATGCCTCTGAATCCTTGTTCAAACTGATCGGAAACTGGCCAGGAGCATTTCCCAGGTCACCCTGGGGTGACCTTTTGGAGGATGTAGGTTGGGCAGTTGGCACCTTTGGGACATGTGTAGAGACATATGAGGTCTATGATGCAACCTCAGAGAAACAGGTTCTGATGGGGCGGGAGGATCCCTAAAGCTATTTGTGGGCTGTTAGCCACTGGCTTCTCATGCCTTGATGGCCTGAAGCAGGTTTATACGCTGGTCACTGGGTATTAAAGGGCATAGAAATGCCAGCTACTCCAGCATTGCCTCCCATGAAAACTGTCCCAAAGGGAATAGTTAGGTCCAAAGCAGCAGCAGACATGATTAAAGGAGGGCTGGCACAAGAAGAGAGACTGGGGCAGGGGGATTAGATACAGCCCCGAAGCAGACTTTAAGTGATGTTATAAATATTTTAAATTTCATTTTAAAATAAGAAAGTCTGTATCTGTTGAACATCATGTGCCAGACACTGTCCTAGGCGTCTAACATTTTCCATTCACTTAACCTTCTCGTGGCTACTCTAATGTCCCTCTAATAGACAAGTACCTCACCCAGGCCACACAGCTCATAAATAACAGAGCTGGTACCGGAACTCAGATGATTGAGTTCCCATGTCTAAACAAAATGTTGAAAGACAGATGATGCACCCTGGGCTGGCCACGTTTCTGGTATTTTCCCTGCGGTGGAGGGGGTAGACTTTGAAACCGGTCTGTGTTGCCACAGTAGAAGGGAAAGTGTCTTGTCTCAAAATATTAGTCTGGTCTTCTGTTCCTGCACTTGCCAAGTCTTTAAGAAGCTGTGTTGTGTGTGTTTTGTCAGGGAGAAAGTGTATCTTAATGCTTATCAGTTGCTACTTCAGCAGGTCCTCCTGCAGGGAGCTGGTCCCCTGCAGGGAATGGGGTAGGGGGTACAGGACTAGACAGAGGACACAAGCTCACAGTGATAAAACTGTTACAGCCGAGTGCCCTGAGAGTGGCAGGAGGAGCTTCTTGGAGCAGGAAGAGGGAAGCTAAGTTCTGGAGCCACTGGGAAAGGCTGGTGGGAAAGACCTGGCCTCTGTCTGAGCTCGGAAGGCAGGCCAGGTAAGCCTTAGGCAACAGGAAAGTGTGCAGAAAACGGGCTTTCCATGCAGTGTGCAGCAGCAGAAAAGGCAAGCTGCTCATAGCCCATCTGTGAAGAGAAGGGCTTGGTCCTGATTTCATCCTGCATCTCACCAAGAAATCTGAGTTAAAAGCAATAGAGAGCCATGCAAGATCTTGGAGTAAGGAACACTGTATGCAAAGCTGGCTTGAGAAGTTTTGTCTGCCCAAAAGACAAACATGGCGCCTGCTGCAAAGGTTGGGGGAAAAGGTGGTGAGGCCTGGATTAGCAGGGTAGGCAAGGCCATTGCAAAAAGCCAGCCAGGGCGAGAAGCAAGGACAGAAGAAAACCTCAGCATGCAGGAAAGGCAGGGTGGGGTGGGGCTAGGAGAGGAGGAAGGGGTGGCAGACCACCGGGTGTGGGCGTCTGGGCCACAGGGATGGTGTCAGTAGAAATAGGGAAGCTTGGGGTTTGAGGCAGTTCACAGGGAAGAAAAAGGGATTGGCTGTGTCTGTCTGACTGTCCTTCCCACCTGCTCAGGACCTCCCTGCCCCCATTCCTCATGTGGACCCCTCCCCGCCCCACTGCACTGACCCCCATCCTGTCATCTCCTCTACCATCAGGCTTCATTTGCTCCAGGATGCCTTCCCAGACCGCTGTCACTACTTCAGCCAGAGACCCGCGCCCTCCTCTCTGCCCAGCCACATGCATCTGTGTGCCGCCATGCCAGTCATGCTCTGTAGTTTTAGCAGCTTCTCTGATGTCTGCAGCTTGGGTGAGCCTCAGAACCTGCATCTGTTAGCACTGAGGACATCCCGAGAATAGTTGTGACCATTGTCAGCTGGAGCTGACCAGTCACCCTTAGAGAGACGGACACACAGAGACACTACACAGAGACACTCTTCCTGTCCCTACACCCTAGAGCTGCAGGATGGTGGAGTTCAGAGTGACACCAGCCAGGCTGGCCTCGTGGCAGGCACCGGGTGACCTTTTCTATACCTGTCTTGGCTTCAGGGTTGGAGGCAATGGCCCATGACCCCAGGGCAGTGTTGAGGTGACCTTGAGATACGATTTTATCTTTGCGCTTTGCTTTCTGCCCCAGGCCTGGCTTCCTCCAGCCAAGCATTTCCCGCAGTCTAATTATGAGGATTTATTGTTGTTGCTGTTTTCAAGAGATGATTCATTTTTAATTGCCTTCAGGGAGGAATCTTGTGAAGGCTTTTTCAAACTTACGTAAGTTCACTCTACAAAAGGTAGAGTCCTGCAACACCTACTATGTGCAAGGCACTGTGCTGCCTCTTCCCTCGTCCACTTGAAGACATCTGAATAGGACTTTTTCCTTCTAAAAACTCTTATCTTTCCTTCTAACCACTCTTATCTTTCCTTCTAAAAACTCATCTTTGCTTGGGTAGATCTCGCCAGATCACCTGCTGCAGAAATGTGTCTTTGTCTTTCTCAGAATGACAATTACTTTTTTTTTGTGTGTGTGGGTACCGGGGGGTCGACCTCAGGACCTTGCGCGCCAACAGGCACCCATGCCGCTGAGCGATATCACAGGCCCCTTTTTCGTATGTGGGATCCGGGAGTCGAACTCGGGCCCTTGCGCTTGCAAGGCAGGTGCTTACGCCGCTGAGCCATCTCACCAGCCCGACAATTACTTTTTACTGTGATTGCATTCCAGACTCAAGAAGAGGACTCTTGATAGACATGGTCACTGTCCCCAGGGCTAGTGCAGGAGATGGGCACGTGTTTCAGCAATGGCCTTGAGAGACACCTTGGTAACAGTGAGCTTGGGATAACACGGGAGCAGAAGAGGTACAGCTAGGGCTGGGGGCTTAGAGGTGACATGGAGGGTAATGTGCCTGAGGTGGTTGTCTGGAGGTGAGTCTCCCTGTTGGTCTGAGCCTGCCAGGTGGGCCAGGCCAGGGAGGCCCTGCCAGCTGAAGGAGCCTCCTAGCTGGGCGGCCAGACCTTCAGATGGCTCCTTGCCTCCTGCTCGTCCCCTCCTCCCTCTGCCCACCCACTCAGGAAGGAGAGTTGGGAAACCTTCAGACGAAGAGCTTTTACTCCCGGGCTGGGAGGCGCTGAGTCTACTCCTGACCTCTCCCATCCCCCTTAGTCCCATCCAATCAGCCCCACTAGGCTGAGGCTGCGCAGAAAAAAAACCTCTGGGAAACAGTTTTCTTGTGGAGGTCAGGAATGAGCTGACCCACAGGAAATACCAGATTCTTCATCTGGGAGAGCCAGCATCCCAGTCCTCCAGCCCTCCCCCCGCGCCCCGCCCTCGCATGTGGCCACGGCCCTGGCCAGTCCAGCTACAGGGTAGAGCTGGGGGGGCAGAAGGCGGGGCCCCATCCAGTGCGCCACTGCCCTCCTCTCCTGTCACTCTCTGCATTGTGTAACCTTTTGGCTTACAGCCAAAGGCAGCCAGGGGACCGAAACTGAAAGGAAACCAAGGATTTGAACTGGATGTTCTTTGGGGGTGGGATTCTGTTCCCAGAGCCTTAGTCCTACCCAGGACCCAGGAGAGAAAATTGCAAGGTGGGGTCAGTTTCCTCTAGGCCTCAACTCTGGGATCAGAGACCATCTTAGCCTCCTCCTGCCCACCCAGATGAGTGGAGATTTCTCCCTAGGAGGCAGTTATCCTCATTCCATTATTTCTGTGCCACCTGGTTCTAGCTCTCATGCCAGACTTTCTAAAGATCCAACCTAAATTCTTTTGGCTACAGTTCCTGCAAATTGTCTCCTAACTCAGTGGGAAGAGACCGTGGCCCATTGTCCTTCAGGAGAAGGACTGATCGTGATAGATATGATCACTGTCCCCAGAGCTAGTGCAGGTGAGGCCTTCCAAAAGGTAGGGTCTGTTGAAGAATGTAAGATCAGTAATTCTGCCCCAGGAAAATATCAGGCCTTTACTTTCTCCCCCAGCCTGAGTGAGATTCTCTGGCCCAAACTGATGTCATTTTTCCTCTTCCTGGGTATCCTTACATTTGTTGGTCAGGTCTGTGCATCTGTCTAAAAAGGAGAAGGGACCAGGAATGAGTGTTTTTTTTGGGATCAGAAGACCCCCATGGGCATAGTGCCCTCTGGCCTCCCTTTTGGTCTCACTCCCCTCATCTCATACATAACACCCAAGGGTGCACACAACTCTGCCCTCCTGGCACCAGTGGTTCTGGCTCCGTCCTCCCCTCATATGATGCTGCTGCCCTGATAGCAGGCAGCCTTGGGCAGGACACCATGCTGTTGGCTTATCTGTATGTCGGAAGGTAGGCGCTAGGATGCTGTTGCCCCTGCCTGTCCCATCAGGCCCCGTCCTTAGCTGGCCTCTCCTCATCCCATGAGGGAAACACATAGGAGGGGCCCCCTGAGGAGAAATGACCAGCCCTGGACAAAAGCTGGGTGGGCAAGGGCCAGACCCCAGATTCCTATGTAGGCCAGTCTGACTCCCCTCCCCCAGCCAGGCCATGATAGGGTTGTTGGAGGTGAGAGTAAACACAGGTGAGGGTGGTAGGGAAAGGAGGCCATCCCCACCCAGCTAGGAGGTGACCAGAGGCCTGGCCCTATGGGGAGGCAGCCCCAAGTGATCCCCCGGCCCAGTGCCATGCATTGGCCACTGTTCTTCAGCTCAAACCCTATTCCTTAAAAAGCCAGCCCCACAGTCGCAGGTCATAGTCCAACAGCTATCCTCAGAGTACTGCCTTGGGCTTGGCAGAGGCCGTCCCCAGCCTGTCTCCAGCAGATCTGAAACCTGTGTCTGACTCCTTGTTCCTCTTGGTGTGCAGGGTGTGTCCCCTTGCTCCCTCTCTATACTGCGGCCAGAGGCTATTTCTCTCCCTGCTTCTGTATCAGGTTCCCAAGGGAGGGCTCTCCAGAGGAGGAGAGATATCCAGAGGCTCACACTGAGGCAGCAGCTCTGTTGGGTACAGGATGTCAGCAGAGTCCCCTGGCTTCCACGAGGAAGGGGAGTTGCTTTGCACCAGGCCTCTGCCCTGCTGTGTGCAGACCCTCATCTCTCATGCACCAGATGCCAGCACAGTGTCCACTCAACAGCTTTTTCTTCTTCCTCCAGGTTCACTGTGCTCTGTCTCCATCCAGAAGGCTCTGCCCGAGGACAGGGGCCTGTACAAGTGCGTAGCCAAGAACGGTGCTGGCCAGGCAGAGTGTTCCTGCCAAGTCACCGTGGACGGTAGGTTGTGCCCACCACTACCACCACACATGGACTCCCATCTCTCAGCCCCTCACAGACCTGAATGGAAATGCCCCAGATGTCCCCAGCCCTACCTAGGCATTCACTGGATGGGCGTCAAGCTGTTCTTGCAAAAACAAGACAGGGAAAAAAAAAAAAAAGTGGCAGCCCTGCTTACAGCCTCTTCCTGTGCCCCACCAGGAGGAGGGGCAGGTTACTTTCTCCGCCCCTTCCAGACCTGACCCCCACCCAGAGCCTTGTGGGTGGGGAAGCTGGGCACCAGGGCACCAGGCAGGAGAGGGGCACACCCATAGGAAAATGACAAGCTATTTACAAGCCATAGTAACAAGTGTGAGGGCCGGAGCACAGAGCCAGAGTGGGGCCTGAACGTGAGGAGGGCAGAGTGCGGGCAGTCATCCTTCCAAGGTGAGTTGGGCCGAGTCTCGGGGTAGAGGGGACAGGGCTGCCTCTGCTGGAAGCAACAAACAATCACAAGACAGCAGGGAGAAGCAGGAGATGTGGGAGAAAGAGCAGCCCTGCCAGGTCGTCTCAGGAAGGGGCAGGGCCCAGCAGTGAGGCCTGGGATTTGTCCTAAAGAAACGCAAGAAATGTGCATTTGTGACTCTTCTCTCCATGAGAGGCACAGAAGTAGAAACAGGATAAAATGAGCCTTGGGAAGGTTTAAACTAACACCCTCATTATTTTTTAAATAATTTTTTTTTTTGTGGAGCAGGGGATAGAATGCATACTAGGTAATCACTTTACCACTGAGCTACATCCCCAGCTCCAACACCCTCATTTTACAGATGAGGAAACCAAGGCCCTTTGGACAGGAAGAGCAGCCTGCACGAGGCTCTCTACCCCATGGAGGTCCAAGCCTACAGGGGTTCGAGCCAGGGCAGAACTCTATCTTGAGATTTTCAACCCAGTGCCCATTCTTTTATTTGGTACTTGCTTGGAAATGTCTAAACAGGTAGTTTTGGGAAAACAATTTCTTGCCCTTGAAATGCCTGGTTAATAACTATCAGTGACATGTCAAAAACTACTGTCCAAATAAGGCATCTTGAAGAGCAGCTTTGTTTTTTTCTGGCTCCTAAATGGGATCACTTGAGTCCTAAAATCCTAACCTGTTTTACTGCCTTACCACAAGATGTAGAATCTTTGTCTTCATTCTGGATTTCGTAATCCAGCTTCCCAGTCATAACACTGAGATCTACATACATAGTGGGAAGAAGGGAGAAATGTCATATAAAGAAAAAACTTTTAAAAACACACTATTGGGCCGGGGATATAGCTCAGTGGCACAGCGCCTGCTTGGCAAGCACAAGGTCCTGAGTTCAATTCCTGGTACCAAAAACACAAAACAAAACCAAAAAAAAAAAAAAAAAAAACACTATAACAGTGTATATAAAATTGTTAACAGACCAAAAAAAAAAAAAAAAAAGTGGAGCTGCAATTGGCTACTCTTGTGTCCTTCTCACTGGAGTTCTGAGAATACTTCTCACAGGGTTCAAGTCTGAGGAAGCAGATCTGCAGGGTCAGAATTCATGGTCAGCTTAGAACAGGGCTGTGGCGCACACTTGGAGGCTTTAGGCAGCGGCAGAGGCCCCTGCTTCCTCCTCTGTGTGTCTCTCTTCGCCTGGGCCATCACCCAGGTCAGAGTCCTGCTGCTTTACCTCTAGGTAGTGTTGTGGTATTCCTGGCAGCCTGACTGGGAACCTTTCTTCTAACAGCCCTACCGTTCCCGTGGGACTCACGCTGGCTCCCACCCGTCTCTGAGCCATAAGGAAGCCAGACTGCTAATGAAATGACCTGCTTTTGGAAGCCTTGGCCTCTTAAAGTCCTGTTGACATGGTTAGAGGCAGGCAGGAGAGCAATTGATTCTCCTTATCTGTAAAGTGTCAGCACTTTTTCCAGATTGTTTGCAAAATGAAATTTCCTTTTTCCCTATAGAGTATATTTGGGAGTTCTTTTCTTTTTCTTTTATTCTTTTAAGGTTTAGGGAATTCATTCTGCAACTTAAGGGGCTTTGTTTACCAGAGGTCAGCCAGAAGATCCTCTCACTCTCCCCCAAGGATGACATCATCACTTATCTCTAGTTCCTTCAAAGGCAGCCTTGGCCCTAGCTGTAAACTGGGAGCTGGGTCTAGGAAGAAGAGCTGGGAAAATGATAGGCGAGAGACCAGCTGAGATAACAGGACTGGCTCTCAGTTAATTGGGTTTGGTTTTGTTTTGTTTTCAGGGAGAGACAAAAGGCAGCCCTCTCCACCCTTTCCTTCCCCACTGCTGTGCTTGGAGATGTATCAGTGTCCTGTATGCTGAGTGGGCTCCTTGGAGCTACGCCAAGCTGTTTCTCCATCGAGACCCACCTCCAAGCAAACAGCGAGGGACTGGGGTCTTCCTGCCGCCTTCAGCACACTGTGCCTCCTTTGGGCTGGTGCTCTCCCTAGCTGGTTAAGCTTTCTGTCTTCGTTCTGTCCTCCCCTCCTCTTTGTTCTCCTCATTCCCTGGGCATGACACTCTGAAATCCCAGTGAATGCGAGGACCCTTGGAGATTGTAAGCCAAATTTGGAGTGTATGTGGGCTAGCACATCTTTTTTAAGAGAGGGGTCCATATTTATAATCAAATTTTCAGGAGCCATGACTTCAACTACTTTGAAAGAACTAGTTGCCCTAAGGAGCAGCCAGAATTGAATTCTCGAGCCCAGTAATTGTGTGGGTTTCCATTTGTTCTCCTTCTCCCTGACCACTGGGTAGGACCAGTCCTGCATCCTCCCAAGGGGCAGTGAGGTCCCTTTTCACTGTGCCGACTTCAGGCCGGCTTCCCCCTACCACTCAGGAGGACCCCTAAAGTCACTCGCTGTCACTCACTCAGCCTATGCCTGATGTCATGAAGCCCACATCTGTAACCACTGATGCCTTTCAAGACGCCATAAAAAGGAGCCCAATAGGGCTCATGGGCTCTTCTGTGTTATCCACACTACTGCTTCTTTTTTTTTTTTTTTTTTTTTTTGGTAATAGGGATTGAACCTAGGGTCTTTGCACTGAGCTACATCCCTGACCTTTTTTGTATGTTTTACTTTTTTATTTTGAGAGAGAGTCTTGCTAGATCACTAAGTTGCCCATGCTGGGCTCAAACTTGGCAATTCTCCTGCCTCAGCTTCCCAGAGAACTGGGATTATAGGCAGCACTACCATGCCCAGTTTCTTTTCTTATGTAGTGAAGTAAGGGGAGAAAGCTCAATAAAGCAGCACATCTGGCTTTTAAAATCATGCTGTTTGGGTCTTTCTCCTGTGAAAAAGAGTGCTTGTATACCTTTTATTTTCTTTCCCCCAGTACTGGGGGTTAAATCCAGGACCTCCCACATACTAGGTAAGCACTCTACCACTGAGCTACATCCCCAGCCCTATTTTAATTTACCTTTTTGAGACAGGGTCTTGCTAAGTTGCCCAGGGTACCCAGAACTTGCCATCATCTGTCTCAGCCTCCAAGTAGCTGGGGTGATAGACGTGTACCACTGTGCCCAGCTGGCACACTTTCTTGATTATTGACATACTACCCCTCCTCCCAAACTCAGAAGGCAAGTGTTGGTCTGTCGCATCCAGAAGGGAGCAGAAGCCTACTGTGGGTAAGGCTGCCAGAAAACTCACCCGGGGAGATAAGCTGACGTGTAGTGCCTGCCGTGCCCCTTTGCAGTTCCAGTTTATGCGCATGGACAGACTACCTTTCTCAGTGAGCAAAGGCTCAGAGAGGGCCCCAGCCTTCCCACCTCACACAGGCAGGACTCGGGTGTGCCAGGTGCCTTTCTGTGAGCTGATGCCGTTCCCAGTGCAGGGGTTTACTTGGCAGGCCCCACTCTCCAGGAGAATCTGTTCTCCCTGCTCCCAGCCCTCCCTGCTGGGAGTCCTTCTTTACATGAGACTAGTGACTTGCTGCTTGTGATCAGACCCAGATGAGGGGTGAAGAAGTCCTTTTTAGGCCAGTATCCTCAGACAGGTGTCAGAAGCCACCCTGGCCCCTCGCTGGCTCGTCCTGCCCTTTGGAGCTCAGGCCTGGCTTCCCAGGCACCCAGCCTTGATGGCAGTGAACGTGGGGCTTCATGACCATGGAGGGTGGTACATGTCTTGTAGGAGGGGAGTTCCAGTGGACACCTGTGCCATCACTTGTCATTCAGCAAATACTTGACTGCCCACTGTGCCCAGCACTGCTGTCAGGGCTGGTGTTACCAACAGCACGTAAGACAGAAAATGTTCCTGCTCTCAAGACTGGACAGTCCACGAAGGGATGGGGGGACGGTAATGCAGATGAACAGATGTGTCGTCATCTCAGGGAATACCTCGCACTGTGAAGAAGCACAGCTGGATAAGGGAGAGGGTGCTTCCTGAGGCCTCTTGAGGATGGGACATCTGAACGGAGACCTGCAGGAAGTAAGATAAGGGGTCGCCACTAAGAAGAAAGAGGTGACAGCAAAGCTATGTTTGTGCATTCCAGGAAGAGGAAGGAGGCCAGGCTGGTGGACCACAAGCCAGGGGCAAAGCAGTAGGAAATGAAACTATGGAGGGCCAGGACCAGGTCTTTAAGGCCAGGGGCGCTGTGACAGAGAAGCCAGATTTTATCCTGAGTGTGGTGGAACAGTGCTGACGCCTGATCACTCACGGTGTCTTTAGCTGACGAGACTCAGGGAAGGTAGGAGGAGAGCAGAGAGATCAGATGGCAGGAGGCCATGGCACCTTAGACCAGATTATTGCCGGAAGAGACAGGAGTGACTGGGTTCATAATCCAGTCTGAGGTAGAGCTAGTAGGATTCTCTGATGAGCTGAATATGGGGGGTGAGGGTGTCTGACATCTTCACCTGGTCGAAGTCTTCATTTTTGTGGAGGAGTAAAGAACAAGAGTGGTATCAGCCACGAAAATCAGAAGGCTGGGGCTGGGCGCAGTCAAGAGTTTTGTACCAGTGAAGTTGAAGGTGCCCAAGGGTGCTGGTAGGCAGGCATCCAGATAATTCTGAAGCTGCGGAGGAAGGTCAGAGCTGGAGGTAGGGTACAGAGAGCCACCTGCGTGCTGTGGTCATGAATGCTCTGGGATTGAAAGAGGTCCCTAAGGGTGACTGTAGATGGAAATGGGATGAGGAAGGCCGAGTCCAACACTGAGAAGTAGGGGCAAGACAGGGGTCTGCAAAGAAATGGCCACAGAGGGAGAAGAAGAAATCCGAAAGAGGGAAGAGTCCCAGAAGCCAAGTGTGAAACTCTCAAGAAGAAAAGAATAATGAGGACCAATGTGTCAAATGCTGCTGCCCAGGAAAGATGAGCCTAAGTGCTAGCCACTGGATGTGGCCACATGGAGATCACTGGTGACCTTGACCAGAGGGCTTCCAGAGAGTAATGGTGGCCTCACCGGGGGCTAGTCAACACCCCCTGACCGGCTGGGTGGGGATCTAGACCAAAGCCTCGGCTTCCACCCACTACTGTCCACTGTCACCGAGACCATCAGGGCCTTCTGATTACTGCTGCACTGACCTGGATTCACCCTTCCTTTGTTGGTGTCAGCTCTGCCATGTTCCTCAGTCCATTTCTACTTTCACATTTATTCTTTAAGTCATCACAGGACACTAAGGGTATTACGTTGAACTAAACAGAACTGCTGCTTTTGTAGGTCAAAAGTTCTTAACATTGCTGAGAGGTATAGTTCCACCTGTTATGAGCTTCTAAAGCACGTAGCCCAGAGCTTATGTGGAATAAGTTCCAAGTAAATGTCACATATTATTTTACAACTCCCTCCTCCTTCATTCTTCTACTGAGATGTTGTTATTCCCATTTTCCAAGTGAGGAAGATCGGATGCAGAAAAGTTCAGGAACTTACCCAGGGACACACAGCCATTAAATAGCAGAGCTGAGAAGGAGCTATCTCTTATGCTAGCATGCTGCTCGCCTTCACGGGAATAGAGAGCCCAGGAAGGAGGAGTGGGCCATCTCGGGAGAGGCTAGAGCCCAGCCCTCCATCTTGCCCCCCAGTGGAGTTCCTGAAACTCAGGCCCTCTCCCATATCCCCCGAACCTCACTCCCCTACCTGGGATCAGAGCCCAGGGATCCACCTCTTGCAGGAAACAAAAGAAGAAATGCCGCCTTGGAGGACTCCAGAGCTAGCCCACAGTGGAAGGGGTGAGGCATTGTCCATGTAAGGACGTTTCCCTCTCTCTTCAGTGGCCCCCCACTTCCCCACACACACATCTTCCTCCCCATGCTTCTTCAAGGGCACAACCAGGCCAGCAAAGGACTCCAGCCCTGGGGCCCAGATCTAGAAACAAAGTTCAATTTCATCATGAAATGATTAAAATAGACCAAAAATACAAGCTGCTCTTAAACTTTTATTACTATTATTTTTATCCCCTGGGCAGCTGTGTGAGCACAAAGCTGTTTTTGATTAAGCACATGGTCCTTCCAGCCCATTCCTGTCTGCGATTCTCATGGAGGCCTAGTGGCTCTGCTTCCCTGGTGCGGCCCCATGGCATGTGCATAGCCCCTGACGGAACTGGCATTTGATGGAGGGGCTCCCCGTGGGTCTCCAGGTCTGCAGCGTGCCTGGTTTGAAAGCGAAACCTGAGCCCTTTCCTCATGGCCAGATGGAAAGATAAGGTGCAGTGCAGCTTCCCAAGGCAGGGCTCAAAGCACCACCAGGCAGCGCCTCACACATCCAGTGAGCATGCAGCATCCCCGAGCCTAGGAGAGGGGCTGGTCGAGGGGCTTTCTGGAGGTGGAGAACATTCAAGCTGATTCAGCAGGAGGGAGGAGAATGCAATTACCTGGAGGAGTGAGTTGATTCAGGTACATGACCCTTCTTGGCTCTCCAAGGCACTCTTCATTCTCCCCTTTGGGCCCTGGGACACTGTGAGTTACAGAAAATAAGAGCCGTTGCCTTTGTACAGATTGGAAGCACAAACACAGGGTGGATGAAATGATTTGCCGATGTTTTCAAGGCTGCTGATAACAAAGCCAAAACCAAACTATGTTCTCTCAGTCCCTACAGTCAGGATTCTTGGAAGTAAGCCCAGCATGACCCATGAAGAGAGAAGGAATCTCAGTCCCTACTGCCCTTCTTTCAGGGCAGAAAAACTGGGCTTCTCATCCTTTTCTTGTTTGTGCCCCAGTTTCCTCATCAGTAAAAAAAGAACGCTGCTCTTTCTTTCTCTGCCTCGTCTATGCTCTGCAATTTACCAGGAGTAAGAGATTGTTGAAAAAAGGGGTGCAGAACTATGTACACACCCTGTGTTCTCTTCTTCTGGGAAAAGGGGCAAAGAAAGAAAGAAATTTCTAGGTGCATCTTTCTTTAAAGTCCTGGGGGACTTTCTGTTTCTTCACTGTGTCCACATGAAATTGATGCCCTGGGGTGCCACCCCCCCCAGAGCTTGGCCATGTGGTCTCTGGATTGGGGTTCCTTTGTTCTTCTGGAAGTTGGTAAGGATAGGGAGACACAAAGCAGGGAAGGCAGAAGGGAAAGGGCTGGGTTGTCAAGTGCTGCTTAAAAAAATGTCTTCCAACTTTGTCCTTCACCCCCATCCCCCATCATGTAGCACTAGAAGTGCTACTTTAGGCCCAGACCCAACCATTCCTGCAGCTGCATGGCTATGGGTTCAGCCATCTTTGGTGAAAGTCACAACCCCGGGGCCTCTGACCTGCTGTTGAGTTGAGCCTGCCCGGTGCCTACACAGAGCTTGTCACTGGCTCACCCGGCCCATGGACAGCAGCAGGCACTAGGTGGGGAATGAAGCCTGGCTGGTGTTAGGCCTCAGAAGCAATGCTATTCTGGAACAGTCAGGGGACCTGGATGCCATCTAGAGGGCGAAATGCATCCAGTTGGGAATTCAGTCCGCGAGCTGGAGAGTCTGTCCCCAGCCCCTCCGGTCTGGTTTCCCAGTATCCTGAAGGCAGGGATAGCGAGATGGCTCTTCCTCCCCAGCCAGGCCACAGGAATGTGGCCGGATCCTCAGCTGGAAAGTCCCCTCCTCCCTCTGAGCTTCCTCTTCTCAGGAGCAGAAGAAGGAGGACAGGAAGGGACTGGGAGAGGCACCCCCCAGCCTGTCCCCATAAGTGTTCCTTATGGGGACAGGAAGCCGGTGAAGACACTGGAGTGTGGTGACAGCTGTTCCACCAGTAACTTCTTACTGAGTTCTGGGTAGCTTCTGTACCGCTTCTTAAATTCCAGTCTCCCTTGTCCCTTCTTGTGGAAGCCTTTTATGCCCAGCTCTGCCTGCCCAGAGTGACTTTCCCTGCTGCCTGACAGGGGAGGGTTTCCTCGGCACTGTCCAAGCTTTGCCTTAACAAGGAAGAGGGAGAGTGGAGCAGAGGCCTGAGGAGCCGTGTGCCCACCTGCCCAGCACAGCGGTCTGCCAGCCAACCGCTGCTGCGGGTTTTCACCACCCTGCCTTGGAGAGGGATCGCAGGAGCTTGCAGTGGGCCCTCACCTCAGTCTCGGGGTAAGGTTCGCTAGCCGCCCGCTCAAGGCCTTATCTGGCCTGAGCGCAAAAGAGGTCTGCAAAATCAGAGACCACAGCCTCCTCCCAGAGGAGGAGTGCACAAGGGCAGGGACTCAGTCCCTCCTTCCTCAGTGTGAGACCTCTCCCTACAGAGCGCCCTCTGGAAATCCAGGGCAAGGCCCAAGGAAAGAAGTCAGGGCGATCTGAAGCAAAGGGGAGCGACTGCCCCAGCCCTGCCAGCGGCGTTTTTCGGGTGGCCTGTGCTGCCAGCTGCACGGAGGATTGTCGTTAACTAGCTCCCAGTACCCTGTCCGTCCATCTTGCCGGGGCAGCTGCTCCCGCCACCTAATTAATCAGCCTGAGGAGGACTCTCCTTCTTTGGTGCTTCTGAGGAGACAGTGCCAGCCTCAGGCATCACACTGCTCAGCGGGCACCAGGCCCTCAGAATGGGATGCACGCCGGGTGGGCCATCGCTGGGTGGAGGTGGGATTCTGACTGAGATGCCACCTCTGCCCAGCTCCTTGAACAGCTGCTGACTGATGTTGTGTCACCTGTTTTCTTCCAGATGCACCGGCCCGTGAGAACACCAAGGCCCCGGAGATGAAATCCCGGAGGCCCAAGAGCTCTCTTCCCCCTGTGCTAGGAACAGAGAGTGAGTACTGGCCTGGCATCCACTTGCCAAGGCAGGGGATGGCACCAACAGAGCCCCTGCCTCCTGAGCACCCATTCTGCCCATGCCCCACAATGCCCAGTGCCTCCTGGAGACCAAGCCAGTGGCCTTTTTTTGACCCACCCCACTCTACTACCATCTTGTTTGTCCCCTGCCCAGGCCCCCTCAGCCTCACTCACACCCTTTTTACAGGTCATCCCGACCTCCACAAGAGCTACTCTGAATTGCTACCTGGTGAATTGCTACCTTGCCAGGAGACCCTTTCTAACTCCAACCTTTTCACCCCAGTCTGAAATATCCAGTGGTCCCAGCACCTCAGAGTTCCATAGACATGAACCTCTTGCTTGTTTGCGCCCTGGACCCTCCCACCACGCTGTGTACACGTGTTCACATGTGTGTCCTGGCTGCCACCTCTCTCTCCCAGCCCTGCCTCCCACCTTCCTTACTCCTATTTATACTCAAGCAGAAGTGAGCTCCTCACTGAGCACAAGCCCCCGCAAGCTCCTTCCTACAGGCCTTTGCACCTGTCTGTCCACTGGAAACCTTCCAGGACGACTCCCTCAGCCCCAGTCCCTCTTCCCTTCCGCTCTCAGAGTATCAGCACCTCCCTCTTCTGCTGACTGCCCAGCTTCCCCACCCCTCTCCACGAGCCTCGCCTGGGCCCTCAGAATGACAGGTGCTGTGCCTGCCTCACGGAAGGCCCTCACTGGTCCCCAAGTCAGATCGCAGTGTGGCCTAAGTAGTTGAGGGAGAACGGGCCTTCTCATGACCCAGACAGACAGCTTCCTTCCCCCTCTTGGATCTCAGCTTCCCCTAGGGCCTACTTATCCACAGTGCTTTTACAGGCCTGTAGAAATGCACCATTGTATAAAATTAGAAGAAAAAATGAATTATTACTTCTAAGACAGTATATTTAATTCACAGTATTAATATATTCATCTTTATACAAGATCAGTTGTAAAATCTCATTTTTAAAATTAAAGTATAATACATATACATTTTATATACTTTTTCTTGGTACTGGGAATCGAACTCAGGACCTTGTGCTTGCCAGGCAGACGCTATGTTGCTGAGCTATATCCCCAGCCCTTATATACTTTTAAATATATGTATAATTTTTTTTTTTTAATGGAGAAAGGGGCCCATGAAGGCTGAAGTCCCTAAAATCCTCAGAAGTCATAAGTCAGCCCTGGCTTTGACTATGATTATTGGTGTAATTTTGTTAGCAAAAGTGTCCTTTGACTCCTGTAATTTTAACAGGTTGCAGAGTGGCTTGGAACCCCCTGCACACTCTGTTTTAAAGCGAGCGGAAGACGTGCTTTCATTTACCCGAACTAAGAGAGGAAAGTCATTGGGCCTAATTGCTTCAAAGACCTCTTCTCTTTTCCCATTACAAGCCAGTATGTTATAACATTACTTTATTCTCTTCTTTTCTTCGTAAAGCAATGTATTTGATGATGATTTTGGATTCTTTGAGCACCAGCCAGCCAGAGAATTGGGGGATAAAGGGGAAGGTGTGGGAGGGTGTGAGAATTTCCTATGGACATTTAACCAAAGTGAGTTAAACATCCATGAGAATAGCGAAGGACTCGTGTTAGCGAACCTCGACTGTTAAAGGTGGACATTTAATAAGTTGTTGGAAATATGGAAACAAAATTAAGAAGACTCTACAAGGAATGGGTTAATAGTTTTATTTTCCCAAAGTAGTACCTGGGCCCTGCTGTGTTAGTTTGGGGAAATGTGAGCAGTCAAGTTGTCACTCTTAGAAGAGCGCCAGGGACTGTGGCTCAGGGATGACGTATGGCTCTCCTCTTGGTTCCTCGGCTCTGGAACCCCGTTCCAGAGTGATCCTGAGGAAGGTGAGGCGGGGTCAGAGGTACCTGTAGAGGAGGAAAACAAGAGCAGGACAGTGAGCTGACATGGAGCTGGCTCTGTGCCCTGGAGAGCAGGAGGCTGTGGAAAACCCCAATCAAGTTGTCATCACCCAACTCCAGAGCACCTCTGGCAGCCCTGGCTGCATATGAGACTCAGCTGGGGAGCTTGGAAACCAGTACCGTGAGGGCTGCACCCCAAATCAGTTACACGAGAACCTCAGAGGTGGGAGCTGGGCTTCAGTATCTGTTTCCAGTGTGAAGTGACCAAGCTGGAAAGCAGCTGCCCAGAGAGGAGCGGGGACCCACTGTTGGTCTTGAGTGGCAGAAGAGGCCTCCTGCTGCCTCTAAAGGTGGAGCCACCTCCAGCCCCTCACCCAGTACCCTCAGAGTGTCTCGGTGCATCAGGGAGGCGAGCAAGGTGCCCTATGAGGTGGAAGCAACCCTAAATTGGGGAGGAACAGTGCTGGCAGGAAGTGTTTGGCTCCAGCCCTGCTGGTCTGCAGGGAGAGACTCTCTCTGTGTAGACGCCTTCCACCTTAGAGTGCTGACATTTTACCCCAAAGCGGGGGAATGTGCATCTCCTCGCCCCTTGAGGTCGGTTTGCATTCCTCTGCCGTCATGCTGCCCCTGAGGGTGTTGGCGGGGTGGTTCTGGTTCCTCTCTACCTGCACCCTCCCATCCTCTTGTCCTTCGAAGCCTGCACCCTGGTGCCAGAGAGACCCCATGGGACTCGGTTCCTGGAGCTTCCTGAGGAGGTGGCTGCCCACAGGTGGGACATGAATGGCACATCCTTCAGGACTACAGCCCCAGTTTTTTTCTCTTTTGGTGATAATTTATTGCTTATGAATTCCACAAGTAATATGTGTGTGCATTCTTGTTTAAGGATTTTAAACAGTGAAGAAAAAGTCCTCTTTCCTCCACCCCTAATTCCACTCACCCCACAAATGTATTCAGTTGCTTTTTTCTGTGTATTTATATACAGGTAAATATGCAAATACATTAGTTAGATTTTTTTCCCCTTAGAAATGGAATCATGCAGTCTGCATGCCTGAGCCGCGTCTCCAGTCCTAGGCAGTCCCGTGCCGTCTGGCTGTATCTGTGCGTTCACTTTTGCCTCGGGCTAAGCAGTACCTAACCTCAGGGAAATCCACCTTCCTGAGGGAAGGGCGGGTCTCCCATCACACAGACCAGGACCACGTCCCACTCCATGCACCTGCCTGTCCCCAGCAAGATCATTTGGCCCTGTGAGCCAGCTGTCAAGAGCAGGCGCGAACAGTGCCCGTCCACACTGTGGCCTTGGCGCCCACTGGCCAAGCACTGAAGAGCGAGAGGGAAAAGCCTCCGTGCCCCATCGCAGCAGACGGACTGACAGAAGCTCTGTGACCGGCCTGGGCGCACACACAGGACGGAGACGGGGGGGGGGGGTGTTGGGAAGCTTTGGGATTGGGAGCCTGGCAGGTCATGAAGGAGGAGAGGAATGCAGTTTATGCGTTCGGTTGGAGAGGAATGATAACATTGCAGGGGGAGAGGAGGCAGAGCTGGGGGTGGGGGACAACACAGATGCTGGGGTGGTTGTTGAGTCAAACAACCCAGAATGTTTCAAGTTCCTGTGCACAACCGCCACCTTGGCGCTCCCTCTGTGTCACCGCAGCCAAGCCTCGCTCCACTGTGCTTCAAATAGTAGTTGTTCCCACCTTAACAGATGAACGAAACTGAGCCTTGGAGATGAAGTTGTCCTGCCCAGGGTCTCCTGGCTAGACAGGATAGAGCAGTGTCCCTGCTCTGTGTCCCTGTCACCACCCTCCACCTTGCCATAATCTCGAGGCCAGCTGTGCAGTCCACACAAGGCGGACAGTGCTCCTGGAGCTCCCAGGGCAGCAGGAGGAGGCAGCGTTGGCCCATGGGGCTGGCGGAGGCCTGGCTCCCCTGAGAGCTGGGGAGAGGGGCAGCAGCTGGTGTGGGACCCCGGAACAAGAGCCCTGCTGGGGGCTTGCCACACACCTCTCAGTGGGACTTCTGAATAACTACCTTGATATAATTTCAAAATTATAGGAAATCTGCAATGATAGCATGAGGAACTTTTGTATCCTCTTCACTTAAAATCCACCTTTACATTTTGTTACATTGTTTTACCATTCTCTATGTATATATTAATATATTTCCATTTAGATAGATGGAGACTGTATTAGAGACCGTGCCTTTGACTCCTAAATCATTGTGTGTCTCCTAAGAACATAACCACAGTGCAGTTATTGAAATCAGGCACTCCAGCATTGCACTAATGCCGTTATCTGATCGATCCACAGTCAACTCTCCATTTTTGTCAGTTGGTCCAATAATGCCCTTTTTTCTCCTCTCTGTGGGAATTTAATACCCACACTCCTGGAACATTTCATTTACCCCTCCAGCCCAGAGTGAGTCCTCTCCTATACTGGAGTCAGAATGGGGGAGATACGCACAGGCTCAGAAGAGCAGCCAGAATCCCCCGCCTGAGTCGGGGGGCATGGGAATTCAGTCAACCCCTGGTGTGTGATCTATCTTGGGGCAACACTCAGGCATAGGGCATAACAAGAAAGCCACAGGGCCAGAAGGCAGAGGACAAGCTCGGCCTGGCAACACACACTTGTAATCCGAGCACTGTGGGAGGCTGTGGCAGGAGGATTACAAATTGGAACCCAGCCTGGATAACTCAGAGACTTAGCAAGATCCTGTCCCAAAATAAAAAATGAAAGGAGCTGGGAATGTAGCTCAGTGCAGAGGCCCTGGGTTCAATCCCAAGGACAACCACCACCAAAAAAAAGGGGGGGGGAGACAAAAATCTTGGTTCTCCCACTAATTAAATATGTGGCCTTGATGAAAGCCCTCTGTCCCTCTGGACCATGGTTTCCTCAGCTGTCCAGTGGGACATTTCCCTGGCTGACCCCAGGCCTTTTCCAGCAGATAGAAAGGTTTTGTGTGGCACTGTTCAGGTGAGGCCAGCTGACTCTCCTTCCTGTCTGTCACCTGTCATGCAGAAGTCTGGAGCCATGGTAGGCACACTGAGGTTACATACAGTGTGAGCATCCACAGGAAGGGGGTTTTAATGGAAAGAGCGGGTTCAAGGTGTCCCAGCTGGAGGGGAGCTGGATGCTGGGGGTATTCTAAGCATGCTGCTGCCTTTCTGTAGGACAGATTAAGGGGACGTAATAAATGGTTTTAGAAAATAGAATCAAAGAGGAGTGTGGTGGCTCACACCTGTAATCCCAGCACTCTGGGAGACTGAGGCAGGAGTATACCAAGTTTGAGCCCAGTGTGGGCAACTTAGTGAGACCCTGGCTCAAAATAAAAAAGGGCTGGGAATATAGTTCAGTGCAAAGGCCCTGGATTAAATCCCAATTTTGCAAAAAAAAAAGGGGGGGATGGGGCTAGGGGTAGACCTCAGTGGTAGAGAATATACCTAGCATGTGCAAAGTTGTAGTTTCAATCCCAGGACCCAGAAAAGAAAAGACAGATGAAGTGATAACAGCTCAATAACAGACTCAGGAACTCCTCCTGTTAGTCTGTATATGCTGGTGGTCTTTCAGAAAAGGCGTAAATGGCCGTATCCACAAGGGCTTTTACAACTTGAGTAGCCTGCCCCTGAGTAGGTCCATGATAGGTATTTGGTTCTTTAATCAATTCATGAGTTCCTTTGCTTTAAGGGTCCCCACCCCTCTATGTTCTATGATTCAGGGACAATGCAGGTCCAGCATTCCTTGTATTCCATGCCTGGCCTTGAGCTCAACTGTGACACTGGTCACCTTGGACTGTCCCAGTCACCATGATGGGCCATCTCGGAGTTCAGTGCTTTTAGCTATCCTTGTCTTGGCCTCCTGCATGTCTCTCTCTCTGAAGCTAAAATGCTTGTCAACTTGAGAGCATCTTACGGTGTCAATCAGTGTTCATTTTTATGGGTTTTCCTAGGATCAAACCCTTATGTTAAACATTATCTATGAAAGATGCTAAATCCTGGAGGGATTCAAAGGGCTGAGACCAAATGCTGAAAGGTTGGGATTTGGCATCAAGGTGAAAGATGCAGGATTCTGGGGAGGAGCTGGAATTTTTCCATGATTCTCTGAAAGTGGGCACCAGCCCTGCTGACTCCCGACCCCTGTGTTGGTTTGTGGCTGTGACAGTGCCTGGCACCCCCTCCTCATGCACATGTGTGGTGTCTGGCCACTGGGTGACTCCTTCCAGTTCCTTGCCCGGCTCTTCCAGGGTCCCCAGAAACCAGTTAACTGGCAGGATGGCTCCTCCCCAGGGACCACCTAGAGGGCACCCACCAAGCAGTGCTGGCCCATCCTGACATTTCCATGTCCTGGGAACTTGGGAATGGGTGTTTGCAGTAACAGGAGGAGCTGTGTTCCTCTGGAATCTTCTAATGTAACCACCAGAGATGTTAATTCTGGGAAAACAACTAATATTTCTCCACAAATCTGTAAGGATGCCCTGGAAGGGGGTGGTGTGTGCAGCAGAGAAAGGGGGCCAATGGACCCAAGGCCTTGAACCTGCCCTGCCCAGGGCAGCAGGATTCAGCCTTTCATCCCAGGCTTCTCTGTCATCCATGGGGTGGGTGCTCATCCATACTCGCCCAGCCTGTGTCCCTTTCAGGAGCCGTTGGCAGAAAATAAATACTGATTTTGGGTTTGATGGGTTTGAAAGTTTGATGTCTATTTTTAGTTAACTACCTAAAAAGGGAAATGTCCCCAGAGAGGCAGGGATCCAGGGACCTGTCTGTACCAAGACTGTTAACACAAGCTCGCTGGTTCTCCTCTCAGACCCTTTCCCTCTGGGGGCAGGGATACACATCTGCCCTTAGACTGGGCAGCCTGGAAGCTTCTGTGATGGACCAAACCCCTCCCTCCCAGAATGGAAGGAAGATTCTCAAGGCCAGGACTAGGTTTGGCTTGAGCAGGTGGAGGCAAAAGCAAAAGACAGATGAAGCAGACCTCAGATGTTGGGCAGCCGTTCCCCAACTGTGCCCCAGCTTTCCGGGAGGCTTCTGGATGCAGTGATGACTTCGTCAGGCTGTGCCACTTCTCACCTCGATCTCTGGTCTGATGGAAGGCTCAGCCCCTGGCAGTTTTGATCTAGACAGAGCAGAGGCCTCTCCTTGTCCCGGGAAGTTGCCTAACAGTTCAAGCCCCCAGGCTGTGTCTCTCAACATCAGAGCCCAGGGCTGGGTGGGCTTTTCCAGGGGAAATCCTAGGTTCACAGAGGCCCTGGGGGTTCTACTCACTCCTTTTTTAGCCACTTGTCAAGCAAGGGTCAGGTACTCTGTCAGCAGTGGAGATGCAGAGGGTGGACCCTGATCCTGTCCCTAGGGCACTTGCCATGGCATGTGTGTGTTGGGGCAGTTTTAGCAGTGACAGTGCTTGCTTTAGATGAGTGCTGCTATGGGCCCACCATGGAGTTCTGCTCCATGAGCAGAGACCTGCCTGAAGAATGCGCAGGAGTCAGCCAAGGGATGGGGGATCCGCACGTGCAAAGAGCTGAAGGCAAGAGACTGGTGTGGGAGAAACTGGAAGAACTTCAGTGTGGAGTACATACAGATCAGTGCCACCCAAAGGACAGTGCAGGGACCACCAGCAGCACCTGGAAGCCTGGAGTCTATTTTTAACAAGTTTGTAGGTCATGATAATGCACACTAAATGTTGGGAAACATGATTATTGAGTACAGAGGGCACGGTGGAGGGTGTTCCTGGATGGAGGAGAAGGGAGGAGGCTGGAGAAGAAAGCCAGGGACAGAGCCTAGACACCTTGTAAGATCAGTTGGACTTGGTCCTGAATGGCACTGGGCAGCCACTGAAGAGGTTTCAACAATGGAATGCCTTTAGGCATGCATCTAAGAAAGCTCACTTTGGCCATTTTGTGTTAGAACAGGCCTGGGGATCAGGGTATGCTTTGGACTGGAATGGTGCTGGTGGACATGTAGAAAGCAGCAGACTGAGCAGGTATTTAGTTGATGGATCAGTGAGCATTTGTGACTGGATATGGGCAGGGAGGGGACCTTTGGAGAGACAGGGACAAGGAGCAGTCTGGGAAAAAGACCCTGGACTTGGTATTGGGCATGTGGGCTTGCAGTATGTGTTTGGCTTCTCTGGTGGTTGGATGCAGGGGGTGAGCTCAGGAGAGAGAGCTGGGTCCAGGGAAAATGTGGGAAGGAGAGGGGACAGAAAGGGAACTCTAAGAGCAGCAGTAAGTGAAGTGCCTCAGGGTCAGTAGTCCTATGCAACCCAAGGGATGTATCTGAGCTTCTCCAAGGCCGACCACATGCAAATAGAGGGGGCATGCTCTGCCCTCCTTGCCTGACCCCCCAGCCAGTAATCATCCTGGGATTTGAGAAGATGGCTGAATTTGATTTTCCTTCCAGGATATTCCTCTCTGACAGTGGCAGGTGCCGAAAACTTGGGGTGTCAGAGAAGGGGATGAGAGACAAAGGGCCAACAGGAAGAATGAGATAAGAAGGGTGAGTGCAGAGGACAAGAAATGTTTAGTGGCCCAAGGAGCACTTGGAACTTGGGCAACTGGGTCAGCAAAAGCATTTACCGGGCATCTGAACTGGAAGAAGGAGCACAAGGTGCATGGCGAGTGTATGTAGTCCTGGAACTGTCACGAACTGCCCCCCAGGGTGACATGCTATGCAGTGAAGGAGCTAAATTTGTCCCCCCGGGGCAGAGAAGGGGTCTATGTGTTTAGGAAGGGGGGATGCATGGAGCATGGGCTGGTGGTAGAGCATGCACTGTATGCTATATTTTCTTTACAACAAGCTTTATTTATGCTTTCCACTTTTTGTGTGTGTGTGTGTGTGGGTACTGGGGGTCGACCTCAGGACGTTGCGCGCCAGCAGGCGTCCGTGCCGCTGAGCAATATCACCGGCCCCTTTTTTGTATGTGGGTCCCGGGAGTCGAACCCAGGACCTCGCGCTTGCCAGGCAGGCACTTACGCCGCTGAGCCATCTCACCGGCTCTCCACGTTTTTTTAAATGAGGAAACCGAAGCTTTGAGAGGTTCAATGGTGAGCTTTAAGCCGCACAACTTAGCAAGTGGTCAGGCAGTATGTATAAGCCCGAGTCCAGTACAAGAGCCCATGGTCCCTCTGCAGTTCTTCAGAGGGACAGAGAAGGGTCTCGAAAACTTGAATCTGAGGATGGGGCAGAGTGTCAGCTGGAAAAGGAAAGCAGCCAGATATCTGGGATGGCAGGAGGCCACGGTCCTGTCTCCAGCTGGCCCATACCTGGCTTGCTCAACTTGGCAAGCCACCTGACTCGTATGAGGTTCTGTCTCCTTCATAAACTGGGGAGGTGCCGTGCTCATGTTTGCTTGAGAAGCTCCTGCCAAGAAACTGAGGTTTAGAATCCGGTGACTCTTTCTCTTGTGAGCCCAAAACACCATTAATGGATTCCAGCAGATGCTCATATAAAATACGTATAGCATACAGAACATTGTTAACATTTAGAATTGGTTTTACTGATAAGGGCTAAGCCAGCTTCAAATGCTAACCGATTCAAACAGCAATAGCTCTAAATTTATAGAACAAACCAAAAAATGTGGCCTTTGATCCTATTTAACTGTAACACTGAAAGATCCACGTAAGTTAGGGCTGTGGTTCTACCCACTTAGCTTTACCAGAGCCACCAGCACAGGGCAGCACTTTGAAGTCTTCTGATTTTGCTGCCCTCTCTCCTTGCCCCAGGGACTGTCACCCTCCCCCACAACCCCTTCCCACCGGAGCCCATCCAAGCTACAGGAGTCAGGGGCTGCCGTACCAAGGTACCAGACTGGGGCTTCAGCAACAGAAAGCTGTTTCCTCAGAGTTCTGGAGGTCTCTGGCCTTGGCTAGCAGATGGCCATCTTCTTCCTGTGCCTTCACATGGTTATAGTTTTCCTTCTCTGTGTGTGGACGTCTACTCAGTCTCAGTCTGCCTGTCTGTCTGTCTCTCTGACTTCTTTGTATGTGTCTCCCCTCCCCCCTTCCTCTTTCCCTCCTTCCCCTTCCTTCTCTCCTTCTTAATCTCTTATGAGGGCACCAGTCAGATTCCATTGGGTTCACCCTCAGCCATTGTAACATAATCACCTCTCTAAAGGCCAGATGCAGCCACATCCTGAGGCTCTGGGTATTAGGGCTTCAAGCTTTGGACCTGAAGAGACACCGTTCAGCCCCTCTCAACAGATGGCCTCCTCCCTCCTGACAGGTCAGATCTGCCTTGATAGACGCCTCTCTTCTTCCCTGAAGCCTCTCTCTTTGGTCGTGCAGTTCCCTAATTGGATATTCTTGCCTGTACGAGTTGTCACCGTGACTAGTGACACTGTAAATTTTCTTTAATTTCAGTTGTTGCACCTCTTCACTCTACTGCTGTCTGATACCGGCCCCGTGCTCTGGCCAGCCTCCACCAAACACTACTTGTTGTGGACTCTGCACCCCTGTCGGCCACTGACCTGGGCTCTCCTTTCCCTAAGTCAGGTCTCCCTTAGTTCTTGGGTCCCCCACCCCCTGCTGAGCCTTCCTACCACATCCCAGCCGTGGTGTCCTTTCTTTCTGCCGCATATAAGCAAGCGCATCGTACTGACTGGATAGCATGTCTTTTTTTTTCTATTTAACTTTCCTCTTGAAATACTGTAATTTCAGATTTACAGAAAACAATGCAAAACTAATACAAACATTTCTCATATGCCCTTCATCCCAGTTCCTCCAATTTTAACATTTTACTGTCTGCTTTTTCCTGTGTTCCCTTTTCATTTTCCTCTGCCTCTCCACGTACATGTGCACACACATATACATGTAATAAATACATACTGTTTTATGAGCAGTTTTTAAGAAAGTTGCACCCATAGACCCTCTACACTTAAATACTTCAGTGAGAATTTTTTCTAAAAACAAGGAAGATCTCATATAAAGAGTGTGGTTATCAAAGTAGGAAATTAATATTGATACTAATTTATTGACCATATCCAAGTGTTGCCATTGTCCTATAAATGTCCTGTAGGACCCATGGGGTAGAATAAGTGAGTCCTGTGGACCATTACATCTTAACGTTTAGGGCTTGGATGATAAGGCCTGCTGTGTTACATTGCTTTGGTTCTCTCAATCTCCAGGCTGGTAGCATACACTGATTAGCATGTGCTGGGCACATAGGCCTGCAGTAAGTTTTTGCAGGTGGACAGATGGATTATGGATGGAAATGAGCCAGGGTGGCTGTGGGAAAACCAAGTAGCTGTTGTCATCAGCCCTGTGATCCCACAGTGTGCTTCTCCAAGGGGTCCCCTCCTTTCAGCAGTCCTCTGGGGCATTCAGCTGGGTAGCAGCATCCTCCCCTTGGTAGAAATACACAGCTGATCATTCACAAAGCTGGCTAACCTGCTGGTGGTCATGGAGCTGCTGCAGCCAAGCTGCCCACAGTGCTGCCCCTCTGTAATCTGCAGTGGGTGAACCAGTGTCAGTATTAACCCACTTATTCATTCAACAGATAGCTGGCAGGCTCATTAGGTTTACAGCAGTGAGCAAGAAGGGTCCCTGCCCTCAAATAGCTGACACTGTAGTGGGAAGGGAAGGGCAGACAGTAAATAAAGACAATGTGGGCCGGTGAGATGGCTCAGCGGCTTAAGCGCCTGCCCAGCAAGCGCGAGGGCCCGAGTTCGACTCCCGGAACCCACATACGAAAAAGGGGCCGGTGATATCGCTCAGCGGCACGGGTGCCTGCTGGCGTGTGAGGTCCTGAGGTCGACCCCCCAATACCCACAAAAAAAAAAAAACAATGTATAGTTTGTCAACTGGTGATAAGTGCCTGGGGGGCTTATAAGTCAGACTAAACATAATAAGCAGCACAAGGTGTAGTGCTCTGATGATTTGTATAGGGTGGTTAAGGAAGATTGCACTGGTGATGTGGCCTTTCCCATTTTTATATTAAAGTATAATTTCCCTGTACTAAACTCCATTTTTAGGACAGGGTTCTGTGAGCCTTGACAAACTCATGTAAGCTGTATAACCAGCCCAGGCAAAAGACAACTCCGTCCCCTCACCACATGTTCATGCCCCCTTGGTTCTCAAGCCCATCCACCCCACTTCTGGCACTGATTTATTCTCTGTCCATTCAGCAGATAGTTCTGCCTCATCTGAACGTTATCTAAGTAGAATTATGCAGTATGTAGCTTTTGAATCTGGTTTCTCATAGCTGAAGGGAAAGATAAACCATGATGATTCATCCATGTTGTATGTATTCATAGTTCATTGTTTTTTATTGAGGAGAAGTATTTCACTGTACTGTTGTGCATAGTTCATCCATTCTCAGGCTGAGGAGCTTGATGCATCTCCTAGTTCAGGGCAGTTGTGTATAAACTTCACACACAAATGTTTTGTTCATACAAGCTTTCACTGCACTTGGATAAACAGGCTAATAAACTTTCGAGCAAAGACCTGAAAGAAATATGAAAACAAGCCATGAAGATAGTTGGGAATATTTCTGCATGTGGACCATATTGTTATTTAGCAAATGAATAGGTTTCTACTGCAAAATGGTTCTGTTTGAGTCACTTTTCATTTATTTGGAGAAAGAGCAGGAAAGCAACACCATTCACTCATTCATTATCGATCCATTCAACAAACATTTAAAAAAAAGAAAAATGAAAGCCACCAGTTCACAATTTATGACCCAAAGGAAGCCTGAGACCCTTGGATCTACACCAAAGGCTAATTTTAGTTAGTTATCTGACATAATTTCCTTTCTGGGTTTCCTGAAAGTTCAGCTGAGGGAGTAGTTAGTGAGTTTTGAGTTATCATCTCTGAATAGGACAATGGGGGCTTAGGCATTTTTGAGAGTTTTTATCTCATTGGGGGTGGCAGGGACCCCTGCCGAGGCCCCTGAGAACTGGCATTCGTCTGACCGTTGAGGCTGTCTGCGTGAGAGGGCAAGGAAATCTCTGGAAGGACATATTGGAATGAGGGCTCTCCCCAGCTGAGAGCCCAGTGGGCAAGACCACACCCTCCTCGGATTCAGGAGATTATTTATAGAAAACAGAACGACAGAAAATAACCCGTGAACTTTCTTGTTGCAGATGATGCGACTGTGAAAAAGAAACCTACCCCCAAGACATCTCCGAAGGCAGGTAATTAGTCAGAGCCCCGCCTGGGGACACGAGTGTCACAGCCATGGGGCTTTCCTTTGCCCTGCAGACTGTACTCCTGGCTATGATCGGGAGACCCTTCCCCACTTCCAGCTCTGTGTGAATCAGGCCAAATCTGCTCCTCAAGCAAATGTCTCACCCTTGTCCTCTCCTGTATCCCTCTGCCCTGCCTTTGTGTACAGTGCCCACAGTCCTGGCAATTTTCCTGTCCCTTCTGGAAATTCCACCCCACCCTCTGTCCCTCACTCTGCTATTCATGTAGATGACCCATTCATGCTGCTTTGTCCCCTGCTCTATATGTCCTCGTTCCATGGAGCCTTTGTCTGTTTTCCACGAAACGACATTTGAAAGCATAAACCATTTTGAGCCCATCAGCCAGGGTGGCCCAGAGGTTAGAAGGCAAGGCACTGCAAGGTTAATGAATGAAGTAGAACGCAGGCTCAAACAACTAGAGTGAGACACCAATTCCAGCACAATCAATAAATGGAGAATTATGCCCTGTAAAGTATATAGGTCATTTCCGAGGGGACCTGAATAAAAAGTTGAACAAGCCTAGCAGGTCTGTGAGGTCATCTTCCAGACAGTGGGCAGCACTCTCAGTCTTACCCTGGAGGTTCCAGAAGACAGGAGGATGCCTGGGCCCCTCCTCTGTGCTCACTTGCCCCCGTCCTCTCCCAGCAATGCCCCCTCAGATCATCCAGTTCCCTGAGGACCAGAAGGTGCGGGCAGGAGAGCCTGTGGAGCTGCTTGGGAAAGTGACTGGCACCCAGCCTATCACCTGTACCTGGATGAAGTTCCGAAAGCAGGTCAGTCATGGAGGTGGGCTCAAGGAAAACCCCGCAGCCCCCAGGCCCAAAGGAGTGAGAACTGCTGCTGTGATAGGGACAGCATCACTCTTCATCGCGTTAGAAATGGAGACACCCCACCCACCAAACCTGAGTTCATACTAACCTTTCTTCCAGCCTACTAATAAGCCACGGAGGTGTAGACAGTTTGTATCATAAAGCTACCCATAGCCCCACCTCGTTGAGATCTCCACCTGGAATCCTATTCAGGCTCAGGAAAATCAAACAAAGACCTCGGGTGACCTCCCAGACACCATGAGCTTTCTGAGATTCTCTGCCAGCCCACTGACTACCGTCTATGAGAACAACTCAAACTCACCACATGCTGAAGGGATCAAAGTTGATCTGAGTGTGTGGATAAATAAACTATATGTTAAATAGAATTTTGGCTGACTGGTCCAGAAATCTAGCTACAGTTTATAGTAATGGTTCATATGAAAAAGTGTTTGAATTTCCAAACAACCAACTTTTGGAGGAAACCGAGGCTCCTTACCATCCCACCAGCCTCCTGTTGGTGGTGTGTGTCCATATGCATGACAGCAGGGACCCTGGAATGGCAGGGTGGCCCTGGATCAGGAGCCCTTCTGGAGGTGTGGATTTACTCTGAGCCCTCTGTCACTTTGGTTTCATGCCATTCAGATTGTCCCAGCTCAGGGGAGAAAGTAGATGGAGAAGAGAAGGTGGCCTTAGCATCCCTCAGCACGTTTGCCCTGTGCTAGTGCCTGAATGCAGATGGAATCTCAGGCTTTCTCAGAGACAGCCAGCCAAGTCCCAGCTCATCCCTCAGAATGTCTGTAGTGGTGGACGTGCTCTACATCTGTTCTGAACATTAGGGTGGCCGCTAGCCTGAGCAGCCATTGAGCACATGAAATGTGGCTGGAGCCAGGAACTAAATGTTTAATTTTAATTGATTAAAAGTTTACAACACTTTTGTTGACATATAATTCATATACTACAAAATTCACACACACACACCCCTCCCTTTCTGGCAGTACTGGAAATTGAACCCAGGGCCTCGTGCATGCTAGCTGTATCGCTGAACTACATCCCCGATCAAAAGTCACCCTTTTAAAATGTACAATTCAAGCCAGGTGTAGTGGTGCACACCTGTAATCCCAGCACTCTGGAGGCTGAGGCAGAAGGATTGCTGTGAGTTTGAGGCCAGCCTGTGCTACATAGTGAGACCTTGTCTCAAAAAAATAAAAAATAAATAAAACAAAATACAATGTATGACTCAGTGGTTTTAGTAGAGTCACAGGGTGGTACAAGCATCATCATTATCTGATTCCTCATCCCAGAAAGAAACCCCAAGCCCGTTAGTAGTCACTCTCCTTCTGCTTCCAGCCTCTGACCTTTGCCTGCTCTGTACATTTTATACCACCGGAATCATATATCATCTTTTGTGTCTGGAGTTTTGGAGTTTTTTTGAGAGGGTGCTACCCCCAACCCCAGTACTGGGGATTGAATGCAGGGAGTGCCGAGTTACATCCCCAGCCCCTTTTATTTTTTATTTTGAGACAAAGTCTCACTAAATTGCTCAGGCTGAGCTTGAATTTGCAATCCTCCTGCCTCAGCCTCCCAAGTAGTTAGGATTACAGGTATATGCCACCACACTGGCTGGATATTTTATTGTTTGTTTTTTATTGTTGTTTTGATTTTGGGTTTTTTGAGACAGGGTCTCACTTTGTAGTATAGGCTGACTCTGAACTTCCTATATAGCCTAGGCTGCCCTCCAATTTGCAATCCCATCTCAGCCTCCCAAGTATCTGGAATTATAAGCACAAGCTGGATTTTTTTGTTTTTATTTAGTATAATGATACATGTTGTAGTGTGAATCAGTGCTCCATTCCTTTTCATAAATGCCTAATACTCCATTGTCTAGATGTAGCACATTTTGTCTCTTCATCAGTCGATGAACATTTCACTTTCCACTTAATTAAAATGTAAGTAGCCACATTTGGCCCACAGTCACGGCACTGGACCGCATACACAAGCGTAGTGCCCACTGTGGGTGAGCTTCACGAATGACTTGGCCCAGATGCCTCCTCCTATCATCCTTCCCAGAGCCATGACAGGAGGCCAAGCCACTGCTGAATTATGTTCTGGGGGCAGTGAGTGCTGAGCTAGACCACCCAGCCCACCCTGCTCAGCCCGCCCTGGCTCTGGACAGCCTGAGCCCCTGCAGCTTGTCCAGCCGCGTCCCTGGAGTGGGGAGAGGGGAGGAGCCCCTTCCTCCCTGGCCCAGTCTTCAGCAACCACCCTGCCTCTGCCCACAGATCCAGGACAGCGAGCACATCAAGGTGGAGAACAGCGAGGGTGGCAGCAAGCTCACCATCCTGGCCGCGCGCCAGGAGCACTGCGGCTGCTACACACTGCTGGTGGAAAACAAGCTGGGCAGCAGGCAGGCCCAGGTCAACCTCACGGTCGTGGGTGAGTCTGGACACTGCTGGCATGGAGGTGGGGGGCAGGAGGGCAGTAAGAGCCCCAGGCAGGATGTACAGACTGAGGGACCTCATCCCCCAGCCCCTTTCTCCCTACCTGCACCCACTTGTCCCCACCCCGCTCCCCGACTCTCACACTAGTCCTGTCCTGCAAGCTGCTGCAGAACTCCAGACCGCGGCCTGTTCCCGACCCTCTTCCTGTCAGCGCTCTCCTGGCCTCCCTGCTTTTCTGGCCATTGGAACCCCCGGCCCCTCCACTCCAGCCTCTCCTGGCATCTTTGGTCCTCTGTCCCTCGTGTCCACTACCACCCAATCCCCTCGCCAACCTTCACCTGACTCACTGCCGCCTCTGACTTCGCTGTTCCTGTCCCTGACTTGGGGGCACCACAGAAAGATTACATCCACCTCCAAACGCAAAGCTAACTCCTGACCTCCAGGCTCAGCTGAGCAATCAGTGCTGCTCAGAAATTCTTGTCCTCGTCTCTGATCAGTCCCTGCCAGCCTAGGCCTCTAGCTTCTCTGAGAAATACAGGGCATTAGGCATGAATTTGCTCAGTGTCACGGCCCCCACAGCTCAGGTGTCAACGCCCGTCCCATCATTACTCCCGGCAGGGCTCTGTGGGTAGCCCGAAATTGTCCCACCCTAGGCTGCTCCTTTCTCCTGTGTGCTGAGCTCCACCATCCCCAGTTTTCTCATCTTCAACCTCTTCTCTGCTGGCTCCTCCCAACAGCCCAAAAATGTTGCCATCTTACGGATGCCCAGGCATGTGTAACCCCTGCAATATTCATCCTGCTGTGGTGTGTGTCTGCTGTAGCGCACATGCTCTCTGTCTCTCCTCCCGCCCCCCTGAGCGAATCCTCTGGAAGGGGAGCAGCTCTGCTCCAACTCTGCTTCCTCACCCGCGCTACTCTTCAGTGTCCTGCACCTCACCTGCATATTGCATTAGTCTGCTGGGACTGCTCTTGAGGTCACCGTGTCCTCCTAACCCTAACTCCACTCCCTTTGCCTATCTACAGCATCCCAGTAGTGACTTAAGGCCAGCTCCAGATGGACTCTTAAATTCTCTTTGTCCTTTCTTTCTTAACCACTCTTCTCATGCCCTGGTCAGCTCTCTCCTGAAACATTGGTCATGTTCAGCTCCCTCCGTTGGTCATGATTCCCTATGTGGCAGGAGCTCAGGACAGCAGAGGGACAAATGAAGGCCAATAGGTGGAGAGTGGGCCACATCTTGTGCCTGTGTGGGCCGTGTGCACTGAGCACCTGAGAGCCTTTGACCTGGTGTGCATTGACACACACGTGGGACCTGAGAGGGTTTTCCACTGGCTCTTGGCTTTCTAAAGGGTCTTTTTGTGAAACTGAAAGAAGGGTGCACCCCCACCTCACACCAGGCTTGCAGCTGGTCTTGGGGAGCAGAGGTTGGCCTGAACCGCTCCACTGGGCCCCTATGCAGCGCACAAAACCTGCAACTGTGTGGTAGTCCTGATGTTGCCTCCCTGCACCCAAGGCTTCCCCATGCATGTTCCTGGGGGACACACAGGTGGGCACGCAGAACAAAAGGATCCCACAGAACCAGACCTGGCTACAGCAGTGAGGACTCTTCCCCTAGAATCTCTGTGGAGGTTCCTAGGAATGAGGTTGGAGGGTGAAGAAGGCGACTCTAGAGGCTTCTTGTGGCTCTGTCGTTCTGTGGTTGTCTGAGTCTGATCCCAGTTCTCCTCCATCCTCACCTCATACCCTCACTTAGGACTAGGATGGACAGGACTATGGCTCCGGCCTTACAGTAGGGAAACTAAATCCAAAGGTAAGCAAAGGAACAGTGCGTCAGGGGCCTTGTGGGAATTAGCTGTCAAACAAGCTGTGTCCGGATGCCACTCATGGGCATGTGAGTGGGTGCAGAATGTCCCCAATAGGCAAAGATACCTCTGGCTAGAAACTTCATCTTGAGGGTGACATGCAGCCCTTTTGGGGAGTTGTCCCATGCAGAGAGTTGTTGACTTTGGTTTCCCCATTGTTTTCTCACACCGAGCCTTGGGAAGCTCTGCAGCGTCTCCCTCGGGCCCTAAGCAGATGGAGAAGAGGGTGTCCTCCTCCACCAGGGACCTTCTTCTTCTTCCTGTCTTTGGTGACTCCAGGTGCTTATTTCTATAACTTCCCTCAAGGAGTCAGGAGCTTGGAGGGACTAGTGCTAGTGATCCAGCTTGCTGTATGCTTGGCCCGTACTGAAAGTATTGTTTGGCCCCACACCCCATCCTATCAGCAGGCATCAATCCCCACTTTCCCTTGGTGTTCTCTCTCATCTGCCCCTGCTTGAGTAATTTTGGGCTCAGCAATTTTGCACTGCTTTTCTGGAACCAGTACCTCCTGCCCCTACCCTGGCCACCCCCGGACAGTGCCACACATTCCCCATCCCCCTCCCCACGGCACGGGCTACAGTTCTGGCCTTTTATGGTTGAGTTTCTTATTCTCCGCGGCCAGTGCTGACAGGGCCATTGGCGTGGCTGCCCGCCAGCTGGCAAGAGCAGCATGTTAAATGCTGTCCTGGGAGGGGAATGGAATGGAGAGCCGGGCTTTCTGTCTGCCTCCCCCAATCAGAGCTAAGAATAGAATTGCTCAATAAAATGAGGACTCACATTGATGGGTGCAGCAAAACCACATTCATTCAGCGTCCGTGAACTTAGGGTTGGTCCAAAGTAAACCCTGGTTAAGCTGATTTACCTGCGTGTCTCCAGGGACATCTGTGTATTATCTGATCAGGGTTCACTAAGTAGATGTAAGACGTACATGAGATAAAACAGGAATTGTTCAGCCTACTCCAGACAGTTTTCAAGTGCTTTAGAAGTATCCATTTACAGACCAACTAAAAAGGCCACTTTGTGAACTTCTGCTTGTTAGCAGTAAACTTCTCTTGTGGCATGTTCTTAGAAGAACTACTTTCTTTTCAGGTAATCTGTGATTCCTATTTTTAAAATGATGATAAAAACTAGCCTTTCCCTCAGTTAGTTTAGATGAGTGGTGCTGAGCTATTTCAGAGGCTTATTATTATTACGCTGTAACAAGCAGCGCAGGAATTTTCAGTGCTTAGTGTCTTCCTGCGCCTGCTTCCTGTCTGCCTGCTTGGGGAGGAGGGAGCCAGCAGCAGATCCAAATGGATTCCTTAATGCCACTCACCGAGCAGGAGAAAAACAGGTCTCTGCATAGCTTTAAAGGAGAAAAACAGAGAGAACTCCAGATACCCAATAATCCTCAAATACGATCTGAGATTGGAACTTGCATGATTTAGAAGAGCAGATTTCCCTTCCTAATGCTTGGCTCGGCTTAAGCAAGATGTTTTCTTGATCTCCTTTCTGCCTGATGGCTGCAAAGTACCAAGCCCTGGGGCCTGGCTCTGGAGACTTTGTGGAATAATACCCCTTGGGCTCTGCCACGGACTAGACAAGTTTCCTTGGTAAGCAAAGTGCTTTAGCTTCTGGGGGCCCCGTTCTGGGGACACAGAAGATCCAGGTAGTCACCACCGAGGAGCCTGCTAGCAGCTGCTGAATTCAGCAGGGACATCCAGGTGGGGCTGGGCACAGCCGCAAATCAGTTTCCATCATGCATGTGCAAAGAAGGTGAGGGTGCTGCCCTAGTGGGAAGCCTCTTGGGCAGGATCATCCATTTTCCCAGGAATAAGAACATTGGCTGAGCACAAAATCCTGGAGGTGGTTTCATGTGGGACTCTTCTCTTAGAGGGGTTCCGATTCTGTTAGTGAGATCTCCAGAGAGCCCTGGGAGAATTCTGAGGAAATGGAGGGCTCTGCCCCGGACACGGAGCCTTTGCCCAGCACTGCCAGGATGTCCCTTCTTGACAGAGTGCGCTGACTTATTTTGGAGGCTCTTGGGAGTCCCTGGTCTGTCCCAATGATCCTCAGCCCTGGCCAGCCCAGCTCTGTGTGGCTCTGTAGGTTAAGGGAACAGAAAGCATCAGGTCCCATCCATGGCTCTAGGGACTGGTAGGGGAGGAAGGGGCTTCCAGTCTCCTGGATTTTAGGCTTAGGCCTTTTTAGAATTCCTTCACTGGACACCAAATTCCTTGATGGTAATAACATTTCATTTGGAATTAAATCCCCCTCCCCACATTTCCCATTTTTTTAATTGTTCTATAGGAGGTGCACTATGTCATATGCAAGATAGTGGCACTGGTAACAGGGCAGGTACAAATAGTATCTCTTCTGTAAAACTCACTTTTCCAAGTTGTCTTTTTGACTAAAGCAGAGAAGAGAAAATCAGCCAATGAACTGTATCTGCACTGCTGTCAGCCTCTGTGACCCCAACTATGTCCAATCACATGTGTTACAGGTCGTTTTCAGGATCTGGGGAGCCATGAGTGTCTTTGTCTCTCTGTAGGTTTTTTTACTTCCTTAGCTGGTCTGGAGAGGATTTGAACCATCTGCCTCTAAGAGAGTTTAGAGCAATAAACATCTTAGCCAACACCAGAAATGTTTCTAAAAAGACCAATGTATCTTTCAGGACAGTTTTTCTAAGCGAACACATTAAACAACCAGTGAATGTGGTTTCATCACAAGAGGCCTGCAGCATGACTGCAGCACTGGCAATGGCTCTGACATGGTCCCAAAATCATCCCCGGGGCAGATCCAGGCTTGGGTTGTGGGACAGTTGGATTCTGGGTTGCATTCTGAGCTGGAATATAGGAGAAGCAGGGCTGGGGGAGTGAAATTGTATGTGTACTGAATATGAACTGGTATAGGCATGTCCTTATGTGTATGCACACATGCACACAGACACACACAGATTTGCCTTCCTTCCGCGTGGATGCAGGGTCATTTACAGGAATTCCCTTTGGGCTTCCTGCTTAGCTGGCAGTGCGAGGAGTTAAGTACTTTACTTGTCTGTGTTTGCTTGTCTGCTTGCTTAATACTTGCAAAAACACTAAGAGTTTGGTACATATTAGCACAATTTTCCAAATGAGAAAGACAAAAGAACAAACTGGTCTCAGACCCACTAGAGTTAACACATTTATAAATCCACATAGCATGATTTTAATTGAAAGTCCGTAAGGCTCCATGAACTCAAACCGTGTTGTGGGTGATGAAGGTTGACTGCAGCTATAACTAACCGTAGACACTAATTCTGAAAAAATAGGAGTTTTGTTCAGATAAGCAACTAACAAAAGACAGCAAACTGAAGAGCCTCGTTAAAGTGGTGACTACCATGGTTTGACCTGAAGTTGGCAGCACGCTGGTTCTGAGCCCAGGTCATCTGCATGGGGAGGAAGCCAGCCAAAAGGGTGACTTCTCATCCTTGTGCTTGGCTCATCTTCTGTCCCTTAGTCAAGGGTGGCTGTGACTTCCTATAATGGTTTACTTTTGAAATCCCACTGTATACCAGTCCAGTGGGGATAAAAGAGGAGGGGTAGGGGCTGGGGGTATAGCTGAATCCCCAGCACCAAAAATCCAAGCGACAAAGAGGGAGGGCAGGAGTAAATGTTTATATACTATAAAGTTAGAAGTAAACTCCTAAAATAATGATGACAGTAATGATAGTCAAGTCAGGCACTTTCCAAAAGCTTTTCACAACAACCTTCTGACCCAAGTGCCATTGCTGTCCACATTGCCCAAGCAGGGAAACTGAGGCACAGAGCAGTTAACAGCTACTGAATGGGCACAGATCTGTGTATCTGTCTTCAGAGCTCAACAGCTGTGCTCTCCTGCCCCTTGAAGGGCAGGCATTTCCCAATTTCCAGACACCCGGTTGTGTCATAGGTCACTGGAGCCATAGGCTTGAAGGACGCACACACACTCTCAAGCCTCTCTCTCAAAACATTTTTCATGGGAAATAGTCCATGCCTCCTGAATAGCCTCCTAGATTTGTTTACTCTGAAAAATGTTTATGAGTTGGGCAAAGTACGGGAAATCATGACTTGTGAACTGGAAAACTAGCCAAAGAAAGTCTCTTTTGAGCAAGTAGGTATGTGTGGGACTTTCTGTGCTGCTGGGTTTGTGCAGGCAACACCTGTAATGTGTGGATGAGGGATGAGAGCCAGGAATAGGGACCTTCACTTGGATGCACGAGGTGGTTTCTCCCCACAACAGGGCTAATCCAAAAGCATTCTTGGGCTTGGATGTAGCTCAGTAGCCAGAGCACTTGCCTAGCAACCACAAGGCCTAGGATCCAACCCCAGCGTTAAAGGGGAAAAAAGAACACCCTTTCCCTACCGTTCAGGGAGCTTGAGTGACGTTGTGTTTCTCCATCCCCAGACAAGCCAGACCCCCCAGCCGGCACGCCTTGTGCCTCTGATATCCGGAGCGCCTCACTGACCCTGTCCTGGTATGGCTCTTCCTATGATGGTGGCAGTGCCGTACAGTCCTACAGCATTGAGATCTGGGACTCGGTGGACAAGATGTGGAAGGAATTAGCCACATGCCGCAGCACCTCTTTTAACGTCCAGGACCTGCTGCCTGACCGAGAGTATAAATTCCGCGTACGTGCGATCAATGTGTACGGAACAAGCGAGCCAAGCCAGGAGTCTGAGCTCACTACGGTGGGAGAGAAGCCCGAGGGTAAGCTACCCCTACATTTCCACCGCTGTGAGGTGCATGTGCATGAACGGGCTTGTGTGTGTAGAGACCATACCGAGAGGGTTGCAGAGTAACTGGCAAGGCATCAGCAGTGACTGGCGGGGCCTTTGGCGGTCTTGATTTCTAAGGTTCTGATGCCGATTTGTACTTTTTAAAAGGTGCCTAAAACCTTTCAAAAAACACGGAACCAGTGGGCTGAAGGTATAGCTCAGTGGTAGAACTCCTGCCTAGCACGCATGAGGCCCTGAGCTCCATCCCCAGCACCACAAAACAAATTCAAACAACTGAACCAGCAATTTTGGTACACTGCCACCAGGGGGTGATAATGTGTTAATCAAGCGAACAATACTGGAAGGGAGGAGCTTAAGTAGACGTCAAGTTCCTACTTGACTCCTCACCTCATCTTTCTCTTGCACTCATATTTGATTGTCTGCTCAGTGTCAAGACTTGGAATACAGAGAAAAAGACAAGGATCTTAAAGCTGGGAGACAGATGTGCATACACCATAATGAAAGGGGGTACATCTTACTGTATCACATGACACAAAGAGTGAAGGGACATGACAGAAGTTTGCCATGGAGACTGGGAGACTTCCTAGAGGAGGTGACATATAAGCGTGTCTTAGAAAGGGGAGTGGGATTCTGAGAAGTAGGGGAGTGGAGGAAAGTCATTTCCTGTAGAGGACATCAGCATGAGCAAGGGTAGGAAGTGATGGCAAGGGGTGACACTTTGAGAAACACGTGTAGCCTGGGTGTTTGTTATATGAGACACAACAGGAGGAATTGAGAAGAAACAGGCAGCTTAGGTGAAGTTAGGAAGTTCACTAAAGACATTTCAGGAAGGGGATTGAGAAGAGTAGATCTGTGTTTTAGAAAAGGTGCTATTCAAAGCCGGGCTGTGGATAGCAGCCCTGGCCTCCTGGGAGCTTTGTAGACTCTCAGCCCCAGGCCTTCAAAATCTTCATTTGACATGATCTGCCCCTGAGCTGATCCGTACTCACGTGAAGGCGTGAGAAGCCCTGGAGTGGAGGATGGGACAGAGAGCTGAGACAGGAGTCAGCCAAGTGCCAGATGAGCCTCTGTGTCCAAGAGAGGAAAAGAAGGGCAGGAACTAAACTCCCAGGGTGTAGGATGGACCATTCTTGATGACTTTTATTTATTTATTTTTTTTTGTGGGTACCGGGGGTCGACTTCAGGACCTCGCACGCCATCAGGCGCCCGTGCCACTGAGCGATATCACCGGCCCCTTTTTCGTATGTGGGTTCCGGGAGTCGAACTTGGGCCCTCGCGCTTGCCAGGCAGGCGCTTACGCCGCTGAGCCATCTCACCGGCCCCTGATGACTTTTAGAGTAGAGAGTTGATCAAAAAATTGGAAGAGTCTAAGATAACTCCCAATCACTAGTTGGGTAACTAAACACAAATTCAACAGCCTGTTAGGGGTTTTGGTTTTCTGTTTGGTTTGGTTTGGTTTGGTTTGATTTGGTTTGGTTTGGTTTGGTTTAGTTTGGTTTCTGAGGTACTGGAGATCTAACCTAAGGCCTTTGCATTGAGCTACATCCCCAACCCTTCCTATTTTTTATTATGAGACAGAATCACTAAGTCACTAAGTTGCCCAGGCTGTACTCAAACTCGGCGATTCTCCTGTCTTAGCCTCCCGGAGTGCTGGATTACCTGCATGTGCCACAGTATCCAGCTCAGATAGAGGTTATTAAGAGTCACCATGGCTAGTGTACACTGAGTAACTGCTACATGCTAACAATACGGCACTCACTTTACACGCATCATTTCATTCAGTTGTAATGACCCAGTAAGGTAGAGACCGTTATTACCCCCATTTTACAGATAGGGGAAGTGAGGGTTAGAGGGGTGCAGCTATTTGTCTGGGGTCACAGAGTGTGAGTACAGTGAGTAGGAGTTTGACTCGGAGCAGTCTGGCATGAAACCTGTGCTCCTTTGGTCAGACTGAGGGAAGAGTCAGCGGGCTGCTTCCTGGTTCCCCACTTGAGTGACTGAAAGGTTACATTAATAGGGAGCCTGGGAGGAGACCGGGCTCTGGCTTCAGACCATTTGAGTTGACATGGCTGAGGGACATCCAAGGGGAAGTATCTTCAGACTGTTGAGTCCAGAGCTCAGGAGGAAAGTTTGAGCTAGTGCTGAGGATTTGGAAGTCTTCACAGATAGAGAGTGGAAGCCACGGACATCCATGAGCTCACCCTGAAGGTGGTACAGAAAGGCAACAGCAGTGCCATAATGCAAGAGCCCATGGAACCAGAAGAAAGGGCCATTGGAGCCTGGAGACCACTGTAGAAATGGGAGGGAGCAAGTGGCAAAGAAGGCTTGGTGAACTGCAGCAAAGGCTAGAGATAAGAGAGATGAGGACTCAGAAATATCTTTGGATTTAGCCCTTTGGTTGGTAATGATCTTTGAGATCAAAGTCCATAGAGTTTCCACAGGGCAGAAACATGGTTGCCTTGGTTAAGGAATAAATGGGAAAAAAAAAGAGGCCAGGAATGTGGGGTACTATCACAAAGAGTTTCATGTAAAGAATAGGAAAGAGATGGTGAGAATTGAAGGTAGAGAAAAGGCTGGGGACCAGAGGAAGGTGGAGGAACACAGGGACCAGCGCTCTTGGAGAGAGAGGGAGCTTAAGGATAGGCAGGATGACTGCGGAAGATTAAGGGTATCAGAGGAATTGGGAAGGAGCCAGCCTGGAAAGACCGTGTAACGAGAAGCATCATGAGTATGGAACTTCCTTCCAACTCAGTAACGTCTTGAGTTTTAAAAATTAGGTATAAAACAGTTATCAAGAACTTTAACTTTTCTTTGAGGCACTAGGGGTAGAACCTAGGGCTTCACACATGCTAGGCAAGTGCTCTACCAGAGTGATACCCCAACCCTAAAACTTGACTTTCAAATGTCTGGTAAGCGACTAAGTAGCAACCAGAATCCACTGCCCTCTAATACCTCCCCATACACACACAGCATTTTCTACAGTGGGCAGAATCAGGGCAGGAAGGGCACCGAGT
Organism: Erethizon dorsatum; assembly: GCA_028451465.1. Classification (NCBI taxonomy): domain Eukaryota; kingdom Metazoa; phylum Chordata; class Mammalia; order Rodentia; family Erethizontidae; genus Erethizon; species Erethizon dorsatum. The sequence continues at coordinate 59,247,208 of CM051831.1, forward strand.
TCCAGTTTATATGTTGGGGGGCATTACTTGGAAAAGTGACAGGAGAAGGGGTACTACTGCAGTGAGAAAACTTTATTGGCTGGAAAAAAAAACCATCTAGGTCCCTGCTATTGTAGAAACCAGAAGAACTTCCAGAATCCCTGACCAACCCAGGCGCAGGAGCGGAGCCCACAGCAGCTGCAAGGTGTGGCTCCCAGGAGGCCCAAACAGCAGCTTCTGGACTGTGGGGAGAGCCGTAGGGTGCAGGAGCGGGGTGTGTAGTGGGCAGGTGGCTTTACCCTTGAACTCCACTGAACAGACCTCAGAGCCCACCCCTTCGGCCCTCCCACTGGGAGCAGGCACTGGGAAATGTTGAAATCTCCCGAAATCCAGGAGAGAGGAGGGGTCCAGGCCACCCAGGGCTTCGAGACAGGAAGCTGCTCCCAACCCCAGGCCCAGCTGGATCAGACAGGGGCAGGAGGAGGAGGGGAGAGCAGTTGGCAGGCCGAGGCCTGAGAGCAGGGGGAGGGACGTCCTGCCCTGCCCAGCTGTTTGTGAGTAACAACCCAGGAGCCATCACTCTCTTCTTAAAAGGGAAATGGCTCTCAAAGAAGTGTGTGTGTGTGTGTGTGTGTGTGTGTGTGTGTGTGTGTGTGTGTGTGTGAGAGAGAGAGCTGGGATAATAGCAAAAGCAGTGCTGATGAACCCTGTCTCCACCGAGCCCAGCTAATGTCTCTGACTTTCAGCCCAGCTGTCATCCCCTCCTGAGTTCCAGGCACTGCCCTGTGCCCTGGGATACAGTGGAGGACAGAGTGGGCCCCATCCAGCTCCAGTGGCTTCCCCCTGCCAGAGCCACCCTGCAACCAGGACCCCTAACCTCACAGCTCCCTGCCTAGCCTTCCAGGTCATCAGAGCCTCCACCTTGACCCACTCTCTGCCATCCAGCCCGACCTAGAACTCCATGCCCGTCTAATCTGGCTCTGACTCTTAAATCCATTGCCTCCTAACCCTGATTTGTCCTAGTCTATTCAGTTGTCCGTAGAACAGCCGTGCAGTCGGGGCTCCTTGTGAGTCCCTGGGCAGGGAAAGCTGCACCCTTAGGCTGCTCCCTGTCCCAGGCTGCCCTTTGCCTGGTGCCCAGAGGCGGTGTCCAGAGCCGGGTGCCCTCTAGTGCCCATGGAGTGTGCAGCAGTGCTTGGCTGAAGAAAGGCACCGGGCTCTGTCCAGGGGACCGTCTGGGCCTATGCTGTGTGCAGGTTTGAAACCTCAGCTGGTTTTCTCCCTAACCCACTCCAACATAGTGATACTCTCCTCCGTTTGCAGAAATATCTCAGAAACCTCTGCAAAATAGCTCTTCCACTTAGCTCTTGGATCTCATACCTCATACTAAATAGTTTTGATTTGCCCTTTTTTTTTTTTTTTTTTTTTTAATGTTTAGCCAAAGTCCTTTCTTCTGCAATTCTAGCTTCTTCCTTATTGGAAAGATGGAAACCAAGTGCACATTTTTGTCATTGCTACAGCTCTTTATGGTCCACAAGCGTGGCTCACTGCACTGTGGTCTCTCCCTTACTCCTCTCCTACCCACCCGCCTCTAAGTAGAAGGGAAGCAAAACAAGAAGGGAGATGGGGACTCAATGACCTGGGGACTTGATGCCAGCACCCCAGAGGAAAGCTTCAGGGAAGAGTGAGCTGAAAAGAGGGCCTTGAGTCTGTAAGGACAGGGATTTGTGTGTGAGAGGGTGCAAGAAGCAGGAAGTAAGGACAGGTGTGGTGCAGGAGGCCAGCTCTGCAGGCCAACGTCCACTCCAAGGTTGGCCGGGAAAAGCTGTGGGTGCCAGGCCGATGGAAGGACCCTTGTGGCTTGCAGCACTTCATGAGCACAGTTAAAATGTTCCCCTGGAAGGCAGCGGGCCGAGAAAGGCTGTCTTCCCTGTCGCTCACCCTGCTGCTCAGAAGACTCCAGTCCCCTTGCCATAGAAACATGTGGGAGGGGAACAAGAAAGTCAAGGTGCTCAGTAGACAAGAAAGACTGACTTTCTCTCAAAGGCTTGGGCCAGGGACTGGCATCCACCGGTGTTCAGTGAATGGTGGACTTGACTCTCTTGCTTCCCTGAAACCTCTGTTTGAAATATTGTTGAACTAACCTAAACATCCACGGAACTTATTACTGTTTTGGGGGTTCCTCCTGACATGGGTTCCATGGGCCTCTCCACTTCCTCCCACAGGAAGAGCTCCCTCAAGTGCTAATGCTTATGAGTTAATGAGGAGTCTGTATACCTGGCTTTGCTCTTGGCAGCTGAACTTGTTCCTCAGTACTGGGGATTGAACTTAGGGCCTTCTCACTGAGCTCCATCACTAGCCTGCCTCAGCTTTGCAGTGTGCTGGGATTACAGGCATGTACCACCACATCTGGCTTGTGATTTCCTTTCAAATGATGTCTGCTTTAGACTTCTTTCCCCTCTGGAAAGCCAGGTCTTTTCCAATCGTCTTAGCGTGGCAGCCCTTCCCTCCCGCAGCTTCCATACTTCACCCAGCTCCATCTCAACCTTCTAACTGCCAGCACCCAGAGTCCTGGGAATGGATGTACCAGCTGTATCAAGGGCCATGGAGCAATTGTACCTGTTGCCGGTGGCACTGTACCAGTGGCAGCACTCTGTTGGCCGGAGCAGGAGGTTAAGGAATTGAGCCCCTCTTGCCAGGCCTGTCACCCTTAGGGTAGAATAAGTCAGTCTCCCAAACACTCCCAGGCACATTGCTCGCGGGTCATCCTTGTCATTGATGAATCTGACAGTGTCACTCGGCTCCTGGCCCTATGGATTTGGAAAGGCTGACCAGGGGGGCCCACATCCCTAACATTCCCAACCAGGCTCTGCTGCATTTTTCCGTGGCAGTTTCCTTTCTGTGTTATTACTCCCAGTCCTCTCATGTTTAGTTTTTTAAAATTAAACTTTGTCAGCAGTGTTTTAAGAACTCTAAACAGATCCCAGCTTCTCTCGCTCCTGGTTTCATGCTCATAAACTCTCTCAGACCTCTTGTTCAGCAAGAGGCACTTGCCCTGGATGGCATCATGGTGTTCCTGTCCACTGGCTCTTGGGTTACAACCACCTGGCTTTCCTGCCACAGCTTGCTGGGGGCCCGCTGTCCATGGGTCCAGCTGCACCTCCTCCCCGGCCCACTCCTCCTCCTCCCCGGCCCACTCCTCCATCACAGAGCAACATTGAGCTCACCAGCATGCAGCACCCTCGCCGAGTGCCTGGCAGCCCTCTGCCTATCTGCCCTGGTCCTCACAGGAGGTGCATCCACCCAGGCCAGCTCCCTTCCCCAGCCTTGCTCTGCAGGGGCCTCCACACAGCACACCCTCTCCCCCAGCCTCACAGGCATGCTCACACATTCACACACATGCACATCCACTCACACATTATCCCATACATTCTGTCACACAGTCACACATGGTCCCACATATACACACATGCACACACTTACACACTCCTTTACTGTCCCTCACACTCACTCACTGTCACACATACCTGTCCACTCATATACAGTCGCAGACTCTGTACCATCCTACGCACCAATACACATACTCCCGTGCATACGTGCACTCACAGTTATACACTGTCCCCTCACACACTCACACATTCATATACTCCTGCGTGATCCCACACACATACACACAGCCAGGTGCTCACATGCACACTCCCATGGGTACTCTCACACTCACACACTTGCACAGCACACTGTCACACACACACTCATACTTTAAACATCCACTCCTCTGATTTCTGTCACACCCTTGCTGTGTCCCCCAGAAATCTCTCTTGTCCGTCCGTCAGCCAGAACACAGTCCCGACAGTGGGTGGGGGCACAGAGCGCTATCGTGTTGCAGCTAGAGCTAGACAGGCCCGGACTCACCAGGAGCAGCTCTTCCTCTTACAGGTGAGGGCTGGCGGCCGGAAAGAGAAGGCACTCGGCCAAGGTGAGGAAGCCGCAGAAGCCCTACTGATGGGCAGATGTACAGCAAGGCAAAAGAGAGCCAGGCGCTTCCAAGGGGCTGTGTCCCAGGGACATTGCCCACCCCCATGTCTGCCCTCCACTCCCAGTACATCTGTGGGTCACCGAGTCCTCCTCGGCCTGCCTCATTTGTGTGATGTCACTTATTTATGTGACTCCTCTCTGTGTTCCTGTTGCCTTTAAGACACAACCCCAGCACTGCCCTTTCCAGGAGCAATCACTCTGGCTTCAGCATCGCCTGTGCCATGATGACAGGGACTCACTCCGTGACACTTTGTAACTGATACTTCAAGTATACAGCGTATGTCTCTGCCTCTCCAGCTAAAAGAAGCTTCAAGAAGGAAGGAGAAAGCATGCCTAGCATGTATTTTTGGTTGGTTTGCCTATGTAACTAGTATACTGGTATATGCTTGGTATACTGCTTGGTATACTTGCTGGTATACTGCTGGGATTCCACCAAAAAAGTTCAACAAATAGATAAATGTATTTACATTGGAAGCATTTTAAGTCACCGATCTTCAAACCAGGGCAGGAAGGGCTGGTCACAGTTCTGTGTAGCTTGTCAAGTCCAGAGGCAGGGAAGAGATGGGGGGAGGCTGCATCTAGGGCTGCAGAGTTAGGAGTGAGGGTCCTGGTAGCAGGGTGGGGCTGGCTGGGAGGGGCTGGGACCTGCCAGTCTACACCTGGCCCTGACCAACCCCAGTGGCTACAGAGTTCTGGGCTGGCCAGCCTGGTGCCCATGAAGGCCCCAGCACGCCTTGCTCTCAATGGGCTGTGAGTACTGACCTTTGCATCTTCTCTGCCCCGCCTTGTCTCCCCTAGAGCCCAAGGATGAAGTGGAGGTGTCAGATGATGGTGAGTGGTGGCCCCCTGTCCTCAGGTCAGGTTCTCGGGGTGAACAGGGCTGAGCAAGGGGGCTGGATGGCTCACACTGACCCTGACCTGTGCCCTACAGATGAGAAGGAGGCTGAAGTTGACTATCGGACGGTGACTGTCAACACTGAACAAAAAGTATCTGACTTGTATGACATTGAAGAGAGACTAGGATCGTAAGTGGAGGAGAAGCTGCATCTGGGTTCCCAGGGGAGGTCGATGCGGATCCCACTTCTTCCTGACCTCTTCTGGGCTCGGCCTCCGCCCTGGGCTACGGTTCCTGCAGTTGGCAGGAGGTGTCACTTGCCCTGGGCTCTGTGCGGAGAACCCTGCAAGGGCCCAGCCTGGCAGCAAGGCCTCCCTCTTCCATGCCTCCGCTCACAGCACTGAAACCTGAATCAGACTATCTGTCCCTCTGCTGCGTCCACAGAAGTGGCCAGGAGTGACCAGCACCCATGTCCAGTGCCCTCGTGGCTTCCTGGATGAACTCACTCTGCACCCTTTACTCTGCCTTTCTCCCTGGGCCAGGGAGGGGGCCAGTGGGCTCAGACTCCAACAGGCTGCCCCGCAGGTCTCTCCCTGGAGGAGCGCAAGAGAGGGAAGAGAAAAGGAGTGGGCTCAGCTTTTATTTCACATGTGGTTCCTGAGAAATACAGTGAGGCAAACCCCTTAGCAGCTCTGGGGAGTCCACCCTGTCAGAATGAGTTACAGCCCAGAGAAGCCTCGGGGTCCCCAGTCATGGGAAGCAGGGTCCTTCCTGGGCCGTCACCAGTGGACCAGTGCTGGGGTAGGGAGCCACTCAGTGAGTCTGTGTTTAGGAAGCATGGCCTCAGTCTACCTTCGTGGGCACCTGCAGGGAAGGGAAGAGAAGGCCACCAGCCAGGATTGTGTGGAAACGTGCTTACTGATCTAGTGCAGCGGCTGGCAGACCTTTTCCATAAAGGACCACATAGTTGATATTTTAGTCTTTGTGTCCCATTATCTCACAAAAGCCACCATGGACAATATGTAAACAAACAGGTGCGGCTGTGTTCCAGGCAGACCTTAACTATAAAAAGAGGCAGGTCAGATGTATCCCCTGGGCCACAGTTTGCCACCCCAGATTTAGTAGAAAGCTTAGCTAAATGTGGCTTTTTCTCTCCTCCCCCTTTCATGTGCAGTGGGAAATTTGGACAAGTCTTTCGACTTGTAGAAAAGAAAACTGGAAAAATCTGGGCGGGGAAATTCTTCAAGGCATATTCAGCAAAAGAGAAAGAGAACATCCGGGAGGAGATCAGCATCATGAACTGCCTTCACCATCCCAAGCTGGTCCAGTGTGTGGATGCCTTCGAGGAAAAGGCCAACATCGTCATGGTGCTGGAGATGTGAGTGGCGCTGTGGGCATGGGAGACCCTGCTTGTGTTCCTCCCGCTGTCCTGCCCTAGCCGCCTCTGCCCAAGGTGGAAAGTGCTGCAAATGAGATGGAGCAGCTCACCGGGAGAGCTGCTCACCAGGTGTCTGCAGCCCTGTGCTGCTTTCCTAACTAGAAGATATTGGGGCCCCTGCACACTCTCCCTCTCATCTCCCGTGAAAGGGCCGGAGCTAGCCCTGTGCTCCTTGGTGTCGTGCAGGCATTCTCACCTAGAACTGGCTGATGAGGAGGGGAAAAGACAGCAGCTTCCTAACTTCCCTGCAAAAGAGAAGGCCCTGGGCCGGTGAGATGGCTCAGCGGCTTAAGCGCCTGCCCGGCAAGCGCAAGGGCCCAAGTTCGACTCCCGGATCCCACATACGAAAAAGGGGCCGGTGATATCGCTCAGTGGCACGGGCGCCTGCTGGCGCGCGAGGTCCTGAGGTCGACCCCCCGGTACCCACAAAAAAAACAAAACAAAAAAAAAAAAACAAAACAAAAGAGAAGGCCCTGACTGGGGGCTCAGAACAAGGAGCAGAACCTTGCTCAGGCCCTTCCACTGTGTGTCTGCAAGTCCCTCCTTCCCCAGTCCTCCCTGGTTTGTGTTCTTTTGGGTTCTGACTGACCAGAGTAGCGCTTTCTCTGCTGGGGTGTGCAAAGGCAGGGGGATCCTTCCCAGAATCCATTATTTCCTCTGCATCCCACTCCTCCCTCTCCATCATGCACACACACATGTACACACATACATGCACACACACGCACACACACACACACACCTAAACACATACATACACATACTGGCATCAGTAAGCCATATGTCTTCCACAATACCTGCAGTTTTTACAAGTTTCCTTTTTTTTATCTGAATTTTTTTAATATATACAATCACATCAAAAATTCTTAGAAAATACACAGTGAAAAAAGTCTTATTCCTGCCCATTTCTACTTCATCTACCCTGTTTCTACTCCACAGCACCACTAGAGGTAAATGATTTTATTTGCTTTGTCTGTATTGTAGAGACCAAAGTCTCTTCAAGAAAATACAGGTGTACATGACACAGATTCTTATGTTCCTGCCTTTTAACATGAAAGATAATTTATGGCACTTGCTGTCTCACACTTCACATTATTCAGCAAACTGCTGTGATAGCCAGTCCTGCATTCCCCCAGCTCCACCGAATCAATACATCGCAGTATATTGAAGCCCTCTGTTTTGGATAAGTAATCAGGCAGTTTCCAGGTTTTTGCTTTTGCAAACAAGCAGTGTTTGTACCATTGTAGACACATCTTTTCACTCATGCCTGTGTGTATCTGTAGTTTGCATTCCCAGAAGTGAGGGAGCGCTGGGTTAAAGAGTATGCACATTTCCACGCCTTAGCACTATTGTACAGTTGCCGTCAGAATGCTTGTATTGCTCATCCTGAACTTCGGGGTCTCAGGCCTTTGAGAGAGTCCATGGGCATCGGAGCACTCTTCCCCAGGAGAGACACAGCCATGAGTGGGTAGCAGCCTGTTCCCTCTGCTCACTGCAGGCCCATTTGGGCGTATCCCTTCCAGAACATGTTCCTTAGGACAGGCGAGAGTGTTCAAGAGCACAGACAGGAGTCAGACAGACCTTCCTCAAACCCTGTCTCTGCCTCTTGTTATTGACCTTGAGTGAGTTACTCAGTTGTGCCCATCTTTACTTTCACTGTCCATAGAAGAGGCTATTAAACCCACCTCCTCGATGCTGCGGGATGATGAGAGCCACGCTGAAGAGGCACAGCGCTCTGAAACAGGAGGCTCTTGGTAGTATGTTACGTTGACTTTTTCTGTATCCTGGTCTTTTTTCTACTTAGAAGTATGCTGTAAGCATTTCAACATCCAACTTAGTGTCATGGAACTAATCCTTTCCAGTATTCAGGAGGCTTGGCCTCAAGTTCTGCTACGATTGAGATGTGATTTTTTTTTTTTTTTTTTTTTTTTTTTGTGGGTACCGGAGGGTCAACCTCAGGACCTCGCACGCCAGCAGGCACCCGTGCCGCTGAGCGATATCACCGGCCCCTTTTTTCGTATGTGGGATCCGGGAGTCGAACTCAGGCCCTCGCGCTTGCCAGGCAGGCGCTTACGCCGCAGAGCCATCTCACCGGCCCGAGATGTGATTTTTAATTCCTAAATCCCACCAGCAAAAAGAGGTATTTGGATTCTAGTAATTAATCTCGAGTCTCCCCTTTTACCTATAAAAGTATATACAGTTCTGTGAAATCGTCAAAGACTCAGAGAAAAATCTTCATTTGTATCTTAGGATCACATTCAAATTTTCTATCCTTCCCACTTTGAGGAAATATTTAGCCTATGTCTGTGGCCTCATTCTTCCCACCCTCACGATATCCCTGTGGGCTGTAGCTTTGTTCTACCACAGGATCTTTCGTCCAGGCGGAGTGGGCGTTGTGAGGACATTTGGAGAAATGTCTTCTCTTCAGAAGTTAAACCTTGAGCAGTTCGTGAGAGGGGACAGGAGGCAGCTGAGGCTGGGTGAGGCCAGGCAGTCACACCAGTGGGCAGAATACCATACTTAGTTTGGAATCAGGAGTTGGCAAGCTGGATGGAAAAAGCCGGGAGAAATGTAAGAAGGTTTCAGCTGGTCTGGCTTTCATCCCTCTACCCACTCCTCCCCCATGGACAGGAGCAAGTCTTCCACACACAGATGCCAGAATGTTCCCTGCACTTGGGGTACAGAGCTTGACCCGTGATAGGAACCCAACCAGGGAAGAAGGGAGCGGGTTTATACACCATTGGCATGTCCCTTCCAGCCCAACCTTTCTAAGAACTGGCCTCGGAGAGGGGAAGGTAGACGTTCCACAGCACAATCTGCTATTCTCCTTATCTGATAGAGAAACTGAGATGAAAAGAAGGATGATTCCTGGTAATATAGGAAAATGGGATGTATATTCCAGGGCCCCAGCCTTCCATTCAGCTGCCTCAGAGATGTGAAGAGTAAAAATGAGTGTCCCTTCAGCCCTTCCAGCTTCTGAGCTTGCGGGACAAGCTCCATCATGTAGCAGTGTGGCTCTGAGACAGGGATCTTTCCTGGGCCTCACCTGGAGCCTGGGCTTATCCTCATGAAAGTGTCTGGGACATGCCAAGGGGTGGTGGGACTCTGGGCACTAAAAAGGACTTGAAGTTTAGGCTAAGTCAGTGGTGGCTGATCTCATCCTTATGCTCCTGTTAGCAAAGTTTATCAAAGAACATCTAGCTGGCTGCTGTGACATAAAGAGCAGAGGGCCTGGGCACCGAGTCCCCAGACAGCATCATTTCTTCTGGCTGCCACCAGTGAGGCCTGACCAAGGCCTAGAGTACTGAAGATACAGGCAATCCCTTGGGACAGGTAGCTTTGATGATAGTAGGTATCTATTTACCGTTCACCTGCTCACTGTCTATTTATTAAGCACACATTTCCTCAGCCTGTCTTGTCCCAGGGCCTAATCCTAGGTCTGTGGATGGTAGCTTCTGCCTATCAAACCAGAGTCTTGATCACTTTGAAACCTATAGAACCATTAATCCTGCTTATTTTAAGATGATCCATCCATCATAGGAGGTGGGTCACAGGAACAGTTTTCAAAATACTAAATATATTTCAAGAGTAATGAACCTATCTGAAGCAATATTGACTAAGTTACCTCTAGAAATGCCACAGCAAATTATCTCCATGGCTTGAATGTTATCATTCGTCTTAGACATTCCCAAAGGCACCGAAAATAATGGCTGCTTGATTTCTTAGAATATTTTAAGATTAAAAGCAAATGTTTTGGGACATCTTGTCCACGTCAGATATCACCAGATACAAAAGAGGCCTTGGAAATGAGCCAGGCCTTTTGCAGACAGGCTGACAAACAACTTTGAGACAAAGCTGATTGATGGAAAAAGTACAGACACAATGCATGGATACCCATGGAGGGAAAGATCATTTCACATGAAGAAACAGGGACTGATTTCTCTGAGGATGTGAATTTCCATTGGCCACCCAGGAGTGGTAGCAGAGTAACGTAGTATTTCCTAAACATATCTGATCATAAGAGTGATGTGGGGTACTTCTTAAAAATAAGGATCCTCAAATCCCTCCCAAGAATCTCCAAAATCTCCAGGAGGTGAAGCTTAGAAATCTTTATTTTCAATAAGAGCCCCAGGTGATTCCTTAAAGTAAAAACTTTTTTAAAATTGATAATTAAGGGCTGGTGAGATAGCTCAGTGGCATAAGCACCTGCCTCGCAAGTGCAAGGTCCTGAGTTCGACTCCCGGTACCCACATAAAGGAAAAAAGGGGCCGGTGATACCACTTAGCGGCACAAGTGCCTGCTGGCAAGCGTGAGGTCCTGAATTCAACTCCCGGTACCCACATAAAAAAAAATTGATAATTAACATGCACTTTCTTTACGCTAGGAATCTTTGTAAGCAGTCTGCCTGTTAACTCATTTCTGTCTTTGCTTGCAACTCTGTGAGATGGTGCCGTTTTTATCTGCAGCTAACAGATGAAGGAACTGAGGTACAAATATGTTAAGGATTGGCTGAGACCTATCAGCTTCGGAGTTTGTCTTGGAGCCTTTGTGGAGAGCAATAGAAATGGAGGGAGGATTTAGGACAAGAGGCGCCATCTGCTGGTAGTGCAGGGACCGTCTCAGATTGGTTCTAAAGAGTCAGTTTTAGCTCCCCCTCGTGGCTACTGACACACACTGCCCTTTCCCAGTTCGACCCTGTCCAGTGTCGCAAGGTAGAGGTGGATAGGCTGTGGTGTGCTTTGTCCATATACATCCCTGTCTGTCTGTCCTGCAGGGTCCAGTGACAAGATCCACTTAGCCCACCAGGATGTCAAACAATAATTAATGTGCGCTGAGCACTGGCTAGGTACCAGACACGATACTTTACACAGGTTCCTATATACCTGGCAACTTCGTGAAGTAGGGACAGAGAAGGCATCTGCAACTAGGGCTTAGAAAGGTTAAATTATCGTTTGTAAAAAACAGAGATATGTTCAAAGTCAGCTCCTTCCTGTCTTCATGATGACTCCCCTTGAAGGGGGCAGTCCCAGAATGAAGCCCACCCAGGCTTGTTCTGCCCCTGGGCCGAGAGACCATGAACTTACTGATATCTGGATGGCATGTAAGTTACCAAAGACATGGTTTAAATTTGCTGAGCAGTAAGCAAGAAAGGTGAGCCAGAGGGCTGGGACCAGGGACCAGAGAAGACCCAGACAACTCGGACAGCAGGGCCATGCTTATGGAAACCGAGTGGTTTAAACTTGAATTCCATGTAACTCAAAGACACAACTAGGTACTAGGTAGAATGTTCCCCTATGCATCTGGTCACATATGACTGCCAGAATTGCCTGTTTTGCTAAGGATCCAGATCTCTCCATTCATGCCCACCTCTGAGACTGCCAGCCTGAGGGCTTCCCTGATTCCATGTGCCACCCTGAGCCCTGCTCCCAACAGCATGGCAGGTGCAAAGCAGCAGGAAACTCAGAGGCCCTGGCCTCCTTCAATGGTGGAAGACTAGGGTTCAGGAGGCTGCCAATGTGCTCCTCCTTCCGGCCTCCCCTGGCCAGATGCCTGCCAGCCCAGCCCCATGATCCTGGGGCTTACCCAAGTCCCCTTCCCACCTCCTGTCCCCACAGCGTGTCGGGTGGTGAGCTGTTTGAGCGTATTATTGATGAGGACTTCGAGCTGACGGAACGGGAGTGCATCCAGTACATGAGGCAGATCTCGGAGGGGGTGGAGTACATCCACAAGCAGGGCATCGTGCACCTGGACCTCAAGCCCGAGAACATCATGTGTGTCAACAAGACAGGCACCAGAATCAAGCTCATCGACTTCGGTCTGGCCCGGAGGCTGGGTAAGGCCTATCCACCTCTCCTGTGGCGGCACAGCTGTGTGTATTTCACACATCATTTATTAGAGGAAACATACAGTATTGAGGTCAAAGTCGGACACGCTGAAGCCTGCTCAGGTTCAAATGCAGCCCCTACAACTTATTACCGTGTGACCATGAGCCCCAAATTCATCATCTATAAAATGGACTAGCAGTAGTGGCCACCTCATAGGATCATAGGCGGATCAATCAAATTAATACAGGCAAGGGGACAGTGCCAGTGCCACATGCATAGCAAGCACTGTGTAGGCACTCACTTTTTATCTGATGATGACAGTGATGATGACGACGATGCTGCCATTGGTGGCAAAACTTATTTTGGTAATGGTAGCTCCTCATATCTGTAGTTACATATGCACAGTTCCCAAAGCACTTTCCTGTTAAAAACAAGTTTAAAAAGCTCATTGATTTTCACTGGGACAGAGGCAGGGCAGACTTTTTGAGCCCCAGTTTGTACACGAGGAAACCGAGGTTCACGGCAGCTTTGCCCATCATAACCCACCATGAGCAGAGGAGGTTCCCGGGATGGAACAGGGTACCCAGGCTGAGCTCGGAGTGCTTCAGAACCTCGCTGCTGTCTGTGCACTAAGCAGAAGGGGGCAGTAGGGTAGAGGCCAAGGCCTTGTCCCCAGCCTGGAAGTTGTTTTGGTCGGGTGTCTGCCTCACGTCCCACCTTTGGCCACTCTGCCTCTGCGGCTCTCTGATGTCTCAGTCACTCTTCCTCCCAGCCAGCACCCTGTTAGCAAGGAGCCCGAGGGCCAAAGTGACATGGCCTTGATTTCTGATCCTGTGGGGAGCAAGGAGAAGCTGGCCAAGCCAATGTCACCCTGCAGACCTGACTGCGAACCATGAGGGCGTGAGGGGCCAATAGACCTTGACCTGCTCTGTGATCAGTGTGCTCAGGCCGGTAGTGCACTCTGAGCTGGGGCAGTGCACCTGCTGCGCTCTCCTGCTACAGGGACAGGGTGGGCAGCAGCCGGTGTATGGGGTCTGCTCTGGACTGTGACCACTGATAATTAAACAAACAGGGAGGCCCAGGCCTGGGAAGCTGGCAGCATCAGAACCCAGGGAACACAATGTTCAGGCTCCCTTTGTGTGAGTGCTGCGGGCATAGCAGTGTTCAGCAAGGACCAGAGAACCAGGAAGTGGACAGAGTGTAGCAGGAGAGGGAAGTGGGAGTTGGAGCAGGGCCTCCACACTGGGAGAGCTGGCAAGTGCTTTGCTTTAGAACATTTGCCATGGGCATTGCACAGTTCAGCAAGGCCAGATGTGGCTCCTAGGCCAAAGGCTTTCCACTCCCAGTTGCTGGTGCCTGCCTTTAGGGCACACTGACAGGCATCTCTTGTCCTTTATGGTCCCTGCAGCTCCTTCAAGGAGACATGAAGCTAGGAGATAAATAGGAGAAGCAGTGGAGTGGAGTGGAGTAGAGTGGAGTGGAGTGTAGAGAAACCTGGCTCAGTGATCAAACTGCCTGGGTTCAGGTCCTCACCACCACTGATAAACCAGGTAGGGAATCCACTTTACTTCCCTGAGCCTCACCTTTCTCGGGAGTACAAAGGGCACCATACATGGACATCATACCTACTTCTTAGGGTTGTTGAGCATATTAAATAGAAAGATCCCTGTAAAGCTGGGAGCGGGGCACACAGGATGCAGTGAATGTCAGTATCAGTGAAATCAGAGATTATTAAGCATGAGTCACAATCCCTCCCTTGGGGAACTAAGTCACAGGGGACACAGACACAGGAAAAGACCACTTGGGCAGGTGCCTTAAGGGCCTCTTCTTTCCCTCCCTGACCACTCAGGACACTCGAGGTGAGTATTGGTTGGCTGGTTTCACTGGTGGGTTGACACTGTTGTTAACGAGGAGGCCAGGTATCAGCGCCACTATCCATGGAGAGAGCACTCACAGGCTGAACCCTCGTCTGTGTCCCTTGCGGTTTGGAGCCCATCACATGGATAAGGGCAGGTGCTTACCCCGAGCTGGCCCCTTGGCATGCTGTTCACGGACCCTTCTCCCTCCTGGTTTCAGAGAATGCGGGGTCTCTGAAGGTCCTCTTCGGCACCCCGGAGTTTGTGGCTCCTGAAGTGATCAACTATGAACCTATCGGCTACGCCACAGACATGTGGAGCATCGGGGTCATCTGCTATATCCTGTGAGTCCTGGGGCATTCAGGGAGGGGACAGAGAGTCCCACAGCAGGATCCCAGGCTGCCGTGATGCTGTGAGGGAGGGGCCAGGGGAGGTCATGATGGGGAGCCCAACCTACAGCAGAAGGGGTGACAGCTGCCATCCCTGTCCCTGCCAGTCTACCTGTACCTGGGTTCCCAATGGTTAGTGGTCTGCACCCCTTCCTGTAGCAACCTGGAGTAGCACACCATGCTGGGCCCCTGGTCCCCAGGGTTCGCAGCCTGGGGCCTTTGGTCAGGTAGGGAGATGCAGCTGGCGCCCTCACTGTCAGTGGGTCCAGAAAGGGGAGGGAGGGAGCAAGGAGCATGTCTCTGGGGGTGTGTACTGTGCTCTGAGGACAGCACCCCATCCGCATGGGGTGGAGACCCAACCTCTAGCCTCATGTCTGACTCCATTGTGCGTGCTGATTAATGGCCACTTTTGAGGGCAGAGCTTTCAGTGGGGCCAGCAGACAACAGAAACCAATGCAGTATTTAGAATGGGAAAATCAGGCGGCAGTATGAAGTGAACAGTGATGGAGAAAAGGAGGAGAAGCCAGCATGCCTTAATATCCACACGTCACTAGGCACAGGTGCAGGTTTGGGCTGAGGTCTGGGGAACCCGAGGTTCTGTACTTCCAAGAGGTCCCAGGTCACCCTGGCACTGCTCCAGGGACTCTCAGGCTTCACTGATTGAGTCCTGAAGCCTCAGGATGCAGGCAGCTGTTAAGCCCAGAGGAAGTCCCTGAACTTGGGGCAACACACAGCTATGGGCTGGTGTCCCCAAAGGTGCAGATATTAGCATCTGTTCAAAAATACTTTTATCATCAAGGCCAAAGGGAAAGTAAATGTTTCCATAGAAAGTATGAGGAGGGCCTCAAAGAATAGTTTTCATAGGCCCCTGGGATCTTCAGCCCCAGGATAGCAAAAGGCTGTCACGATTCTGGTGCCCCTCGGGGTTAGGAACCGCTTAGGCCAGAGTGGGGTGACTGGTCAGTGGGGCTTTCTCAAACATGCAGTTTTAGTCTCACTGTGGCCTGTGAGGACAGCCTCCCTCCTCAGCTGAGCCTGTACCATGGCTTCTCTTCCCCAGTCACCTTCTTCCCTGCCCAGGGTCACCATTCACCGCAGCCTTCCCCAGATCCCAGACAGTAGAGAAGAAAGTGCAGGCCAGGCATGAATTTTCCTGCCTTTCCCATGCCCATACCCTCCAGGAGGGGCGCTGATGAATACAGTTGGCTGCACCCAGGGAGGTCAGTATGCAGCTGCCCTGGGCTTGGCCGGTGCTCACGCTGATCTCTGAGCCCTGGGAAATACCCTGACCCAACAGAAGCCATCCTTGTCAGCTCTGTTCAGACCCCACTCCTCTGTGGCCTGGCTTAGTCCCTGTGGGTCCCCCTCCTCCCCTCAAGGAGACCTCCCTGCACAAACCTAGAAGTGGGTTATGGCAGAAATTTGATGTCATTGGGCATTGGGGCCACAACAGTCTGGGCAGGTGACCAAGCCTCCCAGTTTGCCTAGGACTGACGGTTTCCTGGGATACAGGACTTGGACTGCTAAAATGGGGACGGTCCCAGGCAGAGCAGGACGACTGCTCTCCGGACCACGACAGCAGTGAGTGGACTGCTTAGCGAGTTTCCCCAGCAAGAACACCCCCGCACCCTACCCCCAGATCAGGACCTTGCCCCCTCCCAGTGACCGTCCCCAGAGATGGTGGTCACCCTGTGTCTGCTGTCATCGGTAAGTGCTGCCTGGCCTCGAGCTTTGTGTAAATGAAATCACCAGAAAGAAGCATGGCTTCTTTCGCTGGCCACTGTGAGATGAATTCACCTGTGAATGTAAGCAGCTGGGGGCGGTTCGTTCACGCTGTGCAGTGTGCTGCTGTGTAGACATAACCCAGCCTATTCAGCCCTCTGCATTGATGGGCTCGAGTCACTTCCAGTCCGCAGCATCACAAGCATTCTAGTCCGTGTGTTTCCGTGAACACATCTGTGCATTTCTGTCAGATGTCTGATCTAGAACTAGAATTACTGGGTCATTAAAGCATATCATTTTAAAATGAAAATTCTTTCATGTGGAGGAACATGGTATTTTGGGTCCTATGCCATTACTTTCAAAGCTAAGACCAAGAAATAGGAAGGAGCTTTTGAAATGGGGAGGATTATTGTGGTGCATGAGGGCCCAGCCTGCAGGTGGTTTGGCAGGGACATCAGGAGGAAGGAGAAGAGTGTGTGTGGCAGGGACGTGAAGGAGGAGATGGTGACAGGTGCTGGCTCCTCGCTGGCTTAGCCCTGCACAGCTCCTGCCCCCACTATGGGCCTCTTCCCGGG
The DNA here is from genome assembly GCA_028451465.1 of Erethizon dorsatum. Taxonomy (NCBI): domain Eukaryota; kingdom Metazoa; phylum Chordata; class Mammalia; order Rodentia; family Erethizontidae; genus Erethizon; species Erethizon dorsatum. The sequence continues at coordinate 59,263,859 of CM051831.1, forward strand.
ACTCTTCTGGGCTGCTCCCTTCGTGCTGCTGGGGCCTGGGAGTTCCTTCTGGAACCAGGGCTCTCACAGAACACACAGTTCTGAAAACAAAAGTTGGAGCCAGATGGCTTCTCTTAGCCCTGCCATGCAGAACTCTGCATCCCCTGCCGAAAGCAGTTAGCAGCAGCTCTCCGGCACCCACAGGAGATCCTGTACCCTGCTCCTGCCTCACTGTGGAGCCAGGCTGTCTGTCTGGCAGTCCCTCTCTGGGCCACTTCACCTGCACATAGAGAAACCCTCTGATCTCCTTTCTGGGGCCAGCGAGAGATGGCAAGGAGAGGGAGTGGGGGGCCAGGGTAAGGCATCTGTTATTCAGCACATTTGGTGAGCACCTCCAACAGCTCCCGAATACCTCGAATACCACGTCACCTCACCGCAGGGTGATCTGACTGCACTGGGGACTCCTTCACCAACCCAACCAGGGAACAGGCGCTTCGTGTCTCTGCTTCCTCCCAGCCTGCTTCCACTTCACAGATCTCCCGGAGGCCTTCTGAAGTTAGCAAGGCCCCCTTGGTTTCTGGCAGAGAGAGGAAGTACAGGGGAGCCATACCTCCATGCGGGAGAAGCTAAAAACCCACCTCCTCTTCTGAGACTTCTTCCCCTCCCTTCCTCAGCACCCAATAGCTCCACAGGCAGACCTGTGCTCCCCTTAGCTGGCTGCTTGTGCCTCCAGGTCATCTGTCTGCAGCTTGAAATACCACAAAGTGTAGACCAAGTGGTACTTCTGTGCCCCTCACCCTGCTGTTCTGTTGAGTGGAGAAAAGGCTCCCATCCGGCTCCCTGATGATGTCCCATTGCAGGAAGGTTGGGAATGAAGGAATCAGAACTGGAGCTGGAGCTCAGTGGTAGAGGGCTTGCCAAGCACACTCAAGGGTCTAGGTTGGATCCCCCCACCAGAAATAGAAGGAGGAGGGAAGGAGAAATTAGATGGCTCTGCAGCCATGACCTTTGCAACTCATCCAAAAACTTGCCCAGACTGATAACAATTTCGTGAGAACCAGATAAATCTGTTGGCTAAAAACTAGATAAGACTAAGAAGGGGAGAAAGAGTTGTGCCTTACTGATAACAATAAAATATTTGTCAATGTGTTGATTTTTTAATAAATGATGGCTTTTTAAAATAAAAGATAGACAGTAGGAAATAAGAGAATATGGCCTTTGGCAAATGGGAAGGGGACTAAGAGATGGAGGGGAAAGAGGGGAGAAAAAGGGGACATAAAAAGAAATGGGATGTGTCATGTACATGTACCAACTACCCACAGTGAATGTATTTCTGATGTACTACAAACATATACTAACAAAATTTTAAAAACACACATGATCCCTTATTGGAAATTCTTGCAATATAGTCCAAAAAAGAAAGTTCAGGGAAAATCCTACCACCCAGAAACAGCCTTACTGAAAATGTGAGCACTCTCATCGTGCTGCACAGGTACTCTATACATTTTATCTGGAGATGCACTTTTTGGTATGGAAAGTACTGGGATGGCCAGGGCAGGCGAGCCAGCCAGGGTGGGAAGGACACAAGGAGGGTGTCTCAGATAGCTGAGCTGCCAGGAAGGAAGAGGACCAGAGGCCAGAGGCCAGGAGGCTCCCCCTGTGCTGGCCCGTGGTGCAGAGATTAGGGCCTATCTTTGCAGGATTACAGCTCCTAATTAGGAAAGGAGTTTCACAGAAGAGGACCTTTCAGCATTCCACTGCAGGGCTGTTTGCCTTCCTGCCATCTTTTGCAGTGCTGCAGGACTTTCCCCTCGCTGCTTCAAAAGGAAAATGCAAAGACAAGAAGAAGCGGGGGGCCGGTGAGGTGGCTCAGCGGCATAAACGCCTGCCTGGCAAGCGCAAGGTCCTGAGGTCGACTCCTGGTACCCACTTAAAAAAAAAAAAAAAAGAAGCAGCAGGTGCTCACAAGCAGAAACAGGCTGCTTGCAGAGATGAGGGCAAGCTGGGAGGCCCTAGGAATCAGGCCTAGTCTACCTGATGAATAAAAGGGGAAATTGAGGCCAGAAAGGAGAAAGGAGTAGCACATAATTGCAGATTGGTAAACTCCCACCCTTCCCTCATGGGGATATGATGGAGAGCCATTATCTCTTTGCCTCTGTAAAACATCAATCAGTATCTTGCTTTAAGAAAAATCACGGGGGCCGGTGAGATGGCTCAGTGGCATAAGCGCCTGCCTGGCAAGTGCGAGGGCCCGAGTTCGACTCCCAGAACCCATATACGAAGAAAGGGCCGGTGATATCGCTCAGTGGCACGGGCGCCTACTGGTGCACGAGGTCCTGAGGTCAACCCCCGGTACCCACAAAAAAAAAAAAAAAAAAAAGAAAAGAAAAATCATCTATGAAAGTCTATTATTCAAAAACCCAAATATGTTGATTAGGGTGAGCTAATTCACTTTGCAAAAGTTTTCTTCTCTTTATAAAAGTGTTCACCAGAGGATTTTTACCATCATGAGCTTTCTCCCAATATTTCAAGTAGGCTTTGTTCTACTAAACTCAGTGTTTGGTTGAGGACAGGTATATTTCATAAGCCCAAGACTCTCAAATGCCAGAACAGCCCCAGAAGCTGTTACTGACTTATTGTCTATGATGAAGGATTCATACGGATTTGGGAGGAAGAAGTTTAATAAAGCCATAATTTGAGAGATTGCTGGCTGAGAGCCCTAGATGCATCATATAGGGTTGAGACAGAGTCAGGGCAAGACCAGCTACATAATTTGCAAAATCAGAGCTGGTGAGATAGCTCAGCGGCATAAGTGCCTGCCCGGCAAGCGCAAAGTCCTGAGTTCGACTCCCGGAACCCACATAAACGAAAAAAGGGCCAGTGATATCACTCAGCGGCACAAGCGCTTGCTGGTACGCAAGGTCCTGAGGTCGACTCCCAGTACCCACACACACACACATACAAAAATAATAATAATAATTTGCAAAATCAAAAGGTGAGGCCGCTTCTTGAAACATTATCAAGAATTCCAAGATGGTGGCAGCAGAACATTAAACCAAGTGTAGGTTCATCTGAGACAGGGCTACAGGCAGCTGTGCAGGTCACACATCGTGGAGGGTATCCTCAGTCAGCATGCACAGCGGGGGACTGATAGTACAAAGAGGAGGTGCACGGAGGTTAGAGATCAGGCCACTGAGCCCTAAGTCCGTACTATCTGGCTTTGAGAGTCTCTCCCTTCCAGATCTGCTTGGCTTGGCTTGGGTGAAGCTGAGTCTCCCTGGTGCTCTTAGAGCTGAGACACAGAGATGGGAGGGAGGACGCAGAAGGGTGCGGCTGTGCTCACAGTCCCGGAGAGCCCTCACGGTGAGCGGCAGGAATGCAGAAGGAAGGGGCCTGTAAAGGTTCTGAGAGAGATGGGTGCAGCCTGGGACCTGGGAAGAATGGCAGACAACCTAGTCTGGAAACTGAATCCCATTCTTCCACTGAGCCTCACAGGCAGGTAGTGTCAAGATGCCGGGAATACCCCTTAAATGCACTGAGCAACGAAGAAGAGATGAGGCCACAAAGCCCCCTGGAAACCATCTTCATTCCTTTCACAGGGGGAGTGCAAGCAGGCACTGTGTATGTGAGCTGAGGGGGTGGCTCCCTGTTCTCATCTTTGACCTCAGCACTCACCCGGGGCGCTATAACCCGCCCCCACCACCATCTCCCTCACCCCTGCTCTCCTGTTCTTCTCCCCCAGGGTCAGTGGCCTTTCTCCCTTCATGGGTGACAATGACAACGAGACCTTAGCCAATGTTACCTCAGCCACCTGGGACTTTGATGATGAGGCGTTTGACGAGATCTCCGAGGATGCCAAGGATTTCATCAGCAACTTGCTGAAGAAAGATATGAAGTAACGAGCTGAGATTTCAGAGCTATCAGCTTCTGGGCTGGTGTGGGAGGCAAGGCCTCCTTGCCTGTGGGACTCTCTCCTCACCCCCTGGTGCCAGGCCAGTCCTTGTCCCAAAGAGGGCCCTGCTTCTGCACCGGACACCATAACCGTCTTTAGAAGCACAGAAACCCCACTTGAAAGACAAGCCCTGAGGGAGGGCGGCAGGGAGAGGGCAGCCTATCTGTGCATTGCTCCTGTTACTTTCTGTGTATGACAGTGGCCTGTCAAAGCTCTGCTGACACCTCAGCCCCTCTTCAGGGCTCGCTGGAGATGTGCCTTCTCAACACACCGGAGCAGATGGCACAGGCATCTCAGCACTGTTGGAGGGTCCTCACCACATCCCCAGATTATTCTAGCTTGGCGTTCTTTTTGCATCTAAATAATTTAGATAATCTGGCCCAGTTCCTTGTAACCTAGAACACAGTAGGAGACCAGTATGTCCAGGCATATGACAGCCAAGCTGTGAAAGGAAAAAGGTCAGATGTACAGTGAAACCCCTTGAGGTTTGAGTCAGACCTGGAGGCTGAGCTGGGAAGGAAACTAGAGTGGAGGAGATAGCTGGGCTGTGCAGAATTTATTGGTGCCCTCTATGCCAGTGAGTGGAATCAGTATGAGTAAAGCGACAAGGTGAAAGGGCTCTTCATGCATAGAGAGAAGTGCCCAGTGACAGGGAGCTGTGGCAATGTCAGGTGAGACTTCCTGCCTATTGGAAGCTTCTTACTCAGGACATAGGTGGCCAGATGAGGCATAGCCTGGCTCCAGGAGCCCCAGGGAGCTAAGAATCAGGTTTGGCAATGGGAGCAGTCATGGCCCTGCCAAGAAGGGCGATGCTGAAATTAGGTGGTATAGAGGGAAGAGAAGGGGAGAGGTGTGGCTTAGCACTCGTGTAGCTTCTGCCTGCCTCTCTGGTCTGTGGGCCCTTTGAGGCTGCCACTTGCTCCCTCCTGGGAGAAATGCTATTCGGGACAAGATCGTACAGCTGCTGCCATAGCATGTTGTAGAGTCCCTTAGATGGCTGTGTCTAGTTCTCCTGTTACCCACCCACCTCTCAGCCCTCTTCAGCCGTCTCGGGGCCAAACTCCCCTGGAGGTGACTTTCCATACTCCTGGACAGTGCAGTCTTTTAGCTTTCTGCTGTCAATCTTTGCATCAGAAGTGGACATGACCCAAGAAGAATTGGGATGTTGTAGGGGGTCTAGATTCCCTTCCAAGGTGAGGGATACCCCACACCCAAGATGAAAACCTTCCTCCTAGTAACTCTGGTTCAGGGATGGCTTTTGTCAATTAAGCTTCATTTGATGAAGATTTGGTAAGTGGGATATTGTGTATATATCTTATTTTCTCATCTGACCTTAAATTAACTCAGTAATAGGCAATGCCATCTTCACTTGTGCTCACACAATGGATTCAAACAAAGAACTGGTCTTAATCAAGTAGATCAAAACACTAGGTTCTCATAAACTCTTACACCCAGCACCTCTTCAACCAGAAATCTCTACTTGTCAGCACTTTTAAGAAACTTTTTCTCTTATAAGTAAAACATGTAAATTATAGAAAATTTGAAGACTATAAGAAAATTTAAAGCATCCATAGTCCCTTTATCTAAAGATCACTACATTGTGCTATACTTCTTTCCAGTCATTTTTCTATGTATGTTAGCATTTGGTTCTTTGGGCTTTATTAGTCCTGTTACAATTAAGATGCCAACCCTGGGCCCGGTGAGATAGCTCAGCAGCATAAGCGCCTGCCTGGCAAGCGCAAGGTCCTGAGTTCAACTCCCGGTACCCACATACGAAAAAAGGGCCAGTGATATCGCTCAGCGGCACAGGTGCCTGCTGGCGTGCAAGGTCCTGAGGTCGACCCCCGGTACCCACAAAAAAAAAAAAAAAAAAAGAAGATGACAACCTTGAAATATTTCTAGAGCTTTAAGAAAGATTAAATGAGTTACAGCACAGTTCTAAGGTTGCCAAAATTCATAGGTTGTATGTAGAACATAACTCTTTAAACTGTAACAGGAAAAACCTGGTACTCAACCACACCCTAAGACCTGAGAGAGTTCAGTATTCTCAGGGGTTTTGTCTTAGCATTTCAATCTCCCCTCCTCCAGGTGGGAAGGCAGAAGGATTAGGCCTTCATAGGCCCAGCCCCCAAGCCATCTTCAGATGAACCCATCCTAGAACATGGCGCCAGCCATCATTCCCAGACTTGCCTGCCTTGTAGCACTTACCGTTCCAGAACCCCAACAACAGGTCATGAGATTCCAGTTGATTTCCTGGTGGTTAAGCTTTCTCAACTCTGGCCTGCATGAGGTCTAGTCAGGGTAACCCAGACCAAGAGAGGAAAAAGATCAGCGCACAGTGACTGTGGTCATGGTGGATGGACTGAGAACTGGGAGCCGAGGTCTTCCCTGTGTGACTGGGGAAGGTGACCTCCCATTTCTGATCTGACCAGTAGTCTCTGACGTCTCCTGCTCAGAAATCTTCCAATTTCTGCCTTTATCAGAAACCGCCTGAACTGTACCCAGTGTCTTCAGCATCCATGGCTAATGAAAGATACTAAAAACATGGAGGCCAAGAAGCTGTCCAAGGACCGCATGAAGAAGTATATGGCAAGAAGGAAATGGCAGGTAATGCGGGGCTCATTTGGCCTGGGATGCTGCTCATCATATTTGCTTTATTTAGCCAACTCCCAACTTTCCATGGCTTCACTCCAAGAAAATAGAAATTTGTTGCTGAAATAGTCCAGGACCAATTTTGGGCAGCTGATTAAGATACAGTGTTAAGCTAGGTCCCGAGTGCAGTCTTTTTCACAGAGGAAATCAGTCTCTGAACTACAGCTGTCTCTCCAAACACACTCAGCTTGGTCCCAGACGTCCAGTAAGGGTGGCCTGGTGCACCAGCCTCCATTCCTGCAAAGCCACTGATGTCTCATGTGTTCAGGAGAGGGATGTGCAGCATCACCTTGAGGTCTGTTTGGCAACCCTGGAGAAGGTGAGCTCCTGGCAGGTAATGCGATTGTCAGACCTTTACTTATCATCAAGGAGGGAGCACGTGCTCCAAAGCGGGAGCACGGTCTCCACTCTCTAGGGGAGTTGGCTGTTACTAGCTATGTGTTTTTAGGCAAGTGACTTAACCTTGCTGTGGATTTGTTTTCTCATCTGTCAAGGGGGAATAATGCTACCAGCATCAGAGCATTGTTGATAATTATATGCAATAGTCATCATCTTTCTTTAGCACAATGCTGGCACAATAGAACACTCTAACATGCTACCAGTGCTAATATGAATGGGGGCTGGCCATGCATCAGGGGACATTCAAAGCACTTGCTATGCATTAAATCTTTCAATCTTAAATTTTAAAAAAGTTTTTAAAAACATCTTTTAATCTTAGGAGACAGATGCTATTAGAAGACAAGTACAAACCGAGATAGGAGGTTGCATAGCTGAAGTGGAAAAGCCAGGACTCAAGACCAGAACCTGGCTCCAAAGCACACAGTCTCAATAGCAATGCAGAAGTGCCTCTGATACAAGATGGATAAAACTATTATCTAAAAACTATCCAATTATTATCCCAAACCATAGAGCACTTAGCACTATCATCATCTACTTCATTGTTTTATCATCACAATTTGTTTTACAAAATTCCTGGGCTGCTGGAGATGACACGGTTTCCGTCGTCAGGGAATGTATAGTGCAATGGGGAACTGAAGCAAATAGACATAAAAGGACATACAGCACACCAGGAATTATAAACTATCGGTATAGCACTCTATAACCATATATGTGAGTGTGAAAGGAGAGGGGCCGGGTGTACCCAGAGTTAGTATAGTTATAACTCCTCCAGGGGCAGGAGTCAAAAATTAAGCATGGAGCATGTGCAAGAGTGAGTGCAGAGAGGAAGGAACAACAGCACAGGCGGAGAAGACAGAGGGGGACTGGACCCACTTGCTGTGCTGGGCTGAGCAAGAGCAGAATCTTTAGCTGGAGATTTGGGGGACCCAGCATTGAGACTGCCTATATGGTGGAGAAAAAGGCAGTCACTGGGACACTGGGCAAGTGCCATGTGACTAAACCTAGTTCCCGCCAAAGGATAACTGCACACAGAGGCTGAGAGGGAGTAAAGAAGCACAAGTGCCTGCGGGAGCGGAGTTCGCGGGGCTTCCATCCTGGCCGATGGCAACCAGAGCTCCTCCGCAGTGGAAGTCAGTTCATGGTTAACACACACACCCTAAGCCTGTCGGCAGCAGGCTGGGTCTCGTGGACCCCTCAAGTGCCAGATGGTTTGGAACACCTATTCTGCTTACCTTCTGGGGCCTTTAGAATCAGAGTAGCAAATGTTCTTTCAAAAAGGGAAGGGGGTCCACAAAAAATAAAGGTTGGTTTTATTAACGATCCTCTCGCCTGCAGATCTCAAAGCACTAATCCTGGAAAATAGCGCAGCTGGTATTGGGGTGGGGCGGTCCTCAGAGCAGTGAGTCTAACTGGATCTCACTTGGATGAGGCTGTGGGTTAAGGGGTGGCTTTATTGTCCCAGAACATCTGCAGGTGGATCAAAGCCAGGAGGATGCCTGAACCCAGAGGACAGGTGAAGAGAAAAGGAGATGGGAAGAGGCCAATGAAGTATTGCCGTCTAATCAGTCAGAAAATCATAGTTGGTGCTAATATTTTAATCACTTAGCTTTTCTTCTTGTTGTTTATAATGTTATTAACCATAGGGTTTTCTGGAAGAGGGTTGGGGAAGAGAAAGGGAAGACTTCAGAGAAGGAACCTTAGTTCTACCTTTTAATATAGGTGAAAGCATTTGGAAATAATTTTTCTGCAAAATCAGTGGTTGGGTTTCACAAAATTGGATACAGAAGTAGTCGACAACATCCCATTCCCCGTGTAATGTCCCTGAAGTGTAATTTCACTGGTAACAGTTCAGCTGCGTCTGACCTGCTGGCTTAGGTCACTTCCTTAGGGAAATGTTTTCCACATTTAGTCTCCATACTCAGGACCCTAGCACGCCTGGACTAAGGGGTTCCCTCTCTGAGCAGCCCAGGTTCTGTTTGGTGGGGCAGTGGAGAGTGCACTGGAATACAGTATGTGGGGGGCTGATGTAGGGAGGAGAGCAAGGCAGGCACAGGTGGCCCAGCTAACTCAGGAGGAAATGTCTAACTGTTCTGGTGCTCTGGTTTCCATAAAAGGCCCAAGGTAAAAGCAGGTTCAGCAGAACAAATCCCTACAAATGAGGCTAGTATGGGTATAGATGGTTAATTATGTTACTGACCTTACAATGAAGTTATTCTGAAAGATTGATTTTAAATTCATATTGGAAGAATTTCACAAAGACATGTTGGCAAGGAATAGCAGTGGAGATAAGACAGATGGGATGACAGGGCTTCTGCTTGCAAACTGGAGGTAAAGGACTAGGAACTAGAGGCCTATGGGTAACTACCTTTATTTTCTGGGAACTGCAAAGACTCCAGCAGTATGGACCAAAGGGCAACAGCGGAGAAAGCATTAGACTCAGTATAGCACAAACTGTTCTTTTTTTTTTAATTTTTATTTAAGAGGAAAAAAATGGAACAAAATTTCAAACAACATAATAGGAGGGTAACAATGGTTAATACATTGCGTATTGTTATCTTTAAATTAGTTACTCAGAGTACAAGATATCGGCATTCAATTGTCCAAACAATATTAGCACAAATCTTTCTTTTCAATGAACTAAGAGAAATTAGTAGTGTATCTATCTTAACTATCATATATATATTTTTTTTTCTTTTCCCTTCCTTCTTTTCTCCATTCCCCCATCCCAGTTTCTCTTTCCTTTTGAACAGTTTCTTCCCATTTTACAATATCTATTGTACATTTTGGATCTTATTTACTCTTTCAGCTTCTTACACTAGGGGAGACAATACAATGTTTACACATAGCACAGACTGTTCTTGGCCATCACACTTGGATATTATCAGGGGAAATATCTGGGGAACTTGTAGTCTTGAAACTATTGGCATGTTTGCAGAATCTTGATGGCTGGCTGGTACTAGGGTGACCAGCTTGCCTCAGTTTGCCAGGAACCATATGGGTATTAGCACTGAAAGACTAATCCTGGAAAACCCCAAGTCTTGGGCAAAGTGGGATGGCTGATAATTCTAGCAGGCTCTCCAAGAGCTAGGGTATATGCATTGCATTCAAGAGGGCCCTGGCAAATTCCACCCACTAAAGACACAGGAACTCAGCTTTGGTAGTTGCCCTCCCATGAGAAAAAGCCTTTCTCGAAACAAGGATGGAAGTTAGAGAATTGAAATTTGGCTATTTTCATTTTGGGGGCTCCTGCACTTGGTCATGCTGGTCAGTTCTCTTAGTAAAGCAACAACCAATTTTCAGCTGAAAGCCAGGAAACTGGAAATCTAGGACATAAATATTTCTTCTTTACTTCTAATAAACAACTTCTTCACCAGGGTTTTTTCACAAATAAGTTCCCAAAGATTGGATTCCATTGTATATTATTTCTTAAATTTTCCTTATTAACCACTTGCATTTCTCTCTGTTTAGGAAACATATGCTGAATATCTACACCTATTAGAAATTTCCCCATGTGGCATCTGTTTGCTTGTTTATGAATTTTCTATCTCCTCTGAAATATTATAACTCTTTCTGACAATTGTGTTAGGCATTTTGTTCCAAAATAAATCCAAGAAAAGATATCTTTTTTTTCTGCACCACACTAGTGAAGTCAGTCCTACTCAGTCCTGATCCAGGGAGCTGGAAATTAGGGAGTCCGTGGGTTCAGACTCCACACTCCAGCTAGCCAGCAAGCAGATCCTCCAGGCCACCAGTGACAGCCGGTCCCAGAAGCCTGTGTGAGGCTGCCGCGTGGGCTGTCTGCAGAGGCGCGCTCTTCAGGCTGAGGGGCTCCTGCACTTGGTCATGCTGGTCAGTTGTCATCTCTGTCTTCTCCTCATCACCCCATCTGGGCTTCCTGGGCTGTGTTCAGAGTGACCCAGCTCCACTGGGGCAGCAAAGGGCCAGAAGTACACACACACACACACACACACACACAGTCAGTGCTATATGTCGGAGGGTGGATGACCAAAGGACAGAGCAGGTTGGAATGTCTGACCAAAGTCCACAGAAACTGTCCACAACAAGCAGGGCAGGGAGCATGACAGAAAAGCATGGTTGCATCAGTAGGTCTCTGCTTAAACTACACACACACACACAAATCTTTTTTATTTTTATTTTTGGTACCAGGAATTGAACTCACGACCTTGCACTTACCAGGCAGGCGCTGTGCCACTGAGCTATATCCTAGCCCCTCACATGCATCTTTTCAGTAGAAATAATCTCTCTACTGAAAACACTGGCCTTCCAGGTCGTCAAAACTGTGAGGATTCTTGAGTGTGTGAAGTTAGTTTGAGAAAAAATGGCTTTGCGGCACAACCTAAGGTCCAGCAAGTGACAGCCAGGCATCTTCCTGTGAAGAGGCTCTTTCCTTACTCTGTGAGAAGGAACAGGAAGACTGCAGTGACAGCTGGTCTGTGGCTACACAGCTTCTGGATACCAAAGTAAGATGTTATGGGGCAGGGGTGGAAAGACTCAGTTGTTTCAGCTTCCTTAGCCGTTCCCACTGACCCTAGAAAAAGGGTAAGTAACTTTATTAAAAGATGAGACACAAGTGTACACATTGAAGATTTCTTGACCTAAATCCTGTGCTTGGTAGAATTTTCACAATGTAAAAAAAATCTCAGTTTCTGATCCTTTCAGCAGAAACTGTGTCCTCCCCCATGGTGCCTATTCAGGTGCCAGTTTTAGAAGCCTAAGTGGACACAGGATGAACACCCCTCTGGACTCCACTGCACAGTCACGACTTGTGCTGGAGCCAGCCCTAGTGTTTCTCGAAATCTCTTAAGTATCTGAATCATAAACAGAACTAAGTGGGACCTTGGGGATCATCTTGCTCAACCCTCTAACACACAGAAAGAAGCGAAAGCCTGAGAGGTTTAAGTGGCTTGCCCAAGGTCAGTAGAGCGCTTTTTTCTTTCGCATCAGGACCCATGGGATCTGTAGTAATGATTCTCTTGACCAATTAAACTCCTATCACTGGCATTGTTTTACAAGAAACAGCCCCACTGGGCCCAGTCAGCAATAAGTCTTTGGAGCTGTCTCAGCCTGCAGTTGCTTTATATAAACTATCCCTTTTATGGGAGTTGAAGCGCAGTATGAAAAGGGTTTTTGTCTCATGTTGACCTTGTTTAGTCACATTAAGGCGCACATCAGTTCCAGGCCCCATTCCATTCTCCGAACATCTTCTGACACGCCGATAGTGCTGAGCAGAGCAAGGCCAGCTCGCTCCTCTGGCAGAACCTCTGCAGTTCAGGGAGCAGCTGCCTCTCCAGGCTGGGCTCTTTACCCTGGATCCCCAGCACTGCCCCACTGGAACCAGGAACACCGCCTGAGTCCAAACTGCATCTGTTTTCCAGAAAACAGGCAATGCTGTGAGAGCCATTGGAAGACTGTCCTCTATGGCAATGATCTCAGGGCTCAGTGGCAGGAAGTCCTCAACAGGGTCACCAACCAGCCCCCTCAATGCAGAGAAACTAGAATCTGAAGGTAAGGAGTGCCTGGAGAATTTCTCAGCTGGCTGGTGTGAAAGAAAGGGTTGGGGGGTACAGCTGGGTACAGTGGTGCACACTTGTAATCCCAGCACTCTGGGAGGCTGAGGCAGAAGGATTCCAAGTTTCAACTCGGCCTGGGCAACTAGCAACTTAGCAAGACCCTGTCTCAAAATAAAAATTTTTAAAAGGACTGGAGATGTATCTCAGTGTGAAGACCCTTTGTTCAATCTCCAGTCCTGCCAAGGAAAGGAGGGAGGGAGGGAGGGAGGAAAAAAGGGAGGAAGGGAGGGAAAAAAGGTTGGGGGATGGAGGGGTATTTTAAGGATTTGGGGTTTGGTTTTGTTTTTTCAAAGATAAATTCAGAAATACTTTTGGGTTGCCTTGACAACTACTAAGTCTAGTAATTATTCTTTTATTAACTGTACATTAACTATTTTCAGAGGGAAAGTTATTTGTCTAATACAACTAAATAACTTCAACTATTCTTTTCCCTATCTTTCGTATAAGAATTAACAAAGGCTTTATTAAAAGCTTCCCTTTTTCATATTATAAATGTGAACTTGTATATTGATAGGCAGAAACAAAAAATTATATATAGTTAGCTGTGTAACATTCTTTAATATCCTTCCATTTTCTACTGTCCTTGTGTTTTTGTTCTGAACAAAAATTAACTCGTATGGTCCCCCTGCCTTGCCATCGTTCATGCTGCTGAGACATGTTGGAACTGAGCAGCCTGCCATGGGCAGACCCCTCCTGGAGGTGACAGGGCCGGCTCCTTGTCCACTGCCTTTGGGATGCCTCCTCCTCACAGGCATGCAGGGCTGGCCCTTGTTTTCTTTCCTGAGGTGCTTCACTTGGCCAGGGACACCCCTGTGCCTGGTGCTGTTGGCATCCACAGGTGAGAAGCTGAGTCTAGGTCCTTTTTGTGCACTGAGGTAGGGTGGCTGGTAAGGCCCAAAGCTGGCAGTTCCGAAGCTTCCTTGCTGCCAGGAAATGAGTGCAGCACAAGGGCCCCCGCTGAGCCCCCCTGCCACTCCTCAGATGACCCAGAAATAGCCTGAAGGGAGGGAAGAATCCAGAGGCACCCCTCAAGGTTCCAGCTCTTCTCTGGATCTGTCCCTCATCCAGGTCCACAGTCATACAACATGAAGGCCAAAAGTATAGAGAAGAGAACGTTGGCAAATTGAAGGCCCCTTCAACTAAGGAGTGCCTGGCTCCTCCCTGCTAAGGAGCAGGTGAAGGACCTGCCACAGCAGGAGGATGAAGGGGCACCAAGGTCAACAAGCCTGGCAAGGCTCTGTCCTTCCCAGGCACCCTCACCTGAATCCTGAAGTGGCACGAATGGCAGCCAAAGATCCTTTTTAAAGATGACTTCCTTTTTCAATGTGTCAGCATCAGGTAGGGGGAGGCTAAACATTTCCCCATTTTGGGCACAGTTCTCCTGGCTGCCAAAAACCATCTGGCAGCCAGCCAGCCCATTCCCAAGAGAAAGGCGTGCTATGATTCACTTCTCTTATTTTCTAAATTATAACAACTTTTTTTTTAAAAGTAGGGGAGAGGAGGGAGAGAACAAGGGATGAAGAATTGACCCAGCCCTCTCCTTGTCTTACAGAAGATGTGTCCCAGGCTTTCCTTGAGGCCGTAGCTGAGGAAAAGCCCCACGTGAAACCCTATTTCTCTAAGACCATTCGTGACTTGGAAGTCGTGGAGGGAAGTGCTGCTAGATTTGACTGCAAGATTGAAGGTGAGCTGGGCCACATGCAGGGTGGCTGAACATGGAGGGCTGGGCTGGAAAAGGTGTCGGGTCTGTGCTGCCCAGAGCAATGGGGACGGGCAGGCCACGAGGACCACTGAATCAGGAGGACCTGGTCCTAAAGGGCAGCTCTTGCCAACCCCACTTCCTGAGGGTTAGTGCCTTTCAGTGACCTTCCTAGGGGCCTGACTTTCACCTAATTATACCAGCAATGAGACCTGCAATTAAAAATGGTTTGCCATGGTTCTCCCTGGCTACAGAACTTGCATAATGAAGTAAGCTTTGCCAACCACTGGGGAGCTTGTGATTGCCCACAAGAGTTCTCAAGAGGATTGGAGTCAGCAGCTCTGCTGCTCCTTGGGTGGTGATCTAACGCTGCTGAGTTCAGGATCCTCAGCGTGGTCCTGGAAGGTCTGTGAGGTCACGCATGTGAAAAAGGGAAACCTTATATCTTTCAAGGAAGTCATGGAGTAGAGAAGTGGTAGGTTGGTAAGTGTGGAGGGAGAACGTGCTCTGAGTGATGTCACACTGCGGAAAGTTGGGGCTCTAGGACCTTATAGGATCTTAGCATGGCACCCAAGAAATTAGCAGAGTCAATGACACAAAGCCTCTTAGTTGCCATAGATTATAACATTGTAGAAAGATAAGGGCAGGATAGGACAGGCCTCTTGGCTTCAAGTCTGTGACTTTCACATGCCAACCAGAGTGGAGAGTTATCTCACATTTTGGCCTGACCAAGTAAAACCCAAAAATCTTTTAAGCCACTTCCCCAAGGCCAATACCATGGAACAGCATCAGAACAGAGCACACCTCCCCCGGGTGTGACTCTCAGCTCTGCAGCTCCACAGTGCCCTCTGAAGAAAGTAACCTGACATGAGCAATGGAAAAACAAGTTTTCTCCTGAATCTTCATATCATCAAAATATTTTGTAAATGCTTTACCTGCCATTATTTTTCTTTTTTATCTAATTAAAGAAAAGTGGAGGTACTGCCTTTGGTTGTGGGAAAGTTCAGATTAGGGATTTTGCTGAGAGCTGTGGAGCCACAGCCTTAACTTTCACCCTTGCCATTGTCTCTGGGTCTTCTGAGGTGCTTTCCTTCTTGCTTTTAAAATTGTTTTTAAAAGTATTGCATAGTGATTGTCATCTTTTGTACTAACTTTTCTCTTTGGAATTATCTCTTTGGGATTTGCATTAACATCTGACTGGAACTCTAATGAGAAATTAAAACATATGGATGCTGCTTTGATAAAAATTAGCTGAGTGGGGTCGGTGAGATGGCTCAGCGGCGTTAGCGCCTGCCTGGAAAGCGCGAGGGCCCGAGTTTGACTCCCGGAACCCACATACGAAAAAAGGGCCGGTGATATCGCTCAGCAGCACGGGCACCTGCTGGCGCGCCAGGTCCTGAGGTCGACCCCCGGTACCCACAAAAAAAAAAAAAAAGAAAAAATTAGCTGAGTGTGGTGGCACAGGCTTATAATCCCAGCACTCTGGGAGGCTAAGGCAGGAGGATCACATGTTCAAGCCCAGCTTGGGCAACTTAGGGACTTAGCACGACCCTGTCTCAAACTAAAAAAAAAAATTCTTTTTAAATTGAAAAGGGCTGGGCCGGTGAGATAGCTCAGTGGCATAAGCGCCTGCCTGGCAAGCGCGAGGTCCTGAGTTCAACTCCCGGTACCCACATACGAAAAAAGGGCCGGTGATATCGCTCAGCAGCACGGGCGCCTGCTGGCGCGCCAGGTCCTGAGTTCAACCCCCGGTACCCACAAAAAAAAAAAAAAAAAAAATTGAAAAGGGCTAGAGATGTAGCTCAGTGCAAAGGCCCTAGGTTTAATCCCCAGTACTACAAGTAAGCAAATAAAGAAATAAAATTACACTAGAAAAGAATGTTAAAATTCTTAAGTCTTGTCTATAATTTTTTTTTTTCTGGCTGGGGCTACATTTTTCTTCTAAAAATCTCCAAAATTTAAGAGCAAATTTCTTGGACTATTATGTATGTGTGTAGTGTGTGTGTGTGTGTATGCGCGCGCACACAATGTTGGTGACATATGTGTATATATAAACATACCTTTAAAACATACAATATATGTTTATATATGTGCATTTTATATATTTTTAACATTGAGCTTTGTAGAATCATGACTAATGTATATCATGAGACCAACCAATGAGGCCAATTTCAAATTATCTACAGATAGATTATCTATCTATCTTTGAGTCAGCCTAAGACAAATATTGCTTTCTTTTTCTTAGCAATATTCCCAGTTCTTCTATCTTATGTTTCATATAGCTGTCACTCAATTGATTTATAATTTATATAGCATAAAATTCACCCACTTTGGGCGGGGGATATAGCTCAGTGGCACAGTGCCTGCCTGGCAAGCACAAGGTCCTGAGTTCGATTCCCAGTACCGAAAAAAGAAAAAAATTCACCCATTTTAAGTGTACAATTATTTTTAGTAAATTTACAGTCATGCAGCCACCAGCACAACCCATTTTTAGAAAATGACCAGGATCCCAAAAAGATCCTTTGTGCCCATTTGTTCTCTAATTTTTAAATTTAAGTTAAGCCTTTATGCAAGATTAAAAATTTTCTTTTTTTTTTTTTTTGTGGGTACCGGGGGTCAACCTCAAGACTTCTGAGCGATATCACCGGCCCTTTTTTTTTGTATGTGGGTTCCGGGAGTCGAACTTGGGCCCTCGCGCTTGCCAGGCAGGCACTAACACCACTGAGCCATCTCACCGGCCCCAAAAAATTTATTTTCATCCAGGAAGATATTTGCCTGAGGTGTGTCATTGGAGTTGGGGCAGTATTTCAGGGAGTGCTTTTTTGGCTAAAGGCAGGGTATGGTGAAAGTACAACATGGGTGAAAAATGGACAACTTTAAAATACCCAATTTGGGGTTTCATCTATTAGTATTGGTACAACACATGCCCATATTCTAATATAGATATCAAAACTGATACTAACAGCCAACATCTTAATTTTTTCCTTGATGCCCTTAATCAATGGAGGTAGCTTAAGAGTTGCTTATATGAGTTGATGAGAAACTCAGAATAACAGATTCCGCAACTTGTGTTCTCTCTCTGTGGTGCAGGATACCCAGACCCTGAGGTCGTCTGGTTCAAAGACGACCAGTCAATCAGAGAGTCGCGCCACTTCCAGATAGACTACGATGAGGACGGGAACTGCTCTTTGATTATTAGTGATGTCTGTGGGGATGACGACGCCAAGTACACCTGCAAGGCTGTCAACAGTCTTGGAGAAGCCACCTGCACGGCAGAGCTCATTGTGGAAACCATGGAGGAAGGGGAAGGGGAAGGGGAAGAGGAAGAAGAGGAAGAGTGAAACAAAGCCAGGGAGAAGCAGTGTCCAAGTCATTGTAAAAGGACTATTTCTCTAAAGTTCAAAAAACTCCAGATAGTAAATAAAGGCACCTAGTGTGGTAGGTTATCTAGTTAGGTCATGTGGGGGTTGATTCATCAGCAACAGCAGTGGATACTTAGTAGCATTGCTGGTGGGCATTAGTATGAATTAGCTGACACCTTCAGATAAAGTGCAGCTACATTTCATTTAGGGAAATCACCAGCAACTTGCATGACCAATTGGTTTTGGGGAAAAAGTAACCAAAAGAAGTATTTATCTGGGCAAAGTCATGAATGCATCCATGAATATCAAGACCACAACCTGGGCCTGGGCCCTGTGGCCCTGCTCAGCCCAGAGGGTCCCTGGAGACAGGTGGCCTCTCTCCCCAGCCCCTGGTTCCAGAGAAGTGGGTCTTCTCCAGCACTGCAGCATTTCATTCTGAAAGCAGTTGAGCCATTCTGACTTCCAGGGCACACTTTTTTCAAAGCTCACTGTAGACATCCACACTCTTCTATGCCTCTCCCCTGTTCCACCTGCAAGCTTTTCTGGATCTGAATTTGTCACAAATTTTGGCACTAGGGACATTAATTGTGCTTCTTAGATTGTGAAGACAGGACCCCTGCTCATGGCTGACTCCTTTCTTCTAGAATCAGTAGGAAATCTAAATTAAACGTCTCCCCTTTCACGTGTCTAGCAGCTTCACACTTTTGGATGAGAACCAGTGGGGGTTGTGGGGAGATCCTTGCTAATGTGCTTTTCTTCTTCAAGCAGGATTCAGATTTGTGCTGTTACTGGGTATCAGCCTTCATGCGTGGTAGATTTGTATCCAAATGTGGAAAAAAAGTTTGCTGAAATGTTAGTCTTGATTATTTATTGGGCACTATGAAATGCATTTCAACTCATGAGCAGCTGCAGAGCTTCCTGTACTTTGGAATCTTCTAGTCTGCGTTTAATGCATCTTTACTCTCCACAGGTCCAAAAAGCTTAGCCTACCATAGGGTTCCACGCTATTTTCCTTCTTGACTACGCATCTATCGTGCCTCGCCCCCAGTCTTGAAATATATTCTTAGACCTGACAAATGCACTCAGACTTGCATCTTTAGGAATTTTTAACTTTTTTTCACTACATTGGCACTTAAATTTTTTCTTTATAAAACTTTTTGAAGGTCACAGACCATAAACAAATACCATAAATGGATATACCTAGTACATTTCCTCTGTGTGTGTGTGTGTGTATGTGTGTGTGTAACATTCCAAGTACTCTTTTCTTTTCCACTGTTTGTAAAGTGCAGCAACTTAATATTCCAATGGACTTTGTAATAGTTCCTTAGGAACCAATTTAAAATTACTTCTGTGCAATCCTACAACATATCGATGTTAGAATTTTGATATTACTTAATCTTATGTTATTTTCCATTCTATTGTTAGCTACTTTTTCAAATTGCCAGTATTTTTCCTTTTTTGCTTTTTAAAGTTACAGTATTTTTCATTATAGCCACAGTATTGCCACAATTTATTATAATAAAGGGGTTTTAATTTTATTTAGACCAAAGTGTTTTTTCATCACTTTTAATTGTGTTTAGAATATAATTTTTGTGTGTGTATGTTGTGTGTATGTGCATGGGTGTTATATACATGTGTTTACAGTTTAATGGCTTCTTGGGATTGTGTTAATGTTCTTTCGGTTTATTATGCCATCAGAATGGTAAATCAGAACACTACGAATGTAGTTAGCTCACAGTTTTTAAATAAAGGATACCACAGTGCATGCTGTTTGTTTAATCTCTTTTTTCCTTGCCACCAACTGTAGAATCCACAGATGAATCTTGGTAACTAAAACCAAATTATGTGCTGCATGAATCTGAAGAATTGGCTTATTGAACTGGGTATAATGGCTACTGTCAGCTTTAACTTTATATAAAGACTTTCTTTTGTATCAAAATGTTTGAAATTTGTGTTTTGTTTCACATCCTACTTACACCTGATAAATCTCTGTTAATAAGTACCAAGGAGGCAATGGAATTTGAATTCTGAAGAAACACTTCTCCACTTTGCTAGAACACAGAAGTACTGTTTTCTTTATTCCCTGGGACTTCTTTTTCGGTACCCTGAAATGGGGCCAGTGTCTGTGGCAGCTGTTATGAGGCTTCTGAGTGCCTGGCACAGAGGACCTCCATCCTGTGAGCAGAAGGGCCGTGTATCTGCTCTGGGCCACGGCACTCAAGTATGGGCACGACACAGTTGAGAATGACTGGTGACCCGTGGGATAGTCGCTGCTCTATCCATCTGTGTCCCCAGCCAACCCAAAATGGGCACATGACACAGCAAGAAATAGACCTCAGTTCTTATAAATCACCAAGACTTCAGGGTACTTTATGGGTGCAACACGACCTACACTATCCTGATACAAGGTCATCACCATATTCAAGATCTGTGAGACCAGTATGGGAGCAGCGAGTCACAAGGGTCTATTTAAATTTAAGTAAAAGTTCAATTCCTTAGTTGCATGAGCCACATTTCAAGGGCTCAATAGTCACGTGTGACCAGCGGCTGCTGTACTGGTCAGCCCAGATTAGAAATTTCTGTAAAGTTCTATCAGCGATGTTCTAGGTGGACTAGGAGGAAGAGCAAAACTCCAAAGTTTACCTTAACTATGCTTAACATCACTTTTGTGTGGTGATGCACACCTGTAATCCCAAATACTTGAAAGACTGAGGCAAAAATCTCCAATTCAAGGCCAGACTGGGCAGCTTAGTGAGACTCTGTCTCAAAATAGAAAGGGCTGGGGCTATAGCTCAGTGGTAGAGCACTTGCCTAGCATGTGTAAGGTCCTGCTTTGATTCCTAGTACCATGACAACAACAACAAATGATTGTGAACTTAAAAGCTTCTGTAAAGTTAGTCTGGAGAGCAATGGCCTATAATTTCCTCTATTGTATTAGATAATATATACTCCATACTCAGATATTATTTTAGTTCATTATCATATACAACTTTTTAAAATTTTGTTTGCTGTTGTGGTACTGGGAATTAAACCCAGGGCCTTTGAACTGAGCTACATTCCCAGACCTTTTTTGTTTTTTATTTTGAGACAGGGTCTCCCTGGGTTTCTAGGTTACCTGCTGTGGGCTCAAACTTGAAATCCTCCTGCCTCAGCCTCCCAGAGAGCTGGGGTACAGGTGTGTACTACCACACTTAACTTTGCATTTCTAAAGACATTTTAAACATACCAGTCTTCTGCTTCTCACCTCAAAATATAAATACACTTGCAATTCACAAGCAACTGCCAGATCACCTGTGATGTGAGACAACCAGCAAGCCCAAAATTCTCCAGTGTCTTCAGAACTTGGCACTATTGGAGATGGGAGCGTCTAGTAGGGACACAGAAGATGGACACAGAGAAAGGAAGGTCAGGGTGCCAGGAAAGGATGGACTTCCTCAACGGTGAGCAAGAAGAAAGGGTAGGAGCCATCCTGACCACTATAATCACTTTAACCTCAGCTGGCTGTAATCTTGACTCCCTTTGCTGAACTAGGAAGCACCTAGGAGATCTATAGCACTTCGAATCTATTGCACTTGGTGTTTGAAATTTTAACCCTCAGGCCTGGCCCAAGGTCTGATTGCTCATACACTGCAGGAAGAACTCCTGTCAGAGACTAACCCCAGGAGTTTCCGTTTGAGACCCATAATAAGTTTCCACAAGACACTATATGACTGTCTTGGACTAGAGTTCTCCTTAGTTGGAAATAACTGAAGAGAAGGAGGTGACCAATTAACCTAAGTCAATTTGGCCATTCTCAATTGTCTTTTAGGCAGATGGAGTAGCCTCCAGTAGTTAAGAGCTAGATTGAGCCAATAGGGCTTTTCCACAGCCTTGTGCCAGGGGTATGTTACAGTGAGGGATATTCTCAGACCAAATTCATCACACATTTGTTAGCAAGTAATTATACAACCAGTTCTGCAAGGTCCATGAAGTCCCAGATCTCTCTCTCCAGAAAGCATTTTACATGTTGAGGATAAATGCTTCCATATACAGCTCTTGGGTGGGACCCAACTAACCTGGTTAATCAGCCAAGTGGAGCCAGTTCCATTCGGAACTATCTTTGGAACTAACTTGTCTGACTTAAGCACAAGTTTTAGTCCCTCTATAAAATATCTTACTACGTCTTACTATAGCTATACAGTTTGTGCCTCAAATTCATTATCTATAAAATTAGAGCAGTACTAGTCCCCCATTCATAGGTTGATATAAAGATTAAATAAGCACATGGACAGTATCTGAGTCCACAGTACACCCCACTTTGGGCACTCAGAGATGCTAAGAAATGTCAGAAACAGTCTCTCCCTCCAGGAACTGATTATACTCCTGCAGAAACAGAATTTGTGTGTTAATATACTATAAAAAGAGGGAAGATTTAAATTCTATTTACTTCCCCCACAAAAAAAAGAATCTTTGAAGTTGAAAATTCCTACAAAGCTTTTTGGAGGGAGAGGAGGGTTGAAGGAGTGGAGGAGAATAGGGAAAAAAAGAAGAATCAAGGTATATTATGTACAAGTACAAATTCCCTATAACGAATGTGATCATTATGTATATCAGAAGTATCAATAAAATTAATTTAAAAAAATTTTTAGAACTAGAAAGTTCCTACGCAACTGCATGCAAAATAACTGCTGTGAATTTAGGAAATATGACAGCTGCCCTCTTGCTCTATGAAAGTTTCAACTCCCAGTCCTGAAATACTCCCTTCTTCATAGTCAAAGGAGAAAAGCTCATCTGACCTTAAGAGTCTTATTTGTCAATCAGTAGGAAACTTCTCAATTAGCTTAATTTTAATCACACTTAACCTGTATCCCAAAATGTTCCCAAAGTTTTAATTGATATTTACAAGAGCTAATTCACACTGATTTGTTTCCGATTATATATTAACATCAGAACAAATAGGGCTGTGATAGGAAAAGGCTGAGTAGGTATCTTTTTTAGGTTGTCTAGAAAGCTTAAAACTGAGGCACCTATTCTGGGGAACCAGGAGATGAAGCGCTTAGGAAATAGAAAGCTACCATAATAGAAGGCCAAACATGAAGTACTGTGGATAAGATGGGATTCTATATTCCTCAGAATCTCCATTAAAGGGATACCAAAGGAATACAATTCTTTAAATCTATAAACTTTCAGATAGGAATACAAAATAAAATATGGGTGATGACAGTTGAAAAATATCAGAATCTTAAAAGATGGAAAGCAAAGAGCGAGTAATTCATTCAGAGAGGAGAACCTGACACTATCTCCCTGCAGAGAAAGAAGCCAATGAGAAAGCAAATCTCTTTGCCCTGAGGAATTCCCAAAAGGTTAGAGATGGAGAAATCAGATACCTATGAAAGGGAGCCTCACGCAACATAGGATATCATATCACAGGTGCAAACCAAGGTATCCAGGGTCAAAGCCAAAAGTCCAAGGAGAGGAGATCAAAGGAGAGGAAGAAATTACTAGCAGGACAGATAGAGTCCAGAATCCAGATGCTCAGTTGGGACACATCAAGAATTCCCATGTCAGAAAACAGTATGCAGGAAAAAAAAAGCCTGATCCTAAAAAGTCATTTGCTTGCTCAAAGATTCTAAAAGACAGATTCCCTTCTTTAGAGTTAAGTTGGTTGCTCAAGAAGCCAAATCACTTAGACATCTGATAAAGCATAAATAAATGTCACATTCAAAGTAGAGGCTCAGTTGACTAATCTCCATTTAACTCAACTTGCCTGACTTAAACACAATTTTCATTCCCTCTGTAAATTAACTGATACCCATATAT
Source organism: Erethizon dorsatum (assembly GCA_028451465.1). Lineage (NCBI taxonomy): Eukaryota > Metazoa > Chordata > Mammalia > Rodentia > Erethizontidae > Erethizon > Erethizon dorsatum. The sequence goes on from CM051831.1 coordinate 59,287,292, forward strand.
TTCTGTTCCTTCTGTATTGCATATTTACCAAGAGTCAGTAGCACTGTTCGTAAATTTCTTTAAGTCAGTTGTACATGTCATTGTAGTTACATAATTTAATTACTTCACAAAGCAACAAAATGAAATGCTGACGGAGAATAGTTGTTTCCATGGCAGCTAAATTGGGACTATTGGTCATGCCTGGGACATGGAACACCTGCACCATTTCTTGTCTCTCCCACAACTTTACTAAAAGGAAAGCAAAGGAGTAGAAGGGCATAAAACCACAAAAGCAAACAACATGAGAGAAGACACCATTGTTAAATAAATCTTGCAGGAGACCACTGTATTGACCTAAGCTTCTGCACTAGGACCCAGCCCCCACAGACTAGGCTCAAAATAAAAATGCACTCTACAATTCCACACCATCCAGCTGAAAATAACTCTTTATCTGACCTGAGAAATCAGAATTAGATAACAGTCAAATTTCCTGAACAGGCCAATTTCAGGAGGCATATGAAGTTCCTTCAGCTTTAATCATTTCACCAAAAAGGTAACCTAAAGTAAAGTGTCACCAGGATGACACTTGTTATGGTTTGTATCTAGATGTCCCCCAAAGCCTCATGTGCTCATAGATGGGACTTTTGGGAGCTAATGGATCCTAGGTGTGTGATAGTGGATTAATCCACTGATGCATTTACAGTTGGGTGTGATGTTGGGAGGTGAGTCAGTGTGGATGTGGCCTAGAAGGGTGTGTCTCCCTCCTCCTCCCTTGATCCCTTGCTGCCTCCTGCCTTCCCTGCCATGGACTGTTTATCTTCTGTGATGCCCCTCTGCCATGCCACCCTGCCTTGGAGCCACCCAACTATGGACTGAAACCTCTACAACCTGTGAGCTAAAATAAACCTTTCCTCCTTTAATTTGTGGATGTTGGATATTTTGTTCCAGCAACAAGAAAGTAATTAGAACAATATCCAACCAGTTATTCTTCTATTGTCTGTCTCCCTGTCCTTGCCTTAAGGGAAAGTGACTTTAACAAAGTCCCATTTTTTATGAATGTTTCTGCTTTCTTTAGTCCTTTTCTATCTATAAAACCAATGTCCTCTGCTCAGACCATTGGAACATTTATTCTATTTTATGGAATGAAGTGTTGTCCAATTCTATAATTGAAAATACAACCAATTAACATCTATAAATTGTTGTAATTTTGTCCTTTACAACAGTAGACTAGTTGTCCACAAACTTTTGGGATAGACTAATTGTTAATTAATTTTAAGTCTCAAATTTTTCCACTCTGAAAGTACCTATAGGGAAAAACTCTTCAAAAACAAGGTGATTCCTACCACAGAATTAGCAAAAGGAGTGGAACTGAACATCTTCCCATCTCCCCTAGCTGATATAGCCAGATGACAGTGCATTCCCCAACCCTGGCAAAAAAGGAAATCTGGGGAGGCTGTGAACTGGTGGACAACAGGCACAGTGGACTCAGAAAACTCAGGGATCACTCTGGCCCTCTTTTTCTGCCTGACAGCCAAAAGTCTTCCGGCCAGTCAGGAATGGCTACAGAATTTATAGGCTCAAGTACAAAATAAAAATGTAGGAGCCCTTGTTTAAAAAAAATGTTATTAAGAATTTCAAGCCAGGTGTGGTGGCACACACCTGTAATCCCAGCTACTCAGGAGGCTGAAGCAGATGCTCATTAATTCAAGGTCAGCCTGGTCAGCATAATGAGACTTTGTCTCAAAATAAAAAATGAATAAAATAAAAAGGACTGGGATATGGCTCAGTTCACCTCAGATTCAACCTGCAGTAACTGCAAAAAAAGAAAAAAAAAAAAAAGAGGGAGTAAGGGAGAGAAGGAGGGCAGGAGGGAGGGAGAGAAGGGGGATTGAGAGAGAGATTGATTTCAAGACAACAGCAGAACATAACTTAGCATGAGGTCCTCCTAAGTTCAGGCTGAGCAGCTATCCAGGCTGCATGCACCAAGATCAGCTTAGTAGCAGGTTATTCCCACACAGGCAAAGGGCTGAAGGATTTTTCTTAGAAAACTAGGAAATCCATAGAAATAACCCACATATACTGTTGTATGGGAATTTCTCTGCAAAATAGTATTATTTTCATCAAATTTGCAGTTATTTTATGCACTCAAGTGTGCTTTTTGTGCATGCACGAAAAAGTCTTATTCAGAGACCATTTGGGCTGAGCTCAAACTTTCGATCCTCCCGCCTCAGCCTCCCAGAGTGCTGGGATTATGGCATGAACCATCCATTTTACTCTTTTTAATTAAAATTTTTACCCATTGCAAATTTTTAAAAACTATTTCCTTAAATTTTTAAATTCATTTCCCAGATATGATATGGTAGGCTTCTAGTATCTAATTTCCTTAAATACTTCACAACTCCATTCATAAGTGTAATGAGCACTATTCATTTTAAATTCTTCAGTTGTCTTACAACAAAACCTTTTAAGAAAAGACCCTAGCAAATACTTCCTCAAATAAAATGTCTCACAAATAAATTTATAAATATGGTGGGACTTAATTTCTCTTAAATGATCCAATACTGTTGTAAATTTAGTAAGAGTTAACTCTGATTAGAGTGTAATCTAAATTAATTATACAAATTACATTTGGAACTGGAATTGCAAGCTGGATCTCTTAATATACCTAAAATAAGAATTTTATTAATAGTGAACACCATATATTCAATTTACTTCAATCAATACATTACTAAATCTAAATTCCATAAAGTCAGAATGTGAGCCCACTTGGAGGGACATGGCCTTCCCCACTAGGGGAACATGATTACCTTCTCTGCTGCTAAATCTACTCTTCAAACTCAGAGTCTTCGACTGGGCTTGAGACCTGAAGGTGTAAGACATCCCGGTCATATTTCTTGTGACATTGACTGCCAAGCTAAGTGTCTTAGTCACTTTCCTGGTCGCTGAAATGTTGCAGAATCCAAGAGATCAGAGAGACCAATGGGGAAAAAGGAGGGTTTATTTCCAGGATTTTAGATGGACATCGACCCAGCCAAACTCATGTCCAAAGTGCTGGCCATTAGAACAAAGGAAAGGTTTTAGTTTCACACATTTGGCTGAGGGGATTGGTCTTTAGAAACTGGGGCGGGGGGGGGGGGACAGGGCAAGCGAGGGTACAGAAGCGAGACAAAGCAATTAATAACTTAGCCTTGACAGAAGACAGAGCCTTATGAATCCTGAGAAAACAAGATGACATAAACTCTGTTTACAGGACATAGTTGCCAATCTTATCTGTACCAGAACAAAAAGTTACAGCTGAGGAGTGGTTCGAGGGGGCTTGCTCTTTAAATCCTGCTTCAGAGACACAATGCCCAACACCTGCAACTTAAAGGAGGAGAGATTTTTGGCTCACAGTTTCAGAAGTTTCAGTCCATGGTGGGCAGATTCCAAGGCAGAAATGGCAGCGTGGAAGCACCTTGCCATGATAAAAGCTGCACAGTTCCTGGCAGCCAGGAAGAAGCAGGGAGAGAAGGGGAAGCCCAGGAGAGAGATTACAGTATGCCCTTCCAGGTCATGCCCAGTGACAGCCTCTTCCCACCAAGCCCCACCTCCCAACAGCACCTCCACAGCTGAACTCAACAGTGGAGGAAGCCACCAGAAAGTACAGCACCTTCAGGATGCAACCACCCTGCAAAAGCCCAACCTCCAAGTGCAGGAGAGTTTTCAGGATTGTCCACATCCAGCTCAGAACACTAGGTACCTTCCTGTAGTCACTGTTTTGGACTCAAAAATCCAGTCCTTGCGTTTAATTACTAAATATTCCTTTATTCCCGGACGTCTGAAACCCCAAAAGAGATTGCAGCTGACTTCCTCCATCACTTCATTAGGTTTATAATTTTTTAGTTCTCTTTGGTTATATAATGTTTTCCATCAGCCTCTAAAGACACTATGGCTATTCCCATGGATCCTTGGGATTCTTATCTAAGACTGTTGAAACCTTTTTGGACTTGATCAAATCTCAAGATGTTTTCATCTGTTTCTAACTGGTAAAGTTGCACCCATATAGACATTAAAATGACATCCAACTGAATTCTACAAATGGTGGGTTTGTGTGAGGTAATTCTAGGACTCTGAATGTTCTGTTACGGCAAGGCCCGCAGTCCACAGGCCCCATGTAGAAATAGCTGCAGGGTGTAGTGCATTACTCTGAAATGCAGGCAAACAGTTAAATGCCATCAAATATCAATTTCTTAAATATTGGTTTGAGAAAAATCCATATTACAAAAGACAAAGTGGCTGGGTGTGGTGGTGCATGCCTGTAATCCCAGCACTCAGGAGGCTGTGACAGGAGGATCACCATGAGTTTGAGGCCAGCCTGGGCTACATAGTGAGTTCAAGGTCAGTCTAGACTACATTGAAAGACTCTATCTCAAAAAAAAAAAAAAAAAAAAAGACAAAGCAGACGACAAGCATTAAGAAGAACTTGAAAGAAACAGATCATGTTTGAGGAGGAGAAAACAATAACCACTAAGAAATATCCTCAAAGACATATAAGAAAGTGTTACACAAAAATAAGATGCTATTTACAAAATTAAAAATTAAAAAAATACTCACTTAGGCTAAAAGACAAAATTCTAGAAATGTCCCAGACCGAAGAACAAAAAGACAGTGGAAGAGAAAGAAAAGATCAGAGAATCAGCTGAGGGTCAGTGTGAAAACAAGAGGATACTAGAGCAAAGGGAGAGAACAAAGACATGGAACTCAATATTCGCACAAGATATTTGTCCTCCGGGTCAGTGGTTCTCACAGTGTGGTTTGTGAATCTGTGGCCCTCCAAGGCCCTTTCAGGAGGAGCATGCTGTCACTACTGTTTTAACAGCAGTATTAACTTATTTGCTTTTCTTAGCCTTTTCCACCCCCAAACAAACAGGGCAGTTTTCCAGAAGGCTGCTTCCTGTGTAATGATGGCATCATTCTGAGGCCTTATATTTTCTTGTGACTTAAATTTTTCTTAGTTTTGGGACTAGGAGTGTAGCTCAGTCCCAAAATGCTCAGTGGTAGAGCATTTGCCTAGTGTATGCTAGGCCCTAGATTTGATACCCAGCACTGCCAAAATAATAAAGGATAAATTTTTTTTTAGTTATAATTTCTAATGAGGTAAAAAATAGTTATAACCTACATAAATTTGGGGTCCATGACAATTTTTAAGAGTTTGAGAACCCCTATTCTAGGTGATCGAGGATTTAATTCTAAATATAGCAGGCAATACACATCGGTTTGATGATCTCAGGCAGCACCCAAAATGTAACCATATCGTTTTCTCCACTTACTTTTCTTTGAGCTTCCCGCCAAGATTTCCACTCAGACAAAATGTCAAATAATTTACTGATTTTTGTAAGGAAGGTACATAAGGATTTGTTGATCAGCATTTCAATTGAAAACCCCCCCAGACCTGTGTCTTCTCCTAAGAGTCCCATCTTTACTTTTCCTCTATGCTTTCTCTCTCTTAATGTTTTTATTTTTCTTTCATCTTAGATCCATGAGTTCCACATCTACAGAGTCAACCAGTCTCAGGTAGAAAATATTTTTTTTAAATTGTATCTGTAGCCGGGTGCAGTGTTGCATGCCTATAATCCCAGCACTCTGGGTGGCTGACACAGAAAGATTGGGGGTTCAAGGTCAGCCCAGGCAACTTAGTGGGACCCTGTCTCAAAAAAAAAAAAAATTTAAAAGGGGCTGGGGATGTAGCATAATGCAAAAATCCTTTGTTCAATCCCCAGTATAGGAAAAAAAAATTGCATCTGTACTGCACATGTACAGACGTTCTTCTCCTGTTACTATTCCCTGAACAATACAGCGTAACAACTATTTACATGATGTTTGCATCGTATTAGGGATTATAAGTAATCCAGAGGTGATTTAAAGTATATAAAAGATGTGTATAGGTTTTACACAATACTATATCATTGAATATAAGACATTTGGGCACATTCAGATTTTGATATCTGCAGGGAATCCTGGAACCAATTCCCAGGACGCTGAGGGATGACTGTACTTCCAAGATTTAGCTAAACCAGCAAAAACAAAACAAAAACATATGTCATTGATATCTAACCTCAATGGAAGACAGAAAGAGAGGGGGTATAGTTTTTGGTACAGTTAAAGACACAATTTTAATCACAAAAACTACTACACTCATTGGTGAAAAAGCAAAATACATATAAACAGAAAGACCTTTTTTGTCTTTTTGAGACAGGGTTTCACTATGCAGTTCAGGCTGGCCTAGAATTCAGTTTGTAGCCCAGGCTGGCCTCAAACTCACAGTGATCCTACTGCCTCAGCCTCAGCCAAGTGCTGGGACTACAGGCATGTGCCACCATGCCCAGCTAAGACCATTTTTAAAACAACTGATACTGTCACCCAGCCAAAGATAAACACTATTAATAAATTGGTAGGTTCTCAGATATTTTTTTCTATAGATCCATACTTGTACCTGTTACAAAAATGAGATCATGTTCATCCTCTTTTTTACTTAACATATTCTAAACAATTTTTATGTCAAATACATCTTTTTGAACTTAGAGAAAATTGATTCATGCATAACTATTATTGGGAGATGATTTCCCCAAACATCTCACTTCTTTGCAGGTTTAAGCCTCTGATCAAAAGCATTTACAGTGGCGTGTGCCTGTAATCCCAGCACTTAGGAGGCTGAGGCAGGAGTATTGCTGCGAGTTCAAGGCCAGCAGGAACTGCAGAGCAAAACCCTGTTTCAAAAAGAAAAAAAAAAAATTCATAAGCAATTCAGAATGTTTGTATCAAGAGATACTGCAGGGTACCTGTACATATAGCATGTATTACCATGTAATACTTAGACATGGTTCCCCCTCTGGGGAAGGTCAAGGATACTAAAGATAAAGCACTGCACTCCCCTTCTGGAGACTTGGCTCCATTCTAGAATAAAGCTATGGAATAAAGTGCCCTCTTTCTCCCCCCACCCCGGAGGATCCCACATTCCATACCAGATCAGATATTCCTAATTCCTCTCCTGTAATGCACCCTATGAAGTGTCCAAGTGCCATTTGGCACCTACTGTGTTCCCCTATGTGGATGGGGTTAGGAACCAACACAAGATCTTCTGACCGCTGCTGCTTCTGCCACAAATGATACTGTTCTTGTCTCTGATTCAGAGACAGCCCTTCCTTCTCTCTATATATATCTGATATAAGCTATTGTTTTCATGTTAGGTCCTATCACCAGCCAGTCTTGATGTGTCTCAGTCCATTTTCTGTTGCTATAAGAGAATACCTAAGACAGGGTAATTGCAAAGGAGAGCTGTTTATGTGGCTCCAGGTCCTGGAGGCTGGAAGCATGCCCCACAATACTGACGTCTGCTGGGTGTCGTTAGGGCTTCATGCTGTGTCTCAGAGTGGTGGAAACATGACAGAGCAAGTGAGTGCTTGTGGAAGGGAGAGCTAGCAGTACTGGGATCACTTTAGAGCAACTCACTTCATGAGGAAGACATGATCTAAGTAACCTAATCCCTCTTAAAGGCCCACCTCCCAATACCGCTACAGTGGCCATCAAACCTCAACGCGAATGTCAGAGGAAGCAAGCCATACTCAAACACAGCCAAGGACAAGCTAACTGGAAACTTAAGGGGGCTTTAAAGTCTAACTCCTGCCATTGCCCCTCCTTCCCTCCAAAGATGTTACATAGAGGAACTAGGTCACCAGCCAGATGGGAATGCAGGTGTCAGACATCTTCAAGTTTGGTCAGCCCTCAGAAACTACCACTGTGGGTATGACCTCTGACCTTGGTCAGGTGGAACATGGTGGGGTCTCTTCCTAGCTTGCTGAATGAAGACAGCTGCCTGGACAGTAGCATGGGGCTAATGAGAATTCCACTTCCTCCACGCTCAATCACAGGCAGAGGAACTAGAAAAAAGAAGAAACAGTGGACTGCAAGGCAGAAGAAAGGCACAGCCTGGCTGCCTTTTACTTCAGTGGTTCTGTGCACCATCCCTGTCTCCAAACAAAGACACGGTCCAATGAGTTTACAGATCCTAACTAATCATATTATTCTTTCCTCCTCCCCATAGATAGGCAGAGACCAGATACACTATTTTTCCTGATCTTCCCTGTGATAGGCATTTTTTTTTTTTCTCTTCCAGTAGCTACCTGGCTCCCAAATAGCTTCCTACTTGGAAAGAATTCCAATAAAGAGGCTCCAATAAAGAGTGTGGGCAAATAGCCCCTTCCCTGGCTCTCTCCTTCCTAGCATTTGGGTGCAAGTCCTTCCCATCAGATGCTCCTACCTAAGACCTTGACTCCAGCATCACCTAGAGAAGCACACGGCAATTTAGAATCTGCCTGGGGGTGGTAGAGGAAGCAGGAAGGACAGCATCCAGTGTCCAGTGGTGGCTGTGCCAATGACAGAAGCTGTTGGATAATAACCACATTCTTCCTGAGAATTGATTTGTTCTCTATTTCTGGCTGCCTAATTTTCCATGGCTCCTATCCATGTTCCAAAACTCATTCTTCAGCTTTTCTATCAATTTTATGAACTACCCAGTGTCCTTTCAATAAAGTCCTTTTCTCTTTAGCTACAGTTAGTCTCCACTGTTGTGGAATGTGGAAATTGAATTACTACATTACATCTTTCATGGAGAAATTGCTGTTATGACAAAAAGATGAAGAAGAGGGTTACCCACCTCTAGTCCAGGAGTATCCACTAAGGCGCCTGACTTTTGTGATAAATATTTCACAACTTTCTTTACACGCATACTACCAATATACAGTAGGCAGTCAGAAGAGCAAACATCATATGATACAAATATGGCCCTGTCCATCAAGTTCAAGTCCTGCCTGGGCAACTTAGAGAGATCCTGTTTCAAATTTTAAAAACAAACAAACAAACAAAAGAGCTGGGGATGAGGCTCAGCACAAAGGCCCTGGGTTTTAAAAAAAAGGTACCAATGACCCTACCCTCTAACATTTTTATTATAAGCAGATTAGCTATACAGTAGTGTTCTAGATGATAATCCTCATACAGACCATCTTATTCCCCTACTTTTAGGATTCTTCTTTTTTTTTTTTGAGACAGAATAATTCTACGTAGCCCAGGATGGCCTCAAACTTGCAGTTCTCCTGCCTAGCCTCCCGAGTGCTAGAATCACAGGTATGTACCACGATGTCTGACTCTTGCTTTTTATTATTTATTTTTATTTTTTAGACAGAGTCTTGCTCTGTAGACCAGGCTGGCACTCCTGGCTCAACCTCCTGAGTGCTGGGATTACAGGTGTGTGCCACCATGGCCGGCCCAGCTTTTACTTTTATTATATAACACTTTTCTATATTAACATATAACATATAGATATAAATAAAGTATATTTAAGTTATTAGCATAAAAATAAAACACTGTGAACCCCACACTTACCTTAAGAACATCACCAAGAATGATGAATGTGTAGTTTTCCTGGATGTCCTACCTCTTTGCACTTATCGTTCCTTTTTAAAAACAATTTTTATTATGAGATATTACACGAACAAATTCCCTAAATGTAAAAATTCATCTCAATGAATCACCCACCACAAGGGGAAAGCCTACTTAACTACTATCCTCTACACAACCACTACCCTCGTCAGGGAAGAAAATATTTCCATTAGTCCCAGGAATCCTCCACTACTCTCTCCTGATCCCTGCTGTTTGCCCCTTCTTGATCATAAATTCCCCTTCCCACTAGAGGTATCTATTCTCCTGGCTTTTGTGATAACTGTTGGTTTGTGGATAGGTTTGACACTTGTATGTGTATTCCTAATCAACATAATTTCACTTAGCCTGATTTGGAGAATTAGATGAATGAATCACGTGAATGTTCTTCTGTGCCTTACTTTCTTCACTCAATATTATGCTTATGAGATTCATTCATGTTGTTGACAGCAGGTGCCATTTGTTTGTTTGCACTGCTGTAAAGTGTCTCAGGACAGGAATATTCACTTCTGCAGTAGATAAATGTAGTATATTCTGTGTGGGGCAGTAATGAACAATGCTGCTTCGAACATCTGCTGTATATATCCTATGCAATCTACAAGGGCATCTACCTGGCAATAGAATGATAGTCACAGGATCTGTGTACCTGCAACTTCACTGGGTAACTGATTCCAAGCTGTTTTCCAGAATAAATATACCACTTCACCACCAGCAGCCTACAGAGTTTCTGCTGCTCTACACCCTAATGGACAATAGGTGTTATCTAACTGTTTCATTTTAGCCAATCTGGAAGGTACGGGAGGGTATTTCACTGTGGTTATTATAATTTGCATTTCCCTAAGAAAGAAGGGAAAGGGAAAAAAATTTGTATATATATATATATATATATATATATGATGGTTAAGATAAATACACTACCAATTTTACTTAGTTCATTGAAGAGTAAGGTTTGTGCCAATAATGTTTAGACAATTGAATGCTAATGTCTGGTACCCTGAATAACTAACTTAAAGATAATAATACGTAATGCATTAACCATTGTTACCCTCATATTATGTAGTTTTGAAAATTTGTTCTTCTTTTTGATTTGTTTTGTTTTTTCTTCTCTTTAAAAAAAAATTGCATTTCCCTGATTAATAATGAGACTGAATATATTTGCATATGCTTATTGGTCATTTAGAATTTTTTCTTTGGTAAAATTACTATTCAAGTCTTCTGCTCACTTTTTCAATGTGATTGTCTCTTATTGATTTGAGTTTTTATATATTCTGGAGGCTAATATTTTATATATTATATGTGTGGTAAATACCTTCCCCCACTCTGTATTTTTTTTTTTGCTTGCTTTATGCTACCTTTTAATGAATAAAAGTTTTCTAATTTTTTTTTTTTTTTGTGGGTACCGGGGGGTCGACCTCAGGACCTCGCGTGCCAACAGGCACCCGTGCCGCTGAGCGATATCACCGGCCCCTTTTTCGTATGTGGGATCCGGGAGTCGAACTCGGGCCCTCGCGCTTGCAAGGCAGGCGCTTACGCCGCTGAGCCATCTCACCGGCCCAAAGTTTTCTAATTTTAATATGGTCAAACGTATCAATCTTTTCATTTACAGTGTAATGGCTTGTGTCTAGATGTCCCCCAAAGCCTCATGTGGTCGTAGGTGGGGCTTTTTCAGAGGTGGCTGGATCTAGAGTGTGTGAAGCTGGGATTGATTCATGGTGCAATGCTAGGCTCAAGGGCACTAGGATTAAGGCTGTGAGTGCCACCTGCCCTAAGTAGCCTGGATAAAAGGGGCAGAGAGACGCTATTAAGGTCCCTTGCTTGCCTGCTTTTCCTGTCTTCTGCTTGCTGGCTCTACTATGAACTGGCTCTACTATGCGATGCCTCCCTGCCAAGCCACCCTGGCTGGGAGCTAGCCAATCATGGACTGAAACCTCTACAAACTGTGAGCTAAATAAACCTTCCCTCCTTTAATTTTGGGTGTCAGATATTTTGTCTCAGCGATGGGAAAAGTGACTAAGACATAGTTAATAACTTTGCTATCAGTTTTTAAAGTGTTTTCTACCTTTGAAGTCATAAAGATATTCTCTTACTTTCCAAAAGCTTTAAATGTTGTCTTTCACTTTGAAGTTTGACAGTGAGTTCTGTGTACGGTGTCGGCCATGGTTTGAATGTGTCCCCCAGTGTTCACATCTTGGAAACCCAATCCCCAGTGAAATACTGCTGAGAGGTGAGGCTTTACAAGGTGGGAAAGCCATCTGGGCTCTGCCCGCAACACTGGATAGCTGCCATTATCTAGGGAGTGGGTTAATTATGCTGAGAGTGGGTTCCTAAGCATTTGGAGCCCTTTCCCTCATTCTCTTTTATGTTTGCTCTCCTGTCCCCCCACCCCTTCTGCCATGGAATGACACAGCGAGAATGCCTTCCCTCAATGTCGGCTCCACAGACTTGGACTTCTCAGCCCCCAGAACTGTAAGAAATAAATCTCCATTCTTTATAAATTACTTAGTCTCAGGTATTCTGTTACAGCAGCACAAAACAGACTAGGACAGTGTCAGGAAAAAATTTTCCACACACAGATACTCAACTGTCCCAGAAGCATTTATTAAAAGCCCATGTTTTTCCTACTGCCTTTGTCCCCCTTCCCTTTTGAGACAGGTTCTCACCATGTAGCCCGGGTTGGCCTCTAACACACTATCTTCCTGCTTTGGCTGGTCTTCATCTCACTATCCTCCTGCCTCAGCCTCCAAAATATTGGGATTACATATGTACACCAGCATACCTAGTTTGCATGTCTCTTATATATGAAGTATCTGTGATTGTTATTAACTGTCAACTAGACTGGCTTGGGAGCTGCCTAGGGGATTAGTACGGAACAGTTCTGGATGTGTCTGGCTGGGTCATGCAGGTATGACCTTGAGTACTTTATATAGTTCCTAACCCCATCCTGTCTGAAACTATTCCCGCTGCTCTGTTTCCTAACTACCATTAACCAAGCATCTTTGCTCCACCACGCCCTTCTGCCATGATGTTTCTGCCTTAGAGCCAGACAACAGTGAACATGATTCTCTGAAACCATGTGCTAAATAAACCTCTCCTCCTTTAAACTGTGGGCGTCAGAGGTTTCCCCTCACCACCAGGAAAGCTAATACAGTGTCTATGTAGGTGGGGGTCTGTTTCTGGGCTCTCTACTCTGTTCCATTGGTCTCTTTACAATTGCCATGCCAATATCACACTGTTTTAATGACCATAATTTATAATCTTTATGTCTTCTAGAACAACTTTTCCCAATGTCTAGGTGATTTTTAGATCTTTACATTTCCATATAAAAATATTTAATCTGCTTGGCAAGTTCCACAAAAACAAAAACAATAAAAGCTATCATTATTATTTTCCTGAAAATGGAACTTTTCATCATTAGGAAAGGTTTTTATCTCTAGCAATGCTTTTTGACTAATATCAATATGGACATACTAGCCGCAGCAGTTCAAAAATGATGTTGCAACAAAATACTACAAACTTAGTAGCTTAAAACACACATATTTGTTATCTTGGTTCCACATGTCAGACGTCTGACACTGGTCTTTCTAAGCTAAAATCAAGGGGAGTATTGATTTCCTTCTTTTTCCCAGATTCTAGAAGCCCCCTTCCTCCATCTTCACAGCCAGAAACTTTGTGACTTTTTCTGCCTTTCTTCAACAGTCATGTGTCCTTCTGATTGACTCTCTCTTTTTATACTTCCCTCTTTCACTTTTGAAGATGCTTGTTATTACATTTGGGCACTGGGATGATCTAGAATAATCTCATCTCAAGATCCTTGGATTAATCACATCTGCAAAGTCCCTTTTGCTAAGTAAGATAATAGAGTCCCAGGTTCTGAGAAATGAGGTAGACATCTGTGTGTGTGTGTGTGTGTGTGTGTGTGTGTGTGTGTGTGTCTGTGTGTGTCTGTGTGTGTTTGGGAAGATGCATTATTCTGCCTACCATACTGTCTTTCTTTTGGGTAATATTTTCATAGTATATCTTACATATCATTTTACTTTCAGGCTTTCCATATTCTTATGTTATAGAAGTGGTATCCTCTAAGCAGCATATAGCTTTTTAAAATTATCTCTATTTTTGTCTTTTAACTGAAGTATTTTGTTCATTTATATTTAAGACACCAACTAATATATTTGGTTTAAAATTACCTTATTTGTGCTTTCGATTGATCTCACTGTTCTGTTTCATTCTTTCTTTGCATTAGTACATGTTTGAGGTACTTGATGATTACATTCATCATGGCAAGTTGGTATATAGAAATAACACATCTTAATTCTTTTTTCATTGCCTTCCTCTCCCTCCCTACCTCTTGATCCCTTTCCTTTTGCAAAAGATCTCTGTGTATCCTATTACCTACCTTTTATTTTACTCTTGAATTTATTTATATTTTGAGTTTCTCACATAAAAGAAACCATGTAGTATTTAAGTTTGTGAGTCTAATTTATTTCACTTAACATTATGGCCTCAAGGTGCATCAATTTTCCTACAAATGACTTCAGTTTATCCTTCTTTAGGGCAGACTAGTACTCCATTGTGTATAAATACCACATTTTCTTTATTCATTCATCTGTCCATGGACATAAAGGCCACTTCCTAGATTTAGCTATTATGAATCATGCTGCTATAAACATGGGTATGCATGTATTACTGTAATAGAATGTCTTTAACTCTTTCAGGAAGATACCTAGAAGGGGAATAGCTGGGTCGAAAGTAATTTCTATTTTTAGTTTTTTGAGGAATTGCCACACTGATTTCCATAGTGGTTGTACTAGTTTACATTCCCATCAATAATGTAGAAGGGTTCCTATTTCCCTGAAGCCTCCCCAGCATTTGTTACTACCTGATTTCTTGATGATGGCCATTCTTTCTGGAGTAAGATGGAATCTCAGTGTTGTTTTAATTTGTATTTCTGCAATGGCCAGAGGTACTGAACATTTTTTCAGGTACTTTTGGACCATTTGTATTTCTTCTGAGGCGCATCCTTTCATTTCAGTTGCCCACTTTTGATTGGCCTTTTATTTTGGGGGTCTAACTTTGTTTAGTTCTTCATATATTCTAGACATTAGTCCTTGGTCCAAGGAATAGGTGGCAAATTTTTTCCCTATTCTGTAGGTTGTCTCTTTACTCTGTTGGTTGTTTCCTTTGCTGTGCAGAAGCTTTTTAATTTGGTGTGATACCCTTTGTTGATTCTTGATGTTATTTCCTGTGCAACTGAGGTTCTGTTCAGAAAGTCCTTACCTACAATATGCCTTTGAAAGTTTTACATAGGGACCTCAAGATGGCGGATGAGTAAGAAGCAGGCAGCAAAACTCTCTCTAAAAGTTACCATTGGAACACGGGAATATAGCGACCCAGAAAGCGCAGGAGGGGGGGAGATGCCTCCCCGAAACCCAGAAAAGTTCTGAAGCGCAATCTGGGACCCCCGGCACCAGTGACGGGTGACTTCCAACAAAGAAGAAGGAAAGAAGGAGCAGACCGCGCGCGTGCACCTTCTAATATCCCGGGAGTTGGAGCGCCGGCGGAGGCTCAATTCTATGGACACACGGTGGCAGCTGGCGCCCAGGGAGCCCCCACGGAGGATCCTGAGACAGCGGCGGGGCAGGGGAGCGGCGGAGAACGGCGCTGACCGGCGGTGAGTGTCTCTCAGCCACAGCTGCCCCGCGCCAGAGAGCGACCGGCCGGGCGCCATTGTGGGGGGTGCGGCGAAACTCAGAGCGGCTCGAAAACTGCTCTGGGAACTTGTGCTCCGGACAGGACAGCACAGGGCCTCTCAATTGAGCCCACGAAAGTGTGCTGAGGTCAGCAGGCGAACGAGACTGGACTCTCAGCCACACCTGTCCCGCGCCAGAGAGCGACTGGCCCGGCGCCATTGTGGGGGGCGTGGCGAAAAACCAGAGCGGCGGGAACCAGTGCAGGGAACCCGCGCTCCGGACAGCACGCTGAGCCTCTCAGGCCCAGGGATCGTGAAAGGGCGGCGAGAGCGGAGGCGAGCTAGACTGGTCTCTGCCTGAAAGTACGCGCCTCTGCTCACCACCCGCCAGAGGGCGCTCCTGGCTTACTGGGACGGACCTGCACAGAACAGGACTTTGTCACAAGGTACCTGCATACAACAGAGTCAACACCTGGAACTGATTCTTTTTATATTTTTTATTTTTATTTTTATTTTTAATTTTTATTTTTATTTTTATTTTTTTTCTCACTGATTTGTTTTTTTGTTCTGGCGAAGGGTTTTTTTGTTTTTGTTTTGTTTTGTTTTGTTTTTTGGTGGGGTTTTATTTTTGATCTGTCTGTTTTATTGTTTTTATCTTTGTTTTTGTTTCTGTATGTGTATTTGCTCTTTCCTTCATTATTCTCTCTGGTTTTTTATATGAGTGTAAACAGCGCCTCTAACTTCTTTGTGATTGTGGTTGTGATCTGTTCTTCCTTTTATCCCTTCCTTCTCTTTTTACCACCTGTCCTCTGCACTAGTGTCCCAATTTTAGTGGGATCCCTCTTGGTCCTCTAACCTTACATCTAATTCCTTCTTCTTCTCCCAATACTCTATTTCCTCCTTAACTCATCTTAAATTTAAACTCAAGGAAAAATTGACATACATAGGACTTGTATACTGCATATAATTTTTCTGGTGTGTTTTAGATTTTGTTATATAACCGCAACTCTATACAGCTAAAAGTGGTAAATAACTGGTTAGCTCAGTCTGTCATTTTTTAGGCTGTGTTTGATGCTTTAGTTAACATTATAGCCAAATGTGAAATAATTGTTCTAAACATCTTTCCTTCCTGATATTTCATGATTGAGATTGACTAAGGGACACAGAAAATACAGTGGCACAGTACCAAAGAATCAAGGACTGGGCCAAACAGGTAGCAACTTCGCATACCCAACGAATTGAAGAGGTAGGATCTGGCAGAAAGCTCAAAACCTAAAAGCAAGCTCCACTTGGAAGATACTGCAGAGAAGTAGTCATCTTCTAAAGATCTTAAACACTAGCAATAAAGTAACCTACTATAGGTAATTTGCAAACATCACCCCAGGAATTAAAGAAAGAAAAAATGAGACGACACTTAAACAAGATGCAACCACACACATCCAATTCACCAAAGGCAAACCTAGGGAGCAACGAGGTGGGACAATCCGAAAGCCACCCACCTGGCCTATCTGAAGTGGTAACAACAAAGCAACTGAATGAGGTTCTGGAAAAAATTAAAACAGAAATAATCTCACAGATAACTGCAGAGATAATGTCTACAATGAAGACCATGCTTAAGGACACTATAGCTGATACAGACAAAAAAATAGATGAACTTAAGAAAACTATAGAAACCATGAATGCTCAGCATAGGAAAGAAATGGAATCTATAAGGCAGATTCAAACAGATATCCAAGAGATAAAAAATTCCATTGAAAGTATTTGTAGCAGAATAAGCCAATGCGAGGACAGGATCTCAGATATAGAAGACAGGCTTGCAATTAGTGATCATGAAATGGAAAAATTCTTAAAAATAGCAAGGGAACATGAAAAATCAATTCAGCAGCTGCTAGATGACTCAAAGATAAACAACTTAAGAATAATTGGAATAAATGAAAAAGCAGGAGATAGCATCAACGACATTAAAACCTTGTTCAAAGACATAATCAGGGAGAACTTTCCTGGAAGAGAAAAGGAATTTGACACCCCTATAAGTGAAGCTTTTAGAACACCAACTAGACATGATCAAAAAAAAACTTCAGCCAGACATATTATAGTCAAGATCCCAGAAATTCAACAGAAGGGCAGAATCTTAAAAGCTGTTAGGGAGAAGAGACAAATCACCTATGAAGGAAAACCCATCAGAATCACAGCTGACTTTTCAGCACAAACCCTCAATTCAAGAAGAGCTTGGAATGATGTATTGCAAGCTCTAAAGGAAAATAATTTTCAGCCCAGATTGATGTACCCTGCAAAACTATCTTTCAAAATTGATGGAGAAATAAAATACTTTCATGACAAAGAACATCTGAGAAAATTTATGACCACCAAACCAGCACTCCAAAACGTTCTGAAGGACATTCTAGAAAGAGATAGGAACCCCAACAGAAGGAATCCACCAGGCAGGGCAAATAATTAAATAGCCGGAAAGCGGAAAAACAAAGAGTGGGAACCAACAACAGGAAAATATCATGACAAGTCAATACATATCAGTTTTAACCATCAATGTTAACGGTCTCAATTCACCAATCAAAAGGCACAGACTGGCGAAATGGATCAAGAAGCAAGATCCAACAATATGCTGTATACAAGAAACACATTTAATTCAGAAAGAAATTCATAGACTGAAAGTCAAAGGATGGAAAACAATACTCCATGCCACAGGAACCCAGAAAAAAGCAGGGGTAGCTATTCTTTTTGCAGACAAAGTGAACTTCAAGCCAAGAAGGATTCAGAGAGATAAAGACGGTCATTACATCCTTGTAAAGGGAACAATCCAAGAGGAAGAGATAACGATCATAAATATATATGCATCAAATACCAATGCACCCAGCTATATAAAACAAGTACTAAAGGACATGAAAAATCAAATAAGCACTAATACAATTATATTGGGAGATCTCAATACTCCACTGTCACAAAAAGATAGATCAACTGGACAGAAAATCAATAATGAAATAGTAGAACTGAACCAAACTTTTGAACAAATGGACTTAGTAGATGTCTACAGAGTGTTCCATCCCACAACATCAGAATACACATTTTTCTCAGCTGCACATGGGACGTTCTCCAAAATAGACCACATACTAGCTCATAAAACCTGCTTAAGTAAATGCAAAGGAATTGAAATTATCCCATGCATATTATCAGACCATAGTGCAATGAAATTGGAAATCAATGGCAAAAGATCCCACAAAAACTCCCTAAACACATGGAAATTAAACAGCATCCTCCTGAACAACCAATGGGTCACAGATGAAATTAAAGAAGAAATTAGACACTTTCTACAACTGAATGATAATGACAGTACAACATACCGGAACTTATGGGATACAATGAAAGCAGTCCTAAGAGGGAAATTTATAGCATTAAACACTTATATCAGGAAAATAGAGCAAGCGCAAATAAACAACTTAAGGGTGAACCTCGAGCTTCTAGAAAAAGAAGAGCAGGTTAAGCCAAAAGCCCGTACAAGGGAGGAAATTATAAAGATCAGAGCAGAAATTAACGTATTGGAGAATAAAAAAACAATACAAAGAATCAATGAAGCAAAAAGTTGGTTCTTTGAAAGAATAAATAAGATTGACAAACCCTTATCCAACCTTATTAAAAAAAGAAAAGAAAAGACTCAAATCCATGCAATTGAAAATGAAAAGGGTGATATCACGACAGACCCTGCAGAAATCCAGAAGATCATCTATACCTATTTTGAAAATTTATATTCTACTAAGATGGAAAATGCAGAAGAAATGGACAGATTCCTAGATTCGTATGAATTACCAAAGCTGAATCAAGAAGATTTAAAAATCCTAAATAAACCAATATCAGCCAATGAAATTGAAGATGTAATTAAAAACCTCCCAACAAAGAAAAGCCCAGGCCCTGATGGATTCACTGCCGAATTCTACAAGAAATTTAGAGAAGACCTAACGCCCCTACTTCTCAAACTTTTCAATGAAATTGAAAGGGAAGCAATACTCCCAAATTCATTCCTGGAAGCAAGCATTACCCTGATACCAAAACCAGAGAAGGACCCAACTAAGAAAGAGAACTACAGGCCAATCTCCCTAATGAACATAGATGCAAAAATCCTTAATAAGATACTGGCAAACAGAATCCAACAAATCATCAAGAAGATTATACACCATGACCAAGTTGGATTCATCCCAGGGATGCAGGGATGGTTCAACATACGTAAATCAATAAATGTAATACAGCATATTAACAGAACCAAAGACAAAAATCACATGATCATCTCAATAGATGCAGAAAAAGCTTTTGACAAAGTCCAGCACCTTTTCATGATAAAAACCCTACAGAAAATTGGAATAGAGGGTCTTTATCTCAATCTGGTAAAAGCTATCTATGACAAACCAACAGCCAATATTATACTAAATGGCCAAAAACTGAAAGCCTTCCCTCTAAAATCAGGAACAAGACAAGGATGTCCACTGTCCCCACTCTTATTCAACATAGTTCTGGAAACTTTAGCCAGAGCGATTAGACAAGAGAAAGAAATAAAAGGAATAATGATTGGAAAGGAAGAAGTTAAATTATCATTATTTGCAGATGACATGATACTCTACACAGAAGACCCCAAAAACTCCACTAAAAAACTGCTAGATTTAATAAGCAAATTCAGTAGTGTAGCTGGATACAAAGTCAATACTCAAAAGTCAATAGCCTTCCTGTACACAAATAACAAACTTACTGAAAGAGAAATTAGGGAAACAATACCTTTCACAATAACATCCAAAAAAATGAAATACCTAGGAATCAACCTCACGAAGGATGTAAAAGACCTCTATACTGAAAACTACAGTACTCTGAAAAAGGAGATTGAAGAGGATATCAGAAAATGGAAAGATATCCCTTGCTCCTGGATAGGAAGAACCAATATAGTGAAAATGGCCATACTTCCAAAATTGTTATACAGATTTAATGCAATTCCAATCAAAATTCCAACAGCATATCTCACAGAATTAGAGAAAACAATCCTAAAATTCATTTGGAATCAGAAGAGACCTAGAATAGCAAAGGCAATTCTGGGCAACAAAGGCAAGGCAGGGGGCATCACAATCCCCGACTTGAAATTATACTATAAAGCTACTGTGATAAAAACAGTGTGGTACTGGCAAAAAAACAGACCTGAAGATCAATGGAACAGATTAGAAGATGCTGAAACAACCCCAGACATACTAAGCCACCTTATCTTTGACAAAGGTGCCAAACACATTCGCTGGAAGAAAGATAGCCTCTTTAATAAATGGTGCTGGAAAAACTGGCTCTACACATGCCGAAGATTAAAACTAGATCCATATCTTTCACCATGCACTAAACTAAATTCAAAATGGATCAGAGATCTAAATATTAAAACAGAAACATTAAATCTGCTGGAAGGTAGGATAGGTAAAACCCTTGGAGACATTGGTGTAGGCAAAGACTTTATGAATAAAAACTCAACCGCACGGGAACTATCCCAAAGAATCAATAACTGGGATCTCATCTTATTAAAAAGCTTTTGCACAGCAAGAGAAACCACCAACAGAGTGAAGAGACAACCCACAATGTGGGAAAAAATGTTTGCCAGCTGTTCCTCAGACAAAGGATTACTATCGAGAACATATAAAGAACTCAAAAAAATCAGACCTCCCAAATTTAAAGACCCACTCCAAAAATGGGCATCTGAGATGAATACACATTTCTCAGATGAAGAAATACTAATGGCAAATAAATATACAAAAAAATGTGCAACATCACTAGTCATTCGAGAGATGCAAATTAAAACAACACTGAGATACCATCTCACCCCAGAAAGAATGGCTACTATTAAGAAATCAACTAATAACAAATGCTGGAGGGGCTGTGGGGAAAAAGGAACCCTTCTTCACTGTTGGTGGGAGTGTCGACTGGTACAGCCACTGTGGAAGTCAGTATGGAGATTCCTCAGAAAACTAGGGTTGGAGGTCCCATTTGACCCAGCTATTCCCCTTCTGGGCATCTTCCCAGAAGAATTAAAAACATCGTACCACAGCGATATATGTGCACCCATGTTTATAGCAGCACAATTTGTAATAGCCAGATCTTGGAAACAACCCAAATGCCCATCAACTGAGGAATGGATAAGAAAGATGTGGTATTTTTATACAATGGAGTACTATTCAGCCATAAAGAAGGATAAACTGGAGACTTTTATAGGTAAATGGATGCAACTCGAGAAAATACTCATAAGTGAAATAAACCAGAAGCACATGTGTAAGCATCGTATTATCTCTCTAGTATGAGAAACTGAAAGAGTAAATAAGATCCAAAATGTACAATAGACATGGTGAATCAAAAAGAAACTGGTCAAAAGGAAAGAGAGACTGGAATAGGGAAAAGAAAGAAGGGAAAGGGAAAAAAATTGTATATATATATATATATATAAGATGGTTAAGATAGATACACTACCATTTTTACTTAGTTCATTGAAGAGTAAGGTTTGTGCCAATAATGTTTGGACAATTGAATGCTAATGTCTGGTGTCCTGAATAACTAACTTAAAGATAGTAATACGTAATGTATTAACCATTGTTACCCTCCTATTATGTTTGTTTGAAAATTTGTTCTTCTTTTTTTTTTTTTTTTTTTTTATTATCTTTAAAAAAAAAAAAAAAAAAAAAAAAAGAAAGTTTTACATATTTTATCTTCCAGGAGATTCAGTGTTTCTGCTTTAACATTTAGATCTTTGGGCCATTTTGATTTTAGCTGGTACATGGTGAGAGATATGGGTTTGGATTCAATCTTCTGCAGGTGGATAGTCAGTTTACCCAGCAACATTTATTATAGAGGCTATCTTTCCTCCAGTATATGTTTTTGGCCCCTTTGTCAAAGATCTGATAGCTGAATGTGCCTGGGCTTGTTTCTATAGCCTCTACTCTGTTCCACTAATCCAAGTACCTGTTTTTGTGCCAGTCCCAATGCTGTTTTTATCACTTAGCTTTGTAATATAATTTGAAGTTCAGTATTGTGTTGCCTCCTGCTTTGCTTTTTTGCTCAGGAATGCTTTTGCTATTCTGGGCCTCTTCTAGTTCCATATGAACTTTTAAAAAAATGTTTAAATTTTATTAGTACATGTTGGCACTACATACTGATTACATTCATTGTGGGGAATTGGTACATGGACATAACACATCTCAATTCGTTTTTTTCCCTTCCCCTTCACCCCTCCTTTTTTTTTTTGCCAGCATCAGATTCATTTATTAATCTTATATGTATATGTGCTGCCAAAGCGAGCACTATTAATCTTATATGAATTTTAAAATTGTTTTGTCTAATTCTGTGAGGAATGCTGTTTGGTATTTCAATTGGGATTGCATTAAATCTGTGTATCAGTTTTGGAAGTATGGCCATTTTGACAATATTGGTTTGTTCTGTTTCTCTTTTTTCTTTTCTTTTTCTTTTTTGCCTCCTTCTTTACCTTTTTCAGATTTATAATTTTTTAAACCATTCTAATTCTTATTCCCTGCCAGTTGTCTGGAAATTATACATTTTGGTCTATTAGTGGTTAACATAGACTCTACAACTAACCAAAGTCTAACATCAATCAGTACCCTTATCATCCTCCTAAACAACACAAGAACCTCTCAGATCTGCCTGGTCATTTTAATAGCATCTTGTTTGTCGTATATGCATGCTTGCCAAATACACAATGTCATTACAAATCGTATATAATAGAGTCACTGTCCTAAAATGCTCATGTGCTCCACCTATCCATCCCACCTCTGCCTCTCCCCAAACCATGGTAAGCACTAATCTTTTTATCATCTCTGTAGTGTTTGTCTTAGTCCACTTTGTGCTGCTATAATGGAATACCTGAGTCTGAGTAAATTATAAACAATAGGAGTTTATGCAGCTCACAGTTCTGGTGGCTGGGAAGTCCAAGACAGAGGGGCTGAATCTGATGAAGACCTTCTTGCAGCAGAATAACATGGTGGGAGGTCGAGCAAGCACAATGAGACAGAGAAAGAGGCAAGAGGGGCCAAGCTTACAGTAAACCCACTCTCACAGCAACTAACCCACTCTTGAGATGACATCCATTCATGAAAGTCCGTGACCTAACCATTTTTAAATGTCCCATCTCTTAATACTGTTACAATGGCAAATTTCAACATGGGTTTTGGAGGGATTGCAGAATATCATATTGTTAGAATCACACTGTATCTAGTCTTTTCCATTGGCTTCTTTCACTTAACACTATGCATTTAAGTTTCCTCCTTGTCTTTTAATGGCTTGATAGCTCATTTCTTTTTATCACTGGATAGTATAACATTGTTTCAATGTACCTCAGTTTGCTGAAGGTCATTTTGGTTTCTTCCAAATTTTGGCAGTTGTGAACAAGGCTGCCATAAACATGCAGGTGCAGGTTTTGTGCGAACATAAATTATATTTTATCTTTCCTTAAATATTTCATACACACTTAAGTTATATTCTGTATCTGATAATTCCAGTATATAAGGTTTCCTGGGGACCAAATCATTTTTCTTGTAATTTCTGCTGATTCTTAGTGGCTTTTCTCTCTGTATGACTGGTAATTTTTTAAATTGTGTCTATATTTTATTGAATTAATCAGTGGAAATTCAAATGACCTACATTCGGGATGCTTTCTTCCAGAAGGATTTTTACATGGCTCTGCCAAAAGACAGGTGGAATGTGGACCACATTAGGCCCACTTCAGGGATCCTGGAGGCTCAGCTTTCTCATGTTGCTGAGAGCTCCAGGCTTAGATCAGTCCCAGAACTGATACCACCCTTGCCCTCAGAGCAACCCTGCTTTTGCTTTACTACCTGATCATTATTCAGTTCCCATTTGCTACTCTTTACTGTCACCACTACAAGCCCTCCTCCCACTTATGGCCTCCCTGTGGTGACAGACCTTACTCTCCTGCAAATTCAGCAATGGCTTAAAAAATGACGTTTGCCATTTTTCAAGTCTTTGGGGGGGTTGGCATTGTTTCATTTTCTGGTAATGAAACGTAGGTTTAATAATGTCGCTCCACCTTCCATGTCTTAATCCCCAGAATGTTGCTTATATGGCAAAAGGGACTATGACTTAAATCTTCAGATGGGAAGATTATCCCAGAAGACCATAGTGGAAGAGGCTGGAGAACCAAGTTACAGAAGGAAATGCAACAACAGGAGCAGAGACTGGAGCAATGAAGCCATAAGCCAAGGAATGCTGGCAGCTTCCAGAAGCTGGAAGAGGTAAGAAATGGATTCTCCCCAGGAGCTTCCAGAAGGAACCAGCCCTGCTGACACCTTGTTTTTTGTCCCTGTAAGAATAATTCTGGCTGGGCATGGTGGCACACACCTGTAATCCCAGCATTCAGAAGGCTGAGGCAGGAGGATTGCAATGAGTTCAAGGCCAGCCTGAACTACAAAGCCAAGACCCTGTTTAAAAAAAAAAAGAAAAAGAAAAAAAAAAGAATGATTTTGGACTTCTGTCCACCAGAACTGTAAGGAAATAAGTTCATGTTATTTAAACCACTAAATTTGTGGTAATTTGCTCCAGAGGTAATAGGAGAGTGTTACATGGAAGTTGTTTTCTCTTTTCAGACCATACTTCCAACCTATAATTAAGAAATTGTGGGGACTGGGGACAAAGATCAGTGGCACAAGCGCCTGCCTGGCAAGTGCAAGGTCCTGAGTTCAATTCCTGGTACCAGGAAAAAAAAAAAGAATTTGTGGCGCTTCATTTTCATGTCTTGGTTCAAATTTAAATTCCCTAACCTAGCACTTAAAGCTTAACTATTAAACTCATTTTTGCCATATCACCCTGGTTAGCCTGCTGGAGACACATTTCTCACCTTTTATGTCCTATAACAACTCTCCACCTTCCTATAATACCTCATCACTCTTGTTACAATGATGCTCAACGCTTCTTTAGGAAGCTTTTTTCTGGCTTATCTGCCCTCTTGGAACAACAGCCTTACTAAAGTGCTCGAATGTTCTCACACGTCAGTGAGGTCTCTGCTTACTTAGATCTTTTAGGTCCCTCTAATGTGTTTATTGTCCTCAGTTGGTCTTTGAATGCAGCTATTCCCCCATACTGAGCTATAAGATTCTTGGAAGCAAATAATACACATTTGGCATCTTTGGCTGTTACCTGCCTTATTAGTTTTCTGTGGCTGCTATAAAAATTGCCACAAACCAAGTGGCTCAAAACAAATTTGCTCTCGGGGCCGGTGAGATGGCTCAGCAGCGTATGCGCCTGCCTGGCAAGCGCGAAGGCCCGAGTTCAACTCCCGGAACCCACATATGAAAAAAGGGCCGGTGATATCGCTCAGCGGCATGGGCGCCTGCTGGCGCGCCAGGTCCTGAGGTCGACCCCCGGTACCCACAAAAAAAAAAAAAAAAAAAAAATTTGCTCTCACAATTCTCAGAATTCTTAAATCAAGGTATCAGCAGGGACCCATTGTTGAGAGGCTCTAAGGGAGAATCCATCTTCCAGATTCTGACAGTTGTCTGCATCCTGGACGTGTGGTGGCATCATTCCAATTCTCTGCCTTCAAGGCTACATTGTCTCCTGCATGTGTACCTGTGCATCTCTTTCTCTTCAATGTACCTATTTTCCTATGATATGTGTGACTGCATTAAGGGCCCATCTGGATATTCCAGTATTATCTTCTCACCACAGAGCCTTAATTTACATACACCTGCAAGGGCCTCTTCCAAACATAATAACATTCACAGGATACAGATATTTCATATCTATATCTTTTGAGGAGCCACCTTCCAACCTACCATACCCAGCATCCATCCCCTTGTTTTGGCAACAACCTACTTCTAGTAAAAAAGAGAATTATACATATATTCACCCAAACTCAATTCCTACCACTGGGCATAGGACAAAGACCTAGCCAATCAGCACATTTTATTACCTTTGGCCACAAAAATTGGCTCAGTGATCAGCATGTGATGCAAGCCAAACTAATGAGATTTGCATTCCAGGACTTTTGTCTGAACAAATGGGTTTTTGTTCTGGGACTGCTAGTTTAAGTGAAAAGAATTCAATGACTCATAGACTGGAAACAAAATAATGAGAACAAAATAATGCCAAAATAATGGAAACAAAATTGAAGGAAAAGTAGCGGGTATAAGGCTTCAAGGACTGAAACTAAGACTCAATGCCCCAAGATACACATTCCCTCTCATGTCTGTGGCTTTTTTCTATCAATAATCCTTCTATACACAGAAGAAAAGATGGGTTACATCTTCTTATCTTTTAGAATCCCAGCTAAATCCAGGTGTGGTGAGGCACACCTATAATCCAAGCACTCTGGAAGGCTGAGGCAGGAGGAGCTCAAGTACAAGGCCAGCCTAGGCAATTTAGTGACTTAGTGAGACCTTGTCTCAAAGAAAAAAAAAAAAATTTTTTTTTTTTTTTTTTTTTTTTTGTGGGTACCGTGGGGACGACCTCAGGACCTCGTGCACCAACAGGCACCCGTGCCGCTGAGCGATATCACCGGCCCCTTTTTCGTATGTGGGTTCCGGGAGTCGAACTTGGGCCTTCGCGCTTGCAAGGCAGGCGCTTAAGCCGCTGAGCCGTCTCACCGGCCCAAAAAATTTTTTTTTAAAGGGCTGGGAATGCAGCTCAATCTAAAGGCCCTGGGTTCAATCCCCAGTACAAAAACAAAACAAAAACACTAGACCACAGGTTGTAGAGATCAGTTTCACATCAGGAATCTGATGACTTCTGCTTATGTCACTAAAGTTTTGAGTTTTGCATTACTTTTACTAGTGAAATCATGGTTGAGCCAGACTATATCATGTTTCCAGGTAGTCTGTCAGGAATGAGAAGGAAGCATACAAACGAATTTAATGAGCCACCACCACCAAGAAAATATTACTGTCCCTATCTTACAAAACCTGTAGTCTAGTAGTAGAGAGAAATCACATGAGTAAGTATAAAATTACTGTGGTATGCGTCATGAGAAGTCGTTGGTGACCACAGCAAGGAGAATGATTTATTCCAGAAATTCAGGGAAACTTCCTATGAGAAAGTGAGGGAATTTAGATCAGAAGGAAGGTAGGACTGGAGATTGTTCTAGGCAACATTTAGAGCGCCTAGATGAACAGCAGTGGCATGTTCAAAGTCCTTGTGGCAGATAGGAACTTTCCCTTGCTCACTGTAAAACTCGAAATAAAACCATTGGCTAGGGACAGAAGGGTGGGGAGGATGAAGAGGCAGATTATTATAGGCCGCATTAAATATTTTGCACCTTAAGTGTCATTAAAAGCCATTTAAATATCTTAAGGGAATAGGATGGGGGAAGCAGTAGACATGAGAAAAGATGTGTTTGGAAAAGGTCACTCTGTACTGTATAGAAAGAATGGGGGTTGGCCTAAATGACTGCAAGAAGATATATCAAGTTATAAGTTGATTTCCAATTGAACAGAGCTTTATGTATTCCTACCTCCTACTTTCCCATTAAGTAGATTATATTGAGAAAAAATCAGTTAAATAAGTGAAAAAAGCTCTTAGGTGATTTTTTGTTTTGTAAAATGTTCTGCTTCTTTTTTTTTGCAAATACCAATTTCTCCCCTACAATCATAACCTGCAAATTTGGCCCACCAACTTGCTCTTTAAAGAACACAGGAAAGTAAGGCAACAGGAACTCCATGCAATCCGTGAAGACAGCAAAAGATGAAATTTCAACAACTGTTCAGTTCCTACCTTTTTTAACCTCTGCAGGTCTCATGGTTTTAAATACCATCCCTGTGCTGATGCTCTCTACCTCCAGCCTATACTCCTAGAACCTTAGTGTCTGTCTCCTCAACCTCTACAGCAGTGTCCAATAAGGGTTCAAACCCAACAAATGCAAAATTTCTGATATCTGCCTTCAAAAATTGCATCCTCAAATTAAGATGCATTATGTATAGGTTCAGACTCCCTACATATTATGACTGTGCTCATTAGGTATGACAAATGGACTAATTTAAAAAAATAAATTTTTTTCTTCAGATTTTATTGGCACATTTTAGATATACATAATGATCACATTCATCATAGAGAATTCGTACCTGTACATGATATAACTTGATTCTTTTTTTTCCCATTCCCCTCCCCTCCCTCCAACCCCTCCTTCCCTCCCCATTTACAAAAGCTTTGTTTCCACTTTCTCCTTCTTTTCTCACTTTTTTTTTTTTACTTTTCCCTTCTTTCCTTTCCCTCTCCCCCCTCCCTAGTTCCCCTTCCCATCTGAACATTTTCTTCCTATCTCACAATACCTAATATACACTTTGGTCCTTATTTACACTTTTGGTTTCTCACATCAGAGAGACAATGTGGTATTTAAACGTGTGTCTGATTTACTTCACTAAAAAAATAAATTTTAAAAAGCAAAAAAAAAAAAAAAAAAAAAAGAGAGGCTAAGAGGGGAAAAAAGTTGCTTCTACAATTTTCTTCCAAATTGTCTGAATGCCTCTTCTACCTTCCACTCAAATCTAATAATATATCTACAAATCTGAAGAGTTTTAAAATAGGTCCAAAATTCAATTCAACTTTTCCTCATTTCAGCTGTTACCACTCTGGCCCAAACCACTATCCCTAGATTATTGTCACAATTTCCTGGTACCACTTTTCACTAATACTATAACCCAGAAAAGGGTTTGATTCTGCTACTGTTTGATAAACCCAGCAACTTCAAAGACCAAATGATGGGAGAAGAAAAATCTTCACTCAGTGGCCAATGAATGGAAAAGCAAACAGGTCCCTTTCTTGCAAGTCAGCTTTTTAACTTTAGAGTTGAGAATTATAGACAGTATTAGAATAATAAAGGAGAGAGACAGGCTAAGAAGGGGCAAGTATATTTATATATTTTATAGGAATAGGCAAAGATCTTCCTTCTTTTTATGATCTGGTGTTTTGGGCCATGGTGACTGGTTGGTGTCATTGACCCAAAGGTTTAAGGCTGCAAAGGAGACAGACAAAATATGAAGACAAAAATGTCAAACCTTTTCATCTTTTTCCAGTCACCCTATTGGACATCTCAGACCCAAGTGAAAAGTCAACGTTTTGGGCCAGGGATATAGCTCAGCGACACAGTGCCTGCCTGGTAAGCACGAGGTCATGAGTTAGATTACCGGTACCAAAAAAATAAATAAATAGAGTCAATTTTTGCAGCAAAAGCAGCCTTCAAGTCCCTGAAAAGTAACCTAGGCAACTATTACCATCATAACCCTCCAGAGGTGTGACCTAAAGCAAAGCTAGTGGGAGACTAATAATGCATTGCTTAGCTATGTAACCTCCAAACTTGGTAATTTTTAAGTCAACTAAGAACAAGTAAAACTAGAGGCTTTATTTAGGTTTTTCTTGGATAACAATACAATTTTATTTTCATCTGGCTCATGTACTCTCTTGGAGACTGAAAACTTCTGTCTCTCATTTAAGGTGAACCCCAGATCAACCATGTTGCTTCATGAATACTTACTTAAACGAATATATTTTATACAATAGTAATTAAACGGTATTTTAAACTTTAAACAGTAATTCTTTTTTTTTTTTTTTTTTTTGAGTTATGGTTTTGCTATGCAGCCCAGGCTGGCCTCCAACACACAGTGATCTTCCTGCCTCAGCCTCCCAAGTGCTGGGATTAAAGGCGTGCATCACCACACCTGACTGAACAGTAATTCTTCTAAAGAGATGCTTGGTGGTATGAAAATTAATGGCAGGGAACTTTTGTGAAGAAGCCCATAGAATAAAGAAATGATCAGAAAGTGGGGTCAGGCGGTTGGAGGCATTTCCCAGAGTTGTTTCTTTCCCTAGGGAGGCAGACTCTCCATCTAAGCCCAAGTCCCTTTGGCCACTACGGTCATATTTTCCCTTACCTCTTACCTTGTTCCTCCACCAGCCATATGGCCACAGGCTGCTGGTTGCATTGCATCACCACCCAGCCCTTAGTGATTGCACTGCACACCTACCCAGCCCTCAGTGACATCTTGGATGCTGGCCCCAAGGCCTTCTCCAACTGTTCACTATTTGGCATTAAAATTGAAAAGCAGGCCAGAAACTTTCTGAAGCCGAGTCCACAATCTGCCTACTGGTTAAGCAGCAGCGTAGCCAGGCATGGTGTGGCACACCTGTAATCCCAACACTCCCCATGCTGAGGCAGGAGGATTGCTGTGTGTTCAAGGCCAGCCTGGGCTACAAAGTGAGTTCAAAGCCAGTCTGAACTGCATAGTGAATCCCTGTCTCAAAAAGACAAAAAGAAAAAAGAAAAAAAAGAAAAAAAGAAAGAAAAAGGACATACTCTGCACTCTGCAAAAATGCTGGTCCCCTGGTAGGGATGGAGAAGCCCAGGGGGTGTCAGTTACCCCGAAGCAAGATGGCAGGCTACTTATACAGGAGGAAGGTAAGACACTGGGAAAAAATAGGAGAGCATTTTGAGCCAACATGAAGGGGAGAGGTTATAGGAGAACCAAGGGCCAGAAACTACCAAACAGCCAGCCCACAAAGAGTGGGCCAGGGGCCAGGGGCCAGGGGCCGGTGAGATAGCTCAGCGGCATAAGGGCCTGCCTGGCAAGCGTGGAAGGCCTGAGTTCGACTTCCGGAACCTACATACGAAAAAAGGGCCGGTGATATCGCTCAGCGGCACGGGCGCCTGCTGGCGCGCGAGGTCCTGAGGTCGACCCCCGGTACCCACAAAAAAAATAAAAAAGAGTGGGCCAGGAGACGTTGGCCAAGGCCCCCATTGACCTAACCCAAGATGGCGCGGAAGGTGGTTACTGGGAGCGCGCCGGAGGAGGGGATTACCCTGACCCAAGATGGCGGCAGCAACTGAAGCCAGCCGAGGGGCGAGAGCGCCAGGAGCGTCTCTGCCCTCACCCAAGATGGCGGCCCCGTGGGCGGTGTCCCGGCTCCGCCCGCGCCCCGGCCCCGCCTCTCCCTCGTCCCTCCCTCCGCCCCCTCCTCCGGTCAAGTCCAGCCGGTGGTGCTCGCGCAGGGAGAGCGGGCTGCGGGCACTCGACATGGCGGCAGCGGCGGCGACCGCAGCGGCGAAGGGGAATGGGGGTGGCGGTGGCCGGGCCGGGCCCAGCGAAGGCAGTGGCACGCGGAGGAAGAAGGGCCCGGGGCCTCTGGCCACGGCATACCTGGTCATCTACAATGTGGTGATGACGGCGGGGTGAGGCTGGGCTCGGGGGCGGAGAGGGCGCTCTGCGGCCGGCGGCGCTCTGCGGCTGGGCCCGTGCAGTGCATCCCCGGCGGCCGGCGCGCGGGACCCGCCTGCGTGTGTGCGGGGCTGGCCGGGTTCCGGACGCCGTGAGGGCGCGGGGAGGCCTCGCGAGCCCCGTCGGACCCGCCACAGGTGCGGTGCGGTGCGCGGCGGCGCGGCCCGGTCCCCGCGGCGAGCTGTCGGGCCCTGGGAGCGCGGCCGCGGAGGGACCATTCATTTCGGCGGCCGTTTTCAAAATCCGGGCTGCGCTTGAATCGGAATGGTCTGGGAAGGCGTTCAAAGTTTTTGGCCAGCAGCGTGAGCTTCAGATGAGTTTCGTGTTCAGGCTGGATTGGGGTCGGGGTGGGGCAGAAACCAGGGAGTGGAAGGGAGAGCCGCTGGGGAAGGGGAGGAGAGACCCCCGGAACGGTTTCGCTCCTTCTGCCTCATCTTCAGCCCATCACTTCGCGCTGCAGGTTTTTAGTTGTAGTTCTGACACGAACCGGCCTTGAATTTTGAGTACATCGGCTTCTTTCGCCAGGCCTCCGTTTTTTCATCTGTAAAAACTGAAGAGTTGGGCTAGATAATTTCCAAGGTTCTTCCCGCTCTGTAATTCTTTGATCTTATGTTTTGGTGAGGAAGTTCACAGGATCAGACCATTTGTTCTGAATTTGTGAAATGTATTTATTTGTAAAAATAATTTCCCTAAAATTTTATTATGGAAATTCTAACACAGAAAAGTTTAGATAACTGTATAGTGACCATCCAGTCTTTATTTATTTTTAAGGTAATACAGTGGCAAAATTCAAAATACACTCAAAGGCATACAGTGAAAATCTTCCCTCCCACCCATCCATTCCACCCAGAGCCCCTTGTGTGACCTAAGATGCTGACAAGTACATGCTAATGTATATATATACTTATACAAATGCTGATACATTTATACAGTTCAGCACCTAGTCTTTTTCATGAAAAAAGATTCCGTGAGGCTCCTAGGCTTATTGCTTGTGTTAGAAATGGTTGATGTTGAAACGGCTTAGAGAAGTTGTGGTTTGCTTGACTTGCTTGAGATTATAGAACCTGTTAAGTAAACATTCTGGATCTGGAACCTATTTGTCTTGACTCAAAGGTCAATGAAGAACTAATACAGACACAAGTTTTCTGTCACATAAGTGGTCACATAGATTGATTTTTTTAAAGAACACTCGAGAAGCTGTGCGTTTTATATATAAAATTCTTGTCCTAGCAAGGGCATTGATAAGCACATTGCACTGGAGATGGATTTTAAGGTACAGTGGGGAAGAAGTATTTGTTCCTAATGAACATAGAGAATGAGGAGGGTAAAGAGTAGTGTCTTAAACCAGGAAGATAAATTGCGATTGTGGGTGTAGAATAATGCTCTAATTTACTGCTAATAAATTAAAGCAATAATATATTCCTCTAAGACTGGGCCAATTACACCGTTAACGAATTCATTTCTTTCTTTTAATAAACTCTTATTTGCTGTCTCTATAATAGTTTGTAGAAGTAACATTAACCATATACACCATTGCCTAGTTACGATTACAGGTAGATCTATGATTGCATTCCAAGAGACACACCTTAGTCATAAAAGGCATTATGGAATTTAATAAATAAAACATGACACAGCCTAGTATTTCTTTTATTATTTATTTATTTATTTATTTTTTGAGACAGGGTCTCCCTGTGTTGTTCAGGCTTGGACTCATGATGTAGTGCAGGCTGTCCTTGAACTCATGGCGATCCTCCTGCCTCAGCCTCCCTGGGGCTGGGATTATAGGCGTTCACCACTGTACCCACCTATAGCCTAGTATTTCCAGAAAAGCAAAGCAGAAAGGTAGCATTCACAGCTTTATGCCCAAGTGCTTCCCTGTTCTGTTTTTCTAATCAATAAACCTATTGATTTGTGTTTTCTGAGTTATCTTGGGAAATTAAGGTAAAACACTTTATTCTTTAAAAAAAAGTTTGCAGTTTTAAAAGGATAAATGTTAAGGTATGAGTATGTTACTGTGAGACACATAAAAATAGCTTAAAACATTTTTGATTTTTTTTTTTTTTTTTTTTTGGTCTTTTTGAGACAGGGTTTCACTGTGCAATTCAGACTGGCTTGAACTCACTTTGTAGCCCAGGCTGACCTTGAACTTGAAGTGATCCTCCTGCCTCAGCCTCCCGAGGGCTGGGATTACAGGCATGGGCCACCATGCCCGGCCTTGATTATTATTAAAGACCTTTAACTGCACGGGCCATTTAAAGTTTTCCTTGAACAATTTTTTTTCCTCTTGTCTTAGACTTTCTGGCATCTAATCTATCATCACAAGGACTATTTTAGCTTATTTTCTTCATTTTGGCCTTGTTCTCAGGAGGCAAGTTTGTCAAAAAGCCAAGGCCCGGATGGGACTCTTGTTAGTGACGGTGGAGCAACACTTTGTGCATTACGACTTGGCCTTTGAGAGCTACAGCTGATGTGTTAGTCACCTTTCCATCACTATAACATGCATCTGAATAATCAATTTATGAAGAGAAAAGGTTTATTTTGCCTTACAATTTTGGAGGTTGTAGTCTACAATCAGTTGGCTCTGCTGCTTTGTGACCATAGCAAGTCAACACATTGCTCCCCTCATGGCCAGGAAGCAAAAGAAAGGGAAAGGGTCCAAGTCCCACATTTCCCTTCTGGGCCGTACCCCAGTGACAAGGCCTCACCTCTTAAATAAGGTTCCACCACCTCCCCACAGCTCCCCACACGGGCCTTTTGGGAACGCGTAAGATCCGAACCATAGCATTCCAGGATCACTAGTTCTTGAAGTCACTTTTACCATGATCTGTTATTGCCTCAAGTCCTATTTATCTTTTTTTTTTTTTTTTTTCTGATTGCTCTTTTCTCTTTTATTAGGTGGCTGGTTATAGCAGTTGGTCTGGTCAGAGCATATCTGGCTAAAGGGAGCTACCATAGCCTTTATTATTCAATAGAAAAGCCTTTGAAATTCTTCCAAACTGGAGCCTTACTGGAGGTAGGTTTGAGATTTGCTATTTCAGTTGTTACCAAGTAGAAAACATGCTACTAAATTATATTGAAGTAGCCATATCTCTGCTGGATTTTAAGTTTTGAAATTTTATCTCATAGCATATTATAACATTGATTCCTCATATCTTTTTGATGTTCTAGATAAGAAAATTCTGTTTAACTTATTACTCATAATATATTTTATATGCAACTTTTATTGGAAATCAAGTGATACCAGTTTATTTTAGGGCTTTAAAAATCCTGGGACTATCCTAGGGAAGTGTTGGGCACACTCAGATTCTTTCAGGCGTCATGTGATGGAAAGTGTAGTTGATGAGAATAGGGCATTAGGAGTGATAGATATGGCAGCAGAACCCATCTAAAGGCGTCCAAATTAAAACACGTTTTTTAGACCATAAGTTATAAAGGTTAATACAGGTATTGGCAAACTTGGAAGCTTTCAGGGGCTGTGTAATGAAACCAGTGAAGTTGACGGATGTATACACCTTCATCCTGTCCAGGGGTGAATATAAATTAGGATTTTGGAGTTACAACTGACTGTTTTAAGCAGAAAAGGACTAGTTTCTGTAGCTGATAAAAGTAGATGGTTAACTTACAAGATGAAAGGAACCAAGTACTTGACATTCCCAGACTCTTTCCGTCTTTCACCTCTGCTGATCTCTGTTTCTTGGATCTTGGTCATAGGCTCTCCCACTGCATACGGTATGGCAGGAAATGGCGAGGAAGTTCATTTTCCTCGGCATCTGTGCCACACACAGTGCTATGGAAGGGTTCTGGTTGCCCTTACTTACAACAGTTGGTGGTGCGGCAATCTTACCAGGGATGCGAGAGTCTTGATCAGCCAGGCTTAGGGTACATGGCTCCCCTTCTGGCGAAGGCACTGCAGTTTTGTTGGTGGAAAAGGAGGACTGGAGATATTTTTGGACACACAAAATCAAGAGCTGCCATAATCATTGTGGTGAAAAAACTTTTGTGTTGCAGGAAAGAAGCTGGTACTCAGTTTCATTTTCCTTGGCCTCCTGGGACAGCCCATCATGACACTTATACCTCAGTGACACTATGTAGAGATATTTAAGAAAAAAATCGTTTATCTCCACCTTTCATCCTCACTTTCAAAAGCAGAAAATTCTAATTTTTTTTTTTTTCCACTTAGAAAGCAAAAGGATTTAAATGCCGTCCATGTTCATGCATTTTAGGTAGGTGACATGATGAAACGAGCTTCCAGCTGG
The DNA here is from genome assembly GCA_028451465.1 of Erethizon dorsatum. Classification (NCBI taxonomy): domain Eukaryota; kingdom Metazoa; phylum Chordata; class Mammalia; order Rodentia; family Erethizontidae; genus Erethizon; species Erethizon dorsatum. Next base: position 59,322,931 of record CM051831.1, read on the forward strand.
GAGCCTGAGTACCCTTTTCTAACTACGCTGTTTTTACCAACTTTATGAACTTGGGCGAGTCTTTTATCTCTTCTCCATCTTTTCCACTTGTAAAGGAATCAGGTTAAAGTAGATTTCTAAAGTCCCGTCCTACCCTAACAGTGTGAGTCTAAGGAAACTAGCAAATTCCAGTGAGCCATTTCTACACTTAGAGGCTTGGATTTTTTTTGGAAGGGATAATGCGAAGCATGTAGCACTTTGTCTCTCAGAGCTTTGGCCACACAATCCCTCAAGCTTCAGAGAAGCAAATTTGGGGTCAAGACTAGCAGATACTGCCTAGTTAGTGCTTGATGTCGTAGAGACTTGTATCCTACTGGAATACGTCAGTACTGTAATTTCAAAGGGGTTCTATGTCTTTAAGACCTTGTAATATTAAAAGTTTAATTTAAAAATTTTAAGTATGTTTTAGGGAATGTAGGAACATTAAACTGTGTGATACAAAATCCACTTGGGAGTTAAGTCTTAGGCTTCGAATGATTAGTCTGTTCATCCCCATTGAATTTGTCATAGGGATTTCAGAAAATATTTTGGACTTTTGGTTTTATCTCTGTGATCCCCACTAAGACGCAATTAGGTGATAAATCCCGGGTTTGATTTTGGGAAAAAGACAGTGAATAAGAAGTGAAGACTCCCAGGAGCATGCAGGAAATGAACACTGCAGAGGTCAGTGATGGTGGCACCCCTCAGACTGGGCAGCAGAGCAGGTTAAGGAGTGTTTCTTCAGCACCTACCCAGCCCGCATTGTGTAATCATCAGATATGTGCGATGTTGCTCAATTACACACGGGTTATCCTTTGTGGGAATCATTAGTACTTGACAGTACATTCTGTTTACAGGAGGAGAAAATGAATCCAGGGAGGTCAGCTATTCGTTTCAGTCTCTCTGTGACGATGTTACTCTTTAGTAAGTTCTGTAGGAGTTGACCTAAAAAGGAAATAGAAGTTACTTGTTCTCAAAAGAATTCGTATCTTCTTCTTTTTTTTTTCTTTTTTTTTTTTATGTGAATACTGGGGGTCGAACTCAGGACCTCGCGCTTGCCAGCAGGTGCTTGTGCTGCTGAGCGATATCACCGGCCATTTTTTCCTTTTTGTGTGGGTACCGGGAGTCGAACTCAGGACCTCGCGCTTGCTGGGCAGGCGCTTATGCCACTGAGCTACCTCACCGGCCCAAATATTCGTATCTTAAGAAAATGTAGTGTATTTCTTTTTAAAAGACTTTAAAACAAGTGCAAATAGACATGTATAATACAAAAATAATTTATTTTCAGAGTACTTCAAATGATTTTTTTGCAAAATGGAGGTATATTGATTTGGTGACACACTGAAATAGATTCGTGTGTGTGTGTGTGTGTACCAGGGGTCGACCTCAGTACCTCGCGCGCCAGCAGGCGCCTGTGCCACTGAGCGATATCACTGGCCCTTTTTTCGTATGTGGGTACCAGGAGTCGAACTCAGGACCTTGTGCTTGCCAGGCAGGCGCTTATGCCGCTGAGCTATCTCACTGGCCCTGAAATAGATTTTTAATAAAATGGACACAAATCTTTATTATTTCTGCTACTTACCCAGGAATGCCTTGAGTATTATTTATAGGTAATTTTCCAAATTATTTTATGGGGAGTCATTTAAGTAAGTATATGTTTGGTAATGAGTGCTGTGGGAAGTTGAGCCCTTCCTAAAAAGAAGCTTAAAATTGCGTTGGGTACATAATTACAGTAGGGCTGCTGGGTAGAGATAACAGAAACCTCCTCAGCTGACTGAAACAATGGGAGGGAGTTATTGTACGTGCACAGGGTGTGCCGCAGGATCCAGGGGCGGGATGCACATGGGCCTTAATGGGCTAGAGTCACGGACCACAGCACCATACAGAACCCTGCGTTCCATCTCTTCTCCCTTTCTCTCTCTCTCTCTCTCTCTCTCTCTCCCTGCCCTGTTCTCTTTCTTCAAACTAGGTTTCTCAGTTTCTTAGTCCATGTGGCAGATCATGGTAGTAGCCAAACCCCCTGAAATTATAGCTTCTCCAGTCAAGAGAGCAGTAATTAGAAACAGAACCTTAGTCCCAGTTCTGCATCTGCAGTGAGGGGCTAGTTGGTCCCACTAGAATCACATGTATATTCCTGGGCCTGTCACCTACAGAAAGGAGCAGTGACAGTACAGAGTAGAAGAGAAGGGGATGTTTTTAGAAAAAGGATGCTAGGTGGTAAACCCAAGAAATATTTACCAAAGCACTCACAAGACACACAATATGATGAAGATTATGATCATATATATATATATATATATATATATTTTTTTTTTTTTTTTTTTTTTTTTTTTTTTTTAATTCTTACTAGTTTTTGTTTTTTGTTTTTGAGCTAAGGTCTCTCTGTTGCCCAGGCATGTCTGGAACTTCTGGGCTCAAGCGATCCTCCCATCCTAGCCTCCTGAGTAGTTAGGACTATGACGCAGATGCATGCCATCACGCCTGGCTGTATATGATTTATACATTGAGTTTAGTAAAATGTTGAAGGCGGTATTGTAAGAGAAGAGATCAGTGTCTGAATAATGTGTTGTGTCTTGAATTGAATCTTGAGTAATCCTGGCACTAATATACATAGGTATACTAATCATAGATAAAATATGATGTATCCATACTATGAATATGAATTAACTACTGATACATGTTATACTAGGACAGACCTTGAAATCAAGCTGTATGGAAGAAGGCAGACACAAAAAGTCACAAATTGTATTTCATTGAATGAAACGTCCAGAATAGAGAAATCCATTGAGACAGAAAGTCGATCATTGATTGCCAGGGACTGTGGAGAGGAGAGACTGGAGTGACGCTAATGGGCGCAAGACTTCTTTTTAAAGTGATGAAAATGTTCTTGAAATAAAGAGTGGTGATAGTTGTGAAAGTACTAGAAACACCACTGAGTTACATACCTTGAAAAGGTGGATTTGGTGTTATGTAAATTATATCTGTTTTTTTAAAAAATGTTGTTCATCTATACCAGTGGTAGCGATCCTATGGCACGTGTGCCCCAACAGACTGGTTATTATCATTGAAAACTCTAAAAGGTTCGCCATCACTGATCTGTACTATAATGAGGTATGGATGTTTTCTTTTTACCTCATTCTGTTTCTGGATCCATGATACTGATTGATAAGGTGGACTCTTCCAGCTTTAAGTAGAAATTAATAATTAGTAGATTAATGTTACATTGTAGCAATTTAAAGTGATTTCAGAGTAAATTTGGATTTCTGAATATCTTTGTTTAACATAAGAATGTAATTATAGCAAAAACCATTCAAATTTGTGCCATTACCGGCCCCTGTGACTGACAGTGAGGATTCACATGGGTTAAGGTGGCTCTGCAAATACTGTCTGTTGACGCTGATGCAGACTGTCTTCAACCTGTGTGCACCAGTGTGATCAAAAACCAGTGTTTAAATTTTAAAGGTACATTATCATTAATCTCCCCTCAAAATACCCCCTTCACTTAAACACATTTCTCTCATCATTGTCACTCTCTAAAGCCGTTCTAGAAGTTCTGATTCTTGAGCATGTTTAATTGTGCTGTCATGGCTGCCTCAGTATCCTGAATTGACTCAAACCATTTACCTTTCATAGTCATTTTTACTGTGGGGAGGAGCCATAAGTTGAACGGTGCCAGATCTGGTAAACAAGGTAGATGAGGGTATGCTGTAATGTTTTTACAAGCCTGGTACTTGGTGGTAGCACTCACTGATTTTTGATCACTGCTTTTAAAGACTCATGAAAGAGGATTTCCAGAACTGCTTCAGAAAATGATGGGATAAGTGTGTTTGAAGTGAGGGGGAGTGTTGAGGGGGTTACTGACAATGTGTGTTGAATAGATTTTTGAAAATGTAAACACTCACCATATATTTGATCACACCTTAGTACATCACTGTATACATCATTTACCTACCACTATCTATCCAAGAATGCCTAGCGGATCACTGGAACTTCCTTTCCTTCCATTCCTTTCCAGATCTTTCTACTCCATAGAACTCCCTTTTTACAAAAAGGAAAAGAACACCCCAGCCTCACTGCTCATCTTTTCCTAGAGCTGATCTAGGGCTGCATCTGAAATACCAAGACTGGTTCTGGAGGGCAGTAAGGAGAGCAGACAGCTTTTGTTATGTCTTCTAACCTTGCTACTCCTTTTTCAGCCCCATCTCTCTGTTATGGTCAGATTCATGCCATACCTCCCACTCTCTTCAAATCTTTAGTGAAGAAGGAAAACCTAGGTGGTTAGGTTCCGTGGTGTTATTAATACAGTACTATGCTTCCAAGACATTAAAAGTGTGCTCTGTGAACTGGTCTGGGGACATAACCGTATAATATTTTTCCTCCTGTGGTAGCGTGCCAATTTCCCAGTAACAGTTATATTAGAAAGAAACTTTTGAAACACAAGCTACGTGTACTTACTAGACTCTTTTTTCTTTTTCAAATTTTTATTTTTATTAGTACACGTTTGTAGTACATAATGATTACATTAATGGTGGTGAGTTGGTACCTGTACATAACACATGTTAATTCTTTTTCTGTCCCCTTGAATACCTTTATTTTGAAGATTCCTTTTGAAAAAACAGTTCTCTAAGAGACTTCTGAAAAGCTAGCAGAGCAAGACATAGTGGGGATGTCTAACACAAACTAGAAGGACAACAAATCGTAGAAAAACCAGCTTCAAAAACAATGTAAGAAACAGGAGGAAGAAACGAATTTGGGTGTAATTAGTAAGTGTCACAGTGCTAGAAGGAAAGAGAGCCTGTAGGAAACAGGAACACACCCACACAGGCCTCATTGCTTGACAACTCAAACAAATAGAAGCAAATTGATAATGGTATTCAAATAAGTGAGAGAGCTAATGACTGTAGAAAAGCATGTGCTAAAAAATTTTTTTAAAGTCAAACTAAAAATATCAATGGTGGCAGCACAGGGCAGGAAAGAGGCCACAGTACACAAAAGTAGGTGAACCCAAAGGTTCGGGAAAAGCAGGCATTTCTAGTCGTAGATAGTCTCAGAAAAAAATAGATTACAGAGCAGAAGCCACGGGGAGGCTTTCAGAGTTCATTGTTTGAAACATAAAAAGAACATTACAAAATCTGGAATACTGGATACAGTATACTGGATACTGTGGTGATAACTACATTTTGGTGAACTAGCTGGTGGGAACATGATTATCAGAACAACAGGAAAAACAAAATATATAGAAAAGTAGTGAAACTCAACAAATGAATAATAATGCAGTAGAACCAATGCATTGGGCCGGTGAGATAGCTCAGCTGCATAAGCGCCTGCCTGGCAAGCGCGAGGTCCTGAGTTCGACTCTCGGAACCCACATATGAAAAAAGGGCCGGTGATATCGCTCAGCAGCACGGGTGCCTGCTGGTGCACGAGGTCCTGAGTTCGACCCCCAGTACCTACAAAAAAAAAAAAAAAAAGAACCAATGCATTTACAAAACTGATGTGAGGTTATACAAGATTTCAAAAAATAAGGCTACCAGAAGAAATAGAAAAACAAAAAATAAATAAATATAAATAATCAGGGAAAAAGTTACAGAAAACTTTACTGAACTGAAAGAGCATGTCAGTAGGTTATTGAGAGTCTATGGAAACCTAAAGTATAATTTAAAAAGTAAAATAAAAGATAGATAATAGGAAACGGGGAGATAGCTGTTTTACAGATGGGAAGGGGATCTAGAGATGGAGGGAGAGGAGAGAGGAAAGGGAATAAAAAGAATTAAAATATGTTATGTACAGGTACCTACTCCCCACAACAAATGTACTCATTATGTGCTGCAAGGATGTACAATAGAGAGAGGGAGGGAGAGAGGGAGGAAGGGAGGAAAAGTATATATGGAGTTCCTCAGAGGAACTCTATGCCAGAGGAGAAATTCCTGTCCTTTTTGAGCATCTGTTTATTATGTTCTTAAACTTAAAGATAACAATTTCCAGCAGAAAAGAGATTTAGAAATACGATAGTAAAAGGAACTTGGGCCCTTAGGTCTAGACCTTAGAAGGAAAATCTACATGAAACTAAGGGAAAGCATTAGGTTCTTGAATAACAGACCATGCAGTTTCCTACAGATGGAAACTTTCTGAAAACATCAGCAGAAGTAGTGGAACGTAAATGAATTTTATGAAAGGATATTTCACTATTAAATAATAAATAAAATTAAGTTTTCAGCACAATCCCATAGGACTTTCTGCAGTTATCTGTGCTGTCCAGTACAGTGGCCACTAGTCACATGTGGTCATTGAGCCCTTGAAACATGGCTTGTTTAAAAGAAACCAAGTTTTGAATTGTTTTCATTTAAATTTAAATAGGTACAAATGGCTCATGGCTACTGCACTGGACAGCATAGCTTTAGACCGTGCTACAGATCACAAGGTGTTCACAGGGAATTTCATTAGGTATTTCAGATTTTGCTAGGATAGGATGAAGGAAAAGGAGGGTAAGCAGAAGGCAAACATGACAATGTGAATTTTACATCACTTCAGATTTTCAGCTTCTTAATTCATAAGTTAAAAGCAGAATAAATGTTAAAATATGTGGATATTGGGCCGGTGAGATGGCTCAGCGGCATAAGCGCCTCCCTGGCAAGCGTGAGGTCCTGAGTTCAACTCCTGGAACCCACATATGAGAAAAGGAGCAGTGATATCGCTCAGTGGCACGGGCGCCTGCTGGCGCGCAAGGTCCTGAGGTCGACCCCCGGTACCCACACACACACACAAAAAGAATGTGGATATTTTCTGATCAGGAAAAATATATAGTAGAAAAAAGCAAAATTGGTATTGGAGACAACATGGCAGGGTATATATTAGTCTGCTACCAGTGTTACCTTCTGTAGAGGAGAGTTGTATTGGGAGTAGAGGCAGGGAATAAAAGATTTCCAAATTTACTCTTTATAGTTTAGTATATATTCATTTATCACTTATATGACTCTTACAATAAAACAGTACAAGTATATATTTTATAAGGTAAAATGTATATAATGTAGAAAGCAGAGGATGACTGAGGAATATAAGATACAAAGATTTTTTTTGAAGAAAGAGAAAATAAGCAGCTTAGATACTGTCTTGTTACTTTTTTCATTGCTGAGAAAAATACCTAACACCCAAAATTAAAGGAGGAAGGGTTTATTTTGGCTCACAATTTGTAGAGGTTACAGTCTCTAGTCAGCTGGCTCCAAGGCAGGGTGGGGTGGCACAGGAAAAACAGGCCACAGCAAAGCAGGGCAGGCAGAAGGCAGCCAGCAGTGAAGTAGTAGCAAGCAGCAGCAAGTGACAGCAGCAGCCCTTTTTCTGTCCCTTAAATTCCGTCCAGGCTACACAACCTTAGGGCGGGTAGTACTCACATCCAGGCTGGGCCTTCCCATAATCCACACCCAGAGCTAGGCCAAACCAGTCAGTAGACTAATTAGTAATTATATGCCCTCAGTCTAGCATCATACACTCTAGATTCAGCCACCTCTGAAAAGCCCCAACTATGACTGCATGAGGCTTTTGGGGGGACATCTAGACACAAGCCATACAGATCATTTATATTTTGATTTAAAGAAAAGTACAGAGTTTTCTAGATTTGCTATACTACTGTTAAATTGAAGAAAGAATGACAAAAGCATTAACAGTAAAACTATAGGATGATAGACTATAGCATAAATGCATTGTTTCTAATGTTTATGCAAATGGACTGATGAAATTTATCAAATAAAGTGCATGGTAGTTACTGATTCAATAACCCCACAATCTAGCTGGGTGTGGTAGCGCACACCTGTAATCATGGCTGCTTGGGAGGCTGAGGCAGGAGGATCACAAGTTCAAGGCCAGACTGGAGAATTTAGTGAGACCCTGTCTCAAAATAAAAAGGGCTGGGGTGTTAGCTCAATGGTAGAGCACTTGCCTAGCATGCAAGGGGCTCAGGGTTTGATCCCCAGCAGTAACACACACACACACACACACACACACACACACAGAGAGAGAGAGAGAGAGAGAGAGAACTGATGTGAATTTATTAAGGGACAAACCAGTCTGTCATGACCAAACATTAGGAAAGGCAGGACTGCCCAGTCCCAGCATAAAATAAAATTGATTTCAGAGCAAAACCAGAGAAGCTGTTAGAGCTCATCATTTTCCATATAACAGAAATGGTGTAGCCGTAAAAATAGAGTTGTATTTAAGAGGTATCAAGCATATATAAAAAGTAGTGGAAATAAGAAATTTGGATACCATGACTTGGTTTTGCCATTAGTCACCCTTGTGACCTTGGTCTTACCCTTGCTGGTCCTCAATTTTTTAGATGCAGTGACCTTAATTTTTGCCCCAGTTTTAAATTCTGTGAGGCAGCAAAATTGTAAGTTTAAGCCCAGCCTGGGCAACTTAGCGAGACATTGTCTTTTAAAAATAAAAGGGCTAGGGATGTCACTCAGTTCTCCCAGAGTTCAGTCCCCAGTACCACAAAAACAAACAAACAAAAATTAAGTTCTTTGAGACTTCAGCATTTCACTCTCAGAATATGAAAATTAAGCAAATAATTAATTAATTATAGAATAGACTATAGTAAGAAAGGTAAGAAAGAGTGACAAGGAGAAAATACTAAGAGATGTAGAAGAACTAACAAGATTTCACTTATTTCCTCCTTTAAAAAATGGGTGTAAAAGGATTTTGAAAACATGTTTGGAGTCTCTTAGGGAGCTCAAGGAAAGTCATCTTTTTCTTGCTTATGCTCTGAACGTTGATACCTAACTCAAAGGAATTGCACAAAGATCCTAAAAGTCACATTTACTAGTGATGAAGGTTAGGGTGGAAGGGATGCTTTAGTGCACAAGCCACATGGGTTTGCTAACTGAACCCCAGAATTAGATTCCCCACCCACTCATCCCGGGCGGCAGTAGCCAAGGTGGTATGGAAGAAACCATGAGAACTTAGGGGGTTCTTTATGGAACTTCTAGTGTGGAGCTGACCTGAGCACATCTCCTTTATTCTTCCCAAATTTGCTGCTCAGATGAATGAATCATCATTCTCTTCCTGAGGTAAAGAAATTAAAGGGTAGAAAGAGACCAGTAATACTTGGGAGAAATCTTTCCTCATAGACAACAGAGGACAAGGGAAAGGTGTTTCCTTCTAATGAGTACCACATCTTATGTACTATAGAAAAAACACAGATAAGCATAAAGAAGAAAATGCATATTTATCATAAGCTCACTAGTCAGAGATAACCGCTGTTAACGTTTTGGTGTCTATCCTTCAAGAGTGCATGTTATATAGATAAGTTATAGGCAAGAAATGGAATCAGATATGCATATAGTATGATAATTTCCAAAATGAATCAAATATACTGTTAAGCGTAACTCAAATTAAGTTATGGGTCCTATACAGTAAAAATGAGTGTACGCAGTAGACATACCTTGTGGAGTGGCCCGGCTCAGTGGTTTTTATTCCTTCTGGAAATTCTTCCAGTTCTCAAAGCTGCACCTATAGCAACTACATCTGTACCCCTTACTCTGCCTCTCAGGGCATAACTGGATGGTACAGGGATGCATACCTGACCCAAACAGAGCAGGTCAGAGATTTTTTTTTATCCCACGTATTTGGCATTTGGAATTGAAATCAAATGGAGAGTCACTGTAGCTAATCCCATTTAAATCTGTGAACTACAGCTGGGACCTCCAGTGCCGCTTATGTTCCTGTTCCTCTTCAGCCTTGTTAAACTCTTGTTAGTTTTTTTCTGTTTTGTTTTTGGTTTTGTTTTTATCTTAGATTAAAAAATGAAATTGAAAAGATTTATTGGTAGGTTTCAAAAGAAATTTAGTTTAAATCGTAGGAACTTTTTCCAAAAATATGTTTCTAAGTAGCCTATTGTGCAAAATGGCATTTGACATTTAGGTTAAATTTAAGTAAGATCAGTGAGTTTTCAATAGGTGGAAATGGAAAGGGCTCAAGAGGAGAGGGAAATGTATGAAATGTTTTTTAGGGGAGATTTTGAATATGGCGATTCCTCTAAATTTTTTCTGTTGAGGTATGCTTACTCCAGTCCAGTGATTCTCGGTGGGTCTCAATAAGCTACCTCCTTAGAGTGCTTTTTGGAAAACTGTTAGGGTGTTTTGATTGCCATAGTGACTGGGGCTGCTACTGGCAGATGTCCTATGATGTGTGAAATAGTCCAACTCAGTGAAAATTTGTCACCCCCCCCAACCATGACTTGTGTCCCTCTCCTCAGGCTAATCGCTCTACAGATGTGTTTAGTTTTGTAATATATGCTAATACTGAAGAATCTGAATGAGATATTAAACAAAAAACTTAAGTTAGAAGGTTTTTGTTTAACCTTTTTTTGTTGCTGCATAATAAAATAGCACACACTTAGTTGCTTGAAACAGCACTCATCTATTAGTTTGCAGTTCTGTAAGTCAGAAGCGGGGGTTTGATGGGTTTTCTGTTCAGGGCCTTGCAAGAGTGAAATAAAAGTGTCAGCCAGGCCGGCTGGTTTGTAGGGATGCTCCAGGGAAATAATCTGCTTGCAAACTATTGGATTATTGGCAGAATCCATTTCCTTGAGTTGATGAGCTGACGTCTGTATTTGCTTGCTAACTGTTGGCCAGAGGTCCCTCCCAAGCTCCCAGAGGCTGCTCTCTACTCGTTGTACATGGCCCCCTCATCCATTCTTTGTATAGAAATTGCATATTGAATGCTTCTTGTTCTTTGAATATCTCTTTCTTCCTCTTCTGCCACCTACCAGAGAAAATTCAGCTTTTAAAGTGCTGTCTTGGTTGGGTCAGGTACACCCACATAATCTCTGTACCTTAAAATCAGTTGATTGAGATTAGTTACATTTATGAAATACATTTATGAAATACCTGCTCTACAGTATCTAGATTATTGATTGAGTAGCCAAAGAGCAGTGATCTTGGGGGATCATCTTTATAATTCTGCCTACTACTGTTGATATAAAGAAGCTTATTTTCTCAAAATAGTTTATTCATCCTACCCATTCTGTTCTGAAAGTATTAAAGGATTTCCATGTGCATACTTAGTTGAAAAGGACTTCAATATGTTAGTGTTATTACTGCAAAAGAAATGAGACCGATTGAAAATATGTAACAGGAGATTTGAGATTCCTGATCAGACTTCATTAAATTAGTGGAGACACTTGGAAGACTGAAATCTCATTGGATTTCTTTAATATAGACTAGTCTAATAATATTTTGTATTATTGTCTCTGTGTTTGTACAAGAAATCTTGGTTATGAATTAAAAATTTTATTTTGAGATAGCTTTAGTTTTTCATTTTATCCTAAAAGTAGCCCCAGTTTATTACTTAACTGCTTTATTGCCCCTTGCATTACTCTTTCTTTTCTTATTCGTCTTCTGTTTATTCTTACACTGTTTAAAGAATAAGATCTCCGAGGTCTTTTTTAGAAACGAGTTACCTGTATCTGCACAGTGTTTTCAGACTAGAACAGTAGGTCTTCTGTGAACTGTCCTTGGTAGTTTTTCTACTTTATCACATTTCCGTTATTACTTTTCTTGCTACTGTGTTTTGTTCTAGTGTTAGTCCACCCCTCTGCTGTTTTATTCTCTTGTACTAAACCAGAGAGGCTTTTTTTTTTTCCTTTTGCCGTATTGAGGCTTAAACACGGGACTTTCACACTAAGCTACATTGCCAGCCCTTTTTCTGTTTTTTATTTTGAGACAGTGTCTTGCTAAGTTGCCCAGGCTAGGCTTGAACTTGTGATTATAGACGTGTGCCAGCATGCCTGGCTCAATAATTTTATTTTTAAATTCAGATTCATTTATCATAAACTGTTATGTACGTCTGGCTAGTTAATTATGTTTTTATGTCTCCATACATTTGCATATTGAAATACATATTTTAAAAACAAGTTATTTTTATTTCTTCTTTATATATCAAGACACTTTTAAAAATTTTTGTGTAGGTAGGTCATATTATCTATGAGTTTCATTTTAGGGTGGTAAAGGAGGCATTTTAAAATATGTGTGATTAAGAAAGGAAGGTTTAGTCTGATAGGGCTCAGCCTTACTGTTGTATTACCAAAATATACATGATAGCTCTAAACTACTGTCAGTCTTCCCTATAGTTTCCCATCACCAGTCAGCAGCCTGGATGTCTTGCTACTTGCACGAATAGCCTATAGGTACTGCCATCTGTCTTCTAATCTCAAAGGGTGGTTTTCATTCATGTCTTTCATTCCTCGTTTGAATCTAGAAGTACCATTTAGTTTTCCTCTACTTCGCAGCAAGAGGTTCAGATTGTAATGTTCACACACTTGAGGTTCTTTAGCAGTGTTGTCTTTTTGAAAAAGATTGTACAGTTTGCAGCATGGTAGTTCTTTGTTCTCAGTTACCAGTAAATTTGGGCAGCTTGTTTTTTAAATCCAAGCTGTCTCCCCACTTCCCTGACAAAAAACAAAAGTTTAGTGAAATAATAGTTTTTGAGTACAGAGTCTAGTCAGAACTAATATAGAAAGGAAAGAAGCAATAGAGTAAAAATAAAAGCTAGTTCTTGATCCTAGCCATCATTTGCTACCTTGGGCACACTGTGTAGCTTCTCTGAGTCTTGGTTTTCACATGGACAGTTAGAGATACAGTGTCTCTTCTGCCTGTCTGCCAGGGCTGTTGTTAGGATCAAACAGTACAGTGACTGCTAGGGAAGTTCTGTAATAATTCTATAAAGCGTTACAATAGCCCTTAGGTCTTGCCATCTAGAAAAGCTTTGATCATCAGATCACTCTTGTCGATGATTGCAGATTAATTTTTTTCTATACCATCACCAAGGGTAAAGCAATATTGTATAAAGGATGAGTTGGAAAGGACTTAGAAGAACTAAACTGGCCAGTTGGATGGCCATTGAGATAGAGTGGAGATGGCAGTAAATATGTACGTCAGTATGCAAATGTTTGGGAATATAGAGACATAATGTAGCCAAGTGTAAATACCAACTTACATAAATAAATCGATTTAAAAATAAAATCACTAAGCCAGCTCCTGGAAATAAAAATGGAGAAGACTAGCCAGGTATTGTGGCACATGCTTGTAATTCCAGTACTCTGTGAGGCTGAAGCAGAAGGATCGCAAATTTGAGCCTGGCCTGGGCAACTTAGTGACTTAATGAGATCCTTTTTCAAAATAAAAAATAAAGGTGTGGGGATGTAGCTCAGAGTGAAGGCCCTGGATTCAGTACTCAGTAATGCAAAAGGGAGGTAGGGTGGGTAGATGTATCAGCAAGACTTGGAAATCAGTCAGACTTGGGTGTGAGGAGAAGTTGAACTCAGCAGAGTAGGAGTGAGTGATTATTAAGCAGAGCAGGTAAGAAGGAGGGATGGCATTCAAGACTGGCTGCATTCAGACTGCTCTGGTACACTAGGTAGATATGTCCATGGCCCTTTGGAATAGGGCCCTGGAGCTTGAAGATGCAGGATTTGGAGTGAGACCAGGGAGTGCCTCTGCAGTGAGGTCATGTGCAAGACCGGGGCTGAGGATGGAGCCCTGTAGAATCGGTGTCTGCAGTGAAGGCCCTGCCAGGCGACAGGAGCAACAACCGCCCTTCCGACTGTGTGTCCCATAGTCTGACGCTGTGTTCTGCAGAGCACAGGATACAGGAGATGTTCTGTGCTTACTGCTCTTGTGAGTTTGTGTGTCATAAAAGAGGTCTTTGACACCTGACGAATGACTAAGCGGAGATAACATCTTCCTTAGGACATCTCCCAGAGATGCACAAACTAAAAATGAGCAAACAAAAACCGGAGCAAGAGTTCACATTTTGTTAAATAACCTGTAGCCAAGTTTAAAAATGGAGTATTTGTTTTTCAAATGCATTAATGTCAGTAGCCACTGCTCTGTTCTTATTGAAATAATAATTTATATGTATGATACTATAATACTATTGATCCTGATTAATTCTCCCCCCTTTTTTCTCTCTTAGATTTTACATTGTGCTATTGGTAAGTATAGAATTTCTCCTTACTTTGTAAAATGGATTGTCTTTTTTTTTAAATCATAAATGAAAGCTTGGTTATTATTGAATATTGAAATATTGGAAAGTTAAATCATTTCATCATATATATAAAATTGCTCAAGTTGAAAAGGCTTTTGCTTTCCTAAATTATAGATACTATTTAGATGTTTTCACTGAACACTGTCACAGCTCTTTTTTCTGTCACCTGAAAAGAGGCATCTCCCCTCTGCGCAAGGGTACTAGAGAACACGTATTTATAAAAATGTGGCTTGGGCTGTGGCGCTGGGCTTTGTTGGAAAGCCCTGTCTATGATCACTTAAATGGTATATTCTCTTTTTATCCTTAAAGTGGAAGCCCTTTGTACATTGCCTCCTGAAGGAATGTTATACGTATGTGAGAATATAAAGAGTTCCTAACACAAATTAAGGAATTTCTGCTAAAGCAGATGCAGTGTGTTTTTCTTTTTGTTGGTTGGAGACAGTCATCACATTTTGCCCTGGAAGTGAGGTATAGCTTCTAGTATGGACAGACCACACCCCTCTAATTAAATAAAATTTAGTTCTGCCCCTAGGCATGATGGTGCACACCTGTAATTCCAGCTATTCAGGAGGTTGAGGCAGGAGGATTGTAACTTCTAGGCCATGCTGGGCAATTTAGCAAGACCCTGTCTCAAAATTAAAAAGAGCCTGAGGATGTAGTTCAGTGGGAGCACTTGCTTACTGTGTGTGGGGCGCTGAGTTCAAATTCCCACTACAAAAGAAGAAAGAATCCATTTTGGAGTTGATAGACCCCTGAAAGCAAACCCATCATCTTGGCCATGTGATCCAGATTTGTCATCAAAAGGAAGATTTGAAAGTGATACTTATTCAGAAGCACTAAGGTCTTAAAAACTGGAAAACTACAAACCCAAACCATTCTGGCCCTTATCAGTTTAATGCACAATTAAAATGGGCACTTACTGTGTTCAGGCAGCTGGGCTTGGTGATAGGGAATTCAGAGGTAAGGAGGCTTATAATTGAGAAGGACACACAGGTCAGACACCACAGCCTGTCCGCCGGGTCTGGCAGAGGTTACTGTTGTGTGTGGTCCCATTGCTAAGGAAGACAAATTGTCCTCATTGTAAAGAGCTGCACTTTGCTGTTTCCCACCTCTTACCTAGGGCCCCAGAGTGGAGTTCAGGGACCCCTCGTATGATATGCAGGATTTCGTGTGTCTGTGTTTACTTGGGGAAAGCGGAAGGAGGGAGAGTTTGTAGCTTTCATTAGACTCTCAGAGGAATTTGTGATCCCCAAAATGCTAAGAAAACACTGCCTTTAGAACCTTTGAAGGATAGATTTGAAAGTTGGGGCTCATCTGTCTCGTGGCCTGCTTTCGCTGAGGTTAAGTGTACTGGTCCAGGTTACACAGCTAGTGAGTGTTGTACTCTGGCAGCCAGGTCAGATCCCACAACAAATGAGTTTAGCTTATATATAATCTCTATAGACATTTCATTTTCAGTCCTTTATCTCTGCAACTTTGAAGTGAAAAATTTTATGGCTTATCAAGTGGTTAAAATTGTCAGCGTATGCTTGCAGATTGGGAGATACACTTGGCCAGAGAGAGTTCTGGAAACACGTTAGGCCTTCTTCGCTTGATTGAACCCCATACCTCATCTCCCCTCCCTTAACCTTGGGCTGCCTCTTCTAGTCATTGTGGACTACTGTAGCAAACTACAGGCGGTTCCCTGCTTCGGATGGTTTGACTTACAATATTTCAGCTTTATGACAGTGCAAAAGTGACATGCGGGCCAGTGAGATGGCTCAGCGGCATAAGCGCCTGCCTGGCAAGCGTGAGGGCCCGAGTTTGACTCCCAGAACCTACATACATAAAAAGGGCCGGTGATATCGCTCAGCGGCACAGGCGCCTGCTGACGCGCAAGGTCCTGAGGTCGACCCCTGGTACCCACAAAAAAAAAAAAAGTGACATGCACTTGGTAAACACTGTGCTTCAAGTTTGGAATTTTGATCTTTCCTGGGCTGAAGGTACGCAGTATGATACTCCAGCAGTGCTGAGCCACAGGAGCTAATTGCAGTTCCCAGTCAGCTCGTGATCAGCAGGGGAAAGAACGATGTGCTACGGTGCGCTGTGCTACTGAGCTGTGACGTCCAGTTAGGTTAGGTGTATGAAGTGCGTTTTCAACTTACAATATGTTCACCTTCTGATGGGTTTGTTGGGCCATAACCTCATTGTGACTTGAGGAGCATCCTTCCATAAGCCGAGTGGCTTATGAACAACAAACATGTGTTCCTCACAGTTCTGGTGGTTGGGAATTCCAAGATCAAGGCACTGGCAGATTCAGTGTTTGGTGAGGGCCTGTTGCTTGTGGGTGGTACCTTCTTCCTGTGTCCTCACATGGCGGAAGGGACAAATAGACTTCCTCAGGACTCTTGTATAAGAGCACTAATCACATTCGTAGGGTCTCCATGATTTGATCACCCCTAACGACACTGCCACTTAATGCAGAGTCTGCCAAGTAGTGTATACACACTTCAGGAAAAGAAAAGCTGGTATAAATATTTTAATACTAAATTTATTGAGACACCATGAGACTGATATAAGTTACCTTTGGCTCTACAATTACAAGAGGCTCCCGTCAGCTTCCAGGCATTTATTAGTTTGGCAGACTGCCGCTTGGGGTAGCCTTGGTCGTTGAGATCGCTGCACATGCATTTTCAGTTCCTTCTGTAAGGGCCGGCAGTGTAGTGGGTTTTCTGTGATACGCAACATCCTCTAGGGCCCCCCCATACAAGGGTAATACCGTCTGTTGAAAAAACATCATGCTATTTTTCTTTTCCTGAAGTGTGAGTACATTTTGTTGGTGGACTCTCTACTGTTAGGGGATTATGTTTCAACATACTAAATTAAGGGAGGGGTTACAAACGTTATGACCATAGCACTGAGCACATGTACTATTATTTTAGTTAATATTTTAATTATGTTTAATACCTAAAATTGCTTTGTCTTAGAATATACTCTTATACCTCTGTAAAATTTCTGTCCTAGGAAATAAAGGTCCTTACAAGTATATTTTTTCATTCACACTAAAAATACCAAATTCCTGGCGGACCTGGTGCCGGCTGCAGTGACGGGCAGCGGGAACAAAGGTGACAGCCAGTCTTAGGTTTGGGAAGCCTGTGTCAGGCAGGCACCCCTCTGGCTCCTCCTACCTGATGCACCTGAGGACTGACACCCATGCATGTCACACTCTCCCTGTGGATTTGTTGACAGTTAGGCTCCCCGCTCCCCCAGACTGTGAGCTCCCGGGAGGCAAAGTCTGTTTGACTCATCTGTGCTCGGCCAGGCCCTTCTGCAGCAGCTGACACCCAGAGAAACTGAGAAGCCCTGCCCTCAAGGACTTGTTCTGTCAGCAAGTCTCTCCTGCATCATCACCTTTTGCCATCTATCTACACTCTCTTCTCCAATTCCCAGCCACACCCACACCCAGACTCCAAATTTGTCCATTAACCCCATCGATATTCACTCCTGCGTGCACACAGGCCCCTCTTCAGCGTGACCAAGACTCCCCAACTTGCTCTGCCTCCTGAATTCTCTTTGTCAAGGTGCCCATCCTAGACCCATCCCAGACATGGATCCTGTGCATGGTACCGCCTTCTCCCTCACCCGCATATCCACAGCCAGGCGGTCATCGGGTTTTGTCAGTCGTATTCCTTAAATATTTCTCAGATTAACTTGGTTTTTCATCTCTATTCAAGACCTCAGTATGTCCGATCCAGACACCCACGTAAGTCTCCCTGAACCTCCAGGCATATAATATTTATAGTTAGAGGCTCCATTTATTATTTACTGTGTTCCAGTGCTTTACATCCATTATCTCATTTACTTCCTATTTAACAGTTATAAGACTGAAGTTTAGAAGGTTTTATATTTGTTTTCACCACAGATAAATATGTGAGAGTGTGTATATTCATAAACTTGATTTAGCATTTCTATGGTATATACATATCTTAAAACATCATGTCGTATACCATAAATTTATATTTTTGTCAATTGAAATTCATATGTCATATCTCGTCAAAGTTCACACACCCAGTAAGCCTAGAGCCACATCATAAGGCTCTGGGTCTTTGCTTTACGCTGTCCCTCAGGGCTTTTGGTTAACGACAGTTGTAAACATGTCACTTGCCTGTGTAAAACCTTTCACTGTTTAAATTTCCTCCTGACCTGGACCCTGCACGCTTCTCCAGCCTTACCTGCCCCACTCCTCTGCCTCTCACTCCACGCAGCAGCAGCTTTGACTGGTGAACTGGCCAGGTACCTGCTGCTGTACTGCTTCTGTTCTCTGCATCTGTGCCCAGGCTTCGCTCTCTGCCTGGAAAGAGCGGAGTGCTAGGCCAGTTGGCCGACTCTACTTTTCTTCTGCTGTAAACTTCCTGCCACCTGCTGGCTAGATGAGGTACTGCTCACTGTTCATTGCCTGTCTCTAAGCCCCCTCCCCCACACTGATTCTCTTGTTACACTCTCCACATTATATTACGTTTGCTATGTCATTGTACTCGTGCTCCTTCCAATACTGTGGAATATTTTGAAAGCAGGAACTGTTCACCAATGATCCCTGTGTCCCAGTGCATAGCAGTCCATGCACCTAGTGGGAGCTCAGTGAACATTTGACCATGAGCTCACCAGATTTTGGTGCATTTCTAAAATCTGTTTCAAAAATGATTTTAGTTCCTTAAAAGAATTAATGATAAAATAATAAATAGGCTGTTTCTAACAGTATCCTAAAAGCAATACTTTACTTTTTTACCTATAAAACATTTTTTTTTTTTTTTTTTTTTTTAGCTTTTTAATTTTTTGGTGCTAAGGACCAAACCCGGGGCCTCCCACTTGCTAGACAAGCTTTCTACCACTGAGCTAAAACCCCAGCCCCTCTTTCTTTATTTTGAGACAGGGTCTCACTGTGTAGTTCAGGCTGGCCTTGAACTTGTGACGATCCTCCTGCCTCGGCCTCCCAAGTGCTGGGACTACAGGCGTGCACCAACACGCCCACCCTTAATTTATTTTCCTGTAGCATTCTAAAAGTTTTCACTACAACTTAGTCTTTTAGGAACTTATTTTAGAGCCTTGAGATATTTTAATTTCATGTAAACTAATGAAAAGTATATGCCTCAGACAGATTTGGGTTACTTAATAGCTGTGTGACTTCCATGAACTAACAACTTTTGTGTACCTCCATTTCTTTCTCAGTAGAAGGAGGATAATAATACCTACCTCATAAGATTATAGTGCACAAAACTCTTAGCACATTGTCTGAAACAGCCATGTTGAAATCTGCCCAGTAAAATAGTAGATGTTTTTATTAATTAAAACAATATAATGTCGTAGAGTATCATGTTTTATTCTGTCTTTAATATAATGTTCAGTATTTAATTTATGTAAATGTAACTCTAGACTTATATAAATGTAACTCTTTCATAGTCTTACTTTTCTTAAATTATAAATGCTTTGTTGGTGAGCGCTTCAGAGCCATTTATTTTTAGTATGGGTTGGAATTGCATCCTGTTCATGGTTTTGACAGTGCAATTCGGCAAGAATGGCCTCCAGAAACAAAAACCTAACACCCTAGATGAGGATCCCATCTCTGTGAGAAGTCAGACTTCTTGTCCTTGCAAATGTGTCCCACCTTGTGGCTTTTGCAGAGCAGGTTGTTTGTTCTCCATTGCTAATGAAGGGATTGGATTTCTCAAGTGCCATGGTCACAGTCCTCGACCTAAGACTTGTAGTGCTTCATGTTTCCTCAGTGTTTTTCCTTTCAGGAATGAGAATTTTTAAAAAATAAAACAAAAACAACCATCTTTCTTGGCCCACATTTCCTTCTGAGTACATCTTTTTCCCAAAAATCTTTTTATGCCCCTCAAAAAAAAAAATACACCAAATCACCAGAATCCACTTTGGGACATAAACATATCATTAGACTGCAAAGAAGAGGTGTAGTTTCTTTATTCATGTGAATATTTTGTGTTAAAAGCAGTATTCTCGTTTTTCTGTGTTGTGTTCAAGATGAGAATGTGGAGGAGGCGAATGGAATCTGGGGGTGGTTTGCAGCTGTCAGTGTGGTCTCCCTTTTGTTAGGGCGGAAGTTACAGGTAGAGGGCCTGGAGATGGAGATACTCTTGATAAGATGTGATATCAAGCATTTGGCAAACCTTTGAGTTGGAACTTACACTGTCCATTGCATAACTGAAAGTTTTCTTTTGATTTGTAAAACTGGGTGGGAGGTTACCAAAGCCAGCCTTCTCCTTTGCAATTCTGCCTTTGCTGTTTATTCAAGTGCAGTAGTTTTCCAACATCCTGATTCAAAAGCTCTGTATCAAGACCATGCCGACCATATTCAAACCTTGACCTTTCTCAAATCAGTTAAAGCCTTCCAACCAGCCTGGCTTAGCTTCCTTGCCTAGGCTCTATTTTATTCTATTGCTTCCCAATCAGATTTTTTTCTCTTTCTCCTTCCAAACAGAGAGAAAAGAAAAGGAAAGATAATGTTGGCACCTGCATCTTGTGTTCCTGAGTCACAAGGCTTCAGCCCTTGTTCTCTGAATAAACTGCTTCTTCACACCTCTATCATTTTATACGTACAGTTTTCTTTGCCAGGAATATCCAGCTCCGTTAGTTGTTTCAGCTCTGTGTGAATGTCCTGAGACAAAGGGAAGGAAGAGAGAAGTAGATCATGCTCAGTAGGACCCCAGAGAGCCTGCACAGTGAGGGTAGAGACTTCTCCAGACCTCACAGTTGTTGCCTGGCTCCTACCAAGCACTCAGTAAGTGGTACCCAAGTACTGGGTAAAACATAATTCCTGTAGAATGTCTATGCCAGTTGCAGTCGGAAGGGATAGCCATGAAGAGAGCCCAGGGAATTGTCCCTTCTGCTACGCTTACAGGAATATCCAGGGTTTGGTTTAATTGGAGACATGTTTTTAAGATATTTAAAACATCTTATCTATAAGAAAATATTAGCCCACTGTCCTCTCCATGAAAAACCAAGCTCAGGCAAGCCCTACTGGAAACATTTCTAGTTGTGTGACAAGTCTCCTGCTGGCCTAGTTTACACATCTGCAAACTAGGGTGTGGTATTACATACTTGATCCTCTCCAACATTCCTTAGAGCCAGATGCTCTGAAATTCCTTGGAAAAGGTATGCTACATGTTCATGAGTATTGCTTGATACATATTGAAAGTCATGTCACAAAACAAAATTGATAAAGGAGAAATACATCTTTCTGTAATACATATTTAACATTGTCTTTCACTAGGTGGCACCCTTGTATTAGTAAGAAGACTTCCTCTTCAAGTTACAGGACTTCAGGAGGCTGCCTAATGAGAATAGATGGCAGGAATCAATAGCTGAAACTGAGGAGTAAGTTAAGAGAAAAGAAAAACAGGTGTTTTTCTATTACTGTCTTTTTACTTGATCATTAATATTTGAGGTAATGAAAATCTGGAACTTTCTTACATTGCCTTGAAGGAGATTATTTTATAAATATTTCTTAATTATAAAGTATACTTAAGGGCCAGTGATATAGCTTAGCGGCATAAGCGCCTTCCTGGCAAGTGCAAGGTCCTGAGTTCGACTCCCAGTACCTGCATTAAAAAAAAAAAAAGTATACTTAAAATTGAGCTTAATTTGGTTTATGAAAAAGAATGTTGTATTTCACAAGTCCTCTACTGAGATGGTTTGTGGTAGTATGAAGTTGATAAATCTTCCACTTACGTTCTTAACTTCAAAAGCTAGATTAGTCCAAGGAAACTAGAAACTCCCTCCAGTGACCAAGATGACTAAATTCTGTTGCACTCCGAAGTGCGAGTGAATCATTTTTAGTCAAAAATTTGATTTGTGATTCTGTAGTAGGAGTTGAGTGATTAAATAACTTACTAATAAATGGAGCAAGCGGTATGTTTTAATTTTCATTTCTGTCATGACAAATGATATGGCATATCTTTTCATATGCTTATTTGCCATCTGTGTATCTTTTTTGATGAAGTGTCTATTTAGGTCATTTGTCTTTTTTGAAAGAGAGAGATAGAGACAGAGAGACATAGGCTGTGTCGTCCAGGCTGGCCCCAGACTGTCAGGCTCAAGCAGCTTTCCTGCTTCAGCCTCCTGAGTGCAGGAACTACAGGCATGAGCTTTCCAGTTTTTGGTTTTTTATTGAGATTTAAGAATTATTTCTTGGGGCCGGTGAGATGGCTCAGCGGCTTAAGCGCCTGCCTGGCAAGCGCGAGGGCCCGAGTTCGACTCCCGGATCCCACATACAAAAAAGGGGCCGGTGATAGCGCTCAGCGGCACGGGCACCTGCTGGCACACGAGGTCCTGAGGTTGACCCCCCGGTACCCACAAAAAAAAAAAAAAAAAAAGAATTATTTCTGTATTTTGGATACAAATCTTTTATCAGATATGTGCTTAGCAAATATTTTCTCCCAGTCCGTGGCTTGTCTTTATATTCTCTTGATAGTGTCTTTCACAAAGCACAAGTTTTTAATTTTAATAAAGTACAACATAACCATTTTTTTTCTTTCATGGGTCATGCATTTGGTATTGTAGCTAAAAACTCATTACCAGACCCAAGGTTGCATAGATTTTTTTTTTCCTATGTTTCATATTTTACAGATAGATCTGTGATTCTTTTTTTTTTTTTTTTCGTGGGAACTGGGGGTTGAACTCAGGACCTCGTGCGCCAGCAGGTGCCTGTGCCGCTGAGCGATATCACCGGCCCTTTTTTTGTATGTGGGTACCGGGAGTCGAACTCAGGACCTCGCGTTTGCCAGGTAGGCGCTTATGCCACTGAGCTATCTTACTGGCACTGTGATTCATTTTGAGTTCATTTTTGTGAGCAGCTCTGTCTCTAGGCTCATTTCTTTACATGTGGACATCCAGTTGTTCCAGTACCATTTGTTGAAAAGTTTATCTTGTCCATGTTGAATTGCCTTTTTTTGTCAAAGGCAGTTTATTATAGATTTGTTTCTGGACTGTCAAATCAGTTGTGTCAAAGTAAGTCCCGAAACCTGGGTTTAGTGTAGGTCTTCCAACCTGCCCCCTTCCCCAATATTGTGTAGATCCTTTGTCTTTCCACATAAACTTTAAAATTTCTCTGAAATAGTTTCTGGGATTTTGGTTCAAATTGTGTTGAATCTGTAGATCAAATGGGGAAGATGGCATCTTACTGATATTTAGTCTTTCAGTCCATAAACATGGAATATCTTTCTCTCCATTTTTTTTTTCCCCCCCAGTACTGGGAATTGGGGGATTGAACCCAGAGAGTTCTGAGCTACTTTCCTGGCCCTTTTTGCTTTTTTTTTTTTTTTTTTTAGTGGGGACAGGGTCTCACTAAGTTGCCCATGTTGGCCTTAAACTTCATCCTTCTCTCCTCCGAGGTAGACCTTTTTTGATTTATCATTGTTTTATATAGTTTTCCACATACAGATCCTGTACCTGTTTTGTTAGATTTATACCTAAGTATTTTTCTTTGGTGTTATTATAAATGGTATATGTATTTTTACTTTTAAGTTCCAGTTGCTTATTGCTAGTATATAGGAAAGCATAGACTTCTACATATTGACCTTGTATCCTGGGATCTTTCTATACTTGCTTATAGTTCCAGGATTGTGTGTGTATTCCTAGGGATTTTGTATATTGAGAATGATGTCGTCTTTCAATGAAGATAGCTTTCTTCCTTTGTAGTCTGCGTGCCTTTTATTTCTTTTCTTTGTTTTATTGCAGTAGCTACAACTTCATTATACTCTTTTTTTTTTTTTTTTTTTTTTTGTGGATACCGGGGGTCGACCTCAGGACCTCGCACGCCAGCAGGCGCCCGTGCCGCTGAGTGATATCACCGGCCCTTTTTTCGTATGTGGTTCCAGGAGTCGAACTCAGGACCTCATGCTTGCCAGGCAGACATGCCGCTGAGCCATCTCACTGGCCCTCATTATGCTCTTTATTCCGTCAGATAAAGCTATTTGCTCAGTTTTTCTCCCCAACCAATTTTGAAGGAATATACATTTCCTACTTCATTTTTATCAAGGTATAAAATTCAATATAGATGCTCTTTTTTTTAATAAAGATCTTCCGTATCCTTATTTTTCGTCCACTGGAGACTTGTCTAGCACTGACAATGATAATGTTAAAAGTCCCCAATTTTTTATGGATTTCTAATTTTCTTAGCATCTTCTATAGCATTTGCTTTAACAGAAGTTGTTGCTGTGTTAATATGGAGCACAGATATTTGTAACTCTTAACTTCATTGTAAAATGTACCTTTTGGCATTAAAACGATGTTTTCTTTGTCAGGTGTAATGTTTTTTTGCCTTGAATTCTACTTTGTATGTTATTGGGATCTTAATCCAGGCTTCGTTTTGCCTCTATTTGCCTGATATACCTTTGTGTATTGTTTTATTTGTGTCTGCTTTGACCCACTTTTGTTTTAGCAGAGTTGGGACCTGTTTTGTGATCTATTTTGCAAATCTGTCCTAAAAAATGAGTTAAGTCCACTCATAGTTATTGATATGACATGTTTAGTCTTGCATTGCCACATTGTTACAATTTCTACATATGCTATATTTGCTATATTTATTTACCTGGTATGTTTTCTTATTTATTCCTTTAGGTATTTAGGTTTTTAATTTGGTTTTCCTAGTGGTTACCTTTGTATTTATTTATACACTTTTAAATGATCTTAGTGCTCTTTTTTTCTTATTTAATCTTTTATCGTATAGCTTAACAATTTTTAAAGCTGTCTTCTGACTCCCACTTGCTGCGTATACAACAATCAGTGAGCTTATTCTGCTTTCCTCTTTTCCTTTTCCCATTTTTTACTTGCATCATTTCTTCCTTTTCAGAACACATAAACATTTATATGTTCTTTTTCCCTGTGCCAACCTTTTAGCCTTGAGTCCACACTTACTAAATATCCACATTTAGTGTTCACTGTCAGTCCTTTTGCTGAGATTCCCCATCACCTTTTAGTTGGATGAAGCTTACGCTGTAATAGTGTCAGCTCTGTGAAGAGTCAGAGATCTTACCCTGCTTACAAGCTAGTAAGTTAGTTGATTACTCTTTCAAGGATGGTGGCAGAAGACATAAGACCCTTGGGTCAGAGACTGGACTTTATTACTCATGACAAAAGCAGCAGACACAGCTTCCTGTTCATTTGTATTAGTTCTTCATGTCTCCTAGAGCCTATGAGGATGACGTAGGTGGGTTTCTATGAACGTCTAAACATGCAGTAGTTTGTGTTACAAAAGAGGATGCAGAACTCGGGATCTGCTGCATTTGTAGTTAGAGGAAGCGCTTTATTTGGGAGAAGGTGCTTCTGATCCCTCAAGGATGCTTCCTGAAGATACAGCTCTAGGGTACTGCATGGGAAAAGCAGTCAGCTCATTGCTTTTGGGACATCCTACTAGGACTGTGCAGGATGCTGAAGGCCCATGGCAGATTATCTCTCCCAGAAAATTCCCAGGAAGGGCTGGTAGGCATGGGATTCCCTGAGTTCATACGTAAGACTTTTTGTAGCTTTCATATTTGACGGACTGATTTGCTAGACTCAAAATCCTTAGTTCATTCATTTATCTCTCACATTTCTTGAAAATGCTTCTTTGTTGGTTTTATATGGGAAAAAGACCCAGCATCTGAAAAAGGCGAGGTGATTAGGTTCGCATCAGACTTCCCAAGAAGTAATAGTTTTACTAGGATATGCCTCAGAGTTGACTATTATAGGACAGTTTTCCAAGTACCCAGTAAACCCTTTCAGTATGTAGATTTGGGCTTTTTCTGGAAAGTGTTATTGGATTACAGTTTCAAATTTTAGTTTTGTTTCAGTATTCTGGTTTTCTTTTTCAGAGACTACAAATATATGTATTTCGGCTCAGCTGACTTCTCTTTCAACTACTTTCTCTCTGATCCCTTTTACTTCTTTTGTTGTGCCTTTTCATTCGCTTGATTATTTTGCTTCCATTTTTCAGTTTTTCTTCACATCCGTTCTCCTTTAAGCACCTTAGAATTTAGAGTTCATTCCAGATATAATTGTCTTTCTTACATTTGTTTACCAAGTTCAATCAACTTTTACTTCATTTCTGCCTGCTCTTTGCCCATTTCTGTTCTCAATTTTTAAACTTCAGTTAGAAGTATTCTTTTAACCTGGGCACAGTGGTGAATGCCTGTAATCCCAGCACTCTGGTAGGCTGAGGCAGGAGAATCACAAGTTTGAGCCCAGCCTGCACAGTTCAGTGAGACCTGGTCTCAAAATTTTTTTAAAAAGGCCAGAGGTGTAGTTCAGTGTGTGGGCCCTGGGTTCATTCCCCAGCACTGCAAAATAAATGCCTATTTAAGGGTATTGAATACAGTATGGAGTATAGAGTTAGTTTCTTTTGTGGGGGGAGGGCCTTTTCATTAGCTATAACGTTTTGATCATCTTTTTCTGTTTCTTTCGATCATAGTTTTGTGTAACTGTAAGTGTAGTGAAGTGTAATTTCTGTCTGAGGAGTCTGTGGGGAAAGGGGTTGAAATCCTGGTTGTTTGAGCTCCTTTGTTGCAGGATTCTGAATTTCTCCCTGCTTCTCTCCCTCGCATCCAGTCCCTAGAGGGCCCTGTCTCCTCCCCCTTTGCCCATCCTTCCCAGTAGCAGTGCCTTTTTCAGATGAGTGCTGCACTGGAGAAGTATTTCCCAATATTGGGGTACTTAGAGTAAACACCATCTTCGGGAATGATGAGGCCCTCTGCTTTGCTCTTCTCTTCCATGCCATTTTCCCAATTCTCTTTCTGTAGAGGTTCACGATGGAAACTCGGGAGATAGAAGTACTGGAATTTGGGGTGTATTTGTTTTTTACAGATGATTTGAGCTTGTAACAGTTTGTGTCTTAATTGTGCTGAGGGTGTGAGTTTTGTATGGCTTTATTATTGCTGATCTGTGTGGATTTTGAGATTTACAATATTCAGTGGTAAAGATACATTGTGATTTTTAAACCAGTGCTCTGTTTGTTAAATATGTAGGGGTTTGTTTCGGTTTGGTTTGGTTTGGTTTTTACTTATTTATTTATTTATTTATTTTGTGTGTGTGTGTGGGTACCGGGGGGTCGACCTCAGGACCTCGCGCGCCAGCAGGCACCCGTGCCGCTGAGCGATATCACCGGCCCCTTTTTCGTATGTGGGATCCGGGAGTCGAACTCGGGCCCTCGTGCTTGCAAGGCAGGCACTTATGCCGCTGAGCCATCTCACCGGCCCTGGTTTTTACTTTTGAGATGAGGTCTGGCTGTGTAGTTGAGGCTGGCCTTGAACTCACTATGTAGTGCCGGCTGGTCTTAAACTCACAACTCTCCTCCCTCAGCCTCCCAGGTATTGGAATTACAGGTATTTACCACCACACCTGGCTTTGTTTTTATTTTGTTTCTGGCTCATGGGGATCAAATTCAGGGCTTTCCACATTGTAGGTGATTTTAGTTTTTGATGTTATTGTTTGTTTTAGTGCAGTGCTGGGAAGTGAACCCAGAGCCTCATGCGTACTAGGCGAGCATTCTACCACTGAGCTATGCCTTCAGCACTGTAGGTCCTTTTAAGGTGCATAATTCTATCTGTAGCCATACCTTTACATAACTGTGATTAGTCCCTATGGCTAAGTTCCTAGAAGTAGGTCACAGGTAATCTCATTTTGAGGCTTTTACTAGTACACACTCCCCAGTGGCTCTCCAGAAAACCTGGAAGCATCTCTTGAGTTTGTGCTGGAAGCAGATGCTGCATTTACCAAGACAGAGGATGCTACACTCAGACTCAGGCCAGCTGTGAGCCCAGGAGAGAGGCATAGAGCACACAGGAACAATGGGACAAATGTTTGCCCAAAGAATAAACTCAGAGAGGTAAAGGAGCGCAGAAGGGAGGCCACCTTGCTGTCCTGTTGTGAACAAACTCACCTCATCTTTCCCACGCAGTCCCCCAGCTTGCTTACCTTAATGGGACCTGAGTCTCTCTGAGGACATCACTGCCTTTGCTGCCCCACAGGGCGAGGCCCCCGCCAGCCTCTCACCCAGCTGTTGTCCTGCTCCTCAGGCCACCTATACCTGTCCTGACATTCTTTCTCACTGTGTCCCTCAAATGTCGGGGCTCTTGGGCTTTGGCTCTTAACCTTTTTCTTCTGTACATGGTCTGGCTGTGTGCCCTCACTGTTTCTTCTTGGTGGCTCCCACATACCCACTTCTGGGCCACACCCTTCTGAGTTTCTGTCCCAGCTGCCCACACAGACATCTCTGGCTGGTCACTCTGCAGAAGCCATACTCAGCACGTCCAGAACCTCACTCATCACACTGCCTCCAGACTTGCTCTCTCCTATGCTGTAGATGTTAGTGGCACCAGTAGTTTCTCCTAGTTCCCAGAGAAAGCTGGGGTCACTTTTTCACTATCACCATCTGCTTCTCTCACCACCTCTTTTCCTTCTGAGAACATTATTTTTCTGCCATTCCTTGTTATCCTTTCTTTAAAGTCCTGTTTGCTCTCATATCTGTTCGAAAATCTGTCACCTTTTCTTGCATATTCTCTTGCATATTTCTTGTCTCTTCATTTTTGCTTATTGTCTCTATTTCTTCTTTTGCACTTGCTTTCTCAATTACTGTGCTTCATTTCCTCATCTCAAGCTCTCCTCAGTCATCACTTCCCAGGCACCAGTCTGGCCGTGCCCCCTTGCTCTCCCTTTAGGGAACTTGAGGTCTAATGGGACAGCTGGAAGCCATTCATTTCTAAACCCTGGGATGGAGCAGGATAGGTAGGCAAAGTATCAGATGCTTCTGGGATAGAAACCAGCTCACAGTTTCCTCCTCTTCTCCTACACTAAGGTAGGCCAGTGTTTGTCTTCTGAGTATGCTTGAGTTCTCAAATGGCAGCTCTGGTGTGCAAGAAGGATCACAGCTACAACTTTGGGGCAGGAAACACCCCAAAAAACCTCAAGTCTGATCAGAGAGACCTGAACTATCAGGAACGAGGGCTTTAAAGGAGTGTCAGTCAGTGTGCAGCAGTTAATCCTGATGGTTTTGGTGGTGGCTCTTCGTCACAGCCTTCTTGAGACATAGTTCATCTTTAGCTTTTATCACATTTGTAGCCTGGAGAAGCATGACTAATAATTCCAGGAGGCAATTGAGTTGAGTAAAGTATTTTGAATTCCTAACTTCTATTAATGACAGCTGCTCAGAAAGGAATCAAGAGTCTATAAATAATGTCAGATTAGCACCTTGAATAGACTGTCAGGAATCAAATAGCTTGTTCTTACAGATTTTTGAAAATAGAATACATTGCTCCCTATTGACTTAAAAAAGATGAAAAAAAAGGTAAATATGACAGTTGAAGGCAGGAATAATTTTTCAACCTTTATATACTTTAATCTTTTTTTTTTTTTTTTTTTTTTTTTGTTGATGTCTTCCCAGGGCCTGGTGTATGCTGAGTTAGACTTTATCACTGAAGTATATCTTCAGCCCTTGTTTAACTTTTGAAAAGTAGGTGGGGTAGAATTTCAGAAATCAGTTTAATTCATTGTGCTTCTGAAGGGACAGAGGGATATGTTGTTCCACCCTTCTGCCATGGTCAGAATGGTGATTGGTTCCAGGGAATGAGCACACAAACAAAATCATTAATTGCACAATTGATAGCTTCCCCAAATGTTATTTGATACTAGAAATATGCTTCTGATGAAGGTTCTAGAGTAATCTTTCTTTTTGTAGTAGTAGTTTTGTATTCATACATTAAAAATTATGTCAAAACAGAGTGGTTTAAAACAGTTGTTGATGTCATGTCTCGTGGTATCTATGGGCCAGGAGTTCTGGAGCAATTTAGTTGGGTAGTTCTGGGTCAGTGTCTTAAGCAGTTGATGTCAACATCTGGTCTAGGGCTGTAGCCTTCTGGATGTTGGGCTGGAACTGGAGGGTGGCTGTTGGCAGGAAGTCTTGCTTCCTCACTCATTGGGCCTCTCTACACAGGGGTGCTGGAATGTTCCCCATGACACAGCAGCTGACCTCTCTTACGTTGAGGGCAAGAGGAAGCCACGGTGCCTATTATGGCCTAGTGGTGCCTATTTTGATCTAGTCTCTCGAGTCACATACCTTTGCTTTGTTTTTTCTTTTTTAGAGGCAGGAGGCTAAGCGCACACTGCACTTCAAGGAAGGAGAATTAGCTCTACCTCTTGAAAGGAGGAGTTTCAAACACTTTGTAGGCATATTTTACCACTACTGTGGGCTTATTTTGCCTGGTTGTTTCTTTCCTGGGGTCGAAAGTAGTATAGCTCAGTAATTAAGAGCATGGACTCTGAAGCTACACTGCCTGGATTCAATCCTGGTCCTAGCATTTCCTCATTGTGTTATTTAGTAAGTGTGAGTTACTTACCTCCTTATGTGTACAGTGGGGAAGATAACACCTACCTCAGAGGACAGTGATAAGGACATTAGCTAATACAGATGTAGCACCAACCTGATGCACAGGAAATTTTAGCTCTTAGTATCATTGTAGTTTGAGGAGCAATATGTTCCAATTTGTCTCTCCCTTTATTTCTGCATAATCTAAAATACTGCCGGGCCAACAGATCCCACCTACTACCTAATTTCTAGCCATCTTGGCAGATCCTTTAGGAATACATGGATATATGGTAGGAGCCAAGTGAGCTGATGACTCAGTGCACCTGGGCGTGGAGCTTCACGGTGACTCACCTTGAGGAAAATGTCGCCCTTTTACTGTGAAACTTTCACCTGGAAGCGACTTGCTGCTGAAGGACTTTCACCAGAAGGGTCTTGAGGAACCTGGTCTGGCACCTGGAATCTTAAGGTTCATTCACATACTCAGTCCATAAATATTTATAAAATTTCTTCAGACTTAATGCAAAGGATTCTTCACAGTAAATAAGGTGCTGTGAAGACTCCAGTAAAGTACATGTTTCCCAGTTCTCTGGGATATATCTCCTTCCATGTCACATTTTCATCTGAGACTATGCCTGATTTGTTAGATGGTTACAATGTAGTGCTTATAGGTGGGAAGTTTTTCCTTAAAATAAACTGCATGGGGACAGGGGGTAATCACAATTCCAATACTTTGAAAGGAAAATTACTTATTAATGGGCAACCATCTATTTATACTAAATACTTTCTTACTAAATGTTGCATTTATATCTGGTAGATCTTGACCTGGCATTGAGTTACTGCATTCTTGGCTGCAGAAAGATGTTTTTGAATGATGCTCATAAATACCACATGTCAAAATTCCAAAAGGAAGCAAATTTTTAAAATTTTTGGACATAAAATGCTACTTTTTTTTAAAGATATGAACTCATTTTATAGATGCTTCAGAAAATTGTTCATCAGAAGAAATTATTACACCAAATTTCCACCGTCTTTCTTAATGATTCCCATTAGTTTTTGTGACTGAAACAAATAATCGAAATAGTTTCTTTTTTTAAAAGAGTTACCTAATTCTGCACTCTGGTATAGTTTGTTTGACCTCTTAAACCCACTCAAATTCCCTTCAGATTTTGGGTTCATCTTCTTAACTATAAAAAGGTAAGGAGGATTGCATTTGACTGTACAAGCCAGAGTTCTGACTGCTGTGGCTTTAACCAAATAGGGATTTCTTTTTCTTTTTTGCAGTACTGGAGACTAAACCCAAGGCCTTTGCACTGAGATACATCCCTAGCCTTTTAAAATATTTTTTATTTTTTATCTTGAGTTAGGATCTCTAAATCTGTAAGTTGCCCAGACTAGACTCAAATTCGTAGTCTTCCTGCCTCAGCCTCCCAGAGTGCTGGGATTATAGGTGTGGGCCAACATGTCTGTCTGAAATTTAGTTTTCCTAGATAATAGGGAGTGTGTCTTCCTGGTCTGCCATCCTTAGTGTGTGACTTCTGTCTTGTGCTTGTGGTCCCATGGTTACACAATATTAGTGATAAGTTATGTGATGTTGTGTGCACATTACAAACAGAAAATTGTTGCACACCAAAGCTTTCTAGAAACTCAGTTTACTTTTTCAGTAATTAGAACTGTACCACATGGCTTTCTTGAGCTGCGAGAGATTCCAAGGAAGCTGGTGTTTTAGCAGGGTACCTTGCTATCCCAAAAAAGATCAGTATTCAGTTAGTGAAGAAAGGAGGGAGATTGCACAGTGGGTGAGCAACTAGAATTGTCTGCCACAGAAGGTTTGGGTGGTGCTACAGTCCTGAGTCAACAGAGCAATCCATCACCATCCACTTGGCAGTAGAATATAGGGACATTGCAGTACTTGATGTGAATAATTGATTTGCTTTACTTTTAAGTTGAAATTAAGAAGCAGAAACATAGATTGGTCTACTCTTAGGTAACATGTATGGTCTCAGTCTCAGTATGGGTCTTGCACACAATCTTATTTTCCTCCCAGCAAAGTCCTGATTACTTGGGGTACTTGAGTAAATAGTCTTCCAAAAGTTATTTTCAGTTTAGATTTTTATCAGAATTTTTTTTTTTTTGCTAAAATGATTATAAATCCATCTTCAAATATAGTTGCATACTGTTTTGGTGGAAATTATACCCCTTTTGATTTTCTTTTTCTTTTTTGGTAACTTGGAATTGAACTCACAACTTCGCGCTTGCCAAGCAGGCACTGTGCCACTGAGCTATATCCCCAGCCCCTTTGATTTTCAACAGAATTTGCAATATGGTGGCTACTAAATCAAGTTGTGATTTTTTTTAATGAAAACATTTTATTTCTAATACAGAAATATCATATACATTGTGAAAAAATCAGCTAATAATTGAAAGACATGAAGGTAAAAATAACCCTTGATCCCATTACTCACAAATAGTTGCTTTCATGATATATTTTCAGAAATATATTTTGGAATTATTTGTGAAGATTATCTGAGATATCGCTTGATATAAAGATTTGGAAAACTTTGACTAAGTTACTCCACTTCAACTCTTTTTTTGCATTTTTTTTTTTTTTTTTTGTGGGTACCGGGGGGTCGACCTCAGGACCTCGCGTGCCAGCAGGCGCCCGTGCCGCTGAGTGATATCACCGGCCCCTTTTTCGTATGTGGGTTCCGGGAGTCGAACTCGGGCCCTCGCGCTTGCCGGGCAGGCACTTAAGCCGCTGAGCCATCTCACCGGCCCTTTTTTTGCATTTTTAAAAATCTTATTGGTACATTTTAGATATACATAATGATCACATTCATTGTAGGGAGTTGGTACCTGTACATGATATATCTTAATTCTTCCTTTTTTACCCATTCCCCTCTCCTGCCTTTCAACCCCTCTTCCCTTGCTTATTTACCAAAGCTTTCTTTTTATTTTTTTCCTTCTATTCTTTTTTTTTTCCTTCCATTCCCTCTCACCCCTCCCTTGTTCCCCTTCTCATTTGAACATTTTCTTCCCATTTCCCAATACCTATTATACATATTGATCCTTACTTATACTTTTGGTTTCTCACACCAGAGAAACTATGTAATATTTAAATGTGTGTATCCGATTTATTTCACTTGAGAGTATGATCTCAAGGTACATCTATTTAGCTAGAAATGTCTCAAGCTTATCTTTCTTTATAGCAGAGTAATACTCCTTTGTATTAAAAAACCCACATCTTCTTTATCTGTTCATCAGTTGATGGGGATTTGGGCTGTTTCCAAGATTTAACTGTTATAAACTGTGCTGCTATAAACTTGGGTGTGCATATATTGCTGCAGTATGATGCTTTTAATTCTTTCAGGAAGATACCAAGAAGGGGAATAGCTGGGTTGAATGGAACCTCTAGTCCTAGTGTTTTGAGGAATCTCCACACTGATTTCCACAGTGATTGCACCAGTCTACACTCCCACCAACAGTGGAGAAGGGATCCTTTTTCCCCACAGCCCCGCCAGCATTTGTTATTGGTTGATTTCTTGGTAATAGCCATTCTTGGAGTGAAATGGAATCTCAGCATTGTTTTAATTTGCATTTCTTGAATGACCACTGATGTTGAACATTTTTTCATATATTTATTTGCCATTTCTACTTCATCTGAGAGTGTCTTATTTATTTCAGATGCCCACCTTTGCATTGGGTCTTTAAATTTGGGGGGGTCTGATTTTTTTGTTTTGAGCTCTTTATATATTCTAGATATTAGTCCTCTGTCTGAGGAACAGCTGGCAAAAATTTTTTACCACACTGTGGATTGTTTCCTCACTCTGTTGGTGGTTTCTTTTGCTGTGCAAAAGCTTTTTAATAAGATGAGATTCCAGTTGTTGATTCTTTGTGATAGTTCCTGTGCGATCGGGGTTTTGTTCATAAAGTCTTTGCCTGCAACAGTGTCTTCAAGAGTTCTTCTTATTCTGTCTTTCAGCAGATTTAGTGTGTATGTTTTAATATTTAGATCTTTGATCCATTTCTATTTTAGTTTAGTGCATGGTAAAAGATATGGGTCTAGTTTTAATCTTTGGCATATGGAAAGCCAGTTTTTCCAGCACCATTTAGTAAAGAGGCTATCTTCCACTGAAGGTGTTTGACTCCTTTGTCAAAGATAAGGTGGCTGAGTATGTTTGGAGTTGTTTCTGCATCTTCTCATCTGTTCCATTGATCTTCAGGTCTGTTTTTTTACTTTTTTTTTTCTTTATGTGGGTACCGGAACCGAACTCAGGACCTCACGCTTGCCAGGCAGGCGCTTATGCTGCTGAGCTGTATCACTGGCCCTCAGGTCTGTTTTTTTGCCAGTACCGTGCTGTTTTTATCACAGTAGCTTTGTAGTATAATTACAAGTCAGGGGTTGTGATATCTCCTGCCTTGCCTTTGTTGTCCCAGAGGCAGAACTCTTCATTGCTTTTGCTATTTTAGGTCTCTTCTGGTTCCAAATGAATTTTAGGAAGTATGGCCATTTTCACTATATTGGTTCTTCCTATCCAAGAAAAAGGAGTATCTTTGCATTTTCTGATACCCTCTTTGCTCTCCTTTTTCATTGTTTTGTAGTTTTCAACATACAGGTCTTTTACTTCCTTCGTTAGACTGATTCCTAGGTGTTTCTTTTCTTTTTCTCTCTCTCTTTTTTTTTTTTTTTTTTTTGGATGCTCTTGTGAAAGGTGTTATTTCCCTAATTTTCCTCTGGGTGAGTTTGTTATTTGTGTACAGGAATGCTATTGATTTTTGAATGTTGACTTTGAGTCCAGGTACGCAACTGAATTTGGTTATTGGATCTAGAAGTCTTTTGGTAGAGTTTTTGGGGTCTCCTATGCAGAATATCATGTCATGTGCAAATAATAATAACTTAACTTCTTCTTTTCCTATGCTTATTCTCTTTATTATCTCTTCTTACCTAATTGTTCTAATGTTTCCAGAACTATATTGAATAAGAGTGGTGACAGTGGACATCCTTGTCTTGTTCCTGATTTTAGAATGAAAGCTTTCAGTTTTTGTCCATTTAATATGATGTTGGTTGTTGGTCTGTCATAGGTGGCTTTATCAGATCGAAATAAAGCCCATCTATTCCAATTTTCTTTAGGGTTTTTATTATGAATACCTACTGGACTTTGTCAGATGCTTTTTCTGCACCTATTGAGATAATCATATGATTTTTGTTCTTGGCTCTGTTAATATGGTGTATTACATTTATCGCTTTGCATATGTTGAACCACCTCTACCTTCCTGGGATGCATCCTACTTGGTCATGTTGTATAATCTTGATAATTTGCTGCATTCTGTTTGCCAGTATCTTACTGAAGATTTTCCCATCTGTGTTCATTAGAGAGATTGGCCTGTAGTTCTCTTTTTTTGTTGAATATTTCTCTGCTATTGGTATTAGTGTAATGCTTGTTTGCAGGAATGAATTTGGGAGTATTGTCTCCTTTTCAGTTTCATTAAAGAGTTTGAGAAGTAGCAGCATTAGGTCTTCTCTAAATTTCTTGTAGAGGCGCCGGGAATATAGCTTAGCAGCATGGTGCCTGCCTAGCAAGTGTGAGGTTCTGAGTTCGATTTCTGGTTCCCCCCAAAATAAATAAATAAATAAATAAATAAATAAATAAATAAATAAATAAATAAATTTCTTGTAGAATTTAGCAGTGAATCTGTCAGGTCCTGGGCTTTTCCATGTTCATAGATTTTTAATTACATCTTCAATTTCTTTGACTGATACTGGGTTAATTAGAATTTCTATATCTTCTTGATTCAGTTTTGGTAATTCATATGTATCTAGGAATCATTTCCCTTCCTATAACAATACAGGTTCTTGAAGTAGGTGTTGACAATCTTCTGGATTTCTGCAGGATCTGTTGTGATTTCACTCTTTTCATTCCTATTACATGAGTTTGAGTCTTTCTTTCCCTTTTTTGTTTTGTTTTGTTTTTGTTTTTGTCTTTGTCTTTTGTTTTTGGGGTTTTTTTTTTGATAAGTTGGCTAAGGGTTTGTCGATTTTATTTAATCTTATAAAAAACCAACTCTTCAATTCATTGATTCTCTATTGTTTTATTTGTCCCAATTGCGCTTAATTGTGTATGTTCTATTGGCATTATTGTGTAATTGTAGAAACTGTCTAATTTCACCTTTAACTTTATCTGTGACCCATTGGTTGTTCAGAAGTGTGTTGTTTAATTTCCATGTGTTTATGAAGTTCTTGTGGTTTCTTTTGCCATGGATTTACAATTTCACTGCACTATGGTCTGATGATATGCATGGGATAATTTCTGTTCCTTTGCATTACTTAAGCATGTTTCATAAGCCAGTAAGTGGTCTATTTTGGAAAACATTCCATGTGCAACTGAGAAGAACTTGTATTCTGATACTGTGGGGTGGAACACTATAGCCATCGACTAAGTCTATTTGTTCAAGAGTTTTTGGTTCAGTTCTGATATTTCTTTGACTTTTTGTCTAGTTGATCTATTTGTGACAGTGGGATATTGAGGTCCCCCATTACAATTTATTAGTGCTTACTTGATTTTTCATGTCCATTAATACTTGTTTTATATAGCTGGGTGTGCTGCTATTTGTTGCATATATATTTATGATTATTATCTCTTAATCAGTCTTGGCTTGAAATCCACTTTGTCTGCAAACAGAATAGCTACTCCTGGTTTTTTCCAGGTTCCTGTCACATGGTATGTTGTTTTCTGTCCTTTGACTTTGTCCTTTTGACTTTTGTTTGTTTGTGAATTTGTTTTTGAGTTAAATGTGTTCTTGGATCTTGCTTCTTGATCCATTTTGCCAATTGTTTCTTTCGATTGGTGAATTGAGACCATTAACATTGATGTTTATAATTGATAGGTGTTGACTTATCCTTGTGTTATTTTCTTGTTGGTTCCCCATTTTTCTCCTCTGTTTAATTTCTTGCCTTGCCTGGTGGATTCATTCTGTTGGGGTTCATGGAGTTGTAGTCCTTGTTATCCCTTTCTAGAATGTCCTTTGAAACCTTTTGGAGTGCTGGTTTGGTGGTCATGAATTTCCTCAGATGTTCTTTGTCATGGGAGTATCTTATTTCTCCATCAATTTTGAAGGATAGTTTTGCGGGGTACATCAGTCTAGGTTGGAGGTTGTTTTCTTTTAAGGCTTGAAAGGCTTCACTACAAGCTCTCCTTGATTGGAGGATTTGTGTTTAGAAGTTGGCTGTGATTCTGACGGGCTTTCCTTTAGAGGTGATTTGTTTCTTTTCTCTAATGGCTTTTTTTTTTTGGTACCAGGACTCGAACTCAGCCCTTCATGCTTGCCAGGCAGGCTCTCTAACAGCTTTTAATATTCTGTTCTTGTGTTGAATTCTGGAATCTTGACTATTTTATGCCTTGGCATAGATTTTTTTTGATCATGTCTATTTGGAGTTCTATATGCCTTACTATGTCAAATTCTTTTTCCCTGCTTGGGAAGTTTTCTGCCCTTCTGTGAACAGGTTTTTATGTCATTAGCTCTATCTCCTGCTTTTTCATCGACTCCAATCAATCTTAAGTTATTCTTCTTTGTACCATCTAACAGCTGTTGGATTGATTTTTCATGGTCCCTTGCTATTTCTTAACAAATCTTTCTTTTCATGATCACTAACCACAATCCTGCCTTCTATATTTGATACTCTGTCCCCACATTGGCTCATTCTGCTGCATGTACTTTCAGTGGAATTTTTAATATCCTGGATATCTGTTTGTATCTGTTTCATGGATTCCATTTGTTTCTTATGTTGGGCGTTCATGGTTTCCATCATTTTCCTAAGCTCCTCTATTTTTTTAATCAGATTTTATTGTTACATTTTAGATATACGTAATGATCATATTCATCATAGAATATTTGTACTTGTATGTGATATAACTTGATTTTTTCCCATTCTCCTCCCTTCCCTTCAACGCCTCCTCCCCTCCCCATTTACAAAAGCTTGTTTCCATTTTTTCCTTCTATTCTCTTTTTTTACTTTTCCCTTCTTTCCTTTCTCCCTCCCCCCTCCCTTTTTCCCTTCCCCATTTGAACATTTTCTTCCTATTTCACAATATCTATTATACATTTTGGTCCTTATTTATACTTTCAGTTTCTCACAAAAATATGGCGCATTTCACAAATTTGGGTGTCATCCTTGCCAGGGGCCATGCTAATCTTCTCTGTATCGTTCCAGTTTTTTAGTATATGTGCTGCTGAAGTGAGCACTCCTCTACCTTGTGGTTTTTTGTTTGTTTGTTTGTTTTGTTTTTTAAAATCTGTATCTGCTCTGGAATCACTAACCATGTCTTTCCTTGTGGTCACCATCTCTGTAGTTATCTGAGAAATTATTTCTGGTTTGATTTTTTTCTAAAGCCTCGTTCATCTGCTTTGTTACTTCCACTGTTACCACTTCAGAGAGTCCAGGGGGGTGGCTTTCCAGTTGTTCCACCTCATTGCTCTCCCTGGGGTGCCTTTGGTGAGCTGGAAGTCTGCTGTTGCATCTTGCTTATGTGTCTTCTCATTTTCTATTTTTTTTTAAAGTTTAATTCCTGGGTTGATGCTTATAAATTGCTTAGGGTAGGTAGCTTTATTGCTAATATCTAGAACCCTGAGGAAATGACTGCTTCTCAGAGGCGTCTTCCAGGTATAGCTGGCTCTTGGTTTTTGAGTCTGTTTCAAGATCCTACCTCTTCGTTTTGTTGGGGCTGAGAAATTGCTGCCTATTTGGTCTAGCCCCTGGTTCTTTGGCTCTGGCCTGTAGGACTATTTATAACCCTTTGGCAATCTCAGTCTTGGCATACCAGGAAGAACAAGTGATTAGAACAATTATGTCACCTTGGCTAAAGTTTTACAATTAGCAAGAACAATAGTGATAAACAGTAGTAACTATTAATTTGCCACCTTTAGCCATATGAACTAGATTTGTGGTTATATAACATTATCTAAAACAAACCAGAAAATTGTATATAGTAAATATGCCCTCAGTATGGTGATTTTACCCTCAGGGGAGAAAACTTCAAAGGGGTTAGGGGGAGAAAGAGAGAAACAAAAAGAGGAAGAGGTTAGAAGCAAGGCCAAAGGAAGATTATGCAAACTTTGGGAAACCGGTGAAGAAGACAGGAGGAAGAGAGAAGGAAGGAATAAAAACAAGAGAAGAACAGAACAACAACAACAACAAAACTAGAAACAATGTTCACACTCATAAAAATAAGAACAAGAAAAGGGAAAAAGAAAATTTAAAAAAATGTCCACGTCAGGGCGTGTCTGCTGTCACTAGTAGACAGAGTGGGCAGACAGAGTCCAGATCCGTGTTGATTAACCCCAGCAAGCCTGCTGTAGCTTCACGGCGGGGTAGTGGGTAACCCCAGCAAGCCTGCTGTAGCTTCACGGCGGGGTAGTGGGTAACCCCAGCAAGCCTGCTGTAGCTTCACGGCGGGGTAGTGGGTAACCCCAGCAAGCTTGCTGTAGCTTCACGGCGGGGTAGTGGGTAACCCCAGCAAGCCTGCTGTAGCTTCACGGCGGGGTAGTGGGTAACCCCAGCAAGCCTGCTGTAGC
Organism: Erethizon dorsatum; assembly: GCA_028451465.1. Classification (NCBI taxonomy): domain Eukaryota; kingdom Metazoa; phylum Chordata; class Mammalia; order Rodentia; family Erethizontidae; genus Erethizon; species Erethizon dorsatum. Next base: position 59,362,886 of record CM051831.1, read on the forward strand.
TTCACGGCGGGGTAGTGGGTAACCCCAGCAAGCCTGCTGTAGCTTCACGGCGGGGTAGTGGGTAACCCCAGCAAGCCTGCACCTTTAGTTCCACTGAAGTTCAGGCTGGTTTTTGGCTGTGAGGCTGGAATCTGATTTGTTCAGCCTGCGGTGCCTCCTGCCGGCTTGAACTCGGCTCCTTGACCTCCTGCCCTCTTGAACTCTGGTCCACCTCACCCTGACACTGGGAGCCACTAGACGGAGCCAGCCCGCAGCTGCTGTGAGTGCCAAGCTCAGTTGGCCCCTCTCCAAGGTGGCTACCAGTCAGTCGCCCTCTTCTCACCAGCCACTGCAGTCCGCTGCCTCCACTGCTCCGTTCTACTGGTGTGTTTCTCCGTGGAGGCCTCTGGGGTCACCAGTAGTCACCATGCATCTTCAGGTTCAAGCTGTCCCTTCCAGGCAGTGAGTCCCGGCTCAGGGAGAAACTGCCTGCCACCTCTTTCTTTGTTGAAGTCTCTCTCTTCACTCTCCTCACAGGCTTCAATTCTCACTTCAGGTCATTGCTGGGTCCAGGAACCCATTTCCCTCCTTCTCTTCTTCACATTGCTCTCTTCCAGCGTCTGGACTCCAAATCTCAGAGAGGCTGTTTCTCTGCTGCTCACCACTCCAGCATCTTCCTCCATTTCAACTCTTAAAAAGTAAATATAAGTTAATATTTGATTTTCTTTATTCATAGCTGAAAGACTTTAAGTGACATTTTAAAGTTTGACATTAGTGAATCTGCTCTGATTTTGATTTATCTTATAACAAGAAATGAAAGCTTTTGCTCTGACCTTAGGATTTCCTTATTTCTTTCTCCCTGTTGCCATTTATTTATTGTGCAGGAATCACAACTGAAATAGTACCAGAATAATAGCAGGTGATTGATGTGCAAATGTTTTTTTACAATGACCATTTACAGTTCTGTGTGGGTTGGGTCTTTTTGTACCTGAACACTCATTTGCCTATCATTTTCAAGCTGCAGATATATTCCACCTCTCTAGTTAAAATTAGCAGAGGAATTGTTAGGTTCAGATTATAATTGCTCTTTCTCTTCTCTTCACTTTCCCAGCCTCTGCAGTACTTTGACAAGCTTCACTCCTCCTGCAAGCAGTGTTTTCAGTGTGTGTCTTTTATGTGCTGTCGACAGGCTCTTGCCGTGTTCTGCTGGCCTCCTACTCAGTGAACCACCCCACCTCACTCTGCCTCAGTACAGGGAAGGGGAAAGAGCCGGCAGAGTCACTGTGTTTTCACAATTACTGTGGCAGCAGCCCTCAGTTGACCCTTTCTTTTGTCCTTCTTGGATCTCTTGCCTAGAGAGTCAAGTTACCCATAAATGGTTCTCAGTGCATTGATTGTGGGCTCTGGGTTCAAATAGGCAGGTTTTCCTACAAGTATGGATAACAGAAAGAGAAAATACTGTTTTCCACTGAAATGCCACTTTAACGTTATTTATTAGACAAATAACATAAGTATAACAATGAAATTCATTTTAGTAAAAAGGAAAAATGGCTACAATTCTGCCATTTTAGTCAAGTATTATTTTTTGTGTTTCCTTCTAGATCTGGTGTATATGCTTTGCATTGTCTACTTTGTTATAGAGTGGGTATCATCTGAACTCTTAGTTTTTGTTTTTTTTTTTTTAATACAACCATTTTACCAGTTTGTTAGTCTTTATAGTGATGCCTGGATGAGCTTATTTTTTCAATAGGTGATTCATTTACGTGGTATGAAATTCAAAAGATGAAAAAGAGAAGACGGTGGGAAATGAGTCTCACTTTCACCTCAGCCTATCAGTTGCCTTTCCCTTGTTTCTTTTGACAAAATACTCTTTCCTCTGTTTTTGTTTTTTTTTGTGTGGGAACCGGGGGGTCGACCTCAGGACCTCATGCACCAACAGGCACCCGTGCCACTGAGCGATATCACCGGCCCCTTTTTCGTATGTGGGATCCAGGAGTCGAACTCGGGCCCTCGCGCTTGCCAGGCAGGCGCTTACGCCGCTGAGCCATCTCACCGGCCCAATACTCTTTCCTCTGTTTCCTTTGTTGCCAATTTATAGAGCAGTGTGTTAGTCTCCCATCCAAGTACTAGCCAGGCCCAACTCTGCTTAGTCTCTGAGGTCAGATGAGATCAGGCACATGCAAGGTGGTATGACTATAAACAAAAAGAAAAGAAAAACATATTAGTTTCCTGGAATCCCCTAAAGAAGACCAGTGAAATTGGGCATGGTGGCATGCAACTGAAATCCCAATACTTGGGAGGCTGAGGCAGGAGGATCCCAGGTTCTAGGCCAACCTAGAGTACATAGAGAATTCAAAGTCAGCATAAACTTTATAGTGAGACCCTGTCTCAAAAAAAGAAAAAAATACCAGTAAAAGTTTGTGAGATATTTTTCCAAGTAGAGTGCATTTTATTGTTCTTTAAAAACTTGAGAGTTTAGTTTTAAATCAGGTAGCAACATCTCTCATTAGTCTGACATCTATTACTGTGTCAAACCATCTTCAACTAGCAATATTTAATTAAATCCAAAAGAAAAACTTTTAATTTTGAGGGAGGGAAAATCTGGTTCTGAGAACAATTAATGTTAGTTTGTAATTTAAAACAAAATGAAGGTTCGTGTTTTCATGTTTCTTTATACACCTTTCTCCTCAAACAGAACCAGGAATGTACATTTCCTGACTCAGGCAGACCCTAACACTGATGCCACACTCCCCCACATACAAACAGATACACATGCGCACGCGCACCTGTGTGCACACACACATCCTCTCCCAAAACAGCAAAACTCAGAGCACGTCAAAGGGACAATGAGGTTTTTTTGTTTCATTTTTGTTGTTGTTGTCGTTGTTGTTGGTACTGGGAATCAAACTCAGGACCTTGCGCTTGCCAGGCAGACACTGTGCTGCTGAGCTATCTCCCTGGTCCAACAGTGAGGTTTGCTTGAATTTTAATGTTTGATGGGCTTCAGTCTATAGTAGTTCTTCTTTTTGATGCTTGAATTGGCCCATCTTTGGGCAGTGGGAACATTTCCATATTGTTTTCTGAGTCTTTTTGAAAAGACTCCAGTTTTTAAAAATTTTTTTGGTTTCTGGTGTGATAAGATGTTTCAGGCTCTTCTTGTATCATTGATACTTCTGGGTTACTACAGAATATCTCATGACTTACATGTGTCATCTCATTATATTTAATGGGGAACTTTTCGGTTTTTCTCATTTTTAATAGCCCAGGCTGACCTTAAACTCATAGTGATACTCCTGCCTCAGCCTCCAGAGTGCTGGGATTACAGGCGTGCGCCACCACACCTGTCCGCAGTAGTTTTTTAGCTAATATCTCTGTTCATCTTTTTTTTTTTGTCTTGATTTATGTTTTTAGCATCTCTATTGATTGAGAGACCTTTGATTTGCACCTTTAACATGCATGTTCATATGTAATTACTAATTCAAAGCATGTGAATATTGTCATAACTGAACAAATATTGCCAGATGGAATTGCCAAAGGATTGTGCCTATTTGAAAAATGTGAACATAGTAGCTCAACATAATGTCGACATTTTAGATGTTAAAAGTCCTTCTTAATATTAGGTTAATCATATAATTATAGATATTCTTGTTTATTTGCTTTTTTGCTGACTGCAAAATTGAATATAATTCCATGTTTATTACTTATGTCTATTTTTATGTTCATTTCTATGCCCTTTGTTCATTAGTCTTTTTTTTATTTTTGGTACTGGGACTCAAACTCAGGACCTCATGCTTGCCAGGCAGGCGCTGTGCCACTGAGCTATATCCCCAGCCCTACAGTCTATTTGTTAAAGATAAAAACAATTTATATTCTTTATATACTTCAAATGTTAATCGATTGTCATACTAGTGGCAAACATTTTGCATTATGAACTTGGTTGCAAATATTTTAATTCTATTCTAGCCAAATAGAGACTAATAACTAGCCTCCTCAGAAGGTGACTGCCCAATTTTAAACATTAATATAAATGTGTTGTACTCACCTGTCTAGACAAGTCATTGTATCTTCTCTAGACCCATCTAGTGCATGTTGAATTTAACTTGGGTCCTTTGCAGCTGTAACAGCCAAGAGTCTCTCAGCTAGAATGCACTGTGGGTAAGAAACCCTTGTAGTTCCTTGCTCTTTGAAGTAAAGGTCTTTCCAGGGAAGCTTTCTTTCACAAGCTTGTAGTAAACTTAATCTTCAGGCTTCCCTTCCTGCTCACGTGATTTGGTGGAACTCCAAAGAAACAACATTGCCAATAGGAGTGTATTTCTTAGTTTACTTAAGTGAAAACCTTCAATTGTTGTGTTTTTCAAGCCGAAAGGGAGTCATTCTACTCTGTCAACCATTAGATCTTGTGTTATTTCTGGTAAGTGACCATTGGGTGAGGTTCATCATTTTTGAAAGAGCTTTACATGAAAGGATTTTCAGAAGTGTATATATACATATACATATATATATTTTTTTTCTTTTTTGATGTGGGTACCGGGGGTCGAACTCAGGACCTCGCACACCAGCAGGCGCTTGTGCCGCTGAGTCATCTCACTGGCCCCTTCAGAAGTATATTGAAACAAAATTTAATACAGTTTTAAAACAGAGAGTCTAATAAATTTTTATCTAGTATCCAGGATACTTACAGGTTATTATTGTAAGTTAGCTAAAAGTAACAATTTATATAATACTTCAGCTATCACCTTTGTTTAGTCCTGAGAATTTTCATAATTTTTTTAGAAGCAGTAATGATGTGGCCTTGCTGGTGAAATGTACATGAAACATCCATATTTCAGGAATATAATTGACAGTTTGGTCTAAAACACATGGGGTTTGCTACACAATAAAAATAATTGGCTGGAATCTGCTGTTGGAATGCTAACTCTAATACAGACTTGAGTCAGATGCCATGACTTACCGTTGATTCACTTTGTTCTCTTAGAGAACAGTGTCTAGTGCTTTAATGTTTTCATCTTTTTCAAAACGTGACACCCTGTTATGTTATCTTCAGAAAAGTTGGATGTATGTGTCAGGTATTTATTTCACGTTCATGTTTTGCTCTCATTCAGAGGTGAAACTTTTGAGTTGGGGACCCCAGAAGTGAACAAGTGAGTGAAAAGCCTGTGGCTATTTGATGAAGCTCCACAAAGCTCATTTCCTTCATGGGCCTGCTGAGCCCTCTCGTGAAACCAGTTTACTGGCGGGTTTTACATATAAGAACCTTTGTTAAAAGGAAGAATAAGCTGCTAGCGGCAGGCACTTTAACAGCTGGCCACCTGAAACAGAGAAAACGGTTAAGGAACATCTGGTAACCTACAGACTGGTATAGGATTCAAAACTCCAGCACTCTGGGAGGCTAAGACAGGGGGATTGCATGTTTGAGCCCAGCCTGGGCAACGTAGTGACTTAGCAAGACCTTGTCTCGAAATAAAAAAAAGCTGGAGATGGAGCTCAGTATGAAGGCCCTGGGTTCAATTCCCAGTACAAAAAAAAAAAAAAAAAAGCCATTTAATGTATGAACACATGACTCAAAAAACCAAGTACCCGGTGTTATTTCTTTTATGGACTTGTCAGTTACACAGCTGTATTATTTTCTGTTGTTGTATTGACTGTAAAAGACTTCAGAGCCATTTGTGGGCCACCTCAAACAAGTGCCCAGGTCCTACCTATCTATGTCCATGTAGGCATTAGTTTCTCCTGTGATTGCATGGTATTTTTCTTACCTTTGTCTTCCTTAAGCCCATCTCCCTTCCTTATATTTTTATTATGTATTGTAAGTACATTTCCAGTTTTTCTTTCTGAGTTTCCCTAACGACAATGAGGTATCCAGTTCCACCCAGGCTTGAGAATAAAGGCAAGGGAGCTTGCCATAAATGTCAAGCACCTTTGAAGCCTCCTTTTTATATTTTATTGTAAAATAGACTTCCCCTAAAATTTTGGGGGAAAAACAGTATTTCAGGATGTGTCCTGTGGTTGTGTTTCCTAAAGCAGAATTGTTTATGTGGAGGTAAAATTCCCAAGAAAAATGCCTTAAGTTGCTCTTCTATCACAGTGCAGCTTGGGATCAGTCTCAGGAAGTTCAGCACAGCTGATTTCCTTGCAGTGTGGAAAGTATGCATTTTTTTTTTTTAAAACACCACGTGGAATAATCAGCACCCATTTAGGGGCTGTAATATATGAATACTATGTTACGTTTGAATAGTAGAATCACAGTGTGATGAGAGTCCAGGGGACTGAGGCCACCACTTACTCTAGTGCACACTCCCTCATCATGAAATGCTGAGTGGAGTTGCCACGCTAAGTTGTTTTTCTGTTTCATTTTCTTTTGCTTGACCTTGAGTAGATTGACTGCTATTAGGATGTCACTAAATTGGACCCTGCTAAACATCTTTGAGGTATGCATGCCCCACCTCTGTATTGTTTAAGTGACTTTTATCAGTTAGCAGGAAAAGATTTAATTTTATGACACATGAAATAATCATTATATTTGATTCCTTGTATCTCCTTTTATATTCATTTGTTTCGTAAAAATTAAGTTTGAATGCACTTAGTAACAGTTTTTTAAGTACAAAGAAAGTGTAATGCCCATTACAGTTGAGTTCATATTTTGCAAATGCCAACCCCAAATAAATCTATAGGCCATATCATGCAATCATTTTGCTGTTGATTTTAGTCTAAAACAAATTACCGGGCCGGTGAGATGGCTCAGCGGCATAAGCGCCTGCCTTGCAAGCGCGAGGGCCCGAGTTCGACTCCCAGAACCCACATACGAAAAAGGGGCCGGTGATATCGCTCAGCGGCACGGGTGCCTGTTGGCGCGCGAGGTCCTGAGGTCGACCCCCCGGTACCCACAAAAAAAAAATAAAAAAAATAAAACAAATTACTGTTGTCAGAGCTTGATAACAAAAGTGTGGTCATGTGAACTATATTGAAAAGTGCTTTCTGGGGTGGTGGGCACTGCAGGCTCAAGGGGCTTGGCTGCCTTTCTGTGTTCTGGGTAAGAACAGAGTTGCCCTCTGTCCGTCCTTCTGGAAAAGCCAGCTATTGTATTCTTTGAGTGCCAGCAGAATTCAAATCTGCTCTGCCTCCTGTCTTATACTCCCACCTTTTCTTCATTGAGCCCAGAAATACTTTCTGTTTCCCCTCGTTTGTATACTAACAGGAAGTATTCAAGAAAGTCTGACGTTAAGATCAGAATTGGTGTAGAATCAGATACTGCACTTGATCTTAGCCAAAAGGCTGAGAAGCGATGGTGCAGAATCAGAATTATCTTTTTGTTAGTGCTAAATGTTTAATTTCTTGTTAAGAATGACAATTTTTTGCCAGGGCTGGTGGTGCATGCCTGTAATCCCAGTACTTGGTAGGCTGGGGCAGGAAGATCGCTGTGAATTTGAGGCCAGCCTAGGCTACATAGTGGGTTCAAGGCCATCCTGAACTACATGGTGAGGCCCTGTGTTAAAAGAACAGCAAAAAAGAAATAATGATTTTTTAAATTTTGAAATTGTAACTCGTGTTCTTTTTTTTTTTTTTTTTTTTTTGGTACCTGAAATCAAACTCACAAGCTTGCGCTTGCCAGGCATGCGCTGTGCCACTGAGCTATATCCCTGGCCCTTAACTCATGTTCTTTATAAGGAGTTACGTAGTGTGGAGAAGTTCGAAGAGTAAAGTTTTAAACCATTCTAGGGCTGGGGATGTGGCTCAGTGGTAAAGCATGTGCCCAGCAAGCACAAGGCCCTGGGTTCAATCCCTAGTGCTGCAGAAAAATTCTAAATCATTCTAAATTGTACCAGCAGAGCGAATCTTCAGGTAAACATCATCCCAGAGAGCTTTCTCCTCATATATATGTTAACATCAAGAAGAAAAAGTAGAGGGGCCGGTGAGATGGCTCAGCGGCTTAAGCGCCTGCCTGGCAAGTGCTAGGGCCGGAGTTCGACTCCCGGAACCCACATACAAAAAAGGGGCCGGTGATATCGCTCAGCGGCACGGGCGCCTGCTGGCGTGCGAGGTCCTGAGGTCGACCCCCCGGTACCCACAAAAAAAAAAAAAGAAGAAGAAGAAAAAGTAGATAGATGGAAGACTCAAGATGGATAGCTTGTACTACATGAAAAATACATGCTTTTCATTAAAAACATTGAGCTTATCAAAATAAGACTTTACACCTTGAGAGATATATTATTTACTAGAATATCCCTCTAATAAAAAGATGAAATTTTTAGATTAGAATTTTATTTAGCTGTATTTCAATTTTGTGCAATATCTTTAATTCTATTTAAGCAGTATCTTTTTTTAAAAGGAAATTAATATTGTCACACCACCTTCCATTTTTTTCTTCCCTGACTTCCGTGTTTATTAATTCATTATTGTGGTTCATAAGTATTTGCATTGTAGTCTGTGGCTGTAGTTATCAGAATTGTCTAATCTTAGTGTTATGTTTGAATGGGTTAGCCTACCATGGACCCTTTTATTATTACTTCTCTGTTCTTGAGTTCTTTATTTTTATTTATCTCATTTGGATGAATTTCTAACATGAATTTCTCAAGGTCACATCAGCTTTGTATGCCAAGTACTTTCATATTTAGTGATGTATCACTTTTAGCCTTGTTACACAAGAGTAGCCTTGGCTGGGTATGGTATTATGGAATGCACTTTTTCTCTCAGACTTCGTAGTATTGTTTCACTATCTTCTGGCATGGGATGTTGCTCTGGAGAGGTCTGAGGCTAGGCACATTTTCTTACCACTTTGGAGGTAATTTTTTTCTGGGTCACTGAAGCAGTATTTTTGCAACCAAGAAATTTCTTGATTTTAGTTTTCACTATCAGTTGTTTGAAGCCTCCTGTGTGTGTGTGTGTGTGTGTGTGTGTGTGTGTGTGTGTTTTTGTGGGTACCGGGGGTCGAACTCAGGACCTCGCGCTTACCAGGCAGGCGCTTGTGCCACTGAGCTATCTCACCGGCCCTCCAGTGTATTTCTTTCATTGCAAGGAAATTTCTTGGATTTTACTTATGAATACTTTTTCTGTTCCATTTATTCCTCTACTTTGGGGATAACAGTTACCTTGCTTTGGGGCGTCTTTGTCCTCCATAATTATTCTCTTCCTTTCTTCTGTTTTCTTTAGTGTTTGACTTTCTTCCTGGATGCAATGCATGCTTGATTTCTCTCTTTTTTTCTCCTTGTATTTTTTTTCTTTCTCTCCTTGTATTATGTTTGTATCATTGCCGTGCAGTTCTTTTTTTTTTTTTTTTTTTTTGAGACAGGGTCTCTATGTAGTGCAGGCTGGCCTTGAACTCGCTTATGTAGCCCAGGCTGGCCTCAAACTCACGGTGATCCTCCTGCCTCAGCCTGCCGAGTGCTGGGATTACAGAGTGCTATTCAGTTTGCTGAAGTGTAGAGCTATTTTATTAACTCTGGTATAGATGTAACTGAATTCTCCCTGACTGCATTTCCGTAATACTTGGGATTTGATTGTTTTTACCTCTGAGCTACAGTTTAAGGATTGGAGTTTTCCTATTCTACACATTTTTCTAAAGCTTGAGCACATCGAGGCAGAATTTAGGAAAGAGCATAGATACTAAAATATGATGAAGCTTTATATATTGATGTAGAAAGATACTCAGGATGTATTTTAAGGGGAAAGAAGTAGGACACAGGAAATGGGGATATAGCTCAGCGGCACAGGCGCCTGCCTGGCAAGCACAAGCTCCCGAGTTCAATTCCCAGTACCAAAAAAAAAAAAAAAAAAAAAAAAGAAGAAGAAGTAGGATATAGAGCAATTGTATAAAATGCTGCCATTATATAAAAAATTGGGGAAACACTCTGTATAAATATATCGTTACACATTTACCTACGTATTTGCTTTAAATACCTAAAATATCTCTCTGGAGTGATAGGCAAGGAATTAATGATCTGTTTCCTGTGAGAAGTTGCCTGGGTGGTGGTAGGATGGGATTGGGAGGGGAACTTTTCTCTGCATATCTTTTTATACTTTTCAGATTTTAAACAGTGTGGATGATTTATGTTTTAAGAAACACATGGGCTCATCTTTGTTCTAAGATTTGTTTAATTGCCCTGTCCCGGGACTCCGCAACCCTATGAGAAGTATCTCCTTTCCCACAGGGAGCCTTATGTCCATCATCTAGCTCAGCCTGGATGAGTCTGCACCTTGTCTGTCACTTCTTCAACTCCCCTGTCACTGCCAGTCTCCATTTCTGTCACACTTCACGCAGAAGGGTTTCTCCAAATCTGGTGCTTTTAGTGAATATTCTCAGGATTTCTTTGATTCACTAATGCCACTTTTTGGAAAGAGGTCTGTATAGGTCTGTACTCTGTGGTAGGAGTTGATCCATAATCTCATTTTTCTCCCTTGGCTAATACTTTTTTTTTTGAGATGAGGTCTCTCTGTGTAATCCAGGTTGCCCTTGAACTCACTGTGTAGCCCAGGATGGCCTCAAACTCGAAACAATCTTCCTGCCTCAGCCTTCCAAGTGTGGGATTACAGACATGCGCTACCATACCCGGCAGCTAGTACTTTTTTAAATATATAGCTTTAAGTTATACCCATTCCTTTTGGTTGCTGATCATTTTTTGTTGTTCTTTAACGCATTATGGGAGGGTTTATTTGCCTTCCTCTCCCCAGTAATGGAGATTGACCCCTGGGCTTTGCACTGAACTACATCCCCAGCTCTTTCTTTTCTCCCCTCCCCTCCCCCACCACTCCTTTTTTCCTTTTTCCCCCTCCTTCTTCCCCCTCCTTCCTCTTCCTCCTCCTCCTTCTTTCTCACTCTCTCCCATGCCCGTCCCTCTCTTTCCATGGTCTCCCTAAATTGTTCAGGCTGCCCTTGAACTTGTGATCCTCCTGCCTCAGCCCTCTGAGTATTATTGCTTTTGAGTTAGTGTATTGGTATTTGGCTGGGGAGATCCTGTGATCTGACTTCACTTGTTGACTTTCAGTTTAATTGCTAGCATGGACTTTTGAGGCTCTTGTCTTACTTGGGTCTGGTTTCCATTACTGTGCATTCCTTGACTCTTGGCTTCCTCCCTGGTTGTGGCCTCCAGGTCCGCCTGAACACTGCCCTACTCTACTGCTAACCTTGACTTGCCAAGTGTTGGTCACACACAGCTGGTCTGCCAGCCCTCCTCACCCAGCCCATTTGAGGGCTGTTCTGGGCAGCCCAGCTTTGCAGGTCTCAGCAGTTCAGAAAGTCCTCAGAGCACCCTGGTTCTGGGGAAGCAAGCAACCAGTTGTCAGATCCCCCTTATACAGCTTTGTCTACATACACACACACAACCACACCTGTGTGTATGTACACACACACTGCTTTTTTTAATCTGCCAGTGTTTTGCTTAACAAACTCATTGCCCTTTCAACATAAATTCCCATACTTATTTCTCAAGTTATACTCTTGCCTTGCCAAAGATTTGCACTGCTGACAAATGTGTTTCCGACCAAGATTGTGCCATTCTCCTGTTTACAGACAAATACCCTCTCCTTATCTTGGGGAGAAAGCCTTAAGAATCAGAGCTGTCTCCGAGCACATCAGCTGCAGCCTGAGAGCACACACTCATGTGGGTGTTACTTCGCCGTGTGTCCCTGTGTGGAGAACAATACTTGGCATAGAGCAGGAGCTCCAAAAATATTTATCAGATAAATTAACAAGTAATAAATGCCTAGTAAATCTTTTTGGAATGAGTTTTGAGCTAGTGAGAGTTTCCTGATAAGATTGCAGAATCTCTTTGTTATCTGAAAGCACTAATTTAAGTAATCATCATCAACCAAAAAAGTCTACATTTGGGTTTGACATGCTATCCCACTGTGTTCGCATGAGAGATAATGGCTCATAAATGCAAAGATAGAGGGGCTGACTGCAGGAAGTAGAAAGGAAGGAGGTCTAATCTGTCGTACTGTCTATACTACAGTACATTGCTTTTTACTTATTCTTTATATTTGATTCTAATTTTTTTATAGATATACCACATTTTATATATTTGTTAATCACTTTTATTTCCACTTTTTGGTCAGTATGAAAACCACTGTTCCCACAAAGATCTCTGGTAACTTACACACAAAATATAATAATGTAGTATGCTTTAGATTTGTTCAAAGCTTTCTGGCTACCAAGTTGAAAAGGGTGAGCAACATTCAAGAAATGCAAATTAAAACAACACTGATATTCCGTCTCACCCCAGAAGGAATGGCTGTCATCAAGAAATCAGTAACAAATGCTGGAGGGGCTGTGAGGAAAAAGGAACCCTTCTCCACTGTTTGTGGGAGTGTAGACTGGTACAACCACTGTGGAAATCAGTGTGGAGGGAGATTCCACAAAAAACTAGAGTTACAGGTCCCATTTGACCCAGCTATTCCCCTTCTGGGTATTTTCCCAGAAGAATTAAAAACATCATACCACAGCAATATATGTGAACCCTTGTTTATAGCAGCACAATTTGTAATAGCTAAATCTTGGAAACAACCCAAATACCCATCAATCGAGGAGTGGCTAAAAAATAATGTGGTATTTTTAAGGATAAACTTGAGGCTTTTATAGGTAAATGGCTGCAACTAGAGCCCATACTCATAAGTGAAATAAATCAAACTCGCATGTGTAAACATCATATTGTCTCCCTAGTGTAAGAAACCAAAAGAGTAAATAAGATCCAAAATCTCCAATAGATGTTGTGAAAGGGGAAGAATCTGCTCAGAAGGAAAGAACAACTGGGATGGGGGAAAGGAGAAAAGAAGGAAGGGAAAAGAAAATATACATATATATGTATACACAAGATAGCTAAGATAATTATACAACTATTTTCTTTTTTTTTTTTTGTGGGTACCGGGGGGTCGACCTCAGGACCTCGCGCGCCAGCAGGCACCCGTGCCGCTGAGCGATATCACCGGCCCCTTTTTCGTATGTGGGATCCGGGAGTCGAACTCGGGCTCTTGCGCTTGCCGGGCAGGCGCTTAAGCCGCTGAGCCATCTCACCGGCCCTACAACTATTTTCTTGAAAGATAATTATACTACTATTTTATTTTCATTGAAAAGAACAGTATGTGCTTGTATTGTTTGATCAATTTTGCATGTCTATATCTTGTAATCTGAGTAACTTTTATGAAGATGATACGCAATATTTAACCATTGTTAATTTCCTATCATCTTGTTTTGAAATTCTGTATCATTGTTTTTATTGGTTTTTTTTTTTCTCTTTAAAATAAAGAAAGGTGACCAAATAATATAATTTTTTTTTTGGGGGGGGTGGGTACCAGGGGTCGAACTCAGGACCTTGCGCACCAGCAGGCACCCGTGCCGCTGAGCAATGTCACTGGCCCTTTTTTCGTATGTGGGTACTGGGAGTTGAACTCAGGACCTCGCGCTTGCCGGGCAGGCACTTATACCGCTGAGCTATCTTTTTTTGCTTTTTAAAATTTTTATTTTGGGCCGGTGAGATGGCTCAGCGGCTTAAGCGCCTGCCCGGCAAGCGCAAGGGCCTGAGTTCGACTCCCGGATCCCACATACGAAAAAGGGGCCGGTGATATCGCTCAGCGGCACGGGCGCCTGCTGGCGCGCGAGGTCCTGAGGTCGACCCCCCGGTACCCACAAAAAAAAAATAAAATAAAATAAAATAAATAAAATTTTTATTTTGACAGTACTGTGGCTTGAACTCAGGGCCTTTGCACCGAGCTAATCCCTAGTCTTTTATTTTTTAATCAGATTTTATTGGTACATTTTAAATTATATAATTCTTAACATCATAAAAACACAAACATTGTATAACATTAAGTTCTAAAAACTTCCCGCCAAGGGCTTTATATAAGGAACTTTGAATTACATTGGTAAGGGTGACGTTATCCAGTACTGCATACCATTCCTCTAGCAAGTAAAATAGCAAGTTTTTTGATAGTTTCTTACGAAATCCACCTGGTAGTAACAGTAATTGTAACTCAGTGATGCTAGTTCTTTTCAGAACAAACATAATAAATGGCCTTCTGCTGTTTGTCCAACTTGAACCCAAGAACAGACTTAAAACTTCTAGCCTTAAGATGATCTTCCATATGGAAGGGCCTCTTTTCTCCCTGCTGGCCTTTTGACTGGTCCATTACAACAGGCTGTGACATGAGGGCTGGAACTGCTGCTTGCTGGGCGACTGGTTGAGGTGGGTCCATATGCCATAAAAATCTAAATGAGAGTCGGTATGAGTGATGTCACTCAGAATCAGGCTGCCTAAGTAGGCAGCTTCCCTGGTTCAAGACTGCAGGAGCACCTGAAGGCAAGGCCAAAGATGTCTCAGCACCTACATCAAACTAGAAAGCATTGATTTTTTTTTTTATTCACTAATTATTAAGATTTAAATTTACTGCCAAGGGTGTGCATTCTCGTGTATTGCTGTTGGGAATATAAATTCTTAACAATCTTTTAAAAAGTAATTTGGCAATATTTTTCAAGAGCCACAAAGATGTTCATAACTTTTGACCTAGTACTTGTACTTCTGAGAAATTGCACCAAGGAAAAAGTCCTTAGGAAAAAGTCTGTGCCTCAAAAACAGTTCTAAGTGTTATTTGAAATATTTCATTCCTTCACTTACAGAATCAAAATGTTGGAGGCAATTTAAATGTGCCAAAAGATAAGAAACAAATATAATATAGTCACTTAAAGGAAAATCATGACAAGTTAAATGTTTTGAAGAACATAAGAAAAAATTCTTAAAATGTTGACTGAGAAAAACAAAATGCAAAAAGTATAAACAATAGGAGTTGAACTGTGTTTTAAAATATGCTTAGAAGAAAAGACTGGCAGGATATATACCAGGGAGTAAGTCGTTGTTTTTGGATGCTGAAACTTGTTTTTAAGAAAAGCATTCTGATAATTTTTGTTTAGCATTTTAGAAAGTGAGATAAATATAAATAGTCATTACTCAGAAAAGGGTGCTTTATTAAAGGTAGAGAAGGAATAATTAATAATCTTGTGCTAAGCTAAATTGCATTTTTTTCCTCAGACCTTTCAGATCCCTCTGTTTAAAGTCACACTAAACATTCTAATTTTGACACCAGAAAAAAATATCTCTAGATGAGGTTCTCTTAAAACCCTGGTATTCAGTTATTAGAAAGGTCGTGCCACCATTATAAATAAATAAATTGACATTTGGGTTTATTCACTAGTCTCTTGTGGATTTGCTTAGTATGAGTCAGGCTCAAGGAGCCTGATTTTTGCTGGTAAAAGGGATCAAAGAAGCTTTTTGAACTTGTATATCTGAGGTTCAGATACCGGAATGCTTGATCTCTACCACGATGCAGCAGCAACCCTGGAACATTATTGGAGACCCTCGCAGTTTAGCCCTTTGCTTTAGTGGCAAAGGAAGAGAGCACAAAAATGAAGGAAAAGTTGTATTTTTATGTGATGAGCTGGTCTTTGAGTTTAAAAAAAAAGCAACAGTAGCTAGATTTGGTGGTGGTCTTTCCTTAATCAGTGAATGCTTAGTAACTCATGGACAGTCTTAATTCTCAGTCGTGTGTGTGTGTGTGTGTGTGTGTGTGTGTGTGTGTGTGTGTAAGAACTTTTTCTTACTTGGGAATTATGATCTGGCTAAGTATATTCACTAAATGTTTGAATCACTAATTAGCTTCTTTAGCTGTATTACATAATTATATAACCAGTCATTGTTCTTCACTCACATGCTTATTTTTTAATAACAGCATTATTCAGATATAATTCACCCATTTAGAGTATGTAATGAGTTGTCAACCATTACTACAGTCAATTTTAGAACATTTTCATTACCCCAAGAAGAAATCCATTAGCAGTCACTCTCCTTATCCCCCAAACCTCCCAGACCTGGGTAACCACTAATCTACCAAAGAAATGTGCACTTAACAGAATTTGGTGATTATCCAAAATGAAGATGTTCCAATGTTGAGCCAGGCATGATGGTGCCTGTCTGTAATCCCAGCACTCAGGAGGCTGAGGCAGGAGTATCACTGCAAGTTCAAGTTCCAGGCCAGCCTGTGCTACATAGTAAACTCAAGGCCAGCCTGAACTACATAGTGAGATCCTGACTCCAAAAAAAAAGATGTTCCAGTGGTAAAAATCTGAGGACATTGGAAGATAATTGTACCAGTGCTTGGAATGAACAAGGGAAGAAGAAATGTTTGTAAAGATAATAACCTTTCATTTTGTGGTAATTGTTGCTTATTATCAAGTACATAAGGAAAAGTATCCAACTTGACCATTAAAGAATATGTCATGACTGATATACGGGAGCTTTCAACATTGATAGACACAAATAGGCTTGATTTCCTACCCATTGTTGCTTGTTTTAAAACCCATATTGTACTATGAATCCTCACTGTCCTATTTAAAGGTTAGGTAGTAGTTGTTGTTTTCTCTGTAAGTAGAAAATATACTGTACTTGGTTATTAGTTTTGAAAGGGTTAAGAAAGGCAACTCAGTTCTGTGGTTTGGTAGTGCTATGAGCAATATTTGTTTGTTTGTTTGTTTTAAGGTATTGAGGGTATCCAGGGCCTTGTGCATACTAGGCAAGTGCTCTACCACTGAGCTACATCCCCAGCTCTTTTAGGTGATTTTGGAACAGGGTCTGCTAAGTTGCCCAGGATGGCCTTGAATTCATGATCCTCCTGTGTCAGCCTCCAGCATAACTGGGATTATAGGCATGCACCACTGCACCCAGCAACAATAAATATATATATATATATTTTTTTTTTTTTTTGAGGAAGGAAAAAGGTTTTTAGTACTAAATACATTTAAAAATTTAATCTGTATAGTAATACAGATAATTTTCAGTTGCTTAAAATGGTTTTATTTATAAACATTTAAATGTTTTAGAAAATGTGTTATATGATGAAACTTAGTATAGTACATTTATTTATCCATCCCAAAATTTCTTTCAGGAATTGTTCCATCTTCTGTTGTCCTGACTTCTTTCCAGGTGATGTCAAGAGTTTTTCTAATATGGGCAGTAACACACAGTGTCAAAGAGGTAAGTAAAGTAAAATAGTGTCAACACCAAGAGTCACCACCTTTTCTTCTGTACGTGTTTGTTATGGCTAAAGATGGAACCCAGATCACCTGCATTATAGGAATTGGATCAAAATGGAAACATGCCCCAGATCTGTAGTGTCGTTAAAGAAAAGACTCATTAAATGGTCAAGTCCTGTGATCTTAATTCCTATAGAGGTTTGGTGTGGATGTGGTCTGCATCTCGGTTATATTTTTCTGGTATCTCGTTTGTATCCGTTGCACTAAACTTTTGGGGCATCCTTGTAGTGGGAATGGGAGCATTGATTCACTCTCAGAGCAGCTTGACCTCATGGGGCCAGGAGAAACAAACTTGTTTCCATCCAGCGCAGAAGGCTAGTGGAACTGTCACATATGGTGTCTGGCTGTTCTGTAGTGGGCCTAGGGTCAAGGATACACGGCAGGCCCAGAGACACTCGCTGCAGGAATAGGGAAGAGAAACCATCATCCCCGTGGGTGTGGATCTGCAACTAAACTTTCACTTGAGGGCAGAATTGGGGTGGGGGGTGATTCTGCTCTTTCAAAGTGAGTTATTTCTTGCTCATGTCACCTTGAGGTAGAGTACCTATAGGTATGAGAAGGATTCAGTGTTCGGTTTTCCAGTGCCTGTGTCCTATCACCAGCATCACTGGACTCTTTGGGCCCTATAAAGTTGCTTATCTCTTACCAGTAGTGTTATTCTGGTGTGTTTTTCATACTCTGTTCTTCTCATATTTCTGTCAAAACATTTTGTTTTTCAGGATTTATTTTGACAGTTTCATTTGTATCTCAATTAATGAGGTTTTTAAAAACCTTTCATTGGCTTGTGATATACAGAAAAATGCACATAGCTAATGAGTGAGTTCTTAGCCAAAGTTTAGTCAACTTTGATTAATAAGCTGTTATTTTTGCTGCATTCACATGAGATTTGCAGATTCACAGGCTTTATTTTTTAAGATCTCTCTGACTCCCATGCAGGAAGAATATAAAATAATTATATACTTTTTTTTAGTGATCACATTTCTTTTAAAACAAATAAAGTCTAATCAAAATATTACCCTTCGTTACTCTTATTTGTGGAGTTGGAAAAGTTTCATTAATTATAATCCCATGTCATCTTTTCCTTTTAAGTTTTTTCTGCAAATTATTTTTAACCTATATTTCTTCCTCTCATACTTTTATATATGTGCTATTTCCTTTGCATTTTAACCAGCAACTCATAATTTCATTTTCCAGTAGTCTAAAGTAACCTAAATTTCTTTGGTGATTTGCCATCCCCACACACACATAGTGTTTTTTGGTTTTATTTTTTTGCCAGCGCTAGGGATCGAACCCAGGGCCTCATGCATACTAAGCAAGCATTCTACCACTGAGCTACATCCCTGATTTACATTCTTAAATGGATAATTATATATGTTCGTGAAAGTATGTGAAGCCAAACTATTGTCCACTAGGGAGTGTTCAGTCACTTTGCTAGTATAGTCAGATATTAATTGTCAGGGTATAATTAATGTTCCAGCTGCTTCCATAGCCACACCTCTGCCAAAGGGGGAAGTGAGGGGCAGGTACCTCAGCATCATTTACAGTTCAAGTCAAGCAATTCTAATTGTCAAATTGCTGTTAGTAACATTTGCCAGGTCTTCCTGGGCAGATCATTAAGACTGGTTGGCTTAAAAAGATATTAAATGTTTCTGTAGACCCCAGGTACATGTAGCTGTCTTGTCTTCCTCAAAATCACACTGCCTGACATTTACCAGATAGTTTCAAGTATAATACCACATTTGAGCTTTAAAATATGTACTGATTTTATTTGCATGTTCTAAATGCTCTGCAACCAAAGTAACCCAGTTCCCACTAGCATTATCATTATCTTCTGAAGTTAGTGAATTTTAGCTTATTTTTTCACCTCTTGGGTACCCTTGTTTTTACATGTACTCTGTTGGTTAATTGACTTGTTCTTTCCTCATGTAAATGGGATTCACTGTTTCTGTGGATCCAGGATTATAGTTCCTTTCTCTAAACAGGACTTCTCCACCATTTTGTTCACAGCAGTGGGTTCCCCCTCCAGGCTGCCCAGGACTCTGATCGCTAGGCTGCACAGTCTAGCTGTAGCTTTTCAGAGTTCAGGCTGCTTGCTGTCATCTCTTCCTCAGTCCCTGCCTGGCCAACGGCTATTTTTCCTGGCTTAGCATTTCCCAGTAGGTATGACTCAGTTTGTTCTATACAACAATACATATGTTTCCATTCTTCTTTTTCTGCAGGCATCCTAAAAATATCTGTATTTTCCTTAGATCCAGCTCACAGTGGGACCCATATAAGTAATACATACAGAAATTGGCCTCAGAAATAATGCTTAATAAAATACATCTCACTTTCTTGTGGTAATGGTCAAACATTTTTTGTCACACTGTACACTTTTATTTCTCAGGTTTTTTTCACAGCATCTTCTCCTTTAAAGGGGACAGCAGGAATTCTTCATTTTCACCACACACCATAGATTGCCTTGCTCCACCCATGGCCTGTTTGTGTTCCTGTGCTCGTGCCCTCTTGTTTGTCTGCAGTCGTAACCTTTGAAGGCTAAAGTTCACTATTTCCACATTTGAAGTTTGTTTTCTTTTAAGTGGCATGGTGTGATGTACATCTGCACTTGTCTTTTTTATTCTCTACCCCACGAAATGCTGGTCACGCAGATGTCATCATGCACATTGTGGAACTAAAGGTGATAAGATAGTTTTATGTCATGTAAAGGTCCACCTGTAAGCTACTGTGTGACACCTTGATCAGTGGAATGGTAAAGAATACTCAGAAGTGCTTTTTTTGTGTGTTTGTTTTTTGTTCCTGAGGAGTGAACCCAGCACCTTGCATATCCTAGGCGAGCACTGTGCTGCTCAGTTACACCCTCAGCCCTTTTTTCTGTTTTGAGATGGTCTAAATTGCCTGAGCTGGGCTCAAACTCGAGTTTTTCCTGCCTCAAACTCCTGAGTAGCTGTGATTACAGACGTGTGTCACCACCACTAGCTTTAAAAGCTTTCTCTTGACCTGACGTAGCAAATTGGTACAATTATAAGAAATAAGGAATTCTCATCCTTTTCCTTTTGAAGAGCCCATGTATGTAAAGAAAGAAAATCAGACAAAACAGTGAGCTTGGGGGTGAGGGGTAGGAGATTCAGGGTAGAAAGTACAGGAGGGAATCAGCAGTTCTAGCTGACTTTTCTTTTCTGCAGTTCCCCACCTGTTCCGTATCTGACCTGCCTTCTTTCCACCTGCCCACTGCTGCTGCCATATCTGGCCTCTCCTGGCATTTTCACCTTCATCTGCTATTTGGGTCAGTATCTTTGTTTTCCTGTTGAACTGAGACAGGATTGGCATTTTCAAAACGAACTGAGGTGGGAAATGCCACCCTCTGTCCCTTACCGTGACCACCCCCTTCAGAGCAGAGAAGCTCATGGGTCACAAATTCTTCACTGTCCTAAAAAAGCCAAGCTTAACCCCAGATTCCTAAACACACAAGTAGATAGTTATCCCTTTTTTCTTGTCTCAGTTCTCATTGGAGAAACCACCGAAAACCCTCTCCTGAGTCCCTAGGATAAGATCACTATGTTCCTAGAGCACAAGTCCCAGGGCCTCTGTGGGGAGTAATTGAGGAAGAAGTTGCTTGCTTTCACTGAAGTTTTAGCCCAAAAGTCATGAAGAACCTCTCCGTTCACCAGGGGTAATCTCCATAAAATAAAACTGTGCCAGAGTACCAAGCCCTCTCTCTTCCTCCTCACTGTTTGCCATCATTGGAGAAAAGGGTGTTTTCCCAATTCTTCTGGAATGTTCTGTGAGTTCTGATTTCTCTAAGCACTGTTTCCTGCCACTTTCTGGCATGCCGCTGGGCCTGTGACATTTAATCTGTCACCATCTTGCCACTCAGCAAGATACTTAAAAAATCTAATCAGTGTTTGGGACAGTAACCTTCAGTTCTTTGTAAGTATGCTGATTGTTGTTTGTTTCATGTATTACAGTTGGCAGGGGACTTTCTGGTTTGTTCTTGACCCCCATCCCTGCAGGTAGCTTGTAGCCTCCCTTAGGGTTTAGAAGTTCTTTAAGCAGCCTTTCTGTCCACTCAGCAAAAGCAGAGTTGGAGTTGGATTTCTGAATCCAAGACTTCCCAAGGCCACCTACACTACCTTCTTCTTGCCCCTTGAAAATGTGATGTAAACATGTCCTCATTTTCCTTGCGCTACCTTTTCTCACTGCCCGATGGAATGGGGAGATCCAGGGGTGTATCCGTAGTTGCGTCAGTAGTTCCATCGTGCTGTGTGCGTATTGAGCCAGGCTTCTCCTGGAAAAGCAATTACATATCGAGTGTGTGCACCAGCTGTGGGACTTCTCTCAGTGCTCTGCTTCTCGCAGCACTCTGCTTCTGTTTTTTTACTGCTCAAGTGGCTCTGGGATGAAGCCTTCTGATTAATTGGCCTTCCTCCTCAAAACTTCAAGACCGTTTTTCCGATTGGACTTTAAAGACTGGCACCAGAATTCTAGCAGTCCCACTCTACACTTGATAGATAATGTCTGTATTTTTCAGGGAGTCTGTATTCTGAGAATTTCATGAATTCTAACGTTTAAAATATGCCCCAAACATACCTATACATTGTGCTGTCATTTTTGACTTTCTCATCTTGAATTTATTTCATTATTCTATTAGCTTACTCAAAGCCTAACCAGATCTCAGCACTTCTTTCTCAAGAACAAGAGCCATTATTTAATTCTTGAAGAATGAAAGCCTTAGAGTTTCCTTAAACTGCTAAGTAAAGTTCCTGTGGAGTTTCTGGCACCTGCTTCAAAATCTAGTATCATTGCTGATGAACAGATAGAGGAAGCTTAAGGAGCCCAGCTTTAAGGCTGAGCGAGATCCGAAAGAAGCAGTACTGTCTGTCCTTGGTTTGTTGTAAGGGAGAGGGATCAGGAGTCCGGCTGCCTCACACTGGGGCAGGGCTGCTGGGAAAGCTCTGCTGGCTGCCATGCGCGTCATGGTACCCACCACTGCCACCAGGAGACTATGGGCGGCTTTACCTGAGGCAGTGCTGTGCAAACCTCTGTCTTCTCGGGACCTCTAGAAATGTCACCCATCCTGGACAATTTATTGCTCCGTAGGTAATTAGAACTCAGTCCCACAGACCATGGAGGCTCGGCACCCATGATTTCCATGAGGAGATGATGAGGTTTGACTTTGACACTTACTTTGTAGCTTAGGGCAAAAGCTCTTCAACTTCCTGAGCCTCGCTTTTCCCATTTTTAAAGTGGTAATACTAATATCTGCCCTGCCTGCTGTATCATAGTTTTTGTGAAGAAAGTGAGAAGTATATATGAAAACAAGGTGGCAGTATTGGAAATCAAGGTATTTGGCATGCAAAACTTTGCCCAGCAGCTTCTGAAATCCCTTACAAAGGGAGGGCAGTGGGACAAAGTGCCACTTCCTGACGGAGGGGACACCATTTTCTTTCATTCTGTTTTCCTCTTTTTCACTCTGTGAAAGCCAGAACACTAGATAAACTACTAACCTAACCCCCCATTCTTGTTCCTGTTTTGGTTGTACCTGGGGTTTTCTGCCTTCTGGGTCCTGTGGCTGGGCTCATGGTGTGCTCGTGTTCTTTCCTTCTCGAAGTTACTTCACTTGTTAGCATCTGTCCTGCGGTTCCTTGTCCCTAGTGGCCAGTGTGGTCTTCCTGGCATAGGCCATCTATGAGTATGGCATGATGAGGCAGAAGGGCAGCTTCTTATGTCCATCATTCGATGAGGAAGTGTGTGTACAGGCACATCATTGTCTCCTTGGGTGCCTTGCCTGGACCAGAGGTCATGCCCTCTGTCCCTTGACCCCTGTGCCCTTTCCCAACAGTGACGTTCCATCCCAGTTAGCAGAGGCCACTGGGAGACACTCACTATCCCTCGATTCCCCTTGAAAGCTGAACGTCTTAAATTCTCCATCCTGTTCCTTACTTTCTATTTTAACTATTTCTGTAGGTGGATTTACATCACCTTCACTTTTAAAATTAGCATCACTCCTAAAGGTAGAAAACTTCATTATTTGATTGTTAATCAAACACTGTCAAACTTTAGGCAGCTCTTAAGCAAAGGCAGCCACACTAGAGTGCCATTCCCATATCTCTTCATCACGGCCACTTAGGGATTGTGATACTCAGCTTGTTGCTGGATGGTTTCTTTTGTATTACCTCTACTCAGTATCGGTGATTTTGTCAAAATCAAAATGTCTGCTTTTCTCTCAGTATTTCTCTGCTTTTCCATTGTTTTTCAAAACATTGAAAAATATTTAGATATGTTAAGTTCAATATAGATCACTTTTGCCATGTTTCCTTTCTCCTGCTGTCTTAGCTTCTTTTTAGTCCTTGGAAAATTCCACCAGATACCTTTTCATGATAATTAAGTCACTTGTTTGTAAAATTAAAAAAAAACATTCTTCCTAAACTGTGGAAGCCAACATCACCACAGGGCATAGACTGTCAGTTTATAGTTGAATAGATTCCAGGTTCAGCAAAATCAGGAAACCGGTTAAGTTGTCCTTAACATTAATCTCTTTCTGCGCTGGACTCTCTTCCACTCCACCCTGCATCCTCCTCATTGTGGTGACTCTGCCCACACAAACACCCAACATTTGAAGCTTCTCAGGGCATTTTCTTTTGCTCTTTCACCCGGGAGTTAAAATCTGACATGTACCATTCCAGTTGTCGGTTTCAGCATGAGAAGTGGCAGTTACACCAGGCAAATTCCTTGGAAGGCTACACAATTGTCTTTATTTTGAGAAGTCGCACTCCGAGGGGAAGGGCTTGCAGTGCCAGCTCTAGTTGAAAGTGTCCCCCTGTCAGAAGTTCCTCTAGGACCCAGAGCCGGCCTGTCTCAGCCTCCAGTGTTCAGTACTGCCCTGGCAATTGCCCAGTCCCTTCAAACTTGAAGGCTAATCAGCTTCTTCCTTTCCTCTTGCCTGGGACTTAAAAGTTTTAGGGGTTTTGATATACACTATTTTGCATTTTAGTCTTTTAAAATATTATACTAATCCCCTTCCGATGTAATTGATGCTCTAGATGCGTCAGTGGAGTCTCCTACATTGCTCCTATCTTTCATAATGAAATTTCTTAGAAAGAAGCTTCTTGGGCGGGTGAGATGGCTCAGCGGCGTACACGCCTGCCTGGCAAACGCAAGGGCCCAAGTTCGACTCCCGGAACCCACATACGAAGAAAGGGCCAGTGATATCACTCAGTGGCACGGGCGCCTGCTGGCACACGAGGTCCTGAGTTCGACCCCCGGTACCCACAAAAAAAAAAAAAAAAAAAAAAAAAACTTCTTGTTGGAACACATCCTCTTGGAGCAGAATGTTTGTGGCTAGTAATTTAATTGTTGCCGTTTGCCAGTAGTAGCATTTTCCTCCTTGTGGTGAGGGCCAATGCTGGTTACTCGTAGTCATGGGATTGACAGAGATGCTTGGCTTTGGACATTAGGGAACTGTCATGTAAAAGCAATGAGAGAAGGAAGAAAAAAATTGTTACCTGGGGACTGGTGAGATAGCTCAGTGGCATAAGCGCCTGCCTGGCAAGCGCGAGGTCCTGAGTTCGACTCCCAGAACCCACATACAAAGGAAAAAAGGGCCGGTGATAGCGTTCAGCGGCACAAGCGCCTGTTCACAAGCGCAAGGTCCTGAGTTCGACCCCCAGTACCCACAAAAAAAAAAAAAAAGTGTTACCTTAGGCTTAAAATAATAGTTTCCCAAATAAGCACATGAGATTTACAGGCTGGAAGCTGAGTGGTTCCAGCTTTAGTTTTAATGTCACTGCTTGAATTCAGGAATAGCACATAGAAACAAAGCTCTGTGTCATGGAACTGCCTACAAATTGTATTGTCAGTGGAGAGTCATCAGTAAGTGAATCTCAGCCTTCACACCAGCTTTTGTCCATAGCTTCAAAGTGAAATGGATTGAGGTGCTTACTTAGGCTATTTTAAGCCAATAAAAGTAAATATTTTAGTATTATACAGGGATAGAAAGATAATAGTTATCAATGTTTTTCTTCCAATTTCTTTTTATGGGCTTTTTCTGTCCCCAGCATTGTCCAGTGATGGCAGAAATACTGCTAACCCTCTGCTCACATAGTGAACACTTGAAATGCAATTGGCATGACTAAGGCAGTCAATTTTAATTTTAAAGAGCCACACATGACTGAAGGTTACCGTATTGTACAGCACAGCTCTAGCTACTCATTTTGACTTTATTTACCATTCTCTTTATTTCAGTTAGGTTTTCTTTTTTTTTTTTCCTATATATTGTATTAGTCAGCTTTCCTGTTGCTGAGACAAAACATCCCACATCCACAACTTACAGGAGGAGAGGTTTAATTTGGCTCACAGTTTCCAGTGGATTCAGTCCATGGTTGGCTGGCTCCAAGGCAGAAAAGGCATGGCAGAGAAAGAGGAAAGCCGTTCAACCCTGGCAGCCAGGAGGCAAAGAGAGGGAAGAAAGGAGCAAGGGACAAGAACACACTCTTCCTGCTCACACCCTCAATGACCTGCCCTCTCCAACCAGGCCCCACCTCCAAGCACATGAGATTATGGGGGATATTTTAGATGTAAATGGTAATATGTGTATGTGAATGACTATATGATATTTTTTTTAAAGAACCAAGTCAAAGACAGTGTGTAAGATCTCAGCGTGCTGCGTTCTTTACATCAGGTTCTTTTAATTGTAGACAAATCCTGATAGCAGGTGTGGGAAGTGGAACTGATGGTCCTTTCTTCATCCAGTGGGAGGTAGCAGTGTCTCACCAAATGGCGAGTCAGGAGGTCACGTGGGCCTCACCTTTCAGAGCCTGCAACCTGGCTTCTTCTCTGAGTTCACCATGACAGCATGTCCTCGGTTCACCCTGGTGGAGGACCATGTCACATTTCTCTCTATTTTGAGTTGAACAATGTCACAGGAGTGCAGTCATCATATTATCTTGATAGGTTTGAAGAGTCTGGTTTCCCACTGTAAAAGTGAGGTGATTGGCATGCATCGTGAGCATCTCTAAAATACGTCAGCAGAGCCAAGAAAAGTTAAATGTTATTACTTATAATCTGCTTTTAAACAGGTGTGTGCCACAGTACAATGAGAGGCATTTTTAAAGCACTGATTAATATTCATTTGAAAACTTTTAATATGTGGGAGGAGGAACTATCTCTCTTATTACCTAACTTCTTTGCCAAAGTAGTCCTTCTTTGCCAAAGTGTAGCTTTTTCAAAATAAATTTATTTTGAAGCATAAGTATGGGATATCAGGTAGTTTTGACTAAAAATGGGTAAACTCATATACTTGAACAGGGGTATAACTGAGTGGCAGGGTACTTCCCTGGGTTCAAGCCCTAGTACTGCAAACAGGAGAATACATCACCCTGACAAGGATATTGGTACTTTCCACATCCAGATGGTTGCCCTGCATGGTGAATGCAGTCAGGTAACTGGTCTCATCTGGAATCCTCGCAAAGGGGAACCTGAAGAAGTCATCCCCATCTCTCTGCTTCTGAAAGAGAGAGGGAGGGAGAGAGGGAGGAGAGAGAGATCATGTTTCCATTTCTTCAAGGAAAAGGTTGTGTGTTTTACTTATCTATACCAGAAGTCCCTATATGCAGAAGCACTCACTGTAAGCTGCAGTGCATCATGAAAGACAAAGTGATTTCTAAGTTGTCTGCATTTTCCAGAGAGGACCCTCCTCAAGTCTGGAGTAGAGCCCGGTGCCCTTCTGGACGTTGTAAGACATGACTTGGTGTCCACATGTGGATGTGTGTGTGTGTGCATGCTCAGGGCATGCTTTACCTGTGGGAGAGAAAAACTAATTATTAGGCCTGATACATGACAAAGTTGTAGCTTTTGCTTTCTTCAGATTGCTGCCATAAATGTTTGATTTTAGCAGGACAGATTTTGGCTTTTACCTCCTTTTGCTCTGGCTTGTTACTAGAATAACTCAAAACTTGAAAATTGTATATCTCTTTTGCCTTCTGTGTTGGTGCTATCTTACTGGATTAGGCTTATGGAGTCTTCGCTTCAGGTCATTGCCTCAAAGAAAACTATATTCATGGCCCCAGGTGTAAAAATTAATCACATTTTTATAACAATTTATAGTTTTTAAAACCTAGGAATCTTTCAGGTGTGTCGCATTACATTTAGATTTTTGCTTTGTTTTTTAAATTAGTTTATGTATTTTTGGTTTTTTGAGACAGGTTCTCGCTATGTAGCCCATGCTGGCCTCGAACTCACGGCGATCCTCCTGCCTCAGCCTCCCTAGTGCTGGGACTACAGGGGTGCGCCGCCACACCTGACTCAAGCTACATTTGTGTAGTAGCACTTTGCCGTGGATTGCAGAGGCTATCACCTGGTGGCAGAGGTCTGTCCCGCAGGCGGATGGTGGAAGAGTTCAGGAAAGGCACGGCTAGGGTGCAGGGCACCTCAGAGCAGCCACGGTGCCACAGCTAGTGACTTCCAGCTAGTCCAGTATTAGCCGGTGTTTTTAAAGAAAAGGGAAGAATCCGGATTTTTAAAATGTGTAATCTCTCAATTTTTAAAAACTGCCTCAGGGCCGGTGAGATGGCTCAGTGGTGTAAGCGCCTGCCTGGCAAGCGCAAGGGCCCGAGTTCGACTCCCGGAACCCACATACAAAAAAGGGGCCGGTGATATCGCTCAGTGGCACGGGCGCCTGCTGGCACGCAAGGTCCTGAGGTCGACCCCCGGTACCCACACAAAAAAAAATAAAAATAAAAACTGCCTCAAATATTTTTAAAGCACTGTACAATCCAAACAGAATATCCACGAACTGGAACCAATGTCACTATTGATATTCCTGTTCCAGGAAATACTGTTTAGAGGCTGTATGTTTTTTTGTCTTATAAAATTTTTAGTTATTTTATGTTGCCATAGAACAAAAAGAATCATTTCACAATATATATTACCTTTTTTTTTTTAATGGTGCTGGGGATGGAATCTAGGGCCTTACATGTGCACACGTACTAGGCAAGTACTCTACCACTGAGCTACATCCCCATACCTTTTTTTTTTTTTTTTTTTTTTAATTTGACATGGGGTTGCTGGACATGGTAGTGCATGCCTGGAATCCCAGTACTTGGGAGGCTGAGACAGGAGGATTGCCCCAAGTTCAAGACCAGCCTTAACTACATAGTAAAACCCTGTCTCAAAAAAAAAAAAAAAAAAAAAAAATCCAAACAATTATTTTTGAGACAGGGTCTCATTACATTGCCCAGGCTGGCCTCCAACTTGTTCTCCTTCTACCTCAGCCTCCCAAGTAGCTGGGACTACAAGTATGCACCACCACACTCAGAAGTTTCTTTTGACATTTGGTTACATGTCTGACAGTGATAAACTCTTTCCCCTCTGGAGTGTTTGGGGGACACATTAAGATTTTGCATTTGGAGATTTGGGGGCAGACTGGGAAGTAAATATGCCTCAGCTTTTCCCTGGGGGCCACAGTAACCCGTTGCCAGCAATGCTGTTCTCTGGGCTGTTGTTGCTATAAAGAAATATTACTTCATGGAATACTTAGACTGGAGTAGATAATCCATGGAGTAGATAATCAAGTTGACTAAATGTGACCCCATTTGATGCAGCCCTTGTCCTTGGAATGGGTTGATAGTTACATGAAAGGTTGACAGCTAATAACGTGTTCTTTACAGGTAAGAGACTCAAGTAGGACTAGGGAAGAATATTGGAAGAAATCTTTAGACATCCCAGAGTTGGTATACGTGTATTGCCCTCCAAGGAGAAGAGGAGATGGCATCTCTCAACAATATTTCAGCAACACAAAGCAAAGCAACAATAGCACCGAACATTTTCTTGGTGATTAAGCCTAAGAGACAGTGCTAGACTATGTATATGAGTTCCAGCAATGACCAGCATAGATAGTAGGATCTCAGAAAATAGTGAATGGAAATTTTCCTTTCATGGAATAGTAATAGTAACTGCTATTTATTAAATGGCAAGTACTTTGCTAAGCAGTTAGGTTTTTCTAATCCTACAACAATCATACCAAAGCAGGTAACTCCAGTTTAAATGTGAGGAAGCAGAGGCTCAGAGGGGATAAGTAACTTGCACCACAGTGTGCAAGCCAGAAGTCTAAAGGTCTGTTTCCTTCCAGAGTTGCACTTGACTGGAGAAGGGGCCAGCTGCAGTGACCAGATAGCCAACTTTAGGAACATGTAGTAGGCATTACATTTGGACTAATGGGAACGTTTTAGTATTCAGGTCTGCATGTCTGGCTTTGTCATAAATGCACATTGATCGTGCGTTATTTGTTTACTGCATGCTATGTTTTTCTTATTGCATGTTCAAGAAAGGTAATTTCGTGACAAAGACTGTTTCGGTAGGCCAAAGCCCTCATCCACGTTAAAAAAAAATCCTTAGTTACTGTGTTGTATTGGTAAGAATTTTTTTAAACCAGTTTCCTTTGTCACTGTAGGTTTAAAAAAAATCTGTGTAGACAGTGCACATTTTTCTGTCTAAAGAAGATGAATATTAATATTTTTATTATATAACCCATGTTTTCCATAAAAAGGAAATGATATTTTCTGGTTTGTTTGCCATGTATCCTATCATGGATTTAATAAATACTAAATCATAAAGGCTACTTTGGACATGAAATTGTCATATAAAAAGATGAATAATAATCCAAACATCTTTTTTAAACCACTGTTAGTATTTATTACATTTCAATATCTTACCAAGAATGAAGTTCTTGATGATGTTTTAAATAGATAACAGTTGCATTTTTATTCAAAAAGGCTTAATCAAGTTAGAGAAAGGTCCAAGATTGTCGTCAGAATTGTCCTGTTTTTCATCCCGAGTCCTCCGCTGACGTCACCAACCAGGCATCAGCACTGGGGCCAGCGGCCTTGGTCTCACTAAGAGCTGCCCTCTTCCCCAAGCCCGTCCTGGTCAGGTCGGAGAATGCTCAGGCTCAGACAGCAGGTGGTCGCCATCTGATGTCTCTTCATGTTTCTTCATTCAACAAATATTCGTATTGTCTGAGCTAAGTGGGACACGTGAAAAAGGAAAACACATGGCCACTGCCCTGACAGGGCTTCCAGCCTAGTACAAGTAAAGCAGAATCAAGCAGACAGAAGGAGCGTGCAGAGCGATCACTGATGAGCTCTGATGGTAACTGGTAATGCTGTGACCGACTTGTCTTGCCTTAGTTGCCTCTGTTGAGGGACTCCCCAGCCCAGCCCATTCCAGGTCCTAAGGAGCTACACTGTCTCCAGGCCCAGTTGTGAACCCTTATAGGGTGGTCTAGAGGATTCTAGGAGTTAACACCTACAAATCGCTCAGAACAGTACATGACCTTTAGTAAGTGCTCAATAAATGTGTGCTGCATGTTAAGTATAATGTAACCTGATATTTTCCAAAACCTTAGTGATAAATCTCTATACAGCTGTTTTCAGGTCTTACATGTTCTGAGTTTCATAACAGATACAACTGACATTTCACCTAGAAATGAAAAGTTATTTATACGTATTAAAGTAGTTTCACAGTAGCTGGTGAAAATTTACACATAATTACTTTTATCCTACTTAAGGAATAATTAGCCCCACTAATGGGAATTATCATTATCTTAATCATCATTATTATCCTAATCTAAAGCATGTATTAAGAATTTGATTTTATGTTTTAACTAAGCCTTTCTTCAAAGCAAGTTTGTTGCCCTGCCCTTAGAGTATTTATGGTCTAAGACAGTGGTCAGCATTACATCTGTTAGTCCCTCTCAAGTTACCCTTTATTAGTGTGCCCTCATTGACAATGTTTTGTTGTAAGTGTTTTCTTTTTCGGTGTTACATACTCCAACATGTTCTGAGGCCTCCCATCTTAAATAGTGTGTGTAGAAAGCACGTGATTAATTGTACCCACTTCTAATGTTATCCTCATAGTGGTTGTTTCACATTTAGGTGACTATTTAAAGATCATTTATTTTGAAATAATTTCAGACTTACAGAAAAGTTGCCAGAACAATACAAAGAGCTCCCATGTCCCCCGCACTCAGATTCTCAGACTATTGGCCTTTTACTGCATGTATTCCATCGCCCTCTCTCTGTTCATGTGCCCATTATCATCTGTTTTGGAATCTTTTGAGCAGCAGTACATGGTGTCCTTTCCCTCTAACTACTTCAGTTTGAGTTCCAGGCACTTGTGTCCTACATGCAGCTCTCCAGAGCAAGAAGTCAGCCCTGGTACAACACTGCCACCCAGTCTATAGGTCCCAGTCACATTTCCCTCACTGTCCAGAGTGTGCCATTTTTTTCCTTCTGGAATGAGGTATTTAAAATTCAGTATCTTCTGTGCTGCAGTACTGCGCTGAAGACAAGGATACATAGGAGAAGGAGACGCATGGCACAGTGGTGTTCCTGCCACACGTGGGTACACTTCAATGTCAGGGCTTCTTCCAGTTCCTCAGCCTGGAAGAGCTCCTCAGTCATGCCCGCTCCCTTATGTCCTTGGCAGTTTTAGAGTGTGATTTGTAGGGTGACCCTTAACCTGGATCTACCCAGGGTCTCCTCATAACCAGTTTAAGCCATGTGTTCTTGGCAGGAATGCCACAGAAATAGTGCCATGCTCTTCTCGCCATTTCCCTCTTCTTGCTGGTGAGTTTTTTTTTTTTTTTTTTTTTTTGTGGGTACCGGGGGGTCGACCTCAGGACCTCGCGCGCCAGCAGGCGCCCGTGCCGCTGAGCGATATCACCGGTCCCTTTTTTCGTATGTGGGATCCGGGAGTCGAACTCGGGCCATCGCGCTTGCCGGGCAGGCGCTTAAGCCGCTGAGCCATCTCACCGGCCCTTGCTGGTGAGTTTTTCAGGAATGACTCCTGCCTGTGTCAGGCTCTGCCATGATGGTTAATGAATAGTGATTGTCTGTCATTTTCTTTCATTCATATTGGTTGGCATTCTACTATAAATAATAACTTTCCCCTCTGTTTAATTTATATCAATTCAGACTAATAGGTTTCTGTATAATTCAATGGATTCTGAGCTATTACTTATTTTGATACCAAAATGGTCCATGATTTGGCCTTTCTCCTGGTCCTTTTGGCTTACCTCCATCATTCACTGACTGTTTCCTTACCTTCTGTAACAGAGAGCTTTCCAGGCTTCTCTTGTACTTCTTCTAGCCCAGCCCTGGAATCAGTCATTTTGCCAAGGAACCCTGGTTCCTTTTAGTGGGAGATGGTATTTGGGGACCAAGATCTGATTGGTTGAGGTGCTTATTGCTACTGAGATGTCATTACTTCAGGACCTTTTCAGTAAAGAAAGGTAGGACATGCTTCTATGTATAGGTACTCACATATGTATACATGTAATAGCACTTACAAGCTATATTATGTGCAGATATGTGCATATATATGTAAATCATGACTTCATACTGATTACTCCAGTTGTACTCAGTGTTCTTTCTAGTATTCTCCCTTTCATGCTTGTAAATATCTTTCAACAGCAAGAAGCCCATTTTTCTTAATATACTGAGTTATTTGCTCAGTTAGTTTACTTATTTCCTCCCTGTACCTGATTTCCCAACCACACATCTTCTCTCCCCCATCACCCCTGTCTTTCCCTCACCACCTGCCTCTTAACTGCCAGGTCTCTGGTACACACCTGTGTGTAGCCCTGCTGCCTTCACACACCTCCCCCTGACCTCGGCCTCCAGGCTATCACCGCCTCTAGTCGTAGCCCCCATACCGATTCCTCCACGTGGGCAGGAGAAAGGGATAAATATTAGGGGAATCTTGATGCCTGCCCAGAAACAGAGTTTGAGGTGATCAGGTGATCCCTTCTTTGGAAAACCGAAGCTTGTCTAGTAAAGTATTCCATTTTTTCTTTTTTCTCATTTTCTTTCTTTTTATTTTGAATCAAAATCTTGTTTCTTTGTTTGTTTTTTGAGAGAGTCTTGCTGTGGTTCAGGCTGGCCTCGAGCTCACTGGATAGTCCAGGCTGGCCTTGAACTTGCAGTGATCCTCTTGCCTCAGCCTCCCTAGTGCTGGGATTCCAGGCGTGCACCACCATGCCTGGCAATAGTTTGCATTTTAATTCCTGCATAGCAGAGATAGAAAAGAGAGACAAACTTTCAAGATAGGATCTTGAGGAGTCTACAGTAGGTTAAGTCCAGCAAATTAAATAGAGCTGAAACAAAAAGTGAAGATGATTTGCAAGACAAGGTTCAGTGAAGAAGAGTCACATGAACTTAAGGAACTCACCAAGGTTTGTTTCAGTTCTCTCCTTGGTATTTGATTCACAAGTAGAAGTCATCTCGTGGACATAACAAAGATACCTCTGGATACCAGAATCCTGTAATTTTTTTTGTACTTTACTCAGTCCTTTTTAGTAAGCTTCTTCCATTCAGTCCCTTTAGTGTCCAAATCCCTTTCTGCATCTTCAGTTAGGTGGGCTACATTTATTGGAGAACTTACAGCTTTATTTTATTATTATTAATTTTTAATTTTTCATTAGTACGTGTTTGCAGTACATGCTAGTTGACCATCATGTTTACCTTATCTGTTCTCCAGTGCCCTGTTGTATAGTTTCTTTAAAATGTGCCAAATTTCAGAAGAGAATTGTCCCTCTACAAAGGAGGGTTGCTGAAACACAAGAAAGCCGGTCAGAACTGTTCAAAGTTTAGGGGCACAAACCTGGGTTCAAATGCTGTTGTCACTTTCCTCATCTTTGAAATGGGGATTCATGAAGTAATAAATGCGAGAAAGTGCTTGGCATATAGTACTAGCTTGGTAATTATAATTTTATTGCTGTTACCTTCATAATCATTAAAAAGAAATTACTCAAAAACACAGTTCAAAACAGGCAGAGAACTTGAATAGACACTCATTTCTCTAAAGAAGATACATGTGTGCCAATATGCGCAGGAGTAGGTACTTAGTATAACTAGTGATTAGGGGGAGGCAAATCAAAACCACAGCGAGGTACAGTTTTACACTCGTTAGAATGCTTGTTAAACAAAACAAAACAAAGCACAGCAAGTAACTAGTGAAGATGTTGGAACTCTTGTGCATTATTGGTAGGAATGTATATTTTGTAGCCATTGTGGAAAACAGCTTGACAGTTTCTGAGAAAGCTGAGTATAGAATTAGCTTATGGCATAGCAATTCTGCTCCCAGGTGTATACCCAGAAGAACTGAAAGAGGTGCCCAGACATAGTTCGGTACACACACACAGTGTCCCTAGCAACACTGTTCATAATGGTCAGAAAGGTGGGAGCAACCCATGTGTCCCAACACGTGAGTTCTTAAAATGTGGTTTATACCCAGTGAAATACTATTCAGTCCTAAAAAGGGAGGAAATTCTGATGCATGCTACAACACTGATGAACTTCAGAAGCATTATGTTAAATGAAGTAAGCCTGCCACAGAAGGACACATGCTGAATGATTGTACTTCTTTAAGTTACCCAGAATAAACAAATTCTTAGAGACAGGTGGTAGAATAGCAGTTACGGGAGGGGATATGCAGATGGGACGCTGCTGCTTAATTGGTACAGAGTTTCTGTTTGAAATGATAGAATAGTTCTGGAAATGGATAGTGGTGATGGGTCGTACAGTATGGCAAATGTACTTGATACCAATGAGTCATATACTTAAAAATGATTAAAACGGTAACTTATACTATATATATTTCACCACACTCACAAACACAAAGAAATTACTGAGATTATAAGATAGTATGACATGAAAAACCTGCCTGTATGTACTTACAGGGGTTCTTCCTTGTTCCAGAGTGTTCGTTGGCACTTTGAACATCAGAGATGCAGCACCACATGACAACATTTCACTCAACAATGGCCCGTTCAACACTAGTTCAGTAAGATTATAAAATAAGGTTATAATGCAGTTGAAAAGTTCCTATTTCCTAGGCACCCATTGTAACGATTGTAACACATCACATGTAGTCATGCTGGTGTGAACAGACCAGCTGTGCTGCCAGTCTTCTAAGTGTATAGCACACAGAATTATGTACACTAGGTATGTAGTAAGCTCTACCATTGAGGCTTGTGTCAGTGGACTGTGATATTCACACAACAGTGAGATCATCTAATGGCACTGTTCTTGAAATGTATCCCCATCACCAAGCAATGAATGTATATGGACTCCCTCTCCCCTTAACACACATTCAGGCTGTCAGAGAAAGGCTAAAGACAGACAGCTGTGTGGTACTGAGGTCACAGGAAGGGGAAGGTCGGGAGCTCAGATGAATCTGGAGCATGGGCCGGCCTATGGGCCAGCCCAAGCCTGCAGTCTGTCCTCAAATTGTTACATTTTTTAGTATAAGAAAACAATAAAGATGAATGTATGACAAAACCCACATGTGATGCACAACTTAAATTATTCGCACCCTAGAGCCCTTTACAGAAGAAGTCGCTCTCACCTGTCTGGGACATTGCTGTGGCCTGAGCACAGTCCCTGCCTGCACACACACCTCACATGAGTGCTGAGGCCGAAACTCCCAATGTGATGGTCTTGGAGATGGGCACTTTGGAAACTAGTTGGGATTAGATGTGGTCATGAGGGATTCATGCCCTTGTGGGAACACCAGAAAGAGCGCTCACAGCCTTTCCTGTGAGGATACATTAAGAAGGTGGCCTTCTGCAAGCCATAGGGAGCCCTCAGCAGAAACCAGCCTGAGTTCAGCCACCACAGCCATGAGAGAATGAATTTCAGTTGATGAAGCCACCATGTCTGGGCCAACCAAGACACACCCAGTCTTCACAGTTCTTCAACATACGATGGTCCCATCTCAGCTTCTCTCACAAACCTCATCTCTCATCTCTCCTTGTCTCCTCCCAATGGAAAGAGTATCCAGAAGAGGAAAGAACACTTACCATGAAGCTTGGTCAGGGAAGTTCTTGAACTAACCCAAAGGTAGGCAGCAGGTTGTGAAGCACTGAGAAGAATAGGGTTTCTGCAACAGTGGTTTCTTATGTGCACCATCTGTTTTTCTTTGAACGTAACTAAAGTGACAGCTTTTCAAGTATTGATACTCCCCATGACTTTTAAAGTCAAACATATGATGCTATTTGTGTGTAAAGGTTTTTCTCTTGCGCCCATTTGTTTCTGCAGCTTGAATTTCTATGTAAACTCCCTTGGCTAAATCACACAAGCCGCCTACACCACACCACCTCCCTCACTCAGAGCAGGGAATGGAAATGGCATCTGCGGTGCCGAGTATCCGTTGTGCAGGTCTGGGCCAGGTGAGGAGACATCCCACAGCAAGGGGCCCCCCACCCCCCTGTCTGTGTGCATCGTTGTCAACATGCAACTCCAAAACATATATCACATCTTTTTGTGTGTATGTGTGAGTACCGGGGTGTCGACCTCAGGACCTTGTGCGCCAGTAGGCGCCCGTGCCACTGAGTGATATCACCGGCCCTTTTTTCGTATGTGGGTTCTGGGAGTTGAACTCGGGCCCTCGCACTTGCCAGGCAGGCACTTACGCTGCTGAGCCATCTCACCAGCGCTATCGCATCTTTTTGGCAGCCTATCCTAAACCTGCCTTCCAGCCTCCCTCTTCTCTTTTGTAAACCTTGATCACTCCCCATTATCTCCCTTCTCCTCCTTTGTCCCAAACATCCCTTTTTCCCTTCAAAGGAAGTATTATGTATTCAAAGCAAACCTCTTAATCATCTTCTTTAAACAGCTTAACCAAGCTATAATTCTGAGGTTCACCCATTTTAAGTGTATAGTTCAGATCTCTTTAGCAAATTTACCCAGTTGTGCAGCCATTGCCAAATGTAGTTTTAGAGTGTTCCCATCACCACAGCACGATTCCCTGTGCCCCTCTATAGTTAATTCCCAGCCCCTGGCACCCACAGATCCACTTTCTGTCTCAATTTGCCTTCTTTAGACTCAATATTTCATATAAATGAAATCATTTAATGTATGGTCATTGTCACTTAGCTTCTTTTACTCAGCTTAGTATTTTTGGGGTTCATCTGTGTCGTAATCAACCTTTCTTCCCTTTATGTTGCTGAATAGTAGTCTGCTGTATGGACATATATCAGATATGGTTTATCCCTTTACTAGTTGATATTTCAGTTGTTTTGACTTTTTTCAGCTATTATAAATACTAATACTGCTATGAATTAGTATAAAAATCTTTGAACATACCTTCTTATTCTTGATAAATAATAAAATTGTATGTTTCTAGTTATTAATTCAAAAAAGCAACTTTTTGTCCCCCTAGTCCTTTGCCTCTCAAAAAAATCCCTCCTAAGCTAACTGGGTTTTTTAACTTCTGTGAGCCCATTGATTGATTCTTTTTCCTTGAGTTGCTAACATTTCATAGCTAGGAAGCTCCCTACTTGTTAGAAAGATATTCCCAACTCTTTGAGATTTTCACAAAAGAAACATAAGTTATCATCCAGTTTAAAGGGCATTGATTCTGTCCCTCCCTGTGTCCAGACTTGAAACAGAGCTGAGGGGACCAGGTGATGAGATGGGACATTTGAAGACCTTACATTCAAGGGTAAATAGCCGGAGAAATACTCCACTCAGCGATCAGTAGACCTTTCATTCTATCCTTCCTGCCTTGCTTTGTTGTTACCTTGTTTTCTGTTCTGGTTTTTGAGATGGAGTCACTATCACCCAGTCTAGTCTGAAACTTAACAGGTTTAAGCGATCCTCCTGCCTCAACCTCCTAAATAGCTGGGACTACCATGTGTGCCACCACACCCAGCCTCTGCTTTCTTCAATAAAGGCAAATTTCTTTCTTTTTTTGGGGGGGGGTGGTATTGAGACAGTATCTCACTATGTATTCAGGCTGGCCTTGAACTCATGGTGATCCCCTTGCCTTAGCATCCTGAGTGCTGGAATTACAGGTGACACCACACTCAGCTTGATAAAGGCGTATTATTTTGAAAGTACTATTAACATCTTTACTCATTTTTCCCCAGCCCTCCCTCCTATTAGCCCATGCAAGGACATTAGTACATGTTAGCCAGTATCCGTCCCATGCAGAGGTCAAGTCCATGCACCTTCCCAAGGAAAAGCAGCTGGAAGCCCCTGCCAGCTACCACCCAGCTCTGCTTCCCACCCTTTCTAGGTCTCTCCTTGGACAGACCTAGTCTGGCTGGGTGTCCAAGGCCTGGGAGGACACAGTGTCACAGTGTGGCCTGTGTCATGAGTCACCTGATTGGTTATATGGGTTTTCTTATTTTGAGCCAGGTGTTATACCCCTGTCAATTTGACCTGTTAGTCTTACGCTCCTATGCCTCCAGTCTCTAAGTTTCATGAGCCAAGATCTCCATTCCGTACCAGAGTCCTTTAGTTGTTGCTGAGTCATAACTTTACATTTAGCTCTGTCGTACTTGGTACTACCATTGGGTAGACTCTTTTTAGAAATGCTCACCGGTCAAAAGCATTCCAGGCCCTTCTTGCCTCAAAGAATTGGATAAGACAAGCCAAAAATGGTGCCAAAGGTTTATTCGAAAAGTGTGGGTTAAAAGGGTATGGGAGAAACCAGCTCTGCAGAGTGAACTTGGGCCAAATAAGAGAAAAAGATAAAAGCAAAAGCAGAAGTGCACACTGCATGAGGAATGCAGCACGGCTATCACAGGGTCACGGCAGCAAGTTTGCCGTGGCGTCTGATCTTCTTCATGCAGTCCGCGTCTCACGGAGGCTCGTGAGAAGTCCCACGGATGGGGCGCTGAGAATCATTTGGCACTTGTGATTGACAGGGCCTGCTCATTTTCCCAGGTATCCTTGCCACACCCTGTGTCCTGTGTGAACACTACTGGCTTTTAAATTTATTTTTAAGTTATGGTAAAGTGTACATATGTAAAATTTACCATGTTGATCATTTTAAATAACAGTTCATTTGTATCACTGCATTCCCATTGCTATGCATCCACCATTACCATCCATCTCAGAACCATTTTCATCTTCCCAGCTGGAAATTCCATACCAATCAAACAGTAAAACTTTGTGTCTCCGAATGTGACTGCTTTAGGCGCTGCTTGTGAGTAGACTCTTACACGATTCACTCCTTTATAATGGCGTGTTTCGCTGAGCTAGATGTCTTCAGGGTTCATTCATGTTGCAACGTGTGTAAGAATCTCCTTTCTAAGAGCGAATAATATTCTGTGTGTGTGTGCGTGTGCGTGTGTGTGTGTGTGAGTGTGTGCTACATTTTATTTAACCACTCATCCATCAGTGGTACTTGGGTTGCTTCCACTTTTTGACTGTTGTGGAAAATGCTGCGATAGACATGAGTACCAGTTTAAGTCTCATTCGTCTTACTGGTTTAACACTTGCTACATATTGCCCTTGTTTTGTGTTATTGTATAATTACCTGCTAATTAGATAAGACCAGTCTCTGACTTTATCCAAGACCCCTCTTAAGTGATGCATTTCCTGTTGATCTCAAGTTATTAATGCACAAAATGGCCATTTCCCCCAGCCCCAGCCTTTTCAAAGGATCTTCACTGCTGTGCTCTGGGAGCAGATGCAGGCTGTGTGAAAGCTGTGTGCTCCCAGAATTTAGCTTGAAGACCAAGTCATAAGTCCTAAAACCAGTCTCTAGGCTGGGTTAAGATGGAAGATTTGTGTTTTGTTTTGTTTTGTTTTCTCTGTGCAACTTCGGATTGAACCGAAGGCCTTTGCTACAT
The DNA here is from genome assembly GCA_028451465.1 of Erethizon dorsatum. Classification (NCBI taxonomy): domain Eukaryota; kingdom Metazoa; phylum Chordata; class Mammalia; order Rodentia; family Erethizontidae; genus Erethizon; species Erethizon dorsatum. The sequence goes on from CM051831.1 coordinate 59,402,572, forward strand.
CCCTAGCACTGCCACTCCCCCATTTTGAGCCAGGGTCTTGCTAAATTGTCAGGCAGGACTCAAACATGCTATGCCTTTTCAGTGCCTGGGTATGCTGGGATTACAGGCATGCACCATCATGCCTGACTGATTTGGGGGGTTTTGTATTTCATTATTACCTATTTGAGTGTCACTTAGACTACACAGAAACTAATGTCTTACACCAAAAAGAAGGAAACTGAGTCTTGGAGCAACCTGATTAGGATTGAATTCCTTTGTTTCACAAATATTTATTGAACTCCTACTTGTGAAAAGTACCAAGTGCTTTTGGAAAACAGAGATGAATAAAAATACTCCCTGCTCTCAGGGTATTTTATGGTCCAAAATATTGGAGGAACTCCCTGTTATAGTCCAAAGGCTTTTAGACAAGGATTCAGCCATAGCTGTAAAAACATGTCACCTTGAGATAAGGAAAATCCCAGAAGGCATGAAAAAGCAGCATGTGCTCTAAATTGAGATCTTAGTATGGATTTTAAGCAAGGATTTGTGGACCGAAGTCTCAACATGAGCGCTTTAAATGTGTTTAGCTTTTGCTTTACTTTGGAATAGAAAAGCACCAGGGAAACAGAAAGTACTCTTGCTCTTGACAGTATAAAATTCTTATTATTTTTAGAGAATAGTAACTCTGCATTTATGAAATTCTTTGTCAGAGCAGTTTAGTTAATAGCTATGTAAATGACTACTTATTTCATTGTGTAGGTGGATCACTCTATGTACACTTCAGAGAAAGAATTTAAGTGCTAGAAACTATTAACACAGAAGATGGAAAGAAGAAAAAGTGAAGGCAAGAATGCCAGACCTGTGTTAGGCATTTCAAGGAAGCAGAGAACCGCCAGCTTGTAGTGAGATTTGTTCGGTTACCAAGAGGGATTTCTTATTCACTGAAGTGAATTTCCATGTGAAATTGTTTCTTATTACTGGTTTTCAAGCACAAAAGATCATTATAAGCCCAGTTGGGGTGGGACAGGCAGGTGCTGGAAATTAATCTTCAGCTATCAATCCCCATGCGAGGGAACATCTCCTGCAGGCACCTAAGGGGCACTTCTAAAAGGTCATTGTTTTTTCAGCATAAATCATGGAAGAGTTAAGCCAGGCCAAGTCTTGGAAGAAGTCAGCAGTGCCCACGTAAATGGGCCTGCCTGGCAGATAGTGTCCAGCTCTTCCCTGCCCAGAGTTCACCTGCCCAGTGCACAAGCATCATCTTCAGCTGCTCTTGAATCAGGACATACCCCTTCTTTGAAGCGCTTGGAATCTCAGTTGTCACACAAATCACATTAAAGTTCTTGGCTGTGGGTCTCAAGCTCTCCCACCCTCCCTACCTCAGAACTTAGTCCCTACTGGCACCAGCAGGGACTAGCATCAGGCTAGCAAGGGAAGCTGCAGAAACTGGCGTTTGTTCCTCCCCAGGGCTCCCTCCCTCCAGTTCCGTTCCTGCAGCTCTCGCTGAGTACAGTGAGTCCCTTGTCGCCTGGCTCACACAGCAGTTGCTCTTGGCAGGTCCTTCCTGTGCTGTACCTGGCCACTGAGAGTACAGCCTGGTGGCCATGTGGCCACCGCAGCCCACCAGCCCTGCAGGCGCTGTGCACCACAGACATCTCTCCCTAGTGTTTGCGCGTGCTCACTTTCTCTTCTGTTTTGTTCTTCTTCAGGTACAGACTGAAGACAGCGTCCTCCTGTTTGTTACTGCTTGGACAATCACAGAAATTATCCGTTACTCCTTTTATACATTCAGTCTATTAAACCATCTGCCTTACCTCATTAAATGGGCCAGGTAAAAATGGAACAAAGACTGTTGAACTTCTCCATCATCACATTTGCCTATTATTGCCTAAATGTTGCCCCCAAGTTTCTAAAAATAAAGTTGTATGAGACAGAAGTTGGATAAGGACCTTCACATTCATTAATAGAAACACTGTTGGAAAAAATTTACATTTTATGTATTTTTATTGGGATCGTTTCTTTACAGTTGAATTATGCAGTGGAGATTTGATGTAATGTCCCTTTTTTGTCCTCATCAAATTTCACTAATGAACTTCTGCTATGGTGGGTTTAAGACCAAGCCAAATTGTCTTAGTCTCAATTTTTCTAAGAAGCTGTGACTTAATTTTTTAGTTAATAACAAATGTACATGGTAGTTTTAAGTTAGCAGTTTTATTTTGTTTCAGTTATTTTTACCAGTAATATTTATTATGATGTGGGAAAAAAACTAGTTCACCTGTTTATCTTAACTAATTTATAAGATAGTTGAGACCAGTTTTCTGAGTTAGAAAATTCCTTTGGAGTGGGGAGGTAGAGACTACAACAAAGTAGAAGAATCAAAATTGTCCATGGAACAAAAATACCTCTTTTCATAGAAGGAAAACAGTGGTTACTAGATACTTTATGAGTTCAGTGACTAGGGATATAATTCTGTTGTTTCCAACATTTCAAGTATGAGAACTCCCTTATTTTTATTATTTTTTGCAATAAACATCTTTACTAGGAAAGAGGAAGGATAGCAGCTACCCACCAGCCGGCACAGCCACTCGAACGCTTTCTAGCCCGATTTTAGGGAAGATTGTTGACCAAACCCTTATTTCACTGTTGGAGAAAGATTCTTTTGCCCATTCTTTTCCATGACTATGGAAGATTCTTCTTTTCTCCTGTCAGAAGTATGTCTTCCCTTCATCTTCATAGATTGTTAGGTATATTCCGTGCCTGAAAGTTTGAAATCCAATCCTCATGGATTTTTTTGTTGCTGTTGCTGTTCATGGGGTTTGTTTGCTTGTTTGTTTGTTTTCTTGAGTCAGGGTCTCACTGTGTAGTTCAGGCTGGTGGCCTTGGACTCAGTATGTTCTAGGCTGGCCTCAAACTCACAGCAATTCTCCTGCCTCTGCCTCCCAAGTGCTAGGATTACAGGCATGCACCACTACGCCCAGCTTCATGTTTCAAAAATTTGCATACATTTGATTTTTCACAACAGTATGTACAGACATTGAGAAAGTCATGGCCATATACACGTGTGGTGTGCTATTTTTTTTTTTCCAGTCCATAGACCAGGCGTGGTGTATGTTTTAGGATTTCCTGGATATAGCATTTTTCAGCTTTCTCCTAACCCCTCTCGATCCCCCACCCCCACAGGACTTAGTACCTTCCTTTGCCAGTATCTGCCATCCCCTTAGTTGTTCTGAAGAGTTGCTTAATGAACACATAGAGTTTTAGAATATTCAGAAATATATATCTGCTCTAGGCCCTTTTCAAAAACTGGCTTGTAAAGCCTGGATTTCAACAAAAGGTAAATGGGAATTGGAGAAACCACCTCTTTCTGAAAGACCAGGACTGGGCGGAAGGGTAGGAGCGTGTCTTTCCACCAGTGCTGGCGTTGCGCCTCACTCATAGGTATTTTGCTTTGTTTCAGGTACACGCTTTTCATCGTGTTGTACCCAATGGGTGTGTCAGGAGAGTTGCTCACAATATATGCAGCTCTGCCCTTTGTCAGACAGGCTGGCCTGTATTCCATCAGTTTACCTAACAAATACAATTTCTCCTTTGACTACTATGCATTCCTAATTCTGATAATGATCTCCTACATTCCACGTAAGTAAATAGTTGTGCGTGTATTTATTTATGTCTTTAAAATTTGGCTCCACAATAACTAGAGTCAAATGTCTTTGCACTGTGTCCAAGTAAATATAAATCTGATTTACTGGGAGCGCTGGTTTTTATTGAATGCTATCAAAGGGAATTTTCTCCAGTAGTAGTAATTGAATAAAGATGAGCCCTTCTCAGTACAGCTGCCAACATGCAGCCCTTCTCTGTGTGTGGGTTTGAAATACTGAATACCAGTGTAAATTAATCTTATTTGGGGGGAAAGTACTAAATAGAAAACAAAAAAGCCATTAAAGGCCTTACCTTGATTTTATTTTCCTGTCTCTTAAGAAATGCTTATTATGGTTTGAGAGAAACATTATGAAAAGATTTTTGGCCAGGGATTTAGCTCAGTGGCACAAGCGCCTGCCTGGCAAGCGCAAGGTCCTGAGTTCAATTCCTGGTTCCAAAAAAAAAAAAAAAAAGATTTTTGCATTGTTTACTGTGTCAAAAGAGAGTTTTACTTCATTTTAAGGGACAAGTAGTTAACTAGAAACAAATAACCAGATACAAAGAGATTTTTTTCCCTGCACTTCTCATTTTCTTGCTGAGCACTGAAACTCTCTGTAGGGACAGAGTGTTCCCCTCAGGATGGTTTCCAGCTATGTGCCTGGTATTAAGTGCATCAAGGATCAGGCCTGGTGTGAGCATCCTGAGTGGCAGAGAGGAGAAGACGTGTGTGACCCTCATGTGAGATGAGTCCTTGCCACTGAGGAGGGGCGGGGGTCTGATAGTTGAGATCAGTCCTGGGGTCAGTTATCAGGGATCTTGTCAGTGATGTTTGTGTTTCTTCTTTAGCTATTTCTGCAGCCACTGTAACTGCGGATTGTATCTTAGTCACTGAAGGGTGCCGTCATCTCCCTTGAACCCCAGGTTAAGTTCAGACAGGGGTGGGTTTTTCCTTAGCCCCAGCACTGTCTGAATGAATCATCCTAACAGTCATAAGCAACATGTGTTTTGTCCCTTTGTGGAAAATTGCATTTCATGCATTATGTGGAAAAAACTACATCCAGATTCCATGTGAACATTTATCTTGGAGAAATTCTTGGACTCAATCTTGCTTTCATGATTCATTTTCCAGTCTTTTTTTTTTTTTTTTTTTTTTTTTGCATCGGGGTCTCACTATGTAGTTCAGGCTGGCCTTGAACTCACTTTGCAGCCCAGGCTGGTCTCAAACTTACAGCAGTCCTCCTGCCTTAGCCTCCTGAGTGCGGGGGTTACAGGAGTACGCCACCATTCCCTGCTCGTTTTCCAGTCTTTATTCATTATTGAGTCCTCCCCTTCAGCTGGCTGTGGTGGTGCATGCCTGTAATCCCAGCACTCTGGGAGGCTGAGCAGGAGGATCACAAGTTTGAGCCCAGCCTGCGCAACTGACTTTGCAAGACCCTGTCTGAAAATTTTTAAAAAGTAAAAATAGCTGAGGATGTAGCTCAGTGTACCAGGCACACACACAAAAAAACTTTTCCCTTGTAGTGTCAGAACATGGCGGCAGAAGGCTATCTCTTTTCAGATATAACAGGTAGTTGGTTTTGAAACAAAGGCATATATGGAAGAATATAAATATAAATATAAAATAATATATAAAATAAAAGTAGTAAAAATTAATGTAGTCTTTCACCTTTCTGACTTTGTTCCCTCAGCGTTGCATTTTCCCATCTCTGAACTGCACAGTTGCAGTTTTACCACTCCCAGAGCAGCACATGTTATCCCAGTGGCCACCACAGGGTTTATTTCCACTCAGTTTTTGCGTGACTAGGACATACATGCCAAGTTGGGAAATGGCAGTGAGGGTATCATGAATGCAGACCATAACAAGGTACTTGCGTGTTGACAGTAATCCAGAAGTCCCGACCTCAGAGTTCCTACAGGATTTCCAGTCTGGCTGGGCGTGGTAGCACATGCCTGTAATCCAGCACTTGGGAGGCTAAAGCAGGAGGCTCTTGAGTCCAAGGCCAGCCTGGGTTATAGAACAAGATCCTGTTTCAAAAAGAAAATATTTCTATTCTGTCTGAGAAGGGGGGCTTCATTCCAGGAGCAGCTCCCCAAGCAACCTGTCTGCACCTGCTAGTCTTCTTTATGCCCTGGTAGCCAACCACTGTGCCAAGCCTTCCTGCGGCCCTCCTGATGTAGTGATGGGGCTGGTCGCACACTGCAGCCCTCCGTGATGATAGGATCCCTGGAGGAAAACAGCCACCCCTGTGGGATTTTCTTTCTTGGCCTCAAGGGAAACAGGAGAGGAGAGCACAGGCCTTGGGCCAGCTGTCCTCTAGAGAGTAGGACAGGACTCTGCTCCCAACAGAGTTCAGCCTTCTTGACCTTCCTTTCTCCCTCTAGTCTCAGCCCCCTTTTAATAAGAGAACTTGGCTTACTACAGTTTAATATAATCCATTTAAAAGGCATCTTAACATCTGTAGACCAGGAAAATGGTTGGCTTTCAAATAAAGACTGAAAGACTCCCTCCAGGTCCCTGACCACCCGGCCAGGTGCAGGAAGGCAGCCCAGTCCGCCTCCCTGCTGCGGCCACCCTCGTGTCTGCTGGCACCCTGTGCTCCTGGCCTGCCAGTGGCCCTGGGTGGTTTCAGTAATCAGGTTGTTAATATCAGGACCAGATTGTACAGTTCATCCCGGCCAACTGCACATTTCTAACTTTCCAAGGCTTTGTAAGAAGAAAATGCAGAATTGGGTGAGATTGCTGTTGACATGTAGTCTTTTTACCAAATTTGGTTTTCTTTCTCCAACTTAATCTTCTGATGGGCAGTCGGCGATACACATGTACTGTATAAAGTAGCCCTTTTCTCTGTGGTTTTGATCTATTGTTACACATGTAGCTTCAACTGTGGTCCTGGAGTGTGTCCAGCCGGGGGCTTCTTAGGGTCCCTGGCGTAGTGCCTCTCCCCTTCCACTTGTGTGGCGTGCACAGCACGGAGACAGTACAATATCTGCAGGGCTCAGTGTGCATCGAAGTCCTGTTTACAGCCCCGCCCCCGCCCCCACCCCCAGCAGATCAGCAAAACTCAGCGATGGGGATAGGGACAAGAGAAAGGTCAAGAAACACTAGTGCAGGGCAGGGACCCCAAGAAGCCGGCGCTCTCCAGGTGGTCAGTGACCATAACCACACCTGACTTCCAGAGAATCTGAGGACTTGTCCCAGAGCAAAGTATTCCCAGTTGCTCTCATTCTCCAGGTGTTCCTCTCCTGAGAGGGGGAGGGAGCCACTGGGATGGCCCCCACCCCCAGCACACAACTGCCCCCCTTCTGAAATGTGTCCCGAGCTAGGAAATCGGAAGGCCAGGTGCTCCGGAGCCTCTTGTCAGGTGCAGACCTGTGTTGCGTCTCCGCAGTGCAGCCTGACGTGGTCAGCTCGTAGCCATGCCCCTGGAATTGTTTACTCCATTGTGGCTGGGTTCAGCCTGAACACATGGGTCATTCTGATGGAGACAGTATCAAGAAGTCACCACTGGAGCTGCAGAGAACAACCCAAGCATCCCTGGCCTCCCACGTACCCTTTCCCATGGTACCAAGGAACTTCTGCAGGTTGTAAAGGAATGAAAGGGTCACGTGTGCCCTGACTTGAGGCATCTGACCCTGCTGGCAGCCACAGGCCCTGGCCCTGGCTTTGAGCTGAGTCCACGGCCTACCAAATGGCTTCTAGGTGGGTACCCTTGCTCAGGCCCTCTGAACTAGCCAAGAGGTTGGAGCTGCGCTCTGTGGTTACGTTAGACACAGATACAACCAGTGAAAGATACAGCCGTGGCACGCTTGGCTCACAAAGATTGCCTTCACTAAAGTAAATCTAGCAATGTGACTGGCCCCACATTTTTAAATGATCACAATTAGCATTCCTTATGGTTTAATTATATCTTTACTTCTAGTTTTTAGATTATAGAGCTTGTCAAATTTTCTGGCTTTCACACCAGAATAGTTGTCTCACTGTTGAAGTCTATGCATAAGCTGGGTCTTCTCTGTGAATAACTTCTGGCCTGAAAATAGCTCATGGAGTGATGGTGGTGCCGCTCGGTACCCAGCGTCCTCTGCAGTTGATCTGCCAGCACCTCCTGACATCGTGAAGTACTTAGGGGGGATCCTTTAAAATGTGGCCAGCTTGGAATCCGTTTAAAAAGGAAGAAACTGTCCAGGGAGAGTTGGCAATAGGAAGTTGCCTCTCAGAAAATACAGGTTACTGTCTAAAAATGAGAGATTAGAGCCACCGGTGAGGGAGAGGAAGGAAGGGTATTGTATACCAAAGGCTCCCCCATGGGGCCACAAGTTGCCAAGCTCCCCAGTTACAGTCACTTTGGAAGGCCTGGCAGCTCCAGCTGGCCTCAGGGATACTGTTGGCATTTGAGGCTCACACTACAAGATGTTTTAGTATCCCTGGCCCCCTCCTCTAACTACTGGCTACCTGCCCCACTTATTTCCAGATATTCCCTAGGAAGGTTCTTATTTGAGAGCCGGGGCTTTGTGTTCTGTGAATCACCAAAAACAGCAGACTCTCCAGTGCCTCAGGGCCTAAGATACTGACTTCCTTTCCACCAGGGCTTTGTCTGCATCCCAGCCTGCCTTTGCTACATTGTGGCTCTTCCCTGCCTCTCAGCTGTATCATCCAAAGAGCATCCTTTCTGGGGAGTGCTTTGGAGACCCCTCCCCCTCACCCCAGCGCTGGAGTTGGCTAGATGGGGGCAGGGAGTCTGGACCCTGATCCTTACTCCATCAGTGACTTGCTGTGAGACCCCAAGCAAGTCTTTACCTTCTCTGGGGCTTGAATTTCTCCTTCTTGAAATAGGAATAATTCCATCACTAGTATTCTTCACCTGGTGCTTCTGAAATTAATCAGAATAAACATGAAGAGAATATGAATGAGTGTTAACTCGGCAGGACTGGGGATATAGCTCAGTGGTAGAGCACTTGCCTAGTATATGTGAGGCTCTGGATTCCATCCCCAGACCCACAAAAAGAGAAAAAGTTAATTTGGTGGGTCTGTGGCATCTTAATTAGGAATGGTAGTGACAACAGCCTTTGTTATACATCTTCATACCATTCGTCACCTCAGCTAAAGCAGGAGAAGCAGAGTCTTTCAGTGTCACCACCCCCACTTACACCCTGCACCTTTTCCCCAACCCTGCTTTGTTAGCTTCCTTGGTTTCTGGACAAGAAAGTAGTCAGGAAGTTGACAAGACCACAAGTTCATGTGCCTCAAGTAGAACGTGCAGTTTTAAATGATATCTTTAACCAGTTCTTTCTTTTTTTCTTTCAGTTTTCCCCCAGTTATACTTCCACATGATACACCAGAGAAGAAAGGTCCTTTCTCATACTGAAGAACACAGGAAATTTGAATAATTCTTGCTTCCTGCACCATCCTCCCAAACCAAACTTTTCAATGATCAAAAATGCTGCAGACTTTTTGAGTTCCCAGTACATTTCATAGAAAAGAATTAAGAAATATTTTTAAAATATTAAAAACAAAAACCGAAATCCAGTGTCACATGGGCCTGGGATTTTATAAAAAAAAAAAAAAAATTTTTTTTTTTTTTTTTTTTTTTTATAAAGCTGTTAACGTACAATGTCCTGACCAGTCCACCTTAGCATGCTCTTTCAACCAGAAGTCCTCAATATTTACAATGGCGCTAGAAAGGGATTTGGCTTCTGTCTCCTCGTATGTCCTTCACATATGCAATAGAGAGAGACCTATCACACTGACCGCTCGAGAGTTACATCAGTCTGAGCAAGGAGCTTGTCCCAGTGTACGCCCAGCTCGCAGCAGAGCTCGGTTCGGTCTGCAGTGTGTGTGGCGTTCCCTCCTCACAGTGCTTGACTGCATGCTGGAATCTCTGTATTTTTGAAGCGGCAAACTGTTCTCTGGAATGCTCTGAAGTTATGGCTGGGATCTAGCCCCTCATATCTAGCGAATGAATTATAAAATGTATATGCCTGTGAAGCTTTAGGGTAGTGCCCTTAAACAGAAAAAACTAGAACCCTTTTGTTTCTTTCCAATTGAGTCATTATTGCCTGCCACTGAGAAACATGCTTGAGTTTAATCAGTTTGTGCATAGTGTAAAGAACCTACCTTAACCTGGAGCTTGGCTTCAACCGTGTTTTAACAAGTGACAGTTCTCTGAGAGGTAAAGCTCAGTAGCTGGTGAGTGACAAGTACCTTTCATGAGACTTTCTCAGAGCACTTCTGAGTAATGTGTTTGCCAATAGCTGTTCTCATTTATGGTCTCCAAGCCCATCTTGTCACATAGGAGCAGGGAATCTTATTTTAAGTAGAAGGAAGCTGTCGATTTTAAAATGTCTGGAAAAACATTAAGGAATGGCTTTATACATTGATTTTGTTTTTCAAGTTTATTCACGCTTCTGTTTACTTCTCCTGATAATGGCCGTGTGTTCATTCCCACTGAGTGTGAAGAGGCAGTGCGTGTTCTGGATGGACAGCTGAGTAAAAGCAGCATTGTCCCGGCGTGTTGGAGCAGCCATGAAATTATTTGGTCCCATGGACATTGTCTAGTTAACATCACATCTTCATACCATTTAACTGGGCATCTCAGCTGTGCACATAAAGCCCTTCGAGAAGGGGTCGGGTGAAAATGCGCAGTCTGAGTTGAGATGTGCACTCAGTCGCACAGATGCACACAGTATCTTCTTCGTGCAGCCTTTCCCCGACCTTTAAGACTTTAAAAGTCACTTACTGAGTAATTTAAAATACAATTGTTAATAGCAGAAGAATGTCATAAATGAAAAATAAATTTTAAAATGCATATTTTCACAGGAACTTGAAAATCTAATCCAAGCAGCTGTATAATAAATTTATTTTTTAACAACATTAAAATTCTGCTTCTTCAAGTCGGCACTGCTGGGTGTGCTGAGATTAGAATCTCTCTTGTATTTGATAGAGTGAGAGAGATGATTTTTCATCTTCTTATCCCTTTTTATTCTTCCAGAATGTATTTCTACTATGAAACAGAATCGTCATCAGTTATATTAGCCTTATTACTTTATTTGGTTAAGATTTTTTTCAGTTTTTGGAATTGTAGAAAGTGGGATGAAAAATGCAGATTTTCCAGGATTGGGGGACTGCAAGTTTTATTCAGGCGTCTTTATTGTAATTAGTCACTACTTCTGAAAAAACATTCTGTTGCAAAACAGCATATTGCATTGAATTGAACTTTGGCAGTGAGAACGCAGCAAACCACTCCCTTTTCAAGAAGAGTCTCAACCCGAATATGCTTTTTTACATTAACATTTAAAATACAGCAGATGAGTAAGGCATGTCACCGTGTCCTTTGGGAACCTTCTCAGTCACTGTTATTTTTCCTTCAGTCTCTAACATGAATTTCTCCTTTGAAGCAGTGGTGTTCTATAAGCTGAGAATATCCCACCCCACCAAAGGTCACATCTGAGTATAAAGCATGAATGAGGAAGGCGATGTTCAGTGGGGTTTTGTCAGACTCGGGTTGCCTTGTGGGGCACAGACACCCTCTCCCAGCACCCACTCGATGCATGTTTCAGATCCCCCAGGGGACCATCCGCTGACAGGGGGACTTCTCTGAGGTGCACAGCAGTGCCTTGTAGATACAAGCTGCTAATCTGCATCTTGCTGTGCCATTTGCTGAGGTCGGGACCGCTCATTCCTCATGTCCCCTTCATGATCAAAAGCCCCATGGAGATGTAGTAATGGAATAAAGCGCTGACTTCCCAGGTAGGAACCTTCCTCGGGAGCGGACTTCAGCAAGGAAGATAGCTAGAGAGGCAAATGAAGAGATTATGCCCTCACTTTTCACTTCTTGTGTTGGTTATTCATGTCTAATAAAAGGCTGGCATTGATGTGGTCCAACCTGCAAACTGTTTTCAATTCTGAGTTTCTGATAAACCACTGTAAAACAAATTAATTACACACTGCTCCTTTGAAATTTGGGTAAAAAAAAAAATTAGACAACCATATAGAGAGTCCTTTTTGTATTTTTTCTATGTTGTGAAAACCAAAATTGTAATTTTATAAGTCTTTGATTCACTAAAGTTATATAATTTAAATGTATTTTTTGTATATTTAGAAATAAGGAATTCAAAGACTATGCTTAACTTTCTATGCATGCATTTGGAAGCTGTTTCTACCTGATAATGTAGTCATAAGTTATATTCATAAAATACTGACTTGTGTTGCATTTCAAAATAAACTGGTGTGTGCTCTGCCTGGACTTGGCCTGAATGCACCATTGCAGGAATGTGGAAGGGTTTCGGTTCTCCAGCTTTTTCTTTGACAATTTTTAAATCTATTTCTGCTATTAATGGTTCTTCTATTCCAGGAAAAATAGATTTTATTAAGAGGTTTCCAGAAAGTCATTCTTCCCCGCCAGTCAGTGTTCAAGTTTACCAAGCCAGTCTGCAGCCTGCCTGCAGAGGGTAAAAGGGCCCGAGAAATCCAGGAAGTTGGTCAGCAAAACATCTCAAGCCCTTGTTTTAGAGGGGTGTTTTGGGCTTGGGGTGATTTTAGTGTAATTTATCTAAGTTGAATGGAGGCTACTGTGGCCCTGCAGTGTGCGTCACACATGAGAACAAGACGCGGTAAAGTTCAAGTCCCTCATCCCAAACATGCTCCCAGATCCAGAACATCCTAGGAGCTGCTTCACACGCTGTCACGCCTGCTGGAAGACGCGACAGAAGGACCAACAGGGTCGCTCCTAACCCTCCAGCTCCAGAGCACCGGGCTTTTCCTCACTGTGTGGGTGTGTGCTGGTGAATGCAGCAGTACCGTGCTCCCACTTGAGTCCACTGTGGCTTTCCAAGTTCAGTGTCCCCGTGCCCAAGTGGGTGGTCTTGTCCCAAAGAGGAATATCTAAAGGGGTGTTCTCAGCACAGCTGTTAGACCACCCTCTTCTCCAGAATCCACTCTGTCTTAAGGTGGGCTCTTCATTATGAAAAGAGAAAAGAGATTATCGTAAGTGAAACTGAGGCACAGATTGTGAAGTTCATAGTCAAGGCTACCCAGGAAATACAACCTTTACAATCTTAGGGTTCTAATGGGAAGCCAAGGCCCTCTGATTCGTCCTTGTCCTGTATTGCGGCAGTTATGTGTACCAGGTTAACAGAAGCCTTCGCCTGGAGGCGTCGCCACTGGTATAATTAGGAGACCTAATGTTACACACAACATTCCAAAAATACTGCTGTGTTGTTCTGTTCCCTTTAACAAGAATGAAAACTAGCTTTGCAATTCCTCATGTTATTAAAAAAAAAAAAAAAATCCCAGCCTCACAAATAGCCTGGCTCATTGTCATACTGTTTAGTGGTGAAGAAACTGTTCTAAGCAACTATTACCAAAAATAGCCATACCTATTAACATTCCCCTGCCTGCAAGCCAGAGCAGGGTTTGAAAGAGCTGGGCAGCTTTTTTACTAACACTCTCTTTTAAACAAAATGTGAGGGACTATGTGCTTTTTTTGCCCTCTGAGTGGGCTGGGGTGGAGCTCGCCTAGCATGCATGAGGTTCCTGGGTTCTGTCCCCAACACCACAGAAAGGAGAAAGGTCACTTAGAGGCACACCTCGGTGACCTGTCGCGGGGGCTAGCATACGCAAGACCCTGGGTTCAACCGCCAGTATCACGAAATAATAATCTCATTAATGAGAAAAATTAAAATGTGAGAGGCTGTATTTAAGCATTTAGTGCCCATTTCAGAAATCCCTTTACGCTGGGAATCGCGTTTTCCGTTCCGTGATTCCAGAGCACGGACACCTAGGAAGGGGGCGCGTCACACCTGTCTCGGGCTTGGGTGCGTGCGGTCCAGCCCCGCCCTCGGTTGAAGCCCGGCGCCATTTCCGCCTCCGTGTTGCTGTAGCCGGCCTCTCCCGCTGGGGGGCAGCACCTCACAGGCGATCCGGGCTCCAGGAGCCGAAGGCGTTTGCAAAACAACTTCGGCCCAAGGATGCAGGGCAGAAAGGAGCACTGATGAAAATTAGTCACGCATCTTCATTGTCCATATAAAGCAAAGACAAGTTTTCGAGCACGTTCTGAAAGAGTACTGGAAATAACACTTTTTTGAGAGCAAAGAACCCAGCTTGGGTGTGTGCTTTGAGGCTCGGTCTTTTCTGGCTGTTGTCCCCATGGCCAACTAAAGTTTGAAAAGCCAGCAGCTTCGGAGCTGGCTCCCGAAGCAGGTGTTAGCTCTCCTCTTTAGTGCACAGCCTGCTTGTTAATGTTTGAAATGTCCAGGGAGGTCAGTTCCCACTCTTACTGTGTCTCTGGATATTTTTGGAGGGTGGCCTGGGCCATGAGAAAATGTCAGGCCACCTTATAAGGCCGTGTCTGGTCCCAAGAATGCCTGTCTGCAGCGTGTTCCGTACACTCTGGACTTGAGTTCACTTGACTCTTGGACTGTGGGTTTTCTCACAGATTCAGACTGCTTCTATTCATGCCGTGGGTTGTTCTCACTCTGACAGAGGTCTTCGTGGAGGGACAGCTGTTTGAATGGTGACTGTACTGAACACACCAGCTAGATAACCAAACTATGTCCATCAACCACAATGGCTCTGAGTGAGGATGGGAGTATGGGTAGGGTAGGAAGAAGGGGCTGTGGTTTTAAACACAGAAACAAAATTAGCTTTTTCTCCTAAACATTGCATCCTTTTCTGTTTTCACTGAGCTACATCCCCAGTCCTTTTTTTTTTTTTTTTTTTAAGACAGGATCTTGCTAAGTCACTACATTACCCAGGCTGGACTGGAACTTGCCATCCTCCTGCCTTAGCCTCCCAGAGTGCTGGAATTATAGGCGTGAACCACCACTCTGGACTTGATTCACTCTTTTTGTAACCAAATACAGTTTGAACATCCAAGAGAAGTGGTGCTGTGTGTGACTTTCCAAACTTATTGTTCACATTTATCCTTGAAACATCTTCAGAGCTAAGGCTCTCGGAACACACCTTGACAAACTCTAACTGTTGGTGGCAGCCTGCCCCATCCGGGAATGTTGACCCATCCAGGGGGAAATCCAGATGGGGAGCCCGATGGAATCTAGAAAGAGTGCTCCTCATTTCTGCTTTGTTGTTTCTAAGGGTCTTGTGAGGTTTTTTAAAAATGTAAACCACCATCATCAAATAAGTAAATGTAAAATATAATGGTAAGAACCCAGATGTCAGTAGCCCTGGACCAAGCCTGCCTCTTGCTGCTTTCCCGATGTAGAAGGTGTCCAGCCATGGATGCGAACTGTCTGTCTCTCCACGCAGACCAGGCTGGGACCAGCAGACCTACTGGGCCACAAATACTTCAAGCTCGGGCCCCCAGGCCTCACCCCTGTGGCTGCCTGTCTGGCATACTGCCTGAGAGTCCCCTTAAGTTCCATTCTCCTGAAATCTCCAACTTATTCTTTTTTTTTTTTTTTTTTTTTTGGTGGGTACCGGGGGTCAAACTCAGGACCTCGTGCTTGCCAGCAGGCGCCCATGCCACTGAGCGATATCACCGGCTCTTTTTTCCTTTGTATGTGGGTACCGGGAGTCGAACTCAGGACCTCGCGCTTGCCAGGCAGGTGCTTATGCTGCTGAGCTATCTCACTGGCCCCCTCCAACTTACTCTTAATGCAGGATAGTATCCCCAATTTCACAGAAAAAGCAGCCATCAGACAAAACTTGCTTGTCCTGGGCTCACCTTTCCCTCCATTAGTTACCTCTTCAGGCAAATCTAATCCCTACCTTGAGCTCTAGATGTTTCTGTCCTGCCCTTCCCCAGGACCTCACTCTGTCATCCACTTCGCTCTCTCGGTACTTCCTCTTCGCCAGCTCTTCTGGCCTTGACCTTGACCCCATGTCCTCCACTCCTTCCCCTCCTCCTGTCCTCAGGAAGAGCAGACTACAAGCTCTTACCTGTTTTCCACCTGCCTCTGCCTCCCTCCACAGCCTGGGTCTTCCTACCTCACCGCTGACACACACACACACAGCAGCTCTACTCAAGATCACTAGTGACCTTATTATGAAATCTAGTGCATACTTTGAGTCCTTTTCATGGTTAAAATACAGGTGCAGTCTTTCTGGAATTAGAAATGAATGGAGTGGTGACACATGCCTATAAACCCAGCATTCGGGAGGCTGAGGCAAGAGGATCACTGGGAGTTTGAAGCCAGCCTGGGCTACATAGTGAAAGCTTGTCTCAAAAAAGAAAGAAAAAGAAAAAGAAAGAAAGAGAAAAAGAAAAGAAAAAAAGAAAGAGAGAGAATGAAAGAAAGTAGACTGGTGGCCCAGCAATGCCTATTCCTGGCCCAGAACTCTCATTTCTCCTCCATGCATCCCTAGTGAAAGTATATGCAAAGAATTAATGGAAAACAAGCAAAAAGTGTTATGTTAACTGCCTTGAGTATCAGGATAGAGTTCTGGTAGGCTGGGAAGAACTCTAGAACATTTCTGCTTCCTAAAGTAGTGAGAGGTAGGAGCTAAAACTAAAGGAAATTATGAGGCTTGCTCAACTCATCTCCCTCCCCACTCATCTACCCCATCCCATTGTCTCCATGCCAGCACCTAGGTCTCAGCCACCGTGATGGGAGATAGGCTGATGGAATATGCCACTGGCTCCAGGAAAGAAACACAGATGGATGCACTCTTGGCACAGGCTGGCCTCGGCTGGTGGAGGCCTAAGCTAGGAAGGACAGGGGAGCATCCAAGGAGAGAAAGCAGCTCCGACTGCTCTCACCACTTAGGACCAGAAGAGATGAAGAGAGGCCACACCCATGTACACCAGCCTTTCAGTGATGCCCATCAACTCCACCCACTCCCACCAGCAAATACAGCTCCATCAGAATCTCGAGACGAAACTTTAAGATCGCCATTCCTCCTGCTTGAGGAAGAGCAAAGATGGATGGGGGAGTGAAGAGGAACCTTGGAACCCTTCCCAGGAAGCCAACATCTTTCCTTCCCATCAGCCACCTCTTTCTTGATGTGTTGTTTTCTCTCATTGCCTCCTCTTTCTGTTTTCTCCCACCTCCTCGGCCAGCCTTTCTCATTGTCCTCTGCCTGTCTTCTTACTAGAGGTTCTCAAATTTGCATGTGCAGTGAGAATCATCCACAGTGCTTATTAACAGTCAGAGTCCTGGGCTTTCCACAGGCCTACAGAATGGGAAATGCTGGAGATAGAGCTTTGGGCTCTGTTTCTAGACAGTCCTCATGGGTGCTCCTAATGCAGAGGCTCAGAGAGCAGTTTTAAAATGTATTGCCTTACCAGGCTTGGTGGCACGTGCCTGCAATCCCACCACTCTGGGAGGCTGAGGCAGGAGGATTGCAAGTCCAAGCCCACCCTGGGCAACTTAGTGACTTAGGGAGACCCTGTCTCGGACACAAAATCTTAAAAAAGAATGGACAGAAACAAGGCAGGAAGATTGGCTTTAGGGCTCCCAGTCCTGAGAGTTCACTTAAGCTTTTCTTTTCACTTCAAGCCCAAGGCCTCTGACCAGCAATCTCCAGAGCAGATCTGACCTATGAATATGTCCTGTTGGGCCCTTGGGGAGTTTTCTTTTATATTAAATCAGTTGCCAATATCTTAAAGTTGAGAGATGTCAGCCATCTAAGATAAATCAGAAGGAGAGGCAGCAGGAACCACACTCCCATCTGTCAGGCCTTGGTGACAACTCAGGAGGGCTGCACACATCAGGCTGAGTGCTAGGAAAGGAACCATGCTCAGGCCCAGTGCACCTGTCCAGAGACTCCAGGCACTGAAGCGGAGCTGGACCCGAGGCACAGGCTCCCTGGGCTTTGTGCTGTCTCCAGGCTAATGACTCGGCCTCTGCATGAAGCCCATGTCTGCCAGGGCTCTCCAGCCACCTCCGCAGGGACCGTAAGGACCCTGGGCCCAGCCCAATCTCAGTGAAACTCCATCCTCTCCTCCCCTCCCCTGCCATGAATCCCCCTCCTTCCTCTGCGCTCCTCAGCTCTGCCCAGACCCTATCTGCCAGCCACTCAGTCCAACAGCCCAGGGGCTGTCTTTCCTTTCCCACGCCCTCATCGCATTGCGATCAGTCGCGAAACCCTGTCGATTCCATCTCCTGAGGACCGACTGAGTCTCTCTCCCTCCCTCCTCCACTGGCTCCTCTCCTGCCCAGCCACATCTCTGGGCAGAAAGGCAGCAGAGGCCTCCTCCCTGGCCTCCTGGCCACCGCCATGCCCCACCAGTCTCTGTCAGCCACCAGACAGCTTTCAACACAGGCGGTGTTGGGCTGCTCCCGTTTACAATCCTGCAGTGACTCTGCTGCTCTTGGGGTGAAGTCCAGATGCCTGAACACGACCCAGGGACCTTCCTCGGCCTGTGCCTGCTCGTGTCTTGGCCACTCTGCTGTTCCTGCTCTGAAAGCCCAGCAGGTGGTCAGGCACTTGGTTCTCCCCACCTGGGCTTTGCCACTGCTAGCCCCTTGCTGTCTTCAGCGTGGTTGTGTCCTCGCCTCCGTGAAGTCCCTGCCCGAGGCCTGAGATGGGCCCTGGCACTCCTCCTAGATGCCCCCGCAGTGCCAGGGTTGCCAGGGAAAAGCAATAAACAGGAAGCCCAGTTAAATTCGAACTGCAGATGAACAGTGAAGAATGCGCAAACATGTCTTGCACAGAGTTCAATGCTTGGCTAGATTATCCTGTGACCATGCCTGTGTCCCCCACCACACTCCTCATCACCAGCCTTCCTCACCTGTTTGCGGGTTCACACCGAGCTCCTGAGGGAGAACTCTTGCAGGCGGGTGTATGACCTGTGTGTTTCAACACCAGCAGGCCCTGGGATTGGATAATTACCAGCTAATGCCTAAACTGGGTTGTTTCAGGTACTAGGTTCTAGCAAGTAATTTAGAAAGGCAATTCGTTAGGAAGCAGGGCCAGGTAAGGCCTCTTGGAGGAGTGAGGGAGGCAGGACTTGAACCAGATCCTACAGACCCCAAAGCCCACAATCCTTTCCCTCCCCATGCTATCTCCCTACTCCCTAGGCACAGGTGGGCACTGCGGTCGAAGCCCACCAAGGCAGCCTCTTACAGGTCATGAAACCAGGTGTAGTCCCAGTTGCTCAGAAGGCTGAGGCAGGAAGATCACCTGAGCCCTGGAATTTGAGGCCAACCTGGGCAACACAGACTCTCTTTCAAAAACAAACAAACAAAAAACACCCCCTCCCCATAAAACCAAACAAATCTCATGGAAGCTGGCTCCTGAGAGACCTGTGGTCATCCCTCAGCCGCTTGAACCAAGCTCCCCAAGAAGCACAGCAGATGCGGTAGGAGATCAGGGACCTGGAAGGCGCTACCTCTGGGTACCAGGCAATAGCCGCTACACGGCTGCCTCCAGTCTGTGCACTTTCCTTAGACTCAGCTTTTTCCTCAGGCGCTTGTCATTAGCAAAGCTGCTGACAGTGGGAGTCTGCTTAGAAGATTCTGGAAGGCCTGAAGGTTGCTCATCCGTTGCAGCCCAGGTGCAGAAATGCCTCCCCGGGCCAGGCAGGGCACCCCAGGGGCAGGGCAGGTGCCCATGCGCCAGGCAGATGAGGGCGCAGCTGAAAGGTGCGTTTTTTTTGTCTCATCTCCGACTCTTCTCCCTGATGGCTCCTCTAGGCCTCACAGCAGCCCTGAGTACAGCCTGTAAGAGGCCTGGCTACTTTACCTCAGGCACAGTCAGGAGAGACAGCAGCTCTGCTGGCTCCATGGACAGCTGTCACTGTTGCCTCTTGCCCCCCAACCCCCATCATACACGAGGGAACCATGACCTATCAGAGCTGGCATCATCACTTCCAGCTTATACACCAGGGAGGGAAAAGGTTGTGGCTGGTCAGTGGAAGAACTGGGACCACTCCTCACCCCTATCCCACAGCCTGTGGGACAATGCGTAGGACACTTCTGGGGGCTCCAATGAGAGGATTTCCTACTCCTTTGGGGACCTGAGCTTCCGGCAAGGAAAGCAGAGCCACAGCTGCCTGCCTGTAGTTTCTGGGGTGCTCTTTCATGGAGGTGATAGAACCAGGGAGACCCTCCATCCCCTGGGGAGGAGGTTGTGGACAGTGCCCACAGCTGGAAGTCTGGAGGATACAAGCAGGGGGCTCTGTTCCAGTGGCCTTGAGAGGACCAGGGGCAACAGGAAGACGACATTTGCCACAGGCAGGAGCAGACCCCACTAGAGGCCCCAGCCTGTGAGGGTTCCCTGAATTCTTGCAGGGTTTCACCCAGAAACCCGAGTCTGTGTCAGCCCTTATCCACCGTCGCCATCGGAGAGGTGTGGTGTGGGATGCAGCCCACGGAGAAGGAATCCAAGGCCTTGCCCAGCCTCTTGCCAGAAATTGCAGTTCCAGACTGGGCAGCTGTTTGGCTTGGCTGGTATATTTAGAAAAGTCAGGCTCTGGTCTCTCCCTGTGCCCTCACGAAGTGCGAACTGCACCCATCACATGGAAATGTGATTCACTTCTCAGCAGCAGGCTGAGCTGCTTCCCTCCGCCTCCAAGCATGGCTCCCTCTCTGCCTCCTGCAGCCCTCTGGGCACCCAAATCCTCACACTCCTCCCCATCTCCTCTGTGTGGAGCTGGGAACCCTGGCCGTGCCGAGTGGGCGGACAGCTGGTAGGAGGTGTCTGTGGCCAACGGCAAAATGTCCCTTATGTGTTTGGGGGCAGCAGTGCATTGGTCCTGGCCTGTTTCCTTACTCTCTGAAAATCTAGATTCTTTCCTCTCAGCACCCTTAGTCCCAATCCCCCACCCTGACACACACACACACACACACACACACACACACACACATACACACACCCTCATGTACCCAAGGGTGATAAAGCAGAGGGTACCTGCTGGCAGCTTGTAGTATTTTTATTTTTATTTTTTCTAAGATGACTTTTAAATTTGTTTTGGTTACTGGCATTTTAAAATTAAGAGAGTCTACATTTTAAAAAATTAATTTCCTGCTTCTCTTGAAAAAAAAAAAATGTATTGCTCCAGCAACCCTGGGCACTAAACCTTCGTGCCTTGGCACACCTGCAGGGACTGGGTGGAGGCTGCTTCGCTTTGACGGGAGGGTTCCAGGTCACCCCACCAGGCTTAGAGTGACAGCCCCACATGTCTGGGCCTTCTATTGCTGCAGGTGTGGAGCAGGTACACAGCGGGGGGCGCAGGGATACCAGGTATGGCCTGAGTTCTTCCTCCCCTCTCAGGTTCTCCTTCTGTGCGCCTCGGTCTCTGCATTTATCTCCCTTCCTCTTCCTCTCACACCCCTCTCTATGGCCTATATTATCGCTTGTGAGCTTCTATTTTTGCCCAGCACCAACCTCTCCAAACCCTGCCTGGTGCCTTGGAGACAGAGCAGCCTGATGTTTTGGAGTGGGGCCTGAGTTTGATTCCCACTCCTTTTCTGCCTTCCCCACTTTCCTAGTCCCCTTGGACATATAAAACAGGGACAAAATAATACTGCCATGTGCAGGGCTGCAAGAGGACTGTGAGCTGATACCCAGCTCCTCAGTGGCCGAAGCAGCACATTTGCTTCAGGGACGAACAGAGCAGAGGCCCTGGCCTCCCACCTAGGCCCTGTAGGAAGCTCTGCCCTTTGACGCTCCAGGTCCCAGGAAACGGCGTACATGCATGCATGCCTCTGCATGTGTGCGTGTGTGTGCACGCGTGCACACGTGTGCACACAGCAGTCCCCCAGGGTTCCAAGGGTGGCAGTACCTCCAACCCTTGAAGGCAAAACCCCCTCAATTGACAAGGCTCATGGAGCCAATAGACACTCATCAGGGGCACCAGGAGGTGGGTGAAAAGCCAGGACCTCTGTCTGGCTGTGCTTTCCCCTCCTTCCCTCAGTTCTCACAGCTGGCGTCTGCCCCAGCCCAGGGCCTAAGGCACACACACCCCAGGACTTCCCACCCAGCCTGGGGGTGTAGGAAGTACATCAAGAGGAGAGTTCTGGTTACGCTGGATCCCAGGACCAGAAGTGATAGATGGCAACCTGCTGTCCTCCCACCAGGCTGCACCTGAGACCTTGCTACAGCACCCCCCATATTCTCTGCTCCCTGCCATTCCCTGGGTCCCCATTTCCTCTTTTGAGCAGTGATGGGGGACTTATCAGGCAATCTCTGGCCTGAGATTCAGTTGGGAGGAGAGGAGGAACTGTGTTCTGAGTGGTGCAAGCATAGCTTTGAGAATGATTATGGGTTATCAAGCCGCACAGGCAGGAGTAAGAGCCAACCGTCTGTAATAAAAGGTGGGAATCCAGGGCCGGTGAGATGGCTCAGTGGCATAAGCACCTGCCTGGCAAGCGCAAGGACCCGAGTTCGACTCCCAGAACCCACATACGAAAAAGGGGCCGGTGATATCGCTCAGCGGCACAGGCGCCTGCTGGTGCACGAGGTCCTGAGGTTGACCCCCGGTACCCACAAAAAAAAAAAAAAAAGGTGGGAATCCAGACAGCCGAGCTGAGGCTTTCGGTGTGAGAGAAAGTCCTGGAACAGAAGTGATTTGTTTTGTGCTATGTCCCCCAAACTCTGCCCAGACATCATCAGGGTAGGATATTCCTTGTATTATGATGACAGTATTTCCTGAGGACCCAGGAAAATGGAAACCTCCCTAGGCCAAAGCCTCTCTTCCCTTGAGGGTGCCGGAAGAGTTGGCACAGATGGTCCTGGGCAATGGGAGGTAAAGGAGTGTCACCATCAGTACCCAGCAAGCTGGGTAGGAGTTGGACAGGGCTCCAGGTCCAAGGGCCCCTCTCATCTCCCACCCCAAGCCTACACTGGAAGCTTACCACTGGCCTGAGAAGGCCTGAAGCCGAGGAACTGGAGAGCTGGGAGTGTCCCAGACAGATGGAAAGAGAGGAGTCCGAGAAAGGCGCGTGGCCTCTGCCTCCCAGGAAGGGCCCTGGCCAGCTCACTGAGCTCGCCGTGTGGTCAGAAGAAAGTACAGAGAGCCTCTCCCATGAGCCTGGGCTCCAAACACGGAGCGACTGCTCCACGGCTGCCCCCACGTGCAGATGCACCTGCGCCCTAAGAGCACCTAACGCTGCCGAGCGCTGACTGTGCCAAGCCCCGTTCCTACACCACAAACACTAACTCGCCTCCTTCTCCCAGCTCTTCCACAGTCAACACCACTAGACTCCCCCTTTACCGAGGAGGAAACGGAGGCACAGGGGGGCTGAATAACTGGCCCCAGGCACCCAGCAGTGAGGGGCTGAGCCAGTGGAGCTCCAGAACCTGAACCCTTTGTGTCTGAACTGATTACATTGCCTTCGCTTCAGCTCCAGGCCACCGGGCACCCTGAGGTGAGCACCCAGCTCCATCTTGCTGTCTTGAGTCATCTCAAGCTGCACTGGTCACTGACGACACAGCTCAAACAACGCTGACCACAGGCCAATGCCGGCAGTGTGCACATCATGCTGCACCCTCTCGACTTCAGGCTAATCTCCAGACCATGCAGAGAAAGTGAAGTCTCCAGCCGTGAGGAGTGGCACACACTGTAATCCCAGCACCCTGAGGCTGAGGCAGGAGGACTGCAGTTCAAGTCATCCTGGGCAATTTAGCAACTTAACAAGACCCTGTGTCAAAACAAAAAATGAAAAAGGGCTGGGGACGTAGCTTAGTGCGAAGGCCCTGGGTTCAATGCCCAGTACTGAACATAAAGAAATAGAAGAGAAAAAGCTGACAATCCCATGTCTTTCTTTCCTGTTTTGCCATCCTTCTCAGTCCTGGCCAAAGGATGTCACTCTTCTGTACCTGCAGTTTGGGTCCCCTGCCCTTGGGCCTGTCCGGCCCCTTTAGCCCCACACTCAGAGGCACTGACACCAGCCCTACACTCATAAAAAGAACATTCTCAGCACCAGCTCAGAACGCACATTGCTTTCTTGCAAGAAATTTAGTTCCCTGGATGGGGAAGGTGTGGCAGGCAGGGCTGGGGGCCAGCGGACTGGAGTGCAAGGGGAAGCCCGCTTGGATCCGCCTCTTCGGGAGTCCCGCCCTCCTCAGCCCTGTGCAGCCCTGGGCTGGGCGGACACCTGCCACAACGTGCAAGTAATGCCTAGCAAGCAGTTGGGGAGCTGGGGCCCAGGGAAAACCGACCTGATTTCCTGTCTACAAGCCTCCCCAAACCTTGCTTCCCTCATCCTTGGGGTCCCCAGCCTTGGTCGCCATCCTCGTCTGCCATCATAGCTCCAAGTCCTTCTGCTGGAGAAAGACTGGACTTCCCTGGAGACACAAGCCAGGGGCCAGGCCTCTCTGAGAATCAGGGAAAAGGAGCAAAAACACAAAAGCACAATGGAGACCAGACTTGTTCCCCTTCAGCCCCCAAGAAAGCTCTGCCCGCCCCATGAGCAGCCCTGTCTACCTGTGTGGCCCAGTGACCTGGGGATCTGGAGTCCTCCAGACAGGACAGGCAGCAGAGAAGCAATGAGACCACTTGCCGTGGTTGAAGTGTGTCCCCTCAAAGGTGTGCGTGGTGGAAACTCAGCTTCTGAAAGTGGTTTAGAGAGAGCAGTTGAATCTCGGGGTGGAACCCTTGCCCGCAAATTAAGGCCCTTCCCTCCTTTCCCATGTGCCCTTCTGCTCTCCGTCATGAGTTGAGGCAGCACAAGGCCTTCATCAGGAGCCAAGCGGATGCCAGCACCATGTTCTTAGACTTCCAAGCTGCCAGAAGTGAGCGCCAAATAATCCTCTATTCCCTATCAGTAATTCTCAGGTATTTCTGTGACAGCAATAGAAAATGGACTCAGACACCCCACCTGAGCAAGTGCCCACCAGACTTCCCTCGCTATAAGCACTGTCTTGCTCCCACCTAAGCAGCTCCTGGTGGCTCTAGGTTTCCTCCATTTATGGCAGTAACTCTCCCATCTCGCCTATCTTCCCATGGCCATCTCTCCATGTCTCTGGGGCTTAAATCTTCCTCTGCCTGCTTTTCTTTCTCACAGGAATGCCAGTCACTGGATTTAGGATCACTCTCAATCCAAAATGATTTCATCTAGAAATGAGACGGTAGTCTCATTATAAGGTTTTAAGATGTTAAAATAAAATCTTAATCCTTAATTATATTTACAGACCCAATTTCCAAATACAGTAGTCCCCTGTTATCTGTCCTGTAGGGACATGTTTCAATAGCCCAAGTGGGTGCCTGAAACCATGGATAGTTCCCACAGTTTCTGTGATTTTTTTTCCTATAGCTGCATACCTGTAAGAAAATTCATAAATTAGACACAGTAAGAGGTTAAAAAATGTAACTAATAATAAACTAAAGCAACTATAACAATATACTGCAATAAAATTGCCAGTATTACTAATTGTGTGCTCTGGAGCCATTGGTAGGTAAAATCCTATGGAACCTCAGAAGGCATTCTGATAATCAGAATATCTACTAAGTGATTAATGGGAAGGTAGTGCATACACGGCAGATACACTGGACAAACGGATGAGTCATGTCCTGGGCAGGACAGAACAAGAAAGTGCAAGATTTCATCAGGCTACTCACAACAGTGTGCGATTTAAAACTTTCAATTGTTTATTTGTGCCATTTTCTTTTTTTTTTTTTTTTTTTTTTTTTTTTTGGGTACCGGGGGGACGACCTCAGGACCTCGCGCACCAACAGGCACCCGTGCCGCTGAGCGATATCACCGGCCCTTGCCATTTTCTTTTTAATATTTTTGGTTCATGATTGACCACAGGTGACTAAAACTAGGGAAAGTGAAATGGCTGGTAAGGGGAGGCCCTGTAAATTCACATTCCCAAGTTTTGGAGGTTAGGACCTGGCAATATTTCCTGGGGACACATCAGAGATGGGGGGCACACATCAGATTCCACTACCTTCAGTTGATTCCTCTACAAAATTGGGACCGTAATCCCAGCCTTGCAATATTGTGAAGATTACATGGATTACTACACATAGCCCAGTACATAGTAAGCTCTCAGTACCTCTTAGCTGTCACGATAGTTCCTCTCCCACCTGCCCTGCTAACTTCACCTTTCCAGATGCAGCTTGATGAAGACTGCTCTGAGCTACCTGCCCAAACCCTCGCTTCTCGCCCAAGTAAAGCAAGTTGTCTGCGCATCTGCTTCCGTGGCCTTTGTAGGATATGTAGCATGCCCTTCTGGCATTTTCTTAAGGTATAGCAAGGCTGGGTTCCTCTGCCAGCCTATTGGCTCCTTTAGATCAACAACTGGCTCTTCATTCATCTCTTTTAAAAAAAAAAATTGGTCATGGGCAATAATATGTACATAGAGATATCGTGGAGCAAAAATATTTCACCCTGACAAACCCAAATATTTCAGCGTTTCCATCTGACAGTTTAGCTGGTCTCCTTTACCTCTGTCTTTCCAGCACCGGCTACATGGTAGGGACACAAATATTAACTGATACATTGAAAGAGGAGACAGCCTGAAGGTCAAGGCAGAATTGAAATACAGCTGAATGCACCGTCAAGGACTCCTCGCTAGAGGGAACGGGGCAGGGCCTGGGGCTGACAGGAGGATGATGGGAAGGCCCTGAGATACACTGGGGTACAACAGTGTCTGTGCCTTTGTCTTTGTGGCCTGCTTGCTCTCCGTGATCAATTACCATGCAGCATAATAATATTTTTATAATTACATGGCAGATTAATTCTGTTATTAGCTTGATTTGATTACATTTGACTCTTTACCACCCCAAAACAAGAACCAAAAAGCAAAAGCATGGCAGTCCCACAGCCAGCCTCTGCTTTCGCGGTTGGAGAAAGTAGATGGATCTCTGGCCTGGCCTCCACCAGGGAAGCCCATCCCCTGACCAGAGTGGCCCTCGTGGCTGCCGCTCTCAAGAACCATTCCATTCTGAGCATTTGCCGTGCTGAGCTAAATGCCGCATCTCCTCGCACACAATAACCCTGCTGATACCTACTTATCATGCACGCTCTTTGTTGACCTCTGAATGCCTCACACTGTCATTCCTACAGTTTCCTGGGCAGGGGCCGGGGATGTGGCTCAGTGGTGTAGCGCCTGCCTGGCAAGCGCAAGGTCCTGAGTTCGATTCCCAGTACCAAAAAAAAAAAAAAAAAAAGAAGAAGAAAAATTTCCTCGGCAGAGGGAGGAGTCATCTGGTTCCTAAACTGGGAGATGCTGGAATGACTGGGAGCCCACGCCAGACTCAGTTCACTCTGGTGACCCTCTTGTCCCCACCACACCAGTGGCATGGCCGTTACCCCACCCGTTCTTCACCCCCACCTTCCTTGTGCCCTCTTGCGTTCTGTCCCTTGGTTTCTGGTTTCTACACTGACGAGTGCCTGGGAAATACTCATGGATTCCTGGAGTTCTACAGAGAGAGGAGCTGGGAGGAGGCAGGAACCAAGAGAGAAAACCCAGGCGAGCTCTGCAGCACCAGTGTGACCCCAAAATTTTTAGGAGGCAGAAAGGACCGCGGTGGGCCCCCCAGCTCTCAGTGCACCATCACTGTGAGAGTTCTTCCTCCTCATTCTGCTCAAACGGTGACAGTTGCCGTCTCCCATCAAGATGGTTAAGCCGAAGAGAGCCAGCCTCCTTTGAAGAGGAAGCCCCTGTGGGGACCCAGAGATCTTGATCCGTTCTCCCTACTGTGTACCCACACACTAGAACCTTCTCCAGGCCACTGCATCTCTTGGTTCCTTCAAGGACAAAAGTACAAGTACCCTCCATGCACTGAGCAGGCCTTGGACTGTTCTAGGCCAGCACTCTCACCTGGCCTCTCACTCTTACTGCACCCTCCTTACCTCGTCCTCAGTGGAGAGGGCCTACTACTTGCCAGTGGGGACACCCACCCCAGACACGCGGCCAGGAGGCTGTGGAGCTGGCTCTGAAACCTGGTCCAGAGCATGTGCTTAACCTCTGCACTGCAGGGCTCCTCTTCTGCCAATCTCTCGGCCGACTGTTAGTTGGAAGTGAGACCCTGAGCTGGGTGCTCAGGACGGACCCATGGCAAGAGATAGAGGAGCCTGCTGGAGCCCACAGTCCACGTCCAGTGGCACCCTGCACTGGGGAAGGGAGGGGTCAGTAGTACAGACCGTTCTGGCCAAGTGTTCTGGCCAGGCACTGCTGAGCAAGCTCCGGCCTAGGCTTCCCTTGGAGTTTGACCTTGAACAGAATCACACCCTGCCCTTGAGCCTCAGTGAGGCCTTCCTCCTGCTGGGGGCTAAACAGCCCCCAAATCCCTTCCCTCTTGCTCCTTCAGCCAGACACTGTTCACACTAGAAGATGGTCTGCAATACTGAGATGCCCACCCACTGCCATGGCAGCTGACTTGCCTCCCGGAAACCCCGGTTGAGAGGCCCGAGGCCAGAGCCAGGTGGCCCACAGCAGCCACAGGGAAGCGTCCTGGTGGGGCCTGCACTCCCCTCTGGGAGGGCAGGAGCCCCTCTCACTACCAAGCCAAGGCTCTGCAGACCTAGCCTGAGGAGGGGAGGGTGGAAGCCCTGGGCTACACGTGAGCCAGGGCCTGGGGGACGTGGCTCAGGAAAGGACTAAGCTTCCTTGAGCAACCTCTGTGGACCAGGACCTGTATGCACCCTGGGAGGAGAGATGTTAGACGTTTTCGTACTGGAGGAAAAAGCTGAATCTCGGGGAGGTTAAGCAATTCTGCGGAGGCTGCCACACAGCAGGCGAATGATAGTTCTGTCTCACTTCAAAGTCAGCGTCACACCACACAGCCTCCTTTAGGAGCCAGGACCAGAGGCCACAGTTTCTAGGGACTCCTAACTCCTTAGAGAAAGGAAGTGGCTGGGTCACACGGCCACACCCAGGTCAGCCCTGGCTGCCTTCTCTCTACCTTCCCCACAGGTACCCTCTGTGTATCATGAGCCCAGAGGTGGAGGTGCAAGCTCATGACTCACAGCCCCCCATATCCTCAGCCCACCTCCCAAGCCCCCAGGATAGAGGGCTGCTCTGCTCCCCAGGCAGTTCTCCCCAAACCGCAGTCCTGGACAGCAGGACACCGGCCCCGCCTACCTGACATCTTCCCCGGCCCACGGGAGCCTCACTTGTGCAGGAGCCTTCCCTCTCCAGCTGTGAGCGCTACCCCCGCTTCCCAACGTCCAAACACCGCTGTGAGCAAGCCCGCCAGACCCCTGGGGCCAACTCCCTAGCAGTTCTGCTTGTGGGTCTCTCTGTCCTGCAGGTCACTAGCACAGGGCCACTGGACGACAATGCGCCTTGCAGGTCAGTCCCTGTCTTCCGCCCTCCACAGCGCAAGCTCCAAGAGGGCAGGGATTCTCGCTTTGGTTGCTGCTCTGTCTGGCACATAGTAGGTGTTCAGTGAACAACTCAGGTTGGAAAGCTGGGAAGACTCAGTGGAAGGGAAGAAATGTGAAAGCCATTCCCCATTTAGGAATTGCTCAGCCCACGTAGGAATTTCACAGGGCCATGGAATCAACTCAGCCGCTCCAGCCCTGGGTTGACAGTTTCTGCCCTCATCTAAACTCTTCTGCTGCTCTTTTCAAAGATCCTCCAAAGAAGATCCCCCACCTCCCTTCCCTGTTACTTGTGACAGTGATTTGTACTCTTCACTGTCAGGCAGGTTCTTCTTCGAGCCTGACTCCTATCTTTTGTGTGCCATTTTTAGCCTGCTTTCCCTCCTCTGGGACAGACTCTAACAAAGTCAGAACTAGCAGGAGCTTAGAGTTGAGCTAAGAGAGTGGCTTTCAAAAACATTTTTTTTCCAATCAGGAGGTCCCTTTTTACAAGAAAATCAGAAGCTGAACCCTACAGAAGGAGCAGCTCTGGTTGACGTGAGAGGTGGGAGTCCTCCTAGGCTACCCCCAGGAGCTCCAAGGAACCAAATTTGAAAACCGCTGATTAGAGCCAAACCTGAAACTGGATGAAAAGACCCAGAGAAGAGAAGTAACCTGCCAGGGACAGAAACGCAACTCAAGTCCTTCCTGACTTGAAGTTCGTGAGTTTGTGGCCAACACTGTTGGACCTCAGTAAAAATAATAAAATCAAGGATGACTGGAAATGTACTACTGAGGTTGAGTGAGATTGATTGAGATGGGACCCCACTAAGTGCTTTCCAGGCTGGTCTTGAACTGGACTCCAGCGACCTTTCTGCCTCAGCCTCTAGAGTAGGGGGCTGTATACATGCACCACAGTGCCAGGCAATGACTTTCTTTCTTTCTTTCTTTCTTTCTTTCTTTCTTTCTTTCTTTCTTTCTTTCTTTCTTTCTTTCTTTCTTCCTTCCTTCCTTTCTTTCTTTCTTTCTTTCTTTCTTTCTTTCTTTCTTTCTTTCCTTCTTTCCTTCTTTCCTTCTTTCCTTCTTTCTTCCTTTCTTCCTTTCTTCCTTTCTATCTGTCTCTCTCCCCTCTTCCTTCCTTCCTTCTTCTTTTATTTTTTTTGTGGTACTGGGGATTGAACCCAGGGCCTTGGCACTGCGCTATATCTCTACCCCTTATTTTTTTATTTTCAAACAAGCTCTCACTGATTTGCTAAATTCCCCTAAGTTTAGGCTGGGCTTGAATTTTCGATCTTCCTGCCTCAGCCTCTCAGAATGCTGGCATTACAGGCAAACACCACCATGCCCAACAACAGTGCACATTTTATAAGTAAGTAAGTTCACTCCAGTATCGTTTGGGGGCTATGTGTTTTTTTTTCTCCTTTATATTTGGTACTTCAATATGCCAAAAAAAACTCAACAAGAAGTTGGCAAAGGAAGTTGTACAAACATGTTTCGCAAATCTCCAAATCTCTGAACAAAGATGGTCATCACATTTTCCCAAACATTTCCACATAGGGCTGCAGAGTAAGGCCCATCTTTTTTGTGTTATTTACTCATTTATTTCTTTTGGAGTTCATTTGGAGCACAAACCATGCGATTGCATGAAAGATCCAACTGGAACAAGAAATGGTGATGCCCTTTGTGCTGGGACTCATTAAGCGTCCCCGCCCCAGGGATCTGGGGATAATCATGGAACCAATTTCCTTCTTGGGATTGTTAACATAATCTCCTAACTGGAGCGTTGAGGGTCTTGTTTATGGCCAGTACACTGGGGCTGGGTGGCGCCTCTGTAGGAACACAGCCCAAGGACCAGGACAAAGGTCCAGGCCTCTTCTCAGATTTCCCATGAATCACAGCTCCCTTCCCCACACCCTCCCCCGCCCTCCCCCTTCGACTGGCTCCCAGACCCCAGGGCATGGGAATGTGGGGTGTCTCAGGTGGGAAGTGTCACAGGGTGACTGTTCCTAGCACTGTGGATTCCATTTATTAAGCCTCTAATATGTGCCATGTCATCTTATCCTGACAGCAAGAAATGACAATATCTACCAGGCATGGTGGTGCATGCCTGTAATCCCAGAGCTCGGAAGGCTGAGGCAGGAAGATCGCCTTGAGTCTGAGGCCAGCCTGAACCACACAGCGAGAGCCTGTCTCAAAAAAAAAAAAAAAAAAAAAAAAATCAACACCAACAGAAACAAGAAATGACAGTGTCATTATCTCCATGGCACAAAATGATCATTTACAGGAGTTTGAGCCAAATATTATTAAACTTAATGTTTGCATGCATTATTTCATCTACTACTCAAATAGTTAAACTATTATGGAGTGTTTACTCTGTTCTAAGAGCTCCGTGTGTATAAATTTGTTTTACCCTCATAACAACCCTATGACATTGGGCATGATAATCATCCCTATTTTATATACGAGAAAACTGAGTCAGAGGACTGTTAAGAACCTCCCATGGGAAGGGAGGGAGAAGGGATGAAAAAGAATTGAGATGTGTTATGTACTTCCCCATAAGGAATATAATCATTATGTCCAGCAAACATGTTCTAATAAACAATAAAAACTGAAAAACAAAGAACCTCTCCTGGTTAGCTACACATGGTGGTGCACACCTGTAACTCCAGTCCTCTGGGAGGCTGAGGCAGGAGGATTGCAAGTGTGAGCCCAGGCTGGACAATTTAGCAACTTAGTGAGACCCTGCCTCAAAAAAAAAAAAAAAAAAAAAAAAAAAAGAGTTGGGGATGTAGAACAGGGAGAAAGCCCTGGATTTAATCCCCAGTACTGCCAAAAAAAAAAAAGATAAAAGAAAAAAAGAGAGGAAGAAGAAAAGCGAACCTCCCAAAATTACTCTGTTCTTAGCTTTATGGTCAGTTCACAGTGGGCCCCATTTCTCCCGCAATGCAGGGGACCAGTGCCCGAGACGTGAACTTTGAGGGACTGAGTGCAGCTCATGCTTAGCATGCACAAGGCTCTGGTTTTAATCCTCAGAGCCAAACAACAGCAACAATCACAAAGGACAAGGACTTTGTGGTCGGGGTACTGAGTTCCGGTCCCAGCCCTGCCGCAAACAGGCTGCATGACGACGGGCAGGTGCGTCAGCTCTCCTGCTACCTAGCAGATCGCCCTAGCACCTGGCTGCCTGGGACAGCCACCGCGTATCAGTGCAGTCATGAGGTTGCCAGCCTGTCAAGGAGAAGCTGGGGGAGGAGTCACGTGTAGGCTCTCTCCTGGGGACCTCCCCACACGCCTGCCTCACAGAATGACAGCTGAAGTGATGCCCACGAGAGTGACAGAGGCGCCCAGTGGAGGCCAACGTCTTTTTATAACCCAGTCTCAGAGCGGACATTCTGTACCTCTGCCTTATGCTACTTGTTCCTGAAATAGCAGGGATTATACAAGATGGGGTGGTGGGGGCGCTATCTTAGGGACTGCCCACCTCAGAGCATGTGAACTTCTGAGCCTCAGTTCCCTTGTCTGTGAAATGGAGTCATAGTATCACCTCCCTCAGATTGGTTCTAAGGCCTCCACGAGACAATGCCGTAAAGAAAATGACCAGTGCCATGCAAATAGTGCATGCTCCAGAAATGTAGCTGCTACAGTCACAAAGGCTATCAACTACTTGAAGGTGGGAAGCCAGGCCTGGTGGTGCACACCTGTAATCTCAGCTGTAAATGGGAGGCTGAGGCAGGAGGATTACTGTGAATTGGAGGCCAGCCTGAGCTACATAGTGAGTTCAAGGCCAGTCTTGAACTATAGAGTGAGATCCTATCTCAAAAACGAACAAACAAATAAACAAAAAATTCCATTAGACTCAGCTACTCTCCTAGATATCTTCTTGAAAGAGTTAAAAACATCATATTATAGTAATACATGCGCACCCATGTTTATAGCAACACAATTCACAATAGTAAAATCTTAAGAGTGGTTTATGTGTCCATCAATAGATGAAGGGATAAAGTGAATGTGGAGTATTACTCTGCCATAATGAAGGATAAACTTGTGTCATTTGTAGGAAAATGGATGCACCCTGAGACCATAATGTTAAGTGAAATAAGTCAGACACACAAGCTTATATATTGCATGTTTTCACTTATATGAGAAACCCAAAGTATAAATAAAGAGCAAAATAAAAGACAGATAATAGGAAATAGTGATATAGATCTTTTGCAAATGGGAAGGAGACCAAGAGATGGAGGGAGAGGGACAGGAAAGGGAAAGGGGATTTAAAAAAAAAGAATTAAGATGAGTTATGTACATTCACCAGCTCTACACTACTACAAACATGTACAAATGAAAAATAAATAAAAATAAAAAACAACTACTTGAAGGTGAGGACACTGTCTTTCCTGATTGCATCTGTCTCTCCAGTACCTGCCTGGCACTTCCTTCCCCTCTCTGTTGGTGCCAGGCAGTCGCAGTCCCAGGCTGGGAATAGGGGACAATGAGGCATTGGCTGCCTTCTCAGGGCACACCCGACACAGTCATGGTGTTCCCCAGGCTGTGGGACAGGCCTCCCCAGGGCCATCAGCCCTGTCCTCCGTGAGCCATCCGGGCACAGGCTCAGGAGTACCAGGGGCCCTGGTGCCTGCTGCCCCGCCCCTCCATCCAGAGAAGATCCAGTGATGGAAATACCCGAGGGGCTGGCGCTGGGTGCCAGGCCTCCTGCC
This sequence comes from Erethizon dorsatum, assembly GCA_028451465.1. Classification (NCBI taxonomy): domain Eukaryota; kingdom Metazoa; phylum Chordata; class Mammalia; order Rodentia; family Erethizontidae; genus Erethizon; species Erethizon dorsatum. The sequence goes on from CM051831.1 coordinate 59,436,054, forward strand.
CTGCTCCTGTGGGCCCTGGATTGGAAGATCCCCCAAATATCTCCCACTCCCAGGAGAGGCTGGCCCAAACACAAGGACAAGTTCCAGAATCCCAGACCACCCACAGGTGACCAACAATGATGGTGTGGCTCCCCGAGGCTTGTCATCAAGAAACAACATGTCACCCTCCAGGGTGCTCATGATGGTGGCTGCTGCTTGGCAATCCTAACCTGGAGCTCAGGGAGAGGAGCAGGGGAAGTAGCCAAATCCTCGGCAAAGGACCACTTTCACAGGCTGCAGACCAGAAAGAGACTGAGCCCGGCACAGTGGCAATGAGCTGTCCTGACTGGAATCCACTGGACCTGGGCTTAATTCAGAGCCCAACCACTGGCTTCCTTCCTCCACTTACAGAGGTTGCCTCACCTGTCAGGTGGTCAGGTATCTGGTGCTTTGCACGGAAGCTATAAGAGCCTGCAGTATGGGGCTACAGTGCCTGGCACACAGCAGGTGCTCCCGACATGGAACCAGCATTACCGGCAGTATTGGGGGGGGTACTGAGAAAAAGGAAAGGACTGAAGCCAAGTAGTTTGTGTTGATTTTGTTAATTTTGTTGACATATACATACATATTTAAAAATACATGATGGTGCACACCTGTAATCTCAGCTATTCAGGAGGCTGAGGCAGGAGGATCATAAGTTTGAGATCAGCCTGGGCAACTTAGTGAGAACTTGTCTCAAAATAAAATTTAAAAAGTGTTGGGGGTATAGCTCAATGCTCTCTGGGTTCAATCCCTGTTACCGAAAGAAGAAAGGAAGGGAGAAAGAAAGGAAGGAAAAAAGGGAGGGAGGAAGAGAGGATGGCAAGAAGAGAAGTGGGTAGGAAGGATGAATGGGAGGGAGGGAGACAGACAGACAGACAGACAGAGAAGAAAGACTGTATATCATAAGTGTCCGCAAGATGAAATCACACAAACACAAGTGTAATCAGTGTTCAAGAAAGAGAATACAATCAACAGCTGAGAGGTCCCTTTGACTCCCTTCCAGTTCCTCCCTTCCAGCAAGGGGAGCTGCTACAGCTACTTCCAAGACCCTGCTTCTGTGGTGTATAGCACGGATTCAGGATGGAACTACTAGATCTGAGGTTACCCATACTTACACTTTTATTAGGTTCCATCACACGGTTTTCCAGAGTTTTTTGTTTTTTGTTTTTTGTTTTTTTTTTGTGGGTACCGGGGGGTCTACCTCAGGACCTCGCGCGCCAGCAGGTGCCCGTGCCGCTGAGTGATATCACCGGCCCCTTTTTCGTATGTGGGTTCTGGGAGTCGAACTCGGGCCCTTGCACTTGCCGGGCAGGCGCTTAAGCCGCTGAGCCATCTCACCGGCCCCCAGAGTTTTTGTACTAGCACACACTTCCACTAGCAGTGACTTGAGCTATAGTTATTCCAGGTCCTTTCGCAGACTTGGTGTGGCCACTTTTCTTCATCTTAGTCATTCTAGTGGACGAGTAGCATGGATTCCGGTCATGACTTCTCCGTGATTTTGATTTGCATTCCCTTGGCAATGGCAAAACAGGAGCACCTTTTCCTATGTTTATTGGACATCTAGGTATGATTCCAGATGATTTAATTTCTGTCCTAGATGGGCCTGCACCCGAGGACTGACTCTACTCCTTCCTGCTCCCTGCCCCCAAGATTGAGATTTCACAAATTGGTAAGATGTAGAGACCAACCACAGGCTTGCAGTGAAAATGAACTGTGAGTGGTGGGCGTTGAGACTGATTCACACAGCTCCACTCCCTGCGGCTGCAGGCCATGCAGCTCCAGGGCCATATTTGTCTGGCGCTCTGCCTTGCAGGTGCACAGCCGTGAATCTGAAGGGAGGAGCACAGCCAAGCTTGAGCCTTTACTGCCTCTGCTGTTGCTCCTGGCAAGCGTGATGGTAAGACAGCTGGTTCTCCTGAAGTGACAGCAGCAGGTCCAGTTTCTAGCTTTGTGAGTGCCAAGAGGCAGAGCCTGTCACATGCGTTTTGGTGCTGTTGATCCCTGCAGAGGTGATTTTCCTGCCCTTCATATTCCTGATCACGGTAGCGATGGCAGCCCTTCCAGCAGGCCATCCTAGAGTCTGGATGTTCAGTGTTTCTGAAGGTCCGTGTGTTACAGGCTCAGTCCCCAGTGTGCACTGTTGGGAGATGGTGGAACCTTTAAGAAGGGAGACCCAGTGTGAGGTTCTTTGGTCACTGAGGGCTTGACCCAGAAGGAGATTATGGGACTCCGGGCACTTCCTCTTTCTCTTTTGCTTCCTGGATATGAGGTGAGCAGTTTGCTGTGCCATGTGCTCCCACCACTGCCACCTGTGTGTGTCAGTTTTTGTCACCATACATAATACCTGCGATAATTAATTTACAAAGAGGAAAGTTTTATTTTGGCTCATGGTGGGCTATGTTGCTGGTGGGGCTGTGGTGAAGAATGTGTGATAGGGCAAAGCTGCTCACCTCGTGGCAGCTGGGAAATGAAAAAGAGGAAGAGGAAGGGGTTATGGTCCCAATATCCCATTCAAGGGCATGCACCCAGTGACCACAGGACCTCCCACTAGGCTCACCTCTTGAAGGTTCTGCCACCTCCCAACAGCACCATGCTGGGGACATGTAGGCCTTTGGGAGCCCTTTATTCAAACCATAGCACCATCTGGGATCCCCATTAAAGGCACAAAGCAATGTGTCCACCTGACTGGGGACCAGAGACCCTACAATTGTGAACCAAAAGAACTCTTTTGCCTTTTATCAGTTAATTATCTCAGGTATTTTGTTAGAGTGATGGAAAGTTGACGAATACAGGAGGCATTCTGGGAAGCCCAGACTAAGTCCGTACCCCCAGCCCTCCAATGATTTTTATGACGTTCCAAATCCCTGTATTAAATTCTGTTCTGCTTGATATAGAGTGATTTCTGTACCTGCAGTTTATTTTTTTTTTATTTATTTTTTTTTGTGGGTACCGGGGGGTCGACCTCAGGACCTCGCACGCCAACAGGCACCCGTGCCGCTGAGCGATATCACCGGCCCCTTTTTCGTATGTGGGTTCCGGGAGTCGAACTCGGGCCGTCGCGCTTGCAAGGCAGGCGCTTAAGCCGCTGAGCCATCTCACCGGCCCCTGTACCTGCAGTTTAACACTGACTGATACGTTGTGATACATTCATCCCACCATTGCATGAAAGAAAAGCTCTTTTAAGACCAAAAAATGGAATAACATGATCCAATAAAAGGACAGTTTCTTAATTTTATTAAATCAGTCCGAGGAAAGGCTCATTTTCCCAGTGGAAACTTCAATACTAGTGTTGGTTCTAAAGGAAGAAATAAGTTCAGAGGAGGACTCAAAAGGGAAGAAATAAAGAGAAGTTGCAAGGATAGGGCTGCCATTTACTGACCACTTAGCCACAGTACCAGAAGGACCACGAGTCTGATACCCATGGTATCCCAAGACTGTTTCAAATGCCACACATAGTACTGTTTCTATGGGTTCTTTTGCCCTGATCCAGAGTAGAGGGTCAACAAGAGTCCTGATGAGGATGAGAATGGGCAAGCGTCACATGACTGTCTCAGAAAAATAGCTCGAATACTTGATGGTGACATTTGAATAGCTTTTTGCTTGCTTTTTTGCATTGCTGGGGATGGAACCTAGGGTCTCGTGCAGGCTAGGCAAGCACCCGACCACTGAACTACATCCCCAATCCCAGTTTGGTATTTTAAATGGAAATACAGGATTTAGGCAAAAGCAACTCAGGGTGAGGAGCTAGGAAGGGCATCACCCAAGGGGACCCAGAAGCAGCTAGGGTGCAATGAGGACTGCCTGATGGGGTTTGCTCAGTGTTTGGGTCCAGCATCTGTCTGCCACCCCTGTTCTGCTTGCTGTGGCTACTTCAGTGCTACAGAAGCTTGGGTGCTGAAGCCTGGCTGGGGAAGAAAGGCTTTGGGCTCCAGGGTGATGGGGGGATCTGGTGAGAGGTGGGGGTGGCTCTTATCAGCAGACCCTGACTGGTAGGGACTCGAGAGTGTCTAATGAAACTGTGACCGAACAGCAAAGATGAGAGTGGCATAAGGTGGTTTTTCTCTCTGTGTCCACAATGACTTATAATGGAAAATTTCAAATATACCCAAAAGTAGAGAGAATGGTACCATGAGCTCTATCACCAAATGACAACAGTTGTCTCTCATCAGCAAAGGGATGTCTCAAACAGTTTTAGCCTCTGATCCTCTGTTCAGTACAGCCTTATGTATAAGTAGCTGAATGAGATTGTGAAGGATTAACTTTCTCCCTTTCTCTTCTGTCCAGGCTGCAGTCAGGGGAATGGCCTACAGTCCCTAGGGGAACTGGAGGGAAGAGAGGAAGGAATCTTTATAGTTTTCTAGGGCTACAAACAAAAGCACCAAAGAGTAGGCAGCTGAGACAACTCACTGTCTTATAGTTCTGGAGGTGAGATGTCCAAGCTCAAGCTGCCAGTCAGCACGAGGAGCTCCTCCTGAGGCTGCGAGGGAAGGGTGCGTTCCAGGCCTCTCTCTTGGGCTGGTAGATGGCCATCTTTGCTCTGTCTCTTCACAACATCTTTTGTCTGTGCTTGCCTGTGTCCAAAGTCCCTTTTTATATCAGGACACTGGTCAGATTGGGTGAGGACTGCTTTCAATGACTTCATTTTGACTTGATTCTCTCTATAAAGACCCTATTCCCTGGGCCGGGGATATAGCTCAGCAGCATAAGTGCTTGCCTGGCAAGCGCAAGGTCCTGAGTTCGATTCCCAGTACCAAAAAAAAAAAAAAAAAAAAAAAAGACCCTATTCCCAAGAGGGTTCCATTCTGAGGTAGTGGGGGTTAGAATTTCAGTACATAAAATTTGGGGAGACACAATTCAGCACATAGCAAGCATCCCGGCATAGACTGAATGAATGCCTTGAAGAAACACAAAGGGAGAAAATTCTAGGCTTGGATGTGCTTTCCCAAGTGGGAGGCAAGTTGGGTAGAAGGGTCTGTAGAATGAGGAGAAAGAGACAAAGAGGACATTGGTCAGCATCCCAAAGACCCCTATGTCCCAGGAGCGGCACAGAATGAGCAGGAACAGCTAGGGTCACAAGGGCCACTAGACAGGGACACGGCTTATTAGTGAGCATCCTTGTCCCAGACCTAAGGCTCCACCTGAGAGGAGAACCCCAAGAATATTTGAGGGGAATGTTTTATTCAGCTTCTAGGAATTGTCCTCAGAGTCTGAATTTAATTTAGAACTTTGGCAAACTAAGTAATCGATATTTTCTGTATCTCCTGAGTTTGTCAACTGAGACTCATACTTGCCAAACATGAAACAGTTGAAAGCAAGACTGTTCAGTCTGGAACTCACCTCCAACCTTGCTCCCCTTGGCCTCTGCAGCATCGCGAGGCAATCGCAAGGAGTCCAGCGTTCCAGGGAGCCTGGCTTGAAAACACTTAGGCTCTGCCCGTCCCCTCTTACTGTCCATGCTGCAGCACTGAGGCTCAGAAGAGGAAAGGACGTGCCTTGGGGAGGCACAGGCAAGTCAGGAGAAATGCTGGCCTAGAACTCAGGACTCTGATTTCCACCAGGACTCCGATTTCTACCAGGACACTTTCCCAGGATTTCCCAGAGAGTCTGGTGCTTTAATCTATAGTCAGATTTTAAGGTGGGGGATGTCTTAGCACACACCAGACAGCTGGTTCTCTGAGCTGTCTTGCCGTGGGTCTGGAGCCACTTCTTGGGACTTTATTGATGTTCTGTTTTAGCCATTCTAATGGATGTGTGTTGTCCTGCGCTCTTCTGATGTGTTTGGATCTATCTTAAGAGGACATCGGTGCTTTGTAGCCCAATGAGGCATTCCAGATTCACCTTCTCCTTTCCTTACCCCAAATCTGGAATAATTCATCAAAAGGGCCCTGGTTCTAAGTTCAGTTTTAGTAGCAGTTTGACCAAACAAGGATTTGGGAAATTAAGATGCGTTAGGGCTGCTGATAGGTACTTCTATAATGGTGATCTCATTAGTGTACATTTAAATGATTTCCCACACACTGAAGTAATTCCTTTTGCAAAAGTGACCAAGACCTTTCTCCTTCAACTTGTCTCCAGCGTCCTTTAATACGTTCTCTGTCTCATTGGTGAGTGCTGATTCTATTTTCTGTGGCTAACCTTCCCCAACAGAGTGAGTGCTACAAGGTGGTGGCGAGCAAACATACTCCAGGAAACGAGGCACTGAGGTTGGGTGTCTGGCCAGTAGGATGGGAAGGCAGCACCGATGCCACTCACATGTGGAGATCGCATCCCGTGGTCCCCATCACACAGTGACAATCTGATGCTCACCTAGGGTCAGCTAGAATGAACCTATGGCTTTAGAAGTCTGAGTGCTGCTGCCATGGCCCGCCGTATAAAGATGAGGAACAGAAGACTAAGAGTGAGCGGGCTACTTCCAACTGCACAGAGTATCTGAAGGAAGAAATTACAAGCTCAGAATTTTGCTTCCTTTTTGAAAAATAGCTTTATTAAGGTAGAACTGACATACATAAAATGTACATCCTTAACGCACACTGTTTGATAGGTTTTGACATGTTTTATACAGTTGCCCTTCAATATATGTGGGGTTTTGGTTCCAGGACTCCCTGAGGATATCAAAATCCATGGATGTGCATGTCCTTACGTAAAAAGGCCTAATATTAGCTAGGTGTGGTAGCATATGCATGTAACCCCAGCAATATGGGAGGCTGAGGCAGGAGCAAAAGTTCAAGCCCAGTTTCAGCAACTTAGTGATTTAGTAAGACCCTGTCTCAAAATAAAAAATTAAAAAAGGGCTGGGGCTGTAGCTTGGTGCAAAGGTCCTAGGTTCAATCCTCAGTACCACAAAAAAAGGAGGGGGGGCCCTAATATTTGCATATAACCTACCTGCATCCTCCCAAATATCTGAAATTGTCTCTAAATTACTTATAATACCTAATGCACCTAATGCAATGTAAGTGCTGTGTAAATTGTTGTTATACTATATCATTTAGGGAGTAATGACAAGAAAAATCTGTATATATTTGGCACAGATATAATTTATTAAAAAATCATTTTGACCTTCCGTTGGTTGACTCTGAAGATGTGACACACAGATACCCTATGAAACCACCACCAAAATCAAGATAATAACCATCTTTTACCCTCCAAAATGTCTTCACACCCCTTTGCAATCAATCTGTCCTATTCTTCCTTACCTTTTACCATTGCCAGACAGCCACTGATCTGCTTTGTATCACCATAAATTAGTTTGGATTGTCTAGAACTTCTTTATAAATAGAATCATACTGTAGATATTCTTTGGGGGGGAGTATGGCTTCTTTCACTCAGGACAATTATTATTTTGAAATCTGTTCATGTTAACTTTTTTAATATTTCATTCCTTTTCATTGACGAGAATTAATCCATTGCATGAATATATCACAATTTGTTTTTCTATTCACTTGTAGATCAATAGTTGAGTTGCTTCCAGTTATGAATAAAAACTTCTACCGTATTTCCCCAAAAATAAGACCGGATCTTATATTACTTTTCACACCAAAGGATGCCACAGGGCTTATTTTTAGGGGATGTCTTATTTTTTCATGTACAGCAATCTACATTTATTCATGTGCAATAATCTACATTTATTCATGTACAAATATCTACATTTATTCAAATACAGTCATGTCATCTTCTTCTGGAACATCATCATAACTCTCCAAACCCCAAATTCCAGCCTGAATGTCTTGCAGCTCCATTTCCTGTAGAACCATTGGCCCCACTCTCTCATGTCCAGCAACAGAGCTCTCCTTAAATGAGCTCTTCTTGTCCGTGTACCCTGCACATAGTGCATTGGCAACACATCTGTCAGTGATTTTACCCCATGAGTTCTTCACCCAAATCATGACCCCTTGCAGGCTGTGCTTCACAAAGCTTCTATTAAATCAAGTGTTAACCCAAGACTTAGGAGACAGGAGTGATAACAAAAATGATGGCAGTTAAGGACGATGGTCCACTCAAAAGCGACAAAAGAATTGCGAGCACTAAAATTCAGAAAATGTTTCTTTATTACACATGAATGCATTAAGTACATCTGTTACAACACACGATGTGTTGAATTATGAAGATGAATATTAGACACCAGGTATCAAGTGCACATGTTATTTGTGTGCTGTGTCTGGACTCTGACTGGTCATTCAGCCTAAGTCTCCAGTTCATCTGTTTACATAGGCTTTACCACTTGTCCAAAGGTGCCCACTTGGGCGTGTACAGATACTTTATTATAATTGATATCATTTATTTTAAGTATTGATGTCAACAATATTATTTATTTTTATATTAATATTACTTTATAATTCAATATGTCTGCCATGTGTTGTAACAGATGTAGTAAACATGTCCATTTGGCCAACACTCTTTTTTTTTTTTTTTTTTTTTGGTGGGTACCGGGGGTCGACCTCAGGACCTCGCACGCCAGCAGGCACCCGTGCCGCTGAGTGATATCACCGGCCCCCTGGCTGACAGTCTTAACTCGGGCTTATTTTGGGGGTAGAGTTTATATTCCAAGCATCCTGAAAAATAATGCTAGGGCTTATTTTCCAGTTAGGTCTTATTTTGGGGGAAATGCATTACACATTTTAGCATAAAGGCATTTGTGTGGACATACACTTATGTGCTTTCATTTTTCCTGGCTAAATACCTGGGAGTGAGATTGTCAGATTGTACGGTGTGTGTATCCTTAACGTCTTAAGAAACTGCCAATCTGTCCCAAAGTGGTTGTACAGTTGTACCAGTTCCAGTGGCTCCATGTCCTGTCCAACGCTTGCTATGGTCACTCTAATTTTAGCCATTTTAACAGGTGTGTAGTGCTAGCTCATTGTGACTTTAATTCGCTTTTCCATAACAACAAATGATATAAAGCATCTTTTCATGTCCTTGTGTGTTACGCACATACCTTCATTCATTTTTGGTGAAATGGTCAAATCTTTCACCCATTTTTACTGGGTTGTTTTCTCATTATTGAGTTAGAAGTTTCTTTATAGATGCTGCATCCAAAACCTTTATCACATATGTGAACTGTTCATAATTTCTCAGTCTTCAGCTTGTCTTTTCATTCATTTAACATTGTCTTTTAAGGATCAGCTCTTAATTTAATTTATTTATTTTTGGCACTGAGAGTTGAACTCAGGACCTCGCACTTGCCAGGCAGGTGCTGTGCCACTGAACTATATCCCTGGCCCTCTGAATTTTAATGAAGCCTAACTTACTAAACATTTTTTAATAGTTTGAAAAGTAATAAATTATGCTTTTGGTGTCCTATTAAAGAAATCTTTGTCTAACCCAAAGTCCCAAAGATTTTCCTCTTTGTTCTGTTCTAGAAGTCTCATAGTTTTAGGATTTGCATTTAGGCCTATGATAATTTTTTTTTTTAATATATGTGTGTATCAGGAGTAGAACTCAGGACCCTCGCTCTTGCCAGGCAGGCGCTTATGCCCCTGAGCTATATCACCCGCCCCATGATAAATTTTGAGTCAATCGTGTGTATGGCGTGAGGCAAACTTTTTCTTAAGGGACTAGATAGGAAAGGTTTTAGTCTTTGTGGGCTATACGATCTCTGTCATAGATATTCAATTCTGCTTTTATAATGCAGAAGCAAGCGGAGAAAATAACCGAGTGGCTGTGTTTCAATAAAACTTTATTTACAAAAAACAGCCAGAGGCTGTGCTGTGTCAGCATTTGTTAATTCAGCCTTTGAATGTTCAAACCTCGCTGAGCCTCTTTAGAGAGCAGAAGCAGCCTCATACACCTCAGTCTGTTGAATCTGCTCCTGCCTTGCACCAAGATCCTTCGTGCAAAGGAACTTGCAAGAGACGCCCATTTTTCTGGTGCCCCACCATTCCTCCTCCTCGCTGCTTTCAGACCTAAAAGTAGGTATGCATTCCTGTGTGGCTTCCAGGACCAAGTGTACAATGTTATGGGAGGAGCTGTCTCCGTGCCAGAATCTCAGGTGCACAAAGCAAACTGCTAGGTCATTCAGTTTCATCCTCTTTATCTGCTTTGGGTAGACAAAAAGCAGCCAAGGTTAGTCAAATTCTGCCCTAATGCCGTGTGATCTTGATACAGTCAGTCCACTATCTCTTTCTCTGCACACTCAGATCTGAAAAGAAAATTTTTATTTTTCCTAACACTCTCCACTGAGCAGACAAGATAAGACAAGATGTTTCTTATCCACCTGGCTCACTCTCTACCACACAATTCCAGAGGTGCCTTTTTCTTGAATAGTTTTTAAAGACTGCTTTATTTCTGTCTTTTAAAAAGTACTCTACAAATGCAAGATGTTGTTACAATTTTCTCTTTTGAAGTAATTCTAGAAAGCCCAGCCCTAGGATTTCACAATCTGTCACTGTCCCTCCATGCTCCAGCCTGTTGCCAGGGAGAGAGATTATCCAGGTTTGGGGAAGGTCAGCCAGCCCCAGCACGAACCCTAACACAGCTTGGCGTGCCATCCGCAATCACCGGTTCCGAATCAGCGACATGCAGCCTGGGCGGGGCCACTCCAACGCCAAACAGAGTGGCCACTGAGAGGAGAAACAACAGTTAGCACCACTCAAGCCCCCTCCAGGCCACTATAATCACCACCCACGCCTGCAGGAGGAAGCAGCTCGCCAGGCTGCACGCAGGCAGGCTGCAGGCTGTCAGAATCCTGAAAGAGAAATCGTGTTTGAGAACCAGAGAGTTCATCTGCATGGCCCTGGGGCCCCCCAACTTTGAACATGGTAGAGATGAAAGAACAGACCTCCAGGCTACCAGAGGAGCAGTACACAGGAAGCACAGACATGAAAATATTCATCACACTCCTCTATAAATGTATGCAAGAGCTGGAGACCCAGAGATGTACCTCATTCCATGCCAGCCTCAGAAATGAGCATTTGGATCTATGAAGGATGTATTTATTCATTTGCTATTACTAAGAATGCCTTCCAGGCTAGGGGTGTAGCTCAGTGGTAGAGTGCTCATTAGCCTGCTGCTAATGCAGGAGGCGTTGGGTTCAATCCCTAGTACCAAAAACGACCAAGAATGCCTCCCATTTTACATAAGGAAGAATGATTTGCAAAGGACTTTGATGTGGTTGCCCTGTTCCCCATAACACAGCATCACTGGAGGGAGAAGAGCATTTCTATCCTTGCTGGCCCTGCAGTTCAGAGAGGGGACGTAACTTGGTGGAGGTTACACAGCTGGAAAGAGGTAAAGCTAGTGTAGACCCTCTGAGGATGGAGGTTAGGGGCAGGGCCAAATAGGTCAAACGAAGGGTACAATGTCAAAGTCATAGAGACCCAGGGCACACACGCAGGACACAGGACCCAGGATGATGGTAGCTCCTGAGCACTGTGTGTGGAACCCATCAGAAAAGTGCTGTTTTCGGTTCTTCATTTCCATCTGGTGGTAGGCCAGGTGAGTTTTTGATAGGACAGCTATCCCCATGCCTCATTTGCGTGAGGGAGAAGCCAGCCTAGGAATTCCAAATACAGAAGCCCGCTTTCCCTTGTGCTTGCTGCTGTTGAGATTGTAAGGCGTACTTCTTTTCCACCTTCATAACTGTACATCCCTACTACCTTGTCTTTGTGTCTTGTCCAATTCATTGTTCAGGACACCAAGAACCTGGAGGGAATTCCCATGGGATCAACCACCGGTAACACCTCCAAGTTGTTCTGACTCCAGGCATCCTGCTCTTTCCCAGAAGCTTCCTCAGTGTGGAGCAGATGGGACGCAATGACCCCCGCTGAGGACGGGGTGCTGCCCTGGACTCTCCCATGCTTAATAAAGAGGCTGTGGGCTCCCATGCACTTGCGCACACGCATGGAAGGGGGCGTGTTTATGGTTGGGGAAGCCAGGCTTTCATTACCAAACCTGAAGTTCAAAGATGCTGCCTTCCGAGAATGTTGCCTTTGACTTTCCTGATGAAAAATTAATAGGCACTTACTTGCTGCTGCCTTTAATTACATTTGCTGGAGATGAGTGTCTGCCGACCAGCACAGCTCTGGCTGCCTTCCTTGCTGGGTCTGCTTGCAGCAAAGCCCATTGGCTTGGAAGGAGAAAAGGCACCATTTTGGTTGAATGGCTTGAAGAGGCAGAAGTATCCTGGGGTGGAGGTGATATTGAATTTTCTGCTAATGGGTCTTGACCCATTAGCCCTTGCCTGACCAAGGAGCTGAATCAAATGTGCCTTGGTAGAACATGGGCCAGGATTCTAAATCTGTGGGCTGAGGACCCCTGGGGACCAAGGAGACCTTGGAAGAGGGGTCACCAAGCCCTGCCTATAGGGGTAAAAAACATTGTTCTCCCACAAACCACTTTTCTAGCATGTGTAGTATGCTAGCTAGAAACACCATGTGTAGCATGTTTCTAGCTAGAAACCACTTTTCTATCATGTGTAGATCTTGGGGATTGGTAAATTATTAATTCACTTAAACTAACTACTAAATTTATAATAGCTGTTTACTGGAGATTGAACCTAGGGTCTTTGCGCTGAGCTACAGCCCAGCCCTTTTTTTTTTTGAGGCAAGGTTTCTCTAAATTGAACAAGTTGATTTTGAACTTGTGATTCTCCTGCCTCAGCCTCCCAGAGTGCTGAGATTATAGGTGTGTGCTGCCATACCCAGCCCATGATATACTTTTTCTGCTGAAAATACATATACACTGCTGTGTTTTGTGTTTTTTGTTTTATCTTTTTGAGACAAAGTTTCACTATGCAGTTCAAGTTGGACTTGAAGTCACTTTGTAGCCCAGGCTGGCCTCGAACTCGCAGTGATCCTCCTGCTTCAGCCTCCCGAGTGCAGGGATTACAGATGTGTGGCACCACGCATGCCACCCCCAAAAGTTTATGCATTGAAATTTTAATTCCTCAATGCAGCACTGTTGGAAGGTGGGGGCCTAGTGGGAGGTATCTGAGTCATGGATTAATGCCTTTCAGAAGTTCATTTCACCTTCTTTCCTCCTCATGTAGTTCCTTGCCCTTCCACCTCCCACTGTGAGTTAAAGCTGCAGAATGTCTTCACGAGCTGGGGCCACCCAACTTTGGACCTTCAGAACCATGATCTAAAATAAACCTTTTTCCTTTATAAATTACCCAGTCTCAGGTATTCTGCAACCACAACAGAAAATGGATTAATACATATACCATGTTAGGGTTCTTGAAGATTTTAACCTTTAAAGTAGGCAGGAATTTAACACTAGAATATCTTTTCTATAATTATGAAGTAGGATTATTGAAGAATTTTTTTACCCCACTTTCCCTCTCCTTTTAAAAAAGTTTTATTGAGATATAATCTATATAACATAAAGTAGGTCCATTTAAAGTGGGTAATTCAATGGTTTTTAGTATAATTCCTGAGTTGTAGAGCCATCACAATAAATAATCTTAGAACAGTTTTTACTGCCCCAATTTACTCATTAGCAATTACTCCTGGCTCTTCTCCCCTAGGCAACTACTGATCTACTTTCTATTTCTATAGATTCACCACTTTTGGATATTTCATATAAATAGGATCATATATGGTTTTTAATGATGAGTATAATGTTCTGAATATAGTCCGTATATAAACTCCTATGCATTTCAGGCTTCTTCTCACCTCAGCCCCTAAGATTTTCTTGCTCACACCAAACTAAAGCAATATTTTTCTCCTATTAATTTACTGCCTCCTTTTTGGAGTGTTCAAGAAGCCCTTGGAATAAACCGCATGGCCCATCTCTGCTGACACTGTGCGTCTTATTCTCCCTGTGAATTCCTCACCTCTGACATCCTGGGGGTGGCATCTTGCTAGCAGACTTCTTGGGTTCCCCCCACTCCAATGTGCCCAGCATCGTTTTCTGCTTCAAATGGGTAATCAGTTTTCGCTTGTAGAAAGAATAAGTGACTCACAGGGATGTTCCCAGACTTTTAGGAAAAAAAGGATTCAGGAGAGAGTACAAAGCAAATGAAATCAAGAGGAGGAACAAAGGTGAAGCGTGGCATGTGGGCATCAGAGTCCGAAGGCTGATCAGGCGCAGTGCTTGTGCTCGGGAGAGGACTAGAGGGACATGCAAATGTCCTGTGATGCACAGGGTCTCCCGCCTACCTCCAGTAGCAACTGGAAGAAGGTATTAGTCACTCCTTTAGCTGGAGGCTTGCACTGCCTCCATTAAAATGCAAATGTCAGCACCTGGGAGAGTCCAGCATAGAGCTATTATGAGCCATTTCCACCTCTGCTTCAATCTGAACTCTTTGAAAGATTTCTGTTCCCTGAGGCCCAGAGGCTTAGAGGTGTGAATGAGGTTTGGAAGCCTATAGGGCCTGGTCCCCTACTTGGCTAATTGCACATTTACCACCCTTGGTTTTCATGCCAGACAGCCAAGGAGGCCAGAGCATCAGAGGTCGAGTCAGAGGGCTGTTGGGTGTGGTGACAAATGCCTTTAATTCCAGCATTCTGGGAGGCTGAGGCAGGAGGATCGCAAGTTCAAGTGCAACCTGGGCAATTTAGGGATATATCTCAGTGTGAAGGCCCTGGGTTCCACCCCCAGTATGGCCAAAGAAGAAGAAAAGAAAAGTCAGAAGGCCAGTGTTCTTGATTCCATCTCAGAGCCCATGGTGGGGCCAGGCTGGAGTAGAGGATGGACCTGTGGTGCTTGTGCCTATGGGCAAAGGCACCGTACCCCAATTCCGGATGCATGACCAGTCCTCAAGACATCCAAGGCTCTAGCTACTCCGTGACTAGGGCAAAATCCTAAGTAGTAGTTCGTTTTTTTGTAGGAAAGGTAAGTCATCTAGTTTGAAGTGTGGAGCTTATCCTGCAAATGCAAATGTCCATGCAAATACCATTTCTCCCTAATTGTGGAAATGAGATGATCTTTAAGATATCTTTCCCCCCTTGTTGGGGCTCAGAAAATGATACCCCAAAGTATGATGCTTTCTCTGGTGATTTTTTTTTTTTGAGACAGGGTCTCACTGTGTGGTGCAGGCTGGCCTTGAACTTCCTTATGTAGCCCAGGCTGGCCTCGCACTCAGGGTGATCCTCCTCCTGCCTCAGCCTCCTGAGTGCTGGGATTACAGGTGTGCACCACTACACCTGGCTGATGAATGTTTTGAACTAAAGGAGAACCAATGTGTTTCTGACCTTCCCTTAGACACTTGCCCCTCTTTTCTCCTGAAGTGTTTGAGGGGCTTTCTCTGAGTTCCGCTGTCTACCTAAATATTGGACCCCTCAGCAGATTAACTCACAGGAAGGGAGACTAGAGTTGGCATAAGGCTTACAGCCCTGGTGAACTTTGTTCTTGGGTACTGTTTGTTCTTTGAGCCTATTCATCTCCCATAAAAATAATTTACTATCCTCAAAAATTGCTGACAGTTCCCCAGTTTCCTCTATGAAGAGAGTATTTAAGCTTCAACTATATGGCAAATCTAGTTTTATACTTCATGTAGTCATCTTGGGAGTCTGTATGTTAATACATCTGTGTGCCTTTTCTCCTGTTCATCTAGGACCAGTCTGTTTCATAGTCAGGGTATGAGACCCCCAGGGAGTGGAAAGTTGCTTCGGTTCCCTACACCCTTGAGAGAGCCTTGGGTTCTTTGAGTTTCTTAAGTCCTTTTGAAGCATTCACTTCAGGGCAGGGCTGTCCTGGGCAAAACTGTGCAGTGGGAAAAATTAATTTTTGACCCCCAATTTCCATCTGGATTTCATCCCTGCCCTCCTGCTTCCTACTCGTGGGCATCACACCCTCTTTTAGTCAGTGTCTCCCATTCTATGGTTTCATTTGCCTTAGGAACTGCTTTATGTTCCGAAGGATTCTCTCCTTTCTAACTCATCCGTACTCCTAAAGCTCAAGCATCCATTTTCCTAGTGCCCCCAAACTTGGCTGGGCTTTAGTGGGAAGGTGCTGATTAAACTCACTCTCCATGACTTCCACTACTATAGAGTCCTTTGATCTCCCAGGCAAGAGTATTTGTTTTTCAACCACTTTATTGAGGTATCTTATATATCATAAAGTGCACCCATTGTCAGTATGCAATTCAATGGTCTTAGTATACTTTAGTATACTTGCATGATCATCACCATAATCTAATTTTAGAACATGATCATCACCCTAAAAGAAATTTTGTACCTGTGCCCTGTCACTTCCCATTCCCCTTCCCCCTCTAGGCCTAATCTACTTCCTGTCACAAGACTTTCTGCATTCATTTTTAGCAAATGTTCATTATCCAATGTATTACAATCTACTAGTGGGATTTTAAGCAGCATGGATGAAAGTGTTTATAAGTATGTACTCCTTTCTACAAGTATTTCTGAATATTCTAAAGTACTGATATTCTAATTTCTAAAATAGAAATATTTCCTTAAATGACCTAAGGGAATGCAGCATGAAGCCCTGAAAGGTTGAGGCACAAGGAGAGGACGGGTGAAGGGAGTGTTTGGAGGTGCTGGGGGCTCACCATTGGCAAACCAAGCATGCAGTTAGCAAGGGGCCCCCACAGTCCTCTCACCATCACCCCCTCTGAAGCCAGCACCCTTTCCATCAGGTGTACCTTCTAGAGTTTGTCTTAAGAACTTTACCTTTCCATCCGGTGACCCTAGCTTTTCCAGGTTTTCTCCTGACCTAGAGGACTCTTCCTTTACATAGGGATTGGCCTCTGGGTTTCCTCCTCAGCCCTCCACAGTTCTCTTCTAGCCAATGGTGTCATTCCCCCCACCGCGTCACTCTGGGTCCCATTCTACATCTGCTCTGCAGTAGCTGAGTTGCCTCCTTTGCTCTCGGAGCTTGCTTTATTTATTTTACTTCATTTTATATTTTTTGTGCTACTGAGGATTGAACCCAGGTCCTTCACACTGAGCTGCATCCTCAGCCCCTCCTCCTCTTTTTGAGACAGGATCTCACTAAGTCACAAAGTTGCTTGGGCCAGCTCAAACTTGTGATCCTTCTGCCTTAGCCACTCAGAGTGTTGGATGTACAGGTGTGTGCCAGCATGCCCAGTGCATCCTGCTTTTTCAACATGGCTACATCATTGCCAATTTGCCTTCCAAAATACAATGGGCCAGGACATTCCTGTCTCCAAATTCAGGGACTGCTCATTGTCTTTAAACCCGAGCTCTTTTGCTCTTTGTTGAAGAATCCAACCCATCAGTCCCTCTCTATCCACCACCTCACCCCTCACGCCGCCCCCCACACACCTAGGACTCCATTCCAGTAACTAGTACCCAGATATACCCCCATTTGTTAATTTAACAACTACTAGACACCTCCTCTGTACAGGGCAGCAGACTAAGCCCTGGGCGCAAATTGCGTAAGATACCAATAGTGTCCTCAAGGGTTCAGGGACCGTGAGATGGTTCTGTGAACATGTCAAGGTAACACAACATGTTATCACAGAGATCCTATTTAAGCAAGGCGTGCTGGCCCTGGAGGTGGAAAGACTGCCTACCAACCTGGCGGATGGAGAGCTGGAGGGCAGGGGCATTAGACAGTGCTTTACCCAGGTGCTGTCAGTTTATTTTGTGGAGGAAAAGGGGTGGTGTTTGCTGAGGCATACGAGGCTCAGGGTGGCTGGGTGATGTGGGAACGTGGTACGCAGTGAAAGTAGGCAGGTAGAAGCTGAATGGTTACACTGTGGACACTTTTCCCTGGGCGTGTGGTTAGCTGAGGACAAAGCGGAGGACAGGTTTGAGTACAATGAGAGAGTTGGCAATTGTCCAAGCAAGGAGGAAGACCACCTGGAAAAAGGTAGTAGTAAGAGACTGTGGAAGAATAGACAGACATGAGAAGACAGGGCAGAGGAGAAACCTTGGCTCTCAGGGCGTATGGGGGATAGTCCCCACTGGTGGAAAGAGCAAGCTACTAAAGAGACGAACTTGGTCTCAGATAAATGGACTCTAGAGTGCGAGTGGGCCCCAAGGAGCACCCATGGGCAGGGGAAAGCTTGGGACTGGGAAAGGAGGCTGACAATACACGGTTCAGAAATATCTTAGGGGAAAAATGTGCTTTATCCTTTGACCTAGCAATTCTACTCACAGGAATTTCTCCTAAGGATATAATTAAGAATGTGTGTGAAGATTTATCTACAAAAATGCTGTTTATAATAGCAAAAGAGTAGAAATACTTTATAAACTGCTATGACAGCGGAGAATGTTTAGCAGTAGAGGACTGGTTAAACAAATTATGTGATACCCATGCAAGAGAATTTGATTCTGACAATGGATAGTATAGATGAATGCTTATTGACATGAAAAAAAATCTATAATATTTTGCTAGGCAGAAAAAGGCAGACTCTAAAACTACTTGTAAAGTAAGTGTTATTTATTTATTTATTTATTTATTTTTTGTGGGTACCGGGGGGTCGACCTCAGGACCTCGCGCGCCAGCAGGCATCCGTGTCGCTGAGCGATATCACCAGCCCCTTTTATTGTATGTGGGTTCCGGGAGTTGAACTCGGGCCCTCGCGCTTGCCGGGCAGGCGCTTAAGCCGCTGAGCCATCTCACCGGCCCAAGTAAGTGTTATTGTGTAAGAAAAAATTAATACCCTCATGTAGATTCTTTCTAGGTGGTAGAATTATAAATGTATTTTTTCCCTACATCAATCAATATATGGCTTTTATTATAAGATGATTTTTTAAAAAATGAATAAAATGAAAAGGAATGACCTAAGGAGACTTCAGGGAGTGAGAAGAGGATCAAGGATGGGCCCTTGATCAATGACCTTCATACCTCTGGCCACGTGGCCTGTCCTGAGAGGCTGAATAGTAGAGAACATTGCTGCCAACGGGGGGGGGGGGCTTGGGCAAACTTCTTCATTCTCTAATCTCAGTTTTCTCATCTTTTTTTTTTTTTTTTTTGTGGACACCTGGGGTCGACCTCAGGACCTTGCGCGCCAGCAGGCGCCTGTGCCACTGAGCGATATCACCGGCCCTTTTTTCGTACATGGGTTCCGGGAGTCAAACTCGGGCCCTCGCGCTTGCCAGGCAGGCGCTTATGCCGCTGAGCCATCTCACCAGCCCATTTTCTCATCTTTATACCAGAGAGAACAACACTTTCTTCAAAACGATCATCTGATGTTAAAATCTGTGAAAGGCCATTGGTTTGGACTGAGCTCCTGTACTAGGCCCAACAGAACAGACAAATGGAATTCCTCATGCTAAAGATCCCGACCTCTAAGCCAGAACTAAGTTATCATCTGACCTTCCACAGAATCAGGTGCTGGGGTGGCGGCAGTGGGGGTGGGGTGGGGGGCATGACACAGCAAGCAGGCCAGTTTTAGCTCTCCTAAGGCCCCAGTTTCAACCTTTACAGGGAAAGTAACTTCGAAGCAACCTAGGCATTCTTTGTTCTGTTTCTGCTTCTTCAGCCCTTTTCTGTCTGTCATGTCAAACTCCTCTGCTCGGCTCATCCGAACAGTCATTTTATAGAATGAGGTGTTGCTTGATTCTTGACACAAATAAAAGCCAATTAAAAAAATCCAATTAAAATCTGTAGATTAAGTTTATTGTAATGTCCTTTTCTGACACTGACAACAAAATATTTACACAGTAAGTACACTGTAGCTTAATAAACGTGAGTCTATCTTCCCTTCTCCTTCATCCTTCCCTGCTGGACCCAGATCAGACCTCCAGCGTCTCTCTGGCTCTCACAGTGGGAAGCGGTCTGCCTCTCTCTGAACACGACATGGTCTTGGAGTTCTGACTGCGCCGAACTTGGCTGGACCTGGTCAGGGGCAGCTCTGCTTCCTCCCTGACAGTGAGCTGCTGGTCCCAGGGTGGTAGCAGCTAGCCCAACGCTTTGCATATTGGGGGCGCTCTAGAGTTTTTGTTGACTGATTTCACGTTTCTTTTTATGATTTAGCTAATCATGGGTTACTCAAAGGTTGGACGATTCCTCAAGGGTTAGTTTACTCAGATCTCTTGGAATTCTTCTCCTCCCAATCTGTACCTCTGGCAACATTAATCTTTCAGTCTGCAGAGATGACCAGCAGAGGGGGCCAGGGGAGGAGCCAGCTCTCTCAGGCCTCTGGGCTCCTTGTCAAAGCTCTGAGGAGAGAGCTGGAGGACGAAGAGGGGAAAGTGAAGGCTGGGCTCCCACCTCTCCAGAACCCCAGCAGGACGGCTTAGGGCAAAAGAGGTTCTCTGTCCAGCAGTAAAGTCTCTCCACTCTGCCTTTGTCGCCAGACCTGGGCAGGAATTTGGGGGATCCCCCCACGCCCCCGCCTTGTTCTGGGACACGTCCTTCCTGCCAACAGCTTGTAGGATATGGGAGGCAGCCTGGAGCTGAGGAAAGATCTTTGGGCTGCAAGTTAGGAGACCCGTGTGACCTTCGGCGAGCTGGTTATGCCCTTGCAGCCGGCCTCAGTTTCGGCATCTGTAAACTAGGAATAACCAGCCACACACTCAGGATCATTGAGGAGGAAAACGAACCATATTTTAAAAAGTACGAACAGACAAACAGCTCCTTATAAACGCCAGGTGTTCCCAGCTTGGTCTATAGGGCTTCTTCTGGGTAACTAGCCACCAAAGCAGTCCTGTCTGCCCCGCCCTGGCTGCACCGGCCTCACCCACTGATCTCCATCTTTCCCGTCGCTGTCTTCCAGAGCCTCAGAGGTCCTCAGTCTCAGCATCTCCCCAGTCCATTTCCGGGTCTGGCTCTGGGGCCCCTCGGGCCTCTCCAGGGACTCTGCCTCCGGCTCCCTGCGACAGGCGCTGCCCTGGTGCCCCCCGCCCGGCGCGCCCTCTTTTGGCACGGTCGCCCGGCCAGAGAATCGCCCAATAAGAGCGCCCGACTTGAGTCTGACAGCTCAGGAAACGGCCAATCGAGCCCGGCCAGGGAAGGGGGGCGCAGCGGCGGGGCTGAAGTTGGGTTGAATGGGGGAGGGGGAAGAAAAGGTGATACAAAAGAGGGGAGCTAGGACTGGGGGCGCAGGAACCCACACCGGGGGTGGGGAAGGACCGCCCGCCAGCCAGGTCCGGTGAGGGGACCGCGGGCTGGACCCAGCTCCAGGGAGGGAGGGGCGCGGCGCAGCGAGCATTTTAGGTGAGGAAAGGGAGCGGGGGTTCCCGCGACCCCGGCCGGACACGAGAATGCCCTCGCGGCGCCGAGGCTGGGGCCGTGGCCCGGCCGAGGGCGGAGGCGGCCGCGCGCCGCTGTGAGCCAAAGCCCGAGCGGCGCGGGGGGCGGGGAGGCGGCGGGAGGAGGGGATGCGGAGTGCGCTCCGGCGGCGGCGGCGGCGGCGAGCGGGCGAGAAGGGAGGAGCGGCGCGAGCGGCCGGAGCGGCGCAGGGCCCGAGGCGTGCATGGCACGCCCCGAGCCGGGCTCCCGCTGGCCCCCCCGGAGCGCCCCCGGGGTGCCGCGGCTCCTCGGCGGGCCGCTGGCGGCAGGCTGCTTCTGATCGCCAGCCCTGCATCGCTGGACACCGTGCTCCACGAGAGAAGCCAGCCTGCGTCGGGGCAGAGCAGCGGCGGCGCCGCGCCGGATTCCGTCCTCCTGGCCGCGGTGGGCCCGCAGCCGGCAGCGAGGAGCTCAGGGATCGCGGAGCCAACGCGACAGCGCCCGGGACCGGCGGGTGCAGGCCAGTCCCGCTCGGCTTGGGGACGAAGGGGAGGCGACAAGCGAAGGGCCGCACCGCGGGAGCCGGTCCTCGCCCCCGCCCCCTGCGCGGACGCGCCGAAGGCTCGGCTCGGCTTCCGCGGGGTCTACGCTCCTACTCTCGCGGCAGGAGGTGGGGGATGCGGGCGACGGCCCCCCCGGGCTCCAGGACCCTCCCCTCCAGGGCTCCCGAGCTGTTGCTCCGCCCGCCGCCCCCTCCCCCGTCTTCTCCACCCCCCATCCCACCTCCCCACCCCTCGTAAGAAAATAATGCTGGCAGGCGCCCGCACCTCCCAGTCCTTCCCAGTCCGCCGCGAGGAAAGGGCACCCGAAGCTTCTCCGCGCCGGGACCCCCGCCGAGCCGCCCTCGCCGCCACCTCGCCTGGAGGACAGCCGCGAAGCTCCGCTTAGGCAGCATCTGCGAGCGCCGCGCCCGGGCTCTGCCAGCTCCGGGGTGGCGCCGCCCGCAAGGACACCTCTCCGTCCCGCCTCGTCCGCAGCTCCGGCCCCCGTCGAGCTCGACGCGAGCCAGGAGTCCGGACGTCTCTGCGCGCCGCACAGCAGCCGGAGCCGTCCCTGCTGCCCCGGCGAGGAGCCAACTCCATCTCGGACCTGGGACTCCTGACGCGGACTCGCAGCCGCCGCTCACCTCGGGGCCGCGCTCGCCTCCCCGCCCGCCGTCCCGCTGTCCTCCACCGCTCAGGACGGGGGTGCCAAGATGCCCCGCTGCTGCGCAAGGCCCCGGGCCGCCCCCGACGTGTGACCCCAGCCTGGTCCCCCTGCTCGGCCGGCCGCCCTCCCCTTGGAGATCCCCGGCCCGGCCCCGGGGGGAGGAGGAAGACGACGAGGCCGAAGGGGGCATGTCCGGCTCCAAGAGCGTGAGCCCCCCGGGCTACGCGGCGCAGACTGCGGCGGCGCCAGCCCCCCGGGGAGGCTCGGAGCACCGCTCCGCGTGGGGCGAGGCCGATTCCCGCGCCAACGGCTACCCCCACGCCCCCGGGGGTTCGATCCGCGGTTCCTCCAAGAAACCCGGCGGGGCGGCGACCCCGCAGCGGCAGCAGCGCCTGGCTAGCCGCTGGCGTGGCGACGACGACGACGATGCTCCGCTGAGTGGCGACGACCCCCTGGCGGGGGGCTTCGGCTTCAGCTTCCGTTCCAAGTCCGCCTGGCAGGAGCGCGGCGGCGAGGACTGCGGTCGCGGCAGCCGGCGGCAGCGGCGGGGCGCGGCCGGCGGGGGCAGCACCCGGGCGCCCCCTGCGGGCGGCGGCGGCGGCGCGGCGGCCGCGGCGGGCGGGACGGAGGTGCGCCCCCGCTCGGTGGAGCGGGGCCTGGAGGAGCGGCGGGGCAAGGGCCGCGCGGCCGATGAGCTGGAGGCCGGCGTCGTCGAGGGCGGCGAGGGGTCCGGGGATGGCGGCAGCTCAGCGGGCTCGAGCTCTGGGCCCGGCGCGGTGCTGTCGCTGGGGGCCTGCTGCCTGGCCTTGCTGCAGATATTCCGCTCCAAGAAGTTCCCGTCGGACAAGCTGGAGCGGCTGTACCAGCGCTACTTCTTCCGCCTGAACCAGAGCAGCCTCACCATGCTGATGGCCGTGCTGGTGCTCGTGTGCCTCGTCATGCTGGCCTTCCACGCGGCGCGGCCCCCGCTCCAGCTGCCTTACCTGGGCGTGCTGGCCGCCGCCGTGGGTGTAATCCTTGTCATGGCCGTGCTCTGCAACCGCGCCGCCTTCCACCAGGACCACATGGGCCTGGCTTGCTACGCACTCATCGCTGTGGTGCTGGCCGTCCAGGTCGTGGGCCTGCTGATGCCGCAGCCGCGCAGCGCCTCCGAGGGCATCTGGTGGACCGTTTTCTTCATCTACACCATCTACACGCTGCTGCCCGTGCGCATGCGGGCTGCGGTGCTCAGCGGGGTGCTCCTGTCTGCGCTCCACCTGGCCATCGCCCTGCGCACCAATGCCCAGGACCAGTTCCTGCTCAAGCAGGTAGGGGCCCACTCGGCCACAGGGACTGGATTGTGGGGCGGGCAGGCCTCGCCTGATTACAGAGAAAGGCATCTCACCCTCACCCTCTCAAGCGGCCAAAAGTCGACAAGACGACACAGGCCTCTTGACCTTTCTTGTCCCAGTGCTGTCATTTACAAGAGTGCGCTTGTCTTATTTATTTGTAATGTTGCCGGCCTGGTAGACAACACGCTTCAAACTGTAGCCATCATTGGTAGTATTCAAAGGAGAAAGACGTGTTGAAGAAAATTACTTGTAGAAGTTCCCATCTTTCCCAGAGCTTTTGCCCCTAAATACAAAGGCCTCGAACAAAAGTAGCCGAGGCCTCTAGAAGCCACCCAGTCCTGAGTGTCAGCACTGACACTCATAGACATTTGGATAAAGGTTTGGGGTAGAGAGACCGTGGGCACCCCTTGCCCAGTCTTGAGGAGGAGGTAGGATAACCCTGACACCTGTCTCCAGCAGGAGTTTTGGGAGGTGGCGGTGTCCCTGAAGAAGGAGTAACAGGTGTTTTTGTGGTACCAAAGTGCCCCAAGCGAACAAGCTGCGGTCAGGAAAGGTGGGAAGCCATGGCAGAGCTGTGTGGTGGTGGACGCCTGCCTGGCCTGGGCAGGAAGCTTGTTGCTGAGACATCACGATCCCTTCCAGTGGGTGCTCCTGGTCATGGCTGGTGTGGGGGGGGGGCTTTTTATCCCCGCTGGGACTTGTTGGGCAAACCTAGAACTGTGGGTCAGGGAGGACATGAAACTTCTTCCGAGTTAATGGTGGTTCCACGCCTCTGGGAGGCGGAATGCTTGCCATCCCGACTTCAGGTGAGGCAGCCTTTCTGACATCCACACCTTCTCCCTTTCGCGTCCTGTTGTCTGAGCCTGCTTGTTTTCATGCTGCTCCACTGACAGAGGCAAGTGTGTCTTGACCAAGGAAGGACCCCACTGCATATCCCACCCTCTTGGTGCCTGGTCCTCTCACAGAACCTGTGGCATTTCATTGTCACTACCTTCTGTCTTCTCCCCTCTTCTGCTACCTTCCCCAGACTGTGGTCTTTTGGGGTGCTTCCGTGTCCCTTTGCTTCCTGGATGCCTCCTCCCTTATGGAGAATAGCACTGGTGTGGACTTCGGAGTGCTGGGCTCTTGCTGAACCTGCAGCGTTCATGGAACCTCTCTGGGTTCCAGATTCTTCATCTAGAGAATGAGAGGACTGATTATGCTCCTTGCACTCTTACATTCTCTGTACCGAGCCGCACCACCTCAGAGAACCTTCTTTCCAGCCACATGGGGCTCTTCCTCTCCTGCATGATTAACCGAGACAGACTGGAGCACTTACTCTCCGGAGTCCCTTGGTTTAGCTTCCTGGGCAGTGAGTGGAACCTTGCTGGCTGCAGGAATCCTCAGGTACCGATGTCTTCTCTCTCCCTTGCCTAGCATAGTGCAGCATACTTAGTAGTGATTTAATAACTGCTTGCCAGCTTGGTTAGGGTCCAGTAAGTGGAGTAGGTGGAATTGTTAAGTTGAAGCTTTTCTGAACTAGGATCAAAAGAAAATAATTTAAAAAAAACTTTTAGATATTGGATTTGAATTTAGAAGACTCTTTTGAGGGATAGTGGTTTGAAAAGTTACTACTATTGTTAGCGCTTTGGAGGCTCCTGAGAGCCTATGCGCTCAGCCTAATCCGTGGGGAGT
The DNA here is from genome assembly GCA_028451465.1 of Erethizon dorsatum. Lineage (NCBI taxonomy): Eukaryota > Metazoa > Chordata > Mammalia > Rodentia > Erethizontidae > Erethizon > Erethizon dorsatum. The sequence goes on from CM051831.1 coordinate 59,461,325, forward strand.
GTTCCTGCCTTGGCTGGGTGCAGCTTTTCTGCAGAGGGAAGGGCATGTCATCTGTGTGGAAGAACAGAGATTTCCAAGGTAGTTCAGGGTATTTTTCTGAACTAGGCTTGGGACACCGGGTCTGATTACAGCCTTCAGCAATCCGGGACCTCTAATTTCAGAAGATTGGCATCAGATCCCAGAAAAGGTGTTCTGAACTTGGGGTGTTGCAATTCCATTTTAGCATGAAAATGTCATTGCAGTAGTGTCTGACTTCCCCTCTGGCCCTCCAGGCAAAGCCCTCTTCGTCCTCTCCCCACTCCACCAGCTCCTGCCCTGTGCTTCTTTTACTCATTGTGGTCTTTAGACTTTTCCTTGGCTGTAGGATTTTGGGTGGATTTACACCTAACTTTTCATGCTCTGCTCTGAGCCCTGCAGAGGTGGTTATGAATGGTCCAAGACAAGAAAATGTAAACATTCTTTCTATCTGGCTTCAGCCAAAACTGTATCTTTTTTTGTTTGGACTTGATTTGTTTCTCTGATTATGCTTGATACAAAATTAGTCTTTCCTGAGCAAAGTGTGCTGGGTGGTCCAGGAATCTGAATGATACAGCCTAGCCTTAACTTCTGCCTCAGGTTAGGCCAGAGTGGCAGGTATTTGGGGTGGCTCAGGGTAGATGCCTTTTTTTGTTTTTCACATGAAGACACTGTGCAGGGGAAAGGGTGGTAGTGAGTGGTTTCCAGTGTTTGAGGCTTTGAGACTTGCCCTCCACAGTGCCGTGGCATGCAGGAGGCCCTGACGAAACGGCGCTAGCGTTTCTTCACTTCTCCTGCGGCAAAGCCAGCCCTTCCGCCCAGGACCCAGGTCCTCCGTATCATTATTGACCTGTGCATTTTGTTTTTCTCCAGCCTCTTTTGTGCTTGGGCTCTGTCCTTGGCTCCATTTAATTTTTTTTTTTTTTTGTGGGTACCGGGGGGTCGACCTCAGGACCTCGCGCACCAACAGGCACCCGTGTCTCTGAGCGATATCACCGGCCCCTTTTTCGTATGTGGGATCCGGGAGTCGAACTCGGGCCCTCGCGCTTGCAAGGCAGGTGCTTATGCTGCTGAGCCATCTCACCGGCCCCTTGGCTCCATTTAGGAAAAGAAGCATTTGTTGTCTCAACTGGTTGCTTTCCACTCAGTAGGCAAGTGAGAGCAAGGAGCACAGCCTCTCCGTGGGATGGTGCTTCTTCCTTCCCTGTCTTACCTCCAGCTCTTGTCTTCCTCTGGATCCGTCACCCTCCTCCTCTGCCCTTTCCCTCTCCTTGCCTGAGCCTTTCCTTTCTCTGCCCTCCCCCTCCAGCCCCCCGTTGCTCTCTGCCCACCTCTCCTTTCCTTAGCCTTCTTGCTTTTTCCACCTTCCCCTCTCTTACTCCCTGTTCGTGGCCTCTCAGCCCGTCCATGCTCCTGTCTTGCTGTTGTCTCCTTGTGCTCTCACTGGGGTACAGTAGGAGCGTCGCGGGGTTGTTTTTGCCTCCTCTTTTGCCTGTTAGAAGTCCCTCTGCTACACCCATACCATAAATAACACTGGAGCATCTGCCAAACACATTCCTCACTTGTGTTAATAGGCTGCAATGATTCCGGAGCCTGTTGCCATGGCAATCTCATTTTTGTTTGACTGTATCCCACTCTGCTACATAAAGCCTCTGTGCACTCACACACAAACAATCACGCTCCCACAACTATTACCCATGCGAAGGTGTCAAAGATTATTTCGGGGACAATGTCTTTGGTCCCTGTGGGGTGTGGTGGTCGTTAGAGCTCAAGGAGGCCAGCTGCACCGCCCAGTGTCACCCTAGGAGGTGAAAATGGATGGAAGAGCTCTTTGAAAAGGGTCCTCTTCAAGTGTGGGGTATTATTATTATGCAGCCACACTGAACCTGCTTGATGCGGATCTGACCCCCTCTCCACCCTTGGGAGATTTTGGTGTGTCCCATCATATTCTACTCCTTACTCCCCCCCACCCCTTTGGGAGAAGCTCAGTGATTTCTGCATTTCTTCCATTGTGCCTGTTTGAACCCACAACTGTCACCAGTTGTTCCAGCAATCAGAATGGCACAGGCGCTGTGTGGGTGATGTTCTGTGACTGTGAGCACGTGTGAGTGTCTGTGGCCGAGGAGAGGCAGGGGATGCGTGGGGGTGGGGATGTGGACCAAGAACTGACCGCCATGGCTGCCCGGGGCGCATGCATGTGTGTGTGCCTGCGCATGTCTGTCTGTCTGTCTGTCCTGCCCAGGTGAGGGAGCTGGCTGCAGAAGCCTTTGTTTAACTTTGAGATCCTCACAAATTTGTCCTCTTTGTTCTTGGCTGGTACCTGGCTTCCTAGGGCCATTGGTCTTTTGGATTTGGGGCCTTGATGCTCTTCTGACCTTGACCTCTGCCTCCCAAGGGCAGCACTCTGGGTGCACTCGCTCCCCTTTCCATAGTGAGGTTGGGGGCTGGACTTGAGGGGTCAGTTCCCCTGACCCCACAGAGTGCCCCCTTTCCTTTCAAAAACCTTTCCTGCTGCCCATCAGCTTAACAACCCTGGAGAACTGCACTGAAGAACCACCTCCTGTGCTGGAACTTGGCCCGGAGGCCTGTCTGTGGGTCACCAAGGCTGTCCCCTATGTAATGCTGAGTGGTGTGAAGGAGGACTCCAATTACTTCCCCTGTCACCTGCATTTCTAGACAGAAACTTGGCCCCAAATGTGCTCTAGCAGCAGCAGCAGCAGTCTGGGGTGGAGGTTGGCTTTGAATTTGGAGCTGGGAGGAGGGTCCATTCATCTTGCTGCAGGCTGATTGTATTTGCCAGTTATATGTGTTAATTTTTGTTTTATGTAGTTTTTTTTTTTTTTTTTTTTTAAACAGGATCTTGCTATACAGTTCAGACTGGCCTTGACCTCACTATGTAGTCCAGGCTGGTCTTGAACTCAGGGCAATCCTCCTGCCTCAGCCTCCTGAGTGCTGGGATTATAGGCATGCACCACCATGCCCAGCAATGTGCTAACTGTCTTAATTATATTGCCTCTTTCTCCAGGCAGCTAGGAGGTGCCATAAGGGGGGAGCAGAAGTGACTCCCAGCAAGGGTTCTAGCAGGGCTTCAGGATGGGGGGTTATCGGGGTGCCTTGATCTATGTGGGGAAGACCTCAAGAATGGTGGAGACTCAATCTAGGAGCGGACTGCACAGCCGATGTATTTGCAGCAGTGTTCACTGTTAATAATTCAACCTAAGTTTTGATCTGGCAGCGAGAGTATGAGGTCTGTGTGCTGCGGAACGCAGAACAGCGTGCTCATGTTTGTCTGTGGAGGGGACACAGATGATATGTTAAAGCCCATCGTGGAAACTTGCCCAGCCTCGTGGAAGTTTTAAAAGTCAGTGCGAGAGCCTTGGACAGAAGTTTGAGTCCCTGTGTCAGAGGGTAGAGCTGGCAGTAGAACAGGGCTGTGGCTCTGGCTTGGGCCAGACCATCCCCTCTCCTGGGTGGTATGCAAGGGACTGTCACTTTGTCCCAGCTGAAAGAGGGAGGGGGACACTCGAGGGAGCCTCCCTTGGTTGTGCCAACCTCTGGCTGGGTGGCTTCTGATCCAGGGCTGCCTGCTTGGTAGGTACCTTGGCTAACTTTATTCATCCTATGGCTGTTCCAACTTGTAGTCATTTACTTCCCAGGGGCATGGCCTGTGTCAGGAATGGAAGGTTTGCTCTGGGGGCTCCGACATCCCTGTTCCCATAAATCCTTCGGGTTCAATTACATAAGCTATGTTCCAGCACCTTCTTCTGTCCTCCATGCTTATCAAATGGGGGCAGCTGGCTTGTGGAGGGCAAGATCAGCATTCATTTTCTCTCACAGACACAACATTTCATGGAGAGACATGGAAAACCTACTTTTTTTCCTTCTCAATGTTCACATGTAAGATGGGGGAGATCTCTCTATAGCATTGTGGGAAAAACCTGAGGGTTTCCAGTTAATGGGCAGTGATTTGGGGTGGCTGTTGGGAAAGGCTGTGACAAGACCTTAGTTCAGTTTATAAGTGTATCTACCCTATAGGAAGGGTGGGGCCTCGCCTGAGATAGGGTGTGTGATTCTAGAATTCAGAGGAAGGTGACGGTTTGGTAAGAGGCTGGAAACCTAGACTTTTCAGGGAGCATCTGAGAGAATGAGGGATATTCAGCTGGGAGAAGAGCAGAGGTAGCAGATGAGAAAGCTTGATGTGGGGGACAAGGGATTAGAGCTGGGGTCCCAGTTGTCAGACATTAGAAGAGGGCGGAAGTTATTTTTGGTCACCCCCAAGGGCAGATTTGGGGCACATGAGTGGTGACAGTAGGCACATTTCCGCTTCAGATGGGAGATACCTTTCTAGTTGTTGGGTTTGTGGCCACCAAGCCAAATGTCTTTTGGGGTGGCTAGCCCGTGGTCAGTTCTGGTGCCCCAGTGGAAAGGTGATTGCATCGTTGATTCCTAACCTTGTGTCATTATAATCCTCTTGGAAATTTCTGGAAAATGCAGACTCTCAGGCCACAGTAGGACAGTGCAGGTTCTTGGTGGGGTCCAGGAATCACTTTTTGTATTTGTGTGTGCCTGGGTATTGGACCTGGGACTTTGAGCTTGCTAGGCACATGCTCTACCAATGAGCTGTCCCCTCAGCCTGAACCAGTTTTGAAACTGTGGATCTAGTTTTCAAAGCTCTCCAGCAGTCTTGATGACCCACTCTTGGCCTTGAGATCATTGGCCGAGATGACGGCTCAGGTTATACTCAACTCTGGTATTCTGTGGTTCAGTGTCTTTGAGAATCATGGTTGCTCCTAACGTCCTCTGTGCTGCCTCTCGCCCTGCCCTTCTCAGCGTATTAGTCAGCTTTAAAAAAATTTTCTTTGCAGTACTGGGGATTGAACCCACGGCCTTCACACTGAACTTCCTCCCCAGTCCTTTATACATTTTTTTATTTTGAGAAAGTCTCGCTAAATTGTTCAAGTGGGAATCAAACTTGTGATCCTCCCGCCTCAGCCTCCCAGGTGTTAGGAATACACGCATATACCACCATGCCAGCTATTAGTTGGCTTTTCATTACTCTGACAAAATACCTGAGGCAGCAGACTTTATAAAGAGGAAAGATTTATTTAGCTCAGACTCGTAGAGGTTCAAGGGCATGATGCATGCACTCCTTTCTAGTGAGGATTATATCACATCATGGTGGCAGCAATGACAGGAGCCTGTGTAGGAGAAGTAGTCACATTGTGAACTAGGAGCAGAGAGAGCTGAGTGAAGCCAAACTCTGTCTTTTAGTTTTTTATAACAACCCATTTGTGAGAACTACTATAGAGCTGCATGAGAACTGCCAAGGGGTCACACAAGAAATGCATCACCCCAGTGAGACCTAAGACCTTCCTAGGTTCTGTCAGTGCCACCAGGTTGGGGGAGGGGGCAAACCTTTAGTCACAGTGAATCCTTGAGGGGAACAAACTGTACTCAAACCACAGGGCTCAGCCTCTGTTTAAGGGAGCAAAACCCCACGTCCATGTGGATGCTGGGTGGGACTCGGGCTGGTGGGCTGGTACTGGTGTGTAGATGCAGATCTCGACAGTGTTTGGGTGGTGGTGAAACAGAATGCAGGGGCCCAGCCCTGGACTTGAGTTCTCTCTCACCCTCCTCACCGTTCCAGTCCCTCTTCCTTTATTGGAGGCAGAGCCATCTGTGGCACATCATCATGGGGTGGGGACAGTGGCAAAGGGGAGCTGAGTTGGACTCCTGGCTTATGCCTTCATTCGCCTAGTAGGTGGATATGAAAATCACCGAGGAGACGCCAGGAATGGATGATTTAGGATGGAGAGAAGTCAGCGTGGGGAGCAGGGCAGGAGATAGGGAGGAAGTAGGGAAGCAGGCGAGGTTTGAGGTGGGGAGAAGGACTTAAGGAAAGGGAGAGGATTGGAGCTGGGTGGGACTTGGAAGTGGGGGTAGGGATGCCTCTGGGAACAATGGGATGTAGTCACAAGAAGGGGATAGACAAACAAAGCAGGAGGAGACAATGGAGGCTTTATTCTTCCTCCGCACGCCGACCTCCACATCAGCGTGCAGTTGTGACACCCCCAGCCCCAGCCTCTTGCTCTGGGGGTGTGCTGCTGCTCCTTCTGGCTGCGAGGCCTCCTGACAGACCTCACTCTCTGAGGGCCCTGGTCCCCTTCCCTTAGGCGCTTCCTGGGATTTATCACAGAGCTCACTGTAGTCCCACCGTGCTTTGGGAAGCGGTCCTGAGGGGTCCAGTGCCCATGTCGTCAGCACTCAGCACACAGTAGGTGCTCAGCGAGGGTCTGAATGAACGAAGGGATGAATGACTGGGTGGTGGTGAGCGGCCGCCTGCGCGCGGACTCTGGGCTGTGCTGAAGTGCTAGACCGACACCTCCACAGAAGGAGGTGCCGAGGCTCCGCAGGGAAGCCTGTTGTGGGGGGTTGTGATCCTAAACTCTGAGCAGGGCTTCCAGAACCCTCCTGCTGCAGTTTCAAATGTGTGCCTGAGGAACGAAGAGCTGTTGCCTGGCACTGCTGGTGCTGTGCCACTTCACAGATTCGAAAGCCATCACGAAGTCCTTCTTTCCACCTTCTCTTCATTCACTCTGCTCGCCATCGACTGTCTGGTGCCTGTTGTGTCCCGGGCACTGTGCTCCCCTGAGGAGCTGCACAGTCGGTACACATGGGGTCCCCTCTCGCCCTAGGGCTGCTTTAGCCCAGAGTCTCCCAATCGACGTTTCATTTGACTCAGTACGGTCTGTGTTGTACACTTAGGAAACGCAGTCAGCCTTCTCGATCTTCAGGTTCTGCATCTGTGGATTCAGCTACTGTACATGAAAAATACTAAAAAAAATTGTGTCTGCACTGAATGGGTACGGACTTCTTTTTTGTGTCATTGTTCCCTAAGCAATGCAGTACAACAACCAAATACACAGCATTTATAATGGGTGAGGTAGTACAAGTAATTTAGAGATGACTTAACACGCAGGAGGATGTGTGTAGGTTATATGCAAATATTGCGCTATTTTATATTCTTATAAGGGACTTGAGCACCTGCTGATTCTGGTATTCAAGGGTGTCCTGGGATCAATCCCCCGAGGATACCAAGGGACAGTCTCTGGAATTCTCAGACTTTAAGACTTTTATTTTATTATTTATTTATTATTTTTTTTTTTGTGAGTACCAGGGGTTGACCTCAGGACCTTGCATGCCAGCAGGCACCCGTGCTGCTGAGCGATATCACCGGCTCTTTTTCCGTATGTGGGTTCCGGGAGTCGAACTCGGGCCCTCGCGCTTGCCAGGCAGGCGCTTATGCCGCTGAGCCATCTCACCAGCCCGACTTTAAGACTTTTAATGTTAAAGTGCATAAAAAGTTGCCAAGAGGCGGCTACTGCATGAAGCCTTTGTCAAACATATTTGCCCCCGACCATTCCTCAGGAACTCACTGAGGCAGGGGTCATTGGCGTTTGTTATGGCACACTTTGTTACTCGCTGGAGTTCCTCCAGGTCCAGCTGTGCACCTCTGGGTAGGCCCACAAGAGGACCCTAGGTGAGGATGTTTGTTCGGCTGGCTTTCCTCCCGCAGGAAGGAGACTGCCCGGTCTGCGTTGGCTGGCTGCCTGCCTGTCTTCAGCTCTCATTCTCCATCTGGGTCAGAAATCCTTTATAAAATAAAGTGATGGGGCTGGGAGGGACCAGGGCCCTCGCACTTGCCAGGCAGGCGCTTACGCCGCTGAGCCATCTCACCGGCCCTTTATTTCATTTTGAGAGTTTCTGAGTTGCCCATGCTGACCTCTAACTTGCAAGCCTCTTGCCTCAGCTGCCTGAGTAGTGCAATTATAAGTGTGCACCACTGCGTCTGCTTAGGTTCAGTTTCTTTTAGGGGTTTTCTGTTGGCTTTGACTTTGGAGCAAGTTGGGCTTGTATAAAATGACCCTTTGGGGGCCTTGGGTTCCATGGAATGTCTTTCTAGAACTTCTGCTCTGGGCACCGACTGTGTGGCTGCCTATAGGGAAGTGGCACCAGGCCATTCCAATAAGCCTTCCCTAAGAGCTTCTTTTTTTTTGGTACCAGGAATCGAACTCAGGGCCTTGCGCTTAACAGGCAGACACTGTGCCACTGAGCTATATCCCTGGCCTCCGCTAAGTGCTTCTTCCTTTCCCATTCCCACCCTCCAAAAGGAGGTTGCTCCTTAAAGAGACTGATTGTGCACAGTGAGTGTATATTGAGTCTCTCCCACACACCTGGCACTAGGTGAATCTCTCACATGGGCGACCTCATTTACTCTTTTTTTTTTTTTGAGGTGAAGGAGGCAGTTTATTACACCAGTGGGCTTCTGACTAGGATCTCTCCCAGAGCCGGAGCCCTACCCAGCGGGGTTTCGGGGCTTTTAAAGGGAGAGTGAGTGGGGAGGTGTGTAGGCAGATTTGACGCATATGATTGGAAGGTTGGGAGACATCATGGGTTGCTGAAGGAGTTTAAACATTTCAGGTTACATCATAAGGCTATCGGTTATACAAAGCATGGGTCATACAAAGGAAAAAATGTCCTGCTACATTTTAAGTTACATTGTAAGGCCATCAGTTACACAGGGGCAGCAAAGACAGGGGTTTACACAAAGGAAGAAGCGCTCTGTTATCGGGCCTGCCAGACGTGTCTGCCTGGTTTTGACGGGCGTCCTGGGCAGGCTTTTATTTAAAATTTTAATTTTCCCCCTTCAGGAGGAGAAGGGGATTGCTGAATCGGCTGGGGGAAACTTCACAGGTCAAAGAACTGTTTTGCTGAAGCTGTGCTCCTGGACCCTTCTGAATTTCTCCTCTAAACCAGAGGAAGCTGGGCCTGTGGCTTTAATTACCCAGTTCAGGCTCCATTCCCGTTTTGCTGTCTCCGTGAGAACTTCACCCATATTCACATACGCACCACCCAACTTGCATGCAAGAGCCATCTGCTCATTTTGCATCTGGGCAGGCCGGCTGGGGCCTTCTCTGAAGGGTCTAGGGGAGGCCTCCCCATCGCTGGGCATGCGCCCTTAACAGTGATTGCGGGCCCTGGTCTCTCCATGTTCCTTTTTCTTTCACTGTCCCGCCATGATGGGGGAGGTTTCACTTGACCACACACTCCTGCCAGGATGGGGCTTACCACAGGACCGAGCAACAGGGCCAGCCAACCATGGACTGAAAACCAAGGTTGTGGGCCACAATAAACCTTTTCTCTTTATAAATCAATTGATGGCAGTATTTGTTATAGTGATGGAAAGCTGACCAACACAAGGACCAGCCTCTCCCATACTCTGTAAGCTACCGCAGTTTAAATCCCAAGCCTTTCCAATCACAGGCTACGGGGATAGGCAGGTGGCCATGACAGAACCATCAGAATCTCCACCCAAGAAGCTGTGACCCAGCACTCAAAGCAACAAGAGTGGAGGTGTTGGGACTCAGTCCCCTGAGATACAAGGTTGAGTGTCACTGCCAACGTCCCTGCACCGCCCTAGACTCTGTCTGCCACACTGACCTCATTTACTCTTATTATCAACCTAGTGAGGAAGACATTTATCCCCATTACACCACTGCAGAATCTGGAATAAGAGAAGGTAAGTAACTTCCTCCAAGCTCACGCAGCAAGCTGTAACAGGTGGGTCACGGCCTTCCCTGCACCCCCCGGGCAGGTTCCTTGGGCTCCTGTCTGCCAGACTTTGAGCTCTCTTAGCAGCGAGGGCTTTCTCTGGCCCTGAGCCCTGGGGCCTGCTGTTCGGACAGGTCAGCAGTGCTCTTCGCTGGCTGCGGGGTGCTGGCGTATGAGTCCCTTAGCTCCCTTGCTCCTGGGGGTAGTTGGGGTCTAATTCTGGGGCTTGTGTTCCACACTTTCCCCCAGAGGGCTCTGGAAGGATTAAGCTTTAGTTAGTCACAGTGATACTGGCTTGATAAAATCCCCCCTCTTGATTTTCTTCCCTACCTAGCCTCAATTCACCACTCTTCTTCTAGCACTTCTTGGGTCACATCCCAGATAAACCACCTGTACTGGAGCCCTTATGTCTGGGTCCTTTTTTAGAAGAATCCAAACAGAGTGGAGGAACCAGGATTTTAACCCCAGTTTGATGTGAACACTATGGCGGGTGGGGTGGGGGTGGTTATTGGGGCCAAAAAGCGTCAAGGGCAGAACTCTGTGCTTGCCTTGTCCCCTCTCTCCTCTCTGATAACATATTTATCACTAGTAGATTGGTCGTCAGACCACAGAATGATGTAAAACTTTAAAAAACAATTTAAAGAAAGATATGTATTTTTTTAAATTGTTACTTTTTAAAAATGTGTGGCTTCCTCTACTTTTTTTTTAATTGGCACTGTGACCTGTGTTCAGGTTTCTTTTCTTCTTCTTTTTTTTTTTTTTTCTCTTTTGCAGTGCTGAGGATCCAACCCAGGATCTCTCACATTCTAGGCAAGTGCTCTATTACTGAGCGGTACCCCCAGCCCCCTGACTTCATATTTCTAAGCTACTGTTCAAGATGGCGATAGACCTTAGGACCTATTTAACAAAAAGTTTTCTTAGGATAAGAAACAAGGACCCTTGACTTGGGGCATTTTTGCTGTAATGCAGGTCCGAAAGAAATTATGCGTTGACCGAAGCGCCTGCCGGCTTCTTGGCCAGCTGTGGCATCACTTGGTCAATGGGGGACTCAGCGAGTTGTCTTCTGGAGTCTGTGGGGACCTCATCTTCTAAGGTGGTGCCTCCACCCGATTCTCTCAGTTGACAGCCAGCTGACTGTGATGAATTTGCCCAGGCCGCCTCTCACACACAGCTGCTAAAACCCAGCTCAGTTCGGCTCAGTGCATGTTTAGTGAGCTCTTCCTCTGTGTGGCATGGCTGGGGACACAGACCCAAAGGAGTGAGATGTGGCCCTCGCCAGGGAGAGGTTTGCCAAGGTTCCTTTCCTTTGAGGTTCCTGTGTCATCCCATGTGATCTTTTAGCTGTTTGTGGAGGAGGCCAAGGAGAGGAAGGGCAACGATCAGGGTGCACCTGATCCTGGGTGCACCTCTGCATCCCCTGGGGGGCTTTGACAAAACACCTACCCTGGAGCCCATCCCAGTAATTTATATTAAACTCTAGGGTTGAGGCTGGGGGATGCACCCAGCAAGGGTTGTGACCTGGACTTAGACAGTGGCTTAAATCCAAGCCCTATGGCTCAAATATCACTATATTTAATTAGCATTTTTTAAGAGACAAAGGACTTTTCTGTGTGTGGTGTTGTTTGCTTCTTGAGACTGCTCTGAGGGTTAAGGCGGGCAAACCTGGAGGCCCAGGAGACAGCCTGGTGTGTGTGACCTGGGGCCAGCATCACTTATTGTCTCCTTAGTTGTTCTTTTCCCCCCAGTCTCCTGTGACACTAGAGTCCTGATCCTGTGGTCTGTTGTGGGTGGCTGCACAAATTTGTACACGGAGGGTGCTGTCAGTGGGAGGAGAACAACAGGCCTGAGTGGCTGCTTGAGCTTCCTCAGGCCGCCTGTGAGGTGTGGTGTGGGAGCAGCTGCACACATCTGGATCCAGTAGGGCTCCACCTCTTGGTGCCTTCAGAAGCGGAGGAAGTCACAGTGGCTCTCAGGCCCTTTCTTGATGTGGTTTTGGAATGTGTGGCTTTTATTTGCACTGTCCTCCCTCCTGGTGTCTGGCGCGGATGGGTATTCAGAGGGGCAGTTGTCACTTCCCAGGCCTGCAGGGGTGCTGTGCTGAAGGGTTCGGGGGCACCTATGAAAGCTCCTGAGTGGTTGTGTGGATGATGAGTGGGAAGGAGACCAGAAGAGGGGTCAAAGTGATGCTCGATTGCTTAGCCCTGGGTACCTCGTCTTCTGGTGGTGTAAGTGGCACATCAGGACCACCTCGGTACAGCCCTGGGGTCAGGCCCAGAGTCCCTCTGCAGAGTGACGTCCAGTGGATACGCAGTTTAGTGCCCACTAGAGTTTTTCTTGGTGTCTGTAAAGCTCAACTCCCCAGAACCATCGGCATCCTAAAAAGTACCCGCATCATCCCTCAGCTGTGCTGCTAATCCACCTCTGACCTTGTCGAGCTTCTCAAAAAAAAAAAAAAAAAAAAAAAAAAGTAGAGGAAAAATGAGACTCTTGCTGAGTGGATTTCTGAGATTTTATTTCCACATTGTCTTTTGAGGATGGACTCTTTGGTCTCTTAACCTAGTACCCAGTCTTCCTCTGGCCAAGTGCCTTTTCCCATACACACTTGGCCACACGGCATGGACAGGACCCAGCGTCCTGGACTGGCTCCTAGTAGGTAGCGCCAGCCAAGCACCTGGGCTGTGATGTCTCACGCAGAGGCAGAGGGGCCAGAGCGACTCTCCAGGGAGCAGGGTAGGCTGTCTTTGCAATGTATGAGCTGGGATCTAAGATAGAAACAACCTCTTCTTTGTCTCTGGAGCTGGGGATTTTTTCTTTTTTTGAGGTGCTGCGGTTGAACCCAGGGCCTCACGCATGTCAAACAAGCCCTCTGCCATTGAGCTGTGTACCCAGGCCTGGTTGGTCATTTTATCTTAGCGAGTTTATGTATCTGGCTCTCTGCAGGTAGGGGCCATGTCTGTTTTAATGCCCAGATGTTCACTGGATGTCCCATCCACTGCCTCATCCCCACTTCTCTTTGCAGCTGGAAGCTGGGGGAGGATCTCGAAGCCTTGGCAGAAGGCAAGTTCTGGCCATATTGTCAGGACTACCAGGATGAGCAAAGATCACCACACAAATTCCAAAAGGATTCTTCATTCCTTTCGAAGCAGTTGCGCAAAGTAGCAGTTCCTGCAGTGTGTTGCACACTTCCTTATCTTGTAGCCATGCTTTAGACTGGGTGTGTCTGCCTCCCTGTTTCACCTTGAATCCCTGGGGCTGAGACACGCTGTCCTAGTGGGCTAACCTCAAGGAACCTGTGGGAGCTTAACGTGCCAGAGGGAAGGCACATCTGAGAGTGTTTACCTAACCCAGTGTGAGGGCTCGGCTGGAGTGGCCGGCGCATCAGCTTTTTGTCTTCAGTGCTGGAGAGCTAACCTAGGCCCTCGCAATGCTGAGCATGCGTTGCTCCTGAGCCCCTCCGCCTGCCTGGCATCAGTGATATGTGAAGCTCCTGGGGATTCTGACACACACTGAGATTGAGGACTCATGCCCTGAGCCTCCCCTGGGCAGCAGAGGGGTCATGTGGATGACACCAAGTCTGATTTATGGCCGTATTGAAAGGCAAGTTGTTTATATCTAAAGGGTTTATTGTGGTGATTCAGTAAAGAGTAATAGCTACTAAAACGACTGCAGGCGTGTAATAGGGGAAGAAGACTTGGTCGGTGGTTGTTGTATAAAATCTTGTCAGGCAAGGCTGTGGTTTGGTATATTTATGTTGCTCTTATCACCAGCAATTAACCCCAAATGTGGCTCGATAAATGGCTTTAATGTAGTGCTGTAAATAAGTGCAAGAATATTTTAGAAAGTGACTGCTGCTGGGACTGCAAGATGGGCTCAGCAGAGCCGTGGGCCTCCCTCGGCCTCCCTGCAGGCCCGTGAGCTTCTGACGGATGCTGACTGGTCGGTAGCAGTGCTTCCTGCGTCTTTTGTGCGTGACGTTGTGCTTCTGAGTGGGAAGATGTGGCACAAACATCTGTGGTCCCACTGCCCCCGGCCTTGTTCATTAGTCTTTGTCTCTCTTCCACCAGATACTCATTAAATATCCACTGGACAGGTGAATAAATTTGCTCAGGGTTGCGCAGCGGTTAGATAGTGATGTTAGCCCAGTACTATTACTTTTTTATTCAACTCTACAGCTCGGAAAGAGCAAGGAATGTCATAATGGCTCCCCAGTGCATTTGTTATCAGCATGGGTGGCAAAGACTAAAACAGGCAAGAAAGGGGATGTGCAGGGATGAAGAGTCCTTCTGGCCCACTCTGAGGTGGGTTTGTTTCTGGCATGTTTGGATCAGGGCAAGAAGGATGGGGACCCTCTTGCTGCAGCCACCAGGCTCTGGGAGGAAGAGAGAAAGGTGACACCAACCATCTGAGAGCGAGAGAGGAGAGCACCCCCACTGGGGCAGGGCTTGCGGAACAGGGAGAGCTCCTCGGGGCGCACCCTGCACGAAGGCCAACATGGAGACCGCTGTGGTCCTTTGGAAAAGGGTTATCTGGGGAGAGTTAATTTTGGAATTCACTTTACATTTATTTTTAAAGTGGAATATTTCTCCAGCATTGGTGACAATGGCCTAGAAAAGCCAATTAGTCACCGACTGACATCCTGCCAAGTGGGGTGTTGTTGCCCTACCCCTGCCTCACCTGCCTTTGGTGACTTCATGGCAGATGGGTCAATGGGCCTGAGGTGGTGTCATCCTCTGCTTCCATTCGAGGGTGTCTGCAGAGCTGTGAGAGCTCGGGGGTGGTTGAACAGCACTGCTGGAGGATGCAGTGGCTTCTGTCTGCTAAGGGCAGGTCTGTGAGCCTGATTACAGCCTGTTTTCATGTGGTCTTTGTTTTGTTTTGTTTTTTCTGAGTCTGGGTCTTAACTGTGTTGCCCAGGCTTGCGTGAACTCCTTGGTTCAAGTGCCTCCTGCCTCCCCATCCCAAGTAGCTGAGACTACAGTCATGTGCCACCATTCCCAGATCCCTCAATCGTTTGCTCTTTGCTTTTGCTGTTTTCTTGAAGTTCAAGGAAAATCACCACCATCTACAGGTTAAAAGAACAGACCCTATTTCTCTTAAGGAAACTAAAAGATTCGGAATGCCCCACCCTGGGTTGCCTGGAGTGGGAAGTGGGTCTCCACGTGTGTGCCATGGGAGTGGAGTGTGCCAAGGAGGAAGGAGAAAGGAGAAGGCCAGGGATGGGGCCTAAGTCCTGGGCAGCAGTCACTTTCTAAAATATTCTTGCAGTTATTACAGCACTACATTACAGCCATGTATTGAGGCATGTTTGGGGTTAATTGCTGGTGATAAGAGCAACATAAATATACCAAACCACAGCCTTGCCTTACAAGATTTTATACACCAACCACTGACTAAGCACTGGGCCTAGGGGTGCTGAGTGGGCTTTCACCACTCCCCAGGCTGTGCTGCCACCCCTGCACCTTGTGTTTTGGTGCTGGTGTGGAGTATGGCACCCGCTCATCCCCCAATGGGGCAGAAGGATTTTCCAGAAGCCACAAAGCCTGGGCTGGCAGAACAGGTGGCAGTGCCACCACACCCTGCAACTCACTGTCCCTGGTCCTGCCTCAGCCCCCTCCGTGTGGCTCCTCAGGTGGTCTTAGGGGAAGGTGCCACTCTCTGCCCTTGCTGGTTGCAGTTCCTCTGTGTCATGGGACCTGGAGTGCTGGAGCCTTAGGGCGGCTGCCTGGTGGGTAGTGGGGGTGGCTGGGGTGCCTCCTGTTCTGAGGAGAGGAGAGTTTGTGACTGTGGAGGACGACTGGGTGCAGGCGCTCAGTGGAGAGGCAGCTTCTTGCTCTCTGGGGTCCCCTCTGGATTTGGAAAGTATCCTAATAGCTTGCCAGATGTGGGGTGGGATCTTTGGGGATGCGTCTTTGTTCTCATGCGTGCATCAGCCTTGCCACTGTCCTGAGGAACCCTGGGTTTGGAGAGGGAGGAGGAGACTTTATCCTTCCCTTTGGGGAGCGCTCAGTCTGATGGAAATAGCCCTTTCAGAGACACCAGCCTGAGGATAGCACAACACCACCAAGTTTTACCATTTGTAGGCACAGTGCTGAGCACTTAGTAACTCTTGGGACCCTCATGATCTCGCTGTAGGTAGGTGGTTTGAATGTGTCCCCTGTCGTTCAGGGGTTGGAAACAGTCCCCAGTGCGAGGTCACACAATCATGAGGACCCTGGATGTTATCATGGGAGTGGGTTCTGGATAAAAGGATAAGCTCTGCCCACATCCCTCTCCCACCCTCCGGAACCATGAACCAAATAAATTTCTGTTCATTGTTAAGTCCGTGGTTTTATGTTAAGCGCAAAACAAACTAGACAGGACATATTGCCTTTTCTTTCTATTTTTTTTTCAGATAACATTTTATAAGTAAGGACATCAAGGCCCAGAGAAGCCAAGTGACTTGCTTAAGGTCACACAGTTAAAGTGATTCAGCCTGACTCTAATGCCCAGACTCCTAGTCACTGCTCCAGTAGCTTCCAAACTTGCTTGTGTAAGAATTTCCCAGGAGCTCTATTTAAAAATTTAATTCCCGGGCCCCTTTTTGAAGAGCCTGATCCAGTAAGTCTGGAGCAGAGCCCAGGAACCTGCATCTTAAATAGACACCCTCACCCTCAGATTTGAAGCAGTGCCCTTCTCCATGTCTTTCCCAGTGAAGAAAAGCCTGAGATTGTTAGGGGCCCTCCCTGGAGTGAGGAGGGCACTGCAGAGACAGAGGTTTCTGGGCAAGTTTCACCAGGAGGCAGGCTTAGAAGGCTGAATGTGATGTCAGCTTGTGTGGGGTGGGGGGTTCTACTGTGCCTGGTGATTCTCAGGGGACAGAGCTGGAGGGCTTTGGAGGAAGCAGGGGAGGGAGTCTGGATTAGACAGTCTAATCTGGAGGCCAGAGCTAGGAAGTGGCCTGTTAGCAGAACATATGTCAACAGCCAGACAGAAGAGGCAGACAGAGGGGTTTTCAGGTGACTGCAGGGATACTGGGTGTGATACTACAGTGCATGACTATAGGCATAGCAGTTTTGATAAGGAGATGGCCACCCCTGCCTCAGTTTCCCTGTCTGTACAACAAAGGTCAGATGGTTTCTGAAGGCATTGCCAGTGTGTGCATTGCAAAATACATGGGGGTAAAATAAGAAAGGACTATCAGGTGGGCATGGTGGCACATGCCTGTAATCCCAGCACTGTAGGAGGCAGAATCAGGAGGACTGAAAATGCGAGCCTTGCCTGGGCCACCTAGCTACTTAGTGAGACCCTGTCTCAAAGTAAAAAACATAGCCCAGTGCAAAGACCCTAGGTCAATTCCCCAGTACCACCATAAAGAAAGAGAAAGGAAGGGAAAGAGAGAAAGGAAAGAAAGAGGAAGAAGGAACCATTCTCCAGAGGTCTGGGCAGAGGTGTTGTTGGGGTAGTGGAGAGGTTACACACCTAGGGGCCATCACTCAGCCACATATATGCTGTCCTCAAACATTTCTTTCTAGCTTTAGTGTCCCCATTGGTCACTGATCTGGCTCAGTGTCCCTCTATCTGCTTGAACCTAGGTTGTCCTCAAACAAAATTCTTCATCCCTGAATTGGCTTCGTTTTGTTAACGTTGGTTCTCTCTTTACACAGCTACTGGCATTTGAAGTTTGTTGGACTAGGTTATTTAACAAATGTCTATCGCATGTTAGGCCCCGGGAAACCAAGAGGAAGATGCTCCAGCCCCTGCCTCGGCAGCCAGCCTGTCAACAGAGCCTCCTGAGTGTCCAGTGCTATCCTGAGCACAGCATGTAACTGAGTCACGTTAACTCACTGAGTCCTCGCCAAGGCCCTGTGAATGGCCACTGGCTGCTGCTGTCACCCCTGTTTTGTCAAAGAGGATGTTGAGACATAGCAGTTGAAGTAACTCATCCTGAAGTCACTCAAGGAATCGGGCAGCCTGCTGCAGAGTCAGGACTCATCCCTACTTCGCAGGTCCAGGCTAGAGATGGGCATGAGTGCCCATGGGGCATGGTATGGTTCCTGCATTTTAGCAGCAGAGACAAGGCTTGCTGGCTGTGCCAGGGAAGGAATGGTGTAGCTTGTTTGGTTTCAGGAGGTGGGAAGAGGCTTCCCTAAAGAGATGTCCCTTGAGCTTGCTTGGAGGATGAGGGAGGGTTCCAGTGGCAGAGATGTTCCCAGCACAGGAGGCAAGAACCTTCTCTAGGGCTTGGGAGGATAGGGAGAGGTATGGTACCAAGGCATGGCTGGCATGGAGGTGGGAGAAGGCTGGGAGGGGATTAACACCAAGTGTTTGGGGGCTTCGGAAGCCGTGGGAAGTCTCTAGAAGGCTGCCTGCAGGAGCGTGAGTGCACTTGCATATGTGTCGAGGAAGGTAGCTCTAATGTTGTTGTGGGCTTTGGTCCACAGAGGGAGAGCCTGAGGCCCAATGGGTGGGGAGGCTGGGGGGCCAGAGCCTGCAGACAGAGGTGGGCACAGGGGACTTGCCTGTTAACTTCTTTCTGCCTTGGTTACCAATGGGGCCAAACCCTTCCCTCGTGTCCCCTCAGCCAGCAGACTGTCCCTTGCCTCTGGGCATCTAGATATTACTCCCCAAGAGCCCTCCTTTTTCTTGGGTTTTAAATATTCTCTCAAACAAGGGTGCTGCCTTCATCTGAGGGTCAACATCCAGAGGATTAACATCCCAGCTGCCCCTCCTCCTCCAAGGACCTCGCCCGTTGGCAGGATCCTGCCTCTCTAGCTCCTTGCACCCCAGGGCGCTGGATGCTGACTTCCACGCACTGGCCTTTCCCAGGAGCCTTATGACAAATTATGGATTTCACTCTTGCTATTTTGCCGGAACTTGTCCTGGTCACTGCTGTGTTCACTGGAGCCTACAGGGTATCTTTCCTGACAAGCTTCTTGCCTTCTTTGCCTATCTGGGCCTTGATGTCCTCTTCCTGAAAGTAGGAGATCACAATCTTCACACCCCAGAGGGCTGTGCCGAGTGTGTGGTGTAATGATGTAAAGCGCTTTGCTCAGGGACCTTGGGCAGTGACCTTTGACCTGCTCAGCTGCAGAGTTTGTGCTTTGAGAGTCCCCCTATTATGGAGCAGCTCCGTGTTTTCCTTGAATATCTCTGTGTTTAGCTGGCAGTACACAGGGTATAAGAAAACTGCATTAACTCCAGGAAGAAGGGGAAGTGGAGGAAGGTGTAGGCATGGGTTGCCCCCCATCTCTGGCATTGTCCTTAGTCTCCTTGATGGCCACCAGGTAACCTGCACAGACCCTCCAGGAGTGGGAGCAGCCTGTGAGCTGGGGCCAGGGCTGCCCTGGGCCAGTGTGAAGTGGGGAGTGGGCCGGGCCAGGCCTACCTGACTTGGAGGGTGGTGCAGCTGAGTCAGCTCTGCGGCCCATCTGGAGGGGTTGGTAAATAACCTGTGGACCGACTCAAGAAGCTTGGGCTGCTTGGGAAGAGAGACAGAACATACATCTGCTTCTCCCAGAAGTGCCCCATTCTGTGACTTCATGAAGATATGCACACATGCTACAAAGGACAGCAAAGCTGCCCACAGACTGCCAGGGGCCTCAGTGCAGAGAGAGCTCTGAGCCGTGAGGCCCGCAGAGAGAGGGCCCGCTGTGGTGCTGACTGAGAAGTCAGATGAGACACCCAGGGCTTCTGCAAGGGCGAGTGACAGCCACAAGCATGAGTCAAGTCCCCTGGCCCCGAGTGAGTGTCTAGGTAGGGCAGGGCCCTTACCTGGGGTGTGAGATTGTGATGATGTCCAGAATGTTCCTCCAGCTGGTTGGGCCTTTGGGGCTGGACTCAGGGCCTACCAGCTGGGTGGATGATCAGAGGCCTGCTGGGAAGCGGCCTGCTGGCTTCCTGCCTGATCATAACCTTGTGTCCGCTGGGCTGGGCCCCTTCTCTCCAGTTCTCAGCTTCCCTGACACTGAGGGGCCCCTCCTGCCCAGGCTGCTCTCAGGCTGCCTGGGGAGGGGCAAGGCCAGTGCCAGACCCTCGCCCTCGCTGATGGAGGCAGTTTCGAGATGGGCCTTTTTTCTTTTTGGCTAAATTAACATTTGGCATTTCAGGGTGCTGGCCCCACGCCCGGCCGCGCTGGCCTTCTGCCTGTCAGCTCCTTTGAGGCTATTTTTGCCATTCACTTATTTATTAACTATTATTGCTCCCCAGGACAGATGGGCACACACTCACTGACATTCTCCTACGTGTATGCGTGAACACACATATCCTTCAAACCTGGAGCCGTTGGAAAAGCCAGGCTGAATCTGGGCTGAAGAATAGGAAAATGATGAAAAGGATAGATGTTCCGACTTGGGCCAGAGGAGGGGCTGTGGGGGTGGCAGGAGGTGGGTACTTCCCCAGAAATACCCCAGGCCAGGCATCTCTGTCCCCTTTTCCTTGCCCTTGGAGTGTTCAGCCCGAGGAAGTGGTTAAGTGCGAGGATTGTGGATCCTGCCTGGACCACCGCTCCAGAAACATCAGCAGGGGCCTGGGAGCATAGGTGAGCACCCTTCCCCTTGGGGAGGCCCCGAGGCTTGGGCTCCGCCAGGCTCTACCAATCTCCATCTTCCGGAGGAGGGAAACTTGACTCCTTTCAGGGAACCCCCAGCCTGGTAGGGATAACCCTGGGCCCTGGTCTGGGTCTCTCTTAACTGTCCAGGAGCACAGGCTGTCAGAAGGCATAGGCCGGAGCTGAGGGGCAGCATGCACAAGTCCAACCACCCGACTGCAGGGTGGACACCGGCCCTTGCGTCCACAGTGACCCTTAAGTTTGTGTGTGTCTGGCACTGTGTGTGCACGCAGGAGTGTGGTGAGCACAGGTGTGTGGTATACACGCTTGGGCTTCACAGCTCCTTGTCTTTGGTCAGCCCATCTGCATGGGGCTGGGCCTCCCAAGTCCTCTCCACATCCTGACACCAGGGCGCTCTGAGGCCAGCACGGAGCCACTGCAGCTGCCTGGTCTTTCCTGGGCTTGGTCTGTGTGGGTGAGCAATGGGCGTGGTGTTCCCTGCCACTTGGGAGACAGTCCATGGGATGATGGAAGCCCCAAGGTTTAGCTGAGTATGTGGGAATGGGAGAAACTGCCCACCTTCCACTGGGAAGGTAGAGATAAGACTTAGTTGTTACTTCTGTGTCCCCATTCCCAGGGGAGGATGGGCTTTGCAGTGTGGGTCAGGGTGTCCTGAGCCTGGATGTCCCTGGAGTTTGTGCCAAGCTTGGGCAGAAGTGAGCAGTGTTGGCTGGTTGGGATGGGATGGGATGGGATGGCAAGCAGTTAGGGAGGGCTATGCTGCTGTCCTGGGCTCAGGACTAAGGAGAGGCCTTCTCTGTCCTCTTGGGCTGCTGCCCCACTGAACCTGCTTGGGCGCCCAGGGCCCAGCTGGCCCTAGAAACTGACTGCCCCTCACCTTCTTACAGGGAGGTATCATGACCTTGTCTGTGAGGTCAGCTGTCCGTTCCTTCCCAGGAGGGCCGGGAGGACAGTCCTCTCTCTGGGCATCCAGATTATGTGTGTAAAAAATCCCAGGCTCCTGTCAGACTCTGATGTTGCTGTGCCTGTGTCTCCCCTCCTTGAGAAAGGCCTTTTGTGTGCTTGCTGCTACCTGGGAAAGGCCACAGCCCTTGGCCTCTTCTGGAGGCCCTGGCTCTCAGGGGTCCAGGAGGCATTGGAGACCTTGATGGGAAAGGAGACTGGGCCTGCTGCTGGTGGTCCTGGCCGGGAAGCCACTGTGACATGGCCTGGAGGAGGTGAGTCTTAACAGCTGGACGTTATAGTGGGGGCTGGGAGGACACTTGCAGCCCCCTTTTTGGTTTCTTGCTGAGTTTATTGCCCCTGCCTGCAGTCAAGATGCAGTAACAGGTGCTTGGGCTTTGTAGTCAGGCAGATCTGGGTTTGATACCCTGTCCTTCAACCTACCTGTGTACAGGTGTCCTGGACAGGTAACCAAAACTCTCTGACTCAGTGTCCCTGCCTAGCACCTGGAGCTGTTGTTGTCCACCCCCCAGGGCTGTTGTGAGAATCCGTGCACCAATTTGTGTGAAAGACCCCAGCCTTCCCCTCTGCCCTGGGATCCCTGGACAGGCTGTGGGAGGAAGCAGAGCCCACTACACATCTACTACCTCTGGCCATGGTGCCTGCCCTAAATTTCCCACCATCTCGTGTAGTTTAGCTTCTAACTGCATTAACTGCACACACAAATCTAGACCCAGCTTTGCACCACTTTGTTGAGACACTTGGGTGAAAGCTGGCAGCATCTGGAGCTGGGCAGAGGCCTTCCAGGGCCCCTCTGTGCCCGGGAAGAGGCTGTCAGTGCCCGTGCCCACAGCTTTCTGCTTTGCAGTGAAGACTGCATTACTATGAGCTAATGTCTGAGTTGTCCCCGGAGTGGCCAGGGGAGAGACACTGGGTAATGTGATTACTGTAACAATAACAACAACACACCAGTAAGCACACACAGTTGTGGAGAAGGCCACAGTGGCTGGGCTGACCCTGGACCATGGCGGTGGTCAGGGGACCAGGATGGTGGTGGCACTCGAAGGCAGCGGGTTTCAGGCTCGATTCCCTCTCCCGTAGTCCCTGGCTGTGAATACAGAGCCCGCAGGGCACATGGACCAACCTTCCTACAGTAGCTGAGCCATTGGGTACCAGCAGAATGGTCTTGTGCTCATCTAAGGTGGGTGGGGGGTCTTGGAAAGGGAGGTGATGGGCTCCATCGGTTCTTTATGCCTCTGTTTCCTGCTCCTCACTCACCTGCTCAGAGCTCTTCCTCCCGAGCCTTGCTTATCTCCTGGGGTGGTGATTCCAGCCAGGGTGGAGAGCTGTTGCCCTGGGGGACTCTCCATGGCTTAGTCTGATGGCCAGAGCAGACCACACCCTGGCTCTGGATTTAGGACTAGGTGTTACAATGAGCTAATGTCCTTGCTGCCCAGGACTGTCACAAAAGCCAACATAACGTGATAGGATTATTATAGTGCCCTGGCTAAAGACCACCTGAATTTGGATCTTGGCATTGTCATTCATAGAGCATGTGGCCTTGAGTAAGTTACCTGACCTCTTTAGGTCTTAACTTTCTTATCAGAAAGTAGAGATAAAAGTAACCTACCTTGTAGTGTTGCTGTGTTCATAATAATTGTTGCAGCACGTGAGGGTTTCCTTACTGTCTCTGTTTCTATCTCTTTCTGTCTCTCTGTCTCACTGTCTCTGTCTCTGTCTCTGTCTCTCTGTCTCTCTCTCTACTGGGGGTTGAACCCAATGCCTTTGCACTGAGTTAAATCTCCAGCCCTTTTTTATTTTGAGATAGGGTCTCCCTCAATTGCCCAGGGTGGGTTCCACCTTGGGAGCCTCCTGACTCAGCTTCCCAGACTGCTGATATCAGGTGTGTGCCACCATGCTTGGTTGAGGGTTCCCTCTTTTGTAGTTATTATTTCAGCAGGAATGATTATAGTACTTACAGTGATTCCCCACCCTCGGGGTCTATTGTATGTTGCACTGTGTCTCTCAGAAACTATGTCAAAGTCCTGATCCCCAGTGTCTGTGGAAATAAGATCTTTGTAGATCATCTGGTTAAGATAAGGTCATTGTGGGGGCTCTAACCCACAGTGACTGGTGTCTTCACAGAAGGGGAAGTTTGGACACAGATCTGCACAGAGGGAAGACAACCTGAAGACCAGGGACAATCTACAAGCCCAGGAACACCTGACGCTGCAATAGATAGGCAGAAGCAAGAGCAGGAGCAGATGCCCCCTTGCAGTCCAGAAGGAACCAACCCTGCGAACACTTTGATTTTCACTTCTGGCCTCCTGGACAGTGAGACAATCCATTCTGTGGTTTGAGCACCCAGACATGGCATTTTATATGATGGGTGTCTGTCTTAGTTCTCTCTCATTGCTGAAACAAAATACCCAACACCCAAAGGTAAAGGGGGAAAGTTTATTTAGCTCACAGTTTGTAGAGGTTTCGGTCCATAATCAGCTGGCTCCAAGGCAGGGTGGCATGGCAGACAGGCATTGCAGAGGAGAAACAGTTCATGGTGGGCAGAAGGTAGCAAAGCAACCAGGGCCAACCACAGCTCTTTCTACCCCTTTTATCTTACCCAGGCTACTGAAGGCGGGTAGCACTCACACCCTTAATCCTAGTGCCCTAGAGCCTAGCATTGCACCATGAATCAATCCCAGCGTCACACACTCTAGATCCAGCCACCTCTGAGAAAGCCCCACTGCATGAGGCTTTGGGGGGACATCTAGATGCAAGCCATAACAGGTGCCCATACCTCCCACTGCCCCCAGCCTGTCAGGCTTTGGGTGCCTTGAGCCTCTGCATCTGCCTCAGGTAGTCCAGGCTGTCTGCCTTGCAGGTGAGTGGAGATAGGGACAGTTTAGAGCCCGGGTGCAGACCACCCCCTTCTACCTGCCTTCCTTCCTTCCCCCTTGCACTCCCTGCCTCACTGTCACTCCAAGCAGAAGGGAATGGAGACAGAAGAGAGAATAAATCCCTGGAGAGGACAAGGCAAAGTGGTATTTGGGCCTGAACACGTCTGCCCTCATCTCGCCTGTCTCCTGGAGCCTTACCCGGGCACGGTCTGCCTGCTCGGGTGTGTCTGTACATGTGTGTGAGGATAGAGAGCACGTCCCTCGTTACACTGCTGTCATCATGATCATGACTCATAAACTTACAATCAGGCTGTGCTGGACAGAGGAGACCCGTCCCCAGAGTGGGCGATGACACTCCCCATGCAGCAGCCATCGCTAAGGCTCTCTGAAGTGCACCTTGGCAGCCCGCCCCAGGCTTCTCCCTTCAAAGAACGGGTTGTACTCTTGCATTTGGGGGAACAGCTCTGCCTGGATCATGTGGGGACACAGCGAGGTGGAGGGTGCAGGCCTCGCCTGCAGGGAGCTTGCCATCTGTGTATGGTGGATAACTCTTGATTCGAGGCAGAATATAATGAGAATTGGGTAGGGAGAGGGACTTGGGAGGGCTGGGCAGGCACAGAGCCGAGGGGAGCCTTCAGGAAGGAGGTGGCGTTGGAGTCGGCTGCATGGCACTGACATTGCTGGTGGGGCAATGGCAGAAGCGAAGGCTGGGTCACTGGTGTATGCAGGGTGTGTCTGGGCAGGCAGGTGGTGATCCTGGAGGTATAGTACCGCATACAACATAGTTGTGTGGGGGACCCATGGAGGGGTGTGCAGTGCAGGCTGTGCTCTAGTGGGGCTGGCTGGACAGGTGAGAGTGGGATGGGGAACACACGGTGGGAGCCCTAGGAAGAGGCCGATGCGTAGATGGTGGGAAGGACTGGGTGAAGTGGGGGACACTGCTCTTGGGAGAGTGATGGGTTTTGGCAGGTGAGGTGGTGGGGGAGAGTGCCGCAGTTCTGAGGAGAGTGGGTGGGGGCATGGACCAGGTGGGGGTGGGATCCTTGGTGCGCATGTGCACCATGCTTTTCTGGGAAGAAGTGAGCGGCGTGGGTCTCAGCTCCTGGGTGACCTGTCACTCGGACTCTCTGGGAACCTGGCTGGTTATGCCACTGAGTAGGGGAGGATCAGTGAGCGGTTGGGGAGCCAGGAGGGGAAAGTGAAGCCCTGTTGTTGGTGCACACTCCCTTCTCTTCCCTGGAAAGGTAGACCCAGCTGTGGCCTTCGCATTGCCTCTGGCCATAGTCTTGCATGGAAATCAGGGGTGCCTGAGCTGGACAGATCTGCTTGTGGGGTTAGGTGGAATTGTGATGCATCTTTGGGGTTCACCTTTGTGGGAAGAAGTACTACTCTGCTCGGGCTGCCATAACAAAACACTGAAGACTAGTGGCTTCTACAGCATACATTTATTTTCTCACAGTTCTGGAAGCTGAAAGTCCAAGGTCCAGTGCCATCAGGACTGATGGTCTGATGAGAGTTCTCCCTTTGGGTTGCAGAAGGCTGCCTTTTTGCGGGGGACAGTATTGGGGATCGAACTCAGGGCCTCATACATGGTAAGCAAGGGCTGTACCCCTGAGCCACACGCACAGTGCTCGGACATCTGTCTTTGTACTGGTCCTCACTTGGTCTTTCTCTAGCCTTTTCCTCTTATAAAGTCATCAGCCCTATGGATCAGTCTTATCTCATTTAACCTAATTACCTCCCTAAAGGCCCTGTCTCCAAATACAGTCAAATGAGGGTAGGACTTCAACACAGGCATTTGTGGGTACACATTTGAGAATGAGAGATGTGTGTTGCTGTCAGAAATTCCTCAGTGTCTGGGTGCCTTGTCCCTGGTCATGAAGGGCCTGTCTGGTAGGAGCTGGCTCAGAATCACAGGGTCTCTACACATTTCTGTGGGAGACCTGTCTGTTGTCCTTCAGTGCCTTCAAGCTCCCTCCTCCTTCCCCATCAGCTCAGGGCCAGGAGGTCTCTGAGGCTGCCTGCTGTCTTCCCCGGCCCCACTGGGCAGAATATTTCAGTTTCCAGGGAAGGAAATTCTTGCCTTTCAACCCCTTTGGGGAAAAGTCTGAGAGTCAGTCCTGAGGAATGAAATCCGACAGTGCTGCTGGGGCTGAGTCCTGGAGGGGAGCGGGACACCTTTCGTCACCACCTTGGGCTCTCCTCCACATCCTTGCTTACTGCTGTCCCTCCTTCCCCCATCCCTGTCCCTGTCCCCTCCCTGGCACCTCACCTCCATCCTGTGTTAGAACCCCTGCCCCTTTGTAAAGCCTTTGTCTCAGGTGTTTTTGGATGTGAAACATTTTAGAGAGAATAATGAACTCCACCATTCACATCTAACAGTTGTCACGATTTTTGCCACATTTATTTCATTTTTTCTTTTTTCTTTTTCCCCCCTCTTGCTGAAGTATGCTAAAGCAAAATACAGCCATTAATCATGTTCATTTACCCCTACATCAATCGTCATTTCTGACCAGAGTTCTGCACCTGCATTTGCTCTCTGCCTCTCTGTGATCCCAGGGCCAACAGTGATGTCCTGCCTGCTTGCATTTCTCCCAAGGGTGTGACATTGGGTAAAATAAAGGGGAACTTAAAAGGAAAACAGGGCAGTGAGAAGGTACACCAGATTAAACCCCGAGGCCTGGCTTTGTAATTAAATTGCTGAACTGTGTTCTCCCTGGTTGAAACTCCTCCCCAAGACCAGAGCTGCTGTGGGACCTGCCACCCCTTTTCTCTGGTCACAGGAAAAGTAATCATTTTCTAAACGGTCCCACAGACGCTGAGGAGAGGCTCATTAGTTCTCCCAGGGGCCACTGTCACTTCCGGGAGTACAAGCGGGCCCAGCTCTGGAAAAATCTAGGTCATTTTCTTTTCTTTCATGCCATGAAGAGTTCCCCAGGGCTCTGACAGAAGTGCTCTGACTGAAGTGCTCTGACCAGCCTGGATCACGGGCACCTGGCACCTGGCGGGCTTCCTGTGGCAGTGGTGTGGAGGTGGCGCTGGTGTAGCTGGGGCTTCAGAGAGGCCACCGAGGACTCTAACCAGGGATGGTGGATGGTTCCACCCTGTCCCCTGGTCTCCACATGAGCCAGAGGAAGTTTTATGATTCCATCTCATTCCTTACTAACAAATGAATTTCTCTCCTTCCCTTGGCAACCCAAGCCGTGTTTACAGAAAATATCAGAGTCTAGAATAAACAGTTCCTATCAGCCCTGAGGGCCAGCAGGGGCCGTGGGAGAACCGGTGGGTCTCCTCCCTGGTGAGGGAGGTTGCTGTGGCCTGGCTGCAGGCTTGACTCAAAGCTTTTCTCTGTGCATCCTGTGGCTGGAGTGGTGGAAGCTCTGGAGTCAGACAGCTCCATGTTCAAGTACTCTTCAGCCATGACTGGCTGTACCACGTTGGGCAGCTTACTTAGCCTCTCAGAGCCTCAGATTCCTCACCTGTAGATCCTGGAAAGGGTTGTTTGGAAGATGATTTGTCAGGTCAGACCCTGGTCACAACAGGAGCTCAGAAATCTGCTTTCTTTGTCCCAGGTTGGTGCTCCCACGTCCCTCTAGCATTTAGTACAGGGTGCAGGAATCATTGGTCAAAGAAATTGGGATGCAGTTCGTAAGGAGCGTTTGCCCTTTTTCATCTCATTGCAGTATCAGTGAAGTAGGAATTATCACCTTCATCTTTCTTTCTTTTTTTTTTTTTTTTTGTATTGGGAATTGAACTCATGACCTTGTGCTTACCAGGCAGGCATTGTGCCACTGAGCTATATCCCTGGCAACCTCCATTTTTCATATTAGAAAAATGAGGTTCAGAGAGGAGAAGAGTATTGTGCAGTGGCCTGGTAAGTGTGCAGGTGGGGCTTGGGTGTGGTGTGAGCTCATGGCTGTATAGTAGCAGCAGGAGATGCTGCTGGATCTACCACCTGTGAGCAGAGAAGGTGGGCGTGGGCTGAGAAGTGGTGGCGGGTCTTTGCTGAGTCAGGGTCCCCCCAAGTTGTTCTTCATTCACCCATCTCGGGTAGATCCTTCAGGAGTTTCTGTGCTGTTAGCACATCATGTACTGTCCAGACAACCCGATCAGCTATCCTGTCCTTCGCTGTCTTCCTCGAGTTTTTTATTTGAATTAGAGCTGGCAGGGACCTTTGTGTTCATCTCCCCTGGCTCTGTCTACATTGTGCCAGAGCGAGGCTAAGAACACAGAGGTAAAATGACCTTTCCAGGTCACACATTCTGAGGTGAGGCAGGGACATGGCTCCTAGGGATCGTCGTGTCCACTAGGCAGCTCTGCCCTCCTGCCAAGTCTGCTGATCCCCAGCGCTTTGTGTTCCTTCAGGGTAGACCAGGGTATCTGACTCCTGCATCTTGCACAGCTAAGCTTATTGAAGAAATAAGAAGGGAGAGGAACTGCTCTGTCTGCCCTTGAGGAGAGAGCAGGAATTGCCCCAAGTTGCAGCCTGAGGGATTGGGCTTAGACTGACAATGGGCTGCACAGATCAGCTCCCCAGGGTGCCTGTGGCCCTACATCTCTGGAAGATGTGCAGTTAGTTGCCTCCTGTCCTGACAGCCTCAGTGCTTTCGGATTTTGGGGGGTCCTATGCAGGTCTGGGTGCAAGGTTGAGCCTTGACCTGGTCTTCCCCGAGCCCAGTAGGAAATTCTCCCTCCCTGCTAGACTGAGATCAGAGGGCTCCCCAGAGATGGACCAACCTTCCTGGGCCGCACCCCACCCATGGGCCTGAGCTCAAAGCTCTGCCACATTGTCAGGTAGGGGAGGTGCACCTGCCCTTCTGAGGCCTGGGTTTGGGGAAATGCACTGTGTTCTAGGCATATGCGGCGCCTGCCTTTGGGAAGATCACTGCTTAAGGAAACAGCCTGGTCCTTGGCGTGGTCCATCGCACAGGGGCTGCAGCTCCTCTGTCCTGAACTGGCACTTTTCCGAGATGAAAATGGGAAAACAGAGCAGCGAGTGGAGCTTATCCTGTCCTGGAGGAGCCTGTGCCTGTTTCCCATGCCTGGCTGCCGTGGATGTCTCCAGGGGGCTCTGTTACTTCTAGATTTAACCAGGGGACAAAGCCCCAGGCTGGGCTGCGGCGATGCTCTGTGGGGCTTTTCTGGGCGTCTGTACCGGGTGGGCAGGCAGGCATCGCGGTCACCAGCTGTCCTAATAGACGTGTGTGTTTGGGGCTATTTAGGGCAATCATTGGATGAGCACATTACCGTGGCTGCCCTTTTATGTTGTTTGTTTGTTTGTTTTGTTTTTAGCCTGAGGAAAGATCCAGATGTTTCTAGTTCTGTAGATTTGTGTGTATGTGTGTGTGTGTGTGTGTGTGATAAAGCTGAAGACCTGAGATAGGAAATGAGGCATAGGGGGGAGATGGATCCCAGAGCCAGCCACATAACCAGATAACCCTCAGTGGGATGCAGATTGTATCTGCACTGGGCCCCCACATTAGGCCCCAACTCTCAAGCACATCTCTTGGGCTCTTGTTTTTAGCTTTTCTTGGCTCTCTGCCACCTCTCTACAGCAGCCATCAGCACTGGAATTGGTATCTTCATATCTTTAAAATCTCACCCAGGACCATTCTCTGGCCTGGCCCCTTAAGGCATCCCAGGTGCGTCCTGAGGGACTAGGATTAGACTGGGGGTGGTACACATCGGCTCCCCAGGCTGGCCTTCGGGAGGGGCCAGCTTTAGGAGGACATTGTGGTTGCACTGATGCCATGGAGGCAATCCTATCAGGTTTTTCTGTCACGTCCTGTTCTTTCTTTTTTGGGGGAGGTTAGGGGCTAAGGGTTCACTGTGTCGCCTAGACTAGCCTCAGACTCTTGGGCTCAAGCAGTCTTCCTGCCTCAGCCTGCCAAGTAGCCATGACTACAGTCTTTCTCTGTCCTTGTTCCCCTCCCTCCATCCCTATTCCTGGTGGGGAGAACACATTCTCTAAGGACAGGTGGCATGAATCTGAACTGGGACAGTGTGTCCAATGAGGCCCACGGCTTAAGGTCTCTCTCTGTTGGGGTGGCTTGTTCTTTGCAGTCAGGAAGCCGCTCTGAGGTAAGCTCTGTTGTTTCCTCTTGTCCGCCCCCTGTACAGAGGAAGATTTGCGACTGGGGATCTTGGTGGCACCTTCTGGAGAGGAGAGGAGAAGTGTCCTGAGCTACGTCTTGGGGCAATGGCCCAGGGTTGTAAAGCTCTGAGAGCCTGTTTGGGAGTGGGTGGGTTGACAGGGTGGGAGGTTCTTGAGGACGTGTGGGGGAACTGGGCCCACAGGCTGCCGGGATGGGCACTAGCTGTGCCTGGGCAGGGTGACACAGGCTGCAGTCCATCTACCTGGGCCTGTGTGTGCAGTCAACATGGGCAGAAGCCTTGCCTGGCCTGCTCACCTGTATTGACATGTCATCCCAGCTGGCCCGCTATAGTCAGCCCCTCCTGAGTGTGTATTCCAGAGTCCCGAGGCTTTAGTCCCAGAGTGAGCTCAGGAGCAGCCACCACCAGTCCTGCTTTGCCCTTAGGACCTGAGCTGAGCCCTGGGGCAGGGCTTGGGAGAGCTGGGCCCACACTCTGGGAGCCTGAGCTTTGAGGTGTTCCTGGTGGGTGGGTCTCTGGGCTGGGAGGCAGGGAATGCTGGGATCCAGGGTAGGCTCAGGCCTTTGTCCTTTGTCCCCTCAGGCTGGGTTACCTCTGGAGGTTTCTTTCCCAGGCTGGAAACTCAGAGGACATAGCCATTGAGAAGATCACCTCCCCCAGATGTTTAGGACAAGACCTTATCACAGTTATCTGATTTCTTGGACAGAGATGGGTGAGGCGGGCAGATGTTCACTTGCTCTGTGCTTACTTCAGCCTCTGATTTCCCTTCTGAGCCTAGGATTCCTTTCTACTTCCCAGGCATTGCTAAGCTCTTACACTGGCTCAGCCCTCCTAGCAGTGGATGGCAGGCACTCCTACCCTGCTCCAAGTAGGGGGCTTGGAGGCAGGTGAAGGGTGCATAGGGCAAGGAAGAAGAGCTTTCTGACAGAGCAGGCAGGGCCTTGCCATCAGGATGGGCTTGGTATAAAGCCCAAGGTGTTCCTGCTGGTGTAGCTGCTGGTTTTCAGAGGAGAGGGAACCCAGAAGGCTAGAGCTAAGGAATCAGGGCTTTACCCAGTAGGGGATAATTAGCCATCGAAGTCTCATTTCAGTAGGAGATGGACATGATGGTGAGGAACATGCATGCTGGCTGCCCCGATCATGATGGGGCGTTTGCCGCGTGTGCTGTATGTGTTAGGATGTTTGATTTCATCTCATGCAGTTCTCTGAGGTGGGTGCCATCATTCTACTTTTCACACAGCTGCTAGGAGGTGGACATGTGTCACTGCTGTGTGATTCCAAACCAGACCCAGTGCAAGGAGTGGGTGAGCGCCTTGGAATAGTAAAGGGTGAGTGCCTCCCTAGACTGGCAGTTCACCCCAGGATACAGCCCCTGCTGTTCTGGGCTGACACCTGGGTGGTGGAGGGGCTCCTGGCTGCTTCCTGGAGGTGGAGGAGGGGCGGGGATCTCTTCCAGGGGTGGAGCTTCCCTGGAGGGAGCCTTTGTGAGCTGCTTCCTGGGGAGTTCTGGAAAGGAAAGTCCCAGTTACCCGCCATCCTTGTCCTGGAGAGTGAGAGCTGTGTTCAGCCTCCACTCCTCCCAGGCTCATCCTCCCAGCTGAGAAGGGAGCCCTGGGGGGTGGATGGGGGCCTCCTGCTGGCTTGATGCCAAGTGGGGAGAACAGACCAAGTCCCTTTGCCTCTTGGCAGGACCTCAGGACTATGGGGCCACAGGGGCTCAGGTATCAGTGGGGCAGTGGTGTGGGCCGGGCTGTGGAAAGAGCACAGGGTGAGAGGGCAGATTTATTGCTGCTTTTCCCTTGAAAGGTGTTTGGCTTTCCCAGGACAGCGGGGTGGTGAGGAGAGAGAGAGAAGGTTAATCTATGTCCAGGTGATAGATTAGCAACTCGGCCTGAGGAACTTTCTCAGCTCATCCAGCTGGGGCCTGGCAGGTGGGAGGGCTGGGTTTATAAGAGAAGGTCTTCCCACCATGGTTTCCACCTTGCTGGGCTTCTGTAAAGAAGCAGGGCAGAAAAAAAAAAAAAAAAAAAAAAAAAAGAAGCAGGGCAGGGCAGCAGGAACAGTGCTGACTTGAGCAGGCCCCAGCCCAGTGTTTCTGATTCACAGGGTCAGAGGATGAAGAACCCAAGAATTTGCATTTCTTTCCAGTTCTCTGTGCTGTTACTGCTGCTCTGGGGATTGTACATAGGGAACCGTGGTGCTAGAGAATAAAATGAGAATTCGGGTGGCTCTTTGCTCATCTAGCCTTGCTGCTTAGACATGATGGTTAACAGATATGTACTTTTCCACCTGCAAAGCCTTTAGGCCTTGGCTCCAAGAACACCTTCCCCAGTGGTCACACTGAGCACCAGCATTTGCTGGGTCACCTGTCCTGTTTTTTTACATTCTGCCTGGTTTTATAGTCCTCGGTATGATTGCACATTTCCTGAGAACTGGGGGTCACTTTTACCAAATCTCTGGAGTCCCATCGTGCCTAGTACAGCCCTTGGTGGACAGTGGAAGAAAGGGCTGAGTTGGTCTGGTTTAAACAGACCATTATGTTAGTTAAATCTTTTCTTTTCTTTCTTTCTTTTTGGTGACAGGAATCGAACTCATGACCTTGCACTTGCTAGGCAGGTGCTGTGCTGCTGAGCTATATCCCTGGCCCCTTTTTTTTGTTTGTTGTTTTGAAACAGGGTCTCACTATGTAGTTCAGACTGGCCTTGAACTCAATATGTAGCCTGGGCTGGTCTCAAACTCATGGCGATTCTTCTGCCTCAGCCTCCCACGTGCTGGGATTATAGGCGTGCGCCCACGCCCAGCTCAGTGAAATCATTTTTAAAATCAGAAAATTGAAGGCCAAATGGGGAGAATTTTATAGAAAGACTTCCCAGGCTAATTCTAGGCAGAGCTTGATCTAGAACCTGGCTTCCCAGACTCCTAATCCAGAGAGAACTCTGTAAATTTAAAATACTATGGGCCGGTGAGATGGCTCAGCGGCTTAAGCGCCTGCCCGGCAAGCGCGAGGGCCCAAGTTCGACTCCCGGATCCCACATACGAAAAAGGGGCCGGTGATATCGCTCAGCGGCACGGGCGCCTGTTGGCGCGCGAGGTCCTGAGGTCGACCCCCCGGTACCCACAAAAAAAAAAAAAAAAAAAATACTAGCTAGCTCTAAATTTATTTTATTTATAGAGATACAGTTTTACGTGTCTAAGTGTAGACCATGTAGCTAGAATTTTGTGCTGTGAAATGCTAACATGTGTGCTCATCTGCTTGCTGAGTTGAAACGAGTGTCCTTTGTGTGACATCCCGCAGTATCTCATCCACCCTCGCAACAACGCTGGTCAGCATTGCAGCCCTGTTTGTGAGGACTGAGCTTCCTGTGGAGGTGAGTTCCATGCTTGCTTCATGTTTCTGTGGCATGGAACATGGAATTGGTATTTGGATTTTTTGCTGTAGGTCCGGGGGCTCTTTATTCTTTCCCAGGCCACCTCTTACGTTTCTTATGTGCTGACTGTATATTGCGTGTAACGGATCATTATCCAATGCCATCCTTTCAAAAATTGAGGTGAAATTCATTTAATACCGGCTTAACCATTTTAAAGTGAGTAATTCTGTGACATTTATTTATTTTATTTTTATTTTAAAGAGAAAAAATAGGGGCCGGTGAGATGGCTCAGCATCATAAGCACCTGCCTGGCAAGCGCAAGGCCCTGAGTTCGACTCCTGGAACCCACATACAAAAAAAGGGCCGGTGATATCACTCAGCAGCATGGGCACTTGCTGGCACGCGAGGTCCTGAGTTCGACCCCCGGTACCCACACAAAAAAATAAATAAATAAATAAAAGAAAAATAAAGAGAAAAAATAGGATGAAATTTCAAAACAACATAATAGGAGGGTAACAATGGTTAATACATTGTGTATTGTTGTCTTTAAATTAGTTACTCAGGGTACAAGATATCGGCATTCAATTGTCCAAACAATATTAGCACAAACCTTTCTTTTCAATGAACTAAGTGAAATGAGTAGTGTATCTATCTTAACTATCTGGTATATATATATATATATATTTTTTTTTCTTTTCCCTTCCTTCCTTTCTCCACTCCCCCATCCCAGTTTCTCTTTCCTTTTGAACAGTTTCTTCCTATTTTACAATATCTATTGTACATTTTGGATCTTATTTACTCTTTCAGCTTCTCACACTAGGGAGACAATACAGTGTTTACACATGTGCATCTGGTTTATTTCACTTCTGAGTATGGTCTCGAGTTGCATCCATTTACCTATAAAAGTCTCCCATTTATCTTTCTTTATGGCTGAGTAGTACTCCATTGTATAAAAATACATCTTTTTTATCCATTCCTCGGTTGATGGGCATTTGGGTTGTTTCCAAGATCTAGCTATTACAAATTGTGCTGCTATAAACATGGGTGCACATATATTGCTGTGGTACCATGTTTTTAATTCTTTTGGGAAGATACCCAGAAGGGGAATAGCTGGGTCAAATGTGACCTCCAATCCTAGTTTTTTGAGGAATCTCCACACAGTTCAGTGACATTTACTACACAATATTGTATAACCACTCCCTGTGCCTAAACCCAAGCATTTTCATCCCCTCCTCCCAAAAAAACCTCATACCCAGTAGTAGTAGAAGTCATTCAATTTCACTCTTCCCCTATGCACTGGCAACTAGTCTACTTTCTGTCTCTGTGGATTTACCTATTCTAGGTTGTGTTGGTTGCTTTTTTCTCGTTGCTGGGACAAAATACCTGACACCCAAAGTTAAAGGAGGAAAGGTTTATTTAGCTTACAGTTTGTGGAGGTTTCAGTCCCTAATCAGCTGGCTCCAAGGCAGGGTGGCATGGCAGAGGAGCAACAGTTCATGGCGGTGGAAGACAGCAAAAGCTACAAGAGCAAAAAGGTAGGAGCAGAGAGCAAGCCTCTTTCCCTCCTTTATACTGCATGCAGGCTCTGCGCCCCAGGGTGGGTGTAGTTCTCACATCCATAATCCCAACAGTGGACCATGAATCAATCACAAACTCTAGAAGCCCGTCCCCATGGCTGCATGAGGCTTTGGGGGGACATCTAGACACAAACCATAACATGGGTATTTCATATAAATGGAGTCATGTGTCTTTTTGTGTTTGGCTTCTTTCACTTTGCATAATATTAATTTTTGAGGCTCAGCTATACTATGAATAGTATAGCTATTCATAGTATAGCTATTCATAAAGGAACAGTACTGTGTTCCTTTTTATGACTGAGTAATAGTCCATTAAAGCACATTTTACTTATTTGATGCCCTTCTTTTTGGCGACTAGAGAAATCCATGTGTTGGTGTAGAGTGCTAAAGTGCAATCCTGAAGCTTGAGAAGAGAGGGGATCTTGAGAGGAGTACACTAATGGGGGGACCGCATAGGGCAGTGTCAGTGATGGGGCATCTTGAAAAGGCAGAGTTGATGGCCAGAGCTGGGACAGGGTATATGGCCTTGAAGAATATGCAGGCATGGGATAATGAAGCTTGGACATTAGGAGGGGCAGCTGAGGGCTGTCACATTCCTAGAACAGAAGTGGCCAGTTCAGGCAAATGTGATGGCCAAACTGCAAAGATGTCCCCACGTCTGGGTATGGATGACTTTGTGGAATTTTGATCTAAATCCAAGGAGTGACTTGGTGCCCAAATAAAAGGGTCTTGGATTCCTAGAGGAACAGGAGCAGTAGCTGGGGCCTGGCCTGCAAAGTACATGTGCTTCCCAGGAGGAGTTAGCATGGGGCTTAAGTAGGAAGAGCTGTACACGGAGTCCAGAGTCCAGCTGGGTGGAGTAGTCAGGGCGCAGCCTTGCCCAGCCCAAGTGTCCTTGTCCTCCCATCAGTGTAACAGAGCTGGTGCTCATTAAACCATTATTTGTGCCATTTTAAGTAACCACCGGAGAAATGGAAGGGGACTAACCTTGAGTTTCAAGAGCTTTATTTCAGGAAGGAAAAAAAGATCTTTTTTGATTCATTCCTTCCAACTCAAATGGAAGCACTGTTTTGCTGGTCAGTGGTACCGTGCAGTTGTCTTTGACTGGGAGTCCTGCCTGTGGGTGTTTTAAAACATAGGTTTTATCCTTCAAGGATGGCAAGACCAACAGATCCAGAGACAACTGCCATTGTAAAAGATAGTTTCTCATGGCTTCCAAGAGGAGAGGATGTGCCACGTCACGTTATGCTGAGCCCACACAGGGAAGCATCAGGGCCATCAGGAGGCAGAGGGAGCCAGGGGCCATGAGGGCATGAGCTTTTATTGTGGTTTCCATGGGGGGCAGCGGAGGAGGTGGGTGAGCAGGCTGAGCGTAGTGTAGCTGTGGTGCACAGGGGCTGCCTCTGGTTGTCTGGTGCCTGGTCCTGGGGTGACTAGGGGAGGGTGGTGGTCCAGAGTGTGAGAACCCAATAAAGGAGGTGGTGGGCATGTGGTCTCTGGTCTGGTTGGTTTGCATGACACACTCATAAGCAAGTCATTTACTAGCTGTGGGAGGGGCAGTTGGGCCTCCAGGGACAGACTTGTGGCCTCAGATGTCAAAGCATTGGAATACTGGAAATATGGTATGGTCCTACAGTAGGGAAGACCAGTGGCCTGTGTTCAGAGTGCCCTGCTCAGGCCCAGCACTGGGTCCTCCTCCCCTCATACCCTGCTCCCTCCAGGCCTCTCACAGTCTCTCCTGGGGTCCTGAAGGGGAAGACAGAGTTGGAGTTCCACTTCTCTGTCCGAGGGAACTCTGGGTTTGGAAGCATTTGCATTCTACTGTGGTTGGAATGGGGTTAGTCCCTGTCAGAACTCTTGTTGAGGCTTGGTCCCAAAGCCACCATGTTGGGTGGTGGGGCTTAGTGGGAGGTGTTTAGATCATGGGGTGGAGCTCTCATGAATGAATGAATGCCCTTCTCCAGTTTGTGAGTTCTTGCTTTCACAGGCTGGATTAGTTGCTTCCAGAGTGGGATGTTATAAAAGGAGGTGGCCCCTTGTGCTTTGCGTCTTCCTCATGTGCCCCCTGCTTTTCACCTTCCGCCCTGAGTTGAAGCAGTAGGGAGCCCTCACCAGGGTGGCTGCACAGTCTTGGACTTCAGGCCTCTGGAACCATGAGCTTGAATAAATCTTTTCCTTTTTAAATTACCCAGCCTCAGATACTCTGTTATAGCAATGGAAAATGGACTAAGACATGTACCAAGCAGGTGAAGGACCCTGAAGATGAGATGCTGCAGTTGTCTCTGCTCTCTTCTCTCAGCTGTTGAGTGGCTCTCAGGACCTTGCAGAGAGGCTGCAGGAGGAATTAGGGGACCAGGGCTGCCACAGACTGGCTGAGGGACTGAGTTTCAAAGCCACAGCAGGCGGACACTATGCTCGTTGATCCCACAGGCCCTGAACGGGTTACTCTGCTTTCAGGGCCTGCTTCAGCAGAACCGTGGCAGTGATGGGTGTTACTTCTTTGCAGGCTCACTTCCCACTGCCAGTCCCCCTGCCATCTCTGTGCCCTGGCAGCACCTGAGGAGAAGAGCAGAGGTCCAGTTGTCGCAGAGGTACATAGGAAAGCTGAGGCCCGGTGTCAGGTGGTGCGGTGAACATGGTGGCTGATCAGCCACACACACACACAAGGTATCTCTTTCAGAGCCATAGAGGACAGCTGTGAGAGGATGGAATAAGACAGGGATCTGTCCTCTGAGGGGACTCCACCTAGGGGTGCCCACGTCTGCTGTGACTTTCCTGCTCCATCTAATTGAAAATCCCCTTGCGCTGAACTCAGTGTCTGTGACAGCACAGAGCCCCTGTGGCCAGGCGCCCTTGTCTGAGGAGAGGCTCCCATTTCCTCCCCAGCTGTCTCCCACTCAGGAGGCCTGTGTATTTGTTCTGGGCATAGTGCACATTCTTCTCTCTGGAACACAGCTGGAGAGAGGGGGCAAGGCAGGAACCAGGCCCCAGTCACAGGCAGGAGACATGGGCTGACCGCCTGCCCCGGCCCCTGCCTGCTGACCTCCATGAAGTGGAGGTGTGGGGTGGGGGTGAGACAGGAGCCGGGGCTACCTGGACGGCCTCTGCTTGATGTTCTCATCCAGCCAGTGGCTCAAGGGCTGACTGTGTCCACCTCCTGTGTCTGGCAAGGCAGTGTTTGTCCAAGGTCAGTAACCTAAGGGTAATAGGAACTGCCTTGTTGGGTCTTGTGTTCTTGGCACTTGGGTACCTGGTTGGTGCTTAAGCAGTGCTTCTGTCTGCTTAATAAAGTCCCCTTGCGAAGCTCTTGGGTGGTGTCTCTGAGCACGGCCCTCCAACACAGTGCTGACTGATTCTTCTGCAGGCACTTTACAGGGGGCTGCTGTGCCTTACCCGGTGCTTCCTGGGCAGGCAGACCTCTGTGCTTCATCAGATTTCAGGTTGAAGGAGGAGAATCAGGTCTTGCTTCTTTCTTGTCAAGTCAAGTAACCAAATTCAGAGTGTTTGCAAAGGGCAGGAGATGAACCCTATGTGCAACTGACCGTAGTCAGAGCAGTGTGCAAGGAAGGCTGTGCAGAGAATTCTTTTCTGGCTGGAGAGGCCAGTGAAGGATGATTTGGATTCCAAAGAGCTGTGGGATTGAAAGCCAAAGGGACAGAAAAGTGTCACGGGGATCTACAGGAAGAAGGGACACTGAGTGGAGAGGACCCAGGCGGTCTGTGAGGGCCCGGCTCAGAGTATACCCTCATTTCCTTGACCCTTCGGGAGCTACGGAGCAATGTGGTTGGTTAGCTGAGAAAGTGGTGTGGGTGGGTTGGAAGAAAGTGGCCTTCTTAGGAGGTTGGAACCAGGCCCAATTCTTCGTCTCCCGTGGTCTCAGCCGTGCTGTCCGCCTTTTTCCTTGGGGCCATCCTGCTAGCTGGTGGTATTACCATCTCCTTCTCCCAGTGAGGAGACAGGCCCAGGACCTATCGGCATGGGTGGTGCAGCAGTGTATGAGCCTAGCACTTGTTACTCCAGACTTCTCCCGCTGTGGAGGTCCTGGTCAGGAGGTACAGATAAAGAAATCTTGATTTCATTGTCCTTTGCATTGGCACTGAAGAATGCTTTAATAATTTCCTTTCTTTCTTTTTTATTGTCATCTTTAAACATGTAATAAATACAATATAAATACATCCTCTTGCCTCAAAGAAAAAATTGTAGACACTGGAAACCCCTTTAAGTGCTTTCCCCACCTTGGCGCTGTGAACTGCTCTTCCTTGGATGGAGAGATTGCTTGCATTTCAGGGTCCCCTTTGCCTGCCAGCATTGTCGACACACTGCCACCAGGGCTCATCAGAGCCCAGTGCTGTCAGGCAGCCAGATTTGGTCCCAAGAATAGCCACTCTGGGTGAGAGCCACGCTCTGCAGCCCGGCATTCCACCTCTGGACCTGGTCCAAGTGGAGTGTTTAGAGTGGAAGCTTGTCCTCTGTGCCATCGACCTTAAAAGGTCCTGCTTGTGGTCCAGGCATCACACATGTCCCTTGATAACGGCGCATTTCTGCATTTTCTTAGTTTATCTGAGCCTGTTGTCCTCAGCCTATCTCAGCTCTGGGCCATGGCTCGCCATCCAGCTTGTTAGAACCCACTTCCCTTGTGTGTCCTAACTACTCCCTGAAGCCCTTGGGGGCACCCTGCTCTCTGGCTGTGGAGTAGCTGGTGCACAGGCTGCCGCTTCACGCTCCATATAGCTCTCCCCCTGCACCCAGTCCAGCCTGGCCAGGCCTTGTCTGACCCGTGACCTGGGCAGCCGCTCATTGCCTGTGAATTCTGGGGGAACAGACACTGTGGGATCATTTGGTGGGGGGCTCCTGAGTCTCCTGGTGGATTTCTAATGTTCTTTCTCTGAGAGGCAGAGTTTGATAATAGCTACATGTCACAGCAGAGGTGTCAGGAGCTGAAGGGGGCCGGAAGGTTTGGGGGAAAAGTTGTTCCTGCTGTGAAGAATGCTCACCAGGGAGGGAGGCGGGGTGCAGGATGAGCCCAGCTTCTCTTCCCCACCCCATGGGAGAAGTTACCTTGATCCTTCTATAGTTCGTTCCAACACATCTTACACAGGCGCCCCCAGGCATCCACATGGGCGGTGGCTCTCTGTTCCCTGCACGGCCTCTCTGACTCCAGCCACTAAGTGGGCTCCAAGGAGTGTGAGTGGAAAATCAGTTACTTTAGGATACGGAGCACTCAGACATAGGCTTGTTTTTCATCCTAAGTGCCAGTAGCCATTAAAATGGTCCCTTTTCTCGCTTTGTTTTTCTTTCTTTTTTAAAGTAGAAGGATGGGGCTGTAGGGGGATGGCCAGTGTTCATCTGCGTGTGAGCAACACTGGTCCTTCACTTTCCTTCAGCTGAGGAGCCCTCAGGTGCCTGGTGTCTCCTGGACTGGTGCAGCTGCGTGTTGGGCTCAGCACGTAGCCAGCTCCCCACCTAGCTGACCGCCCAGGCCAGCCAAAGCCAGGGTGCTCTTGGGGAACTTCAAGCATGGCACCCCAGTTAGGTATTTTTCCAGATTATTTATGCACATTTGTTGTTGTTGTTGTTGTTTTTTATGTGGGTACTTGTTTTTTATGTGTCGACCTCAGGACCTAGCGCTTGCCTGCAAGCGCTTGTGCCGCTGAGCGATATCACCAGCCCTTTTTTACCTTTCTGTGGGTTCCGGGAGTCAAACTCAGGACCTCGCACTTGCCAGCAGGCGCCTATGCTGCTGAGCGATATCACCGGCCCTTTTTTCGTATGTGGGTACCGGGAGTCGAACTCAGGATCTCGTGCTTGCCGGGCAGGCGCTTATGCGGCTGAGCTGTCTCACTGGCCCCTGTTGTTGTTGTTTTGAGATGGGCGTCTTGCTGTGTTACCCAGGATGGTCTCAAACTCCTGGACTTGAGCAGTTTTCCTGCCTCAGCCTCCTGAGTAGCTGGATTGTAGGTCTACACTCTATGCCTGGCTTACTTGCACATTTCGGAAACTGAGAAGAGACGAAACGATAACCCACAGTCCCATCACTTTAAACACTATCAGCATGACGGCGAATTCGCTTCTAGCCTT
The DNA here is from genome assembly GCA_028451465.1 of Erethizon dorsatum. Lineage (NCBI taxonomy): Eukaryota > Metazoa > Chordata > Mammalia > Rodentia > Erethizontidae > Erethizon > Erethizon dorsatum. Next base: position 59,502,474 of record CM051831.1, read on the forward strand.
TGTGAACATGGATGCATGTGGCTGCATAGGTGCACAGTGTTTCTCTTTAAAATTTGACTACAGTTATACAGTGTTACTCCTTTGATATCCTGCTTCTTTCACCACTCAGATGAGCACTACCCCCATAACAAACCAACAAATATTCTGATCTTTTTTCATATGGCCAAAAGCACATTCCATGTTTACTGCTGTGTTTAAATGATTGTATAATAGTTCATTAAGTGGATTCATCATATCGTAGTTTAACCATCCTATTATTAGACGTTAGCTCATTTCCAGCTTTTTGGTGTTATGAATAGTGCTGAGATGAAGGTCTTTGTACATAAAGTTTTTTCCTTATTTAGGATTATTTCCTTAGGATTCTCAGAAGTGGAATTACTGGGTCAAAGAGTTTGAACATTTCTAAGGCTCTTGACACATATTGCCAAATTGCTGTACAAAAGGATTGAGCTGGTCCGTGTTTCCACCAGCAGGGTAAGCGGGCACGGTATGGCTGCATCTTCAAGCATCCAGTTCCTGTTACAGATGAGGAAATGGAGCCCAAGGATGTAAAAGCAGTGATCTCAGTGCACACAGTTTTGTAGGAGCAGAGGTGATTCCTGGAACCCAGGCCCCCAGGTTCCCGTTTTAGATGTCTTAAGTCTTCTCACCACCTACTTTTTTTTTTTATCATTTTGATTTCCTTTCTTTCTTCTTTTTTTTTGTATCAGGAATCAAACTCAGGACCTCGCACTTGCCAGGCAGGTGCTGTGCCACTGGAGTATATCCCCAGCCCTCTTTTCTTTTTTCTTTTCTTTTCTTTTCGTTTCTCTTTTCTCTTGTCTTTTTTTTTTTTCTTTTCTCTTTTCTCTTTTTTCTTTCCTTTCCCCTCTCCTCCTCTTCCCTTCCCTTCCCTTCCCTTTCCTAGTGCATGTAAGGTCAGTGCTTTCTGGGGTGAGGAGGTCTTTGGCTTCCTGACTACACAGTGGACAGTGTCTGGGGTCCAGGGCTTGGGTTCCAGTCCTGCCACCACCTTTGTGCACTCCCCCCTGAGCTTCTGCTTCCTCGCTGTTGAGCGAGCTGTTCATGCAGAGCTGTCTCTTCCATGGGCCGCTGTGTGAGCCAGTGCGGTCAGACAGCACTGCAGCACAATAAGGAGCAGTAGGAAGGGCGTGTGCTGTCCAAAGCTTTCCTGGGTCCATGGACTTGGCCTTAGGGTGCTGAAGATCTAAATCAGTTAACTAATTTGCAGCACCACTTTGTTCCAGAGAGAATTTGAGGCCTTTATCAGGTCTCAAATAGTTAACAACATTGTATTGTCCACTCAAAAATCTGTCAAGAGGGTTCATTTCGAATTACTGGTACGTGTTTTTTTTTAAACCACAATTTAAGTAATATAATAAACTTAAGAAGAGACAAAGCAGTATGGAGAAGAAAAGAAAAGAAAAATGAGATGTAAGGCCAGTTCAGTTGGATTTCTTGTCATGCCTTTCAGAGGGCAGAGACTTTGAACATAGAAGGTGCAAGCTGGGCTGGGGATATAGTTCAGTGGTAAGGTGCTTGTCTAGCATACACAAGGGCCTTGGACTTGAGCCCCGGCATCACACACATGCACACGCACACACGCACACACACACACACACAAAGGTGCAAGCCAAAGAACATACCCAAAGCTCTCAAAGCTCTAGACTCCCACAGTGCAGTACAAATATAATGTGAGCCATATGTGTAAGTTAGAATTTTTCTATACCCACGTTTCTAATAAAGTGAAAAGAAACAGGTGAACTTATTTTTAGCAGTATACTTTCTTTATCCCAACATATCCAAAATATTATTACTTTAACATGTAGCCACTGTGAAAAACACCCATTGGCTATTTTATCTTTTTCCCCTCACTGAGTCTTTGTGATCTGGTCTGTTCAGATCACTTCTCACACTGTGGAAGGTTCCACTGGACAGTCCAGCTTGGCACTGCGACCCCCCGGCCTGCTGTGGAAGCTGTGGCTGGGGTGTGCTGCTCCTTTCTGCCCCTAGTCCCATCCCCGAGAGGTGCCAATGAGGGGGCTGACTGCTTGTCCTTTAGAAGTCAGATGCGGGAGACTGTGAGGTGGGCACTTGGTGGGCTCCTGGTCCAACTGGGGATCTCGAAGCCTCCTAAGGAGAAAGTTCTCCCCTTGATGACCTTGCAGCCAAGCCAGAATTTTGGACCCCACCTGTGGACTGCAGTTTTAGCTTTACCGAGCAATGTGGTAGATGCAAGTAGTTACAGTGAGAGATGACATACAGCACAGCTTGCTGGAGGAGGCAAGTGTCAGCCGAAAGCCGGGAAGTGAAAGGCAGTGGCATGGAGAGGGTTAGGGATGAGCAAGGAAAATGTGGCAGGGATCAGAAGAGGTGGGTGTGGCCGGACTGTGGAGGACCTAGGGTCGAGCTTGGAGTATGTGTGTAGGGGGTGAAAATACCATAATGTTTAGATTGGATCTGATAAGTTGGAACAAGCTGTTTTAGGTACTTGAGCTGGGGAACAATTGGATGAAAACGGCATTTGACGAAGATTACCCTGGTGGTAGTGGCCCTGTGTGCTGGGAGGTTTGGAGCAGGACAGCACATCTGGGTTTGGGGCCTGGGTTGCAGTAGTAATGAATGGTGAGGCATCATTCTGACCCAGCCTTGCAGAATTAGAGAGAGCCGTGTCCCTTCCCCAGGATCCTGTGTTGTCTCAGCCCAGGGAGCCCTGAGACAGACCTCCCCCCCGGGCCATCTGATGGGTGTGCACAGCTGCTTGAGTTGGGGCACACACCGGTCTCTCCGTCACTGCAGCTGGAGCGTGTGGGTCCCCACAGAGGGCATGTGGAACCCTTGGTTCTGGGGGGAGGGGGCTTTGTTAGAAAGCACTTGAGGTCCTTGTTGCTGGTGAGACATGCTCTCCAGGTGCCGGGAGAGCTGGTTGCCATGGCAGTGGGCACACGTCCGCCAGTGCCCTGGGCAGGAGAATGGCAGATGGCTGCTTCGGTGCTGGAGGCCTGAGGGTTAGAGCGTCCCAGACTAGGGGGTGCCTGAACCCTGAGTCACTTGTGAGCAGCTCTGTGGGTCCTGGATGCCAGCTGGACTTCATGACGGAAGGGTTATCCCTTGACTTTCCCTTTGTGTTCTTTGTCCTCTTTCCACGCTCTGCAGCAGCCACCTCTTTCTGCTGTGTCTGCCCCACAGTCCCCTTCCCTTTCACTTTCTCATCTGTCCTTCCAGAATTTGAGCCAGGAGTATACATACTAGAGCCTCCCTTTCCTCAGCCCCCTTCCTCTGCCTCCTCCCCTCTGGTTTAGAAAAGTCTACTTGACTTCAGATCAGAGGGGGAGAAGGGTTGAGAATGGGAAAGAAGGTCCTCCCCGAGGAACAGAGGGAGGGGTTTAAGCCAGCACCAGGAGGTGCTTCCACTCGTGAAGATTAAGGGCTGGAGCGGAAGAGCCAGTCATTCCTTTCCTCCGTGGTCGTTGAGCACAGGGGAGACCCTTAGCCGAAGTAGGACAAAGGAGGGGAAAGTGAGTCTGGGTATTTCTGTGCCTCACCCTCTGCCGGGTCACAAGAGTAAGGAAAAAGTCAGACCAGGCACAGAGGAAATGGTTGGCAAGGCCCCCTTCCCTTCTCCCCAGTTCCGCCCATTCTCACGAACACCAGGACAGGGGCAGATTTAGCTTTTCTTTTTATTGTGGGCTTGTGGAGAAAAAGATGGGCATTAATCCTTATTGGGCAAGGGGGAATTCCTTCCTGTCCCTCTTTCCCAATTCCAGGAGCTCACATTGTAAGTTTTCCCAGAGTGGTGGGGAGGAGGAGGCCCTGTGAGAGGGTGTGGTGACATGCACGCCCAAGTGGGCGGGAGAAGGCAGTGCCCTGGCCTGCTGTGCTATGGACATGGGCTTTCAAGTCCAATGGATGTGCGCTGAGTGCCTGCTAGGTGCCGATGTGGTGCCGTTCCGCAGGGAGCACAGCGGCCTGAGCACCTGTCTGCAGATGGTTTATAATCTAGTTGAGACTTGCAGTCAAGTGGGAGGCGGGTGCACAGGCAGTGCCACCAACCCCAGCAGGAAGGATTCCAGGAGGGTGAGGAGGGGCTCGGTGGCAGAATGGACCCTGATGGGAAGGGAGGTGGCAGAAGTGTGAGGCAGGTGAGGACAGTGCAGCTGGCCAGGAATATTTAGAGGAGAGGAGGGGCTCTGGGTGGGACCACAGTGGAGATCATTGTGGGGGGCCTTGAAAGCTCTTGATCACCTATTTGTTCTGACCAGGGGACCCAGGGATGGACATGTCACTGTGGATGCTCTACCCCTCTGCACCTCACACAAGACCTCCTGAAAGTGGGAGCTTCACAAAGAGCAATTTCCACTTAAAAGTGAAACTGGTATATAGTAACATTCTCCCCTCCAGGATCCTTGGGGAGCAGGCCATGCTGCATGGCCTTGCTTTGCTGGATTAAGAATGTGTGGTGGCATTTATGACTATAATTCTTCCCAGTGTAAGTCTTTCTGAAATGCGTGCTTCGTCCACCTCCTTGAGTCGTTGCTGATACAGTTGTTCCTGGGTGAGCAAGGCTGTCTTCATGTGAGTTAGTCACTGTCCTCTGCTTCGGACAGGACAGGCCTGGGTGGGAGTGGCAGAGGCATGTTGGCTCCTGGACGAAATAGCAGCAGATCCTGGGGTTTTTGATAACTTCAGCAACTTAAAAAAATCCTTTTCTGTCTTCTTCCTCATTAATAAGCTGTGACTTATGACTTATCCCAGAGCCTGTGCAAGCAGTTCCTCACCCCAGGTCCACCCTGCTGCCACTGCCAGTTTGCTATTTCTAAACTGCACGAGCTTGACAAGTATATTATTAGAATTTGTGGAAACTAACCGTTATCAGGTACTTAGTGACACCCTGAGATTATCACTTGGGAGTAGAGTTCTGAGGGTGAGGGCAGAGTCTAAGTGACATCAGTGTTGTCCCGTAGCTGCCTCTTCAGCTATTTCCTGTTTCAGCCATGCTATATAGGTGGATGAAGTGCTACTGTAGGGACACTTTCTTTCTATTCATTCAAAAACAGTGAGATCAGGCTGGGGATATAGCTCAGTGGCACAAGCCACTGCCACTTGCCACTTGCCACTGCCTGGCAAGTGCAAGGTCCTGAGTTCAATTCCCGGTACCAAAAACAAAAAACAAAAAAGCCCAGTGAGATCCCAAGAAGGGAACATGAAAACAGTTGATTTGTTAAGGTAGTAGGATTGGAGGCAATATCCTATATTATTTCTGATTTGGGTGAGAAAATATGTTTTCAAATTATACTGAGTTAAGCAAATGAATATATGTACATTTTTAAAGTTAGAAAAAGAAATTGAAAATGTCATCATCTTAAAAGTTGTTGTTAGAAAAAAGTTGTTGTGTATCGTTCTGAAGGCTCCTCAGCAGCCAGGGCTGGAGGGAGGGCGTGGGGGGCGCCAGGCTGAGGGGGTGTGTGGCTGGCAGGTCGGGAGGCTGGTGACCAACAGCAGTGAGCCCTGCCAGGCAGCAAGGGCACTTTACACACAGGTCACGGTCTTCATGTGTGATGCTGCACCCTTAGAGGTTAACGTTGTCATTTTATAGATGGGGACACAGGCTTGGAGAAGAGGAATAAGGACCCCAAGACCTCAGAACTCTGAGTGTAATGTCTGGAAGCAAGGTGTGTCTCACTGTCAAACCCAGCGCTGCTTTGAATCATCAGGGAAGACTGTCATTGGTTGAGTGTGTGTGCGCACGCGCGCATGCAGGTGGTGGGAACGCAGCTCCTGAACCTGGCTGCTCACCCGTCCGCTTTGTTTGCGGTCTGCTTGGAGGGATTGCTTAGAATGTGCTGTCAGCTAGGCTCAGCGCATTTAGAGTTGCATGTCGTTGGAGCTACTTAGGGCTGGGGAGACTGGTGACCTCCTGGGAGTGCTAATACCTGTCCCCTTCCAAAAAAGCAAGGGGTTTATCCCATGGCTGGTGGTGGTAAATGGGTAAGAGATAGTGTTAAGACCTTTAGTGGGATCTGGAAGAGTGTGTGTGTGTGTGTGTGTGTGTGTGTGTGTGTGTGGTATATGATACAGAAAGAGAAACAGACCCAAAGACATACAGAGAGCAAGGAGGACAAACATGAGAGATTGAGCTAGGCAGAGACACAGCAATGGTACAGAAAAGGGAAATGGCATTGTCCCCCTCCCGGCCCTTGAGGGCCTGGCACCACACCCTGCTGATTGGTTTTAGGGAAGCCTGGTGACCTCTGGGCCTCTGTGGCCAACTCTGAAATGGGAGCGTTGGAGGTGGGGTCTGCATCTCCCTCTCTGACCTGTGCTACTTGCACTCCTAGCCTGTCTCGGCCTGCAGACGGGCTGACCCCAGGAGTGACATGCCCATCAGGAGCACACAGAGCCCTCATCAAATGATTGTGTTTTTACCCCCTTTTCTCAGTTCTTAAAAGCCATGCACATTGATGGAAGCCAGTCTGGAAAGTAAAAACACCATGAAAGAGAAAAGATAAACACTATTCTACTCCATTTTGCTAACTGAAATTAGCATAATACAGGATATACTGTTTTGTAACTTGTGACTCCCCCTTCTGCCAGAATGGTAGTGGATTCTTAATTACACGAAGTAAAGTAAGACAAACATTCTAGACGTGAGGAGGAGGTGTTTGTCCAAGCCAGCTCAGTGTCAGCAGCTGCTGGCTCTGCCCTCATCTCTGAGTCCTGGTCAGGGAGGCTCTGGAGGGCCCAGAAGGCATGGTGGGGATGCGGGTGGCTGTGGGGATGCAGATGAGGGGGCTAGCAGCCCCTCCTGGGAGCTTGATGGGTGGTCCGGGAGAGCTGTTGTGGAGCCATTGACCTCCCCAGGTCCTGACCTGACAGCCTACAGGGCCGCAGGATACATCCTGGAGCCATTTCTGCTGGTCTGCACTGTGAATGGTGCCCCCTACAGTTGTGTGGTGAGAAGTTGGGCTAAAGCAAGAGCTACCCGTGTTACCTCTTTGACTTAACAAGAGTCCCGACCCTAGGAAGGGCTGAGCACTTTTTTTGGGGGTGAAGGCGTTTTGACAGGATCTCCATCATGTGCCATTTGGATCTTGGGAAAGGGGACAGCAGAGGCTGGACTGGAGCAAGGGGAACAGAGACAGCCCAGGCGGTGTCCTTGTCTGGGAAGGGGCATCCCCATCATCCACCCTCAACCCCTAGATGCAGGATCTCTCCCTGTTCCAGGTGGGAAGTCATAATTGTAATTTATAGTCTCTCTTTCCCAAGAGATGGTCTTCACTCTATTTTGTCCGAGCTGCACTTGCCGGCCCCCGCAGGCCCTCAGTGACATCTGGAAGTGTTTTGACAGTCTGTGGTCATCAGGCGGGAGAGGGTGAGTTTGGCCTAGTTTAGAGGCCTGGCGGCCTCAGGGATGGCCTGTGCTTTGAAATTCTCAGAATGTAGCTCACTCTCCTCACCCCAGACCCATATACTTCTACTTCCGTTCCCGTATGTCTCCTCCCACCCTACCCACCTGGAGTGATCAGCATTCCCTGTCCATCCCTTGAGCTAGCGGGAAGCCCTGGCCAGTCTGTTTGGGCAGCTGGTCCTTTGTGCAGGTGCACTGGGTGGCCCCCAAACCCCTGTGGGATAGTTGGGAAGTGTGCTGGCCCTTGCCCAAGGCTGGATCAGCACAGTATACTTGGAGTGTTTGGCTTCTGGTATCCCAGAGTCAGCTTGGGGTGTCAGGGAGGAAGGAGCCCACGAAACGTCCACCTTTTGCCCCCTGACTCTCCATTTATAGCATGTAGTCACAAGTGCAAGAGATGGAGATTTTGGGGGGGCAGCCCACAGAGAAGGATGCAAACCTCAGAGATGGGTGTAGACTTCAATCTGCTGTCCTGAGTGGGTGAAGGGAAGAGAAGGAGCAGGGTGAGTCCATTCCGGGGATGGGACCAGGTGGCCCAGCCTCAGGCCACGCTGTACCTGCAGCCTTCTTGGCCCCGGATTGCCGTGGGAATGTGAGGAAGTGCTGCACTGCATCCATCCAGCCCTCACACTTTACTCCCTGGTGCCTCTTCATTCCTGAAAGCAACTTTTTATCCTCCTTTGGGGAGCAAACTGGGTAGGATGTATCAGCCCTCCCTGCAGGGAAATGCACCTGTGCTTTTACAGGGAAATCTCAGAACTATTTGGGAGTGCCCAGCCTTCCAATTTCAAAGACCACCCATGCACACCACACCTAGGGCTCTTGCTAAATGCAGGCTGCTGGCCCTTCTGGCGCATTCCAACAGAGTGTGCAGGAGGGCAGCAGGCTTGGAGGTGTGAGAGGCATGTCAGGTTAGCAGGAGACTGACACCAAACTGGAAGATCAAGGAGCTTCTGAAGGCTGTGCTGACATCCTGCCACTGGCACCATGTTCAGGGAGGACCCGCTCTCACTTCTTTCCCACAAGCAACAGAAAAAGTCAGCTATGGCCATAAGCCAGGACTGCTGGAGAAGAGGCGCAGGAGTTGGGCTCTGTCCCCTGAGCTGATGGTTTTAAATATCTGTCCGACAGCCTGGCCCAGGACCCCTGTCACCCAGCAACATCAACACCTGCTCTGTCCTGGAGTGCCTGTCTCTATGCAGGACCACATCCCCTGGCCCTCCCTGTGGCTCCACCCTCCTTGTACCTCCATCCTGGACAGTCTGGAGGAAGACCAGGGCTGTCTGCAGCTCCCTACAGGCCTAGCCCCCGTGAGTGCTGTACCCCTGGTTTCTTGCAAGTGGGGCTCAGAGAGCCTGTGTGGATGTTGTGTACTCTCCTTTAAGTTAATATCTCATTGTACCCACTTCACTGTGGAGTTGATCCTATTCAGAGCCCTGGGTAGAGAAGCACTTAATTCTGGTAGAGTTGATTGATCTTGTGGTCAGTGAGGAGAAAAGTCATAGGTTTTTCTAACCTCGGGGTTAGTGTCCCTCTCATCTGCTTGTCACATGCCTCTCTGCATGTGCTGCTCTGTTGGGGGCTTCACTGAGAGCAAAAAACAGATGTGGACCTGGGCCACATGGTGGTGTGGATCGTACATGTGCACAAATGCAGCAGGGGCAGAAGGGTGGAGTTTAACTTTCTTTTTTGAAAACTCCCCATGTGCGCATGGATCCTAGTGGTGCTGGAAAAAAGTGACTCAAAGATTGGAGGTGAAGGCTCAGGAGTATACATCCTAGCCTGGAGGAGAGTCTTGAAGCTGCCTTCCTAGCTCTTCTGCACCAGTTCCACTCTGGGCCAGACTTCCTGGCAGGGATCTTCCGGTGAGCTTTGTTGTGCACAGCCTGAGCCCACCCCATCACCGCCCTCTTCTGTACTCTGAGAATGAATTCTGTACCCCCCATCTCAGCTGCCCATCCCTCAAAGCTGTGTGGAGCAGCCAGTTCCTCCTGCCTGGGACATTTCCTCCACTGGCCTGGCCACCTACCCCCAGCCCAGGGCCTCATCCACCCATGCTTACTATGGGCATAGGCACCTTCAGACCCGCCTCCATCTCCCATGTTCTCTCTCCTCCAATTCACCGCCAGCCCTTTCGACAGGGCAGTTCTCTGAGTGTATTAACCCCACGTGCACCCCCTCCTCATGCTGTTCAAATGGGGGGCTGTTAGCCAATGGTTATGACCCCTCAGCCTGGCACAGCCTCCTTCCTGACTCACTCCTGATTTTCCTCTCTGGTTCTGCTCTGTCTCTGGTCTTAGCCTCCTGTCCTTTCTGTCCTCCTTAAGTGGTGTTTTTTTTCCCAGGGCTCCATCTTGGCTTATTCTGGTGGATCTTGTTCATCGTGGTGACTCTGTTAACTGTCCCCCATCACTGTCCCTCTGGTCCAGCCTCTCTGGAGGTCCACTTATAGATTTGCAGCTATTTGCTGTTGTGTTCTTGGGCCCCTCAGTGTCAGTATGGGTCCTGACCCACTCAATCTGCCACGTTCCTCACCAAGACCAGCTCTCTTGCTGCTTTTCAATTGCCTGGTCCTCTCCATGCTGTGAGCCTGCATCCCTCCCAGCTGCTCTGCCTAGACCCTCATCATCTCCCATCTGGAACATGGCGACAGCTGTTTAACTGATCTCTGGCTGAGCTCTCTGCTTTGGGTCACCTGCCACACAGCTGGAATACTACATTTCCAAAACAGATTCGAGCACATGGCGTCCTTGCCGTCCCGGCCTGGAATACTGGCTGATTCCCATCTGCCCTACAAACCCTGCACAGCTGCCGTGCACCCCCAAGCTTCCCTGGGGTGCTCCCTCTCCCTTCTACTGTTCCCACCCCCACCTGCACCAGAACCCCAGTCAGACATCTCCTCCTGCTTCCCATGGCCACCCTCCAACACACAGGGTGGGCTTTTCCCTGTCCTTCCTTGTGCCCTCGGTGAGCCCACTCGGACACCGCTGCTGCCTGTCCTGCTGCTGTCTTTCCCCTCCTAGCCTGGTGCATCTCCAGATCTGACACAGGCCTTATTCGTGGCTCATTTCTCAGGCCTTGCGGAGTGCCTGGCCTGCCTTTGGCCAGTATGTGGTTGCCTAATTAATGTTGTATGAAGACAGATTCTTTCTTGCATCTGCCATGAGACCTTTTCAAGGAAGGACACTATTTTACTTGGCTTGAATGTCCTGTATTTGTTACTGAGGTGGGCCATAGTGAGTGTGCTCAGAGGAGCTTCTACCTGCAAGCTTGAGCATTTGCTCATTTCCATGACTGTCTCCTAGTGCACCCCATGGGCCCCCGCCTCCTGCTGTGCGGGTCAGATCCTGGGCAGTGAATGCATACTCCCAGCCCCATGGATTTGGCTGCATTGGTTTCTACCACAACCTCCATTTTCTATGAAAGTAGACGAGGTCTTAGAGTACAGGCTCATTTAAATAACATTGTAATGTCATACAGACTCAAACTTTACCAAGGAGGTAAATATTAAAACAAAAAATCATGGGATGCATTTCCACACCTGGTAGCGGTGATTTTGTGAGTGTTTCTGGAGTAGCTCATCCCCATAAGCGCGAGTGAGAGCTGTGTGTACATACATGTGTCTGGGTACGTCTGCTTCCTAATTCTCCAGGGTCCTGTATTTGTACCGTTGGTGATAGAATACAGCCTTGAATCTCACTGACTTTTGTTTTTTAATTAATCGTACTGGGTATTGATCCCAGGGTCTGCTGCACACTGAGCTATATCCTCAACCCTTTTCATTTTTTATTTTGAGGCCAGATCTCACTAAGTCACTAATTTGCCCAGGCTGGGCTTGAACTTGTGATCCTCCTGTCTCAGCTTCCCAGAATGCTGGGATTACAAGTGTGGGCCACCTGGCTGTGTCCCTTCTCTGTTCTGGAATAGCCACTTCATGCTCAGGTTGCCTTCTGTGCCAACAAGCTCTTGACCACTTGGGTGTGCTGAGAAAATGCTACTGCACTGCTGTAGAGCCAGTCACAAGCATGGGGGGCTGGCGGGCAGCATAGGATGGAAGTTTCTGGAGCCAGGAAAGGAAAAGAAGTGGTCAAGGTCGTTTCCTGAGTCCCTTGGAACTGCCCAGGAGGGTGGGGTTCAGCAGCCTTGAGGATAGGCTGGAGTATGGCGACCATGTGATCTCTCATCAGAACCAGGAGACTTGGGCCAGCGGAAGGAGAGAGGGCGCTATCAGCAACTTTTGGGATGATAGGAGTTGCAGCTGTGCTGGGAAAATTGGACCCTGTGTCTCCCTGGTACAGGATGGGCCTGTTCTGAGGGCCCAGCAGCTCCCCCTGGAGCAGCCCATGGGTAGGAGTTGCAGTGTCCTGAGACTGCCAGCCTGGTAGTGGGGCTCCTCCGGCCACTCATAGCCTGTGGGGTCCCTGCCCCTGGGCCTGGCCCTCAGCCCGGAAGCCTGCCCTGTGCCCTTCTGCTCACCCAGAGCAGGGCCACAGCAGCCCCATGCACACCTGCCCAGGTCCCGAGGAGAGCACGGCTCCCACACTCTGCCTGCCTCTGCGACCTCCTCTCCTGGCCCTGTGGCCTCAATGTCCTGGTCCATAAGATGATGCTAAGAACGCAGCTCTGAGGGCCATCCTGGGATTAGACGGGGTGACCATGAGGATGATGGTTCTCTGCCTGTAACCAAAGAAGTCTTTTTGTAAACTGTTGAGAGAGCGACGAAAGAAAAACGGAGAAGGGAGAATTGTAGTAATAGCCGGCCTTCACAACTTTTGAATGTAAATGTTGTTCTTCTCTATTTTACACTTGAGAAACAAAGACACAGAGAGGTTAAATAACTTGCCCAAGGTCACACAGCCAGTAAGTGGTGCGGCAGCACAGACTCCAGCTTTTCTAGACAACTCAGAAATGGCTGAGGCTCGGAGTGTGAGTCCTAGAAATTGGAGGGATTAGGGATATGCATTCAAAATGTTGGCAGGTCTTCCCTCCCACCCTGAATCCACCTCTGCCTCACCAGCCAGAGAGTAGAGGATCATGATTGCAGGCACCGAGTCTGTGTCTGGCTGGGGCTCAATATGTCCTATTTATAAAAGATTTGAATAAAAAAGTATTTTGGCTCTGTTGACATTTCCTCCTTCTCCTTTCTCTGTTCCTCCACTTGTCCTCTCCCCCGCACACTCACACAGATTGTGGCGTTGGCCTGTGTACGTGTGTGTGTGTGTGTGTGGCTGCGGTGGACATTCTTTGCCCCTAGAAGGATGTGCCCAGCTCTCCGTGTGGGGTGAGTGTGTGGCTCTGGCTCCGGGGTGGCCTCTGCAGGAAGGGCAGTTTCTTGGATCGAGCCACCCGGAGCTGGCTCTGCTTGGCCGCGGGGTTCCTCTCTGGTTTATTTACTCACTGGGGTGGGTTGGGGAGCGGGTGTAAGGGGGAGCCGCGTTCAGATTGTTCAGAGACATCTGCTGTTTGCAGTAACTCGCCAGCCAGGCAGAGCTGCTGCGTGGCTAGTTTTGCAGTGTTCCCTGTAAATATTTTGACTTCAAGGACAGGGCGGGGCCCCAGGGACTTCAAGGAGACTGAAGGCTTGGTCCTCCTCGGTGCCTATGTCCCCCAAAAGTACTGTTGTCCCCCTTTTCCCTCAGCCTGAGAGGTGGCTCTGGGAAGAACAGGGAGGCCGAGGTGGTACCAGTGGCCCCTGTGCTCCTCAGGTTCTGACCCCAGAATCCGAAGGGTCATGTGGTTAGAAACATTTTTTGGGGCCCTTCTGGCTCAGGGTCGATGGGCTAGGAGCAGCGCTGTCCCTGGGCGTGGACGGACGCCCTCCCCCTTCCTAGACAGGAGAGATCACCTGCAGGGCCCGGCTGGAGGGAGGATGCGTGAGCCCACACAGGCGGGTGCCCACGTGCCTGTTCATGCCTGCCTGCATTTGCGGTATGTATTCCTGCATACATATGTTTTCTTTTCCTTCTGGGCTGCCCCATAGCCTAAACCTACACAGCTGCATGGGAAGGGGCTTCACTCAGGGAGCTGCTGTTATTACCACCACTGCCACTGGTGCTCTGAGAGCGGCGGTCTTTTCCACGTGGCATTCCTCTCTGCCCAGCTTGTCCGTCTCTGGGAAAGTGGGAGTCTGGAGCACCAGGGCAGCCTGCCCACCCCGCCCTGGCAATGGAGCTGAGGTCAACATCTTGACAGTTCCCTGGAAGACCAGTAGAATCTTTACCTCCGTGTTCCTCCTTGACAGTCGCTGGGTACAGCCCTGAATGGAGAGAGTGGGCCTCAGAGCTTTCCCAGTGCAGGGCCACACTGACTGCTTCACATTTCCCCAGGACACGAGGGGGTAGCTGCTGGGCTGGGCTGCAGAAGCAGGGTGATGCTCCCCACTTCCTGCTCCACACGGCAGCTGCCATCTGCCCCATCTTGGCTTCCCTGGAATCCCTACTCCTGGGAGCAGGTTTTATATTCCCAAAATGCCTGACCCAAGACTGCTTCCCCTTTATGCTGTCCACACATTCCCAAAGCCTGAGCTCCTCCATAAGGAACCCCTCTCGTGGCTCAGGCTCTGTGTGTGTGCCCCTGCCGCTTTCAAGGACAGTGGTTTTGGTGACAACAGAACTGCAATCTGTATCCCGCAAGGCCAGGACATGGCCACCACTGTGCATGGTGGTCAGGGGTCACCTGTTAGCAGGGCTCTGGATCCTGGGGGGTGTGGAGGAGGCTGAGGGTGGCAGGCAGAAGATGAGGGCCTGGAGGGGCCCAGGGAGGGGCTGGAGTGAATTCTGTACTCCACTGAGTCTTCCACACATGCTTTCTTCATTGCCTTTTTAAAAAAGTTGTGTTAAAATATATGCAACGTAAAATTTGCCATTTTAATTATTTTTAAGTTGGCCAGTCTGTGGCATTAAGGACATTTACCATGTGCAGCCATTTTCAGAATCCATTTCCAGAACTTTTACTTCATCCCAAACAGACTCTGCATCCATTGAACATCCCCCCCCAGCCCCCTGGAATCCTATAATTTGACTGCTCTAGGTACCTCATATAAATGGCACCACACTGTATCTGTCCTCTTGTGTCTGCTTATTTCACTTAGTGTAATGTCTGCAAGATTCATCCATATTGTACCATGTGTTAGAATTTTATTCCTTTTTAAAGGTGAATAAATGTTCTATTATATATAGATATCGTATTTTGTTTAGCCATTCATCTGTCAGTGGACACTCAGGTTGCTTCCATGTTTTGGTCATTGCGAATAACGCTACTATAAATATAGGTGTACAAATATATTTAAATCCCTGCTTTCGGTTCTTTTGGGTGTATATTCAGAAATGAAATTGTTGGATCCTATGGTAATTTATGTGTAGTGTCCCTTGCAGTTGTAACATTTTACACATTTCCACCAACAATGCATGGAGATTCCAGTTTCTCCACATTCTCATCAACTCTCTGTGCTTTTTCTTAAAGCCTGGATTAGGGGCCAGTCTAGCCTTCATAGAAGAGATGGTCTTAGAGGGCTTTTCTGACATTAAAATTATGTGTGGATCTTTGGAGAAGGATATCTGGCCTAAGGTTGCAAAGGCCCTGGAGTAGGAATGTGTCTTGCATTCTTTTGCAGAAAACCCAAGAGGCCAGTGTGGCTGAGCAGAGGGACAAGAGGGTGCAGTAATACCCAGAAGATGAGGGTAGCGAGGGCAGGGAGGACACAGACTTGGGTCTTCCTTTGACTCCGAGAGAAATGGGATGGGAGCCGCCCTTGCAGGTTTGAGCCGAAGGGTGATATGATTCTGACCCACATTTTAGAATCTTTTGGTTGCTTTGGTGAAAAGAGAGCACAAGGGACGAGTGAGGAAGCCAGAGAGCTGCCAGGCATCCAGGTGCAAGGGGCACGGAGAGCACTTCTCAGAGCCGAACTGAGCTGAGTCTGGTGGTGGGCACAGCTCAAGGAGCTGTCGGAGGAAGCAGTGGGAGATAATGTGGAGCAGCCTGCCAAACCGGCCACCTGAGCTGTGGGGCCAGGCTCAGTGCAGGATCCAAACACGGGGCCCTCGTACACAAAGTGTTAAGATTCTCAAGACAGAAACAACAGAACGTTGAACTCAGCGTGTGGCGAGCAGGCCTGGGGTTTGGAGAGACGCTGGCTCTCAGGTTGTGCAACTCTACGTTGGCATCTGCCTTCGCACCCAGTTGTAGCCACATCTTTGTGGGGTCTTCTGGGGTTGGCTTTGGTGAGGAGGAGGCAGAGTGATGTCCTCCCCCAGAGTCCCAGCAGAGCGCAGATGCCGAGCCTCACCCTACATTTTGACTGAGACCTTTGGCTCTGAACGAAGGGGACTGTGACACCCTTGGCATTTTCTGGAAGAGAGGCTGAAGGAGATCGGTATGCTCCAGGGATGGAAGAGCTGAAACATAGTATTAACCTCGTTTTAAAAATGTGTTAGTACTTTATGCATATTGTTGTCTACAATACTCCAACCACACTGTGGGGACAGTTATCTCTCCAGGGTTCAGGTAAAGAAACAGGCTCAGACCCAGTCGCAAGAGAAGTCAAGGCCAGGATGGACTCCCAGCAGGCACTCCAGCCCCCTCTGGCACGGATTGGGCATCAGCTTCCACTCCCCTCCCTCCCTGTGGACCAGCTCTTGGCCTGGTTCTACTTCTTAGGGCTCAGCGTGAAAGCACAATGCGTGTGGAGCACGGTTAGCGCCATACTTAGCCTCACTCATTTATTCCCGTGCTGAGCGTTCATCTCACTGAAGAGGAAATCAAGGCACACACAGGCGCCTGCCATGGCTAGAGGTGAAGTCTGTGCTGTTTGCATTTCTTGTGGGTGGAGGAAGGACAGGACCCGAGGAGAGCTGGGGACCCCAAGCTCTGGCACTGTGCTCCTGCCCCAGTTTTAAAGAGGGAGAGCCTGCCAGGTGTTTGACTCCAGGAGAGGAGGACCAGGTACCGGGCGGTTTGGAGAACATGGTTTTGGCTGTCAGGGCTTTTGCACCCCTTCCCTCTGCACTGGCCCTTGGGAGGCCCTGGATCCACAGTCCCCCTAATGCCAGCCCCTCAGAGCATGGCTCTGTGGAGGACAGGGCTCCCCACCTGGGGTGCAGGGCTTGAAGTCACTTTCCTATTCGCTTCCTTCAGCTCCTCCACTGTAGTGGCTCCCCCGGAAATGTCTGTGGTTAGTAATCACGCTGATGGCATTAGTAATTGCACCTGGAGCTTTTCTGGCTTATTTTTTCCTTTGGGACCAAAATGTGTTCAAACCTGGACTGGCTGTTATTGAGAAGTCAGGGGATGAAGTCCCTAATTCCCTGTAATGAGAAAAGTAGCTTCATCAGGAGCAGCTTTCCTTTTGTTGGGAGAGAGAAATTCAGACCCTGAGATGTCTGGTTGTGTCCTTTGGGGTTGATCTGCATTCGTTATGTTGTCTGTGTGTCCTTGGGTTCAGTTGGCATCTCCTTTGAGTCTTGATTTCTTCAGTAAAGTGGGAATATTTTATTATGATAGGCTGGAGGTCAAAACCCATGGTGTTCGAGAAAGGAAGAGAAGTTCAACTCCAGAAGCCAGATCTCTCTGTTGTTCACCGAGTCTCCTCAGGAGCTACCTGAGGCCTGGGACTCTGGTTGGGTTTCTCGACTTTGAAACCTTACATCTGAGCCCTGTAAGGCGTCCTGCCCTGCACCACCCCCGACACCTGTGCTGCTAGGTTCTCCTGACAGTCTTGGTTGCTTCCACTCCTGTGCACCTCCTCTCCACTCCCACTCCCCTCCCACACAGCAGCCGCTGCCGAGTCATGGGCTGGGTTCTCTCAGGCAAATTTCTTGGAAACCCACCTGGGCTGTGGCTCCAGCCCAGAGCAGAGAGACTGGGTGTTGTTTTAAAGGGGCAGAAAGGATCGCCAGAAGCTGCCTGAATGGGAGCTGGTAGGAGGTCATGGTCCTAGGGAATGCTACGTACTCGGCAGTCCTTTTACCAGTAGCCCACCCAGTGCCAAACCTACCCCCAGCTCCCTGGTTTCTGCCCACAGAAGACCAGGTGTGACTGTTGAAGTGGTTTTGAGTGGCCCTGTGTCCCTCGCTTGCACGCGAGTGAGAGTGAAGGGCCAGCCCCAAGACTGGAGCAGTAAAGTGAGTGTCTTCATCTGCCACCTTCCCTGAGTCCTTCAGTACAGGAGCTCTAGCTCAAAGAATTCCAGCCTGAGTCCTGGACACCGGGGTAGGTGCTCTGAGGAGGAGAGTGTGACACAGGAGCAGCAAATCCCACGGCATTGGAGCTCGGTCAGAGAGGCTCTGCCTTGGAGCCATAGGTGACTTGATTTAAAATAACTGATGTCACTTGCATCTGAACATCATTTCTCACCTCTCCTCTTTAACCTCGTGCTATCCCTGGGCAGTGGGGAGGAGTTGGTTCTTAGTGTCTTCCCCTTTGGGGAAACAAAAGCACAAAGAGACACAACTAAAGACATTTGTGGACACGAGAGCCCACAGCTAAAGTCAGGGCCAGGATCTGGGCTCATGCTAGGCTCCCTCTCCCTATCAGTCATTTAGGCATCTCTGGCCAGTGACTGGCACGGAAGCCTTGAGTTTGACACTGAATTGTGGCCTCCCCAGGACATTGCCCAGCTGTCTCCTATAGGCTGGGGCCAGCTGGGCCACCTGGCACCTAAAGAGCGAGGCGGGAAGAGGTCAGTTTAGCAGGACATGGGCTCACTTATTGTCTCCCTCCTGTTCTCCTCCTCACCTCCCACGGCCATCCAGGAGACACCCTGCCAATCTCTGGGAGGCCTGGCCTTTGCCTTGAGGGGTCTCTGCTCTGGGGGATGTGGCTTCCTGGTCAGCGTGTTATCTCAGGGCAAGGAGATATGAGCTGCTGGCCAGTGGAGGCTCTGGGTCACTTCAGGACTCTAGAGAGAAGTTGCCTTAATTAGGAACATCTCGACAGTGGAAAAGATGTGTTCTCCATGCCATTCCCTCTTCATGGGAAGACTGTGTTCCCAAGGCTTCCTCACAGCTATTTTGTGGCCTCATGACTGGGATTTAGCCAGTGGAATGTGGGCAGAAGCCATGGACACCAGGACATGCTTCTAGGCCTGGCCCATGGAAAGTCTCCCCTTCTGTGATGACCCTAGAGGTCACGTAGTCTACATGTGAACTATACATGTGGCTATACATTTTGTATAGCCACAAAATGGAGTAGAGCCACTTGGGCTGTGTTAGAAAGCCAGAACTACGCTTTTGCAGAGGTCAACCACTGGGATTTGGGGCTTATTATTATTATCATTGCTACTATTTTCTTCTTCTTCTTCTTCTTCTTCTTCTTCTTCTTCTTCTTCTTCTTCTTCTTCTTCTTCTTCTTCTTCTTCTTCCTCTTCTTCTTCTTCCTCTTCCTCTTCTTCTTCTTCTTCTTATTATTATTTTATTTATTTATTTATTTTTTTTACTGTGACATGGCCTGGCCTGTTCTGATGAACAGGGCAGCTCATCAGAGTTCAGGGGCCCAATGCAGTGCCTGCACTCCACTGCCTGGTAGGGTGGCCTTGGATCCTGGACCTGTACCCTCATCCGAACCAGCAGGGCATCGCACCCTTGGGGCCTGAGATTTGGTGAGGTTGTGCAGGTGAGAGCTGAGTGAACAGGCGGTGCTGGTTCTTGGTGCCCTGGAGAGAGTTGGCTCCTGGGCTTGGGTGGGGGGAGAAGGCAGGCAGGCAGCTGCCATGCAGTATTCCCCCCACTCACCCACAGATTCGATCCCAAGCTTTCAGTTACTTGTGGTCAACTTGTGGTCTGAAAATGCTAATTGGAAAACATAGGAAATAAATAGTTTGTGAGTTTTAAATAACTTTTGTTACAGTATATTGTTGCAGTTGTTCCAGTTTATGATTAGTTTTTGTTAATCTCTTACTGTGGCTAATTTATAAATGAAACTTTATCATCACTGTGCATGTATAGGAAAAATAGAGTGTGTAAGGTTAGATACTGTCTGTAGTCTTAGGCATCCACAGAGGTCTTGGAACACATCCTCCAAGGATGAGGGGAACTGTAGTACCCGAGCTGTTTCTTTGCTTTATTCTGAAGCTTTACTCGAGTGCTTCCCCCGCAAGCCGTGAACAGCTTTGGAGACTGCCCAGAAGCTCCTAACTGGTTGATTCCTTGCTTGTTTGATCTTTCCACCGTTCGTTTTTCACTCACTCAGGCAGTACTTCCTGAGCATTCGTCACCTGTCAGACACCGTGCGTGGGTCTGAGCACGATAGGCCTTGCCCTTACAGAGTGTGTTGTACTCTGAAGGGGATTCACACTGCCCACAGTAAGATGTGGCTGTACCCAGCAGTCGGGTAAGTGGCCCACGGAGCTGGTGAGGGGGGAGCCACTTTGGGATGTCAGAGAAGGCTTCTCAGAGGAGCTGAGTGTTGGCTGCAGGAAGAGTAGAAGGCAACCAGACAGAGGGTGGGTGAGGTTTCCCTGGGAGAAGGACGGGTCATGCCAAAGCCCTTCAGGACAGAGCAGGAGTTGAAGTCAAGGGTGGTGATGGTGAGAGGTGGTGTGAAAGAAGGCTGGGAGACGCAGAAGTTGCTGATGGGCCCTGGACTGCAAACAGCTGAATTCAGGAGTCTGGGTTTTCCCTAGCAGACTTGGAAGTTATCAAAGTTTGAAGTGGGAGAGGAAATGTTTACTTGATCAGATTTGTGTTTTGCAAAGACCGTCTTGGCTGCTATATGGCACTCAGTTCCTGCCTACACGGAGCCTGTCAGCTGGAGGCAGACGAGTGGGCATGGGGTGAAAATGTGCCCACCTTCAGCTCCCAATCCTTACTAGGGTGTAGCTCCCTGTCATCCACCTCAGCACAGAGCAAAAGCACCCAGCTATGCCTAAGACACCAGGGGATGCAGCTTCCCCAGGGGATGATGGGAACTCACCAGATACAAGCCTAGTTCTGGGAAGAGTGCTTCTGGGAGAGAGGAACTGTGGTCTAAAATTAGGCTTTGGGAATATTTTAGTGAAACTAGTTCCTGCCCTCCCTTCCTTAATGAAGGCCCTTCCTCATTTCCTCCCTCCTGCCAGCCTGGCTTTTGTTCTTCAGTCCCATCCTCCTCCTGGCCATTGATCCTCTGGGGGTACCTGGGGCTGAGGTTGAGGGGTCTGTGGTTTTGTATTTCAGGCCTCCCTGAGCACAGGCCGTAGGCTGTGGGCCACGCTGACTGTGGTTTCTGCTAAGCAGTCTATGTGCTGATGCCTTGGTGGGGGGCTCTAGGAACAAGTGTCCCCTCCTTCTAATTATGCCATACTCCAAAATATACAGCCTGAGCTGAGAGGCCCTGGGCCTTGGACAGGAAGATTTTATAGCCTTTAGGAGAAATTCTGATTTTTGCTCACAAAAGGCAAGGTCTGGAGCTCACCCAAGCTCCCTTTAGCTTAAGTAGGGCCGCTTCAGCCATTATTCTCTCGGCGTTTTTTTGCTGTTCAGTCCTAAGGGTCCTAAACTGAGGGTAACCTTAGTGCGGTCCTGCTGAAACAGCATGGCTGCCAAACGGACCTTGATCTGCCTTGGCACCCTACCGCAGCCGGTGCCCTGGAGAGCAGGCAGATGGAGGGCTTCCGGTCTACTGCACACATACTCAGCAGCAGCCATGACATAACTAAAGTTTTAAGCCTCACATCGCTATCGCCACCATGACTCCTGTCACCACTCCAAGGGCCTGCATGGAGCCCCAGCTGTGGGGGTGCAGGCCAGACTTCCTCAGTGTGAGAGCCTAAGAATCTCTAGGACAAACACATGGAGGCTGACAGGTGAACAAGGTGCTTGCTCCTTCGGGTGCTGAGTCCTTCATGGTCACTCTGCCCAGCCTCCCTGCTGCCCACCACCATGCAAGTGCTCTGTTCTGCATGCCAGGATGTGAGTATGCCCAGCACACAGTTGACCTTCAAGAAACACTAAAGGACAATATTGGCCCGATGGACACCTGTGGTCCCTCTGACCTTGTGAGCATTCTTGGGACAAAGTGGGCAGCAGGCATTCTTTCTCAAGCAGGCAAGACGACACCTGCTGAGCTTGGGTTTTGACTGCCTCTCGTTCTTCATATTGCTCTGAGAACTGGGAATGGAGGCTCCGGGCCGGGACAGGTGGCTGAGCCTGTCAGGGGCTAGGTCAATGATACCTTGATGGCTGTTGGGGCACAGAGAGTCCTCAGGAAGGACACCTTGCTGAGAGCTCTGTTGGCTGGGGTTGCTGGGAAGTGGACCTGAGAAGGCTTAGGGCCTGGTTTCCTCTCTGTTTGTCGTCCCCTGAGGAAAAATGAGAGTGTGCTTCCTTCTCAGAGGCAAGGGTGTTTATATCTGCAGATCTTGACGTGTGCGGCATGCTTCCACACACACAGACTTGAAGATAAATAAGGCCCCTGGTTTGGACTCTTTGGCAGTGAGCAGACACTAACCAGACTCCATCCATTTCCCCTCAGAACAGATGTGCTGTCCTTGAAGACTGGCAGAGGGGCGGAGGTGTCGTCAGGAGGTGAGGGGGCTGAAAGCAGTGGTCTGTGAGACTCAGGCTGCCTAGAGGGGTGTGAGGAGCAGAACTTCACAAGAGGAGGCCCTAGAACAGTGATGGCAAACCTCGTAGAGCTTTCAGTGACACACACAGCCCTCCGCAGCATGCATGCCATAGGTTTGCCACCGCTGCACTAGAACATCCATTGTACTGGTAGTTCCGGACTCTTTACCCAGAGCTCATCATCTGCCTCATAATTGGCACCATCTCCGTCAAGGGGCCATGTGCATTCAAGTCTCCTGGGACTCAGGTGGGTCAGTCCAAGTCCCTCAGAGGCTCTCTTGGGTTCACCTCCCCTTTACACCTCCCTAATGCAACAGAGGGCCTGGCCTAGAGACCCAGCCTCCTGACGAATGCTGCTGCTCTTCTCTATCCCTCTTTGTAACTACAGATAGATGGGCCTTCTGGGTAAAGGCACTATGGCATAGTGGTGGTTAAAGCATGGTTTGCAGAACTAACCCTGGCTCAAGTTCCTGCTCCATCACTTCGTGGCTGTGTGGCCTTGAGCAAGTTGCTTAACCTCTCTATGCCTCGGTTTCGTTGTCTATAAAATGAACATTATAATTGCACCCGGCTCATAGGGTTGTCCTGAGAATTAGATGAGGTTATACCTGTGCACAGTAAACATTGAATAGGCAGTAGCCATTGTCAAATAATCACACTCCAATGAAACTCTCCTCCTGACCATCCTGCAGTGTCTCCTTATTGTTTGGGACCAAGCCAATCTTGACATTCTGGCACACAGGGGTTCACTATCTGGACCACTTGAATGATGCAGCTTTATCACTTGTCACTCTCTGGTCCTGCAGTGGTGGCCTCTTCACTGCCCCAGCTACTCCATGTTTTTCCAGAACTGAGACTCGTAGGGTCCAGGAGAGCCCTCCATTGCCCAGGACGTCAGTCCAGTTGCTGCACTAAGTAGGGCAGCCAGGGAAGCATGGTGATGCCCAGTGGCAGAGATTCGCAAATGCACTGGATGGTTTGGCATGGCCCGGATGATTTGTAGCAGACTTCCTCTCTGAAGTTTTGGCTCATGCTGGGTTCAGATTAGTCTGTATTGCCATGTGCATATCCACCGCCTGGAAGTGGCAGGTGCAGGCAAGACAAAGCAGTCCTTAAATGACATGTGTGCCTGCTCTCCCGCTCAGCCAACGATTACTGAACATGTGCTGCACTCTAGGTGTGCAGAGGTGCTGTACAATCTGTGAGATGTGGCTCCTGCCTGGCTGACTGTGGAGGACCATTGGCTGTGCGTACTTCCCAGAGGTGATGAGGACCTTAACTTGACAAGAGAGAACTGCCCAGCATTCCCAGCCCCTCTGCCCTTTCCACTGCTTGCCAGGGTTCAGGTGGTCTGGGTTCAAAGGTGGCTTGCAGTGCTGCTTTCAGCTGTACCTGTGGCCCTGTTCAAGAAAACTGAGACTTGTCAGAGCTGACTTAGGGAAGCGGGCATGCACTCTGGATGGGGAATGCAAAGGATGAGCCTGGAGTCCTTCTCTCAGCAGCTCAGGATGGTTCTCTTGCTGCCTGCTAGCTGGGGGGCTCACCTGTTCCCGCTGTGGGGGTGAGGTGGAAGTGGGGGTGGAGTAGCAAACTGCACCCTTCTCACTGTCCTCACTGTCTTCAAGCCCTTGTCCCAAGATAGTGCAAGTGGCATTGTGGTTTGGATGCCATTCGGTCTGCTCTGCTGAGTACTTGGGGCTCTTTCCATCCACATCAGAGCAGGGAGAGGGGCTCTGCTCTCTCCACATTGTGAGGGAGAGAGGACAGCAGGCTATCTCTTGGCTGGGTGCTCTTGGGCTAGGTACCGTGCAGGGGCAGAGAGTCTGCCCTCTGGGGCATCGGCATTGATGCCATTTTCTTCTGCCCTTACACTAAGGTTGGAGCAGGAGGGCCAGGAGTTGTTGTTGGGGTGGGCTGGGTTTCTGTCTTTTGGCAGTGGGTTGTGAGTAGTTGGGACTAAGTTCAAGCAATATTTAGGGTTCTCAGCAGGACGCATGGGTTAAATTGAGGCAGGGGAAGAGACATTGGGCCAGTGTGGAAGCTTGCGTTTTGGGTCAGGGAAAGGTTCTTGGAAGAGCTCACCATGTATCAGTGAGCCCTGGCTGACCAGGGGTTACGGAGCAGAGGCCTGGCAGAGGGTGATGGGATTGGGGGCAGCTTCCTGATGGGAGGGCTGAGTTCCCCTGTTTCCATATCCTCAGGAATTTACTTTTTTTTTTTTTTTTTTGTGGGTACCGGGGGGTCGACCTCAGGACCTCACGCGCCAACAGGCACCTGTGCCGCTGAGCGATATCACCAGCCCCTTTTTCGTATGTGGGATCCGGGAGTCGAACTCGGGCCCTCGCGCTTGCAAGGCGGGTGCTTACTCTGCTGAGCCATCTCACCGGCCCAGGAATTTACATTTTTGATTAAAGAAAGGAACTTGGATTGTACAAACCAGTGAGGAAAAAGGAACCAAGGAATGCCATGCAGGGCCCACAAGCCTTCCTTGCCAATCTCAGGGACTTTTGCCTACCCTGCGCTCTTTGTTTTTTTGTTTGTTTGTTTGTTTGTTTTTTTGGTGTGGGTACCAGGGGTCGAACTCAGGATCTCGCGCACCAGCAGGCGCCCCATGCCACTGAGCAATATCACTGGCCCTTTTTTCATATGTGGGATCCGGGAGTCAAATTCAGGACCTCGTGCTTGCCAGGCAGGCGCTTATGCCGCTGAGCTATCTCACCAGCCCTACCCTGCTTTCTTTGAAGCCTTTCCTCACCCAACCCCCCCTGGTCCATCTGAGGAGCAACCCAAGGCTCATCTCTTCCAGAGGGGAGGACCAGATGTGGCCTGTGAGGAACTTTTGCTTCCCTGCCCTCTGCTGTATGGCAGTGCTAAGAGTCTGTCAAACAGGAAAAGAGGGTTCAAATCCTGTGCTGGCCCAGGACGACCTGCACTTGCTGAGAACCTCCAAAGTGGGCCATGGCCTTTCCCTTCTTCACTGAGGCAGAAGCTTGCACACACCCCTCAGTTCCCTGCTTTGAGCTAAAGGGCATGGGAGCCTCCACAATTGCCTTGCCTTCCCCAACCCAGAGCCTGCAGAGGCCCCAGACAGGAGAGCAGCCCTGCCCCTGCAGGGTGGACCCCACTCCTGGAACCTGCTGGCCTTCATGGGGCAAAGAGTCTGGGGTGTTGCTCACAGGAGGTGTGGGGGTGGCATCTTTGCCCCCAGCTCTTGCTCAGCCCTTGGCCCAACACCGGCTGCTGCTCACAGTGCTCTGAGGCTCTGAACTGGAACCAGCTTGGGTATGGGCCTGGCCGGTTTCACTGGAAGACACTCTGGTGAAGCATACCATCCCATGCCTGGTGCTGCTTGGTTCCTGACAAATTACCACTGTTCCTATCTTCCCCAGTCCTCTTTCCCAGACCCAGGGGGACTGGGATGTATCGATGGGGCTCCCAGTTCCTTGCTTCCACTATATCTAAATCTAGAGAGGTGGTAGAGGAATAATTGCTTCTCTGATATTTTAGATCATTGCCCCATTTAGTCCATCACCACAATCTCTACACGGTCCTTGAGGAGTAGATTGTATCATCCCTATTTTATAGGACAGAATCTGAGGCTTTACCACAGTTGTTTCTCAGTCCCCACCACTCGCACAAAAAGGACCTGAACTTGAATCCTCCCAAGCCAGAGCCCTGTTCCTTCCCCACACCACTCTCCATCTCCCTGAGATACCGCAGAGCCCTCTCCCTCTTCCCTCCCAGCGTGGAGTGCAGCCACTGTGCTTCCTTCCGTGGGGAGGCTCTAGCCCCTCTGTCTGCTTTGTCTCTGATCCAGGTTCTGGATTCAGTCCCAGTTTGTGTCAGGACCACTGGCCAGCAGCTTTCGGCTGCTCTTGGAGTGGCCCTTGTGTTTTCTCCTTCAGCCCTGTCTGCCTGTCCTGGGCTGTGTGGGCCTTGCGTGTTGTGGCTTCTTCCTTCCACGCGAGAGCATGGGGTGGGAGAGGAGGACGAGAGACAGGCTGGGGCTGCCACTTGCAGGCTCAGATCTAGAAACATCTGCTGTTTACAGGTGCGTTAGTGAGGGTCAAGGCTAAGCTACTCACTAGCCACCAAGGCACAGTGGCTTTAAGATGGGAGTTTACTTCTCTCTCATGTCATAGTGCTTAGGTGACTGGGCCTACATTGGTAGGATGCTTGGTTAGGTGGGGCTGCTCTGCCATCCCCGAGGACATTATCCTCATCTGTATGAGAAAAGCTGGGGTTGGGGCCTTTGTTCTAGAAAAAAGTGAGAGGGTGCTGGTCCAGGTTGGGGGTGGCACTTGTTTGAAAATGGAATGGGAGATGACACAGAAGCTGTACATATCACCTGTGTTCCCACCCCAACCTGAGCAGAGTCTCACGACCGTGCCTAGTGCCAAGACAGGCTGGGGGATGTGGTGTAGCTGGGGAACAGAGTGCTTGGTGAGTGTGTGCTGCTTAGGAAGGAAGGGAAGATGGTTTTAGGTGGACACCTAACAGTCTCTGCCGAGGCCTTTTAAAAAATTATCATTTTTAAACAAGGTTCATCTTGATCATGCACTCTAAGGGGTGGGGGTTTATGTGGTAATCTGTTGTCCATCAGCGGACCTCAAGCTGAGAAGACGTTTCTGCAGGGGAGGGTGCATTCAGGCAGGGCCAGTCTGCAGGTGAGTGCTCGCCACGCTCTTCCCCTTGGTGCTCTTTACAGACTTCCAGCAGGAATGGTTGAGTTTAATGCACCCAGGCCACCAATCCACTGGCCTGGGGGAGAAGACTTAGCACGCTTAGCTCCTTGTGCTGGTGACCTCAGTGCCAGTCCTGGTCCCCCTTACTGCCCCTTGCTGGTGGCACAGCTTGGGGTAGGTGGCGAGCAGGGCAGAGCCTCCTGGATTCTGTCATGGAGAAGACCCCTGGAGTCCTATGTTCTCAGTACCTTGGGGAGCAACCAAGCACCAGGTGCTGTTTTCTTCCCATTTTATATCAGAAGAAACCTCATGGGGCCCAGATTGCTGAGGAAGTGGCCAAGCTGACCTGCCCTTGAGAGAAGGGCTGGCACTCAGTAATCCTGATCCTTCCATCCTTCACTGTTCTCAAGCCTCTCCACAAGTCTCATTGCCACATCACCCCTTCTGCAGGCTCCACCAGCTTGCAAAGGTCTTGTGGTCACTACCTCGCGGCCTCCCAATTCCCAGAGCAGTGTGGCTGTGTGACCCACTCACAGGGACGCACGGATAGGTCTCATGGCTCATCTCCCTGATAGTCACCATCCCCAGCCCTTGGTGATCATGGCAGTTAGTACTACCTTCATTTGTCCATTTTGTGCTTAACTGTGACCGAGGCCTGGGCATTCCTGCAGATGGGGCATTCCTGCAGAATGCCTGGGCATTCCCGCCACCCCTCTCCCACCTCGTGTTTCATGCTTAGCCTCCAGAGCAGCAGCGATGTGGGGCAAGGGCTATCTTCTGTTGTGAGCTGGAAAGCACAAGGGCTCAAAGGTGCTGTGCATTTTCGCACCCATTTCCTCATCGGATAAGGATTTACTGGTGCTTATGATGTGTCTGTCTTGGATGGTGGGGACACAATAGTGAGCAAAGGAATCCTGGCCAGCTCTTAAGGACGTTCATCTACTTCTCACCCTTCCAGGCCTCTGACAGCACTGCTAGCTCTCCCCCTGTGGTGGGTTTACGTTGGTGTCTGTGCAGCAGCACAGTGCAGATGAGGTCTTGGGGATTCTGATGGGTCACATGACCTTCCCAAGCTGCCCGGCTAATGCTGGGGTCTCTTGACTTGAGCAGAGCTCTCTTCCATTGTCTCTCCCTGCCTCTTTCTCCCTCTGGCGCTCCTGAATCCTTGCTGAGGTGCCTGACAGAGCTGGTGACCCTGCTTGTGTGAGCAGCTCCGTGGTGCTCCAGGGCCGTGAGGGCAGGCCCACCCACAAGCCGTGCTCAGTTCACTCAGTTTGAGGTTAGGTGAGCGGCTGGCTGGCAGTTTCACTTTCTCTTTAGTGATGATTTTTTTCCCTTCCAAGTTTGGCCAACCTAAAATGGACCCAGAGGTGAGGGCTGGAGGGAGGGAGGCAACACGGGTGGGTGAGTGAAGGTGAGGAGATGGGAAGGCTGGGGAAGAGCTGCACTTCACCTGTGTGGGGTGTTTAGGTGGGGTTGCTCTCTTCCCTCACCTGAACCCCTTCCCTCCACCTACACAGCCTGCATCAGCTGTCATCATCGCTCACCAAGAACAATGAGAGCTTGTCTGACTTTCCTGGAAGGGGGAGGAGGAAGCAGAGGATGGGGAACTCGTGTGTGTGTGTGTGTGGGGGGGGGTAATTGTTCTTCAAGATGAGATTTTTGGAAGGGAGAAACTTTACTGCACTTGAATTATAAATAAACTTCCAGCCCACAAAGCTTCTTGCCAGGCCACAAAGCAAACTCTTTCTCACCCCTGAGGTCTCACTCCTGTGGGAGAAGCATTTGGGGGGGGGCAAAATTACTGTCCGCCTTCTCTGGAAAGCCTTTCCTAGCTACTCCCCTCGAGTCAGCCCCACCTCACCCCTTCCCCACCCCCCATCCCCCCTCGCCTGCCCACTGTCTCTGTGGGAATGCCCTGTTTCCCCATGCTGCTGTGTATGCATGCATGGGGTGGGGGCCTGAGGTAGGGCCATGGCCTTGCATAGATTCTGAAGGACTCCCGCTTTCTCTGGGATTCCCCGTGCATCCAGCGTGGGTCAGATAGGGAGGGGAGGGACTTCTGTGTGACTTCCAGGTGTGGCTGTTAGCCTTAGAGCTGTAGCATGTATGATGCAGCAGTGAGCCTTCTGCTGCATTTCAGGAGACAAGCAAAGGAGACTGGAAGTCAGGATTTCAGAAAAGCTCATAAGTGATGTCTCCATTGGCAGCAGAATGCAAACTGTCCTGCCCGAGCAGCCAGAGACTCAGGCTGTGGCCTCTCCACAGATTTTTATGGATGAGAATACTGAGGGCCACTGGAAAATGGACTTGCCCAGAGCCACAATGCTCGTCAGCCGCAAATCTGGGATGAGAACTTGGGCCCTGCAGTTCTCAGCAGTTTCCCACACCACACTGCCCCCAGACATCCACGCGCCCCTTCTTCGAGTGGTTTTAAATTCATATGCTCTCCTCAAAACCCCAAGCTTCGTGGCCTGCTAGTGAAGTGGGTTTTCAGTTTGATCACCTGTCTAGACAGTCCTGGAGTCCTCTTCCTCACACCCCGTATTAACCCCTTGCCTGTGGGCCACTCCCTTTCCCCTTCTCAGCCAAGCCTGTGGCCTCCCCTGGCCCCTGCTCCTCCTCTGTGCCCTTTGTACAACTCTTTCTTTTTTTAAGAGTAGGAAGAATTTATTGAGGGAAAGAAAGCTTCTGTCTGAGAGGGACGGAGGGTGTCTGGAAAGTGGGTTTGCCCACCAACCCCGCTTCTCAAGGGTGTTTATTGAGCAAAGCCACGAGGTGAGGTGGGCTTAGGGTGGGACAGAGCTATAATCAATCGGTAAGATTACAAGTACAGTTGCTTAGGTAATATTGATCCAATGGCAAATCATAGGATGGGTGTGAGGTGGGACAAAACTATGGTCAATCAGTAAGTATGAGTATATTCACTTAGGTAATATTGATTAAATGGGGATCAAATGGGGAATCGAGTCATGTAGCAAGCACACATGGGTCAGACAAGGGCTTTCCTGAAAGGGGTGGATTAAGGAGGTTTGGTCCTCCACCCCAAGGTGATTGATGCCTACTTAGAATATCAATCTCTGCTGTTCAGCCCTAGGGAAAGTATATGGGTGAGTACTTCTTTTTCTTGAAGTCCAGCCTTCAGTGAATGCACCTCCAGCCACAGTTGTCTTCTGTATTGACCTCTCAAAGGCCCAGCCCTGTCTGACTGACTACAATATTTCTACCTAACTCAGCTATCTATAATATTCCCCTCTCTGAAGAAGTACCACTAACTGCCATGAGGGGGCAAGGGTTGAAGACCAATCTGGCTACTTCCAGCTGAAGAGGGCCGTAGTTGTGATCGGCAGTCAGAGACACTCCACAGAGGGTCTACCTAAGGGCGCTCGATAGGCGCCAGGTGTTCTCATTTGGTAGACATAGAGCTTTAAGTCTGGAGGAGACAAGGCCACAGAAACAGTTAAGTATGCATGGGCCAAATAATAAAATCAACAGGATAATTATGAATGTAGCCAACAAGGTTTTCCACTAGGAGGAGCCAGTAATAGCTTTCCAAAAAGAGGATAAGGAGAAGGTCCAGGGAATTTCAGAATCCGACATATCATTAACCTGTCATCTAATGTCTTGAACAGCTATTGAGATATTAGCGGAAGAATCAGGAATGCATGCATGACATTCAGCTTTTATAATTGCACAAGTACCCCCTTGGGCTGCTGTTAGAATATCTAATGCCATCCGATTTCGGAGGA
This sequence comes from Erethizon dorsatum, assembly GCA_028451465.1. Lineage (NCBI taxonomy): Eukaryota > Metazoa > Chordata > Mammalia > Rodentia > Erethizontidae > Erethizon > Erethizon dorsatum. The sequence continues at coordinate 59,532,856 of CM051831.1, forward strand.
CGGTTTGCCTCATTAATTTTACTTCTTTATTGAGGAGAGAGAGACCTGCCATGGTGTCATTTAAGGTCTGCTGAGTATAGTTAGTTAAGGCCTCAATGTGTTGCCTGACATCCTCTAACCCTAGGGAAGGGATAAAGATAGAAGTCAAATGATCATACCAGTGGAACACACTTCTAGACCACTGATGTCAGAGGCAGGGCAAGTTTGCAGGTTTGTCAATACTTCTGACACTTCTGCCTTGTAACCGTGCAAATCCCAGTGTTCATCTCCCTATCTATCCAGCCGTAGCCAGGGCCGCAAATTGGTTCCACAGGACCAGTGAGTGCCATCAGGGCTTCCCATCTAATTCCAGGGTGATTAAACCAGTTTGTTGCAAACCAATCTTCAGCCTGTAAAGTTGTCATGTGTACGCACTGCTCAGGGGGTGTCCATCTCAAGTATTTAGTAGAGTTAGGCCAATGAGGATAGGAGTGATTTTTCTGTTCCCAACATAAGGGGGCCTTTCTACTAAGATGTCCTATAGTGGGAGTTAACCATAGATAATCATCCCATATTTGAAAATAGACCTCTTGGTATCTATGGTTGTTGGCCCTCAGGGTAGGACCCTTACTTTTGTTTAATAGGAGTCGTACCAGAGCCTTTAAAGAGGCTTCAGTGGCATTGTTAGAAAAAATTCTATTACTCCCAGGGTCGTTGAGAGTATAGTTTATAGGCCACTCAGCCACCTTGTAACAGTGGGCTAAACTATAAACCACTGAACTCTTTCACATCTCATCACTTAGTCTTATAGTTTATTGCAATCATCTCCTTGGAGTGGGGACACCCACCGAGGAAGTCCTGATGTACTGGACAAGGGGAGCAGGCCACATATCCAGCAAGGCGTTTGTTGTAACAATGCTGTATATTCTTGTGCCCACCTTAGAAAGGAATTGCACTCTCCCTTAAGTGGTAAAGCGATTAGTAAAAGGTCTAAGAGTAACATCTTAGATCACTTATCTGAAGACTTTGTTTTTTTTCTTGAACAAGAATCTTAAGTCTTCTCTGGGTTCGCAGGAGTACTCGGATGGTTGCTCACACTCTGCGACAGTCTCTCGTTCCCAGGACTTGAGTCGGGGTGGCATGTCCAGGAGTCCAGGCCTGCTGCCTTGACAGCTGATGGAGCTGACAGGGTCACGGGGTATGGTCCTTCCCAAGTTGGTCCTCTGTCCAGTTATCTCGGTGGAAGACCTCCAAATGGTACAGGGGAATGAAACTCCCAACCTGCTACATGTCCGGAACACCGAGTTTGTGTTCTTTAAAATCAAGGAATGAATTCTAGGAACAACGGAGGTTAAGAGTAGGAGGAATTTATTGAGAGAAATAAAGCTCTGTCTGAGAGGGACAGAAGGGGCCCCGGAAAGTGGGTTGCCCGTACAGCTCTCTTTTTGATCTCTCTACCTCTGGCATCTTCCTCTTCCTTGTCTCCTCCCAGCTGTCAAATTAATCTTCCCGAAGTACAGCTCTGATCACATTACCCTGGTGAACGCTGGCAGCATTCAAAGTTATAATAACAGGGGAACATGCTTCTGCTATAATATTAAGTGAAAAAAGCAGGATTCCAAATTATGTAAACAGCAAGATCACAGCTTCATGAAAGCAAAACAAAAAGCTCTGAGTAGATTTAAAAAAAAAAACAAAACAGAAAGAAAGAAGGAAAGGAAAAAGGAATAAAAAGAAACGTGAAGTGTTACTATGGTTGTCTTTGGGTGATGAATGGTTTTTGTTCTTTTCTGTGATTTTGAAATTTTCTATAATGAATACACATTTTGTAATTTGAAAAACTAATATACTTCTTATGTTTTGGAAATGTAGTCATCAGGAGTTTGTAATGCCTCTGGGTCTCGTACCAGCTCCTTACGCTGGCACAGAGGAGGTGCCAGGTGATCTAGCCATGTGCCCTGCCCCGCCCTGCCCCAGGCCGGCCTCACTCCAGCGCTCAACTCCAGCCCTGTGGAGTGCCTGGCAATCCCTGTGCAGCCTTGGACTCTTCTCCCTCCGCCCCTTCATTCTGGGGTCCTGCCACCTGCCAGCCTCCGCCCTTGCTGTCCGTGATGCTCCTCAGTGCAGCCTTCCTCGTCCCTTGGCCTGGTGGGATCCTTTTCTGGTTTGACTCTTCTCCTGTTTGCCTTGCTCTACCTGGCTTGTAGGTGTTTGTATTCTCATCTTATCCTTGCCAGTAGAAGAGATGTTTCTTCAGCCTTCCATGCTCACAGTAAAAAAGCAGGTGGTTTTTCCTTCTTTATACAAGTTTATCATTTTTCTATTAAGAGTAACATACAGTAGAAATGCTGGAAAGTATTCAGTGGTCTAAGGAATAAAGTACTTATAATCTTTCCACGTAGAGACATTCTGCCACTGTTAACATTTTAAATCTGGGCATTGGAGACTTGGGGTCGCACTGTATATGTAGTTCCATATCCCCCTGCCACTAAATGTTATATTTTTAAAAATCACCCATGACATTTTCTTCCAAAAAAAAAAAAAAAAAAATTAAAGGCTTTGAGACATTTCCAGCGTAATGTGCATCATAATTTATTTAAACGTTCTTTGGTTGTTCAACATTTAATTGTTCTTAAATTTTTAAATTGATAATCATCCCTGGGCATAAAACCCTGTCCACGCTACTGAGGTTTCCTCAGCGTAGACTTCCAGGAGGGGGCTGACTTATTGGGTCAAAGGATGTGAACATTTTTAAGGTTCTCTAAACAGATTGCCAAATTGCTTTCCAGAAAGATTTTACCAGTTTGCATCCCCATTGATAGTGTGAGGGTGGGTGGAGAAGTTGTTCCATTGTATTCTTTCCAACACTATTACCATGAAAAAAAAAGCTTTGCTATTTTAATAGGCAAAATATTGTTTGTATTTTTTTGCTTATGTTTCATTTCATCTCACATGTTGTAAGTCATTTGTACTTTTACTTTGAATAGCCAGTTCATCCACATTAACCGTTTTTTTGTTAAATTATGTCAATTTCTTATCTATTTCTGTCCATTTTAATTAACTTGATGATAGAAGTTGGAGACTGCAAGGCCTTTGGCGTTTATGTCTTCTTAGCCACTCTGTGCCTATGCCTTTACCAGCCTGGTGTCCTGCAGGATGGGGCCAGATGGCCAGCTCTGAGGTTTCCCAGACACCCAGCAGTGCTCAGCTCGGGTCACTCAAGCAATGTTTGTTGAATGAATTAAGAGGCTCTCTTGTTCATGTAATTACTATTACAGTGAAAGCTATTATTTCTCTATGGGATGCACACACAAAATGTGAGGTCTTCTCCCGATGAATAGTTAACCAAATCAGCAAAAATAAAGAGTATGGTATGTCCACTTCTCTCTAAAGGCACAGCTGTGCAATGTACAGAGTATATTACCTCACTTGTCATTATTGCTATTTACTTTATAAATTTAAGGGAAGCAAAAATTATAATGAGATATCACTTCACTCCACTAGCATGACTATCAATAAAGACAAGTGTTGGGGGAGCTTGTGGAGAAAGTGGGACCTTCGTACATTCCTGGCTGAAATGAAAAATGGTGCAACTGCTTTAGAAAACAGGCGGGTCCTCAAAATATCAAATGTAGAGTTCCTGTGTGACCCAGGGATTCCTCCCCCAGGGTTGTATTGAAAACATGCATTCTTGCAAAAATTTGTACATAATGTTCATCATAGCAACATTATTCATAATAAACCCAAAGTGGACAAACTCAAATGCCTGTAACTAATGGGAGATAAATAAAATGTGGTAGATCCATACTATGGAATATCACTTAGCCATAAAAAGGAATAGTACATGTCACCACATGGATGAGCCTTTAAAAAAAATCATGCTAAGTGAAGAAGGGCAGAAGTTACCTATTATTCCATGCATTAAAATGTCCAGAATAGGCAAATCCATAGAAACATAAAATAGATTAGTGGTTGATAGGAATGATGAGTGGGGTGGAGTTAGGAAGTTGACAGTGATTAATGAGTATAAGGCTTCTTTCAGGGATGTTCAGAATGTTCTGGAATTAGTGATAATGGTTGCATAACCTTGTGGAAACACTAAAACATTGAATTGCATAATTAAAAAGGGTGAATTTTATGGTAAACTAATTACATCGCCATTAAAAAATAATTAAGAGCAGTTATACTAGCGCACACCCGGGGCCTCATCAGGCAACGGGAGCTCCTTGGAGAAAGCGTGTTGCCGAGGCTTGCCCCAGGACACTCACTGAATGTGGCAGTGGCTGGGAGTTGGTCCCTAATCAGCACTACTTTATGTGACCAGGATCTATGAAGAAGGCCTGGGGCACCTAGGACAAGGGTGAGAGGAAGTTGAGTGTTTCTTTATTAAATAGAATAAAACAAAACTGGAGCTAAATTAAGTTGGGATAAATAACAGCTCAGAACAGTGGAGCAGCAAGAGCTCCAAGCTCAGGGTGGTGGCACTGTGGTCCTGGTTTGCCATTGCCTTGCTGCGTAACCTCTGCTCCAGCCTGTGTCCTTCATGGAGGGGGGCACGCTGCCACCTGACTGTTTAGCTGACAGGGATGTGATGAGGGTGACATGAAATATTTCATGTGAAGACATTTTGGAGCCTGGAAATAGCTATGCCCCGTCCTTAGGAAATACTTGTTTTTCCTCACATTTTGGTTAATTTTGTTTTTTTTTTTTTTTGAAGTGTTTGGTTTTGTTTTTGAGATATTGGGGATTGAACCCAGGACCTTGCTCATGCTAGGCGAGCACTGTACCACTCACTGATCTATACCCAAAACCTTCCCTAAAAATGTATTAAGCAGGTGCTAATTAGTGCTTTGTTCATATTTCATGCTCTGACTTTGGTAACATTGAAGTTTCATTAATATACAGTACACTTTTAGGATCACATTGTAGACTAGTGTCTTCCAGAGACAGTGAATTAGCTGTTGTGGCCAGGGTAGGTGATGAGATGGAACATGGTGTATGGCTTGGAGGGCACCCGTGCCAGCACAAAAACTTGGTCATGGGGAGTCCTAGAAGGTTTTTGAGTAGAGAGTGTGACTTTAAAGATGTCCCTCAAGGATCTCTGGCATGGAGGCTGGAGGTTCTTCAGGAGGCAAGCAAAGCTCCCGGATTCCTGAGCCACAGTCCCAGAGCAGCTAGTTCCTCTCTGGAGTGGAGAGGAGAGCTGTGGGGACTGGGCTGGTTCCTGCCAGGGCTGGAGCTGGCTGTCTCCGTGAAGGACCTCATCACAAAAGCCCCAGCAGAGATGCTGTGATGTCGTTCACCAAAAACACATAGAGCCATCCTGATTCTTTGTGAAGGAACATTCTAGTGGTGTCACTATGATTTTTTTAAAAGTTTAAAAATATGTAGTATTTTTAAAAAAGATATTAAGCACCTAATTGAGCATGGTGCAGTACACAAGGAACCGTGCTGATATATCTTCTAAGAATATATAATTTAAGCTTATTTTCCCCTGATTTATTTTTTTTACATCTTAATGGGATTGCACTGAGGTCCCCTGAGCTTCCCATGAGCACTGTGCGGGACAAACGAAGGCTGGTGTGGGAGGAAGGTGCTCTTGGCAGCTTGGCAGCTCCTTTTATTTGGGACTCGTGTAATTGGTAGCTTTGCGTGTTTGTGAACTGGGAACGGCCTGGACTAGGGAGCATTTGTGGCTGTGGTTAGAGCCAGAGCCGGGGAGGACACACCTGGTGGAGAGGGCCTTCCCCTTTTACATCCCACATTAGGGGAGACCCCCCCAGCCCTGGGTTCCCCCAGTGGTGGGTGGATGTAGAAAATCGCAGCTCTCCTCTTTGGCTTGCAGTTTCCGGGGGTGATTTCAGATTCTGTTGTCTGGGCGGTCTGTTTACTTCCTTGCTGGCTGCAGGCACCCCCACAGCAGAGAATCTGGAAGGGGTGTGAGGTGGAGTGGATGCTGGGCCACCTGAATGTGCTGGGGCTCAGGGACAGATGGTGGTCACAACTAGGGGAAGCAGGTGTAGCTTGAAAGGCTCGCTGATTGGGTTGCCAGGTAAAGTATGTGTCATTAGAATTTCAAATCAACAGCTGATAATTTCTTTTAAGTATAAATAGATCCTATATATTACATGGGATCTACTTATACTAAAACATTATTGTCTGAAATTTAAATTTAACTAAACCCCCCACCCCCATTGCCAAATCTGGTTCCCTAGGGAATTCTGAGTCCTGTCATCGCCACTGCATCCCTGTAAACAGACACCTTGTCAGAGGTGAGCTGATTTCGCTGGAACAGGAGCCACAGAAAAATGCAAATTGCATGGGGATCTTTCTCCTCTCTGCTCCCTCCCTCATTTCTTCCTAGTCTAAATCTGTCCCTCTTTGTCATGCACCTTTTGCAGGACCCACGATCAGTGAGCTTATCTCAGGGCTCTCAGACTCAACCATGGTGTCTGAGGCCAGCTTCCTGGATTTCTTCTATTTCACCAAGGAGGGGCTGCACAAACCCACACTCTGTAACCTCACACGCTGGGCCCGAATCAGATCTGCAGCCTGAGAGGAACCAGAGATTGGGTGTCAGAAGTGCTGGGGTTTGAGAAGTGTTAAATATTCCTAGGTACCTGCCTTGGGTTTGGCCTCTGAGTATAGAATTCCAAACATTCCCCCTCTGGTGAGGTTTCTCCTGGGGTGGTCCTGGGGCCACCTGGACCGAAGCCATCCACAGGGCTTGTCTGAAAAGCAGATGCTGAGGCTGCGCCCAGAGCTGAGGTTGCCGCATGGCCTGCCTCTTCTCCGTTTGGCTTGGTGTGGTGTGGGTGTGTGTCACCCCCACCGCCACCCCCTTGTCTGCCTGTCTTCCACACACACCATGTACACGTGTTCCGTGTGGTTACTGTATGTCCTGTGAGGCTCCCATGGGGAAGACCGAAACCCTTCAGTGAGGCCCTGTTTACCTGCTGTGACCCTGCTGATGTGGCCTCAGGGTGAATGATGCCTGTGATTCCTTACTAATGGAGTCCTTTGCATAGGACAGAGCTTATCCTCAGAGTGTGTCTACCTCTGGGGCCATGGGAAGAGGCCAAGATGTGAGATCATGTGCACTCTAGACTCTTTCCCAGGTGTCTGTAAGCAGAATGCCATCAGATCTTCCTGTGCCTCTTCTCTGTTGACAACCTGAGTCTCTGCTTGGGGGCCTGAGCACCTGTTAAGACCCGGTGCATAGATTCCTGCGTTTCAGCAGACGGTGTGAGTGTGCACGCGTATGTGTGAGAGGGAGTATTACTGTCTTCCACTTTTAGGTGCAATGTGTTGAAATCCACTTTGCTCTCTCAAACCCCAGCACCCTTGCACTACTTTGGGTTCTGTTTAGTGAATGGCACAGGAGCACTGAGGCACGCCAAGCTTAGCAAGACCATTTGGAGCCCTATTGAGTTACTGTGCAGCGTTCTACTGGATTTGTACCTTCTTCTTCTATTGGCCTTTTTGCTGCAGGAAGAGTCAGGTTACAGCAAGAGAGACCCAGAGGATTAGTACAGAGATGCTGCAGAAGCTAGTCGATAATCACCCTGGCATCGCATCTCAAAATCAACTCAGGCTTCTCTCTCTGACCTCAGAAAAAGGAAAGGCCACCTTTCCCTGTAGAGCCAGCTCCTCAGATTCTCTCTTCTAGTCTCCTGTTCTTTTTTTATTAAGGTAATTTATATGTAATCAAATTCACTCTTTTTTTTTTTTTTTTTGGTACCGGGAATTGAACTCAGGGCCTCACGCTTGCCAGGCAGGTGCTGTGCCACTGAGCTACATCCCTGGCCCAGATTCACTCTTTTAAGTGTGTAGTTCTGCAGCTTGAACAAATGAGTGTAGGTAGGTAGCCACCAACACACTCGAGGTCCCATCCACCCAAAGAATTTCCTACTGCTGCCACTTTGTAGCCATTCTTCTCCCCCCAAACCAACTGATCCCACAGTTTTACTCTTCCCAGAGTACCATATAAATGGAATCAAAGAGTTCTAGTCTTTTGACTTCTAGTCTGGCTTCTTTGATGCAAGCATAATGTATTTGAGATGATCCATGCCATTGTGCATATCAGTAGTTATTAGAGCTGAGTGGTTGTCCATACATATGCACGAATATGTTTTGGTGTCAACGTAACTTTTCATTCCATTTGAGTAAACACCTAAGAGTGAAGTTGCTGGGTCACATGACAAGTGCATGTTTAATTTTCCGAGAAATTGCGGAACTGTATTCGAAGGTGACTGTATCAGTTCTCATTCCCACCAGCAGGGCATAGTTTTAGTTGTTCTGCATTTTCACCAGTGTTTGGTACTGCAGCTCTTTTTTCTTTTCTTTTCTTTCCTTTCCTTTCCTTTCTTGTCTTTTCTCTTTTCTCTCCTCTCCTCTCCTCTCCCCTTCCCTTCCCTTTCTCTTTTCTTTTCTTTTCATTGTTAACTTGATTTACCTTTAGTTATCCTGATAGTGTGTCGTGATATCTCCCTGTTTTTTAAATTTGCATTTGCCTCATTGCTAATGAGGGTGAACATCTTTCTATGCTTATTGGTCATCCTTATGTCTTCTTTGGTGAATCATCTATTCAAGATTGCGCTTTTAAAAGATAGGTTGTTTGTTTACTAATTGTTGAGTTTTGAGAGTTCTTTATGAATTTTGGGTACAATTCTTACCAGATATGTTACTTGGAAATAATTTTTCGCATACTGTGGCTTGTTGTTTCATTATCTTAAATGTCTCTCTCTTTTTTTCCCTGAAATGGGGTCTCACTGTGTTGCTCATGCTAGCCTGAACTCATGATCCTCCTGCCTCAGCTTCACCTGTAACTGAGATTACAGGTCCACACCAGTTTAACAGTGTCTTTTTGAACAGTAGATAATTTTAGCCAGGGATGGCTGCATACACTTGTAATCCCAGCACTCGTGAGGCTGAGTGGGGCAGGAGGATACTCATGAGGTCAAGGCCAGCGTGGGCTACATAGTGAGTTTGCCAGCCTAAACTACGTAGTGAGACCTTCTCTCAAAAAACCAACAAACAAAACAAAAGAGTGATATTTTTAATTTTGATGAAGTTCAGTTTATCTTTTTTTCCCCTTTGATCGTTTGTGTTTTGGGTGTGATACCCAAGAAATCATTGCCTAATCCATTATCATGAAAATGTATTTCTATCTTTTCTTCTAAAAGTTTTATAGGTTTACCTCTCACATTTAGATCTCTGATCCATTTTGAGTTAATTTTTGTATACAGTGTGAAGTAAGGGGTCCAGCTTCATTCCTTTGCATTAGCTAGCCAGTTATTCCAGCATCATTTGTTGGAAATGCTGTTCCTTCCCTATTAAGTTGTCTTGGAATCTTTGTAAAAATTAACTAACCATGGGCTGGGGATGTAGCTCAGGGTTAGAGCACTTGCCCAGCATATGTAAGGGCCCTAGGTTCAATCCCTAGCACTCTTTCCCTGCCCCCATCAGCTAGCCATGAATATAAGGTTTTATTTCTGGACTCTAAATTCCATTCCATTTAGCTATATCTCTATCCCTATGCCAGTAACACACTGACATAATTACTGTAGCTGTATAGTAAGTCTTGAAATTGAGCAGTGTCTTCCATCTTCATCCATCTTTTTCAAAGTTATTTTAGCTATTCTTATTGCTTTGATCACAGTTGTTTCATCTATAGATCAGTTTGGGGAAATTTGACATCTGAAACATTATTATCAAATACCATGTGTTTGCCACCACATGGTATATATCTATCCATTTTTATTTAGGTCTTTTAAATGTTCTTTTGTCAGTGTTCCCTAGCATTCAGTGAACAGGTCTTGTACATGTCTCTTTAGATTTGTACTTTATATGAAATTTCGTGCATTTTTGGTGCTATTTAAATGCTACTTTGACATTATTCACTTCTGGTCGTTCCTTGCTTATGGATAGAAATGCAGGTGCTTCTTTCTATGCAAAAGCAAATGTATAGAAATACAATTGCTTATATCCTATGACTTTTCTAAACTGGCGTATTAATTCTGGCAGTAGTTGTTTTGTAGATTCTTTGGGTTTTCCTGCATAAACAATCAGGTTATCTCTAAATAGTGACTTTTACTTTTTCTTTTATAGTTTTTATGTGTTTTCTTTCTTTCTTGCATCTCATTGCATGATCTACAACCTCCACTACAATGTTGAATAGGAGTGATGAGTGAACACAGCCTTGCTTTGTTCTCTGTTCTAGGGGAAAATGGTCTTCATTAAATATGATGTTAGCTGTAGGTTTTTGTATATGTCATTGATCAGATTAAGGGACTTCCATTCTATTCTTTTTTTTTTTTGTGGGTACCGGGGGGGTCGACCTCAGGACCTCGCGCGCCAGCAGGCGCCCGTGCCACTGAGCGATATCACCGGCCCTTTTTTTCGTATGTGGGTTCTGGGAATCGAACTCAGGCCCTCGCGCTTGCCGGGCAGGCACTTAAGCCGCTGAGCCATCTCACCGGCCCACCATTCCATTCTTAATTTGGTGAGTTTTTAAAAAATTATGGATATGTGTTGCACTGTCAAAAAAAATCTAGTAACTATTGAAATAACTGTAGTTTTTCTATTTTAATCTATTAATATGGAGGAAGTGATTGATTTTTGAAATTGAACTGCCTTCATTCCTGGGACAAACCTCACACAGCTGTGTTGTTACCATGATGTCCTATCTGGGGTGTAGCCCCTTGTTCCCTCCTTTCCAGTTTCTCCTGTGTCTCCTGTTTCTATCATCTGGCACCTTCCTCTCTCCTTTCAGCTCTCTCCCAAGAACATCCTTCAGCCTTCACCTCCTTATCTCTCTCTCTCCTTGCCCCTTGGTTAGCAGTACCTGGTGACTTCCCAGATGCCTGTTCCGAGTTCCTGTACAGCAGGTATCACCTTACCTTGTCATAAATAGCTTTTCCTGTGTCATATGTTTGCATCAAATGATGGTGATGGGGTTCTGGAGTGGACAGGTTGAGGTGGGAGGTGGTGGGACCTGCAGGTCAGCAGTAGTAGCCAGCAGAAATGGTGGGGCTGGTCATCTGAGCAGCTTGCCTCTTTCACACGGGCACATGCAGGAAACATGCGGGAGTTCAAAGTACTCGCAGCCTGGAGAGAGCCACACTTTGAAGTGGGAGAAAGTCTCTTTCTCTTTTTGGAGCAGGACAGGCTCACAGTCACAGCCGGCATGGCACTCACATGGCCTCCAGGCCAGGGCTGGTGGAGGACCCTGGTGAGGGTCAGGACCACCCCCAGTCTGTGGTGGGAAAAGCCTTCAGGTAGAGTGTGGATCTGAGGTGAGCGCAGAGCTTAGGTTCCAGAGACAAAGATGTTCTTAGAGAAGAGTGTGGGAGTTTTGGGCCATTGCCAAGTGACCCAAGTCTCAGAGGATGGCTCTGTAGGATCTAGGCAAGTACTTTCCTCACCTTGGGGCTAAAGACCAACCCAGGCTTCCCAAAGGATGGAGGGGCCTCAGTGGAAGGTGTGGGGATGATCTGATGTTAGCTGTCTGGGGTTGGAGCTAAGAGTCAAGTTGTGAGGAGAGGGACCGAGGTGTAGTTCAGAGCCCCCACAGCCTGGAAGCCTGAGTGTCTTTGTGTGGCTTTCATTCCACATGGCCCAAAGCTGGGACAGGACCACAGTCAGCATGCTCAGGTCCCTGGGAGCTTTACCTGCCCAGACTCTGAAATGTGCTACATAGACTTATTTTCATGGGGTGTGTTGTATTGTTTGATTTTCCTTTAGCTTTTCCATAAATTACTCTGAAAAAAAGTACTCACCTCCTTGTCTCTGCTGACAGAAAAGGTGATGGTGTTCTTCCACACACACACATCTCAGTCAGCTTGGAGGAGGGGTTGGTGAGGAGCAGAGGAAATGGCAAATGCCACCAGCCTGTCTGGGGTTGTCAGGGAGCCTTGGGATGGTGCAAAAGAGTGGTGGCCTGGGGAGGAAGGAGCTGAGGGTGCTGATCCCCACTGGCCAGGTCCCTTGTTCTTCCTGCATTCCCCAGACTGTTTAGCACAGTGCTGGGCTTGATGGGGACCGGCATATCCTGGGTTCCTGGGAGCTGATCTCTGAGATTAATTAGCCAAGGCTTCTCTATGAAAGGGCAGCTCTTTGTACCATGCTGGACTCAAACCACACTTTCAAAAGTGAAATCCCACCACCCTCAAGTAACCTTCCTTGCAGTACCCCTGCAGCCTCCAGCAGACCTTTTAACTTTTGTTACCATAGATGCATTCCATGTGTTTATTCAGTAATTCTGTGTCCTTAGGACCATACTTTATTATAGGCCTGCTGAGCTTTGAGCTTGTAGGACATCCATAACCCGAAACAGTTATGTTTGGCTACTCCCAGCATTCATCTGTGTATTAATTTTCCCATTGGTGGTACACAATACCTAATGGCTATAACTTAATGAAGGAGAGGTTTAATTTGGCTCACAATTTCAGGGGATTCAGTCCATAGTCAGCTGGCTCTAAGGCAGAAACATCATGGCAGAAAGGCATGGTGGAGCAAAGCTGCTTAGTTCATGGTGTCTGGGAAGCAGGGGAATAGTGCCAGAGCCAGAGCTATATACCCTCCAAAGTCATGCCTTTGGTGATTCGCCTTCTGCAAGCAGGCCCCACCTCCTAACAGCACATTCATCTATTAACTCATCAATGGATTAATCTGCCAATGAGTATAGTGCCCCTGTGATCCAGTCACCTTCCAAAAGCCCCACCTCTGAATACATGAGCCTTCTGGGGGGACATTTTAGATCTAAAGCATAACAAGCTGGATGTAAGAGATCCTTGGCATTTGTTTGCTGGTGGCTACATGTGTGTTTGCTAAGATGTGGGCTGGGAGGATCAGGATCAAGCCTCCAGTGACCAGGACCTGCTCCAGGGCTCAGCTCAGTGTCCTTGTCTCTCCCTCTGCAGCTTGTCTCCAATGTTCTCATTTTCTCCTGCACCAACATCGTGGGCGTCTGCACCCATTATCCCGCCGAGGTCTCCCAGAGACAGGCCTTCCAGGAGACCCGAGAGTGCATCCAGGCAAGGCTCCACTCGCAGCGGGAGAACCAGCAGCAGGTGAGTGAGGATGTGTCTCTCCAGGGCTGGGCTTAGCACAGCTGCCCTGCCCACCTCTGGGATGGAAGAGTGCTTTCCCTGAGGCTGCCCAGCATTCTTCTCTCTGTGGGGATCCTTAGCTCTCCCTGCCCTCACCCATAACCTCCTCAGACCCCCTCACTCAGCTCTGTGGTTTGCACACAAACCAAGCTGCAGGATGGCTTCTCCTCCCTCCCAGGCCCCCCCCCCCGCGGCTCTGAGCGGTGAGAGCAGTCAGCATTTCCTCTGCAGATTGAGGTGCTTCTCCAGGGCAGTTGAGAGAGAAGAGGGGACAGGTGCTGTCAGCCTGTGGCACCCCACACCTGGCCCTTCCTCTCTGCTCATTTTTGGGTGAGGTTGGTTTGGAAGATAGTTTTTTTTTTTTTTTTTTTTTGGTGGGTACCGGGGGTCGACCTCAGGACCTCGCGCGCCAGCAGGCGCCCGTGCCACTGAGCGATATCACCGGCCCTTTTTTCATATGTGGGTTCTGGGAGTCAAACTCAGGACCTCACGCTTGCCAGGCAGGTGCTTATGCTGCTGAGCCATCTCACCGGCCCCTGGAAGATAGTTTTATCTTACCCCTCCCAGACCGTCCTGGGACAGGAAGGCTGGCCACTCACAGGGCCACAGATTCAGACCAGGCTTCCGAAGGGCTCTAGCTGTCCCCATCCTGAGGAGTGGGTCTTGCTGGCATTCAGGTCTGGGTCACCACTGTCCCCTCTCCTGTGTGTGGACCGGGTAGAGATCTGATAACGAGACAGTGTGGAGCTATGAAGCTCCACAGGAAGTTGGTGCGGGGCAGCGAGCCAGGGGTGACAGTGGCAGTGGGCAGGGCTGTGGGTCTCCCACTGTGTGTGGACCAAGCAGGACTCTTGTGAGCTGAGGTCTGGCAGACCGGAGGGTCCTCCTCCCCAAACCCCTAGCCACATGCTGTGTCAGGACCCAGGACGGATGGGAACCAGGCAGTCACCTTTGAGTATGGGGACAGGGAGATGATGGCCCAGACAGCGGTGGAGTGCATGCTGTGGCCAGCCAGGTGCAGGGTGGTTCCACTGCAGCGTGAGCGTCTCTGACTCTATCTGGTTGTTTGCTAGGTGGTGAGAGTGGCCAGTGACCCCCAGACTGCCACATAAGGGGATGAAGCTACACAGTGTCTTCAGGTCCTCCTGAGTGCTGCCACTTCCCTTCCAGCACTGCCTCTGTGGCCACTGTGTCTTGCCAGGTCTCCCACTTAGATTAGTCTGAGGTCTGACTGTCCCCATTCACTCTTTGGCCCTGTCTGGACTCCTGGCCCAGCCTCTTGAAGGAAGCCTGGCTCACCAGTGTCCTGGAGTCCTCCACTGTCCTTTGTCGACAAGCTTACCTCACCTCCAGTCCACGGCACTCTGCGTACCCCAGGCCGGCACCCCTCAAGAGCCCCATCTCATCCCTGTCTGGGCCCAGTGGCTGCGCCCTGGGCCTGGGCACCTTCCTTCCCCTCGTGGCAGGACTGGCCCCTCTGACCTCTGGGCCTCCCCCCTTCTCTAGGACAGAGACCATTTTCAAGCTCATCATAGCTTACTTGGTCTGGCCCTGGCCAGGCTGCACATGCCACCAAATCTGCAGGGATTTGGTGGAGAAACTCTTTTTTGTCAGACCATGTTCAGGGCCAAGGCACAGGGGGTGGCGATGGTGGTGGTGGTGTTGTGTTTGATTCCTGAGGCACCCAGAGGAAAGAGCACAGGGGAACCCCAGCACGGCTCTCAGGTGCTGCGTGATGAGGGGGCTTAGAATGTGGCCCTGTCTGCCGCTCTCACCCAGCCCTCAGCCCAGATGTGGTAACAAAGAAGAAAGGTTTCTTGTGAATCCAGTTATAGCACACTTTCTCCTGGTTATCCTGTCACAGAATTGTCCTTCCGTGCATGCTCTCACAGGTGGCTATTTTCTGAGTTCGGTAAATGGGAGGTGGCCTTCCCTGGTCATGTGTCCTGATGCTTGGGGACACCAGACAGACCCAGGGAGAGCTGCATCTTTCACTAATTTACCCATTTCCTGGGCATCAGGCCCTGGGCTGTGACACTGGAGAAAACACAGCTCCTGTCTCCAAGGAAGCCTCAGCTTGCACTCACCGTTGGCAGCCACAGATGCACAGGAGGGTCAGGGACTCTGTCCAGGTCCCCCTTGGGCAGGCTTGTACTTCACAGTCAGCTTGCTCCCCTTGGCCTGGGCTCCTGTGCCCCTGTGGAGTTGAACTCACCCATCCCTGGTGTGCACAAAGCCTTCTCCACTTATACCGCTCTCCTCAGCCTCGGTCATGGCATCCCTGCTCAGTGACCCCAGAGTACCCCTGTCCCCAAGAGATGGGAAGCTTTGCGAAGAAGGATGGTTGTGACTCCTGGCATCCAGACTATGCCTGGAACGTGTGGATATGCTATAAATATTTGATGACTGGGACTGAATGACTCTCATTTAATGCTATCAATATCCCCATCTTGGGGCCGGTGAGATAGCTCAGTGGCATAAGCGCCTGCCTGGCAAGTGCGAGGTCCTGAGTTCAACTCCGGGAACCCACATAAAGGAAAAAGAAGGGGCCGGTGATATCACTCAGCAGCACAAGTGCTTGCTGGCAAGCGCGAGGTCCTGAGGTCGACTCCCAGTACCCACATAAAAAAAAAAAAAAAGAAAAAAGTTCCCCATCTTGTTTTGGCTCAGAGAAGTTCAGTGGTTTGCCCAAGGTCACACAGCATCTCAGGTTCTAACACACAGTGCTCTGCTTGACACTTGCAAGTTCACCAGGAGTGTTCTTCCCAGTGCAGCATGGTGGCAAGCCTGGGGAAGGACCAGGGCGTGTCCCAGGGAGATGGGAACCAGACAGCCCTGGGGCATGACTCCAGCTATACACAGAGGTGCTAGCCCCTCAAGTCTCAGGAGAACCTGAGAGGTCCTCCAGGGCCCTGCCTGCAGGGGCACAGGTGTGGGCAGGAGGAGACTTACCAGGAGTGTTTATGACCCCATGCGCTTTGTCCCCAGGAGCGGCTTCTGCTGTCGGTCCTTCCCCGTCATGTTGCCATGGAGATGAAAGCAGACATCAATGCCAAGCAGGAGGATATGATGTTCCATAAGATTTACATCCAGAAGCATGACAACGTGAGGTAAGGGTGAGGCTGGGAGAGGGGCCGGCCGGCAGGATGGGAACACCGGACGGCAGAGGAGACACCCCGGTTTCTTTCCTTCAAGGGGACACAGCCCAGCAGGGTGGCTGGCAGTTTTGTAGTATGTGCTTGGAGCAGGCCAGCCCTGCCCTCCAGTCCTGAGTGAATTAGCATTGTGCACAGTTTAACTTTTTTTGGAAGCTGAAGGGGGCAGCGAGGCTATAGGACAGGATAGAGAAAGAAAGGGAGAAAAAGGCGACACTGCTTGCTGGGAGAACCCTAGCCTGAAAAGGGGGATGAAGAGCATTGGCTTGGGACCGCAGTGGCGCCCTGTTGCTGTCTCCATCATCACCTGGCAGCTTGTGTGCCTTCTAAGCCCACGCATGGCAGGCGCGGTCAGGCGTTGCCTCCTTACCACTGCTCTCCCCGCACCCCTGCAGGGCGGGTACAAATGGTACTTCTGATGTGTAGATGAAGCTCAGCATGGCTGAGAGCCTTGGCCAGGTCCCCCCCCCCCGCAGTAGTGGCAAAGCGAGGGTGCACCCAAGATGGCCTGTTCAAAACCCACACCCCTCGCTGCGTATTTCCTGCCTCTCTAGATAGAAGCTGCTGACAGCAGGGCCGTGCAAACAGATGTCGATTAATAGAGTGCAAAATCTGCGCATGAGTTCCACAGGTACATGGGTGATCCAGTGGCCTTCACCCAGCACGGCTCCTGGAGAGCCCAGCAACCCTCCCTTGGGCCCAGAAAAGCAGCCACTGTGGGTGCTTTGAGAGGGTTACTTTCTCCATGGGCACTTCTTCCTGAGTGCCTAGTCCTCTGAGGTCACCTGCTGGGGGCTTGGGCTGCATTTCCAATCAAGGGAGTTAGTGAGTTGTGCAGACTGCGTGAAGGTGAGGTTGATGGCAGCGGGCGAGGGCAGTACTATTTTTTCCCATGCGGAACAAGCAGAATTGCCCAGTCCTCAAGTGTGCCCTGGGGTCTGAAACTGTCAATTCTGCATTTGCATCCTCCATCTGTCTCTCAAAATAGAGAAGCTAATGCTTTAGGAGAAAAATGTAGCTGCTCCACACACTGTCGCTCAGTTTCCCGGGCCGCCCAGCCTCCTGAGCCTAGCCAGTGCCGCTTTGTGAGGCATGGCCAACGTGGCCAGCAGCAGCCTCAGTCTCTTGGGAAGGCAGGCTCCAGGCTCAATCTCAAGACCAGGCGGTGTCCTGAGGGCCAGGCCCAGAGAGGGCGGTGGAGTCGGGGCTGGACTGCTGGTGTGAACCCTCTTAGGCAGCACTTTGCTGCTTTTCCTTGTGCCCACCTCAGTCCTCCCACAGTGGAATGGTCACCAGTGATCACAGTGTGCACTTCTGGAGAGTGCGCTTTCCCCAGCCACTGCCTCTGTGTGTGTGTGTGTGTCTTTTTGAGACAGGGTTTCACTATGCAGTTTAGACTGGCCTTGAACTCACTTTGTAGTCCAGGCTGGCCTCAAACTCATGGTGATCCTCCTGCCTCAGCCTCCTGAGTGCTGGGATTACAGCGTGGTGGTGCATGCCTGGCCCTGGGTACTTTCTGATACTCAAGTCCCACAAATATAACAGATTGGCACTGTTATCATCCCCATCTTACAGATGAGGAAACCGAGTCATGGAGTTTTATAACTTGTCCAAGATCCCATAGGTAGTGAACTAGGAGAAATGTGCCTAGAAAGTGCTCTGACTTCTACTCCTGGCAGGTGTAGTTACACACTTACGAGAAGGAGTTTGGATGCGGCTCCAGGAAGGTGGTTGGGGGAGCCGTCAGCCCAGGAGGAGGCTCCGAGGAGGGGGAGAAGGAAGGTCTGGCTTCCAGCGTGTATGTGTGTCCATGTGACTCAGGAGCCACCAGGGCTCCCTGCAGTCTGGAGTCTCCACCCTGAGACACATGAAGAGACAGCCTTCCCTATTAGGACAAATCTTAGCAGCTCAGTTCCAGGTGGGAAGGGGTGGCTGGAAAGCAGCCCCCATACAACATGCACCGAGCTCTGGAGCAACCCTTTCTGGAATTTTCTCTCTTGGTCCTGTCTGCGTCACCCCCGGCCTGGCATTGTCCCCTGCAGGGTGTGGATGGAGATGTGTGCTTGACTGCTCTTAGCTCAGCAGAGCTTTTTGCAGCATTCATGCAAACATGCACTAAGGAGATCCAGGGAACTCGCTGCTCAGAAACGGCCTGGCACCGAAGGCATAGGTTCTCAGCCTGGCTTACACCGCTGGCCTCCCTGTCCACCTTGCCCAGCCCCTGTCCTCCTCCATGGCCCCTTCCCCACAGGGCAGGCATCCTCCTGCTCCTGTCTCGGCTCCCCCTGCTTCCGCAAGGGGTGTAGCCAGAGCGGCTAACGAAGGCCTCTATTGCAGTGAACCCTCAAGGCATGGCACACACCAGGGTGACATCTGCCTCTCTTATCCCCCCACAGAGGCAGCAACTCAGGGTCGAGCACAGGACAGTGCCCTAATCAGAGGGGCCTGAGCCCGAGCATCAGGTCACAGCCCCAAGGGGGGATTTCTGTCTGTGACACGCCAGGATCAATGACAGCAATCAGGACAGATGAAAGGAGAGACAAACTAAGAGCCCATAGAGTTCATGGGGAGAGGGGGCTGGTGCACATCAGAAGCCAGCCACCAGCAATCATGTGCAAACATCCCACCAGGGCTGCTTGCTTGGGGCCGTTAGCCCTGCACCGCAGCCCTGGGTAAAGACACAGCTCTTGCTCTCTCTGTCGTTAGGTTGGACTTCGGCTTGGGTTGAGGGTTGAGTCATAATGGGCGACATCTAGTTTAAAAACAATCGTTGGGGGCTAGGGATGTAGTTCAGTGGTAGAGCACCTGGCTGGCATGTGCGAGGCCCTGGGTTTGATCCCCTGCACCACACACATACACCACACACACATGCACTTTGGGGAGCCAGTGGGTACAGAGGTTAGGCCTGGGCTCTGGGATTAAGCATCCCTGCACATTGTCCTAGTTCTGCTGTGTCCTGACTGTGTGACCAGAGCAAGTTACAGGCATTGAACCTCCATTTCCTCATCTGCAAGACAGCACAGCAAGAGAACCTTCTTGGTCAGGTCGTAAAGAGTGAATGGAATAATATGGGAAAATGGGAGGCGTAGTACTTGGTACATAGATGATCAGTAACTGGGAGGTGCAGTGGTTGTCATTACTGTTGTTGTCATGATTCTTTCACACTCACATCAACAGAAAGGCCTGGGAGACTCTTGCTGGGGCCTGGGAGGGCAATGAGTCATGTTCCTCAAATCTCCTCGGGGTTGTAATATTACAGAGGGTGATGACATGCTGTTCTCCAGTCCCCCAAGAGCAAGGCCATGAAAACAATAAATCAACTCTGCGGTGTGATGGATTGGGCCCGGATCTAGCCACCGATAGGGTGCTAGGGAGAAGAGTGTGACCTGGGCAGCAACGGAGTACAGACACGGCCACCACCCTCTATGGTTTCATTGTCCCCTGGTAACGAGAAGAGTTTCACAGCAGGTAGTTCCTGGCCAAGGAGCCTGTGGGCTGTTTTGGTGCAGGACAGAAGCGGCCCCCAGAGGTCTCTCGTCTGATACATGGTGACAAACGGATCGTGTCGCTCCCTCTGGAGCTCAGCTGGGCTGTGCCCCCTGCCAGGACATCAGGCCTGTGGTTTTCAAGCCCCTGGCCCCGTCCCAAATACTCGCCTCCCTGCAGCTAGCAGTGCAGGGTGGCCGAGGGGTGGTATAGTGGGTGGGAGGGCTGTGCCACCCCCCCTCCTCCAGGCCATGCTGCAGGGGCGTAGAGGTCTCTGGGAGCTCTGCCTCGGAGGAGGGAGACTAACCAGCCTCAGGGGAGCTGGAGGAAGGGCCAGCCAGAGAAGGCACCACACCCCGGAGCTCAGGTAGCGCTAGACACAGACAGACGCAGGGGCCACCTAGTCAGCCTCACCAAGCAGTCCCACTGTGGCATGGAGCAAGACGAGCATCAGCATTGAACAGACTGGTGCACACCCCAGTGCTGCCACCTTGGCACTCCGGGAGCTTGGACGAGTCACCTGGCCTGAGCCTCCTGTTGCCATCTGTAACCTGGAGATCAACACATCCTTTCATGTGACTGTAACCTCTGCTCCACTGGACGGGGACCTCAGGGGTGTGACATAAGGGACACACCCCCTCTGACATGGGGAAGTGCCCCTCCATTAGAGAAGATGCACTAAACAAGTGTTGGTAAATTGCCGAGTTGTCACACACCTGCCTTGTGCGAGGCCCTCTGCGAGGAGCAGGGCAGTGGCCTGGGTGCGTGGACTTCGCAGGGTACAGCTGTTGAACAGCCGAGGGCTCAGTCACTGTCACAGTAGTGAGAAAAGGCCCATGAGGCAGAGTGCGCAAGAGGGGCCCAGCCTGGCAGGGCTGTCATGGGGTTGCTGGGAGGGGACACGGGCTGACTGCCAGGCCAGAGCCAAGGTCAGGTGAAGTGGCAGGAAAAGCCAAGAACTCCCCTCTTCACCAGGGACTTCTGAGTGCACGTGACTCCACACCTGACCTGGCTGGAGCCCGATGGGTTTTAAAGGGGGTGGGGTGGGTGAAAGATTATTCCAGACTCTGCTTCATGGAAAAGGAGAGAAGGCTGCCTTTTCGAAGAGTCACCGGTCCCTGCCAAAGAAGCGTGGTCCTTCCAGGCTCCATTTGGTCCTGTTGGCCTCCCTCTATCCCCGGGTCAGGATGGAGTTGGGGGTGGCGTGTCATCGCTTGGCTCATCGGCAGCAGTCGGAGCTTCATTCTCAGGCTCTCCGGAGCCCTGGCGTCTGCAGGTGGGGTCCTGGCAGAGGGGCTGCAGAGCCTGGCCTGGGAGTGAAGTAACCAGCTCTCGCACACACGCGGGCACACACACACATACACACACACACACACACACGTGCAGGGTCCTGGGGGTGGGGTGCCTGCCCTGCCCCCTTTCTCCTCTGATCCTTCTCTCTCTAACGCCTCCCCCTTTTAAGGTTATTATCTCCTCTCTTGTCTCTTTCAAGGACTTGGCTGCATTCCCCAGGTTCCTCTGGCATCTGGCTCAGCTGTTGTGTGGTCCTGAATTATAATGACCACGCGCTGGTGGCTGAGATGCTCAGATGCCTGCGGGGGAGCGTGCCCCCTGTGGGCCGAGGGTGGAAAACGCTCCAGTCACATCCTCGTCCACCTGGCCAGGGTGAGCGGCCGTGAACACCTGCACTTCTGTCTCAGACGTGGTGTTGAGGAAAGTGCCAAGCGCCACTCCCAGAGCGCTTAGGACACATGTGTTCTTTAAGCTGTTACTTTATTCACTCCACAAACATTTACTGGGCTCCTACGGTGTGCCAGGCTGTGACTGTGGAGAAGACACGGTCCCTGCTCCTTAGGGAATGCGCAGGCCGCACCATAAGATTGGGGCTGTTGGAGGGCTATGGGTCCCAGTGGGGAGCCTTTTAAAACTACTTAATTATAAATATTTATTTATTTTAGTTGTGGTAAAAAATAAACATGGTATAACATTTATCATCTTTAAATATTATCATTTTAAAGTGCTTAATCCAGTGACATTAGGTACATTTACAATATTCTTTTTTTTTTTGGTACCAGGAATCAAACTCACAACCTCGACCTTGCCAGGCAGGCACTGTGCCACTGAGCTATATCCCCAGCCTGGTACATTTACATTATTGTGCAACCCTCTCGAGAACTTTTTTATCTTCCCAAAGCAAAACAGTATGCCCACCCCACCCCAGCACCCTGGGAATCACCACGCCACTTTCTGTGTCTACAGATTTGGCCACTCTAGATGCTTCATGTAATTGGACTCCTACAGAATCTGTGCTGTTTTGTGTCTGGCTTGTTTCACTTCACATAGTGTCAGCAGGCTTCACCCATGTGGTGAGCATGTGTCAGGACTTCAGTCCTTCTGAAGGTGGAGTGGTAGCCCCATGAACATGTATGGCACGTGTTGCTTATCCACCCATCCAGGGGTGCACATGTGGATTGCTTCTAGCTTTTGGCTACAATGCCATATGGTGTACACATTCGTCTTCATGTCCCTGCTTTCAGTTCTCTTGAGCATATACTGAGAAGTAGGATTGTTAGAGCATCACGGGATTCTGGGTTTAATTTTTCAAGGAACCTCTATATTGTTTTCTGCATTTCTACCATTCGACCTTCTCGCCAGCAGAGCGAGGGCTTCAAGTTTCTCCATGTCTTCAGTGGGGGTTAGCAGAGGCCTGGGCTTGTCCTGGGATACAGAATGGGGATCAGTGGAGAATGCAGCCAGCAGCAGCAAGGACTTATTATTTTAACTCTCTGCACTCAGAATAGGGAGCCCTGGGGGGACAGAGTGAGTGAAGCAGCACGGAGAGGCACTGACTGGTTGACCGTGTCTGGCTGTGTCTTTGACACATCTGGAATCAGTTGTGATTTGTGGTTCTGATTATATTGAAAATCCAGGCAGAGGAGGGGTGGTTTCAGGCTGGGGTAAGTCAGGGAACACATCAGGTCGGATGGGTTAGAATCAGGTCCTATAAGAAAGGTGTGATTTGTCTTCAAATGTTTTTAAAAGGCAAACATTTTTACTATACAAAGGATGTATGTTCTTTGTAAAAAAATGGGGAAATTAAGGGCAGTATGGAGAAGAAAGCAAAAGCCCCCAGTGTCCCAGTGAGCGTTGCTGGTTACTGGTGCAGCGCTTTCCTCCTCCGTGTGCCCCTCATTTAGGGCAGTTTCCCCAGTGTGTCAGGACTCTGCAGGGCGAATGTCCACAGCTTTGTGGGTAGGAAAGGGTAGGATTGGGGGTCTGCAGGAGGCCCGAGGCTAACAAAGTGGATTGGAGGACGTGCCTTGACCCCAAGCTCCTGGGCACCTCCTCTGGGGCCCCGCTGATGAAGGTGTGTCGCGCCCTGTGAGAGCAGAGGGTGCTGCTGTCTCGGGCGAGATGCTCCTGTTGGTGGGATTCGTGCCTTCTCGTTGGCTGTGCCCCTACTTCCTTTCCCAGCCAGTGCCCTCAGATGGCCTTGGGCTTGCTGCCAGCTCTCGTGCCCCTCTCTAACCTGTTTTCTACCACTCCTTGGAAAGCAGCCCTGTGGTGTCTGGTCACACCCGATGGCGCTAACTCACCTAACGCATGCGATGACTCGTTGCTTCTGCTTTACCTCACCATGGCCACGAGCCCAAGTGGCTCTCCAGGGTGAACGATGTGGAGTAAAGGGAGGGCCACCTCAGGGGACAGCCCTGTTGGTCACAAGGAAGTGGCTGAGTGATGCAGAGGCCCAGCTTCTCCGACTTCCCAGCACACACACCAAGGACTTCCAGGGTGCTTTCTGCCCTTGAGGCCCTGCTTCCCAGCACCACCAGGTCCCCCCAGGGCAGCATCCTAGGAGGGCTTTTGCCACACATCCCCGTGGTGCCTGGCCCAGGTTGGGGTATAGGGTGCGAGGCCTAGTCATGCTCAGGACCACAAGGAATCAGAACTGCTGGTTGTCAGCGGTGCCAGCCACCCAGGCACTAGTCCTGGGTGTCCAGCAATGCCTCAGGAAGTGGCTCTGTGTGCAAGAACAGGGCCAGATGCTGACAGCTTCATTAGGTTGCAGGGCCTGCTGGCAGTGGGAGGAGCAGCTGTGAGGAAATGCCCATGGGCAGAGCAGGGCTGAAGCTGCCCGGGAGGCAGGAGGTCCTGTGGCAGGGTGGGGATGAAGAGCCTAGGGGTCCTGCATGCAGGAGAAGGCAGGCTGGTGTCAGTGACAGTGACAGAGGGCAGGGCACAAGAGAGAGGTGCCACCAGCCTGGGCCTGGAGGAGCTCTCAGGTGGGAGCCTGTCGATGAACATGCACCTCCCTGCTGGCCTGGGCTGTGCTGGGCTGTGAAGTGGCCTTCAGAGTCTCCAAGGACACATCAGGAAGCCTGAGCCAGCAGCACAGTCGGTCTGCTGGGGTTGGGGAGCAGACCTCCAGAGGTGACAGTCACAAGCAGAGTCCTCCCCCGCAGTGGCAGAGAGTGACAGGAGGTGGGATAGGGGAGTGGCAGCTTCCCACACGTGCAGCAGAGGCTGTGGGGGTTCAGTGGGACCTGGAGACCTGGCTTGAGCTTCTGCGCCCAGGTCGGAAGCATTGCTCCGAGGGCCTCTTCCCTGGTCTGCCACAGACCACCTGCCTTCTTTTTCTTCAGCGGCTGGTGGGAGCCTGGGGCAGGTGGAAGGCGCCCAGGAGCTGCAGGGTGGTCAGGTTTCTAGGCCACTTGGTGACCTGCACAGACCCATTTGTTTCTCCTGTCCCCTGGCCCAGCACCGGAGAGCCGCGCATGTGCTTGGTAACCTGTGTGCTGGAGCGGCTGCCTGGGACCATGCAATCCTGCCTCTTCCTACCCAGGGGTCTGTGTAGCCTCCGATGCAGCTGGACAGGCCAGTGAGTGCAGTGTCTGCTGGCCCCGCACGTGAAATACTGATGTCAGTCTAGGGGACACTCGCAAACCTCTTCCGTGGCTCAGTGCAGCTAGTCTTGACCCCAGCTTCTCTTGGCTCTGATTTCCTGAGAAGTAAAGAATTTCCAGGAGTACTATGGAGCAGGTGCTTTAGCAGAGGCAAGGTGAGACCTGGGTGGGGAGGGGCGACCACTGAGCAGCAGGGTGAGAGGTGGGCAGGATTGGGTCTGCCAGTGTGTGGATGCCTGCCTGGTCTCCCTGGGGCGAGGGGAGGCCATCCTCCAGGCAGACGCAGGCATCAGAACTTGGGAGGGAAGGCACAGGGGGCTCCCCGTCCCCTATGTCTCCCACTCTGCAATTGCCTCTGCTGATCCAGGCTGGGACTGGAGGGCTAGAGGAGCCAGGATATGGACACAGTGGTGGCATGGGCTGCCCTGCTGTGCTTTTCCTGAGAGGTGACGGCCTGGTGCCTTGGGCTGCGTTCCCCAGTGGCCCAGCCTGCTTCACATGCCTCCCGGTGTGCCTGTGTGTCGGGCGAGTGGCTGCTGAGAACGGCCCCTTCGTGACATCCTGCACCTACCCTGGGCAGCGTGCAGCAGTGCACACACCCTCTGCCTCCCTCCACCCTGCAGACAATGCCAGGGCATTGAATCGTGCTTTTATGCACTTACAATGGCTGTGCGGCTGATAGAAGGTGTACTGTTCATCGGTTCTGCTCCCAGGTATGGAGCCAGGTTGCCTGTGTGGCCTTGGTCTCCTGACTCGACATTTCTGTCCCTCAATTTCTCACCCATGAGAGGAAGATATGAACCTCATGGGGGGGTTGTGAGGCCTGAGTCAGTAAAGTGAAGAGCTGCAACTGTGTATTTTAAAATGCAGGATTTATTATGATTCTGGTGTGGTGAGGCCTCACCAATCAGGAGAGGATTGTGACAGTTCCCAAGAGGAGGGGTCATGTCACATTAGGCCACACAGGCACCAGGACTGCCCAGGAGGTGGGGGAGGGAAGAGGCAGGGACCACACACACACACACACGCACACACACTTCAGCACGCTTTCCTTGGGAAGAAACGGTGAGGTGAGGAAAGGAGGCTGATGCTTGGCCACCTGAAGAGTTTCATGGAGCTCTGAGCTTTGGGAGCTGTCCCACACCACGGATACCTGTCCATGGGATGGTGAGGGCAGGGGCTGTTGGTCTACAGAGGGCCGTAGGTTGGTTGGTCTGGATGGGAAAGGTGCACACTAAGTTCAAGTTGTTTACTCCCTCTCTGGGAGTTGTCTGACCCTGGCAGGGTCGGTGAGACCCCGGACGTCATAACATTGGAACAAAAAGACACGCTCAGTGCTTTACTTAGACACTAGGAGTGAAGGGTGTGGTATTTGATGAGTGTGTTAATCAGCTTGATTCGAACCTTCCACATCCCAGTATGTGTATGACACCACTCTGTAGCCCATAATACACACAGTCATAGTTTCTCAATGTCCAATAAAAATAAAAAGAATACTTAATACACTAACACATTTTGGGGGAAAAATGACAAAAATGCATTCAGGATCCCAGAGGCATGATGGGGAGAATGCCCTCTGCCTGTGGCTGGGGACACCGGGACCTGCCTGCCCAGCAGTCAGGACTGAGGATGTGAGAACCTGCAGCTCAGCACCTGCTACCAGGAGCGCCTCAGTGCAGAGGGTGACACACTTTTGTCCCCCCTTTGAGAAAAACTCCAGGGGCCCTTACGCATTTTGGTCTGTGGGGCCCTGCTTCTGGGAGTCTGTTTCGAAGGGAAAGGAAAACATTTTCCAGCTCAGGGTCAGAGGCCACAGGGAAGGATGAACGGTCCCTGACTGGCTGATGCCTTTGACAGTGAGCCTGGGCGAGCTGGCCGGGAGGGGCAGAGGGCTGCCAGACCTGCTGGCGTGTTTTCCTCTCCCTCCTCGCTGGGCCTCTTCAGTCTCTCCCCTCCACAGGACTCCCTGGGTTGGGGTCTGCTTAGGGTTGGGGTCTCTTCTGTGTGGGGCTGGGAGTGATACTGCATGGCACCGTTCTGGCCTGAAGCGTTTTCCGGAGCATAGAAGGGCGCTCATCCCCAGGCCTGGCCACTGTGAAGGGGCTGCTCAGCGGTCAGCCAGGGGCTGGGAGAGGGGTGATGGGGGTCGCATCACACACATGCTCAGCCTCATGCCCTCTGCCCTCCTGTCCTGTTGGTTGGGAATTGAGAGAAAGGGGAACAGGAAGAGGGCTCCCGGGCAGCAGGAGGGGCCAGCATCCTCAGCTCTCCAGGCCGAGGCGTCTGCTGCCCGGCAGTCATTTGGAGCCCCCTGGACTCCTGCTGGCCAGCAGTCCTCCTAAGGCCCAAGGCGCCACAGCTGAGTCCTGGTGACAGCCCCTCCCTCGCGCCTCTTGCGTGTCTGCCTCAGTCCTTGCAGACTGCTGTGTCAGAAGACCAGACCGATGGCTTGTAAACAACCGAAATTTACTTCTCCGAGTTCTGGAAGCTGGAAGTCTGAGGTCGGTGCCACACTAGCAGGGTTCTTGTGAGGGCCTCTTGCGGGTTGCAGATGGCCATCTTCTCATATCCTCACACAGTGGAGAGCGAGAGAGAGGAAGTGGCCTTTGCCCTGAGCTATGTCCCCAGCCCTGTTTGTTTATTTTGAGACAGGGTCTCACCAAGTTGCCCAGGCTGTGCTCGACTTGCAATCCCCCTGCCTCAGCCTTCCAGAGCGCTGGAACTGGAAGCGTGTGTCACCATGCCCAGCTTCATGTCTCTTCTTGTGAGGGCACTAATCTGGCTCATGAGGACTCACCCTTGTGGCCTAACCACTTCCCAGAGGCCCTGCCTCCTAACCCTGTGACATCGGGCACTGAGATTTACCACGCGGATCTGGGGGACCCAGACACCGTGTGGCAGGGTCTTCCTCCTCTGCTGTGTCCCCAGCATCCTGTTTGCTGACATTGAGGGCTTCACCAGCCTGGCGTCCCAGTGCACTGCCCAGGAGCTAGTCATGACCCTCAACGAGCTCTTCGCCCGCTTCGACAAGCTGGCTGCGGTGAGTCACCCCGACCTTGGGCTAGAGGCAGCTGGGTCCAGGCCGTCGAGGCCTCGGGATCAGGGACCCAGGGTGGGCAGAGGACAGGCGTGTCTCCAGAGCTGCTGTCGGGAGCTGGTGACAGGCAGATGGGCTGCCCAGGCTGTGGTTGTACCCTCATGCCCCGTCAGTCCTGGCAACAGCAGTATGAGGGCGTGTGCAGGGAGCCCCCCACCCACTCCAGGAAGGGGGCGGCAAGGCCTGTAGGTCACTGGGTCCAAAACCTCCCACCCTGAATTTCTGTTTGGAGTAAATCAGATGCCACAGTCCCATTCCTGATGAGAGTGATAAGAGAGAGTGAATCTCTGGACCTGACCTGCGGGCGGCCGTATGCCACCCCCAGGGTCCTCCAGAAAGAGGGACAAATTGGACCCCACATTGGGACAAATTGGAAGCAACATCTCAGAGCAGGGAGTGGTGAACAGCTCGCTCATTCATGAAGTCCCCGTTTACACTGTCACCCTCTCCCAGCCCTAGCTTTGGGTGACACTATAAGCCTTTGTGGAGTCGTTATGTGTAAGTGGCCACTTCGTAAAGCATCCGCTGATACGTAGACGTGGTCCGCATTGGCACGTAGGACACCAGACTGCGGTGTGCACTAGAGGCTGCTGCCTGTCTGATGGGGGCCTCGAATCCCTGAGCTTGAACAAGGCAGAGGGGGGCACACTTGGTGCCCAGGCACCAGCTGTGTCTCACAGGAGTCCAGGTTACGCAGGCACTTGAACCCCAGAGATGTGCTGGCTTCACAGAGCGGCTCTAGGAGCCAGCTTTGGGCTGCTCAGAATTGATGAGTAATGACGTTCCGTCTGACTGCCAATTGTGGATCGATGGTGGCCTGCCAGGGGGACCTTGTAGCACCTGTCACTTGGCAGCGGCGGCAGCAGGTGCTTCAGCTCTGCTGGCTTCTTGGCACTGGTGCACTGGTTTAGTGAACTCTTAAGTCTCAGACGGGCTGAGGGTGAGGTGAGGTTTTGGTTCGAGGTCATTCCTGCCTGTTTCAGAAAAGCCGTTGAGAGAATCTTGGGCCAAGAGTCAGATGTGCTCCTGGGATGCCTAGCACTCACACCCAGCGTGGAGCCTTCCCCGTGCTGACAGAGCTGCCTGGCTCCTCTCTGAGGCCTGCTCGGCTTGCCCCACCACCTTCTCCCCCAGGCCTCTGATTAGCTCGTTCTGGGCCGGCAGAGCTCTGGCACAGCACGGGGTCTGTGCTCACCACCGTAACAGACAAGTTATTCCAGGCACGGGGTGAATCTGTTTGCTTCTCATTGCTGTCTTTCCCACTCCTCTTTCCTACTATTTTTAATTATGAAAATGAATTTGCTTTCCAGGAGAATCACTGTTTACGCATTAAGATCCTGGGGGATTGTTACTACTGCGTCTCAGGGCTGCCTGAGGCCAGGGCCGACCACGCCCACTGCTGCGTGGAGATGGGCATGGACATGATCGAGGCCATCTCGTAAGTGCCCACCTCCAGGCCTGCCCACTCTGGGCAGCCTGAGTAAAACTGACCGGCCGACTGGACTGATAGAGAAATGGTGGGGAGACGATGAGGGAAAACTGTCTCCCGAGGACCCACCTGGCCTTGCACTGCCCCCCAATCCGGGTCTGCACCTCTAGACTTTGTGCCGCTCTGGGGCTCCTTCTGCCCCGACAGCCAGGGCAGCTTTTCCCAGAGGGGGTGGGGGAGGCGGGCTCTGCAGGCCCCAAGTGAGGGGGCTCCGTGCTGCATCCGGTACCTCCCGCCTGCTCACGAACTCCCAGCCCATGGAGGAAACAGCCGCCCCTGCACCTCCTGCCAGATGGGAGAGGGATGAACAGCTCCCAGCCCCCGGGGATTCCGACACAGGAGTCCCATTTTGAGAGAATCCTCCCTTCCTGTGAGCAACAGCAACAAGGCTATTGGTCATCGCTGGTCACGGAAGGAGCCCAGGTCGTTGAAACAGACTTGGATGAGCTTACGTATGAGCCAAGGGCGCAGGTAGAGACTGTATCCAGATTCAGTAATTTTGGACTTTAGAAATATCCTGAATAGGGGCAAAGGGAAAGACAGATGGTAAGGTCAGAGGTCAGAGTGGCCAGCCGGGAAGCTGGCATGGCGCATGGAAGTGGCATGGTTGTTTACCAAGTGCCCCCTGCATGCCCGGGCTAGACAGTCCCTTGCCCAGAAACACAGCGTTGAGGGCAAGAGGCTGGGACACCCGAGGCTCTGTACGAGCTGTGCCTGTGCACGCGACACTGAGAGAGGGGCCAACTGCAGTGAGGAGGGCAGCTGGTTCCACTGAGGGCGGGAGAGAAGCTTCACGCGGGAAAGGCAGAGTGAGGTGTGTCATCCTAAGCGAGGCACCATGGGCAGAAAGCATGGCCCCGGTAATGGTGCTTCCCAAGCTGACCCCAGGGCAAGAGAGATGACGGATGGCACGTGTTCCCAGCAGTAGGTGTCAGCTCACCGAAGGGGGGGACAGTGGTGGCCCTGCCCACCAGGCAAAGCCAGGTTGCTGGGCCGAAGCTGGTTGAGTGGGACCTTACCCAGGGGGTCAGGACGGTCACCGTCCCTAAAAAGTGCAAACTGCATCCCACCCCCAGCACCTGCTCCCTGTTTGCAGACCTTAGGCCCTAGACACGGGGGTGCAGCTCCCCTTATACACTGCCATCCACTCCTCAATATGGGAGGTTATGAGTAAAGGCCCAACTCAGTGACTGGGGACCTCTGTGTACATGGTGCAGGTGGCAGCGACTGGGGCTGTCCTGTAGGACACAGCCCCCCTCTGTCTCTATGCCTTCCCAGGCCCCCCTCTCTTCCTGAGCAGGACGAACGAATATCCTCCCTTGAAACCCAGTTAACCACCCTTTCGCCATCATCCTAATGCCAAAGCAGCAATGTGGGTAAATCCAATGAATAGATAACCCTGAAGCCTTTTCTGTCTTGCCCACAGAGCAGTTATGATTGGGGTTTGGAGTGGCTATAACTTCCCTGTTTGGTTAAAGTTGTCAGTAACACGCATTTGCATGTCTTTCTTTTTAAATGTAGTATTATTTATTTATTTATTTTATATGTTGGTACCGGGACTCGAACTCAGGACCGTGTGCTTGCCAGGCAGGCGCTTATGCCGCTGAGCCATATCACCGGTCCATAAATGTAGTATTATTTTTTATTTAGTTAGTTTTTAGCATTCCTTTAATTGACTTAAAGTGGCCAGAGGTAACTCGAAAGGCAGGAGGGCCCTTTGGTTTTACTGTGAGTCATCGCGCCACCTTGTGGCCATGGCAGGAAATAGCACTTTTCAGATTTGTGCACCTGAGCCCCAGGACCAAGCCCCTGCAGCCCCTGCATCCATCCCTTTAGATTTAGCATCCCAGCTCTACTTAGCCTGGACCAGAGAAATGTCTCGTTGACTCCGTGTCTCCTGACACCTCAGCCCCACTGTCTAGCCTCCCCTGCTCTATGTGCCTGGTCCCTGACCCTCTCCCAGCCTTATCCCTGCTCCATCCCCAGGTTGGTCCGGGAGGTGACAGGGGTGAACGTGAACATGCGTGTGGGAATTCACAGCGGGCGAGTACACTGCGGTGTCCTTGGTCTCAGGAAGTGGCAGTTCGACGTCTGGTCTAACGACGTCACGCTGGCCAACCACATGGAGGCCGGGGGCAAGGCAGGGTGAGTAGGGGCCCAGACTTCACTTCCCACTCAGGCCCATCTGGTGGGGTTGACCTGGGGAGGTGGGGGTGGGTAGCACCCACCTGGGGGGTGAAATTCCTCACTTGTCAAATTGCGTACACTGCACCCTGGGCGAGCGGTAAGAGCCATTGCGTCGGCCACCCTTTGTCCAGGTGCTCACACAAAGCATGATGGCCTGTGAGGTGGGAGAAGCAGAGTTCTGGAGCAGGGAGGTAATTCCCAGGGTGGCCCAGGCACAGCGGGGGAAGCGCAAGCTGGCCCTGGAGACTGGCACGGGAAAGAAGGGTAGGGAGAGCCTCCAGCTGAGGGATGGAAGCCAGGAGGGGCACAGCGTGAGAGAACAGAGTATCCCCAAGCACTGGCCCTTCAGAGGCAGGTAGGGGAACGTGCCTGTGTGAGCGGGGCACAGACACCAGGCCAGGGTTGGGCTCCGATCTGTAGTCAGCAGGAGCCTCGCTGGCTGCTGAGCAGGAGTGAGAGGTCAGTATGGCCTCCGACTTCCAGGCGGGCTGACATAACGGCCCC
The DNA here is from genome assembly GCA_028451465.1 of Erethizon dorsatum. Classification (NCBI taxonomy): domain Eukaryota; kingdom Metazoa; phylum Chordata; class Mammalia; order Rodentia; family Erethizontidae; genus Erethizon; species Erethizon dorsatum. The sequence continues at coordinate 59,564,769 of CM051831.1, forward strand.
TGCTAGGGGTGGGGTGTGAGACGGAAGCAGCCCAAGTGCCACCTCGACAATATGGAGGGAGGCAGTGCGAGCTTGGGGTGCAAGCTTGAGCCCGAGTTTGGGGCCCTGGGTTTCAGTCGTGACTGAGCGGGGGTTGTGGTTTGGTTTTTCGGGGAGATTTGGAGGTCTGAGGTTGCGTTTTCTGGTGTCTCCCTCCCCCCAGGCGGATCCACATCACCAAGGCCACACTCAGCTACTTGAACGGGGACTACGAGGTGGAACCGGGCTGTGGGGGCGAGCGCAACGCCTACCTCAAGGAGCACAGCATTGAAACCTTCCTCATTCTGCGCTGCACCCAGAAGCGGGTCTGTAGCCGGGGCGGGTGCTTCGCCTCCTGGGGAGGAACATTTTCCTGGCCCGCTGCTTCCTGCTTTTCTCCCTCTCCCCCTGAGCGAAGTCATGAGTTCCTCATGCAGCTGTGGCTCCTGCGTCTTGGGAAGGACCTCAGAGTGAGAGGCCTCACCAAGGCTGGTGGCAGATGGGGCAGTTTCATTCTGCTTTGTCGCAGAAATGCAGGAGGCCTCAGACCAGTTAGCAACAATGCTCAGAAGGCCACAGGCCGGAGATGAAGCCTCAAGGAACCTGTGTACACAGCGGGCTTTATCTTTGCCTCTCCCCTTTCTTTTGCCTTCTTCAAGGTTGATTTCCTCTCCCTCTCCCTCTTTCCCTCTCCTCTCGTCAGTGTCTGTCCTGGCCTGGATCTATATAACTTTGTTTCTTTTTTTTTTTTTTTTTTTTTTTAATGAGAATTTTGCTTTATTCTTTTTTTTTTTTTTTTTTTTTTTTTTTTTTTTGTGGGTACCGGGGGGACGACCTCAGGACCTCACACGCCAACAGGCACCCGTGCCACTGAGCAATATCACCGGCCCCTTTTTCGTATGTGGGTTCCGGGAGTCGAACTCGGGCCTTCGCGCTTGCAAGGCAGGCGCTTAAGCCGCTGAGCCATCTCACCAGCCCGATAACTTTGTTTCTTAAACCTCTGCCTTTCCCTCTTTTTCACTTTCTAACTTCTGTCTTCTTCCTCAGCCCACACTTGCCAAAGTATAAAACTGAATTATTAGCAGACTTCAGTGTTCTATTTTTAATAGTGTCATGTTCCATGTTCTTAATTTTTAAAGCCAAAGAAGAGAACACTTTATATTTCTCCCAAAGTTAAACTGCCTTTTACTTCTGAGTCATTCCCTCCAGTTTGTGGGTCAGCACTCTTTGGTAGAGAAAAGCTTCCTGTTTCTTTTCCTAAGGAGTTAGAAGGAAGGGACCATGGTCGGTTTCTAGGGGGAGGTAGGACAGGTAGGCAGATGTCCACCTGAGAGGAAATCTGAGGGGCTGTGTCTCCAAGGGAGGGGTCCTGGCTGCAGCAGCCCCTGCAGGGAGCACATCAGATTCTCCACAGATGGCAGGAAGAAGAAGAAGAGTCTGGGCACTTTGGGGACGGGTCCCCATGGCTTAACTCTATCAATGAACATTGGCAAACATTTGCCGGTTCTTTGGCCAGAATGTGAATGGACTGAAATCCTCCTGGGCTTTTTCCTACATTGCTTCTCTAGGCCCTGGTTCACAGGGTCTCTAGCCCACCTTCCTGCCACCTGCCCCTTTTCCTGGGGCTTGGTTCCCTGGTGGACAAGTGGTCCAGAAAGGAGGAAGTAGAGAGATAAGCGGAGTGGCAGCCCTCCCCTAGGCAGTGCCAGCGGAAGCAGGCTGAGTGTCCCCCAGCCCCTCATCTGATGGATCTGATGAGAGAATTGAGCTAAGGGCTGCTCAACTCTCCACCTCTGGTGCCCATTTGGATGGAAAGACAGACAGACAGATGGGCAGCAGGCAGCATAGGTGCTGGGACAGGGCTGGGTAACTGTCTGATTGGCTGTGTGTGTCTTTGGACAGACACGTCAGCCCCAAAGTCTCATCATGTCTGGGCCTGTCCTACTGCCCCTCTGCTAAATCCTGCCTGTTGTAAAGAAGCAGAATGGAGATTGGAGCCCAGGTCCCCTCTCCCTCTGTCAGCCCCTGGGTGCCTTCAGCCCCAGGCTCTGCCCAGCCCCAAGGCTGCACTGAGCTCCATATTCCATCAGGCAGAGCCAGTAACCGGGGTGGGAGGCCTGATGTGTGCTGGCCGGGCTGCCTAGGGGACCTGAGGTGAGGCCCAGCCCCTACCTCTGGCCTCGAAGCCCGCACCCCAGGAGGGGAGGAGAGGAAGCACATGAGGGCTGCTTCGGCTCAGTGCTTTGGAATTAGGTGTTTGGGGGGAAAGGCAGTGACCCAGGCTTTGAGATGCCGGGATAGACTCCTGCGATCAGACTTGTGGGGAGAACTTGCAAAGCAGATGTGCTCTCCTCATCTGCTGCCTCCCTTGGTCCAACCAGGACTGGTGCAGGGAGTCTGGCTGGGTGAGAGCATTTTGGGAGACCCTCGGCTCCAGGGCTGTGCAGGGGTGAGGGCAGGAGGGATGGGAGCAGCTCCCCTCCTGGGCTCCTCTCTCAGCCCTGCCTGCAGGCTGATGTGTCTGTGTCACTCTCCAGAAAGAAGAGAAGGCCATGATCGCCAAGATGAACCGCCAGAGAACCAACTCCATCGGGCACAACCCGCCACACTGGGCGGCCGAGCGCCCTTTCTACAACCACCTAGGCGGCAACCAGGTGTCCAAGGAGATGAAGCGGATGGTGAGTGGCTGGTGGACGCTGTGCTGTGACAGGCCCCATGCACAGGATCTTCCTAGGCATGAGAGATGGTCGAGACCCCCGGTTGCCTGAGAGAATCTGGAGAGCCATAGAAGGAAGCAGAAGTGGGGTCACCCCAACATGGGACCAGGAGCTGGCGCACCTGACATTGGCCCAGGTGCTCCCCATGAGTCTTACCACCTTGTGGCTTGCTGTATTTGGCCTGGGAATGGAGTGGCAATACCCACACCTCCTCCCCCTGGCAGAGCTTGCAGCGCAGCTGGGAGCAGGCTCTTCCAGCCAGACTTGGGGGCTGCCAAGAGCCTCTAGGCACTGCTGGTGAGGCTGGAGGGGAGCAGCTTACGAGATCCCTGTCCAGCACCTACTACATTTCCCAGGCCATTGAGACGCCTCTTTTGGCTGTGTTGCTCAGAAACCATCCCAGGGGCTTTCTGGCAAGTGCCCGGTGGTCCCCTTTCCCCTCTATGCTGAGAAACACCCTGTTCCCGCTGACTCCTGCCTTCCCGGGGGAGTGTGCAGGCCACATAAGGCTGTCCCCGCCACCTCCAGGCACCCTGCCTGCCTCAGGCACAGATGCCCTGGCCATCCCTGCATTCTCCAGGACAGGCTAATGCAGGACGCACTGCTGGGCTCGTGCAGCAGTGATGGAAACATGGATTTGGGGGGTGGGAAGGAGAAGGGGTGACAGGAAGCCAGGCGGCAACAGCAGTGTGTCTCTCTTTCGAGAGCTTGGCCAATGACTTGGGTAAAGGCACCTGTTTCCAGCGGCAGTCACCCACACTGGGGGCAGGCTGAGGAGGGACAGTGCCGGGAACAGGGCGTGTGGCCACTTTGTGTGGGATCTGTGGATCTGACTAGGTTTAGGTGGAGCGAAAGGGAGGAGGGACAGACTCCCTGGCAATCCAGCAAATGAGAGCCTAGAGCGGCCTAGAGGAGGGACCAGGCCGGGCACCCGGTCACTCTACTCCGTGCTGCCAGTGAGCAGTGATGACACGTGTGGTGACAGACAGGCTCCTGAGGGACATGGTGTTAGGAGGAGCTGATGGGAGAGGCCAGGACTTCCCCTAGGGCTTTGAACTTGGACATCACAGACCTGGTCATTGCCACCAGGTCAGCCACCACTCTTTCTCCCCAAGGTCCTCTACAGAGCAAGAACCAGTGGTCCTCACTGTCATTGTCCCAGGGCTTGAATAATCTCCTGAAGACTGTAGTCCTCATGCCCAGGGTGGCCGGGAGGGCAAGGGAAAGGGGGGTTTTGGGGAGCTGGAGACTGCTGTGGGGAAGAGAGGGGAGGTGAGGGGGGAAGAGAGGTGGAGAGGGAGGAGAAGGGTGCAGGCAGAGAGCAGGCGAGGGCTCTGGTGGTAAGTCACGTGCCCTGTTCAAAGTCCCTGGGAAGTATTTTTAGTGCCATTTGGCATAAGCTGCACCTTAACTCATTTCAGAGTCTGAACGGAGGCAGTCCAGGCTGTGAGCACTGGTGTGGCAGGTGTGTTCATTGTTGGCAGCACAGGGAACCTTGAAAGGATCAGCAGTGAGCGCTGTAACTGGGAAGCGAGGTCTCCTCTGGGTGTTGATCGCTTCTCCCCGCAGGAAAAGGTGCAGAAAACAGGGTCCCAGCAGCTGCCACAGCAGCCTAGAGGAGAAGGGGCTCCCAGCCGAGGGGACACAGTGTCCCCTGCTGGGCTGACATCCAGGCACAGCCTTGTGGCCCACCCCAGGCTGTCTGGTGGGAATCTAGGCTGGGGACAGAGGTAGCTGTGTTGGTCAGCTTTCTGTCGCTGTGACAAACGCCTGAGAAAATCAACTCGGGGTGAAGATTTGTTTCGGCTCATGGTTTCAGAGGTTTCAGTCCTTGGTCAGCTGGCTGCATTGCTGCTGAGCCTGTGGTGAGCAGGGAGAGGGGGAGGAAGGAGGAGGAGCTGCAGCCCTGTGCATCCAGCCTTTAGCTGACTGGAGGGTGTGGGGGAGCTGCCCTGCTGTCTGGGAGCCCTCGCCCTGCAGGGCTCTCTGTTCTCACACTCCCCTTCTCTCCCCTTCTCTTTTAGGGTTTTGAAGACCCCAAAGACAAGTGAGTACCATGCCCTTCTTTATTGCTGCCCCACAGTCTGGGGGTGCAGGCTTAACTCTGCCTTACCACTCAGTATCCCCACACCCACTGAACACAGGCCAGAGGCTGAGCCGAGAGTGAAAGAACCCAGCAAGGTGACAGGCAGCCAGCAGCGGCCCCAGACAGGCCAGGGCACCCAGGACACCAGGACCCCTTCCTGGCACTGCCCATCTCATCTCCACTACACATGCACACGCACACACATGTGCATGATCCCTTAGGAATGCAGACCTTGCACACTGGTCAGTAGGGCCAGCCATGCCCTCCGCTCTCCTCCTCCTCCTCGGCTGCCCCAGTCTCAGGGCTGGCAGAAATTCCACTCAAGTATCCAGTTCTGCCCTGGGAAATCGGGCTTTTAAGTTAAACACCTGAAGAGCATGAAGCCTGCTTCCCCAGAAGGCTTGAGCCCAGTCCCAGGGACCAGGTGGAGCCAGGCGTGGTGGCAGGAGTCCTGCCTTCCCTACCAGCCCTCCAGATCAGGGTGACACAGCTGGGGAGTAAAGAGCAGAGGCCAAGCTGCAGGGGAAAGAGTGAAATTTCCAGTAATCCTTCACTGCATCCTTACAATCTAATGAGTCACAATGCCAGAGGGGCTAGCAGCTGACCTGAGATGTGGGCTATTTTTTCCACGTGTGTGGTTATTAAGAGCAGGGGCTTGAGATGGGCATGTTGGTACACACCTATAATCCCAACACTCTGGGAGGCTGAGGCAGGAAGATCTCAAGTTTGAGCCCAGCCTTGGTAGTTTAGTGACTTAGATACTATCTCAAAATAAAAATTTAAAAATGTTGGAGGTAGCTAGTGAAGGCCCTGGACTCAATCCCCAGGATCACAGGGAGGAAGAAAAGAGGTGCAGGTTGGGAGCTTCTGGTCTGGTCCACTTGGCCCTGGTCCCTGCTTCCCCACCCTGGCCAGGGTTGACTCGGGTGGCTGCTCGGCCTCTCACCCTGGTGGGCAGTGCACCTGAGCGGGTGCCCCTGCCCCCCAGGAATGCCCAGGAGAGTGTGAACCCTGAGGATGAAGTGGACGAGTTCCTGGGCCGGGCCATTGATGCCAGGAGCATCGACAGGCTGCGCTCTGAGCACGTCCGCAAGTTCCTCCTGACCTTCAGGGAACCAGACCTAGAGAAGAAGGTGTGTGGGGCCGGGGCGTGGGCAGCAGGGAGAAGCCTCTCCACCCACAGTGCTGTGCTGCCCAGGAGATGGAGGCCCTAGGGAGACTTCCATGGTTAGAAGGGACAAATCCGAGCCTCTCTGCCCCTTAGTTTCCTCGTGGAGAAAACAGGGCTACTTAACATGCCCACCTGGTGACCAGAGTAAGGACTAAGTGAGTTCTCTTTGTGCGACGTAAAAAGGTATCCACCACACAGAGGGCGTTCAGTAACTGCTGATCCTGATTGCTGTTTGCCATTGTTATTATTACTGCTGCTCAGGCCACCGGCGCCTCCAGTGTTAAGCGTTGGGAGGGGCAGTTAAGATCTGTGTCTCCCCTCTTTTTATGTATTTTTTAATTTTTTGAGTTGTTTTGTTTTGTTTTGTTTTTTGAGACCAGGTCTTGCTATGTAGTTCAGGCTGGCCTTGAACTCACTTTGTAGCCCAGGCTGGCCTCGAACTCTCGGTGATCCTCCTGCCTCAACCCCCAGAGTGTGGGGATTACAGGCGTGCACCACCATGCCCAGCTTCTCCCCTCTTTTTAAAGTTCCAGTGAATGGGAGGCTTAAGCTCAGTGATGTTGGGAGATTTGCGCTGGGCCACCCAGTGAAGTGGTGACAGAGCCAGATGCTGGTCCAGGCAGTGCCCTTTGCACCATGTCACAGGGTCTCCAGCACTCGGGCCAGGTGGCTCAGGTGACGCTGGTTAGCATCAAGCAAGGTGCACCTTGGTAGCAGAGCAGGGCTGTGAAAGGGAAGGAAGAGGACCTGACTTGGTGACACCTGCTCTGGGCGGCTGTTCGGGTACCAACCTCCACGAGCGAGGCTGCTTGGTGGCATGGGAGGAGCAGGGCCGGCAGTGAGGACCTTGGTGGTGGCCCTCCCTGAGCCCCAGGCTGCTTGTCTCAGAAGCAGAAATAGCACGACCCTGTAGCATCTGGGCTGTTAGGAGGGCGCCGACGAGGACAGGGATGGTCTGGTTAGCATTGCTGTGAATTACTCAGCCGGTGGCTCTGCCCGCATGGTTTCTGGGTTGACACATGTCCAAGTGCTAACATACAGGATTTGGACTGGTGTCTTGGCATCTGAAGCCCGCTCTGGTTCTGGGGTCTTCCCTGTGCTGAGTGGGCTGCCCCATGGGCTGAGATTGACTCCGCTGGAGCAGACCACAGGCTCTTGGCGCTCACCGCGGTGTCTCCTCTCAGTACTCCAAGCAGGTGGATGACCGCTTCGGTGCCTATGTGGCGTGTGCCTCGCTCGTCTTCCTCTTCATCTGCTCGGTCCAGATCACCATTGTGCCCCAGTAAGTATCCCCATCCCTCCTGGGCTCCTGCCTCTGCCCGCAGGGTGGGGACGGTCATCAAGGAGCGTAGCTGCTCAGGCAGGGAGAGAGGGTTCCTCAGGTGTCCTCTGTGGGACCAGCAAGCCAGGGCTCTGGGGAGCCGAATGGTCAAGTCCAGGTGGAAGATGTTCTGCTGGGGACCACTCAGCTACAAGAGAAACCCTCTCCACCACCTTACCATCCCACCCCTTCTAACATGTACCTCACGCCCAAGGAATCACGCCAGATTTCCATGTGGCCGGCTTCTGGGTGCCCTTTGGATCTTGTCCCCCCACCCCCATCAATACATCTTCAAAAGATAAAGGTTTGCATTACTTTGGGTGTCAAAGAACGGATTTCAGGGCCGGTGAGATGGCTCAGCGGCGTAAGCGCCTGCCTTGCAAGCGCGAGGGCCCGAGTTCGACTCCCGGATCCCACATACGAAAAAAGGGGCCGGTGATATCGCTCAGCGGCACGGGTGCCTGTTGGCGCGCGAGGTCCTGAGGTCGACCCCCCGGTACCCACAAAAAAAAAAAAAAAAAGAACGGATTTCAGGTTGCGAAGGTTTTTCACAAAGAAGCAGGGCTGAACTCTACTGAGGATGGGCTCTGTCGAGGTGGAGGCCACTTCAAAGTGGGCAGTGGGCTTCTGGAAATGAAGTTTAGTAAATAGTCATTCATGTTGGAGTCACACCTCGGAGAGAAACATGATCGACCTGTGTATGCATAGCATGTATATGTATGTACATGCACGTGTGTGTATGTATGCAGATATAGGTGTGTGTATATATGTATGTAAATGTTTTTACTTTTTATTATGAAATCATTCAAGCATACAGAAAAGTAATATATTCAATATCCATTCCATAGATATAACAGTAGTTAATCTTTTGCAATATTTGTTTTATCTTTTAGGGAAAATTTAAGGACATTTTGTCCCTAAAAACCTCAGTAGATATTTCCCTTCTTTTATTTATTTTTTTTTTTTGTGGGTACCGGGGGGTCGACTTCAGGACCTCGTGCGCCAACAGGCACCCGTGCCACTGAGCGATATCACCGGCCCCTTTTTCGTATGTGGGATCCGGGAGTCGAACTCAGGCCCTCGCGCTTGCAAGGCAGGTGCTTACGCCGCTGAGCCATCTCACCGGCCCGATATTTCCCTTCTTCACCGCCGTGTACACCAAATAAAATTCATATCATTTCCCTACTCTCATTTAATGCCCAGTCCATATTCAAACTTCCAGAATTGTCCCCCAAAATGTCTTCTACTCCTGGCTTATTCAGAGCCAGGATCTACTCAAAATCCTCTGGTTGCACGCACCTAATCTAAAGAGCGTTCATACCCAACACCTTCTGTTTTTTCATTTTGAGATAATTGTAGACTTATTGAGAAATTGAGGAAGTAGTAAGAGTTTTTGTATATCTTTTGTTCAGTTCCCTCGAGTGTTCATACCTTCCCTAACTACAGGATAGTGATCAAAACCTGGAAACTCACCCCAAAATGATGCTGCTCACGAATCTTTAGACTGTATTCTAATTTTTTCTGCTTCCCTGCTAATGTCCTGTGTCATTACAGTAGCCACACTGTCTGAAATCCCACACTGCATTTGGTTGTGGTGTCTCCTTTGTCCCTTTCAGTCTCTGACAGTCCCTCAGGGTTTGCGTGTCTTTTGTGGCCGTGACACTTTTGATGAGTCCTAGCCAGTTAACGCGTACAGTGTTTCAGTTAGGGTGAGTCTGATGTTCTGATCAGACTGGATCGTGCACTTTAGTACTGGGGGGTACATGGTGCCAGCCTGCCTTACTTCTTCATTTTTTTTTTTTTTTACGTGGGTACCGGGAGTCGACCTCAGGACTTTGCGCTTGCCAGCAAGTGCTAGTGCTGCTGAGCGATATCACCGGCCCTTTTTACCTTTGTATGTGGGTTCCAGGAGTCGAACTCAAGACCTTGCGCTTGCTGGGCAGGCACTTGTGCTGCTGAGCCATCTCACCGGCCCGAGCCTGCCTTACTTCTTAATGCCTTTTATGTTACGACACTTACTGTTGAACAGATGCCCCTTGGGTTCATGGCTGCTGTGACTGTCAGGACCACAGGTAACAAGAAGACTGGCTGCACCTGGGTTGTGCGAGACTGTGCAGAGCTGGTGGGTCCTAAGCGGCACATTTTTCTGTACTGAAAGGGAGCCTCAGCCTCAGGGGTCAACAAGCAGCCCGTCTTTGTACTGTTGCAGCAGACGGCCCCTTAGTGTGGGGTGTAATCCTGCCTCTGCCACTGTGTCTTCTCTGTGGCATGGCTTGGGGCTGGGCCATCCCAGCTCCCTGCGGTGTCTGCAGTGGCTCCATGCCCCCCTTGCCACCACTCCACATGGCTACAGCGTGGACAGAGTTCATTCACTAGCTGTCCCTCTCTAGGGAAGCTTTAAAGGCCACTTTGAAGGTCTTTCTTTTCCTCTGAAGAGGATTCTTTCCTATTGTTCCATCAGTTGAAGGCAGCTAAGCGCTGGTCTCTGGGAGCTGGAACAAAGGCACTGTCTGGGTCCTCCCAAGGTGTCCCATCCCACCCCGGGCCTCTGCTGGCCTATAAGCCACCAACACCACCTGGCATCTCCAGGCCATTCTCCTCCCTTGGAGGGCCAGGGGTGGCCTGGTGGGGGGTGCTGCCCCTGAGCCAGCCCCCACCCCAGGAAGGCAAAGGAAGTTCCAGAAGGAAAGTCAGCTGCTGCTCCTTTGTCAGAGGGTTCTGCCTCCAAAGGAGGCGCAGGGCAACCTACACTTTTCTTACTGAACTGGCTGGGAGGGGAGCAAAAACTGAGTAGGACTTGCAGTGGGGCCTGGCGGGGGAAGGGGCAGAGGTCAGGGGCTCTTTCTCAAATGTACACACAACCCGTTTCTCAGAGTGGCCAGCTGGGCTGCTGACATGCATTGCTGCCCACGAAGGCCCTTTATCAGATCCGTTTACAGTCCGTGAGGTTATTTATTGTGCCATGAGTGACAATACGGAGGGAATAACCAGGTGATTTTAAAATGAGCTCTTCCAGGCTAAATGAAGCCTGCCTGTGAAGAGCTGCGAGTTAGGCAAATATCAGTCGGGGTCACTTGCTTCCGCATTCGGCTCCTGTGGTCTGCAGTTCCCCTCAGGAAGGTGACAGGAGGGTAGGAATGGCAGGAGCAGACCGGTGCTGTGCAGCGCCCAGTGGACACTTGAGGGCCTTCCCAGGGGCAGGGGTGAAGACTGAGCAGCGGGCTTGGGACATGGAGCAACCTCAGGTTCCCTCCCAGGGCTGTCCGTGTCCGTCTACCCAAGCCGGGAGGACAGGCCAGGGGACCCACGGCTTCCCCTCCCCTCTCTTCCCCCAGCTCCGTGTTCATGCTGAGTTTCTACCTGACCTGTTTCCTGCTGCTGGCCTTGGTGGTGTTTGTGTCCGTGATCTACTCCTGTGTGAAGGTGAGTCCAGCTGCCCCGGGCCCAAATAACACACTTGGCGTGATACTGGGCCACCGCTCTTGGCTGGCAATGGCAGAGAGCCGGACTGGAGACTGGTGCCTGGCGTTGGCAGCCTCAGTCGGCTGCTGTCTTGTTGCTTTTGTACAACCCCTTGGTATCAGGTGGGACACTGGGAGGTTACTCAACACAGAGCCTGGCACAAAGTAGCGGTCAGTGAGCATTTGCTGAAGGAAGAAGTGTGGGAGAGACCTTCACTTCCCAGGTGCCCTGGAATTTGTCCTGCAGGGGTTCCTGAGACTAGGAATGGGGGTGTCATGCAGATGAGCAGTGCAGCCCGAGATGGCTCGGAGCTGGCTGAGGTGGGCAGCACAAGTTCAGGGCCAGGAGCTTGGCTCCCGTTTCTAGGTTTTCTTCCCACACCGTCTCTTGGGCTGCTGTGTCCCCTGTCTGGGCTGTGTCCCTGCGTGGGACTTGAACTAAGGCCATTCTGGTCTGCTATAGAAATCACTTGGGCCTGTTGGCCCTGCTCGCCCGGGCTTTCTCTTGTTCCTTCACCAGGGAACTGAATGAGGGTTCCCTAGCAGTCAATCTGGCTCCAGAAAGCTCTCTGCCCCTGCAGGAGAAACTCGCTCTCCAGCATCTGCCGAGCCTCCTCTCTCCTCCCAGCGCTCGCTCAGAGACAGGCCCTCGGTGGTATTGGGGGTCAGGCCCCGCAGGCCAGCCTGAACTACATAGTGAGACCTTGTCTCAAAAAAAAAAAAGTTAAAGTAGAAAAAAGTTAAAATGGCAGATCTTATGTTATATATATTTTACCACAATAAAAAATCACAACATTTTAAGAAGCAACTACAGCTAAAAGGGCTTCATGTAAGCTTTCTTGCTTAATACTAAAAAAAAAAAAAAATTCTTTTTAAATTAAGTTACAGGGAGCCAGTGAGATGGCTCAGCGGCGTACGCGCTTGCCTGGCAAGCGCAAGGGCCCGAGTTCGACTCCCAGAACCCACATACGAAAAAAAGGGCTGGTGATATTGCTCAGCGGCACGGGCGCCTACTGGCACGCGAGGTCCTGAGGTCAACCCCCAGTACCCACACACACACAAAAAAAATTAAGTTACAAACTGAGGCAAAACATTTGTTTTATTGTTTGTTTCAGATACTTAAGTGGCCTGTTCAAATTGGAATCAAACTTTTATATAGTCCAGCTTTTTTTTTTTCAGTACTGAGGATTGAATGCAGGGCCTTCACACTGATCTACACCTCCAGCACCCTTTATTATTTTACTTTTCATTTTGCGCAGGGTCTAAGTCCCTAAATTGTTCAGGCTGGGTTCAAACTTGTGATCCCCCTCCTCAGCCTCCCACAGTGCTGGGATTACAGGCCTGCACCACCATACAAGCTATAGTCCAATTTAAAACCAGAACCTGAATCTCCTCTTTTCTGTTGGTGGCTTCGGTAAAGTGGAGCTGGCCTGATCCCGTTCCATGACAGGTCCTTGATTTGCACACGTCCCTGGTGGTTGTCAGGGAGGAGGGGTGGTGGATGGTCCAGTTCCCTGCCCAGCACCGGCCACTTTGAGGTCATACTTGGGTCTAGTGAATTCTTTTTCCCACTACTCAGAATTACTTACAGAAGTCAGCCCTGCCTTCTATTGCACTGTTCAGTGTCCCTGTTGCATTACCACTGTCCAATTCAATAAGCTTTGATTCCTTTATCAGGCCCAGTGACCCTTCTGACTGTTCTAAGGTAGACCTCCCGCCCCGGCCACACAGCCCTGTGCCCCACACACCCTGCAGCCAGGGCTCCCCCGCATACAGATGGGGGGCTTCAGGGAGAATGTGTTCACAAAAAAGTGCTCCGTGGAACCTGCTGCTCCAGCAGTCACCGTGTCAGATAGATGCTAACCCTACCCGCGGGTCCTTGCTGCCTCCTTCCCGCCCAGCCTCTGATTAGCTACTTTCTGGAAAGCAGCACCAGACCAGAAGTGGTTTGTAATATGGAGCCCTTTTCTGTGTAATTATTCTTCCTCTTTCATGTTGTGGGTTAAACTTTTTGCACATTAAGATGTGAGTAGGGGGAGTCTGCCTTGGGCATGAACACAGCAGGGATATTAATTAACCCGGCCTTTTCCTGAGTGCAGGCCTGGCCTGTCACTGAGTTCCATCCCACACTGATGGCAGGTCATTGGACAGAGGCTTGCTGTGTCACCTCATCAGGTGCTGACACGAGGCTGATGAACTGCAGTTTTCATATTTACCCTTTACCAGAACTCTGGAATTTTCCGTCTTATTTCCCCACTTACTGAGAAGTCACGGTGTTCCGATGAGGTATGAAGATTCCTCAGCTACTCCAGTGCGGGCTCTGCTCTTCCAAAGCCAAATGGCTGTCAGACAGTTTCTTTCTGTTTCATTTGCTTTTCCCTTTACGACAGCAGCTGGGGCTCACTTCCTTCAATCGGGCTTACTTCCTCCAAAATCTTACCTTTTCACAGATGTGTGAACACAGTGTGAACTTCCCTGTGTTGGGGCAGTTCTCCGTCCTCTCTTCAGGTTTTCCCCTCTCCTTTCCAAGTGCTCTGACCGCCATCTGTCTTCTTGACCTGGCTCCGTGCGGTTCAGACGCATGCCCAGGTTTCTTGGGGAGGCTCATCCATTGCCTTGGTCTTCATCTTGTCCCTAAGTCTGGTCTCACTTCCCAGAGCATCAGCTACCTTCGGAGCCGTGCTGTCACCAGGCTGCCATGATTGCTGGTTGTCCCTCGGGGTCTTCCTTCTGCTGGTGCCGTCTTAGAGGCAAGTGGGATCTGCACCAGCTCCTGCCCTCCTTTGGTGCCAGTGCTGCCCGGGCCCCATAACCACTTTTCTTGGAGAAAACCGTGTTAAATCCTCCTCACCATCACATGTGGTCCACAGATCCAGGGATTCAGAATGGAAGGAGCTCAGCCACCCACCTGAATCCTTTATTTTATTTATTTATTTATTTATTTTTGTCTTTTTGAGACAGGGTCTCGCTATGCAGTTCAGGCTGGCCTTGAACTCACTTTGTAGCCCAGCTGGCCTCAAACTTGCAGCAGTCCTCCTGCCTCAGCAGCCTAAGCTGAATCCCTTATTTTAACCCTGCGGAGGGTGAGCCAGCCTGTGCTTGGTCAGTTCCAGGGATGGTGACCTTGCCCGCATCTCGGCGGTGCAGCCTCTTCCCTTCTTGGCCAGCTCCAGCTGCTCCCTCAGCCTCCCTGCCTGCGCCTCATCCTGGGGAGTGACCAGCCTGTCCTTAGCCCGTGGGCAGAAGACAGCAGCCTCCTTTCCCTCACTGACCGGGCCTCCTGGTCTCCCTGTGGCTCCTCGGCGCCTCCTCAGCAGCACATGGAGGCTGCTGTGAGCACCTGGACAGCAGCCTGTGTGTTTAAATCCCTCGTCCTCCAGCTTCCCTCCTGGTCCCTCTTGGCCTGTCCCACTGACTTCTCAGACCTGACTGCGCTGCTGGGGCCTGTGACCAGAGCCTCCTCTAAGCCCTGTGTGTTCTGTGCAGTCACCAGAAGCGCCTCTTCCCCCTCCTTGTGTCTGAATGTGGCCAGGCCCACTTCGCTGACACTTCGCCGCCTTTGTTAATATGTCCAGTTGACTTCTGAATGGCTAGGTGATAAGAACAGTGCTGCACAGCCCTTTTGCCTGCCTCATTTGGCTTCTGAGGTTTTCCTGTCTTTCTCTTTTTCCCCCCTGAAGTAAGACGTACTGCTTTTGTTAACTTCTTGTCAAAGAACCTGTTTTCTTAAATTTTTTGCCATCTGACTTCATCGCCGTCTTTCATCCCTGCAGTCCCTGGCCCTGCCTCACAGACAGGAGCCCAGAGAGACCACCTCGTTGCCTGGAGACACACAGAGTAGCCAGGGTCCCGTCATGGTCATTAATTATGTTCCCGCTCCTACGTATGCAGGCGAATGGATTTGAACTAATCAGATCAGCAATATACTGCTTCTGAACTTTAAAAAAAAACTCGGTTCTTTTTCCAAGCTCCGCTTGTGAGCGGACGTCAGGTGACTAGTTTGCAGACACAGTGAGGCTGTGGGAACTGCGGTCTGGGATCTGACTGCAGCTGTGGTGAGCCCGATGAAGAGACTGCCCCAGTACCGAGTTTTCAAATGCAGACTGGGGTTAGCAGGTTTGGGATTTGGGCACACAGATGAACTTCGTGATTACAGATGAGGACTCTGTACACCAGATCCAGGGCAGGATGTCCAGTCTCCTCTGGGCTTCAGTTCTTGGGCTCCTACCTCCAGTTTAGAAGTGAGGGGAAGCCTTTAAAGGATGCTGAGGGAAACCAAGGCACAAAGATGACTCAGCTGTGCATTAGAGGCTAGAGCTCCATCTAACGTCCGTTTCTTTCTTTCTTTTTTTTTTTGTGGGTACTGGGGGTCGACCTCAGGACCGCTGAGCGATGTCACCGGCTCTTTTTTCATATGTGGGTTCCGGGAGTCGAACTCGGGCCCTCGCGCTTGCCAGGCAGGTGCTTACGCTGCTGAGCCATCTCAGTGGCCCTGACGTCCGTTTCTTAATAGCCTGCATTCTTCTCTCAGCCCCACATTCACCAGGAGGCCTGTGTAGGTTGCTCCCCCTTTGCCTTCCGTGGAAAGAATTCTAGCATCTGCTAACCTTCACCTAAAGCAGCCATTGCCCTGGTGGTTGTGAAACGTGAAGGAAGCCCCTCAGTCGGTGGGTGGGGGGCTCAGAACTGAAACCAAAGTTAGAGCAAGGGGAGGAAGGGGTGCTGGGGGAATGGAGTTAAATAGCCAAAGGCTGGAAACTACCTACTGTGCCACCTTATTTAAGCATAAGATCCTCAGCTCATGCCCAAAGACTTCCTCCATCTAGAGAACACAAGGTTCTCTGAATGGGAAACGAGGACTTTCATGTTTATTGGCAGCATAGCTTTTTAAAATGCAAATCTTAAGGCCGGGCACATGGGAGGCCCTGAGTTTAGTCACCAGTGCCATGGGGAAAATAAACAAATATTAACAAACTTTTCTATTGCATTTAGCAGCTTACAAATCACCTTTAAATGAGCCATTTCACTGGGTCTTCATAGTCACTCAAGGAGACAGATACTCCCTATTTACTGACGAGGGAGCTGAAACTGAGAAGTTAGTAACGTCCCCAGGCTCACACAGCTAGTGAGAGGCTGAGCAGGGTTTTTTTTTTTTTTTTTTGGTGGGTACCGGGGGGTCGACCTCAGGACCTCGCGCGCCAGCAGGGGCCCGTGCCGCTGAGCGATATCACCGGCCCTTTTTTAGTATGTGGGCTCCGGGAGTCGAACTCAGGCCCTAGCGCTTGCCAGGCAGGTGCTTACGCTGCTGAGCCATCTTACCCGCCCCTGAGCAGGGTTTTTTAAAAAATAAAAACTACATTGAGATATAATTCACATACTATAAAATTCATCTTTATACAGGTGGATGAACTTTTAATTCACTAGTTTTTAGCATATTCACAAAGTTGTGTAACTATTGCCACTATCTAGTTCCAGAGCATTGTCCCCAAAAAGAAACCCTATGTTCATTAGTAGTCACTGACAACCACTAATCTACCTTGTGTCTATGAGCCGCGTGTGCTGGACGTCCCGTCTAAGTGGAAGCATGCAGCGTGCGCCCTTTTGGGGCTGGCTTCTTTCACTTTGCCTGCTAGCTTCAAGGCAGCACCTCATTTCTTTTTGTGATTCAGTGATATCCCATTGTGTGGCTGAATCCCATTTTGTTTATCCCTGTCTCAGCTGATGGTTTTTGAGTAGTCCTACTTTCAGGGCATTATGAATAATGGTTGCACAGGTATCTGTACAAATCCCTGCTTTCAGTTATTTTGGATATATACCCAGAAGTGGAGTTGCTGGATCATATAAAACTCTGTTTTATATAAAAATTGTTTTCTATTTTGAGGAGCCGTCATACTCTTCCACAGGAGCCACACTATTTTACATTCCCAGCAGCCATGCACAAGGGTTTCAATTTCTCCATCTCTTCATTACTTTTTCATGTTCTTGATGTTCCTATTTATTGCATACAATTTTTTAAATTTTGATGAAGTCCAATTCATTTTTTTTCATTTTTGCCTGTGTGTCTGATGACATCTCTAAGAAACCATCTTCTTTTAAAGGTTTTGTAGTTTTAAACTTGTATCTAGGTCTCTGAGTTAATTTTTGTGTATGGTGTGATGTAGGGACCCAACTCCATTTTTTTGCAGATAGATACCCATTTGTCCTGCTACCATTCGTTGAAAAGACTCTTTTTCATTGTTGATTGTCTTGGCAGCCTTGGCAGATCAACTGACCAGACACCCTTCCAGGTCATGTCCCCCACAACCCACCTCTTCTTATGTGGCCCCACCTCTGGACACAGACTCAAGGGAGGCCCGTTAGGTCTAAGCCACAACACCCACTAAAGTCCCGTGGGGGCAGCATGATGGTCCTGGTGGGTGCTGTGGGGTAGTGGTGTTGGCTTGCAGCCCAGGAACTTCTTTTTTTTTTTTTTTTTTTTGTGGGTACCGGGGGGTTGACCTCAGGACCTCGTGCGCCAACAGGCACCCATGCCGCTGAGCGATATCACCGGCCCCTTTTTTTTCGTATGTGGGATCCGGGAGTCGAACTCGGGCCCTCGCGCTTGCAAGGCAGGCGCTTACGCCGCTGAGCCATCTCACCGGCCCAAGCCCAGGAACTTCTTGAGCTGGCAGCAAACACTGCAGTGCACCGCTAGTCCCCATGCAACGAGAGTGAGCAGCTGTGTGGTCGTGCTGTGGCCCCTTGACCTTCATCTGTGCAACCAACTGCAGAGACTCAGTGGCAGTGGAGGGCACACCTTGTGGTCTGGCACATTTGGCATTGGCCCATGGCAGGAAGAAGCCTTTGTCTGTTTCACTGACCATAAAAGTGAAGGGCGCTTTTATAGATGGGAAGCTTTCAGAGAGGGGTGTGGCCTTCTAGAACACAGGCCCCCTGCCTCCTGCTCCCATGCCTTCTCCACCACCCTCTGGGACACCAGGAAGTCTGCAGCAGAGAGGACTCTGCACAAAGGGCGGAGCAACAGGGGTGACGGGGGCTGGTGGGGCCCATGTGCCCTACTTGCTTCTCTGTCCCTCCTCTTTGTTAGTCTGCGTTGCATGGGAGATGAGGACGACCTGGGGTACAAGGCCAGCTGTGTCAGATTGGGTGGCAGAGTGGGGCTTAGGAGGCGGGTGTTGAATTAAAGCCACAGTGGGTTTTGGAGGGGACACATGGTGCATCTGGGTGAAGAGCACAGAGTAGGGCCGGGCTAGGGAAGTGGTAGCCCCTGGAGCTCTGCTCAGCGCCCGTTGTTTGGGCCTCACTCCCTCCCGCTGCTGCTGCTCTTCTCCTTTACAAACCCAGCCTCTTTCTCCAAACCCTTGGTCCTCTTCGTGTCCCTTTCTTCCAGGAAGCCTCCTGCCCTCCCTTGAAAGCCAGGGCCCCTTGTGGCTCCTCAGCTGCCTGGCTGCCCTCCCTGATGGTGCCCCAGGCCCCGGGCTCACGCAGTGGGTGAATGGGCATGTCCAGCCCCTTCCCTGCCCCTCGCCCCAGGGGCACCCACTCCTGGCCAGCTGCTGTGGGGCTGGAGCCTTGCTGGCTGGGAGGGTTTTGGGCAGGCCCAGGGAGTGATCCTAGAGACACTGCGGGTCCTCACTAAGCGCTGCCACCTCTCCCCCAGCTCTTCCCCAGCCCACTGCAGACCCTCTCCAGGAAGATCGTGCGGTCCAAGATGAACAGCACACTGGTCGGGGTGTTCACCATCACCCTGGTGTTCTTGTCATCTTTTGTCAACATGGTGGGTGACTCTGTGTGCTCCTGGCACCTCCCCAGTCCCATGGGATCAAAAACAGGGAGCCCTGTGCCCTACAGGTGTGGGTGAGGGGAGGTTACCCTGGAAATCACTGTGCTTACCTCACCTCAGCGTGTCCGATCTGACACGGGCTTTTAGTTCCTTACTCTTAGGCCAAAAGAGCTCAAAAGAGGACAGGGGTGTCTCCAAGGCAGGCTTGCAGGGTCCCGCCCCAGGAGGGTGTGCTGGACACAGCCCCTTCAGCCAGGGTGATGGGCAAACCATGCTGGGTCTGCGGCCTCTGCCAGGCTCCTTCTTTGTCCCATTCCATGTGTAGCTTTACCTGAAATGGGAACAGACAGGCACCTGCTGCCTAGCCAAGCCCCTGGGCTGATCTGGTCTCACTGCCCTCTTGCCCACCCCAGTTCACCTGCAATGCCAAGGACCTGGTGGGCTGCCTGGCGGAGGAGCACAACATCAGCGCGAGCCAGGTCAACGCGTGCCATGTGGCAGAGTCGGCCTTCAACTACAGCCTGGGGGACGAGCAGGGCTTCTGCGGCAGCCTCTGGCCCAACTGCCATTTCCCTGAGGTACAGACTGGAGCACCCCCCCACCCTTTCCCTTCTTCCCTGACACCTTCCTCAGTCTCAGCACCCACATGATGCAGCTTCCTTGTGCCAAGCACCCCTGATGCTAACGTGGCTCTTATTCAGATAGTGCTCATGGGATGCACTGTTACTGGGCAGATCCTCACCACAGCCCTGTGACAAGGGTGCTGCTTTATCCATGCAAAAAGGAAGAACCTGATGGACAGAGGTTAAGTAACTTGCCCAAGGTCACACAGCTAGTGAGCTGCAGAGCCAGAGCTCTCATGCAAGTCGTCTGGCTCCAGAGTTCATGCTTCTCCCCCAAGCGCAAAACGTTTAGGACCCTCTGTCTCTTCAACTGACCTGACCCTGCCTCAGGAGCGCCCACCCAAACCCCAGCTATTAAGGTCTGCGAGCAGAAAGGGGAGCAAAGGGAACCCCGTCCCAGGCCACTACTACTATAAACTTCTTGTTCAAAGTGTACAACGCGGGCCGGTGAGATAGCTCAGCGGCATAAGTGCCTGCCTGGCAAGCGCGTGGTCCTGAGTTTGACTCCTGGTACCCACATATGAAAAAAGGGTTGGTGATATCACTCAGCGGCATGGGTGCCTGCTAGCACATGAGGTCCTGAAGTTGACCCCCGGTACCCACAAAAAAAAAAAAAAGTGTACAACACAGTCGCTTGTAGTGTGTTCACAGGTTTGTACAGACATCCCCTTTAGAGCACTTTCACCACCTCAAAATAGAAATTTTGTCCCTGCAGGCATCTGAGGAGAACCCTCACTGAGAGGGTGGTGTGCCTCAGTGGCCGGGAGCGCGCAGCAGGGCAGGGCTTCTAGCCAGCTCCTGCTCCGATGGGGGCCGTTCCCTCACCCCAGCTCCCTAGGGGCTCATGTGAACCCTGTAGGGTGAAGGCTGGTCCGCCCTGTTCTGGGGAGAAAGTGTCTGTCTTCTTCCAGGTCCCACAGCGCAGTCTCAGAACACACACCGCCTCCCTCCCCTACTCTGGGAAAGAGCAGACCTTCACCCCTTGTACACATGGGGCAAAGGAAGAGAAACCCAGTAAGGAGCAGGCTGGTGCTGCCCCCCCAGACAGGTGCTCCTTCTGGGCCTGGGCCCGGACTGGGCCACTGGCAGCTTGGGGAGCAGCCTCCGTTTCCCGCCTCTGCCCCTCTCATGTCTGGCTTGTGCTTCCTGAGGGCTCTTTGCTGGGGAGCAGAGCCTGCTTGGTCTCATATGGGGCCCTCCGGGGGTGGGTGCCCACGGAAGAAGCTGGGGCCTGGGAGAAGAGGCCAGTGGGGATGTTCCCGCTCTACTTGGGGGAGGTGGTCGGGCCCAGCCTACAGTCTGTCCCGCCTGCTCAGTTCCAGCCCGCTGCCCCAGCCCTGTGTGCTGTCCCTGGTCAGCCAGCTCCTCCTCAGACCTAGGTCCTTGGGAGACCCCAGCATTAAGCCTTGGCCTCCCCCCTGCCTGGGCCTAGGGTCTGAAGCAGGGCCCTCTCTCTCACCCCCAGGCTGGACCCCTGCGGCTGAATTATCAGGGTGCACACCCCCTCCTTCCTCTGCCCCAGGTCTTGGTGGTGACTTGAGGCTCAGGGCACCCTCCATGGTCCCTCACTTGACTGCTGAAGGCCTGGGGAGGTCCAACCTGGGGCTATCCCACTTGCCAGCCCAAGGCAGAGGCAGTGCGGAAGTAGGCTGGAACCCTGACTCAGAAATCATGGCGCTAAATTTAAAAGAAAGAACAGAGTAAGAGGTGGTGACATGTCTAGGAGTAACATTGGGACCACGGCTTCAGCCTCGTCTGAAGCCTTTGAGGGCCAACATAGTTTTTTTTTTTTTTTTTTTTTAATTGTTTATTTTTTTTAGTACATGTTCGCCATACATAATGATCCCATTCATCATAGGGAATTTGTACCGGTACATATCTTAATACTTACTTTTTTCCCCGTTCCTCTTCCTTCCCTTCAACCCTTCTTCCCCTCCCCATTTATAAAAGTTATATTTCCATTTTTTCCTTCCATTCTTTCTTTTCCCTTCCTCCCCCCATCCCCCGGTTCCCCTTCCCATTCGCCAGTGTAGTTTAGACTGCAGAATTTTCAGGTTTTAAAAAGTTGCATTACATCCCCAGAAGAGGCTGGGGCAAAAGCTCACAGTGAAGCACGGTAACATTTTGTAGCTGCATTGTGGATAGTCATGGGAAGCTGGATAAAGACGGCCGTTAGCATCATGTCAGTTAGGACCGGTTCATCACCAAAGCAGGTCAACTGAGGTGTTGCCACCGCGTGGATTGTGAGAACGCTCTCAGTTTTGAGAGCTGTGGATTTCGGAATTGTAAATCAGGGGTCATGAGAGGTGCTGCCCCGTGCGAGGGACAGGGTCGGTGGGGCCGAGGAAATGGTCCAAGGCACGCATCCTGTCGGGAGTGGAGCAGGGATGGACCCCCGTCGCCTGAGCCTGTAGGCCCACTTCAAACTGGAGCCCCATCCCCAGTTCCTAACCAGGCTCTTCACAGAATTCACGTTCCCAAACCCCCTGCACCTGAGGTCAGCACAGGCTGGAGAGCGGCTGGGCGGGGCAGCCGGGAGGGCAGGGTGGGCTGACACTGCCCTCTCTCCGCAGTACTTCACCTACAGCGTGCTGCTCAGCCTGCTGGCCTGCTCCGTGTTCCTGCAGATCAGCTGCATCGGGAAGCTGGTGCTCATGCTTGCCATCGAGCTCATCTACGTGCTGGTCATTGAGGTGCCTGGGGTCACGCTCTTTGACAACGCCGACCTGCTGGTCACCGCCAATGCCATGTAGGTGGCTGTCTTAGTTACTTTTCTCTCATTCCTGAGACAAAATACCCCACACCCAAAGTTAAAGGAGGAAAGGTCTATTTAGCTCACAGTTTGTAGAGGTTTCAGTCCATAGTTGCCTGGCTCCAAGGCAGAGTGGCATGGCAGAGGGGCATCGCAGAGGAGAAGCAGCTCATGGAAGGCAGAAGGTAGTGAAGCAAGCAAGCGAGGGACCTTCACAGCTTCTTTCTGCCCTTTTTATACTCTATCCAGGCTGCTGGGACAAGGGCAGTGCCAAACCAATCAGTGGGCTGATCCAGCAATTGCCTACCCCGAATCCCAGCCCCCTTAATCCCAGCGTTGCACTATGAATCAGTCACACACTCTAGATTCAGCTGACTCTGAAAAACCCTATGAGCACATGAGGCTTTACAGGGACATCTAGACACAAACCCTAATAGTGGCCCCTTCACCTGGGTCGAGGGCATCGCAGGAGGCAGGGGGCAGCAGGTGAGACTGGGTCCTGGCCTGCAGGGAGAATGTCAAGATCCTACCCAGCCCTGGCTACCAGGCAAAGCGCCGCAAGATCTTGCTGCTTGGCCCCTCTCTCCCTGGTACCAGGCGGCCTCTCTGTCTGGTTTGCTCCCCACCTGCTGCTGGCCTGAGGCCTCAGTGAGTTGACCTCGCTTGTCAGGGGCAGCTTCTGCTGGACTGTTTTCCTCTAATTCCAGCTGTCTGTGGTGCTCAAACCCAGAGAGGTCACATTTCACCAGAGCCAGATAGCAAGGCCTTGGGAGCAGAGGGACACCTTTGTTGCTTAGGGGCCATGTCCTATCTGGACCCCCCAGGCATCATCCCGTCATCTTCCTAGCAACCAGCAGGCCCACCATATCCGGTGGGGCGTTTGTGCAGCGCTCAGGGAGCCTGGCTGTGATGGCAGGGGTCAGGTCTGACCACCTGGACATACTGAGTGTGAGGGTTGTGTCCCTAGCTGTCTGGCCCCACAGTCCTGCTGGGTGACAGATGTCAGATTTCAGTTGTCAGCTCCAGTCTCAGCTTCAGGCATTTGGTTATTGTCCTGAACCTCAATATTTTTTCCTAATAAAATGGGAATAATACCCATAGTAGCCAAATGGATGTCAGGTGCCTGCTCTGTGGCATCTTTTCCTCCACCACTGCCCCTACACACACACACACACACACACACACACACACGCACCTGGGTGCCCTGAGAAAAACGCAGCTAGCCGCACACACACACACACACACACACACACCTGGGTGCCCTGAGAAAAACGCAGCTAGCCGCACCTTCTCCGGGAGGAAGGGCCCCTCGCACCTCTGCTCATTTGCTCATCACGCACTTGGTCAGGGCCACTTATCCAGGCCTGCGGTGCCAGCTCCGAGCTGGGCCGTGGAGGGACACCGGGACAGAACTGATGGCCCAGCCGGACCGCGCCTTTCTTGTGAAAGGAGTGGAGCTGCAACAAAGGATCTAAGTCGGACTCAAGCGGGAACTTCTGGCAGGCACGTGGGGCTGTGGGCAGATGACAGGAAGACTCCGTGACACTTACAAGGGTCGCTGTGCTGCTGAGAACAGTGGCGGCTGCAGGCCTGGGAGGAGGAGGAGGAGGAGGAGGAGGAAGAGGGCGAAGAGGCCTGGCCCTTGGTGCCCGTGGGTCCAGGATCATGGGCTCTTTCTCTTCCCTGCTCCTCCCTCAGCCCAGCCTCTCCTCTTCCGGAGAACAGAGGTTATTTCTGTGTTGGAGCCTGATGCAGCGCTAGAGCAGCGCTCTCCGGTAGATAAATAGTGCAAGACACATAGGAGATTTCAGATTTTCAGGTAGCTGTGCTAAAAAGGCAAAAGTGCAATTAACTTTAATAACACAATTATTTAGCCAGTTTATCTCAAATATTTTAACATGTGAACAATTATTTAAAATTATATTATTTAAAATAACTGTTTAAAACAATAATTTAAAATTATTAACAAAATAGTTTTACCTTTTTTCCACATGACTCATAATCTGGTATATGTTTATACTCACAACGTTTTCTCTCAGTGTTCTCTGCGGGGTCCTGGGGATGGAACCCAAGCTCTTAAGCATGCGGGGCAAGTGCTCTGCCACAGAGCTACACCCCCAGCCCGCTGGCCACATCCAAGGTTCAATAGCTGCGTGTGGACAGCAGCTGCCCCTCGGGACAGGTGTAGGGCTCCCCTCTGCTCCCTCTGGCCATCAGCACAGGGCTGGCCTGGGTGGACAGAGGGACAGGTGTCTGTCCAGGTGGGGCGGGTGCAGGCAGGGTCCTGGGCAAGCACTGGGTGCTTTCTAGTCACGGAGGCCAGATGCTAGTTGGGCTGGGCTTTCCACAAGCCTCTCTGCTGAAATGCCCTGGAGTGCCAAGTGGTGCTGGGGCAGCTGGGGGGCATAGGAGTGGCAGGAGGGAGGATGACAGGGTGGTGGTTGGGGGTGGCCTGGAGTGTGGGGCCAGCTGGGAGGCTGCTGTCCACAAGAGAGCCTCCTGAGCAATGGCCCCCGAATTCCGTCCACAGAGACTTCAGCAACAACGGGACCTCACTGTGGTGAGTGACGCTCCTGCTCTGGTAGGGCCCCTCCCTGCCTTCAGCACAGTGGGCAGAGGAAGCCGTTGTCCCCATGGGCGGGGCCTGTGTCCAGGCGTGGGGAGGGGGCAGAGGGGCTCCTGTCCAGAGAGCAGGGCCCCGCAGGGGCGGACACCCTTCTGCAGTGTTTTGCTCTCATCATCCCAAGGTGAGCCATCGGCTCACGGGCCAGCTTGGCAGCGCTAAGACCATTCCCCTGGCCTCCTCCTAAGCTTCTCCGGGAGCCCATGTGAGGCCCCTGACAGAGAAAGAACGGGTGCCTGCTGTCCCTCAGCCTTGAAATGTGGGTGTCCTGACCTTATCCCATTCACTGATGAGGAAACAAGAACAGAGAGGAACCAGATGTGGTGGTGTTTGCCTGTAATCCTAGCATCTGGGAGGCCAAAGCAGGAGGATCAAAAGTTCAAGCCTCGCGTGGGCAACTTAGTGATTAGTGAGACGCTGCTAATAAAAAGGCTGGAGATGTAGCTCACTGTGAAGCCTCTGGGTTCAATCCCCAATTCTGGGAAGAAAGAAAAAAGGAAAAAAAAAATACCCAGAGAAGTCAGGAGACTTGCCCAATGTTCCTCAGAGGCAGGGTCAGTGTGGGCCACCTGGTTCCCGTGGTCCTGTACCCAGGCTCACCTGTTCGGAAGACCTGGGGTGTACGAGAGCTAAGTGGTGGGTGTGGGGCACCGGGAGCACAGCACCGCTGCCTGGGCTGCTGGAAGGCTTCTGGAAGAGGCGGGTCTCAGACCAAGTTCAGGGGGACGGGTGGCTGATGGGAGGAAGCGAAGGATGGGAGTTCTGAGACTGCCCTGCGAGCCAGAGCGGCCTCAGGCCTGTCTACCTCACACTTGCAGCCCTGAGCATGCGACCAAGGTGGCGCTGAAGGTGGTGACGCCCATCATCATCTCGGTCTTTGTGCTGGCCCTGTACCTGCATGCCCAGCAGGTGGAGTCCACTGCCCGCCTCGACTTCCTCTGGAAACTGCAGGTGGGTGTCTGGGTGGAGCTGGCCTGGGCCTTGGCCCTGCACCTTGGGGTGTCCTGCACAGGTTGTACCCCAGCTGCTCTGGGTCCTGGTGAGCTGCTGCTCTCTGCTTTTTGGGGCCAAGAGGCAAAACTCTGGGGCTTACAGAGTGCCCTGCCACTGGCCAGGCGATGTACTTTGGCCTCAGCAAATGCTGCCTGAGCTCTTCCTGTGTGTGTCACAGGCTGGGACACCCGGAGGCCACTTTGTGTGGCAGGGTGTCCAGGGGTGGGAAGAGAGTGATGGGAGGTGAGAGAGGAGTGGGGCCCAGCATGGGCAGCTGCCACCAGGGGCTTCTGTGTGGGCTGGGAGTGACGACGCCTCTAGGAAGGACCAAAGGCACATCCAGGCCTCAACAGGAAGCCTGGCGGGCAGCAAGGGCAGGGCTGGGGTGATCAGGGGCCGTAGGCCTGATCCCTGCTGAGTACACAGGAGGCTGAGTGCAGCCAGCGTTTGGCTGTCTGGGCTGTGCCATGTCCTGTCGGACTGTGTCCACCTGGAGGAAGGGTGTCTGCAGGGAAGGCAGATAGGAGTGACTCTGTGGCCTCTTGTCACCTGCCGGGCCACCTCAAAAGGGCCAGGAGACAGGAGAGTACTGTCTTCCATGTAGGTTGCCTCAGACTTTTGATTGTGGCCCCTTGCAAGGCTTGGGCATCATCTGGCCTTCTTCCTCTCCTGGCCTGGCCCCTGGCTCCAGACCAGTTTGCTTAGACTTTCTCCACCTCCAACTCATTAAACTGTGGACTGGGGCTGAAGACCGCGTGAAGATGGGTGCCTGGGCCCTTCTCTGGGGATTGTTGAGTGGGGTCAAACAGGCTGCCACTGGGGCTGATCCTCCCCAGCCAGGGAGTGAGGGCCCCATGACCCCAAGAGGGTGGTGGCATCCATCTGTCTTCCTGGAGAGCAGAGGCCTCCCAGCATCCAGCCTGGCACTGACCCTTCCAGGCTGAGACAGCCATGGCTTTGGGTCTCTCTGAATCAAGAAGGGCCATGTTGGTGACAGGAAGAAGACTTCCTCTTGTCCCCAGGGTCTGAGGCCCCACACTAGGTCCAAACCGTTCTGGACCCCATGCAAACCTGAGGTCACTCAGTCCCTCAGCAGCCTCGCTCTCCTCCCAGCCTTCACCGAGGGGCGCCTGTGTTCTTAGCCTGGCCGCCAGGCACAGCTGATTTCGCCACTCTCTTTCCTCCCTGACGTCCTTCCCCAGGTCTCTAGCTCACCTCCCCAGTTTGCTTCGGGGCCTGGGATATAGCTCAGTGGCACAGTGCCTGCCTGGCAAGTATGAGGTCCTGATTCCCGGTACCAAAAACAAAAAACAAAACAAAAAATTAAAGCCTACAGAAAAGTTACAAGATCAGCAGAAAGACATCCAGCAGCCCCTTCCCCACTTTTTGGCTTTGGCTCCTCTGCTGTATATTCTGTGATGCCATCCCCCGGGCCCTCCGGTGTCTGCCTTCCGAGGACAAGCCAGCCTCATCCCCTGCAGCGGGACACATGCACGTGCCTCTGCAGGAGTACCCTGCGTTTAGTTGTCTTGTCTCCTCAGTTTTTCCTTGTCCCAAAGGTTTTAAGTCTTAAGAGCTTGTTATTCCCGTGTCCTTAAGACCCACGTCCAGACCACGGCTCCCGGGGAGATGCCAGCTCATGGTGCTCTGGGCCGTCTTCCTTCTGTGCTTGTCAGGTGCCATTCTTCTGCAAGGGTGAGCTCCCGACCCCGCCGAGCTGCTTGTTCATTCGCTTACCCGTATCGCCTCAGACTGAATCCAGTGGGTTAAAATCTGCCACTTTCACCCTTCATCTTAATGCTCAGATTGCCTTAGGTTCGGCTTGTGTGCCTTTCTTCAAGCCGGCTTCTATGTCGTTTGATGTGGCTCCGTCATTCTGAGCTCATGTCTTTCTAATACAAGATGTCTCATGCTTTCCAGCTCCAGCCCAGGAACCAGGGATTTCTTCAAAGAGCCATCGTTCTGCAGCGCATGAGCTTCTGCCCTGGGCCCAGGCTCCCCCTCCTGGCTGGGCCCGGGTCCTGTAGCCTTGGGAAGCTGTGCCACTTGCTTCCCCATGGACAGCCACTCCCCACAGGGGGGACCAGGGTGTGACAAGCTGTCCAGCCCTGCCAGACGGTCTGGTTGCAGCTGAATAGGAAAGGCCGAACGGGCAGGCAGGATGCTAATGACCCTGTATAGATAGCCCTTCTTGGACCTCGTCGTGGTCTGGTGAAGTTTATGTTTGTAATCCCAGGGAAAAGTTAGTGGAATTCCAGTAAGTTAATTGCAATCTACCACTTCTGGTGCAACCCACCGTGAGAATAAAGACACTAAGGCATGTTTGTAGTTGTGGGGAGCCAAAGGGGTCCTAAGTCCAGCTAGAACAATGGCTAACCAGAACAAAAGCCTCAACCCAGGGCCGAACCCAGGTTTTATTAATTCGTGAAGAGGGGAGTGGCTCAGGGATGAGTGACTGAGAAAAAGGCGGGAAGTACGTGAGTGCCATGAGCTGGGCTAGGTAGGAGGCCTGAAATCACCTGTGCGATATGCAGAGAGAAAGATGCAGAAAGAGTAATCTGCATATCACAGACTGGGGCAGTATTTGGTGTTTTGGGGTCGGTGTGTCAGTTTTGACGTGTAATTGTTATGCCCTGAGATGTCACTGCCTCTTTCTTGAAGCTCAGTCCCAGCTGACAGCACAGTGTCACTCGGCCTAGTTCACACTTACTACTTGGGAGCTGTAGGTGGGGCATCACTGACCTGTCACCTTGCTTCAAAGACTACACTTCAGCACCTGGGCTAGACCCATTTGCATTGCTTAAAGCCAATTGAGGGGTAAAGAAATATCCCAGCCAGGGGGCCGGTGAGATGGCTCAGCGGCTTAAGCGCCTGCCCGGCAAGCGCGAGGGCCCGAGTTCGACTCCCGGAACCCACATACGAAAAAGGGGCCGGTGATATCGCTCAGCAGCACGGGTGCCTGCTGGCGCACGAGGTCCTGAGGTCGACCCCCTGGTACCCACAAAAAAAAAAAAAAAAAAAAAAGAAATATCCGAGCCAGCTCTGTACATATCAATACACAGAAGTAGAGCCAAATGCTCTTCTTTCAAGGACATCCAGGTGGTCCTCCACAACCCTGCCCTGCCTGCTTCACTCCCAGCTAGAGGAGGGCATCTGGCACCTGGTGGCACCTCGTGGCTGCTGCACCTCCTGGCCACACTGGCCTTATGAGAACCAAAGATGGGTAGGCTCTGGGCAGTTTTCCCCTGTGGGGTCAGTTGGTTAAAGAAGCCCTGGTCAGACTGCTTTTTCTGATTGCATTTTTGATATTAAGAGGGAAACAAAAGGTGAGGGAGGGTGAGCTCCCTTGGGGAGTGTGGCTGTGGATTTGGGTCTTGTCCTTCCGCTACAGTTCCAGTCCTGGGTGGACAGGGTCACTCCAGCCTCTCCTCAAGACCTGTGTCCACTGCTTCCCCCTCTGGGATCAGCCCCTCAAGCGCATCGCTTTCCAAAAGGCGGCAGGGAGAGTTAGAGGCTTAGCAGTGTCTTCTTTCCCATGGCTGAAGTAATGCTCGTTAGAGAATGCTTAGAAGCAGGGACCGCAGAGGGAGGAGCAGACAGCTGGGCGCCTGCTGGGCACATGCTCGCACTGGTGTGACTCTCGCTGCCTTTTCCAAGTAGGGCCATCACTTGGCCCTGCTCTGACCACATCCTCTGTCCCTAGGCCACGGAGGAGAAGGAGGAGATGGAGGAGCTGCAGGCTTACAACCGGCGGCTGCTGCACAACATCCTGCCCAAGGACGTGGCTGCCCACTTCCTGGCACGGGAGCGGCGCAACGACGAGCTCTACTACCAGTCCTGTGAGTGCGTGGCCGTCATGTTCGCCTCCATTGCCAACTTCTCTGAGTTCTACGTGGAGCTGGAGGCCAACAACGAGGGTGTCGAGTGCCTGCGGCTGCTCAATGAGATCATCGCTGACTTCGACGAGGTGCTTCTAGGGGTCCTCTGGGTCCCAGTGCTCTCTCCCTCCAGCTGGGTGTGAGCCTCAGTGACAGGAGCCCTGATGGCCAGAGGCTGGCCCTGTCCCAGGCACCTTGTACCCATGACAGATGAGGAAACTGAGGCCCACAATCTTGAGTGTCTCATGGAAGGTCACTGAGTTTCAGTCCACGCTGTTTGAACTTAACCTTCAGGACCCCAGCACCCAGGACAGCCCAGTGTCTGTGGCCAGGGCTTCAGGAGGGTCAGGGAAGGAGGTGTTCCCTGGGACCCTGGACATGGAGGCAGAAACGCAGTTCTCACTCCCTGTGCACACCTGGTGTGAACCCTGGGAAGGGGTGAGAGGCACAGGCTCAGCAGCCCTGGGGCAGGGATGGGACAGAGGACAGGTGCTATGAAGGTGGCTCACAGGGTGGGCAGAAGGGCAGGTGTCTCACTGGCAAAGATGGGGAGGTCTCCCTGGGCTGGGGGAGGATGTGAGGGCTGGAGGGGGGCAGTGTGACAGGTGACTTGTCTTCTGGTCGCGGGTGGGCAGGTCGGCGACAGGCATTGTGCAGTGTCACACCGAGTCGATGCCTCCATCACGTGGGGTGGGGACACTGAGGGGCCAGGCTGCCGTGTTTCCCTGGACCTCTCTGTCCTCCCCATGGACCTCAGTGCCCCAGACTTGAGGGTGACCAGGTTTGGCCTCCTGTGCAGATCATCAGCGAGGATCGGTTCAGGCAGCTGGAGAAGATCAAGACCATCGGCAGCACCTACATGGCTGCCTCAGGCCTCAATGACTCCACCTACGACAAGGTGGGCAAGACCCACATCAAAGCCCTGGCCGACTTCGCCATGAAGCTGATGGACCAGATGAAGTACATCAACGAGCACTCCTTCAACAACTTCCAGATGAAGATCGGTGAGTGCAGGGCGGCAGCGGGCTCCCCACCCCACATCCCTGTCACAGAGTCCAATGGCAGGAGAGTGTGGCCTAATAGCACGCCTCCCTGTCCAGGGTGTGGGGCAACGGATCGCTCACAGCCAAAGCTGCCTGGACAGCGGTGCCTCTGCTGTGTGTTGGTAGGGGGATGCCCATTTTAATTTTTTAGCAGTATCATAGATTGAACCCAGGGCCTTTGTACTAAGCCGCATTCCCAGCCCTTTTTCTATTTTTTAAATTTTGAAACAGGGTCTAAGTGGGCCCAGGGTGGACTCAAACCTGCAGTCCTGCTTCAGCCTCCCCGAGTGCTGGGATTACAGGATTGCACCACACCTGGCTTATAGTTCAATTTTTTAAATTTTAACTTTTTAAAAAGAACAGTATTATAAACCAAAATGAGTCAGCAGGTTATTGTTGAGTTCCAGGTGATGATAAAATCCAGCTGCTGCAAAAACTTTCCTGCTCTTCCTGAACTTGGGAGGGAGGGGGCGGAGGCGTGTGAAAGCCGTGCCCGTGAGCCACCGCTAGACTCTGTCTTCAGTAGTGCCTTGCCCTCCCTGGAAGCTTGAGCTTTGTGGACCTGTGGGGTGTGTGTGTGTGTGTGTGTGTACGTGCGTGTGTGTGCTCCTGCTGAGGACAGAGGGGTTCTGAGCAGAGGCCCTGGATTGGCTTCAAAATAGGGCCCTCGTCTACTTGTTCAGAAAAACCTTTGAATCAGAAACATATTTTTTTTCACATTTAATCTTTATTACCCCAGTCTTTCATTTGAACAAGTTTCATCTCTGAAGAAGGGTTAAAAAAAACTGTACAGTAAAAACCCACGTGCATTTACGTACTCAGCAGCCTCCCCCTGTTCCTGCCACAGAGCGATTTCAGAATTGCACCTCTGACTGTGTTGTGCTGTAAAGCTCAAGACATTCTACAGCTTGTCCTTAGGATATGTCTCACCAGGGTATAGTCTGACAGAGTGGGCTCCTTTTAAAACAGGAGCTTGATCAAGTGTCGTTCTTCTCCTGTCTGGGGGTTTGTGGAGGTAGAAAATGCTTTCTGAAAGAGCAGATCTTTGTTCTATTCAGAATTCTCATGCATTATCAACTCCCTGGGTATGTCTCAGACCATAAAGGATTCAGATTTCAAATTTGAAAGAAGTAAAAGTAATTCACTCACCAAAAAAGTACTGGGACTTCAGTTCTCAGAATTAGCACATTAAACTGAAATACAGGGTTACCAACACTGTGATCATTAATATCCTTGGCGTGTGGCTCTGGCCTGAGTGTCAGGAACTGGGCCGTACCTGAATGAGCTGCTCGTGCTGTCCTCCAGGCACAGTGCTTGTGGACCGGACCAGGTTTCCATTTTGCGGTGCTGCTAGAAAGCCC
Organism: Erethizon dorsatum; assembly: GCA_028451465.1. Taxonomy (NCBI): domain Eukaryota; kingdom Metazoa; phylum Chordata; class Mammalia; order Rodentia; family Erethizontidae; genus Erethizon; species Erethizon dorsatum. The sequence goes on from CM051831.1 coordinate 59,596,599, forward strand.
AACAGAACCAGCTGCAGGTCTGCTGTGTCCCTGGTGCAGCCTGTGGCTTTGTGTTAATTTCACTCCCAGTTTAATGTAACATTTCCATTTTCATCTTGCTTTCACTCCATCTTATCCATCCTAAGCCATTTGTGTTTTTCTCTTGTTGCATATTTTTTTAAACTGCCTCAGCTCTTTTATTGGGCTGGACTGGGGGCTGAGTGACCAAATCCACTAAGAGGTGGGCGAGTGCGGTCTATTCCTACGGACTCAGGAGTGGCTTCTTGTTGGTGTGGCCTCTGGAAAGGGCCAGAAGCATCCAGAGCTCCAGGTGGCCAGTGAAGTAGACAGTCCTTCCTGGAATAGCTTGTGGGGTAAAAAGCAGCATGTGCCTTTGACAGGACTCAGAGAAAATGGAGACTTCGGCAGGGACCTGGGTCAGAAGCCAAATTCTGAGAGTGAGAACGGTGGGGAGAGAAATGGAGGAGTGAGGAAGGGGGAAGTAGCACTTTGTAAATGTTAACCTGAGATGAGAGTGAATCTTCCAATCTCCCTGAAAGCAGGAATATGAAGACAAGGCAATTGGATTATGCAAGAGGGCACTGCAGACCTTGCTGAGGGCACTCCTGGCAGGGGACTGGCAAGAGTGGTGAGGACTCAGGAGCAGGGATGAGTGCAGGAGTTCCAGTTGTCCGAATTAGCAAGGTGGACAGAGGAGAGAGGTGGGAGATGGCAGGGTTGAGGTGGCTGTCAGGGAGACCCTGCAGCGTGTGGTGAGAAGACGCTGTGAGGGCCAGCAAAGCAAGCTTTGGTCTTCCCCTGAGGAGTGTGGCTGACTTCTGTCCCCTGCAGGGCTCAACATTGGCCCTGTGGTGGCCGGGGTGATTGGGGCTCGAAAGCCTCAGTACGACATCTGGGGCAATACGGTGAATGTGGCCAGCCGCATGGACAGCACCGGTGTGCCTGACCGCATCCAGGTGAGTGCGGGAGCATTGGCGCCCACGTCACCCGTGTGAGGAGACCCGTGTGATCCCGAGGTCTTCAGGGCAGGCCACCTACAGTTCCCAGTCATAACTTTTGTTCCAAATATAAAGTGACGAGGCAGTTAGTGCGGGCGTCTTGGAGAACACGATTTTGAGTCCAGACCTCAGCACCTTGGACAGATCCCCAGGCCCAGGCAGAGCCCTCTGCTGGGCGCAGAAGGAACCTGGCAGATGAGTTCAGGTTCCTGGCTGCTGATGGCTACTGGGGACCCACAGGACCTGCCCAACCAGGCACCCAGAGGACACACAGACTCCTGGTGGGCTGGCAGCGCTCAGAGCCTGGTCCCTGGATCGTGTTTCCACCCGCCCTAGCTGCCACGGGGCCTGGCAGAGGCCAGGGGCTTCTTTTTCTCTCTCGATCCCGTGTAGGCTGGCGCTTGTGACTCCCAGGGCTGCCGCTGTCCCTCGTTACTTTTCTGTGGAATTCTGTGATTCTGCTCCCTCCAGCCTGACACCAGCGGCCCTGAGCTGGGCTCCCGTCCTGTGCTCCCCTCAGCTGCTGTTCCCTGTGAGGCTGTGGAGAGCAGCTGCCCCAGCCTCGGCTTTCTCAAGTCCTAACTGTGCCATTTTTAAGGGCTTTTGCCCACACTGGCACTGCTTAAGGGTTCTGTCCCTTGTCTGCCCTGCAGGGCTTCTGAAAAAAGGGACTGAGTCCAGGTGCAGCGCTGGCCAGGCCACCCTGCCTGGCTGGCTTGTGGGTGCCACATGGCCTTTATTATCTCCACCAACACACCAAGGAGAGAAGGGACGGCTGGGTGGGGACTGGGGTCGTGCGGGGGGCACGCATGTTTGTGGGGCTTCTTACCTACCCAGTGGCAGGAGTGAGGGACTCTGCCTCGAGCCAGTGCCACCTTCACCAGGGCCGCCCCATATGGAAGCCACAGTTGGTGATGCAGGTTCTGCCGAGGCGGCCACCCAGCCAGCCCAGGAGCTCGACAATGCCCAGAGATGGTGCCCAGCCATCCTGTGAGGCATGTGGCCATCCTGCCACTGCCTGTCCTGTCACCCCTCCTTCCCTGCTCACCAAGCACTGCACAGTGTAGTGCAGTGGTGGCGAACCTTTTAGAGCCTTCAATGATACAAACAGCCCACTGCAGCATGTGTGCCATAGGTTCGCCATCACTGCAGTGGATGAAGCCCTAATGAATCCTCTTTGTCCTCAAGGCTAAAGCACAAAGTCTGGACCTGAGGCCAGGCTCTGCCATGTATTAAGTATCACCACAGGCAGATGAGTCAGCTCGACGAGCCCAGAAATGAGACAAGCAGAGGTTCTTCAGCCATCTGTGGTTAAAAACCAGTTTTTAGAAATCTTTCTGATCCTGATTACACACTTGGACACTGCTGCAGCAGCGTCAGATTGTCTTAAAAGTTCCGAATGAAGTGCTGCTCTATTTCTGGACCCTTCCTGGGCTGTGCACAAGCATTTGGTGGGCCACAGGGCACACTGAGCCTCACTGACGGAGCACACGGGAGGAACCTGTCACAGCAGCACACAGGAGGTGCCACAGCTGCCATGGTTCTCTCATCCTAAGGGGCCTTGCAGGGCCCAGCCTCTGCCTGGTCAGAGAGCCCCTTGGTGGAGGAGCTGTCCTGCCTCTTCAGCAGGGCATGGGGGATTGGGGTGATGCTGCCTGCACCCAGTTCATGTCTGAGCTTACCTACACCTTGTGCTCTTGCCTGCTTTGCCTCCGCAGGTCACCACGGACATGTACCAGGTGCTGGCTGCCAACACGTACCAGCTGGAATGCCGGGGCGTGGTCAAGGTGAAGGGCAAAGGCGAGATGATGACCTACTTCCTCAACGGAGGACCCCCACTCAGTTAGCAGCCACCAGCGGTGGCGCCACAGCCCAGCCTCTGCAGGAAGGGAAATGGCTTCTTTTGCTCCATGTGGGCAGGCGAGGAGCCTGCACTTGGCCACGCCGCCGCACTGAGATTTCCACCTGACTCAGAAGCGGCCTCTGCCTTTGCTGGTGGGCATGGCCCCCAGCCCAGGCCCTGGTGCCAGCGTCCTGCAAGCACCAAGCTGACCAAAGATGTTTCCCCTGCGGAAGACTCTGCTGGACTTGGCTGAACCTTATTTTCTGGCAGGTGCTGCCGCCGCGCAGTGGAGGGCGCTGCTGGAGCCCGGCACATGGCAGCAGGCCCAAGGAGGCCGCAGCCTGGACGGTGGGGGCAGGCTGGATGCTAGCCTGGGGTACCAGGGAGCCTGCAGGTCTGCTGCTCCAGACAGAGGTGGCGCCCCCACCCCCTGGTGGTGCTCGGGGCGGAGTGCTAGCTGTGGAGGGGCCAGGCCTTCACCTCCACACACACACACACACACACACACACACACACAGAGCGCCCTGTGAGGGAAACGGGACTGATTATGAGGGGGAGGCAGACAGATGCCAAGCAAGGAATGTGGGCTCTAAGGAAAAGAAAATATTTATTAAATAAAACACGTTTTCTGTGCCCTTCTTTAGACTAGGCTAGTTGTATTCGTGTAAGAGACACAAGCAAACCAGGATGCCACGGGGGACAGAGGGCAGGGGTCCCAAATTGTCTTTTTTGTATTTTTTATTTTGTATTATTGAAAGCCTTGGAGATCTAACAGATATACCAAATTCTATATTTTGTAAATTCTCTATATTAGAAAACAGCTGGGCACAGTGGGGCGTGTGTGCGCATTTGTACTGTACGTCTGTCAGTGTGTGCACTGGTGTACATGTGCGTGTGTTCATGCTGCGCACCTGCTCTCCTGCAGGCTCTGTTTCCCTTATTTCAGACTTGGCAGAGTTTGGTTTTCCCCGGTACAACCAGAGCAGGGGCGTGTCCCTTGGGGTACCACACATTCAGATGAAGCAGGAGGACGACAGAGATACTTTGCCCCATCTCTAACACACACCACACACACACACACACACACACACACACATCCCACATCCCACTTCTCCCGAGTGAAATGTGAATGGAATAAGGGGAAGACAGAAAGCTTCTTTTCCACCCTGAGCTGTGTTGGAAGCAAGGGACACAGCCACACCCTGAGTGGGCAGCATGACTTGTTTTGTCTGCCTTTTGTTTTAGTGCGGAGGGAGCAAAAATACTGAGGAAAGCAAACCCATTTTTACCACTTCTATAAGGGAGGCAGTGGGAAGATGATGCGCTATCACAGAGATGCGTTTATGCAGCATCGCAGGGCCTGTGCCCAGATCCCTTCACTGTTTCTCAGGACATAATTTCCCTCCCCTCCTATGAGTCTGGAGAAGGGAGGTGGCAGCCCTATGCCGGCTGCTGATATGTGACTTCAATGTCCACCTGCATCCCCTCACCTTGGAGCCCAGCTCCGAGAAGCAAAACTGTGGCCCCCAAACTGCCAAGCCTGAGTCTGTCCCATGCTTCTGCTGCTCCACTTTGAGTTCTGCCTTGGCCTTGCCTCTGCTGAAGGGGCCGGCTTCCTCACTGTGTTCTCTAGTCTCTGCTTCCATCCGGCCTGCTGGTGATGGGGGTGGGCGTTCGTTTCGCTTCCAACATGAGTAGAGTGTGCGTGCTGTGTTCATCCTATGCCCTCGCTGGTCACGGCCCCGTGGGCCCTCTCCACCCCAGCAGTGACTGGTGACAGCGTGCAGTGCTAGCTCTGCGTTCCCTCTAAGGGTGTGCACTCTTTTTATTCCTGCTCTTGCAAAAATGGATACAATTATGATTTCCCATGGAAATTGAAAAGTCTATTTAAATAATTTAACTATTAAACACTTTCACTGGTAATGTGTTCTTGCCTGATTTTTGGGTTGGGCTGGGGTGCAGGGGCAGATGTTTTAAAACAAGTGAGCCAAGCATGTTTATATTTCAAGGGAAAGAAGGGGAAAACACAGGAGAACAAAGATGGTGGAGAGGACCCAAGGAGGTGGGAAGGGATGAGCCACAGGCCAGGGGTGGCTGGCCGGACCTGCACAGCTAATTGTGGTGCGCTTGCAGGGTACCACACTGGAGCAGGCGCCCTATGCACATTATCTCGTTGACTCCTTGACCAGCGTGCTCACTGAAGAAACAGGCACACAGAGATTGTACAGTGTGCTTAAGCTGCATGGCTGGTACGTAGAAAGGGGTGTCACAGCAGGCTCTGTGCTGTCCAAGCACATTCAGGGGACACTTTCCAGTAGTTGCTACATCAAATTCAGGGTTATGTGGTATTTGGGCTCAGATAATAAATCCAGAAAGGCGTGGGCAAATTAAGCTCACATGTGCGCGTGAAGAACCAGTGAGAGAGACCTCACCGCAGCAGGGCCACAGGGGAGCGAGAGAGCACTCAGGATGGCTCGGCCTCCAGGACTGAAGAGAACAAGCCTCGTTAGGGTGTCAGAGGGGAGTGAGGTGAGGTGTGTTTTACAGAGGCAGTTTAACTGGAATTCCCAGGCTGAGGTACATTTATTAGAAAAAGACCAAATGACAAAGAAGTTCAAACATAGGGGCCAGCTGGAACCCTTTTCTCCTGAGAGTGGCAGCCAGCAGGCCCACAGTGGTCCCAAAACGGCATGTGCACAGCAGTGCACATGCGACCCCAGAGGGAGGTGACACAAACCTCCATCAGTAAGCCTCACCCGTGTCTGTCCCCACTGGGAATCTCAGCAACACATTTGTTTCTTAAAGGGTTCTGTTTTTTCCCCAAAGCCTCGAAAGCAAAATCCCAAAACTCAGAAAAGATGGCATAGATAGGAACCACCACCCTGCTGAGAGCAGACAGCAGATACCAGATGCGGGGGCGATCAGACTGTGGCGTGAAGTTAGCAACAAATGAGTGAGCGGGCACAGTGAAGCTTGGTGCACTGGAGAAGCCGAAGTTAAGTATGCACTGGGGAGCCACACTACTCTAAGATTTTCATGGTAACAAATACATTTGTCAACTTCCCAAAGCAAGCATTACCTGAGTGCAGAGCTGACTGATGCCCTAGCTGTGGTTCTCACATGATAAAACACAATGTCTGCCATCGTGCTGCATGGGCTGTGATCGCAGCATCACCTGAGCTTCCCAGAGCCCAAAGGGGATGCAAGCGCGTGTACGCTACAGGTCAGGAGGCATTGTCAGACATGGGACGGATGAGGCCTAGGCCTTCAGCTCAACTACAATGGCAGGGACCGATACAACTCTGCAAGCCCACAGCTTTAGAATTCGTCTACATCCAAACAACACACTGAGAACAAATCATACATAGCTCACTTTCAAAACAAAGGGACCCAGCAGGGCTGGGCCATGGTGCCCACATACAGCCACTCTGCACGACGCCCCACCACCTAGGGCAAGTATCAGGAGAGTCAGAAGGGCCGGGGTTATTTATCTGTAGGATTCCTTACCGCCGCCCTCTCTGGATGAACTTCACAGAGTAGAACACATTTCTCATCCTGGCCTCCCCAGCCTGGAAGCAGCTCAAGAGGCCCAGTGCATCCCGAGGCTGCTCAGACGCTTGGCACTCGCTAGGGTGCTCCTGTCTAGTGCACCCATCTGCGGGTACTGCTGAGTTTGGTGGGAGCGGGGGGGCTTGCCTCTCAAGGTCAACAGTAGGTGAAGGGAGATCCAGTTATTAAAGGATGCTCTTCTTACCCTTCCAGGTTTTCCAAAAGCCCTTGTTTTTTTTTTTTTTTTTGTTTTTGTTTTTTTCTCTTGGGAAGGAAAAATAGGACATTTGGTGTCCTCTTGCCTTTTTTTTTTTTTTTTTTTGTGGGTACCGGGGGTTGAACTCAGGACCTCGTGCTTGCCAGGCAGGCGCTTTTGCCGCTGAGCCATCTCACTGGCCCAACTCTTTTTTTTTTTATTTTTTATTTTTTTATTTTTAAAGAGAAGAAAAAACAAGTCAAAAAAGAACAAATTTTCAAAACAACATAATAGGAGGGTAACAATGCTTAATGCATTATGTATTATTATCTTTAAGTTAGTTATTCAGGATACCAGATATTAGCATTCAATTGTCCAAACATTATTGGCACAAACCTTACTCTTCAATGAACTAAGTAAAATTGGTAGTGTATCTATTTTAACCATCTTATATATATGTACAATTTTTTTTCCTTTCCCTTCTTTCTTTTCCCTATTCCCCTATTCCAGTCTCTCTTTCCTTTTGACCAGTTTCTTTTTGGTTCACCATGTCTATTGTACATTTTGGATCTTATTTACTCTTTCAGTTTGTCATACTAGAGAGACAATACAATGCTTACACATGTGTGTCCGGTTTATTTCACTTATGAGTATTTTCTCGAGTTGCATCCATTTACCTATAAAAGTCTCCAGTTTATCCTTCTTTATGGCTGAATAGTACTCCATTGTATAAAAATACCACATCTTTCTTATCCATTCCTCAGTTGATGGGCATTTGGGTTGTTTCCAAGATCGGGCTATTACAAATTGTGCTGCTATAAACATGGGTGCACATATATCGCTGTGGTACGATGTTTTTAATTCTTCTGGGAAGATGCCCAGAAGGGGAATAGCTGAGTCAAATGGGACCTGGCCCAACTCTTGCCTATCTTTCCTTCCCCCATTCCTGTCTCTGCTTCACAACACGAGCACAAGAACAAAGCCACCCGAGGACATTGGCTTGGCTGGTCACCAACGTCTCTCCCTCCCCTGGCATTCTCTGATTCTAAATATTTGTATAACTCTTAGCCCATCTTCAAGCACCAGACCACGTGTATGGCACAAATGTAAACACAATCTAATTAGGGCCTGAAGGCATCAGAGCCAAAGCCAGAGACAAACGAGATACAAGCATCAAGCCAAGCGATCTGTAGGATGACCACATTCAAGGCAAAGCCAGAAACAGCCCTTTCTCTGTCCTCCCCCAGACGCCAATCCAGCAGCAGCAGGAGCAGCAGTGTGTGTGGCAGCAGCATGACCAGGAGCCTCTGCCATCTGTGCCCCAAGCCAGGGGCTAGGAGGGAGGCTGGAAAGCAGCCAGATGCACGAAGCAAGCAGAGGGACCAGGGACAAGGGAGAGGGCAGAAAGATGACGAAGAGAGGCTTCCCGGAGGCTTGCCCCAGTGTCACGCTTCGGGAGCCCATGTTGTGGTGAGCAGGGTGCAGCCCCAACCCACACCCACAGAGACAGCAAGGCCATCTCCAGGGGCCCATTCACGCTGCCCGTGTCAGCCTGGGATGTAAAGACTTATCTCTGGAATTCATTAGGGGATTCCATTACTGTTTCTTTCCACTGGCCACATTCTAATTTTGACCTGGCTGGAATCTGGTTTGTCAGCATCTCTGGTTAGCCTTACTTAAGAGTGGTTTCCAGTTTTACGAAATTTGCTGCCCGACTGTCAGCAAGCCGCAGTGGCACTCCCCACTGGCTCACACAGGCCTTGAGGAGTACATCTTGCTTCAGTTTGAGCTTTTCATAGCCATGTTGCATTTGTGCTTTTGAGGGGTGCCTTCTAGCTCTCATCTCCCCAGCACCTCATGATACTGTGGGTTGAAGACAGCTGGCTGCCTTTCCCATCCATGCACATACTCAGGGACCTCTACCTAATAGTGGCACTGGACACTGCCACGCAGGAGGGGCTGGTGGATCAGATTGGAATATTCAGGGCCACACTGGACACGGTGAGGTTCCTCAGGCACCTCTGTCATTTGCCTGTGCTCCAGGGCCTTGGGACTGTGGGGAACTGGAAGGCACAACCCGCCCCTTCCAGTGGACAACCGCGTCTGTTACCTCAGGAGGAATGCCGCGTGAGGGTGCGTAACGTTGTGTGTGTGAAGCACTCAGCATACAGCAGGCCTTTGGCGAGTGTGAGTCCCTCACTCCCTTTCTCCTTTTGGATGTGTCCTAGTGCCCTGTCCAGAAGTCTGTGTACAAGTGTCTGCCAGGGCAGGTCACTGGATAGATATTTCAACAGGATCCTCACTTAAGTGCTGGCTTCTGAGGAGTGTTGTGCAATTGCTTACCACATTTCAGGGGATCTACAATTTAAAAGACTTTCACCACCTTTACAGTAAGTGAAAGCAACGAGATAGACCACGGAGGTGGCAATCGCTTTCTTTGCATTTGCTGTGTGAGGCTCTGTTCTAGGTGCTTTACATTTATCAACTCACTTGATCCTCATAAGCCCCCACTTTGCATGGGAGGTGCAATGCTGGAAGAAGGGAGAGCAGGGAGACTGGATCCAAACTCTTAATCACCAGTATATGCTGGAAAAAGTTACCTGCTACTTCCAGTTAACGTCAGATACAGGGAATACTTGCAGCACAATTACCATCAAATTACTTCAAGCCAAGGAACCAACAGATTTTGGCACCCAACCAGGAAAAGTAAAGGTTTGTAACATACGACTCACCAATGATGCTTAACCCATGAAGTTAGTTTTACTTCAAATACTAAAATGTATACTTCCTTGCTCTAGCATCTAAGCACCTAGAAGCCTCCCCATACCTCTTGCAGCCATCTGTCCTGTCATGGTTATAAATTGGTTATAAATACAGGAATCTTAGCAAACTATTTTACTTGCCTAGAACAGTTACTAGATCAGGAGCTAGAACTGACCTGACCTCTTTTATTACAAAAGTAATGTTACATATGGATTTCCATACTATATACCTATAGCTTAATGTTACATGGGGTAAGAGCATGAGTTCTGAGGAAGATAGAGCTGGGTTGAAATGCTGCCACCACATGGATTAGAGCACTGTGATGGCGCTCAAGCTGCTTGACCTGTGTCCATTGTGCCTGCCGCGTAGAATACATTGCCATTTCCCGATCTCCACGTCTGCTTCATCTGCTCACTGCTGCTGCGACCATGTAAGAGCCCAGCTGTTGTCAGCTGTGCACATACACTAAGAATTTTCTTTCTGAGGTGCACTGTGGCACAGAAAGGTGACCAATTTTTATTTAAAACAAGCTTGGATCTCAGGTTCGGACTCCACACCCACCACTCAATGTGATACCATACAAAGGACCAGTTCTTGAGCCATATCTTCTTTTCTTCAAGCGGAAGTGCAATAGTGCCCCTCACTCTGTGCCAACAGGAAGATGATGTAGGCACACCTACCAGTGCTTGTGAGCATTCCTGCTGTTACTCCTAGGCACTAGAGGAACACCAAGTACAAGCAAAACACTGCCTGCTTTTAGGCAAGGCCCCTTTCCACCCAGCCTCACTGCTGTGCCAGCACAGCACTGGCACAAAGCAGGCAAGTGCCCAAGGCAGAGCCGGACCAGGACAATAGGGCCACATGGGAAGTGGACTGTGTGTGTCCTGTTTCTTACTGTCTGAAGGAGCCCACTGTGTTCCATGAGCCTGCTGGGTGACGCTTGCATTGCTGTGCTGTGGGAAGGAGAAAAGGGCAATGCGAATTCTGGGTGAGGTTGGGCTGGAAATACTGTTAGTTGCCAAGGAAACACAGGGAAGGATTCGTGACTCGAGGGTACTGATTTCAGGAACTCTTGCCAATTGTGCTGACATGATCGATTACGCAGCACTGCCCATGCACAGGACACTGTGTGCCCATGTGTCCACAACCCTCACAGGCAGGAAGACGCAGACCACACAGCTTCCGATCACGCAGTGTTTCCATGTTCACTGTGATTTCAGCTGCTAAATAAAGTAACCTAGAAAGCTTGGCCACCAGAGATCCTGCAAGAGTGGCAGCTGCAGCTACTGCTTCTCTTTGAGACAGTACAGGCTTAACCTGAAGGCTGCAATCTGCCAGGACCTCACAGCAGCCCAGAACACCCATGGGGCGGATTCGATGCCTCTAGGCTGGGGAAGACGCAGGCATGCATTAAACTCTCTGTTGGCTCATCCCTTACTCACGAACCCTGTCACAACCTTTCGAATTGCAGGGATTTCTCTTACCAATTCTTAGCAAGGGTATTATTAAAGCCAATTTAAACAGATCAGGTTTTATTTTACCACAGCATTTCTAGGTAGAAAGACTCCATTTCCGTAGAGGTCATAATGCAGAAATATACTAAGAAGCCCTGACCGTAGATGAAGAATGCAGCCCTGGAGAGTGACCTGTAATCTGTGGTAAAGCTAAGTGCCCATTTGGTCTAAGTGGCGGATGCTTTTGAAATAACTTATTTGTCCTTTTACCACACGTTCCACAGTACCTGTAACTCTTAAAGTAAACCAAAGGACTGGTAAAACAGAAACAAGAAGAATGGTGTGGCGCGCATGCGCGCCCACCCCCACGCACACACACACACACACACACACACACACGACTTTGCTGTGTCCCACCTAACAGCTCAAAGAGCATCACTGGGTCTGTAACCCTTTTGGAATAAAGGCCAGTGAACTACAGCTCCCCTCAGGAACACAAGAGTCGCCTCCTCTGAGCCACAGCTGTGAAGTCTCGATGGCAAAGCTCTAGTCTCTGTGGTCCCTTGAAAAAGCAGCAGCCTGACAGGACTCCAGATGAGGCCCAGCTGGAAAGAGAGCCATGCACTTTCCCAGGCTGGACTCTACTGGGAGAAGATCTACATTCACAGCAAAATTGATGTGTTAATGTAGGGAAAGCACATTTACTTTTACTTTATATAAATTATAAAATTACAAAATTTGGTAAAGTTTCTCCTTGAGTCGAGTCTCTGCCTCAAATGGATTTTCAAGTTTTAACACTTTAGCTTAGGGGAAGAATTGTTTTTAGCTTAGGGCAAGAATTCTTACTGGAATGAAATCTTCTATTAAACACACACACATACACATACACCCTGAAGTGGAAGCTTTTGAAAAACGATACAAGTTGAGGATTCAAGGCACAATCATAATACACAAATGTGTGTCAAATAATCAGAACAGTGAGAATCTCTTTATCAGAATGCATCAGGAGAGAGCCCCCACCCTGCCACTAACAGAGCATGCACACATAGTTAACTTCTAGGAAGTTCCAGAGTCACATCAGTGACAACACTGGCAATGCTTTAACCCTTCTTTTCATTCTCATTAATCTTGTTTCTCCTTCCTTTCTGTTCATATTTTATTAACCTTGTTTTTATATCTTCCCTTGGCATGCTGTGTTCCAATTGCTTTGGAAAAGTTTAGATACGTTTCAAATACAGACCAAAAAAGTAGACATAAAAGATGTAAAAGAGGGTATCTTTGCTCTCATGGCACAATCAAAAAGCAGTATTTCACAGTTGCCTGAATTAAGACAAAATATACCTCCTAACACAAAATATACCTATATTTACCTTACCTAAGCATCCACCACTTAGACCAAAATATACATATATATTAAGATAAAATATACCTAAGATAAAACATACCCGTAGCAGGCCTGGACTCACTGATTTCAGAAACCCTCAATTACTTGATTTGATCAAGAATCAACACATTCTCTAAATATAATCTTGGTCACCTTCCTTTGTCCCACATTAGTGAAAAAGGCTGTGCATTAGGAGATTATAGAGTTGTGTGTGCTTAGCTATGTGGCGTAAGTGAATTAAGATCTGATCACCCTGGTTTCCTCCCACTTAATATAAGGGAAGCTACTATTTACTTGCCTCGAAGTACAAAATTCACTCTAATGAGATAAACCTGGTTTGCTCTTAAGAAGTTAAAGCACAATATAAATCTAAGATATTGGTATCATGGTGACAGTTAAGCTGGACTGTCAATTCAGTTGGCTTTAGAGGTGCCCAGTGGATTAGTAAAACACACTTCTGGGTGAGTCTGGGTGGTCATGGAGACATGACCTCAGGTACTGTATCTGGTCCTTGACCCCTTCCTGTCACTGTTCCCTGCTGGCTACAATGAAGGTTGTGCTCCACCACAACCTTCTGCCATGATGTTTCTGCTTTGGAATCAACTAACCATGGACTGAACCCTCATAAACCATGAGCCAAATTAAACCTCTCCTCCTTTAAGTTATGCATGTCAGGTATTGTGTCCCAGCAAAGGGAGAGCTGACTAATATAATCACATATCTTAGATGCCAAAGTGATTCTTTCTCAAGAGCCTAAGAACTTCTTTAAACCCATGCCCAAAATCTCTTTCCAAACTCATAATTTCTTGGCAATAATATGGTACAGACAGGAATCTATATAACCACTCAGGTATGTAGGCACCAAGTAATGAAAGAAAGCATTTGTATACATAAAACATTATTTATATCTGTTTCATTTTTTACATTAAGATCTAAACATCCTTTTATCCAAAATAGCTGGTGAAATAAAACAAAAATGTAAACCAAGCCTTCAAAAAAATAGCTGGTGAGGAGTTTTCAAGTGTCTTTTTTAAAGGGATTCAAATACCAAACACTGTAACTCAATAATTCCATGATCAGGAGATAGCTCCTGAACCAAGCTGGTAATACTGGTAACTTCCTGGTTAATTGATAATTCTCAAGAAAGTTTTGTTTTAGCCATTAGTTTAAAACTCTTTTACTTTTCTGGCTCAGTAGGTACAAAATTCCAAACATTGATTTAAGATTATATGATGCCTTGGGTACCTCTTTCAGAATATACATACTTTCTGTACAGCCTTGTTTCAATAGAGGCAGCAAACTGGAGTGGAGTTGTTTTAAATAAAATAAAATAAATCCTTGACATAAGCTCTGTGTTTTCCTTATACTTCATTCTCCTAAAAGGAGGGGGCAGCCAAGGTTCTAATTAAGAAGATCTTAAACACAGTTCTAGCTGTATGCACATATATTGATTCAGGCCAACAAGGCAGCTCAAGGACTTTACCGTCCAGCTATTTTTTCTACCTAATAAATATGCCCACCAACATGAATTATATATAATGGTGCCTGCTGTTTTTCAATAACCTATGAATTCCATTTTTGGAATCCTTTCTTTCAAACAATGGAAAATCACTCAAAAAGATAATTTCCAAAAGTAGGAGAGCTGTAGATTTTGCTAATGTAATCAAACTCTGGTTCCTATATCATTAATTTGTAATGCTTGCATATCTTTCTAATGATTTCAGAAAGTAAGTTTTCTCAAATAGGTGCTTACTTCCCTAAACCTGAAAGATAAACAGAACTGCTAGGAAAGTCACCTGATTCCTAGTACACATGGTCCAGTATTTCCATAGTCAGGTCCATACCATGGCTGGCATACAAGATGGTTGTAGGTGGCTCATAACATTAATTCATTACATGAATTAAGTAATGCTAAATCACAGTGAAACTGTCATTCCCTTTAGAATGTTCCTTTATCCTCTGATTATTCCACAGAGTCTCATTTTGGGGTCAGCAAGCTCTTTTACTGCCACAAAGTACAGGCTTCTTAGTTCAGAGCCTTGGCAGGCATTATTATCTAGCTAAAACTTAGTAACATTTTCTGTATGAATTTATTTTGTGGTCACTTTTTATTTATGGCAAACTGCCACTGGTTTTCTTCTTAGAGCAGGATTTGTTTCTTTTAAAAATACTTCAAAAAAAAACTTTAAAATTTAAAAGATAAATATTAAATAGAGTATATAGTACTCAAGTGATCAAAGTTTGGGAAATAATGATTATAGTCTAATGAATCATATTTTTAAAAAGTGATTTCAAAAGAAAAAAACATAGTTTAGAAAGAAAATATACATCACTGTATTTTCAATACTTGTGATGTTCCAGAGACAAAACTCACCATAGCTTTCTCCTATATCAGGTAATTTCCAGAGTTAGGACTCAGGCAAAAACAGAAAAGCAAAAGAACCAATTCTACACCACCCTGAACTCGTAAAATCTTACTACTATAAATGTACAAATAACCTGATATTTAGCACAGTCATTTTTTAATAACATGTACTTTCCAATTTCTGCGGCATCTTTTTATTTGGTCTATAGTGATGCCTCACAAAGGCAAACTTGGGGTGCAGCGCCTGCTTGGTCCTCAGAGCAATTCCATGCCTTTGTTTTGACTGAGCTTCGGTGAGGACTCAGGACAGCCAGCCAGGTCTTGTGGAGTCTGACTTCTTCCACTCTCACGGCTGTGAAGAGACAGGCTCCTCCTCTCTCTCTGTAAGCTCACTGCCAAATTCTTCAGCGAGGACTTTCCCTACTAGGTCTTGCACGCTCACAGCATGCCATGCTGATTTAAAAACAGGAAAACTGGAGAAAAAGAATGCAGTTTCTCATTTGTGGTGACTGGTTTCTTCCTCACAGTGGCAGTTAAGATATGTCCTCTCCTTTTCCCCCTGAAGCCAAGGCAACACATCTGAAGGAGGGTGTCAGACATCATAATCGGGAGCCTTGCCCTGGGCTTGCCTCAGCCAGATCTGCAGTGTGACAAATGCTCCCACAGTCACATGAAAGAAAAGCTGCCAGAGGTTGCGCAGTTCATAGAGATACATGTTGCATAGACAAATTAAGCCAAAAGTCAAAAAAGATTTGACATTCCGCCAGCCGGTGTAGTAGACAAGTAAGTAACACTGTTCAAAATATAAAAATGAAACATAATTAGGGCTACAAGAAACAGATGTTCCTAATATAAAGTTGTAACAGATCTGAGAATAAAATATGAGACCAGAATAAGGGTATTTTTCATTGAAGGATAAGATAATGTAACATCTAAGATATTCAGCTATGAAAGTTCTACAGCTTGAAAGGGAAATAGATTTTTCCTTTTATGTCTTTCATTTTTCAAAAGAGAAGCATTTTGTAGCACATTTTAAATGGAAGTACAACTGGATGATTCCCTTGCAAACAGGCTGGGCAAATTCTCCAAGGTAACAGGTAACCAAGATGTGTTGCCAGGGACAAAGAGGGTTGTTCTATTCTCACCCTGAAAAGTACCAAAAGCTTGTATAAGTTATTCAGTAAACTGGACTCTACTATAACCAGAATGTGAGTATTAATGAAATCAACAAAATTTAACTGGGACTCCAGTGAGTGCAAGAATTGTGCGAGGTATAGAATCTGGGTGAATATTTGAGGGGGGATTCTTCCATTGCATATTTTTGAGGCCCTGCTACAAATCAAGCACTGTTCTTCAGTTATGAGTGAAATAAATGAAGCTCCTGCTCACACAGAGCTTACATCTTAGTGGGGGAGGATTATAAACATTTTAATAAGACTTATGTTTTGAAAAAGATAAAACAAAAAAAGGGGTCAGAGGATGACACTGAGTGGTAATTTAGGTGAAACAGAAAGTACCCCCACCAACCCTGGCATTCCCCCTTTCCTGCTTTATTTTTCTCCACAATATACTATAAACATACTTGAAAAACATGCTTTTTTAAAAATCATCTGCCATTATTTAAATCTAAAATGCCCCCAAAAGTCTTATGTTCAGAGGTAGGCCTGGCTGGAGGGGGCAGATCACTGGGGGCATGACCTGGAAGTGTATATTCTGTCCCTCCCCGCCCTCCTCTCTCTCTCTCTCTCTCCCCTTCCCTCTCTCCCTCTCCTCCCCTCCCTCCCTCCCTCTGTCCCTCTGTCTCCTTCTGGGTGCCATGAGGTGTGAAGCTTTTCTCTGTCACATCCTTTCCATCATGCTATTTCTGCCTTGAAGCCAGCTGGCCATGGACTGAACCCACTGGAAACTGAGCCAAATAAACTCCTGCTCCTTTAAGTTGTTGGGTGACAAGCATTTTACCTCAGCAATGGATATGTGAACAATACATCATCTATAGACTCCCAATAAACTCTCATGCCTCTCCAAAAAGTTTTTTGAGGGATTGCAGTTAGGATTAGGCTTAGGGATACTGGCTGTTTTGTATAATCATTTTATCTTTAGTGTGTAGAACAGTGCCTGGTACGTAATAAGTCCTCAATAAAATTTGTTGACTGAGTGAACAATTCTCTAGAAGAGTTCTAAAATTCACAACCCAGCAAACATAGGAATTATATGTGAACAGTCTTAAGAAAAAAGCACAGGTCTTTGCGAAATTATATCTAATCTTCAGAATGGAAAAGACAAGAGGGTTTTTGTTCTATTAAACATGCTTAGTTTTTATACAAGTTAGAACTCTGCTTACTTAAAAAGAATACTTTGCTAATCAAGCAAAAGGAATTGAAAGCAATTATTTTATCTGAATGATATGCATTGTGGAATAGAAGGTTAAAAAAAGGAAAAATAGATTTTTGTTTGAAATAATTTTAGAATTAGGGAAAAGGTACAGAAATAGTAAAGAGTTCCAGTACCATCTTCACTGTGTTTCCCTAATGTTCCCCGTACATAACCACAGAATAAACATCAAACCAGGAAATTAGCACTAACTCAATACTATTAAGTAATCTATAGGCTGCAGTCTAATGCTGCCTATTGTCCCATTAGGGTCCTCTTTCTGGTCCCGAGTACAATCCAAGATTCTGGACTGCATCTAGTCGCCATGTCTCCTCCAATCTGTAATAGCTCCTCAGTCTTTATCTTTCATGACCGTGACAGTCTTGAAGAGTATTAATCAGTTACGCAGTAGAATATTCCTCAATTTCGGTGTATCTAGTGTCTTCTCAAGATTAAACTGAGGACACGCAATTTTGGCAAGAATACCACAGAGGTGATAGTCAATAGTGTCTAATATCTGGTAATGTCAATTGTGATCACTTGATAAGGTGGTGTCTGCCAGGCTTCCCCAGTCTTATTCCCTGTGTAATTAGATTCTTGGGCCGGGGATATAGCTCAGGGGAATAAGTGCCTGCCTGGCAAGCACAAGGTCCTGAGTTTGATTCCCGGCACCAAAAAAAAAAAAAAAAAAAAAAAAAGAATTAGATTCTCATGGTGATATTTTGAGATTATGTAAATATCTCATCATACTTTACTCACTATTTCCATATCCATTGATGATTCTTGCTGCAACAGCTATTGTGGTGTTTGTCTAATAGTCTACATTTATTAATTAGAATTCTACTATAAAGAACTTTTCTGGAATTAAAAAACTAGTATTTAATTCATGGTATTTAAGGACCTTAGAAAGTAATGGTTTTAAGGACTTTAGAAAGTAATAGATTACTTATTAATTGCACAGAAGAAAAAAGTATTTTTGCAATGCAGAGGTCTGGTAGGTACAACTTTAACTAAATGATTAAACTTAATTACGTTTCCTGATGTAATGAGAGATACACGACAGCCTATACTAGATGGTGCTATTGCCAAAATGTTTAACTTGAATATAATGATGAGAAAACCAGACCAATCTGGACTGTGGGCCAGTCTACAAGATATTTGCTTAGATTCTTAAGAATGGCCCATGTTACTAAAGCCAGGTGTGGTGGTATACACCTGTAGTCCCAGCACTCAGGAGGCTGAGGCAGGAAGATTGCCATGAGTTTAAGGTCAGCCTGAACTACACAGCAAGACCCTGTCTCAAAAAACCAAAAAAGAAAAGAAAAGTCCATGTTATGAAAGATAAAAACAAAATAGATACCAAAAGGCTAGGAGATCGTATTACAGATTAAAAGATAAAAAACAACTAAACACATGCATAATCCTGGATCAGGGGAGAAAGAGAAATAAAGAAAATTCTGAGGATAACTGAAATGATCTGAATAGAAATCCTATAGTAGATAATATTGCATCAATGTTAATATTCTTGGGTGTGGTATGGTGTCATCGCTCTGTGGAAGAACATCTGTGGCCTTAGAAAATGCATGCTTACATATTTAAAGGGAAAATATGAGTCTGTAGCTCACTGTAAAAACAACAAGCACAGAGACTTCTGTTTCTGCGATGACAGAGTAGACACTTTGCCCTGCTCTTTCCGTTAAGTACAACAAAAAATGCTGGAGATAATAGATAAAACAAAAATAAGACACTGAGTGGTAGAAAGCAGACAGACAAGCTAAGGATTCTGACAGGGAAAGACACAGTGGCAACTTCCCTGGGTTTCCTTTTTGCCTTGTTTTTTCCATACTTTGAGCTGAAGAAGCTGGCATCTAGAAATGTCACCAGATATATACCAATAAAAACATAAACAAACAACCCCCCCACAAAAAAAACCCAAAGCAAAAAACTCAAGATCCTGCTCTTTCTAGCAAAGATTAGGAAAAATGCACCTTAACAAGACAGAAACATACAGGCAGTAACTATTATATTCTAGCCTAACACAAGAAAACCTGTTGCCCACCATACCCGCATCATCAAAGGCTGAGTGGGGGAGGCTAGAATTCTATAGAGTTCTAGTCCCCTGTAAGCTTCTGGAAGGCAAGGAGCCTGGACTTCATTCCCATAGGATGATGAGTTCTCCCCCATTTCCCCACAGATGTCAGGAGCGATCACGTGGGACCCTGGACATTTACTTCTGCTTGTCAGTAATGAGGCAACGGATCTCTTGCCAGTAACAAGACAGTGGATTTCTTGTCAGGAACCACAAAAAACAGAAAAAGGTGGGACAAGTGTTCTCAAGTGCTGAAAGAAAAGAATTGTCAACTCAGAACCCTACCTCCAACACAAATATCCTTTAGGAATGAAAGGGAAACAGAGACATTCTTAGAGAAGACTAAGAGATTCTGTCACTAGCAGATGTACCCTCAAGAAAGAGTATCCTCTAAATAGAAGGAAAAAAATAAAAAGGAGGAACCTTGAAATATTAGGAAAGAAAAAAGAACATAGTAAGCAAAAATATAGCTAAGTACAATAGGTGTTCCTTTTCCTCTTGAGTTTTTCTAAATTATGTTTCATAGTTGAAGCAAAAATTACCCTAACAGTATCTGCTGTGTTTTACAATATATGTAGAAGAAATATTTAAGATAATTGTAAATAAGGTTGGGCAAAAGGATGTCTAGAGAATCACTAGAACTGGTAAAATAATGACACCAGAAGATTGATAAGTAGCTGTCACGTGATACCTAGCTCAACTATTTAAAAAACTATAAAAAAGAGATATTCAAAAATACTACATAATGTGAAATGGAATTCTTTAAAAATGTTTAATCCACACAAGGACAGGAAAAAATAGAAAAAAAAAAAACCCTAAGAGATCCATAATTATATTAAATAAATGGCTTAAATACAGCAATTTGAAGGCAGAGGTTGGCAAAGTGGATTTAAAGACATGAATCAGGGCTGGGGATACAGCTCAGCAGCACAAGCGCCTGCCTGGCAAGTGCAAGGTCCTGAGTTCGATTCCCAGTACCTCCCCACAAAAATAAAAAATAAATAAAGACATGAATCAACTCTGTGCTGTGTACCAGAAAGTCACTTCAAATGACAGAGGCAAGCTGAAAGTAAAAGTATGAAAAAGGATATGTCACATAAACATTAATCAAAAGAAAGCAAGAGTGGCTATATTTGTATAAGATAAATGCCAAAGTATTTCAAAAAAAAAAAAAAAAAAAACCAGGGCTGGGGATATACCTCAGTGGCACAAGTACCTGCCTGGCAAGCGCAAGGTCCTGAGTTCAATTCCCGGTACCAAAACAAACAAACAAACAAGCACAGAGACATAATGTAATAATATACAGGTCAATTGGTCAAAGTGAGGCAGCAATGCTGAATGTATATGAACCAAACAACACAGCTGCAAAATACGTGAAACAAAAGTAGAACTGAAACGAAAAAAAAACCCCATTAATTCCATACTATTCTCTCAACAAGAGCAGAATTTGAAATTGAAAACAGAAAAACAATTGTAAAATCAATAAAATTAATAGGTGGTTACTTGAAAAGATCAGTGAAGTTGAAAATGACAAGCATGACTGACCAAGAAAAAGAGGGAGATAATACAAGTTACCAATATCACTATAGGGGATATCACTACAGATACTGCAGACATCGAAAAGGTAATAAAGAAATACTACAACAGACTTCACACATACAAATTTGATAACTTAGATGAAATAGACAACTTCCTGAAAAACCATAAACTATCATAATTCACTCAACAGGAAACAGATAATTTGAGTAGTGCTGTTAACAAAGTTGAATTTAAGATGACTTATACAGCCATAATAATCAAAGCTGTGTGGCTGTAGTGGATAGACACATAATTAGTGGATAGATCAATGGAACATAATTCAGAACCCAGAAACAGTACCACACAAATATCCCCAACTAAATTTTCAGGTACAAACACAATTCAATGGAGAAAAAAATAACCATTTAAACAAATGGTGCTGAAGCAACTGACCACCTATAGGCCAAGGGGGCAGGGAGAATCTGGGTCTTACATCTCCTACAAAACATGGATCAACAACTTTAAAATGTAAAACTATAAAACTTTTTGAAAAAAATAAAAAATCATCAGGATCTGAGGTTAGGCAGGGTACTTAGCATGATCCATAAAAGGAAAAACTGATCAAATAAACTTTATCAAAATTAAAACTTTTATTCTGGGAAAGACCATGTTAAGAGGATAAAAAGACAAGCTATAGATTGGAAATGGATAGGTGTAAGTTATACATCTCACCAAGGACTAGTATTTAGAATATATAAGGAACTCTTTTTTTAAAAAGCCCCAAAACAACAACAGTAAAAAATAATCAATCAGAAAATGTACAAAAGACATGAACTGACATTTCACAGATGATGAATAAGTATATGAATTGATGTTTAACATCATTAATCATTAAGGAAATGCAAATTAAAACCACCATATTACACACTTAAAATGGCTAAAATAAAACAGGGACAACACAAAATGCTGATGAGGCTACAGAGAAACAGGATCACTTGAACACTATTGGTGGGAATGTAAAATGCAAAAGCCCCTCTGGAAAACAGTTTGTTAGTTTTTGTTTGTTTGTTCGTTTTTGAGACAGGATCTCACTATGTAATTCAGGTTGCCTTCAACTCACTATGTAGCCCAGGCTGGCCTCAAACTCATAGAAATTCTCCTGCCTCAGCCTCCTGAGTGCTGGGATTACAGGCATGAGCCACCACTCAATTTGTTAGTTTTGTAATAAAACTAAGCACATAACTCCCACATAACCCAACAGATGTATTCCTGAACTTATCCCAGGAAAGTGAAGACTTATGTTCATATAAAAACTTATACATAAACATTTATAGCAGTTGTTTATAACAGCCAAAAATTAGAAATATTAGATATCCTTCAAAGAGTGACTAAACAAATGGTAGTATATCCATATCACAGAATATTACTCATCAATAAGAAGGAATAAACAATCGATTATTCAACAAGTTGGAGGACTCTCCAGAGAAGTATGCTAAGTAAATAAATGCCAACCGCAAAAGGTTACTATGAACCAAACTTTTGTGTGCCCCACGCAAAAATGCACATGTCAAAGCCAACTCCTAATATGCTGGAATTAGGAGGTGGCATCACTGGGGAGTGATTAGGTTTAGATGACATCGTGAGAGTGGAGCTCCCATAATGGCATCAGTGCCATTGTAAGAAGAGAAAAAGACCAATCTTTTCTCTTTCTGCCAGATGAAGACACAATAAGAAGGAAGCCTTCTACAAGCCTGGAAGAAGGCCCTCGCTAAAAAGTGCATCTGCCAGCACCTTGACCTTGGACTTTGGAGGCTCCAGGATTGTAAGACATAAATGTGTAGTGCTTAAACCACCTACTTCATGGTATTTTCTTATGGCAGCCTGAACTAAGACAGTTACAGAGGTCTGTTTATGTAACATACTAAAGCCAGCAAGAGGGATGCTGTGGAGACAGGAATGTTCTGTCTTGACTGTGTCCGTGTTAATATTCTGCTTATGATACTATTTTAGAGTTTTGCAGGATAGCATTATTTGGACTACAATTATCTCAAAATTAAAAAGCTTAGGAAGAAAAACAACTGTATAGATAAGTTTGTCTGAAGCATACTTTATAAACAACCACATACATACTACATGCATGCATATGTAAAGAGTTTAGGGGAGAAGTGCAAAATATTAACAATAGGTAGCTCTAAGTGTGCTAGTCTTCCACATTTCCTGTCTGTTCAAAAGAAAACAATGAGGGAATGGAATGATCTCTGCTTTCTCTACTGATCCTTTGCTTCCTATTTTATTTTGTTTTGTTTGTGGTACTGGGGACCAAACCCAGGGCGTCGTGCATGCTAGGCACCCTCTGCTGTTTGGGTCTCCCGTTTGAAATGTTCCATATCAAGATTAGTCCTATCTGGCTGAGCTCTGTGCTTCTATAAGCAACTGCACCCTGGAGAAAATGGCAATGAACCATGTAGTAGTAGCCTTTCAGGTCTGACCTAACTTATTAAAACGTATCTTCACGACTGGAGATACAGCATGTCATATGGTAAAATGTAACTGTGGAAAAAACAGTGTTATCATCACTGTGCTCAGCTTATTTGGAAAGTGGGCAGTTTCACACCTCTCTATACAGAGGAAATTGGTTTTTTTCTTTTCTTTTTTATTTATTTATTTTTTGTGTGTGTGGGTACTGGGGGTCGACCTCAGGACCTCGTGCACCAGCAGGCGCCCATGCCGCTGAGCGATATCACCAGCCCTTTTTTATTCGTGTGTGGGTTCCGGGAGTCGAACTCGGGCCCTCGCGCTTGCCAGGCAGGCACATACGCCGCTGAGCCATCTCACCGGCCCAATGCTTTTCTTTTTTAAAGCATGAATTTATCTACTTCTCTGAAATAGAAGAACACCTGAGTGACACTGCTGAGCCACGAGGCAACTCTTACTCCAGGCTGTTCGGGAAATACAGACGTGTGCCTGGTAGTCAAGAAGACTGGTTCCAGAGTCACACAGACAAAGGTTCAAATTACAGTATAAGAACTGTCTAGATTTCAGTAAAAAATGGCGATGTTAACAGGATTAATGTGGGGCTTTCTGTGAGGATCTGATAGTGCAACAAACATAAAGGCCTAAGCACAATGTAAGAGGTCACTATATTTTGCCATTATTAAGAATTTACTATTACTTTAGTAAGACAAAGTAACCAAAACTTATATTTTACAAGAATGATTATTCACAAAATTATTTTAAGGTAATACCTTGTTTTAGAGTCAAATGAAATCATACAAATCAAAATTATAAAACTATAACTTTATAACATTCTAAAAATTTGCAAATTGTGATTCCCTTATTTATTTTGGTCTAGGGACAGTGTGGTGTCATGGAACAAAACCTGTTATTTAAAATCCACAGAATGAGGCCCAGACTCTCCCACTTTCTGGGAGAGTACTGAAACTGCCTCAATTTTCCCATTTTAAAGTATGAGATAATGTCCTTTGTAGGATAGGACTGCAGAAATTAATGTGGAAAATCTACATAAGAATATTTCATAAAATTAAACTACTGTGTGACATTACCGAAGTTTTCATATTAGCTGCATGAAATGTCATGTATTATAATGAAACCTGTCAATTTGACAGAAAATTTCTGAAGATATTAGTTAAGAAAAAAATAAAAGATTTTTAAAAATGGAGCCACTGAAACTAAAATTTCTAATACATATTTACATAAAATAAATTTAAAATGCATATATTCCTCAAAATATTTCCTTAAAGATATCTACAGAATTTTAGGTAGCCTTACATTTGTACCTCGGAATCTGTCAGCTTTTTTTCCTGTATAAGCCAGAGAAACACGGCATTTATAAAAGTAGGGTAGAAAGGCCTTGCTTGCTCTAACGCGCTTAACACAAACATTCCTGAGTTTGGCTGTTGGCATAGTTATCCCTCCCTTCTCTGCAAATCTGCGTCTCCTCTGGCCTTGGAAGTGCAAGTGCTGCCCTGTTTATCATCCAGGTGCAAAACTTCTTCCCTCCATAAGTGGCCCATCTATTCTCTCTTTAAGTCTTAGTCTTCCTTCTCTGTGGCAAAATTCTTCCACCCCTACTGCCATTATCACAGTTTAGGCTCTCATTACTCCCTGCCTGCAGTAATAACATCACCTCCCAACTAACTGTTGTGCCTCTAGGCTCTCTGCTCTTAGAATACCATTCATCACTGCTAAATTAAATACTGATTTTGCTGCATTACTCCCTAGTCAAAGATCTTCCCCAGTGTCCAAGCTCCTCAGCCGGGAGCACAGGCAGAGACAGGAAGCCGAATCATCAGTCACCTGAAAATCTAGAAGTAGCCTGTCACAGCAGATGACAAACCACCTCTGAAGTCCGCACAGAAAAAAGGTCAATGTTAAGTTGACTGGCATCTATGTCCACACAAAATGGAGATGCAGGTCAAAAAGGTAAAGAGAGGGCCAGTGAGGTGGCTCAGCGGCATAAGTGCCTGCTGGCCCGTGGTACCCACAAAAAAAAAAAAAACAAAGGTAAAGAGAGGCTCAAATTAAAAGAGGCAAAGAACTCAGACATTATTTTTATTTATTTTAAGTACACAGGCAATTACTGACTTGATACCTGAAACAACCAACCATGGGAAAGTGTGTCCTAAAAATGGAAGAAGACTTACCTGGTAGAGGCAGGCTGCTGTTCCAAGAAAAAATGCAATGATGTAATTAAAATCTTCACCATCACTCTGAAAAACAAAATAAAAGATTTCTTTTTTTCTGCTGGGACCCTATTTCCAAAAAATAATCCACCAAGTCAGGACATGATAACATATATGCACAGTCAAAATTTTATGAAGTGATATATGAAAGTCTCTAGAGTCCTAAGATGGAAACGTAAAGGACATTATAAGATCCAAGGGATGGTAGGCCAGGGAAGACTACAAATATTCCTCTGTGTCTTGGCCTCCCCTCTCAATTTCCTTTCACCTGAGAAAAACTGAAAACCCCTGGGGGAAGTTCCCTTATAGTACAAGCTTCTCTTTTTTCTGCCAAAGAAACCACATAAAAACGCATAAACTTACTCCTGCTCATGAGGGTCACTACTTGACTCAGATAAAAATTGACAAACTTTACTATCTAGGAAGCACATCACTGAATTATCCAATACAGTAATTTGACATGATTTAAAAAAAAAAAAGAAAACTGAAAAGCTATTGTCCACTAGAGTGTGCTAAATCCCAATGAGAAAAATCAGGACTAGTCAGCCACACGTGCAATACTGGAAAACAAGCACCCAGAGGAAAACCAAAGTTGGATTATGCATGGAATATTTCTTTCAAAAGAAAACAAATGAAGACATGTAACCACCAATGCTTTTCTATTTGTTCTTGGTTCCTCTTAAATATCTATATCCATCAACTTTTTTCAGTGTATTTATGAAGTAGAACATATTAAAAATCTAGATAGGAGGGTTAAATTTTCTTAACACAGAAATATTAAATTTGGCCTCTTTCTTATCTTAGAAACAAATGTATTCACACAGTGAAAATTTCCACAAGACACAGGAAGGCCTCTCATGACTTATAAGGTAGGGTAGAGAGGAAATTCTTGGGCCCTCCTTATTGGGCCACAGAACTGCGTGTGGCAGAGGGAGAGCGCCTTGCTTATCCTACTGAGGAGATCTTAAAATAGGAACCATTAATCTGTCTGGATGCTCAGGCCAGTTCTCCCTCAGAGGCTGGGAAGGTCAACACGAAACTTCTGTACTTTAATAATTCTAAGACCTTAAGTAAGTTCCACTTGATTTTTTTTTTAGCCCTTTCTTTTTTAAATGACCTTTTTTTCTGATTATAAACGTTCATGTTTATCGAATAGAATGTGGAAAATACAGATTATACAAAGAAGAAACTCACGACTCCGGAAGAATTACTGTTAGTCCTTTCACGCATTTCCTTCCCATCTCTCCTCCGTCCCTCTCGTCTCCCTCTCTCAATCTCTACATGTGTACGTTTTAAAGAAATGGAACAATACTTTTGTATTCTGGCTTTTAGTACTTCATATTATAATATTATAAAACACTTTTCCAAGACAGTAAATATCCCCCAAGCACAGCATATATAATGATTCATGACCTTTCACGGCAGGATATACCATAATCTAATCATTGTCCTGTTTGGATATTATTCTTACTCTAAATTTATGGCATCATTTAAAACTCTTAAGTACCTTTGGAACAGGTAAGAGCATCTTTCTAGAATCAGCCCTGTGTTGAAATCTTTACTTAGAGCTGTATTACTTTAGGCCAATCATTTAACTTACTTCGTTCTTTTGAAAAATAAAAGTTGTAGAGATTAAGTGAAATAACATTTGCAAATATTTACGAAGGGACTGGCACACAGTAAGCATTCAAAATCCTTCACTAAATCTCTTACTGTGGTTACTGTCTTTTTCACTCATCTGATAATCAGATTACCTTTCAGTATTGTTTAGATTTCTAGTGTACTGATCTTATCTCAATTAGATTTTTCTTTCTTTTTTTTTTTTTTTTTTTTTTTTTGGAGACAGTCTCCCTAAGCCACTAAGTTACTCAGGTTGGGCTCAAACTTGCAATCCTCCTGCCTCAGCGTCCCAAAGTGATGGGATTATAGGTGTTTGCCTAATCTGTCTTGAAGGCAGAAAATAAATCTTACTACTTGCATGAAACTGTGTACATAGTAGGAATTTAATAAATGCATGCTGAACTGAATTGGGCTTTGAAAATCTTTAATTCTACTTGATAAAGAGAAGAAGGTCTAAAATGTATTCTTCCATTCAATACATACTCATTAGGCACTTATTAGCCAAGTACTATGTTACCAGACCTAGCGCAGAAAGCAATCAAGTCCTTACCAACTCAAGGAGCTCACTCTCTAATTAATAAGGCAGAGCATAAATCAACAGTTCCCACTCAGAGTGGTAACTGATGGGCAAGTGTATGTAAGGTGGTTGGTGTGCAGCTTACTGGAGGTGCATGTCATTCTGCCTGGAGAAGAAACAGTCAGCAGAAGGTTTCCCAAAGGAAGTCAAGCTTGGCCTGGGTCTTGAAGAATGAACAGGGTGGCAAGGCAGGAGGAGAACTGTGGGCAAAGTGGGTAATGTGTGCAGTCTCAAAGAGGGCATCAGCGAGGAAGACACCAACATTTCTTGTTTAGGCAATGATTGAATGGTATCCTGCATTAAGCTGGGAATACACAAATATAGAGAATTTGAGAACAAAAATACTAAGCTCATTCTGGACATATTGTTTTGGAGTTGCCAGTGGGACCTCCAAATTAGTAGATATTTAAGTCAGCTTTAGGAAACTTTTCAGAAATCTAGTTTGGTAGTCATATACCTAAACAGTCATTAAAGGAAGGCCCTATGACAACCAAGTACAAGTGTTAATTCTTGGTTGGGTCCTCAGTGAGTGAGTGAGAGAGAGAGAGAGAGAGAGAGAGAGAGAGAGAGAGAGAGAGAGAAAGAGAGAAACAGAAACAGAGAGAGAGGGAAATTATAAAGAACCTCTTGGGGGCAAATGTGGAAACGTGAATCCAGATTTTCTACTAGATAATACTGTACCAATCTTAAATTTCTTTAGTGTGAGAAGGGTATTGTGCTTATGTGAGAGCATGTCTTAGTCCTTAAGACATACATATTGACTAATAATTGAATAGACTATAATGGTGCTCGCAGTTTTACTTTCAAATGATTTAGCAAAAAAGGGAAACAAAGGAAGAAAGAAAGGTAGGTATACAGGTAGATGTTAACTGCATTGTTCTTTAAATAAAATTTTCTGTGAGCTTGATTACTTTAAAGATAAGATATTGTGCAGTGTGGAGGAAAGATGAGTACAAAGGAAAAAAATGTCATGTGGCCACGGAAAAGATCAGAATAGATCTTTATGTACTGATATGATGTGATCTACATACTGTTTAGGGAAAGAGATTCAAATCAGCATTAAGAGTAATCACTATTTGTGTAAAATAATTTAAAAAGAATAATTACATAAATATATAAATACACAGATGCATGTATCTAGCACATCATTTCTCTAGAAGGATACATAGGTGGTTGATTCTGAGGAGAAGAAATGGGAAGAGAATTACTTTAAGGTGAAAATTACATAATCAACTTCTGCAGCTTTTCAAATTTACCAGGTGCGGGGGCTAGGGGTGTAGCTCAGAGACACACTGCACAGTTAGTGTTTGCAAGGCTCTGATTCAATCCCCAGCACCAAAAAAAAAAGGGGGGGGGGGAGGAAGGAAAGAGTTAATTTACCACATGCATATTTGCTGTGTATATGTGTATACATGCATGTATACAGTGTATATTAACTTTTTTAAAAAGCCATTGTTGGGCCGGTGAGATGGCTCAGCGGCATAAGCGCCTGCCTTGCAAGCGCGAGGGCCCGAGTTCGACTCCCGGATCCCACATACGAAAAAGGGGCCGGTGATATCGCTCAGCGGCACGGGCGCCTGTTGGCGCGCGAGGTCCTGAGGTCGTCCCCCCGGTACCCACAAAAAAAAAAAAAAAAAAAAAAAAAAAAAAAAAAAAAATAAAAAGCCATTGTGGCTGGGCATGGTGGCGTACACCTATAATCCCAGCACTCAGGAGGCAGAGGCAGGAGGATTGCCACAAGTTCAAGGCCAGTCAGGGCTACAAAATGAGTTTAAGGCCAGCCTGAACTGCATAGTAAAACCCTGTCTCAAAAAGACAAATAAAATAAATAAATAAATAATTAATTAATTAAAAAGCCATTGTGAAAGTACCCAAACAGAAGATGAAGAGCTCGAAGACTACAAAGCCAAGAACAGAATGGAGAATGCCACTATTCAAAGGAAAGTGGAAGAAGTTTATCATTTAAACTGAACAATAGGAAGAAAACAACAATAAAAATGGCAAAAATGGTTACATGGAAATGAAGGAATGAAAGCCTGCCAAGAAGGTAATATATCAAACTATTAATAACCATTTATTTTATTTTCATCTAGGTTTTCCAATGTAAACATTCTTTAAAATTAAACAAGGAGTTATTTTTAAAGGAATACGTGAATGACAGATGAGATGAGGCCACTAAAGAGAGTGGCTACAGAGTTTGGCAATCAAAAGGACACTGGTGAGCTTAAGAATCACAGGAGCCCAGAAGAGACGACAGTGGACTAAGAGAACAGAGTAAGGAAGGTGGGAAACAAACGTAGCCTACTCTTTCAAAAGGCTTAGGAAGGAACACAGGTAAGAGGCTTTTTGTGCTGCTGTTTGTTAAGAGAACAGCAGGGCTGAGGGAAAGGAGCGCCTGGAGAGGAAGCAGATGAAATGTAGGTGAGGGTACAGGTACAGGCTGGGGGAAGTGGGCAAGGGTTATGAAGGGGACAGAAGTGGGAGTGGATGGGGAAATAGAGGAATAGAGTCAAGGAGAAAGGGAGTGGGGTTGACAGAGGAGAAGGAAGGGGCACACATGAGGAGTTCAAATAAAAATGTAAGAAACATCACTATTCACCTTTCAGGAATGATAGCGTATCAATGTATTGCTTTGAAAACTAACAAAGGGAAAGTTTTTTTGGTTTTGTTTTGTTTTGGTTTTGGGTACTGGGAATTGAAATCAGGACCTTGTGCTTGCCAGGCAGGCGCTGTGCCCCTGAGCTATATCCCCGGCCCTGGGGAAGTTTTTTTAAAACTATGCCTAAAGATAAACAGAGGTCTCACACAACAATTACGCAAAGTATTAGAATGATGCTATTAAAATGTTTAAAAAAGGACACAACTGTAACACATATATGTGTGTATGTATAAACACATATATATGTATCAAAGAAAATTTGGGGATATTTTTAATCATCGATTCCTTAACAATGAATGAGTACAAAGTAAGGAAAAATATCTTTATTCCTTCTACAAGATGTAGAAATGCTACATTTCTACATTGATAGTATGCCACTAAATAAATCAAAAACTTCTGCTGACCTTCAATGGGTATGTAATTTCTACAGGGGTTAACAAATCTATGGAAATAAATAAGACAAGAAATAAAACGAGCCAATTATTTCCGCTTGTAGTAGCTATGGCATTACAAACAGTTTTAGAATCAGAGAATCTTAGAACACGAGTGTTGAAGCAGCCCTTCTGTAGTCCAACACCATCCTGCAGAACAGGAGAGGAAAGTCTAGAAGGTCAAGTAACCCATCTAAGGTCACAAAATAATTTGCTGGCAGATGGGACATAGATAACTTGACTTCCAGCCTAGCGTTTCTATTGCTGTATCAGATGACTCAAATTTTTTCTAATGTACCATATGAAAATTACTTCTAGATTGGCATCATCCTAATTAATATCATTGTTTCAAGGTTGATCCTTAAAGGAACACGTGAAATATAAGACAATGTGATAAAAGCTTATGCATTCATGAGGTGTCAATGCACAATAAACTTTTAACATCTCTAAACTCAGAGCAAAGGAAGTAGGTGAAAATAACCTAATTTACACATTACTGCAAAGACTAAATCCAATTTACCAACAACTTAAAAAAAACCTGCATTCATCCTAAACCTCTTCATTCTGAAGTCAGATACCAAAGAAAAACTACAGTGCCACATATTTTAATAAATCCCTCACTATCACTCTAAGGGACAGTTATAAATCCAGAAGAAACTGATGATGAATCTTTTAACATACAGAAAAGTTAATTCATGTGGATCCTCAGATTTAAATGTATCTCAAGTATAAAGTTACACATTAGAAGATAAATGTAGCAATCGTTTACAGCACTCAAAAAGAATACTTAGAATTCAGGGCCTTAAAAAATACTTCAGGGCTGGTGAGATAGCTCAGCGGCATAAGTGCCTGCCTGGTAAACGTGAGGTCCTGAGTTCGATTCCCGGTACCCACATACGAAAAAAGGGCCGGTGATATCGCTCAGCGGCACCGGCACCTGCTGGCGCGCGAGGTCCTGAGTTCGACCCCGGGTACCCACAAAAAAAAAAAAAATTCAAATTAATATCTATGTGTTATTCACTCAGGAAATATACTACATATTTTCAGGTAGATCTATTCCAAAACAAATCATTTACTGTTTTTTAAAATTTTTTATTAGTACATGTTTGCAGTACACAATGATTACATTTATTGTGGGATGTGGGTACATGTACATAATACCTCTTAATTCCTTTTTTGTGTCCTACCCCTCCCATCTGCCCCTGCTCCATCTCTTGGTCCCCTTCCCGTCTGAAAAAGACCTCCCTACTTCTTATCATCTATCTTTTATTTGGGGCTTCTCAAATAAGGGAAACTATGTGTGTCTGATTTATTTCACTTAACATTACTGTCTCAAGGTGCATCCATTCACCTATGAATGCCTCAAATTTACCCTTCCTCATATGGATCAGAAAAGGACTGAGGCCACCTAATCTGAGTACGACCTTTCCGCCATCTCTATCACCACCATGATCTGAATAACTCCACTGCAGGTAACATCGAAACAGAAAAAGGTTTGACTCCTGTGTCCTGAGGTGTGCTTGCAAATTTACATAGCAGTCAACCTTAGAACACCTATTTTTACTGACCAAAAATTTATCTACACGACTATACAGATTATTCTTAACACAAAATAAAATGATAAACCAGAGAGAAGGCTAAGAGTATGTCTTAAATCTAATGGCTTTGGTGAAAATAAAAAAGACATTTTATCCAACACGTCATGAATAATAACAAAATAGACTCTAATGAGGGAAAATTTAATGTGAGGGACCTCAGGTCATCAATTTTGTATATATTTCTTTCAGGTTAAATTGGGCTAAGGATGTACATGCTAAAATTAGTCTATTTTGCATCCCTAAACTACTGTGTTTGAAACTCTTAAGTTTATCATTGTGTCCATTTATTTGCATGCTGACATTTCCTTTCATTTGCCTATCATTCTGCCTTATAGGATATGGAAATTTCAGAAGGCAGATGCTTCTAACACTTTATAGTGTTCCCTCATTCATTCTCAGACACACATAGTTTCCCTTATTTGAGAAGCCCCAAATAAAAGATAGATGATAGGAAGTAGGGAGGTCTTTTTCAGACAGGAAGGGGACCAAGAGATGGAGCAGGGGCAGATGGGAGGGGTAGGACACAAAAAAGGAATTAAGAGGTATTATGTACATGTACCCACATCCCACAATAAATGTAATCATTGTGTACTGCAAACATGTACTAATAAAATTTTTTAAAAAACAGTAAATGATTTATTTTGGAATAGATCTACATGAAAATATGTAGTATATTTCCTGAGTGAATAGCAAGACAAGGAAAAGCATTTGTAAGCACCAGTCATGCTGTTATGGTTTGTGTCTAGATGTCCCCCCAAGGAATCATGCAGTCATGGGGCAGGCTTCTGGAGTTAGTGACTGATTCATGGTCCAGTGCTAGGATTAGGGGCATGAGTGCTACACCACCCTGGGGCGGGTAGCCTCATACAATATAAGGGAGGGAAAGAGGCTTGCTCTCTCTCATGCTCCTTCCTTTTTGCTCTTGTTGCTTTTGCTGTTTTCCTCCGCCATGAACGGTTGCCCTCTGCCATGTGCGACTCTGCCTTGGAGCCAGCTTCCACAAACTGTGAGCTAAATAAGCCTTTCCTTCCTTAGTTTTGGGTGTCGGGTATTTTGTCCCAGCAACAAGAAAAAAGCAACCAAGACACATGCACAACATTTTTCTCTGAATCAGGTCCCCAAAAACTAGAACAATGGCACTCTACTTCTGGTCCAGTGAATTTCCAAAAGCAATGATTCTCATTTAGCTCAGGGGAACAGAATTTGCTGGAAATTTTTTTTAAAACTATGGGTAGCCATGCGTAATCTCAGCACTCCAGCAGGATGAGGTAGGAGGAATGCAAGTTCAAGCAATTTAGCGATTTAGTGAGATAGTGCCTCAAAATAAAAAAAATAAAAGAGGTGTGGGGATGCAGCTCAAAGACCCTGGATTCAACACTCACAAATAAATAAATAAATAAATAAATAAATAAATAAATAAATAAATAAATAAATAAATCTGTGGGCGACAAGCTTCTTGTAGACTGCATCCCTTTCAATTTTGCACTCTGTTGTTGTTTCTCTCCTCTGAGTCAGTTTTAGGAATAATCACTCATGAGTGTGCAAGGCATACATTTGGCAAGGGCAGAAAAAGAATCTACAACAATGCTAAGGGAACACGTGACCAGGCGCACGTGCCTCTATTTTCCAGAGAACTAAGAATCCCATAAGGGATAATTCATAGTTCCCTGGAGCAGGTAAGAAACACCACGAGAGTAAATGTGATCTAGATCAACAGTGAAAAAGAAAGGATTCCCTATCATCCATCAGAAAATACATCTTCAAAGACACAAGCATACACAAGTGTCCAAAAAATTTAAAAAGAACAATCCAGCCTTTTTCCCAATTTACCCCATTCCTCTCTCACACCCTACTACCAGTTATGATAAACTATTTAAAACACATCCCCTCCTAAATCCTCTGAAGCTTCTAAAGAAAATGTAGAATCTAAGATAGAGCCAGGAAGAAACTATAAAAGCTCAGAAGCTGGGCACGATGGCACCCAGCAGAGAGGCTGAGGCAGGAGAATGGCAAGTTTGAGAGCAGCCTGGGCAACTGAGCAACTTAGTGAGACCCTGTCTCAAAAAATAAAAATAAAAGGCTGGGGATGTAGCTCAATGTAACTCAGTGTGAAGGCCCTGGGTTCAATCCCCAGTACAAAAGAAACCAAACCAAACCAACAAACAAACAACACACACAGGGAAGATGCTCATTCCTTAACCCCTACAAAAACTTTCCTTTTCCTGAAATTGTTACTTGAAAAATCTACCAATTAAGTTGGATTAACATCAGTTGTCTCTTTTTTCCCCCTGCTTACTGAATAGGTACTAATGATGTTTTCTTTTTTTTTGGTTGGGGGGGTGCCAGGGATCAAATCCAGAGCCTTGCACTTGCTAGCCAAGCACTCTACCACTGAGTTACACCCCCAGCTCAATATTTATTGTTCTCATTTAAAATTTGAGTAATATTTAAATGGTTCAAGAAGTAAAAACAATACATAAAAAGATACTTGGTGAGAAGTCTTACTCGTTCCCATTCCATTTCCCCATCTGTCTAGTTCCTACCATGTATATGACTTTCTTATCCTTGCAGAATTCATTTATGCAAAAGGAAACACTGTGTTATTCAGTCAGCCAAACACATGGAGGGAAGAGTGAGAGTTGAGCTGGCAAAGACTGCTGGGTACAGGTCAGAGGACCTGATCTGTCTCTCACTGGGTTTCTCAAAATGACCAGTGTCCTGAAACACAAAATTGTGTACACAGGTCTTGAAACATGAATCAGGTTCCTGAACCTCGGCTCTTTTTTGGCTGGGGCTTCAATGTTCTCAACTGGCCTGAGTGAAGAGAAAGGCTCAGCCCTTTCTAGGGGCAGAGAAGGCCCGATCCATCCCTTTTTTTTTTTTTTTTTTTTTTTTTTGTATTGGGGATTGAACCCAGGGCCTTCACAGAGCTACATCCTCACCCCTTTTTTTAAAAAAAAAAAAATTTTTTTTTTGGTACCGGGAATTGAACTCACGACCTCACACTTGCCAGGCAGGCGCTGTGCCACCTTTTCTTAAATTTTTGAGACAGGGCTTAGCTAAGTCACTAAATTGCCCAGACTAGGCTCAAACTTGCCATCCTCCTGCCTCAGTTTCCCAGAGAGCTGAGATTACAGATGTACTACTACACCTGGCTCCAATCCACCACTTTTTTTGTTGTTGGTTTTTTTGAGACAGGGTCCCACTATGTAGTGCAGCTGGCCTTGAACTCACTTATGTAGCCCAGGCTGACCTCAAACCCAACACGATCCCCCTTTCTCAGCCTCCCAAGTGCTGGGATTACTGGTGCGCGCCACCACGCCTGGCTCCACCACTTTTAAGAGTGGGCTGGGTGCAACAGTTTGTACTTTAACAGCTGCTAACTGGAACTACACCTAATCAAATCCCAGAGTGAGAATGTTCCTCTCTTTCCAGTTTTCCTCAACATGTTATT
Source organism: Erethizon dorsatum (assembly GCA_028451465.1). Lineage (NCBI taxonomy): Eukaryota > Metazoa > Chordata > Mammalia > Rodentia > Erethizontidae > Erethizon > Erethizon dorsatum. The sequence goes on from CM051831.1 coordinate 59,632,170, forward strand.
ATTAATGAGTCTGTTTTAGATTCTGACTTTTTAAAATAGACTTTTATTTTTTGGAGCTTTAGAGTTAAAGATTATTGAGAATCCCCATATTCATTCTCTCTCTCTCTCTCACACACACACACGCACACACACAGAGTTTCCCCTCTTAACAATTTGCATTAGTGTGGTACATTTGTTACTGAAATGATAAACCAATATTGATACACTATTATTAACTAAAGTCCATAATTTGCATAGGGATCATGCTTCATTACACATCCTGAGTTCTGACAAATATACAATGACAGGGTCCCACCATTACAATAATACACAAAACAGTTTCACTGACCTAGGAATCCCCACTCTAAAACTCACCCATTCTCCCCTCCCTCCAAAATCCAAGCAACCACTGATCTTTTTACTGTCTATTGTTTTGCCTTTTGCAGAATGTCATAATAGTTGAAATCATGAAGTAGTATTTTTCATACTGGCTTCTTTTGCTAAGCAATATACATTTGAGGTTTATCCATGTCTTTTTGTGGCTTGACAGCACATTTCTTTTTATTACTGAATAACAGTCTGTTGCATGGATTATCACAGTTTAAACATTCACCTTTTGAAGGTCATCTTCCTTAGTTGTTTCAGTTTTTTGAAATTATGAATAAAGCTGTGATAAACATTCATGGGCAGGTTTTCGTGTGGACCAAAGCTTTCTACTCATATGAGATGTACCTAACAGCACTATTGCTGGGTCATAAAGTAAGGCTACATTTGGCTTTGTGAGAAACAGCCAAATTGTCTTCCAAAGGGGCTGTACCATTCCACACCCTCACTAGCAGTGAATGAAGCTTCCCTTGTTCTACATCCTCATCAGCATTAGGTATTGACAGTTTGGTTTTTTTCTTTCTTGGCACCATTTTAACAGGTGCTTAGTGCTATCTCATTGATATTTTAATTTGCAATTCCCTAATGGCACATGATGCTAAGCATATTCTCATATACTTATTTTCCATCTCTATCTCTGCTCTGGGGAGGTACCTATTTGGATCTTTTGCCCATTTGTTAATTGGGTTTGTTTGCTTATTTTTGAGTTATAAATTTCTTTGTGTATTTTGGAATCAAGCCTGTTTTTCAGATGTGTTTTACAAATATTTTTTCCTGGTCTGTAGCTTCTCTTTTCATTCTCTTAGTGAGTAGTTAGTGTCTTTCGTAGAGAATTGTTAAATTTAATGAAGTCCGATTTATTAAATTTTTCTTTTGCCATGCTTTTGTTGTTGTCTCTAAAAATGTACTGCAAAACTCAAGCTCACCTAGGTCCCACGGGTGTTCTCCTATGCTATCTTTGCTTTACATTTAGGCCTGAAGCCCCTCCTGAGTTAATTTTTGTGAAACCTGTGAGATCTGTGTCTGGATTTGTCTTTTGCACGTGAATTCCAGTTGTTCCAGCATCACTTATTGAAATGACTATCCTTTCTCCACTGAATTGCTTTTGTTCCCTTGATCCAAAGATAAGTTGACTGACTATATGGATGGTAGTATATTTTTGGGCTCTCTACATTGTTCATTGATTTGTCTGTTCTTTTGCCAATATCACTTATTGTGGCTTTAAAATAAGTCTTGAAGCTGGGTAATATGAGTCCCAGCTCTGTTCTTCTTCAGTACTATGTAGACTACCCTGGGTGTGAAACACACATACATACGTAATCTGCCCCTGGCTCCTGACACAGAACTCCTAAAGTTCTTATAAATAGATGTGCTAGGAAGATCTTTGGCTCTAATATTTGGTCTATGACTGCAGTCCTGCCATAGATTCTAAGACTTTGTAATTTCCTGAATTATAGGAGCACTTAATACGGAATTTCTACGTTCCTTGGAATTTCCTGGGTGACAGGGATACCTTTCGCTCTGGGACAACTCTTGGTGGGCTCCTAATGGGGGCTGTTACCAGAAAAATCAAACCATGATCAGAAGCTTGGAAACTTCAGCTCCACCCCATCCTCCCAGAAGGGGAGAAGAGCTATAGATTAAGTCAACAGTCAATCATGCCTTCCTAAAAAATCTCCAAATAATGGAGTTTGGAGAACTCTCAGGTTGGTAAAGAAAGCTACATGTGAGGAGGGGGGGCACACCCCAGCTCTATGGGCACTGAAGCTCCCGTGTTCAGGTCCTTCCAGACTTCCCCCATGTACCTCTTCATCTGGCTATCCATTTGTGTTCTTTGCAATGTTCTGTACAACAAACCAGTAAACATATTTCCCTGAGTTCTGTGAACCATTCTAGCAAATGATTGTACCCAAGGAGGGAGCTGTGAACACTTGCAATTTATAGCCCAAGTGACAATCTGGACTTGAAACTGGCATCTGAAGTAGGGGCAGTCTTGTGGGACTGAGCCCTTCGCCATGAAGGCTGTGCTAACTCCAGGTAGACAAGATCAGAACTGAACTGAACTGCAGTACACCAGTTGGTACTGGAGCACTGGCTATTGTGGGAAGCTCTCCCACACATCTGGTGGCAAAAGTGAAGCACCAGAAGTACCAAGTGTCGTGAGTGGGAATAGAGAAGCAAACAGTTTGTCTCTCCCTGTATACTGGGTCTTTTACCTTTCCATATAAACCTTAAAATCATTTTGTTGATATCCACAAAATAACCTGCTGGGATCTTGAATCTATAGACCAAGGTGGGAAAAAGTGACATGTTAATAATACTCAGTCTCCTTATCTATGAACATGGAATCTCCTTCCATTTATTCAGATCTTTGATTTATCAGTTTTATAGCTTTCTTTATAAAGATCTTATATACACTTTATCAGATTTACTTTTAAGCACCTCTTTTTTGGTGCCAATATAAATGGTATTGTTTTAATTTGAAATTTCAATTGTTCCTTGCTGACATACAGGAAAGCAAGTGACTTCTGTGTAGTTTAACTTCATATAACCTTATATCCTGACACCTTGCTAGAGTCACTTATTAGTTCCAGGAGTTTTGGGTCAATTCTTGAGATTTTCCACACAGACAATAATGTCATCTACAAAGACAGTTTCATTTCTTCCTTCCCAATCTGTATACTTTTTGTTTCCCTTTCTTTTTTTTTTTTTTAATTTTTTTTTTTTTTTTTTGTGGGTACCGGGGGTCGACCTCAGGACCTCACGCGCCAGCAGGCGCCCGTGGTTCTGAGCGATATCACCGGCCCTTTTTTCCTATGTGGGTTCCGGGAGTCGAACTCGGGCCCTTGCACTTGCCCGGCAGGCACTTACGCCGCTGAGCCATCTCACCAGCCCCTTGTTTCCCTTTCTTATCTTACTCTTTTAACTGGGACTTCCTGTGTGATGCTGAATAGGAATGGAAAGAGAAGACATTCTTGCCTTGTTTCTGACTTAGAGGGAAAAGACTGAAACAAGGCAATGGTTTCTCATTATTAAGGATGATAGCAGCCATAGGGATTTTTGTTGTTGTTTTGCTTTTTGGTAGATGTTCCTTATCAGAGTTTCCCTCTATTCCTAGTTTGCTGTGAGTGTCCATCATGTATGGGGGCTGGATTTTGTCAAATGCTTTTTCTATATCTACTGATAGAATAGGGATTTTTTTCTTTAGCCTGTTGATGTGACTGATTACATTAAATGGCTTTTTTTCTTTAGGGCTGGGGATATAGTTCAGCAGCATAAACGCCTGCCTGATAAGTGCAAGGTCCTGAGTTCGATTCCCGGTACCAAAAATAAAACAAACAAACATTAAATGGCTTTTTAAATGTAGAATCAGCCTTATACATCTGGGACAAATCTCACTTGATTTTGGTATATAATTATTTTTAAACATTGCTGGATTTGATTTGCTAATACATATATAGCAGAGGATTTTTACATCTATGTTCATAAGAGATACTGGTCTATAAAGTTGTCTTTTTAAAACATAAACAGGCTGAGAAATTTCAGAACTATCATTTAGTTACATGTTAGTGGTAATTCATTTCATCGGATTATTTTTCTTCTAAACCTGAAATTATACCACTTATAATGGGCAAAGATGTTACCGATCAAGGGAGAACATGTAAAAATTAAGAATCGAGGCAGGCTTTTGCCAGTTGTATCATCTCAAAAGCACGAAGAACTGCAGTTTATACTACTTTCCTTAGTTATTCAGTTATGAATCAGAGGAGGGAGAAGGAAGGAAGTAGCCCAAGGAAGGAAGCACAAGATAGCGGAGTTCTTTACCAGGTCTTGTGAGATACGATAGCCTTGTCTGCATTTTACCTTAAAGGTGATGGTCTAAGCCCAAGGTTCCACAACTTACATACTGTCTTATAAGTCAGGGATGTAAGTAAGGCTCTGTGGGATTAAAGCTTTTCTCTACCTAGGCCTGCTCCACCAACAAAAATCAACTCTTCATATACCTTCACTACTATCCTTTCCGTTACATCAAGAAAGTTTTTAAAAAAGAATATCTTATTTATTAGCTTTTTCAGTCAGCAGTTTCCAAATGCCCATTTCTTGTTTTGGGCTTGTTTAATTGGCTCAATATTGAAATTCTGCTGGGATAAATCCAACCTAGCTATGGGACTGGGTTCAGGAAAGCCAAGGAGTGGTAGCCAGCATCCATTGCCTGAAAAGGGGGAAGGGGCTTTACCTGTGGGCAAAGGGTGTTTGGAAGAAGAACTGAAAAGTAGTGAAAAGCTTCATGCATTTTAGGGACAACTTTGCTGCCAGAACCTGTGATGTGTGCTGTTGGCTTTAGGCAGCTGAGTACATTCAGAATGGTACCCTGAGTGTTCCCCAAATTAATGCCACTTTTAAAACAGAATACAGTGTGTCAAGTGGGTTTTTACAAATGGTATTCTGAGCTTAATGTTGAGAGAGGGAGGGAGGGAGAGAGGGAGGGGAGGGGGGGAGAGAGAGAGAGGAGACATCTGACTCACAATGTGGGTGGGACCATCAAGAACTCTTCAGAGACAGTGAGTAGAAGCAAAGGAAGGAAAGCTATGCAGTCTCAAATGTGCTAGACTGTAAGAAATGAAATTTCAAAGTTCACAAAAAGCCTAAGAGGAAAAGTTAATATATTCTGATGTCTCTAGAAGTAACTCTAGTACAGTTAGAAACAAAGGAGCTGAGTGAGTCACTCCCTTCCCTCCATTTAACTCTAAACAGCTTCCAAAGGTTATTCCTGCTTCCCTTTTCCTGAGAGAGGCAGAAAAAATAACAAAATCCTAGATTGCCGATGCCCTACGCGAGAACACAGATGTCACTGTGAGAGATTCAGGGGGAGGCAGCAAAAGCAAAAGTGTCTGGCCTTTAAATTCTGAAAGCCTGAGTTATCTATCGGCCCTCTTTCCCCACTCTTGTTCCTGTTGGTGCTGCTACCTTTGATGGACATGCAGCACTTTTCGTCGGCATGGACTGACCCTGAGCACAACTTCCTGTGATCTTTAACAAATGTAATTACTTACTACTTACTACTAGGTGTATGCTTGGCAATTCTTTCCTCATTGTACCCAAAAACCTGAACTATTACTGGCCCATTCAACTATAACAACTCCATTGGAAAATGAAATAGTTGCCAACAGCTGAGGAAATCAGTGGTCTCCCAGGTAGCTCAGGGTTTTAAAAGACCACTGAACAAAAAGGAAAGGAGCAGATTAGTAGCACGGCCCATGGGTCTCTTCATGTTCCCACTGCTCTCTGCCTACTCAGCTCCTCCCAGCTCATCCTCCTCTACAAAGCCTTCTCTTCTCCAGGCTCACACGGGCCTCGCCTCCTCCCAACTTGGGAATACTTAACAATTACTCGTGGACTTCTGTGCCTCACCTCCCCAATTCAACTTTAACCACTTAACAGTTTACCCCAAGTGTCACTTGGGCAGTGCATTTGTTTACGTACTGAAGATCCTGAGTGTTGCTTGGACAGGTGTCAATTCAACCAGTTGATTCTTGTTTGCACAAGACACAATCCTACATCTATTTGTTTTACATGGACTATTTTTTGCATAATTTTCTATTTAGAATGTTGTATTTGTCTTTGATGTTTGTTTCTAGTGAAATCTAGTAATAAGTTGGGTTTTTTTTACTAATTCGTGTTTATTTGTGAAAAATAACCTATAATTTTGTGCTATAATCTATAAAAAATCTTATTGTTAAGTACACTAGATACAGTTTTTATACTTCTCCAGAACTCAGTGCTATTCTTTTACAATACAAAATGGACATGTTTGGGACACTGAGACTGAACAGGTAGAAAGTACCAAAAGATTTGCAAGAGAAAAAACTGAAAAAGGGAGAAATGTTAGCCAATCAGAGAGGAAAAATGTTATTCATATCAGTGTTATGAAATGGAAAGACAAAAAAAGATGTCTCCTTATTGTCAACTATTTGTAATATAGAAATAATAGAACTTGAAAGAAGAAACAAAACCAAAAAAATTCCAATAGTGGTCAATGATTATGATAATTCTATGGGTGGTGTTGACAGAGTTAACCAACATCTAACAAGCTATCCGGTAACCAAAAAGCAAGGAATATTATTATAAAATATGTACGCACCTTCTGGACCACACAATATAGAACTCGTTTGTTATTTATTCAAAACAAGGGGGTTCAAAAAGTTATTTACAATTTAGATTATGTCTAATAGAAAAAATAATTGAAAAATATGGCATAGCAAAATGCTAATCAGGACAACCATCATTGACATCGTCACCATGACATTTAGCGGGTAGACATTTTATTGAAATTATACCACTCACAGAAAAAAAGAAAAGGACAACATGACAGTGTAAAGTGTGCTGCTCAAAGAAAGACAATACTACAAAAGGAATTCAGAAAGAGACTAGATACTACTGTTCAGATTGTAATGTTATACTGTGCATTGAATGTTTTAAGATATACACAGAAAAAGTATTAAATTGATAAATTGTCAGTTTTATATTTCCTGTTAACTTATAAAAATTAATGAAAAAATATGGAATTTTTGGTCATCCTATATTTAAATAATTGGACTGGTAAGTGATTAAGGTGTGAGACACAGGGCCATATCTTGGCATCTCCAGAGCACCCCCTCAAAGGTGCCTTCTAAAGTATAGACGATGAATAAGTCAGTGCAGTGGCACATGTCTGTAACTCCAGCTATTCCCAGAGGCTGAGGCAGGAAGATCACAAGTTTGAGGCTAGTCTGGGCAACTTAGCAAGACCCTGTCATGAAATAAGAAATAACAAGGGCTGGGAATGTAACTTAGTGGTTCAGCACCCCTAGGTTTGATCTCCAACTCCCCTCCAAATGGACAAACATGAGCTTTGAAGGGACAACAAGGTAGATATAAAGAACACAGATTTTAGCCAGGCGTAGTGGCACACACCTGTAATCCCAGCACTTGGCAGGCTGAGGCAGGAGGATCGTTGCAAGTTCGAGACCAGCCTGGGCTACAAAGTGAGCTCAAGGCCAGCCTGAACTGCATAGCGAGACCCTGTCTCAAAAAAACAAAACAAAATGAACAAAGATTTTGAGCATGTACTGTAAGTTGTATTAATACCCAATTCAATGTACATAAATTATGTAACAAGTAGAATGAATAGGTATAGTCCCCTGAAATTACAAAAATAGCACAGTACCTGTAGGAGACTTTCTATGGCATGAAAGCCTCGAATTAAATTCAGAGCTCCACATAAAAGACTAAGGATAAATGCCACAATCCCTGATAGAGTTGCTGGTTCCAGTCGCTGGTGAGCTGGAAAATAAAAGAAATGGTTAGAAATGAACACCAGTATGTCATGTAGTTGAACGTCTATTAAACAGAAATTCCCTACTCCGTTTAAATGGGTCAAACATACATAATTTTATACAATATATCTTAGTAATTAAATATTCTTTCAAAATGCAAAATGTTGATAGTATAAAAGCCCCATTTTCTTAAACTCAAATAAAATTAACTTCTTTTTCTTTATATTTTTAACAGAAACCTAATTTGCATTTGTGATATATAGTGCTAATGTGCTCCAATCTGGCAGTAAATGGTTTAGGAAAAAACCTTACTGCCCAAAAAATGTCTACTATTTGCTAATAAGTGCAACTATTTCCAAAGGTGACTTTGCTTGGAAATTCATTGCATAATTCCTACTTTCTCTGAAAATGCTTAGAAAAGATTTCTAAGAACAAACATAGTTTGCTTTAAGCAAAGCTCCCCTTTATTTGGGTCCCAACGCTATAAACACCACCAGATGTATGTGAAAGCCCACGTTAACACCTGTCTGAACTCCACAACAGAATGTAATCTTACTTATTAAGTTCCTGGTCTGGTAAACACTACTTGAAGGCAAAAATGACAAAATACTAGCTAAAGAAGTGACCATTTTATCTTCACAAATACATCCCCTCATCTTTCAGGGCTTCAGCAGCATAAGATATTCAATTAAACAATAGCTTCCCTTCATCATTATTTTGCGTTTAATAGAATTAACAATGACGTCCAATTGAAAACACAAAACTAAATATATAATCATTAGACCTCAAAATGGTGACAGAAACAAAGAGAGGACAACAGAGCCACATTTTATTTTATTTAAACCACTGAAGTGTAAAAGCCCAACAATGAAGTTAATGAGGTGGAAAAATAATGTAAGAATGGACTTAAATCTTTGCAAATTATATTCAACAATTACAATAGAAAAGCTTCCCAGTTTATAAAAACACAAAAACCCACATATTATAAAAAAGTATTTATTCCTTAGATTCAGTAGAAAATAGTAATATGAAATAACATTTTCTTAAATGTCATTTGTGTTGCCAGTTCTCTCAATTTCCTTGAGGTTTTAATATGAAAATACATCAAGTGTCTCTGTACACTATTGATACCAAATCTTTTATCAGTAGAGAAAAAACTCACAATTTAAAAATCTACCCAATCAGACTACAATTAGTCATATTCTTCAGTTTCCCTGCCTCCCTCTTCACCTCTCTCAGTAGTGAGTAAGGGAGAACTGGCCAATAACACACACACACACACAAACACACACACACACAAAGAAATCCTCCAGGCCTCAAGAATAAAGCCAACTACAACTGAATAGATTATGTAAATCACATCTTTAAAGTATATGAAACAAATTTAACTTAAAAAAACACAAATAATATTCTGCACTGTAACTAAAAATCCTTAGCTTATACACTCAAGTAAGGTATGGCCATTCTTTGACAGAAAGATATTACCATTTTCATTTGTTGATGAAGATCTATTTAAGAAATGAACAGTAAGTCTATATAAATTTGATATTCAAGTTGCTTTAACACTTCCTTTTGGCCTTAGAGTACCTCTCTTTAAAATAATGATATATACTATTTATGAATTAATTATTTCAAAATGACCAGGCCTATTTTTAAAGGCATAAAAGCAAATGATAAACCTTCTTTAACAAGGACAAGGTACGTGCTGTGTGCAAGAGTAAGCTGGCACTGTGCCAAATCACTGTGGTAAAGAAATTCTAAAATGGCAATTTCCCTATTTATGCCCTGCTTCCCTCCCAGGGCCTGTGGCTTGCATTTTGAAAACACTGATCAAGAAAATTTTATCTGCACATAAGAAGGTGATACTCTTTGAAGGACAATTTCCTATTTTAACAACAGAACTAGATATCCAACCACATTTTAATACATTATGCTACAAATGCTATTTTCTTTTACTTTAGTAAAATGGATTTTTAGATCCAGTGCTACCCAAAATGCTTACTGGCATTTTGGCATGATGCTAGGCACTACCGGGTGGAGAATGTATTTGGAAAGTAACAAATAAGAGGCAATGTAGGAGAAAAAGCAATATTTTTGCCAAATCCAAAGCTGTGCCATTTGGACAGTTTTTGTTTAGCTTTTATCTTTGTTTCGTTTTTGTTATTATCTTCTACTCTAATACTGCGCCTTTTCTTTAATTAACATCTTTGAACCCAATAATAGCATTTTCATAACAAAATTAAAAATTTCTCAAAATGTACCAATGATTTATAGAGAGTTTGCAAAAGTTCATAAAGGTGCAAGACCAAACCCCTTGGAAAGAGGGCTATTGGTTAGAGTGACTTAAGGAACACTGAAGAGGAAAGATTTAAATAGTACAAAGGAAATGACAAGAGCCAGGGAATGGCTTTGAAGATGAATAAAATGCAGTCAGGTACAAAGCACAAGAACTGCAGCACACTCCATACAGAGTAAAGAACAACAGCGCAGAGATGGAAACAGGAAAAACAAATAACAGCAACAACTACTACTTCTACAACTAATAGTGGCTGCTCACCAAGCGCTTCATATACATAATCTCATTTCATCCTTCCAACAGCCCAAACAACCAGTCCATGTCTCACACTCTCAGCCATCTCCTCCACCAGGCACCCACACTCAGGAGAACTACTTCCCTCCCCATCATCACTCCATGACCAAGCATCACACAACTGGGGATGCCCCGGAGTCACTGAAGTTCCAAAAGCCCTATGCCTTGAAGCCACTGAAATTACACAAACCAGCCAATCTCAAGCCTCCTCATCCTACCTCATTCATTCCTCCCCTCAGAAACCACAATAAAGATTCTGCCCACATTCTCCCCTTTCCTTTCCCTAGGCATCTGTGAGTATAAAAAAAAATTGTCTTTTCTATGAAAGCCATCTCCTGATCTGTTGACCTCACCACACCAGAATAAGTATGAAATATATATTTAAAAACCCGATTTGTAGAACAAAGATCATAAATTTCCCTTAAAAAAGAAAGAATTATATAAATAAATTAGCAAGTGGATAGTGGAGATGTACAGATGAAAAGAAGAATGGCAAAATGTTGTTATAGTTGCATAATGGGTACATGAGAGTTAATTATACTGTTCTGTGTACCTTATATACATTTGAGATTCTCCATAATAAAACATTTAAAAAACAAAAAGCAGAAGCAGGACATGGTACTCCATGTAATAGATTATTGACTCCATGATGATCTTCCATAAATTTCTATAAATAATAAGTATGCCACAATAAAAATATTCATGCCAGACTGGAGAGGGGGTTGTCAAAAGGTTAGAAAGAAAAAAGTTAAATAAAAAAAATTAAAAGATGCTGTACTACATTAATCATAAGGAACAAAGAAGCAATGGTCATCAACACCTATTAAACTTATTTTATTTTATTATTAATTTTGTTTGTTTGTTTGTTTGAGACAGGGTCTTGCTATGTAGTTCAGGCTGGCCTTGAACTCACTATGTAGCCCAGGCAAGCCTCGAACTTGCAGTGATCCTACTGCCTCAGCCTCCCGAGTGCTGGGATTACAGGCATGTGCCACCATGCCTGGCCTTAAAACTAATTTTAAAATAAAGCAAATAATGCATTTAGAAGTTTCCTCTCAAAACTATATTTTACTTGGGAACTATAGAAAATATTATGAATGTTTGGTCTGAATTGAAAGCAAATTTAAAGTTAATATTAAAGTAAGTTCTAGTTGTCAATTATTTTTTACTCTTTCTAAAAACTATAACAAATCCCATATTCTCCCCATTTTCCAAGTCTCCTTGATGATCCAAAATATCATAGTGATCTAAGGTCAGAGAGGAATCTTACAGAAGTCAACTGATACATAGAGTTTTTAACAAAGTCCACCTCATGGTAGGTCGAGTTAGACCCTTACCTCAAATTAAGTTTATCCTTCTGAATCCTGAGCATATTTATTAATGGACAGATACCCTTATCAACACTGGCTGCCATAGGAACTATTACAAAGAATCAACAACTGGGATCTCATCTTATTAAAAAGCTTTTGCATAGCAAGAGAAACCACCAGCAGAGTGAAGAGACAATCCACAATATGGGAAAAAATGTTTGCCAGCTGTTCCTCAGACAAAGGGTTACTATCGAGAACATATAAAGAACTCAAAAAAATCAGACCTTCCAAATTTAAAGACCCAACCCAAAAATGGGCATCTGAGATAAATACACACTTCTCAGATGAAGAAATACAAACAGCAAATAAGTATATGAAAAAATGTTCAACATCACTGGTCATTCGAGAGATGCAAATTAAAGCAACACTGAGATTCATCTCACCCCAGAAAGAATGGCTGTTATCAAGAAATCAACCAATAACAAATGCTGGTGGGGCTGTAGGGAAAAAGGAATCCTTCTCTACTGTTGGTGGGAGTGTAGACTGGTGCAACCACTGGAAATCAGTGTGGAGATTCCTCAAAAAACTAGGATTGGAGGTCCCATCTTTCCAGAAGAATTAAAAACAACGTACCACAGTGATATATGTGCACCCATGTTTATAGCAGCACGATTTGTAATAGCCAGATTTTGGAAACAACCCAAATGCCCATCAACCATGGAACGGATAAAAAAAATGTAGTATTTGTATACAATGGAGTACTACTCAGCCATAAAGAAGGATAAACTGGAGACTTTTATAGGTAAATGGATACAACTCGAGACCATACTCATAAGTGAAATAAACCAGACACACATGCACAAACATTGTATTGTCTCCCTAGTGTGAGAAGCTGAAAGAGTAAATAAGATCCAAAATGTACAATAGATACTGTAAAACAGGAAGAAATTGTTCAAAAGGAAAGAGAAACTGCAGTGGGGGAATGGAGAAAAGAAGAAAGAGAAAAGAAAAAAAATAGATATATAGAAGATAGTTAAGACAGATATACTACTAATTTCTCTTAGTTCATTGAAAAGAAAGGTGTGTGCTAATATTGTTTGGACAACTGAATACCGATATCTTGTACTCTGAGTAACTTATTTATTTATTTATTTATTTTTTGTGGGTACCGAACTCAGGACCTTGCGCTTGCCAGGCAGGCGCTTATGCCTCTGAGCCATCTCACTGGCCCAGAGTAACTAATTTAAAGATAACAATATATAATGTATTAACCATTGTTATCCTCCTATTATGTTGTTTTGAAATTTTGTTCTATTTTTCTTTTTCTCTTTAAAATAAAATTTAAGGGGCCAGGGATATAGCTCAGCGGCACAGTGCCTGCCTGGCAAGTGCGAGGTCCTGAGTTCAATTCCTGGTTCCCAAAAACAAAACAAAACAAAACAAAAAAACAAAACACTGGCTGCCAAACTATCTACTAAAGAAGGGCAGGCCAATGGAAGTCTTGGAGCTCCTTCAACTAAAACACCAACAAAATGCTAATCCCCAAGATGACTGCAGAGACCAGTGCCACCATCCAAGGCTTTCAAAATGCATAGGTGAAAATGTCTATTATATTCTTAATTAACTCTCCAGTTTAAGTCTCCAAAATGGGTGTGTCTTGGGGGATGACAGATTACCGAAGGTTCCAACTGCACATGCTTTTCCAGATGTAGTTTCCTTGCAGTGTAAATCAATTCATTTCCTGACATTATTATGATAAACTTTTTTTCTCTCCTAAGAAACAGTGGAAATCAAAATATTTTCTTTTATGTGACAGTTAATAGTACATTTACCATACTGTGCCAGAGATTACTGTCTATAGCAGAGGTTGGCAAACGGCCCAAAAGCCAAACTCAGTCCACCTATTCTTTTTTAACTACTGTCTATGGCTATTTTTGTGCATTATACACACACAGCTGCAACGGTGACTACACAGCCTCAAAACCTAATACATTCCTTATCAGTCCTTTTACAAAAAAAAGTTTATTGACCATTGGCTATAAAGATCTAAATTCTCAGGACTCCACAGAACATTACTGGCAATGCCATGCTGAGAGTACCTGAAGAGTATATAGTAGTATGTGCCTTAGGTTCTATGCCTTGAGAAAACACATGCATGCCAGACAATGGGGAATAATCACAAACTTACAGGAGCCTACCCCCTCAATCAGCTTCTGATGGTCAAAGATCTAGAATATGTATGTTGAAAGTTAAGGACCAAGTTGATGCACCTGGCAGCCTTCACCACGAAGAAAAGATGCACTGATTAATATAATATGCCTTTCTAGATTTCCGATGTAACATTCCACGCATTTACTGAATGACAATGGTTGAGAATGGCCCGGAGAAACAGAAGGATCCAGACTGTATTATAGTATACTTTGCTCATCAGCCTTTAGGACTCATGGATCCAATCCCTGCTAGTGGATATAAAATGATATACTGTGTCCTTATAATTTTGCTTCACATTTCTCTAATGATTATTGATGCTCAGCATCTTTTCATATGATAATTAAGTAGCTGTACATTTTCTGTGTTGAAACGCCTATTCAAATCTTTTCCCTGTTTATAAACTGGACATTTTTTATTGTTGAGCTGTAAGATGCTTATATATTTTAGATTCTAGTCCCTTACCAGATATATGTTTTATAAGTATTTTTTTCCATTGCATGGGTTATTTTTTCACTTTCTTGATTCTGATGTTTGAAGAATAAGTTTTTAATTTTGATAAAGTCTATTTTATTTTTTTCTTCTTTCACTAAAAATCTAAAAACTAACAAAGAGTCACAAAGATTTAGACCTATGTTTTTTCTAAGAGTTTTATGGTTCTACTTGTTAAAAGTATTTAGGACTTTGTTCTATTTTGAGTTAATTTATATATATATATTGTAAGGGGGGGGGGTCCAACATAAATTCTTTTGCATGTGGGTATCCACTTGTCCCAATACCATTTGTTCAAAATACTATTCTTTTACTACTGTCCTTACATCAGTGTCCAAAATGAATTAACCATAATGAAAAGGTTTACGTCTATACTCTCAAGCCTATCCCACTGATCTACATACATGTCTATCCTTAAATCAGAATCACACAGGCTTAATTACTGTAGGTTGGTAGTAAGTTTCGAAGTATGAGCCCTTCAACTTTGTTCTTTTCCAAGATTATTTTGCTATTCTCTGTCTCTTGAATTTCCATATGAATTTTAGGATCAGCTTGTCAATTTCTATAAAAAAACACAGATGGGATTGTGTTGAATGTGTGTATATCAAGTTGAGGAGAACAGCTATCCTATTAATACTGTCTTCTAATCCAGGAAAATGAAACTACCTTCCATTAAGTTCTTTCATTGATGTTTTATAGTATTCATTGTATGGGATTTTCTTAAATTCATTTTCAAATTGTTCACTGCTAGTATATAGAATATAACTGATTATTTTGTATATTAATCTTGTGTCCTGCAACCTTGCTAACTCAGTTATTCTAAGTCTTTTTAAAACAGATTCCTCTGATATCAGAAAATGGAAAGATATCCCTTGCTCCTGGATAGGAAGAACCAATATAGTGAAAATGGCCATACTTCCAAAATTGTTATACAGATTTAATGCAATTCCACTCAAAATTCCAACAGCATATCTCACAGAATTAGAGAAAACAATCCTAAAATTCATTTGGAATCAGAAGAGACCTAGAATAGCAAAGGCAATTCTGGGCAACAAACGCAAGGCAGGGGGCATCACAATCCCTGACTTGAAATTATACTATAAAGCTACTGTGATAAAAACAGTGTGGTACTGGCAAAAAAACAGACCTGAAGATCAATGGAACAGATTGGAAGATGCTGAAACAACCCCAGACATACTAAGCCACCTTACCTTTGACAAAGGTGCCAAACACATTCGCTGGAAGAAAGATAGCTTCTTTAATAAATGGTGCTGGAAAAACTGGCTCTACACATGCCGAAGATTAAAACTAGACCCATATCTTTCACCATGCACTAAACTAAATTCAAAATGGATCAGGGATCTAAATATTAAAACAGAAACATTGAATCTGCTGGAAGGTAGGATAGGTAAAACCCTTGGAGACATTGGTGTAGGCAAAGACTTTATGAATAAAAACTCAACCGCACGGGAACTATCCCAAAGAATCAATAACTGGGATCTCATCTTATTAAAAAGCTTTTGCACAGCAAGAGAAACCACCAATAGAGTGAAAAGACAACCCACAACGTGGGAAAAAATGTTTGCCAGCTGTTCCTCAGACAAAGGATTACTATCAAGAACATATAAAGAACTCAAAAAAATCAGACCTCCCAAATTTAAAGACCCACTCCAAAAATGGGCATCTGAGATGAATACACATTTCTCAGATGAAGAAATACTAATGGCAAACAAATATACAAAAAAATGTGCAACATCACTAGTCATTCGAGAGATGCAAATTAAAACAACACTGAGATACCATCTCACTCCAGAAAGAATGGCTACTATAAAGAAATCAACTAATAACAAATGCTGGAGGGGCTGTGGGGAAAAAGAAACCCTTCTTCACTGTTGGTGGGAGTGTCGACTGGTACAGCCACTGTGGAAGTCAGTGTGGAGATTCCTCAAAAAAACTAGGGTTGGAGGTCCCATTTGACCCAGCTATTCCCCTTCTGGGCATCTTCCCAGAAGAATGAAAAACATCGTACCACAGTGATATATGTGCACCCATGTTTATAGCAGCACAATTTGTAATAGCCAGATCTTGGAAACAACCCAAATGCCCATCAACTGAGGAATGGATAAGAAAGATGTGGTATTTTTATACAATGGAGTACTATTCAGCCATAAAGAAGGACAAACTGGAGACTTTTATAGGTAAATGGATGCAACTCGAGAAAATACTCATAAGTGAAATAAACCAGACGCACATGTGTAAGCATCGTATTGTCTCTGTAGTATGAGAAACTGAATGAGTAAATAAGATCCAAAATGTACAATAGACACGGTGAATCAAAAAGAAACTGGTCAATAAGAAAGAGAGACTGGAATGGGGAAAAGAAAGAAGGGAAAGGGAAAAAAAATTGTATATGTATATAAGATGGTTAAGATAGATACACTACCAGTTTTACTTAGTTCATTGAAGAGTAAGGTTTGAGCCAATAATGTTTGGACAATTGAATGCTAATGTCTGGTATCCTGAATAACTAACTTAAAGATAATAATACGTAATGCACTGACCATTGTTACCCTCATATTATGTTGTTTTGAAAATTTGTTCTTTTTTTTTGATGTGTTTTGTTTTTTCTTCTCTTTAAAATTAAAAAAAAAAAAACAGATTCCTCTGGATTTTATATATGAGATTATGTAACATGTAAACAGAATTATTTCATTTCTTCCTTTGTGATCTACATGCCTTTTTATCTCTTACCTTTATTTACTTGTTTAATGACTAGCTGGATTATTTTAGTGAAATTTGTTTGCCCCTCTCCCACATTTGTATTGATCAAACCAAATGTGAAGTGTTACAGTTAGTCCACACTTAAGGAAGAGTTACAAATTAACAAATATATACACAAAGCTTCTAGGATGGGGAAGACTTCAACCCACTGACAAAAAGTTTAAAGGAACTGGAGCTATTTAGAGTAAAGTAGGTTAGACCAGTAGGCATTATAGGGAAGCAAACTTTAGCTTAATACTTAAAGAAGAATTTTAACAAGTAGTCTAACAGTGGCATATGCTGCTTTATAAAACAATGACTTTTCCTTTTCTGGAGAGATGGGAAGTACAGTACTGAGGATTGAAACTAAGGGCACTCTATCACTGAGCTATATCCCCAGCCCTTTTTATTTTGAGACAAAGTCTCACTAAGTTGCTCACTGTCCTCTAACTTGAGATCCTCCTGCCTCAGTCTCCTAAGTGGCTGGGATTATAGGCATACACCACCATGCCTGGGCGAGGTTTCCATAAGCAGAAGTTTCATCCTGTCATGACTGTTGAGGATGGTGTTCTTCTTTGGAAGGGGAGATTTGAGTAGACCATCACTAAGGTTTTTACATTTTCTACGACAGTGAAGCACCCTGGGGCTTGAGTGCAGCCATTCTGACATAATGCAAAGAAAGTACTTTGCAAGCCTACAAATATATATTACAAAGAAACTATTTTTTCATTTCTAGATAAATGTTTACAAAGACACCATAAACGTTTTCTTAGCAAAGAGAACCTCTGAGATTACCATTTGAAGTATTTTCCTGATTAGTCACATATCTAGTAGCTTAGTTTACAAACAACTGGGAGAAGGGATTGCATGTTCTTTGTCTAAGATATCGATTAAAACTCACTTTCAAGAGTTCCTCAGTTCTTACAAAAACAAAAAATTTAACGAAGTAATTGAGATCCAAAACTCACCAGAAGAAATCTTACCAGCACCTTTACAATCAACAGAAAATGCAGATGTTACTCCATTGGCTGGCCCCAGCTCACACATGGGAATTTGGTAAGGGGGCCTCAGCTTGATTTCCATCTGCATGTCAGACAGATTTATCTTTGTTGATAGAGACCTGGGATTATTATATCGTTGCTTGGTCCTCTGAATGAAGTTATCTATGTAAAATAAAAAATAAGTTTCCTGCAGTCATTTGTTAATTAAATTATTTGAGAGTGTGATGTTTATGGACAATAAATTTTATAGATACAGTTTAATTGGTTATTAAAAATTATTCATTTGCCATGGAATTTCTAGTATTATTTGTGTTTACATGTAATCATGGAGTCATCTGTTTTATATTCTGTACTGTAGAAATTAGTAACTATAACTGAACTAAGAGTTTAACACTATCTGAGTATATTACATCCACTTCAAGGAATTACAGAAACAAAACACAGCTTAACTTTAAACCAAAGTCTTAATTTTTATGGGAATTGTTGTCTCATAAAAGACTAAACCTGTTAGACTTACAGTTGTAATTACATAAGATCTTATGCAATTAGCTATATGTTTTTCTAAATCTGTTTTCTCATCTACTGCTTACACCATTAGGATATATGTTTTAAAGGATAAATTTAAAGAAAACAACAAATGATACTTCCTAAATATCTTCCAAGTGGAATTTTATTTTACTATTTACGTCAGGGTTTTTTTTTTTTTTTTTTCTTTTCCTTTTTTTTCTCCCTTCTACATCAAGAGTTGAGTGAACTATGGGCCACAGGCCAAACCTAGCCCATTGTTTTTATAAATAAAGTTTTATTAGGCCATAACCATGCTCATTCATTTATGTATTGGCTGCTTCCAAGCTACAATGGCAGGGCCGGGTAGTTATGGCAGACTATATGGCCCTTAAAGCCTAAAATATGTGTTGTCTGATCCTTTCCAGCAAGTATTTGCCAACTACTACTCTACATTAAGCAAGCCATAAAAGATTATCACACAAACACAAAACTCTGAATCTCTGTTTTATAAATTTCTCATTGAGAAAAATGTCCTCTGAGACTAATTATTTGAGCCAATAATCACAAATCCCTTCACAGCTCAAACAAGTTTTTTCTAATAGGCACCTAGATTAAGAAGTTGGTATAACTTATAGATTGTTTGCCAATTTATTCTATATAAAGTAAAGTAGCAGAAGTTTCCTCCTGCCCCCCAGTATTAGATGAAAAATTGCTTATGAATGGATAGAGACAAGATAATAAAAAGGAAAAAAAAAATCAGGCCCTTACCAAATTCAATGAAACAGTATGGTCTGACAGCAGTATTTGTCTTCATCATGTTATAAGTAGTAATAAACTCCTTCTGAAGCTCATCCAGGAAAGAGAAGGCGAGAACATTTGGGTAATTTTCAGTGCACAACATCATGTAGCTCACTCCCAGAGAGCTAATAAAACTACAGTGTAAAACACATTGGTTTTAAAATTTCGAATTAAATCAAGGTAATTCGTTGCTTCACAAGACTGGTTCTATACACCATAAACTGCTGCTACACTGGCAATAAAGATACTAACATTTATTATATATTCCAGCAAAAAATTTAAAAGAACCAAAATAGAATACCATTTTAAGTTTAGTTTAAAAACAGCAGACAAAAATAGTGGAATGTACAATGGAAGGGGATACACTATGGTTCTAACATTTCACTTGGGGAAGAAAGCAGGAGGAATAATATACCAACATACAAACATTACAGTGAGCTTAAAGTCTAACTCTTCATGAAAGTTATTTCCATTAATTAATGGAAATTAATATACCTGAGTCAAAAACCATTTAGAGTCTGATCCAAGTTATGGACACTATCCCCAGAAAGATGCCCAAGTAGCACAGAACTTTGTATATAATTTCAGAGTGGTCACTGAGCCCAGTAATAAATTATGAAACATTGAGGGAACAAGCAGGAATTTAACAACAACAAATAAAATAAAAGGGGGAGAGGGGAGAACTGCTTACAGCAGAAGGCCAAACATTAACTAGTAAATGAGGAGGTAGGGCTAGTACTGGAAATATCACCATTTTACAACCAACATAGTAAAAATTAGATCAAGCAAGTACAATCATGAATGTTGCATCTAGGGGGAATTTTGATGAGCATCAGTATATATGTATGGTTTTAACATCTCTTCCAATGGATTATTAGGTTGCAAGAGGAAAATATTATACAGTAGAAACTAGGCAACACATTGGCCAAGTATGCTAGTGCCACTAATTTGGGGAGGTGGATATGCATTGCCTCCAGATGTGATACCCTAAGAAAGACATACCACTTATGTAGTATTCTGGCTACCTGAATCTAATCATAAAGAAACATCATGGCAAACGTTCTATTTTTAAAAAATGAAGGAGGTATATTCATTGAAAATCTTAATATTATAAAAAAAAAACTGAACAAATATCATAGAAATGTTTCCAAAGGAGTCTAAAGAGCTACGAGAAGTAAATATAAAACCTAACCCTAGTCTGGATTCCATGTAAAGGTGGGAGTGAAATACTACCAAGGACATTTCTGGTCAACTGACAAAAATGGAAAACAGGTAATAGATTAAACTAGGTTACATAATACAGTCACATTAGCTGATTGCTGTATGTAGTTAAGTAAAAGACTATCCCTTATCTTAGAACGTATACTCTGAAATAGTTAAAAAAAAAAAAAAGTGTGGTATTTGTAAGTATTTCTCAAATGGTTCAGAAAAAACAAATTAGATGTATAAACAGGTCAGAAGATGAAATATTCATAAAAGATGAACCTGGGTATTATTTGTATTTTTCTTATTCACACAACTTTTTTGTTAGATTGAAATTATTTCTAATTAGGAAGTTTAAAATATTTTAAGCACTGAAACATTAATCATGTTCTATTGAAAATTTTCTAGAATATATTACAATTCCTTCATAATAAATAAACAGTGATGGTCATGGTGGCACACGCCTGTAATTCCAGCACTCAGAAGGCTGAGGCAGGAGGAACGCCACGAGTTCGAGGCCAGCCTGAACTATATAATGAGACCCTGTCTCAAAAAAAAACAAAAACAGAGCCAGGAAAAAATGTTCAATATCACTAGTCATTCAAGAGATGCAAATTAAAACAACACTGAGATTCCATTTCAACCCAGAAAGAATGGCTATTTTCAAGAAATCAACCAATAACAAATGCTGGCAGGGCTGTGGGGGAAAAAGGAAAACTTCTCCACTGTTGTGGGAGTGCAGACTGGTGCAACCACTGTGGAAATCAATATGGAGATTCCTCAAAAACTAGGACTAGAAGTTCCATTTGACTCAGCTATTCCCCTCCTTGGTATCTTCCTGAAAGAATTAAAAGCATCATACCACAGTGATATATGCACATCCATGTTTATAGTGGCACAGTTTGTAATAGCTAAATCTTGGGAAAAGCCCAAATGCCCATCAACTGGTAAATGGATAAAGAAGATGTGTTTTATTTTATACAATGGAGCTACTCTGCCTTAAAGAAGGATAAGTTCAAGACATTTCTAGGTAAATGGATGTACCTTGAGACCATATTCTTAAGTGAAATAAGTCGGACACACGTGTAAATACTGCATCGTTTCTCTGGTGTGAGAAACTGAAAGTGTAAATAAGGACCAAAAGGTATAATAGGTATTGTAAGAAAGAAATGAGAATGAAAACCGAAAACAAAACAAGAGCATGGAACACAAATTAATCCTTTTAATGAGGATCTTTTATAACACTGTCAACACAGCTGGTCTGGATGAGGGCAGTAAACACAGCGTGGGGGCTGTCACTCCCCACTCCTGTGGCATGCACGGCCACTCACGACAGCCGTCTTCACTATGAAACGTGGATCCACGCTGGAACACCCCCCACATTTTTCTCTAATAATGTAGATGTGGAATTTATTATTTTTAAATTTAATCACTGGAATAAACATGTTTCTATGATTCAAATTTTAAAAGAATGAAAATGAAAGGGTATATTGTACTTAAAATATCTTACCCTCCTCTGCCCACAGGTACCCAGATTTCTATCCCACAGGAAATCCATGTTTTTATTCATTTCTTCTGTATCTTTCTGGTGAGAGTTTACAGGTACTCAAGTAAATAACTGTCTGTCTGTCTGTGTGTGTGTGTGTGTCTGTGTGTGTCTGTGTGTGCTCTTTAAAAGACTATCCCAGGCAGTCAAATGATATAAGGTGAACACTACTAATTATCTATTATTAATGGTGTGGGATACACTACTGGTAAAGGTGTGCTTCCAGAATAACCTGGAACTCCTTCCTGAAGTTCCACTTAATACGCAGTCATTTTTGCAGTAGTTTTCAAAGTGCAAGTTACGACCCATTAGTAAGTCCTAAAATTAGTGAGTTAAGGCATTTTTTAAAAAATGAAATAGAATTTAACAGAAAATACTGGAATGTTATGTTGTTTTAAGAAACTTTAACTTCTCTATGAGGGGAGAAGGAAGGACACGAACTATGTAGTGCTGCTGATAAAATAACTACATCTCTTTTCAAGGATAATACAAAATGTTTAGCCACAGCATATTGAATTCTTCTACAAATTGATATTTAAATCAAAAGCCAAAATATGCTTTCTGAAGTGATTTTCTCTTCCTCCAAAGATCTTCACTACCGTTATCAAAATTCTTTGACAAGCCATTAGCATCCAAACACCTCCCCCAAATAACTTGAACACAATTGCAATTGGCCTCCACACACTCGAAACTCCCAATCAGTTCAGTAGGAGTTATTTCATTATCGTCCCACAACGCGACTAAAAATTTTGGACATTTTTTGTTATGTCAGGTTTTTTTTTTTTTTTTTTTTTTGGTGGGTACTGGGGGTCAACCTCAGGACCTCATGCACCAGCAGGCGCCCGTGCCGCTGAGCAATATCACCGGCCCCTTTTTTTGTATGTGGAATCCGGGAGTCGAACTCGGGCCCTCATGCTTGCCAGGCAGGTGCATACGCCGCTGAGCTATCTCACCGGCCCCTATGTCAGGTTTTTACTGTATTTCCAATATTAATAACAGAGTGAGCCACAGTTTATCTTAAATGGTTTATCTTTCTTGTGTTAAATCTAACTACAGAATTGTATGTACAATAAAGGAAACACTACTACTAAAAAAAAAAAAGATTGTATGTTAGCATTTTCAGAAAGTCTTTATTTTACCATAATTGCATGATACTTTCTGAAAAGGCTATAAAGTGTTCTACATTACAAACATTTCTTGTTTAACCACCTATTTAAAAACTGTTCAGACTTAACGACCCACTGCTCGGACTTATGACCCATCTTTTTTTTTAATATACATCTCTGTATATCTTCTTTATAGAGCCTCGATATCAGTTTTTGTATAATATACCTAATTTATACAGTACTGGAATTTTTGCTGATTGTACTGTATACTACAATACTGCAGTTTATATTATGTTATACATTACAGTCCTGCATGTAAGAGTTATGCAAATAAAAGCAAAGTCACCAAGTTGGAGTTTCCTTTGACCATTTCTTTGTTTCGAATATTGTAATGTACATACAATATACAATTCCTCACTTAATGACCAGTTCATTTAACAAGGAACTCAGTCATTAAATTAAGAATGTCTGGATTACAGTTTTTCCTAGTAATTTTAGCCTCTTTTCTTTGAAATATAAAGATAATTTTCCAAAGTATAAATCAGCTCAGTTGGTTCATGTTTGCAATAAGAAAAAAAAAAATCTGCTTTTTCAAACCATCACTGGGATGGACAGAAAGATTTCCACCATCTCACTGATGACTACTGTACTTGGAATAGTCTAAAGTCACTATAGGCATGCCAGTTTGTGCATACTTTAGAAGTGTTCAACAGGTTTGCTAAGCTCATATTTTATAGACAATATGGCAGTTGTCCCTCTGCCTTGAGGAAAAAGAAAAACAGTAGTGGTAGCAGCATGTTTACTGACTACTATGATGAGCCAGGCCCTCTAGTTGGTACTTCACATACTTCATTTAATTTCATTCTTACAATAAGGGATTCTACTATCTCCATCCTAAAAATGAAGAAATAGAGGCTCAAGAGTCTTAGTCACTTATCCAAGGCCACACATCATTAAGAACCACAGCTGGGATACAGTTAGTTCTGACTCCAGAGCCCATAGTCTGTCCACAACACAATACCAAGTTCCATATAGTATAGGTAAAACCAACCATGTCCTAATTCCACCAACACGTTTTCACCTTTCCCAGCCACAAATCAATCTCTATTTTCCCCCTACATTAAGAGTAATGCAACTTAAGGATTTTAGAACTTGTATCATTTGTACATCTGCAAAGCCCAGAAGCTCTGCCAACTTCCCCATTTCATCTTATGCAACTCTACTCCTCCCTCTCTGTATTCCAGCCACATTAACCTTGTTCTAGCTCCTCAAGGAAGCCAAGCACTCCAGCCTACCCACTCTCAACCCAAGACCTTCAGAATTTCTGCCTTTCCCACTTGCAATACTCCAAATCCCACCTCCTCCATGCTCCAATTTTGGTCTGGTTAACTCCTGCTCATCTTTTAGTTCTCAAAGGTTTTCCTAGAGCACACTATCTAAACCGACCCCACCTTCCTGGACTAGCATAGTTGCTGTTATTTTTCATGAACTAGCACAAGCTGTAGTTGCATATTTATGTATTTATTTGCTGCAAAGTCTTGCTCACTAATAAATATGCTCTACAGAAGCAGGGATGATTGCTGTATTGTTCTCCATTGTATGCTAGAATATTTTGTGTCTAGTACACAAGTGCTCAATAAGTGAATATATGAGACCAAAGATGGCATCATTCACTTATTTACATACTAATTTCTTGAGTATACCACAGAGATGATTGTACAGCCCAGTGGTGTCTACACAAAGTGGAAGCTCAATAAGTACTTGACAAAATGACGTAAGAGAATACTATTTCATCAGTTCTTCCAGTCCCTGTTTTGCCAGAAGGCTTCAGCATGCAAGTTAGGGAATCTTCAACATGTTCAAAGCCAGGGACATTCTCAGGCGGCATAAGGAATTACAAACTTCTGCAGTGAGTACTCCCACATGGCTACAGTTTTATCAGACGTGTACACATGCATAATACACACAGACTCCTGTTTAAATAGCCATTTTTTAAAGCTTTTTTGAGACGGGGTCTCACTACGTACTTCCTGCTGGCCTCGAATTTGCAGCAATCCTGCTTCAGCCTCCCCATTGTGGGATTATAGGCATGCACCACTATACCTGGCTAAACTGCCATTTTTTCATCTGACTTTGCTCTAATTACCTTTTTAAAATTTTAAATTCTCTTCTACTTCTGGGCTTTGGTGCCAATGGGTTGCATCTTTCTAGATGAAACAGACTGCCTTTGTTCTGGCCAAGGAATTTATCCAATCTTATCACATCACTGGTTTCCCTTTCTGCAAAATGTATTAGGAACTTCTTCGGGTCCATCCAGGGTTAAGTGTGTCCTGAACAGGTAATACTGGCAAAGTCCAACCTCCAGATAAGGAGGTTTACCCATTCTAATCACTTTGTTAAAAAAGTTAATTCTATCATACATCCAACATACCATAAGTTATCCCTAAAATCCAACAAAATGAATAACTGGTTTCAGATATTATACGTTTTTGTTTTGTTTTATTTTGTTTTGTTACAAGGTCTCACTATGTAGTTCAGGCTGGCCTCAAACCCACACAGATCCTCCTGCCTCAGCTTCCTGAGTACTGGGATTACAGGTGTGTGCTGCCATACTCTTTTTTTTTTAATGTGGGTACTGGGAGTCGACCTCAGGACCTCGCACTTGCCAGCAAGTGCTTGTGTGCCACTGAGCAATATCACCGGCCCTTTTCTTCCTTTATGTGGGTACCAGGAGTCGAACTCAGGACCTTGTGCTTGCCAGGCAGGCGTTTATGCCACTGAGCTATCTCACCGGCCCTTCAACTTTTTTTTGACATCTAATTTTCTATACAAACTGTCTAATAAAGTTTACATATTACTCATTAAACACTGACATTATTTGGACAATTCTCACCTGTTGCACCAAACTAATAATTAAAACAATACTATAATCTTTCCCCTAAGCAGATCACAGAACACCAGGGATAGGTCTAGCAGTCTATACTATAAGCTCTGATATCAAAGACAAGGTCCCCTGCCCATGACCTTGCAATGATTACTGAAAATGTACTTGAAACTATGACAGAAAACAAGTTAAATATATAAACTGCATTTTCTAGCACGTCAAATGACAAGGTATATAGCAAACAATTAGTAAGCTGACGAAGTAATATTTGTATTATATACAAAATATAATTTTCATATTATAATTGTATCATTACATATAAAAAATCTGCTTCACCATTGTAGCCACATTTGCCCACTAAATAACTTTCCTGGGTGCAGAGAAGTTAGCCAGTATATATGCCATCTCCATCTACTGTTAAAATGCTAAGTGTAAGAAAAATACGACCTCTGAAATAGAAGCTTCCACAATGAAATCTTTTAAAAGTGTTTAAACTTTTAAGTATTAAATGAAATGGGCTGAGATTATGAAAGTGAGCATATCTTATGGTTTTTTTTTTTTTTTTTTTTTTGTGGGTACCGGGGGGTCGACCTCAGGACCTCGCGCGCCAATAGGCACCCGTGCCGCTGAGCGATATCACCGGCCCCTTTTTCGTATGTGGGATCCGGGAGTCGAACTCGGGCCCTCGCGCTTGCAAGGCAGGCGCTTACGCCGCTGAGCCATCTCACTGGCCCTATCTTATGGTTTTTATTATCCCCAAATACATGTGTATAATAAGAAATAAGTTGAAAGCAAGACTCTGCCACCAGAGGTGCAGTAAGGAGATAAGAACCAGAAAGAACTCATTAGCATTGAGTGTCTGCCATATACGGCATTCTACCAGGAGCTTCACATTTTCTCACTTATTCCTCTCACACCTTCTAATGATGAAGAGTCAAATTATGAACACAATTATTCTATGAATAAAAGACCCATTTTAACCAAATTTTAAACCATATTAAATACTGTACAAAAGTACTTACTAATATGCAATACACCAGACAATGGCAACTTATAACAGAAAGCTAAAGGAGAATGTGGGGTAGTACTGAGGAGCCAAAGGTGGTTACATCAACAGAGCCTTGGATAAAACACAGACCAAGCAACACCTGCCTTTAGTATCCTTCGTCTTCTTTTAGGCAGAATTAATCTATCTCCTGATTCATTCTTTCCTACCACTCTCAACACCTCTATGTCACAGAAAAATAAAGATCCTGATTTTTTTGATAACTGACAATCCCTAATTTACCAACTGCATTACTAAAGTTTACTGCACTTAGGTCTCATTTTCTCCCAGAACCTGACCCAAAAGAGTAATTAGATTCCCAGGGCAGTTCACAAGAGCTGATGTAACATAATGCCAAAAAGCCATTTTTGTCATAATAAAAAGTAGGAATGTAATGTGATGCTAGTAATGAGACAAAACAGGGAAGCAGGACACACCAGTTATGTTCTCCAACATCACTGGTAGTGATTGCAGGGCTGCATCCCCCATCACAACCCTTTCTACCAAACTCCCAGTCTCCAAAAAGACATTACTGTTCCATCAATTTTAGGTTTTACATACACTCTGTGCCTCATTATGTCCCAGCAACAACAACAAAAATGAGGCGGCAGTACTTTATTTGCTTCTGTCAAATTAATGGTCATGATTAAGACCCTTTCCTTCATCTGAGAATGTGAATTCTGAAGCCAAAAGGCTGGATCAGATATACTATTTATTATCCTTATTACTTTAAAGGAGTTTCTTTACATTTCTGAGTCTCACTTGCCTCATCTGTAAAATAGGGATGATAGTATATAATGGTGTTATGGTTTCTGTCTAGATGTCCCCCCTCATGCGTCATGGGGTTTTTTCAGAGGTGGCTGAATCTAGAGTGTGTGATTGATTGGTAATGCAATGCTGGGATTAAGGGTGGTGAGATTAAGGGTGGGTGATTGCTGGATCAGTCCACTGATTGGATTGGCACTGCCCTAATCCTGGTAGACTGGATACAATATAAGGGACAGAAAGAGGCTTGTCTCTCTCTTGCTCGCTTGTTGCTTTTGCTGTCTTCCACCACCATGAACTGTTGCCCCTCTGCCATGTGCCACCTGCCTTGGAGCCAGCCAATTATGGACTGAAACCTCTACAACTGTGAGCTAAATAAACCTTTCCTCCCTAAACTTGTGGGGTGATGGGTATTTTGTCTCAGCAACAAGAAAAGTAACTAAGACAAACGGCTATCTACCCAGCATCCCTTTTCTCCTTCCCTTTGGAGAATTAATCATTTCCAGTCCCACCACCTATTCTATATGACTTTAGTATATGGCTATCAAAGAGGTGACCCAGGCCTGGCCAATAAGAGTACGTCATTCTCTTGGCCAGGTGTGGTAGAACATGCCTATAATCCCAGCACTCTGGGAGGCCATGGCAGGAGAATGGCAAGTTTGAGCCCAGTCTTATTAACTTACTGAGACTCTATCTCAGATATGAAAAGACAAAGGACTAGGGATGCAGCTCAGAGTGAAGGACCTGAATTCAATCCCCAGTGTGTGTGGGGGGGGCAGGGATGATACTACCTCATTCCCTTTAACCTCAGTGATTATCCAGAAATGAGCCATGACAAACCAAAGCTAATTAAACTCCTGTGCTAGAAACATGGAGGTGGTCAAATGGACTGAAATAAGCCTGGAACTGTCTGTGTGGTGTTTTCTAGTCAGTGAAGAAAAATATCTACCCATGTTTCCCCCAAAATAAGACCTCACTGGAAAATAAGCACCAGTCATTACCATGGTGATGGCCAGTGTCATGCAGATCATACCTCACTATGCTCTTGCTTGGTGGCCACTCTGTAAGGGCAGGTAAGGCAAGGTGACTGGAGCTGGCATTTTTGATCTCTAGTTTTCAAGGCTGATTATTTTCCAGATAGGTCTTATTTTCAGGGAAATGGGGTATTCACAAAAGGTAAGAAACTGCAGAAATGAAAGAATCCTAACAGCAATATCTGATAAGGTAGGTCCACCCCATCCTTTTTTTTTTTTTTTTTTTTTTTGGCTAAAGCTAGTACAAATGTGTGTCTGCCCCCAGCAACTGAGAAAGAGCTCTGTTTATTAGCCATTCAAGAGCTGTTGGTTGTGGTTTAATGATAATGTAAGTAAAGTGCCTGGCAATTGCAGGTACTCAATAACGGAGTTATTGTCGAAGTTGTTACTCCTATAAAGAGAAAGCATTGCTAGAGACTAAAACTAAAAGGCAGGTAGGCCTAAAAAAGGGCTGTAGGTAGCAGCTTGGGGGTGAATACAGAGAAAGGGAACTCTCAGCCCAGGAGAGAGACTAGGAAGATCACAGCCATTATTAAATTTCAAATGAATTCACAATGAAAGAACTAAGGAATTGTATTTCTTGCACAAAAACACACAATAGGGTATGACTAACCTCACAGAGGATATCTGTCTTTTCATATGTTAAAAGAGATTTGAAAATGTACAACTATGATTTTTAAACACTCAAAGCCAATCAAGTATGATGTCAGAGAACACAACTTAATTTTCATCTGTTCATCATTACTGCTTTAGGTATTGTTTTCCAAGTAGTGAAATATCATTAAGTGTTTATTTCACCTTTAGGAAAGTCTTAAGTTATCCTTTATCAGATGAGTTCCTTAAATTTTTATACAGAGAGAATAGTAATATCACTATGGAATGCGGAAAGAGATCATAAAACCTGGTACTCCCACAATCCGCCCCAAGCTGCTCAATCAACAAGGCTTCCCCAAAATTGAAATCTTTCGAAGCAAATGAAGACTTAACTCTGCGGTCTGTAAACACTGCCAAACTTCCACAACACCTGTGGGAAGGCATGCCAGAGCATCCACTCCTTAAGGCAGTCTGTTTGATCCTACTTGGACTAGTGGCCTGTTAGGCTATTTTTTAATCTCCAACCATGCATTCCAGGAGGTTTGGGGCGTGTGGCTCGAAAAGTCCCTTACCTCTGCATATCCATCCCATACATACCTCTGGCCAATGCCCCCGCAACAACTATTCCTCAGTTAGCAGCTACCATGACATGTGCAAGACACTGTTCTAAGTGCAGGCTGTGCTCTGAGCAATGTGCTCCATCAGCTGAAATGAGGTAACCAGCCACAGCAATCAGGTGAAACACATCATTTCCCCAGAACACCCAGGTAGAAATTTTTTCTTTTTGTGGGTACCAGGGGTCGACCTCAGGACCTCAAGCGCCAGCAGGCGCCCATGCTGCTGAGCGATATCACCGGCCCTTTTTTCGTATGTGGGTTCCAGGAGTCGAACTCGGGCCCTCATGCTTGCCACCCAGCGCTTACGCTGCTGAGCCATCTCACTGGCCCCCCAGGTAGAAAATTTTAAGTGCTGCTTCCCTAATTTTTTTCTCAAAACTCTGGTTCTCCCTGACCTATTCAAACAGAACCTAATGTAAGGTACCACTTGATTCAGCATATAATTATATACTTAGTTACGTTGGTACCTCAATTTCTGTACAAATTTGAAAACCACAACACTACAAAATGAGGATTCAAAATTAGTATAGGCCACAGATCAATTTCCTCAAGGAGTTATAACCCAGAGAGCAAACAGTAATGTAAAATAAACAAATGTTAATACATGATGAACAAAGCAGTCACACAAGTTCTACAGACAACCTGCCAAAGAAGCGAGATTATTAGAGAAATGACATGCCATAGTAGCAATGAGGAAGAAGGTAGGCTATAAGTTGGGCTTTGAAGGAAAAGGCACTGCATACGACCAGAAGGGAAAGGGGGCAGCCTGGTGGCAGTTCCGGTGACACTGCTACTTCAGATCCCTGAGTTTTAGAAAAATAGTTGTTACATGAGAATTTTAAACAGTTAACATGACAAATTTTCTAAGCTAACACAAATTCCCAATTTCATGTATTTCAGACTACATTCATTGTCATATACTGTAAAAACCTTAATAAATGGAAAATCAACTAACAAGATTTCTTATCAATAATAGAAAATAAATGAAATTCAGGTTCTTGACAGGAACTAAAACTAAAAGTTCTGTTTTACAAACCCTTTTAAAAGCTTGGCTGCAAATATACCATGCACAGAGGTTTTTCCGTGTATGGTTGTAAAAACCATGTAATCTATTCCTTTACAAATATCTGAACTGTATTCTTGCACCAGGCCAGATTAGACCTCTCCTGATTTATCCCACTGCTAAACTCTCTCGTAAAACTTCTTTTCACACCACACCACTTGCATATACTGAAGAATATATGAAAAATTATAAAAAGCTCACTCGTGGCTGCTGGAAAAACGCTATTCAAATGCTGTCCCTCTTTAGATACACCAGGTCTCAGTAATATGAAAACCAATGTTTTTATCCAATGGACACTGAGACCTGTAACTGATCCTACTGATTATCCTCCTTTGTTTTGGCCACAAGGAAACTCTAAGCAGTACTTTCAGACTTTTTCTAAGGAATGAATGAACTATATAGTCTGCATCTCCAGAAGGAAATGTTACATGAGTTTATTATCCTACCTTTGTATTTCCTTCATCTGATTCATTTACTTGCTCTTGAATTATTATTATTCTTTATTTTGCAAACTGCCTCAAATCCTTTGTGTGGAATAAAATGGAATATAATACAAAGTCTAGAACTCACAATTAAGCAGAATTAGAGGAGAGGTAAATTTTTACTACATTTCCCTCTACTTTAAGAAAATAAAGCAGAGGAATGAAAAATACATAGAAGTTGTTTTGCTTCAGTCCATGATGCCTCCTGGTATTAATAGGCAATTCAACCCAATCTCCTATACAACTCTGACATCTGGTATACCATTATTCAGTAACAACTAAAACTCAAAATAATGACGCTAAGCAAGAGCCTACTATTTAAATTAGTTGAATGTTTTGAGTTTTTGCTCCAAAAAATAGAATTGGTCTAAGACATCATATCTTAATATGCTATCACCATCAAGTTAAACCTATTTTCTAGTTAAACCCTCGGAAATCCCATTAAATATAAAATTGCATTATCTTACCATTACCCAAGTGATCTAAATACGTAATTGTGGACATTCTCTTAAGGTTCTATTCTGGACCTCCTCCTAAACTCAGAGAACATTTTTACCCTCATAATTTCAATAACATCTACGTGAATATTTCCAAAATGTCTATCCCATTTTCACTGGACAGACATCATAATTTCAGTGAAAATGACCAAAAGGAGCTTCATTATCTCTCTTCTTCCTCACCCCCACAGTCAATCCTTTCTGAAGACCTCCTTTCTGACAACAACACTACCATTCTGCTCAATTCCAAGGCTTTAGTTGTCTTTACCCCTCCTTCTCTTTACCTCAGGTATTCCATCTGATCGGTCTTGACCATATTTATTCTTTCATGTTTGTTGTGGTACTGGAGACTGAATGCAGGGCCTTGCACATTCTAGGCAAGTACTCTATCGCTGTGCTACCTCTCTGGCCCTTTTTATTTTGAGACCAGGTCTTATGAAGTTGCCCAGGCTGCCCTCAGATTTGTGATTCTCCTGCCTCAGCTTCCTGGGTAGCTGGGATCACAGGCATTTGAAGTATCTTTCTGTTTGGCATTATTTTTTCCATTTGAATTTTTATTTTCCTACTTCATGCTCCAATAAGTTGAGCTCTCTGCTTTATCTCTCTCCTCAGACTTTCCATTCCACTCTTTGTTCTACTAGTACAGAACAAAACAACAAATAAAATCAGAACATTCTGTAAACAAAAGAATGGCTGCTGGTTAAAGAACCACAGTAACATCACCTTTCAATAAATTAAGTGGTTGAAAACAATACATTAAGTTTCACAAGTTTCCCTTAAATCTATTTTCCTTAATATTTTACTTCTGTTTAACACAAATCAAGACATAAAAATTCTATTGGAGACAATTGTTGAAGATTTGAGAAACTAGTGTTGGATTTAAATTATACATGATGAAAAGAAAAATAAACCAGGAAAAAAGAGCACACAAATATACTTACAGAATAACTGTTATCTTAAAACCCACAACAAGGAATTTTTAAGTAGTGTAGGGGGAATGAGGACTGTTGGGAGCCTTGGGGCCACAAGAATCAGAGTTGTTTTTTAATCATCACTTTCCTCAAACCTGCAGGAGTAACTTCCTATAACTTGTTATATCACAGTGACCTGCCTCAACATGGTATTTCAGGGCAACCCAGAATCTGGTCTCTCAACTAATTATCACACATCTCACAGCTATCCCTAAATCACAATCCACTAACACCAGGCCAAGCAGGTTAATGCATCTACCACGCTAAGTCACACATTCTCCTTATTCTGCCTCTCCTCCCGATACCTGGATGCCCTCAGCCCTGCCTTAGCCAAATTTTATTTATTCTTGGGGACACGAATCATGTCTCATCTCAATAACGAAGCCCTCTGCTTACTAATTATGACTTCGTTCTCGTATTTCCTTCTGTATGCATAATCAGTATCACACTGCTCAGAAGTTAATTGTTCTCCAACTGTTTCATATGTTTCCAAAGTGGTCTCATCTCTTCCCATGGATTTAATTACAAACCATATGCTGATTCACAAACCTAAACCCTTATCCTGTTTGCCAAACTTCAGACTCATACGTCCATCTGCCTACCTGATCATGCCCGTGGGTGTCTAATGGGCATCTCGGATTTAACATGTCAAATGGAACTATTGATTTTTACCAGTGAAGCACACTTAAGCCCTCTAGACTTACTCATTTCAGCCTCACTATGTGTCCAGTTCCTCAGGCCAAAAATTACTTTTTCTTTTTCCCTCACATCCCACTTCAATCCGCTGGGAAGCTTTGTTGCTGTTAATCCCAAAATAAAGCCAAATCCAACCATTTCTCTTCATTATCACCCTGTTTCAAGTTTACAATCACCACCTCTACCTGAATGTCTGAGTCTCCTAACTGAGCTCTTTGCTTCCACTCTTTCTGAGAATCCATTCTTCAGAACACCCTGGATGATCTACTCAAAGCCAAAATCGATCATGGAACTCTCCATCTTAAAACTCTCCAATGACTTCCCACAGTTCTACATTAGACTCAACAGATTAACAGACTCACCGCGGCCTAGAAGGCCCTATATGTAGTATAACCTGCCCCGTCCCTTCCTTTGAAAACCTCTACTTCTGCCACTGTATTGATTGTCCATAATGCTTTGGCAGGAATGGTATTTTTCTCCATTTCTTGGTATGTGTCAAAGCGCTTCTTCACTGCTATTACCTCAGCTTTGTTCTTCATCCACAGCACCCTTCATATAACTGCCTCCTTTTAGGTCTCTGCTCAAATGTATCTTTGTAGAGAGGCCCATGACCACCACAAAGTCACACTCTAGCCCATCATCCAGTTTTATTCCCCATCCCCACCTCACTGTGGTACTGGGGACTAAACCCACACCCAGCCAGTTGTACTTACTAGAATATAAGGTTCAAATGTTTATATTTCCATTATAATTTGCCTACTACAATCCTAGGTATGTAAAATATCCAATAAATACCTAGTGAGCAACTTATAAGAAATATCTGTGACCTGAAAACTACAAGTTTCTAAAGCCAGATATAAATGCAGAGAAACTGCAAAAAGGCTAATGACATGATGACTACTAGAGTTTAAAACAACATGATTATTGACTTGAACAAGTTTTCCTAAATTAATCAAACACTAATTTCTATTGCAATGACTTAAACGTCACTAAAATGACAACCACTAGGCACACGATTCTAATGAACACACTGCAGTCTTACTTAATGTTATAATGTCCAGTTTTCAGGGTACATCTATCAGGAAGTTGAGCAAGTTTTCTCGAGAGCATTTTAAAATACTTTCTGCACTCCTGCATTCCTGTGTTCTGTTCATAATCAGTAGAAGCAGAAAGCGGCAGTCCATCTCTGACACGAATGACTGAGGCAGATAAAATCACAGACATTTCAACCGACAGAGAAGACCTAAAAAAAAACGAATAGCTTGGTTAGATAAAAATTAAATTCAAAGCCAATAAGAATATGCAAAAATGTTCAACTTAGTAGTAATCCAGGAATACTAATTAAAACAATGGCATATGGACTTCATTAGCTTTTAAAACAATAATGCTTGCTTCTGTCTGGCATTCTCATTAAGTATACATCAAAGTAAAAACTGCTAAAAAACCATTCTCAAAACGATTTGGCAACTTTGACAAGAGTTTAAAAACATATACAGCCACTGACTTCAGTAAATTTAAATATCTAACCCTATTCAGAGGAAAATAATCAGAGATCCAGAAAAAAAAAATCTAAACTGATATTCTACCACTGGGATAGCTAAAAACAACCTAAAAATCCTACAATAGGGTGATAATTAAATAAATTATAGTACATCCATATGACAGAACACTACGCAGCAACTAGAAGTTTTGTGTATGGCAAAAAGTTTAATAATGTGGTAAAATGCTAGTATGTTAAGTTTTTCAAAAAGCAGGATAAAAATTGCATATTTTTTCACAAAAATAAAGGGAAGAGAAAATAGTGAGATACAGGAAAGATACCAAAATCAAAATAATGTTCATCTCCAGGAAAGAGTATTTTGGGTGGCTTATTTTATAATTTCCTGAATATTCATAATATTCTACAAAGGACATACATTACTTTCCTTTTTTTAAATCACATTTTATTGGCACATTTTAGATACACATAATGATGACATTCATCACAGAAAATTTGTACCTGTACGTGATATAACTTGAATCTTTTTTTTGGCCATTCCCCTACCCTCCCTTCAACCCCTCTTCTCCTCCCCATTTACAAAAGCTTTGTTTCCATTTCCTTCTTTTCTCTCTTTTTTTTTTTTTTTTTTTTTTTTTACTTTTCCCTTCCCATTTGAACATTTTCTTCCTATTTCACAATACCTATTATACATTTTGGTCCTTATTTACAATTTCAGTTTCTCATGCCAGAGAAACAACACAGTATTTACACGTGTGTACGATTTATTTCACTTAAGAGTATGGTATCAAGGTGCATCAATTTACCTAGGAATGTCTCAAGCTTATTATATATTACTTTCATAATCAGAAAATAATTTTTATCCAGCATACTGTAAATTGTAAAACTAAAAGAATACGGTTTTAATGTTGCTCTTGATCTTACCAAAAAGTAAATCATATTGGACATTTTTATTGGATTCTGATCATGCTTTACGACAACCGATGAAAGGATTTCATAAGCCTGATTCTGAAACAAATCGGGTAACTTAAGCTCATGTAAGAAGTTGGAAGTTGGATTAGAAATGCAAATTCTAGGTCCACCCCCAAAATTCTGATCTACCATCTGTGGGGTGGGGCCTGGGCATCTTCAATTTTAACAAATTCCCAAGGTTATTTCTATGCTTACTGTCCTTACGACCATATTTTGAAAACCACTGAATTATAACATGTTCACCACCTGAGATTAAGTGATAACTTCTCTGTCAGGCCATCAGAGTGCAGTATCACTAAGTTTTTCTTTACTACCGTAGCAGTAAAGGTAACTGGTAAAAATTCAAAAATTCGATAGGATTTCACAGGCTTTTTTCAGAGATAATATTATTTCAGAAATTAATCTTAACCTGCCCACTTAAGCTAGGTCAATATTATCCCATTCCAAAAAAAGAAAAAAATGAGCAATGCATCAAAAAGTGCCATAGAAAAACAATTGGTGCAGAGTTTGTAAATCAAAAGTTGATAGTTTTCATTGCTGTATGAAGTCTAAATCTGACTGTCCATTCATGGTGGTAACTGATTTGATAATAAAAACCAATCCAACTAATAAAGCAAAGCATTAAAAGTTACTACCTCCTTTTTTAATGAGGAAAGGGGAGGAATCTCTAGGCATTAAAACGTCATTACCCTCTAACATTTTTCTCCTGCAGTTATTTAAAAGGGGAAGAACACCAGCAGCAAATTAAACCAGTCTTTTTACTATGGTGGAACCTTCAAATTAAAATCTTAGTGTTATATATCCAAATCAGCACTCTTTTCCTCATTCATCTAGTTTTGTTTTTCTCTTTTAAAAAGTATCAAGAGAAAGGTGGGACTCATGAAGTAATGATATCTATACCACAAACTCCTCTTTTTAAATTTTAATTGTTCAACCATAATGGTAACATTTAGCCCAAGTGTAAGAAAAAAGGAAAATATCTTTATACCCTATCTTTATATTTAAATATAAAACTATTGTCTTTTCAGAAGTATGACCATTCTGGGGATTAATGTGAGGGCAGGTTATGACTTATAGTTCCAAATGTTCTTTTTCATAGTATTCTCTTATGTCTGATTTTTCTAGGACCTTATCAGGAATACAATTTATTAATAGTTTGCCAACTTTCACATAGTCTTCAAAGTTACTCTTCTGAATGACTTGAAAGACAGAAAGATATGATTCATAGTTCTTAAAATATATGCTAAGAAAAACTTGTTCTTACCAACCTGTAAGTCCCATTCTTCTGTAAACATTTACTGAGTATCTACCATAAATTAGATATTATGCCAGACATTACATAGTTCCTGTTCCAAGAAATAATAAGCAGTTTCTTCTCTATCAACACAATAAATATACCACCCCCATTTTGTCTTTTTACTTTCTTCCAAAACCCAAACCAAAAAATCTCTAATCTCATCTGGACTGTGCTAGTAAAAATAAGAAACTGTGCATACAAAGACCAAGCTAGGGTAAAAGTCCAGAAAATGGTGGTTGAGAAAACCAAGGAAGAACCAATGGCTATGGAAAGCAAGAGGTTACAACAACTGCGTGGGAAGCTTTGGGAATGGTAGTAGTTTTGGGGGTTTTTTTGTTTTGTTTTTAATCTTATCAGGACCACATATGAATTTTTAATCCACTAGTCCTAACTTTTAACACAGAAAATATTACACTTGCCTTTAACAGAAAACTCATAAGCAACTGGAGTAGTGCCCTATATTTCCTTTTCCCAATCACTGTTGGAGGAAAAAGCTCAAATTAGAATCTAGGTAGATCTATGAAGGCTGAGGAAAACAAAGTCACACAATGGCAAACTAGACGGCTAGCAATCTTTTAAACCCAAGATAACAAGTCACTGAGCCCTCACCTTCAGAAGATTGTCAGATAATGACCTCAGGCCCAAGGCATCAGGAAGTCATCTCTCAAAAAGTAATAAAACCCAAAATACAGTTTTTATATCTACCAGCCAAAGGCTTTCATTCTCTCTTTACAGATAAAAAGCACCTTATCCTGGGATCACTTATGTTTCATTTTAGTCCTTCATTTCCCAAACCTCAATCATGCAAGCACTTCAGAATTCTTACCTTGTCTGCACATCACCTGTACTCTTACTGTGTTTGTCAAATACTGATCTTTAACTGACTTTTGCCCTATATTTTCAGCAAGATCTGTGAGATCTGCTTTTGGGTACTAGGTTTTTCTCCTAATTTAACTTAAAAGAATTTTCATTTTAAATGTGCATGTGTGAAAATTTGTTTTTTTTAATGTCCATTTGCTTATGAAATTATCATACATATGATGGTACCAAAGTTTGGGAAGGCCAGGCATTGTGGCGCATATCTGTAATCCTAGCACTCAGGAGGCTGAGGCAGGAGGATCGCCATGAGTTCGAGACCAGCCTGGGCTATAAAGTGAGTTCAAGGCCAGCTGAACTGCATAGTGAGACCCTGTCTCAAAAAGACAAAAACAAAACAACAACAACAACAAAGTTTGAGAAACACTAACTTGGTATATGTTATTTTACTGTGTTAACTGAGATCTGTGAGTTTTAATTTGGGGCCTGGCTTTATAATTGTGACATACAGGATAGGGGCAGACTGTGTAAAGAAGGAAAGGGAAAAGTGTACCAAGGAGAACCAAAATTTATTCTGCTGCTTTGCCTATGCCCCCTACCTCACTGGCAGTCTCTGGTACTCCTGGTATGGGCACTTGCACTGCACAATATTTTAAGACCTCAGGCTCAGTGTGGGATTACACCTACACTTAGGAATAGGCCCTCCAACACATGTACAATGTGTCAATCCCCAACATCTGTGTAGTGCCACGTAATTCACAGATGGTAGGCATAACCTCCCTTTTACAGATGAGGAAACCTGGAGCCAGGCCGCACAGGTTCAAATCCAGGCTCTGCCACACACCAGCCATGTAATCTTCAGCAAGCATTGCCTTTCTTTTTTAATGTGGGTACTGGGAGTCGAACTCAGGACCTCGCGCTTGCTAGGCAGGCACTTATGCCGCTGAGCCATCTCACTGGCCCCAAGCTTTGCCTTTCTAAACCTCAACTTCCTCACCTGTAAAATATGGCTACGAATAGTATCTCAGAGGGTTCCCTTACTGATAGTAAATAGAATCTCCCTCATAGCGATCGTGTAAACCACCTAACCCTGCCTTAACCCTGCCTTCTAATATACTAAAAGTGCTATACAGTATTCAGTATTTGCAATTCATATTACTTATTGATTACCCTCTTGGGACAAGACACTTTTACACATTACCTCATTTAAGCTTTCGAATAACCTGTCTAGTGGGTACAACTAGCTTCCTTTTACCTTTGAAGAAACTCAAGCCCAGAAAGTTTAAATAATTTGCTCAATCTCTAAACTAGCAAGCAGGTGTTTAAATTTAGGAGTAATCCTAACAACCCTATGAGACATTACTTCTCAATATATATCCAAACTTCTTATGCAAATACAGAGGAAGATCACTTCATCGCTTTGGTAGGACGTGGGTTTCTTTCATACAGCAAAAGAAAATATACCTAAATGTCAATCAGTCACACACTTAAAAGGGATAAATTGATGTGATGGTTCTCAACATAGGAATACCTAGATGTCCCACTAATTTAGGGAACGGTCATAGGTGTCAGATTCAAGGTACTGCTAATTCCTTACAACCCTGGAATGTGAACAAATACCAGTGACATGGAATGTGACTTAGAGTTTTAAAAAGTGGTTGTGTCACCTATCAACCGGGATCCTATCGTATCCAGTGTGTTAGCTGACATTCCGGCTCTGGACTGGGCTTTACCTTAGCTGAACAGGCATAGGAGAGCTGGTTCTGAAGCGCTCCATCTGCCCCAGGTAAATGATCCAGGAAACTAAGAAGCAGGGAAAAATT
The DNA here is from genome assembly GCA_028451465.1 of Erethizon dorsatum. NCBI lineage: Eukaryota > Metazoa > Chordata > Mammalia > Rodentia > Erethizontidae > Erethizon > Erethizon dorsatum. Next base: position 59,672,424 of record CM051831.1, read on the forward strand.
CTAAAGCTATTTTTACTACCAGAGATTCAAGCCGGCGAGGATTAGGAGTTCTCTTTCGCAGACCTCCACTTGTGGAGCCAACTGCTCAGGTCTCTTTTGAGCCACTTCGTTCCCAAAGTGCCCCTAAGAGGGCCTCAGGAGTTTCCGTGAGCCAGCGCGGGCAAATCTCTGGATTCAACGCTCATTCAATCCTCCACTAAACGCCTGGTAAGCCACTGGTTTAGACCTACCCTGCCTAAAAGAGAGAGGAAATGCCACTTCAAGCTCTCTCAGGTCACCTAACAGGCTAGGTGGAGCCCTGTGCTTCTGACATCTGGGGCCAGCGAGTGCCCACCACCAGTCGCTGGCAGCCCAGGGCGACGGTCCCCTCCCTCAGACGTCCCTGCTCGGGCTGCCTCGTACCCGGCGCAGGCCAGCCCGGAGCAACCGCCTCCCGCGCGGCCCACAGACCCAAGGCGAAGGGGACGGAGTCCTCGCTTGTCGGTCCCCCAGAACTCCGCGGCCCCAACTACATCCGGCTCTCTCGGCACAGGCTCGCTTCCAGACCCGGGCAGGCCGGAGACAAGCGGCAGGAGAGCGAGGGCAGCGGCCAGCCAAGGGTCCCAGCGACCCAGAACAGGGAGGGAAGAGTACTGGAAGGGGCTGGGCGGTACCTGTCTAGCATCGACCGCCGCTCCGAGTGACGCGCCACGCAGTGCATTGTGGGGCCGGGAGTGGCCTCTAAGCAGGGATACCCCGCGTCCAACGTGGCTGGCGCCTGCAGTCAAGCCCCGCCCCCGCCCGCTCAGCTCGCCCAGACCAATCAGGCTCTGTGGGAAGCGTTCGCTGACCCGCCCCCTTCCGGGGCCCGCCTTAGTCCCGCCTCCTCCAGAAGAGATTGGCAGGCTGTCATGCACCTGCGCCGGGAGATTACATAGTCCTCTGGGAATGTAATTGTGCTGTCCCTCAGAAATGAGGCTAATCTCCCTCGCTACCACTCTATATCTGGAGGCAGTTTTTCTCTCACACGCGGCTCTAAAGCGAACACTTTAGGGAATGGGGTAAAGCTTCCTCTGGACGAGAAGGAAAGGACCTGCCCCCATCTGCCACCAACTCCAGAAGGAAAGTCACCTTGGCTGAGAAGGGCCAGATACTGTTCCCATATCCTCTCCCAACGTTTGCATGGCCTTGTATTATTAAACAAGTATTTACTGAGTGTCTTCCAAGCAACAAGCGCTGTGACAGACATCGGGTTGTAAGAGTGAACATAACACTCGATTGAATCGAAGGTGTAATAGGAGCAAGAGACATTAAAGGATGAAATGTTCCATAAATGTAAATGGTGACCAATACTATGAAGAAAGATTAATGGGTGCGTTGATGGATTAATTTTGGACTGTCAGGGAAGAACCCTCTGAATAAGTATCTTTTAAGCTTCAGGGGTATTAAGGAACCTTAAAGAATATTTGAGACCAAGGAATCATTTGTGAGGTTGAGTCATGAAAGAATTTGGAGTGTTCTAGGAATTGAAGGGAAGTCCTGTGGCTGGAGTGTAGGGGGCAAGGATAAGCTTGGGCTGAGACAAAGGCTAGAGCATGTTCTAATTGGCCACTTCATAGGCTTCAGATTCTTAGTTGTGAAGTATCCTAAGGTTAATGGGCAGCTAATAAAGACTGTTAAGTAGGATCTGATTTACATTTGTAAAAACTCACAATGGAAGAGAGCAAGAAATGTTACTGGAAGGCCAGTTTGGAGACAGTTACATTAGTCAAGGCCACAAATGATGGCAGCTTAAACTAGGGAAACAGCAGCAGAGACAAAAAGAGGAGGATAAGTTTAAGACGAGTATAAATTAGAGGCTGAATCCAAGAAGCTTAATAATGGATTGGTTTGCTGGCAAGGGTCAAGGAAAGAGGAGTGTTAAGAATGACTCCTTTAGTAACTAGATGGATTAAACCAGTTACTGATTCAGAGAACAAAGAATGAGGAGCAAATGTTTTGCTATATGTTAAATTTGAGATACTTATAAATGGAACTATCATTCAGGTTGGAGTAAATACGTCTAGAGTTCAGAAGAAAGATAACTGATTATATAAATTTGGTGGTTGTTGGAGTGAGTGAACCCAGCAATTCCAGTCCTCCTAGCTATACATTCAACAGAAATGTATTCATATGTTCATCAAAAGGTATGTGTATGAGAATGTTCATAGGATGAATGAACTTTAGTGTATTTACATGGTAGAATACAGGAAAAAGAATAAACAACTTACCACTATTGAATTTCATAATAACAAAACTGAGTGAAATAAGTCAGGCACAAAACATGCACACTACATGATTCCATTTATATTATGTTCAAAACCTAAAATACTATAGGTTATAGAAGTAAGAATTTTGGTTAACCTTAGGTAGCACTATTAATATTAGAAAACAGTAGGGGACTTCTGAAGTTCTAATGTTCTTTTACTCCATATGGGTGCTGTTTACATGGTATGTTCACTTAGTGAAAATTCTTCGAACTGTATGCCTATTATTTATGCAATTTTCAGTGTGTTTTATTCCATAGAAAGTTTGTATTTCAAAGATGTTGTGGTGGATTGACCACAACTGGTGGTCAACTTGTAACACCCAGCTGAATTGAATCAGTGTGGTGCTGGCTGTGGAGGGCCCACCTGAGGATTGTTGTCAACAACATAAAAGGAGAACTGGAGAGGAAGAAATGAGCTGTTGATTCTCCTGGAGAAGCGTGCCGTGCCGGCTTTCCTGATATGAACTCGGCTGTTCTCATCATCGGAGGAGCTTAGAACCTCGTTGTTGCTGAGGATGGCCACAGTTCACTTTGGGGAGCTCTGGTACTTATTTTGAACATCATTGCTTCCTGGCATGGAGGAAAAGGTGTGTGCTGTTGATTCTCCTGGAGAAGCTTGTCGTGCTGGCTTTCCTGATATGAACTCGGCTGTTACCATCAGAGGAGCTAGGGACCTTGCTGTTGCTGATGGCTGTGGTTCTTTTCAGGGGAGCTCTGGTCCTTACTTTGAGCATTGCTTCCTGGCTCCAGTGCAGATCCCTCAGCCTGCTGGCGCAGATCCTTTGTCCTGCTGGTGCATACTTTCTAGCTTCCACCACTGACTTTTGGGCCTTCCTAGTGCAGATCTTTCAAACAGACTTGCATGAGACATTGTCATGGGCTCTAGGCTTCCAGTTGGACTCGTGGGGTGCATTGCCATGGTCTCTAGGTCTTCAGCTGGACTCATGCAGAACATTGCCATGGGATCCAGGCTCTCACCTGGATTCTTTGGGTCTCTAGTGTATGGACAGATCTCCTGCACTCTTTTGCATTTGACTCTTGGGTGAATATTATAAAATAATCCTATAAATTATGTGTCCTGTATTCTTCTTCCTGGCAAACCCTGACTACAACAAATATTAAGTGTTATATGGCCATAAGTAATTACCAAACTAAATCTTCTACCATAAGCAATAGAAAGCCAAATCTATGAAACAAGTGTATTCAGGCATTGGACAGTTCAGGCAAAGTAAGATCATGATCCTAGAAAGAATCTTGTTTTAAACAAGATGAGTCCCCAAAATTTCCCCTGATTGCTTTCTAGAGTTGTTCACCTAAGCACAAGACAGAAAGAAGGCAAGCAGAGTATTTAAAACCTGGGAGGGCTGGTGAGATAGCTCAGCGGCATAAGTGCCTGCCTGGCAAGCGCGAGGTCCTGAGTTCGACTCCTGGTACCCACATACGAAAAAAAGGGCCGGTGATATTGCTCAGCGGCACAGGCACCTGCTGGCGCTCAAGGTCCTGAGTTCGACCCCCGGTACCCACAGAATAAAGAAATTTAAAAAATAAAACCTGGGACATTTCATTAAAAGACCCCAGAAAGCCCACACTAGAAGTAAGGCTAAATTAGCCCAAACAAAGATCAAAAGGCTGATCTGAAAGTAAATTAACTGCTTGCTTGAAAAAATTTAGCAGTCTTTAAACGAAGACAATAAAATCTAGGTACTCAATCATGTAACATTCACACTCACTAAAAAAATTACTATACATGCTGGGCGTGACGATGCATGCCTGTAATCACAGCACTCAGGAGGCTGAGGCAGGAGGATCGCCATGAGACCATAAGGGAAGGAAAAAGGGATATACTGCGTATAATTGTACCTCAGCTTCTACCTATTGGTACCCAGGCTATGTATTATACTTGTTGGGGATACAAGGGATGGTGACATTTTTGTGGATTAGGTGCTCTCAGCCTCCTAGTCATCCATCCTTTATTTCTTCCACTAGTGTGAGCTGTGTAGCATTCCTGTCAGTGCCCCATCTATTTGGCCCCTGTTTTGCCAGGTTCCATGAACCATTTCCATGATTCTTTGCAGTTAGGCCCTCTGGCTGCCACTCTGACTTTGCCAATCATTGCAGTAATCGTGGTCCCACCCCAGCTTTTTGCAGCTAAGCAGTGCCACTTGACCTTTCTTTATTCAGTGTCCTTTGATATGAAGAGCCACTTTCCATAACAGCCTCTGCTACCACCAGCCCTGGCTTTCAGAGACAGCCCCCCCCCCCCCGGTCCTGTTAGTGATGTCCCCTCACCTCAGCTCAGTCCTCAGGGCCTTCCCACACACATACTCCTCTGGCAAGTCTTCTGGCCACACCGAGAGTAGCCAGTCCAGCATGCCACGTCCACTTTGAACTCCTCCCTCCACTGCCTGCCATGGAGGTTCTGATGTTCCAGCTTCGCTGCGCAGGCCATCATTTTCCCACCCTTGAAGGAGTGAATTCACATCACCTCCTGGGGGCCTGGGTTCTTGCTAGGTATTAAGCCCTGCATCCGAAGTGTCACAAGTCAACAAACTCTTCCTTCTTCAGTTGTGTGCTCTGGCTCCTTAGTCTACAGGCTCAGTGCCCTCCTCCCGCTCCTCCTGGGACGTCGGGCCCAGACCGTGCAGCTCCTTTGGTGCATGGAGAGTGCCTTTCCTTGCTTGTAAGGCCCACTATGTCCTTGGCTGGGTTGTGTCGTGACTCAGCTCTCATTGCAGACCTGCTGGCCGAAAAGGAGGTGAGGACACATGTTGGCACATGTTGCCCTATGAGGGGCAGGTGCCAGCTCTTAATATGGAAAGCTTAATATGCAGGCTCAGAAGGTTCAAAGGAGACTGGAGGAGTAGAGGTAGCATCAAAATTTTAGGGTCATCTGCTTGTATGATCTCTTCCCATGTGTCCTGTTGTCCTTCCAATGTTTCCGAACCAGACTCTAACCTTGGCTTTATTTTTATTTATTTATTTTTATTTTTTGGTATTTGGAATTGAACTCAGGACCTTGCGCTTGCCAGGCAGGCGCTTGTGCCACTGAGCTATATCCCCAGCCCTAACCTTGGCTTTAAAATCCTACTTTGGGCTGGGGATGTAGCTCAGCGGAGCAGTACCTGCCTGGATTCTAGACCTGGGGAAGAAATAACCATAAGGAATATTATTTGAACATCCGATAACATTCGAATGTGGAAAATGGGTTGGATAGTATTACTATATCAATATCAAACGTTGATAATATTCAAGTAACAATACTAACTGTTCTGATTTTGACGATTTAAAGTCTTTAGTTAAGGTTAAGTTTGAAAACTGAAACAGTGTGGGTCTTCTAAAATGCCAATTATGCGTGGTGAAACAATATGTTGATATTTAGGTTAAGATATATTATGTACAATGTTACCTGTTTCTGTTTCTGTTTATTTTATTTTATTTTTTTTTTGTGGGTACCGGGGGGTCGACCTCAGGACCTCGCGCACCAGCAGGCGCCCGTGCCGCTGAGCGATATCACCGGCCCCTTTTTTGTATGTGGGTTCCGGGAGTCGAACTCGGGCCCTCGCGCTTGCCGGGCAGGTGCTTAAGCCGCTGAGCCATCTCACCGGCCCTCTGTTTATTTTTTAAGGGTAGCCACTAGATAATTTAGAATTACATATGTGGCTTGCATTCCATTGCTATTGGACTGCTCTGTTTTATGCTTGTACCTTTTCATAATATAGAAATCAGGGTTTTTTCCAGCATTTCCACCATTTCTTTTCCTTTTTGACACCCTGCTTGGAGACTGAACTATTGGTACATGAGCCAGTTCTGGCAAGTCCCAAGCATTTAAATCATGGTGAGGGATTTGTGCTCTCATCTCTGCGCAGGCAGCCCCTTGATATGAGATAGGAATAAGAGAAGGAAGGATGGAATTAGAAAATCATTATTTCTGTCCCAAATGAAAACATTGACTTAGATAGAAACTAACTATTGGTGGTAAAGTCATTAGGAGAACAGTAGAAGGACAAAGCACATGCTTACAGCACCAAAGTAGACCACAGGAATCACAGCCCAGTCCTCCAGGGTTGGAGAGAGGATGATGGAGGAGACAGATTGTACCATCCTCATCCAGGGGTCAAGCTTAGCATCCCTAATGGTCAGCCAGATCTTATGGGTCGGTCTCCTGATGCGATACAGGAACAAGTGTCCATCACTTAGGATTTATTCATTCTGAAAATGCTTAAGTTTATCATGATGTTAGAGCCAGCTCCCCTTTTACAAAAAATACAAGGAACAGAGGATGAAAATGAACCGCAGCACAACGACACAATCAGACAAGTCCTCTAAAACGAGCATTTTGCAGGCAACTTCAATAAGTCAGTGCATAGGAAGAAAAGCAAAAGAAATAATATTTTTTAAATCTCCAAAGACCTACCATTTAGATTCAATGCAGGGTCTTGGGTTAGACTTTGTTCAGAATAAACCAGAAAAGATACTTTTGAGACAATTGGGGCAAATAGCTGTGAAATAGGCCATAGCTGATATTAAGAAATTATTACTCATTTTGTTAACTCTGCAATGCTTTTGACTACAAAAGGAAATGTTCTTTTCAAGACTATACCTGTTATCTTTATAATAGGTATTTTAAATTTTTTGACTATACTAGCAAATACATAGAAGTTTTTAAAAGGACAAGCATTTTATCTATGAAACAGCCCTTACTTTCTTTTTGTTTATTTAAGTGAAAAATAAAATCACTGGACTGGGTAGGATAGACAAATCTTCGTTCACTCTGATCCTATCTGGTAAGAGAGCAGATTAACTCAGCCTTTCTGGGAGCCGATTCGGCGATACATATTAAATTATTCATGGCAATCTTACCCTTTTTTCTTTTCTAGAAATTTATCTTGAAGAAATAATCAGAATACAAGCTGGGCATGGTGGCTCACACCTACAATCCAGCATTCAGGAGCCTCAGGCAGAAGGATCACAAGTTCAAGGTTGGCCTGGGTGTACACAGCAAATTAAAGGCCAGAAAGACCTGTCTCAAGCAACAACAATAACAAAAAACAACCTCTTGCCCCCCCGAAATCAGAACACAATGGAGTATATGTATCTAACTACCCACCAAATACATACTTTTTTCTCCCTTTTGGTTTTTTGAGACAGGGTCTCGCTACATAGTTCAGGCTGGCCTTGAACTCAATATGTAGTCTAGGCTGGCCTCAAACTCGCGGCGACCTTCCTGCCTCAGCCTCCTTAGTGCTGTGATTACAAGCATAGACCACCACATCCAGCACATACGGTTTTTAATAGCAAAAATTAGAAACTACTAAAATGTTCAATATTAAGTAATTGTACACCATAATATGTTGTATCCTATAACTATAAAAATTACATTAAGAAGTGATTAATAATAAGGGAAAATGATCAATAAAATGTTAAGTGAAAAATTAGTATATGATACTTGATATTTCCAATAGTCCTAATATTTTAGAACTTATAGAAAAATACTGAAAGACAATATAGCAAAATATATGTTAGTTTATCTCTAGAAAGTAGATTCTTGTTATCTTTATTTTCTCTGATTTTTCTGTATTTTGCAAATTTTGGCAATGAATAAATATTCTTTTTTAATTAGCAGGACAGTTTGTTCATCTAAAAATGCCTCCCAAAATAAGAAGGAAAAAATAAAAAGCGGAAGCGGAAGCAAAAGTTTGGCCTGATGCAGTATGGGGTTACGCTGAGGAAGTTAGTTATAAATGCCTGTCTATATAAAACTACATGTTATCAAAAAAACCCTACATACTATCTTAATAACAATAGTAATTTATACTTGCTATGAAAATTATAATATAGAAGCATATAATATAAAAGGAGAAAAGTTACCACCTCCCTTTTTTTTCAATTTTCCTCCCATTAGTTTAGGAGAAATTTTTCCATACAAACCTTTTTCATGGAATGAGATCATATTCTACATATTTCTACAACTTGTTTTTATGACTTAACAATATTTTGTACACGGCCTCCTATCTGTCAGTATAGGTGGATTTATTTTATGCTTTTTGATGGTGGCAGATGGTAATATGTATCATAAGCTATTAAATCATTTTCTAAAAATAGATGTTTAGGTCACCTTATCATGCCATTCTGACAGCACTATTGTCAGAAACACCATCATATGTATGTCTTGTCTAGTGTGAGTATTTAAATAGGGTAAATCCCCTGAAATGGAATTTCTTAGCCAAAGGGCATATGGGTTTAAAATTTTAGAGCTACTTACTACCAGGTTACTCTCAGATATCCTCCTATACTGACCTTTACTTTCATCATTAATGTACTCATTTCCCCAATTCCTCACCAAATTTAGACTTGTACCATCAGATTGTTTTAATTTTTTTTCCAATTTCTAAAGTGAGCGCGAGAGGTGCAGCTCAGTGGTAGGGTACTTGCTTAGCATGTATAAGACGCCGAGTTCCATCCCCAGTACTGCTTAAAAAAAAAAAGGTGAAAAACTGTTACCTCATTTTTCTACTTGCAATTTTTATATTAATTAGTGAGGCTGATAATTTTTAAATATGCTCCTTTGCTAAATGTGTTTCTTCTGTAAATTACCTGTTTATCTGTCTTTGCTTAGGAAATATCAGCACTATTAACTTGATGAAGTTCTAGATTTAAAGTGGCTTCTCCAACTATTACAAAATCTGTTAACATAGGATAAAAGGTAATGTCTAAGAATAAATAAGAATTCTAATTTTGTATACTCTTGTTTTGGATATTTGCTTCTTGAATTCAAAATCCAAAAATCTTGTTGATGTTCTCTTCTTTTTTAAAATAGAATCACATGCCATACTTTCCAGGTAGTTATATTATCATAATTTTCCAGGTGGGGAATCAGAGCACGAAGTGTTGTACTTTAGTTAGAGTCACAAAATGATTCAGCAGCAGACACACATCTAAAATCCATCACTCCATCTTATTTTTCAATTATGTGCCCAACACTTTCCTTCTTCAATTCACTCCCTACCATAGTCTCATTTATTCGAATAAAGAGTCAGTTAGTATTCATGGGTTCTATTCAAACACATAAATATGTAAGTTCATGAAAGAGCGAAGCCCTTGCACACCGGCTATAAATTATTTCTTCATCTTGTTTACAAATAATGTTTTAATTACTGTACTCTTCTTGATCATAGGGGAAATGACCTAGAAATAATTTTGCCTCCAACCAAAATTCAGTAAGAAATATGTTTAGTACAATGGCATTTGCACAGAGAGAGGAGCTGCAATGTGACATTGCCGCTGTAGTTCAAGAAAAAAAATGAGGTAAGCTGCAGGGAAAGGACTTTAAACTTTTATTACAGGAGAAGGTTTTAGGTGGGGGAACTTCTCCAAATCCGAAGTAGGCTTTCTCTAAGTGCTATAAATATAGCCATCATTTCTTCTCCGCCCCCGTGTGACAGTGACCTTGTAGAATAGATGGAGTGGAGACAAAGGCATGTTTCTCAGAAATTAGGAGTTGTGGCACACCAAGACATTCTTTTTTTGCCATTTTCTGAGGACTGGAAAATATTGCTATTAACATTGATAAAGATGATTTTTAAAATAACTATTGAAATTTACAATGTGCTTTGTACTCATCTCATTTAGTTTCCAACCAACCTATGCTATTTTACAGGACTGAGCCTCTGGAGACTTGGTCAAGGCCTTGAAGCTAGTGAATGGAAGAGCCAGGATTCAAATTCAGCCCTGGTGACTCACACCCTGCTTCTTTCCTCCAAGGGCTTCATTGCTGCTTCTATTTGGTGGCTCTGTGCAAGTGTCCCTTGGTGTTGGAAGGGGATTGGTTCCAGGAACCCTCATCAATACTAAAACATATGAATGCTCAAGTCCCTTGTATGAAATGGTGTAGCATTTGCATGTTACCTACACACATCCTCCTGTGTACTTTAAATCATCTCTAGAGTACATAGAATACCTAATAAGATGTGATCCTAGATAAACAGGTGTTGCACTGTATTATTTAGGGAATGCTGATTGAAAAAAAGGCCATCCATATTCAGTATAGACACATTTTTTCTCCAAATATTTTCAATCCACTGTTGATTGAATTCATAGACCCGGAAGGCCAACTGTAGTGGTGAAGGTAGATGGGCTCTTTTAGGCTTATTCTCTCAGGAAACCTCACATTCCTGATCTGGGCCTGCCTCCGGCTTTAAAATGTCACAGCCAATGTTCTGGTACATCCAGGATGGAGTAAAGCTCTGGTCCAGGAGCATCTTAGAGGAAGACCGAGGTGAATCCCGGGAGAAATGCATACAGAGCCCACAATCTACAGAGGGATGAGGAATTGAAGAGCCAAAGAACACGGGAATAGGGGGACAATAAATACAAAGAGTAGGACAACAAGAGATGGTTAGACTACCCTAGATATCCTGGCAGTTGACTGGAAGTGAATAATGAAATGGCCAAAATTCCCAGAAAAGCCACTGGGAGAACCCACCTGTGCAAGTCTGGAAGCTTGCTGTGAGATGAGGGCAGACTTGGGGCTGGGGATGCAGGATCACAGGGCAGGCGCAACAATTTGAGGCTCATCGACTGACTCAGCTAAGCAACCATATTACGAGCTAAGTTGTAGGTTACCTGACCTACCACACCCAACTTACCCTTTAATAGGCTTCTCTTTTTGACTCACATTCCTGGAAGGATCAGTGGAGCTTGCCAGCAACTGATTGGATTCTTTCAAGGATTCGACCTATGAAACCTAGAGAACCAGTTGGTCAGATGGTGGGAGCATGGCGCTGCACAGTCATGTGGAAGGTAGGCCCAAGAGTCCATGAAATGTCACATATGGTAAAAATGACAGTGGAAGTGACATTTAGAATGGAACAAATGAAACCCAAGAAAATTAACAAGATTATGTGTCCCCAAAGAAAGAGATAAGTTTTCATTTTATAGTTTTCAACAAGGACAGGTTATTTCCTACAAATTAAGTGTCTGTGAGATTTCTCTCCCTCCAGTCTTGATAAAAGTGGATTCTTTTTTTCACCAATAATTTCTGATTAAAACAGATTTATGAATAAGTGTACCCCTGCATCCATGAACAATGAGATGGTCCTTTCTGTTAAGAATTCTCTGTCAGAGCCAGTGAGATAGCTCAGCGGCATAAGCGCCTGCCTGGCAAGCGTGAGCTCCTGAGTTCAACTCCCGGTACCCACGTACGTAAAAAGGGCCGGTGATATCATTTAGCGGCACGGGTGCCTGCTGGTGCGTGAGGTCCTGAGTTCGACCCCCGGTACCCACCAAAAAAAAAAAAAAAAAGAATTCTCTGTCACCTACATGAAAAATGGAATTAGTAATCAGAACATTACTTTGTGAGCAGAGTGTCGCAGCAGCTGGAGGATACTCTTCCCTCTGGAAGCAGAAGAAAAAGTAAATAATTATTGAGAATCTGTGAAGGGGCTCTTGGATGTTGTACATGAATTATACAACCCTGTTATTTAGTTACAGAAAGACTAGGAAGCGCCAAGAGTTTGCTAAACTGCCCAAGGTCACAGAACTAGGAAGCAGCATAGCTGAAAATGATTCAGACTACTTTGCTCTTGGACACGCAGACTCCCAGGGACTAAAACACCAGCAGCCGCCCTCTTCAGCCCCTTTCCTCTAGGGCAATGTGACGATTAATTGTGTGTATTAAATTGGCCGTGCCCATATATTTGGTCAAATGTTATGCTAGATGTTTCTGCGAAGCTGTTTTTCTGGATGAGATTAATATTTCAGTTGAGAAAGTTTGAGTAAAGTGGATTGTTTTTCAAAACGTGGGTGGGTCTCGTCTCAGCTGAAGGCCCGTATAGAAGAAAGTCTGATTCCCCTAAGCAAGAAAGAATTCTCCCCACAGTTGGCCTTCACACTGGTATTGCAATATTGATGCTTCCCTAGGTTTCCCAACTCATGCTGTATATTCTGGATTTGCTAAGCCTCTATAATCTCATGAGCCAATTCCTTAAAATAACACACACGATATTGTTTCTGTTTGTCTGGAGAACCCTGACCGCATAGGCGATGATGAACGACAACTACTACTTCTTCTTTTCAGTCTGTGTGACTTAGCGCCATTACTTCTGGCATCTTGGCCTTATAGGAAAGAACACTCCAAACCACAAAGCAGGCTATGTTACAGAAAGGCCCCTCCCTTGTAGATTACCTCTCATTAGCTTCCATTTTAGAGTGACTTTCCTGACCTTGTCGTCAGAGTCCAGCATAGCTCGATGTTTCAAGTAGCGGGAAAATATAAATTAGCCAGGATATTACTTGTCATACTTTAACACTAGCAATAATAAGTACTGATTCTAGACCTATATTCTTCAGCACAATCACAAATCTCCATAACCTCTATCCACACACAAATGTCACTGGTACCTGCAAGTGCCAGAGAGGAGATGCTAATTTGAAACTTTTATTGGCTATAATTTGTTTGAAGATGGTGAACTGAATCACAAATCAAGCTGAAGATGTGCTTTAATACTCTTCATTAGTACACAAAGTTGTGGGAAAGATGGGGGGAGGGGGAGTCAGGAAGGAAACCTCGGCTCACTCAGTTAATCAATCATGCATGTTCTATTTTGAAACATTTCCCTCATTTTGGGCAACCAATAGCTTTATTGGAGAGAAGGGAAAGAGTGAATGGACAGTATTTATTAAAATTGTGCCAAATAATAATACTATTTAGACTACAAGAATATCCAAATTTTAATACAATAAAATTAGAAATAATAAAATAATAGCAAGTCTTATCTATACAGAAATAAAAAGTCATACTTGTAATAATCCATGGTCAAAGGACTACATTACTACAGAAGGAAAAACTTTTAAAACTGAACAATGATGAAAACACTCCACACTAAAATGTGAATGATATAGTAAAATAGAGAGCTGGAAGGAATAACTGTATCTTATGACTGCCTACATTAGAAAATGAAAAGATGGCAAATGAATGAGAAAAGTATTCAAGCCAAGAAGTTAGAAAAAGTAATAGAATGAACTCAAAGAAATAAAAAGAAAAAAAAATGAAAATGAAACCAGAAATTACTAAAAATAGAAAACAATAAAATGATAGATGAAACTAAAACAAATTACTTGAAAGCCTAATTAAAAGGACAAAGCTCTCACATTTTTGACCAAAGCAGCAAGTAAAAGTGAAGAACTCAGGAAGAGAGAAACAGAACCAGAGGAAAAGAAAGCACCGATGAACAATAGTGATCATAAAAAGGGGCATGTAGCTATAAACCCTGCAGAGATCTCAAATCCTACTGGGGAGTTATATAAATGAATACCATGCCAAATACTGAAAACATAGATGAGATGGAAAATTTTCAGCACAATATAGATGAACAAAAGTGCTTAAAGAATGAATGTAAAACCTAGACAGAGCTGGGCGTGGTGGTGCATGCCTGTAATCCCAGCACTCGGGAAGCTGAGGCAGGAGGATCGCCATGAGTTCGAGGCCAGCCTGGGCTCTGTAGTGGGTTCAAGGCCAGCCTGAACTGTATAGTGAGACCCTGTCTCAATCAGTCAATCAATCAATCAGTCAATCAATGGACCTTACAGAGGTCTGGGTTAAAACCTAGATGGACCAATAACTAATAATGATATTGAATCAACTGAATCAGTATCAAAAGTTGGCTCCACAAAAGGCATCAGGTCTAGATTTTTTAAAACATTTTTAAAATTTTGAAATAGTCTTAGAGTTAAAGAAAAGTTACAAAAAATGGCACTGAGAGTTCCTGTCAATCCTTACCCAGTTTTCCCTGTTGTTAATAATTCCCTATTGTTAACAATTCTTGTAACTGCAGTACAATGATTAAAATCTGGAAATTAACATTGGAATAATAACCAAAAAACTACAAACTTACAGAATTTTATGAGTGCTTCAACTAAGGTCCTCTTCTTGTTTGGGGCATTCAGCCTAGGATCCCAAACTGTATTTAGTGATCATATCTCCTTAGTCTCCTCCCATCTGTGACATTGCCTCAGTGTTTTCTTGTTTTTTATGAAAAGTGCTGGGAACTGATTGTTTTAAAAATGCCTCTCATTTGGCTTAGTGGTGTTTTCTTATGATTAGACTGAGGTCATGCGTTTTTGGAAAGAATAGAACACCACGTTTTGTTGTCCTTGGTGTATCTTACACCACAAGATGTCTTATGACTATTGACTAAGCCTTATGAGTGCTGGGGAGAGGTCTGGTCCTTAAAGCCTGCTTGGTGGCTGCAGGACGTGGCACTCATCGCATCGTGTCCCTTTGCTCTGGGAAGGAGGGACATTAACCTTAAGGCCAAGGGACCAAGTTTTTTTCTTTTTAAGTGCTGAGAGTTAGTCATATTCCTCACTTCATAGCTAATCATCATTATTGGTCCATATGTAGCTCGCTTGTTTTATGTCACTTTAATTTTACCCATTCATCCGCACCCTCCAATGTATCCGATACATGTGTTGTTAAATACATGTGTATCTTTATGAAGTATGTGTCGGGTTGTGGCATGTATGTAATCTTCATTTCTTCTCCATGGGTACAAATTCTTGGGCAAAGTATGGACTAGTTTCTAGGATGTTATATAGACTACTGCTTCTACAGGACCTTAAGGGAATGTGCTGATGAATGGACTATGCAAGTGTATTGCATTTATATGGTTTTCCATGCCCTTTGAAATATGATTAGCTCTCTTAAGGGTCATGGACCCTTATGATACTGAGCTCATAAATAATTAAATCCCATTAACACTCCAGACTGAACCAAAGATAATTTATTTCAAGTTCTGATTCTCCGTGGAGGAGGCTGCAGTTCACTACTTTTGAAATAATAATATCAGTACCTTATTCCATCTTCCCTTCAGTTAGTTTTAGTAGTAAAATATAGGGGAGAAAAGAGAAGAAGTTATATGTGTAAAGCTTACGTTAAAATATGATATTTGCTGGGCCGGTGAGATGGCTCAGCAGCTTAAGCGCCTGCCCGGCAAGCGCGAGGGCCCAAGTTCGACTCCCGGATCCCACATACGAAAAAGGGGCCGGTGATATCGCTCAGCGGCACGGGCGCCTCCTGGCACGCGAGGTCCTGAGGTCGACCCCCCGGTACCCACAAAAAAAAAAAGATATTTGCTAAATTTTTAAAAAAAACTTTAAAATCCAGTAAAGTAGAGAGAATGATGTAACATTCTACATGCTTCCAAACTTTTGTCTTTAAAAAATAATCCATGCAATGTGAAATAGTGTGTGAAAAGACACTAAGATTATAAAAAAACATTACTGTGTCCATCCCTCAGCTTAAAACCTGGCAAATACAGTTGAAGGCACCTCCTTAACTTCATTACCCTCCTTTTTTTTTTTGAGACAGGGTTTCACTATGTAGTTCAGACTGGCCTTGAACTCACTATGTAGCCCAGGCTGGCCTCGAATTCGTGGCAATCCTCCTGTCTCAGCCTCCTGCGTGCTCCCCTCCATTTTTTCACCCTCAAAATCAATTACAGTATCTTGAATTCCATGTTTATCATTCCCATGTCACTCTTTATATTTTTACTGCTCATGTGAATCCAAAGGAAATATATATATATATATATATATATATATATATATATATATATATTCTCAGTTATTCTGCAGCTCTTTCATTTCATTTGATTTTTTTTGGAAATATTTTCTTGTCAATATATATTGTTCTAATTCATTCAAATTCCACTGCCATCTCTTTCATTTTTTATTTATTATTTATTTATTTTTTTTTTGGTTTTTTTGAGACAGGGTTTCACTATGCAGTTCAGGCTGGACTTGAACTCACTTTGTAGCCCAGGCTGGCCTTGAACTCACAATGATCCTCCTGCCTCAGCCTCCTGAGTGCTGGGACTATAGGCATGTGCCGCCACCTCACCCAGCTGCCATCTGTTTTATTGCATGATTAAAATTCATTTTTGCTGTGACCAACAATGCTGCCATGAACATTCAGCACATAATCTTGTGGACATGTGAGGAAATTTCTCTAGAATATGTGACTGCTTACTTGCTGGGACTATAGGCATGTGCCACCATGCCCAGCTGCCATCTGTTTTACTGCATGATTAAAATTCATTTTTGCTGTGACCAACAATGCTGCCATAAACATTCAGCACATAATCTTGTGGACATGTGAGGAAATTTCTCTAGAATATGTGACTGCTTACTGATAGACACAAAATGCCAACAATTAAAACAACTAATCCTGATTTTCAGATCAACTTCAGCCATAAATGTAGGTTTAAAAAAAAAAAAAGAAAGCAAAAATCACAAGTGCTCGTGAGGCTGCAGAGAAAAAGGAACCCTCCTACACTGTTGATGGGAATGTAAATTAGTGCATCCATTATAAAAATCAGAATGGAGATTCCTCAAAAAACTAAAACTAGAAATTCCATTTAACCCAGCTATTGCCCTACTGGGTATCTTCCTGAAAGAGTTAAAGTCATCTTATTACAGTGATACGTGCCTATCCATGTTTATAACAGCACAACTTATAATAGCCACATCTTAGAAGCAGTCTATATGTCCATCAACAGATGAATGGATAAAAAATGTGGTATATAATGGAATACTACTCTGCTGTAAAGAAGGATGAATTTGAACCATTTGTAGGAAAGTAGTTGCACCTTGAAAACATAATGCTAAGTGAAGCAAATTAGACACAAATGCTATGGTTTCTCTCATATGGGGAAATTAAAGCATAAATAAAGAGCAAAATAAAGGAAAGAAAATGTATGTATAGACAATGGAGTACTACTCTGGCATAATGAAGGTAAATTTGATTCATCCGTAGGAAAAGGGATGCACTTTGGGACCAGAACTTTAAGTGAAATAAGACACACAGCTTAAATATTGCATGGTTTCTCTTACATGAGAAACCCAAAGTATAAAGAAATTAAAAGGCAGAATAAAAGATGGATAATAGGAAACAGGGAGATAGAACTTTTGGGAAAGGCAAGGAGACCAAGAGATTAAGGGAAGAGAGTAAGGGGTAAGAAAAAGAATTAAGATGTGATATGTACATGCACCAACTCCTAGCAACAAATGTAATTATTATGTGCTGCAAACATATGCTAAAAATAAAAAGCAAAAATCCAGCCTCATTTTTCCTGAGTTGTATAAAATCACAGCAAAATTGTTTATAGAACATATGATATTCCTGCTGAGACAGATTTGATAGTGATGAACAAATCTCATATTCCATTAAAATCGGTTATTTTGTATCTCTCAATATAATTTTTGAAACCGAGGCAAGTTCATTAAATTGACAATCACAACCCAACCATTTATTTGTGTGAATTTCGAAAAGAAAGTAAAAGGAGCAAATGAATGATACATGACAGCAAAGCAGAAAGAAAATCTCTGCCTACTGGTCTCCACACAGTTCAGAGGGGAAAAAAATCAGAACTAGGAATTCTTTTTTTTTTTTTGTGGGTACCGGGGGGACGACCTCAGGACCTCGCGTGCCAACAGGCACCCGTGCCGCTGAGCGATATCACCGGCCCCTTTTTCGTATGTGGGATCCGGGAGTCGAACTCGGGCCTTCGCGCTTGCAAGGCAGGCGCTTAAGCCGCTGAGCCGTCTCACCGGCCCAGAACTAGGAATTCTGAATGCCCAGGAAACCAGAAGAATGCTTCTTTCAACATTTTCTGCAAAACTCCTCTGTGCAGGAAGTTGTCCCCCTTGCCCTATTTGCATACAACAAGGGCCCAACCTGCAGAGATAAGGCTTTGCAACCAGGATGCCGTCTGACAGTGCCAGTGCATAACCTTTTTCGCATCCTGGATATCCTCTTACTACTACCACTAGTACTAGCACCACGGCTGATATGACTCATACAGCTAACCCTCATTTATGGAGTTTGTCCTCTGTCATTCATGCATGTGCTCTGCACTCTTCCAAACCTTCTAAGTTAATGCTCAGAACAACCCAGCAGGGAGAAATCATTGTGATGTCCTTTGTGTAGAAGAAACTAAGGCACAAAGAGGTCAGATGACTTGCCCAAGGAGGCACGTTAATAGCAGCCTGGAGTAAGGATTGTGACCCAGCTCTGTGTGTTCCCAGATCTTTCTGCTGCCAGCCCAGTCTATTCCAGAGCTTAAGTTCCTAGCAGCTTCCCCTCCCTGGCTCCAGCTCTCTGATAATACATAACAGTAATTACTGATACTCTTTATTAGACAATGGCTTTTTTTTTTTTTTTGAGACAGGGTCTCACAATGTAGTGTAGGCTGACCTTGAACTTGCTTATGTAGCCCAGGGTGGCCTCAAACTCACGGTGATCCTCCTGCCTCAGCCTCCTGGGTGCTGGGATTACAGGTGTGTGCCACCACACCTGGCTAGACAATGACTTTTATGAACACTGGTTAGTACCAAAAAATAGAAGATAAAAATTATCTGTCATTTCCTCTATTGGGATATAATCACTATTGATTTATTGCTGTATTTCCTTCAAGCCTTTTTTCTTTTACACACTGGGTCAAATAGAGGTGTCAGTCTTGTTCTAAAAACTGCTTTATTGAAATATAATTCACATATCGCATAATTTGCCTACTTAAAAAAGCATGATTTCAATGACTTTTAATATCTTACAGAGTTTTACAACCATCACTGCAATCTAATTTTATTTATTTATTTATTTATTTTTATTTATTTATTTTTTTTGTAGGTACCGGGGGTCAACCTCACGATCTCGCGTGCCAGCAGGTGCCAGTGCCGCTGAGCGATATCACTGGCCCTTTTCTCCTATGTGGGTTCCGGGAGTCACACTCGGGCCCTCACGCTTGCCAGGCAGGCGCTTACGCCGCTGAGCCATCTCACCGGCCCTCTAATTTTAGAATGTCAAACGGGAGCTGTAGCTCAGTGACAGAGTACATGCTGAGCACATAGAAAACACTGCATGCCAGGGACTCTGGGTTCAATTCCCAATCTCACTCCCTGCCCCAGATAAACCACGACAAAGTCAAACAATTTTGGAATAGTTTTGTGATTCCAAAAGGAAGTCCAATAAATATACCTCACTCTCCTAACTTCCAGCTCTGGGAAACCACTAACCTAATTTTTTGCCCCTATAGATTGGCCTGTTTCAGACATTTTATACAAGCAGAATCATATAATATGTGGTCTTTTGTGATCAGCTTCTTAAACTCGGCATGGTCTCAAAGTTCGTCTGTGGTGTGGCATGTGTCAGGATCTCATCCCATTGGATGCTTCCCCACTGTACATATATAGTACACTTTGTTATCCATTTATCTGTTGGTGGGCGTGGGTTGTTTTCATTTTTTTGCTCTTATACATAAGGCTGCTATGAACGTTCATGTGTAAGTACCTGTGTGGGCGTGTTTTCATTTCTCCTGTGAGTGCAGTTGTTGGCTCATATGGTAACTCTGTGTTTAACTGTTTGAGGAACTTCTGAACTGTTTTCCAAAGCAGTTGCACCATTTTTACATTCCCACCAGCAGTGTGTGAGTTCTGACTTCTCCACGTCCTCATCAACACGATTTGCTGTCTTTTTGCTTTAGCCATCCTAGTGGCTGCGAAGTGCTTTCTCACTGCGGTTCTGAGGTACATTTCCCTAACAACTGATGATACTGAGTATCTTTTCACAGGCTTATTGGCCATCTGTATATCTTCTGTGAAGAAATATTTATTTAAATAGTTGGTCCAGGGCCGGTGAGATGGCTCAGCGGCATAAGCGCCTGCTTGGCAAGCGCGAGGGCCCGAGTTCGACTCCTGGAGCCCACATACGAAAAAAGGGCCGGTGATATCGCTCAGCGGCACGGGTGCCTGTTGGCGTGCGAGGTCCTGAGGTCGACCCCCCGGTACCCACAAAAAAAAAATAAATAAATAGTTGGTCTATTTTTAAAATTGAACTTCTTAATGTTAAGTTGTAAGAGTTTTTAAAAAATATATACCCTGCATATAAATCCCTATCAGATATTTGATTTGCAAACATTTTCTCCCATTCCGTCAGCTATGTTTTTCATTTTCTTGATGGTGTTCTTTGAAGCACAAAATGTTTTATTTTTTATTTTTAGTGGGGTTTTTTGTTTGTTTTGCAGCTAGGCATTGAACCCAGGGCCTTCCACATGATAAGCAAAACCTCTACCACTGAGCTACACTCCAGCACTATTTTTCTTTTTTGTGGTGCTAAAGACCTAACCCAGGGGAGCTCTATCACTGGGTTACATCCTCAGCTCTCTTTTTCAAAATTTTAAACAGGGTCTTGCTAAGTTTCCCAGGTTGTCCTCTCATTTGAGATCCTCCTGCCTCAACTTCCTGAGTAGCTGAAATTATAGGTGTGTGCCAGCATGCTGAGGTAGGGTTTTAATTTTGATGTAGTCCAATTTATCTAGTTTTTCTTTCGATGCAAGTGCTTTTTGTGTTATATATCAAAGAAGGTCAAGCCTTATTTTTAATAAAAAGTGTTTTAAAACAAAAATCAGAATCATTAGATAAAACATTTAGTATTCAAATATTTTACATCACGCTTTATCATGAACATTTTCACTTGCAGTGTACCTAAAATTTTCCCTAAAATCTTTGGTAAAAAGCTTAATTTTTCTTGTTGTTTTGAGATAGGGTTTCACTATGTAGTCCAGGCTGGCCTTGAACTCACTATGTAGCCCAGGCTGGCCTCAAACTCACGGCAATCCTTCTGCCTCAGCCTCCCGAGTGCTGGGATTACAGGCATGTGCCACCATGCCCAGAAAAAGCTAAATTTTTGTTATTTGGCTTTATCAAGCTTTCAGAGACTTAGTGGCACTACAGAAGAACTGGACAAGCATTTCAGACAAACAAAAAACCCCAAACAAGAAAATTTAAAAATTTAATTACATTCCATTTTAAATAATATAATCACATCACAAAAATGTAGAAAGTAGAGAAGAGGAGCAAAAGTTCCTAAACTCTCATCATCCTAACAGCTTAATATCTTTTTCAGGTATTTTCTTCTGGTATTTTTTTAAAAGGCATGTCTTTGAAGAATTGCAATCATACAGTATATTCAAATTTACATTCTGCTGTTAAAATTTAACCCACCATAAAGTCTCTTCCTTGTTTCTCCCTAGTTTTCATAACTATCATTTTTACTACCTCCAGAATATACAAAATTAATGTATTGTGATTTACATATTCTTTTATTAGATGTTTGGATAATTTTCAGGCTCCTCTCTCCTTTTTTTTCTATTATTAATAATGCATGGATGAATTTTTTTTTTTTTTTTTGCTTTCCATGTTTGGGATTATTTCCTTAGGATATGTTCCTACAACTGGAATTGCCAAATTGAGTTACAACCTTTTTGTGCCTCCCAACATATCTTGATAGATTACTTTCCAAAATGTCTGAATCACTTTAAAATGCTACTGGTGATGATTGATGCTGACGTTTTGGATATGTTCTTTAAAAAGTACATTGCGGACCGGGGAGATGGCTCAGCGGCATAAGCGCCTGCCTGGCAAGCACAAAGTCCTGAGTTCGACTCCCAGAACCCACATACGAAAAAAGGGCCGGTGATACCGCTCAGCGGCACGGGTGCCTGCTGGCGCACGAGGTCCTGAGGTCGACCCCTGGTACCCACAAAAAAATAAAAATAAAACAATAAAAAATACATTGCTAATTTGAAGGGGGAAAAGGATTCCTTATTGTTTTAATTTGCATTTCATTTCATTACTACTTAGATTATATTCAAGTTAAATATCTCTTTTTAGGTAGGACTTTCTGGTTTTATTGCCTTTTAAGTTTGCTATTAATGTGAGGAACAGTCTGACTTGTCATATATTAAATATGCAGCTATCTATAGACATATAAATACTAAAACATATACATCTATATATTTCATGAGATCCATTACTTTTGTTTTATTTCAATGGGAATTTATAATTATAACTTTGTCACAGAGATATAACTTCAATAAATTTCTTCTAAGCCTTCTGAATCAGGGTCTGTAAATTAGAGAGAATTTTTTCCCTCATAGGCAAAAGAAGGGCAAGTGAGGTGAAAAGATAGATTAGTGAAAAACATATTCATGTAAGACAAGGTATTATTATGCCTTGATATTGTTCATATTAAAATTTTATAGCCAAGTTCCCATCATTTTGTAGACATCTTTTAGTATGCAATTATTTTAAATATAGCCTATTATTTTAATTATCTCTAATTAAAAGCATTTTCACATATCAATGTATATTCTAGTGAAGAGGGACTTTGAATTCCTTCTATTTTATAATACAGTCTCTAGTTCTCTTTTTAAATTAATTTTATATGTAGGCAATAAGTCCCACAGAGTTCCTCTAGATAAGCTATGAATTTTAAAACTAACTCACATTTTATTTTATTGTGCTACAAAAATAAATGTTAAAGAACTTTTCACTAAGTGTCTTTTGCCTCTGCTAAGTACTTTTCCTTTATCTGATTATTCACATGCTGCTTTCAATGAATACTAACTACTGCTATTTGGCATTCTATTTCACAGTGAGAAGGTAGATTCATCACATCCTAATTACCATTATTATTCCATTACCAGGTAGTCCTTGGAGACCACAAGAATGTGTCCTGTTATTTGCAGTTATGGTCAGTCATCACCACATGGATTTAATGCACAATTAAGTCAAGTCATCCCGATCAGACGCCTCACTTGAAAAACTGGAGTTAAGAAGGCATTTGGAGCAATTTCAGAATATAATTTTTCTTTACTCCTTATTTAAAAAGTTAAAATCTGATATTCACTTATCTCCTACTCAATTTTGTATCCCTCTTTTATACAGTATTTGCATTAATTTATTATTCTAGAACGGATTTAGGAAGTTCTCAAGGTGGGTACATATTTCAATCAAAATGGAGGAAAGTCCACCATCCTTATTCTGCTCTACTTCTTCTCCGTTATTACACCCACCCCTCTGTGGTTGGTCCCTTCTTTCCCTATTACTATCATGTCTTCATCTTGTCGGGGGCACCATTCCCACCTTACCCTCCCTTCCCGGTATCCTTTTGACTTCTCGTTTCACCTTTGACTAGCCACATCTCTAGTTTAATGGAACCTCATTTTTCTCAACCCCACACTTTTTCATAGTAACAATTGGTATTTTTATTTTCATGCATTATCAAAGTAATTCATGCCCATTATAAAATCTGCAAAAACATAAGAAATTAGGGGGGAACTATCCCGACTTCCAGAGGTCACCACTATCAAATTATTGTTGCATTGCCTTCACAAGGTTTTTCAGTTTAAATATATCTTGAACAAATTAGGATCATAGTAAATACATTTTATATCTAGCTTTTTTACTTTACATTTGTCATGAGAATTTCACCTCCACTTTAAGTAAACAAGTATATCACTGAAGAGAAATCAGACTATCTAGAAAATCAGGATGAAGAAAATGTAACTCACCCATAATCACTTTTAATATTTTGATCTATTTTTGGTTTTTTCCCCCAGGCATATTACTTTGTGTGTGTGTGTGCACGTGTGTGTGTGCACGCTAGTGATCCAACCCAAGGCCTGGCAAATAAGAGGCAAGCATTCTACCGCTGAGCCCTACCCCAATCCCTGCCTATTACTTTTTAAAAATGAAAACAAAACCTAGGTCATTCTTCACCTATATTTTATAAATTATGAAATGCTGTGTGAAGTTCTCCAGTGTTCACTCAACAAACACTCCCTGAGTACAGTTAGCTCTGTAACCCTGGGACCCACATCCATGGATTCAACCAACCAGAGATCAAAAATATCTTTTAAAAATCATGTCTGTAGTGAACATGTATAGACTTTCTTGCCCTTATTCCCTAAATGATACACTATAACAACGACATAACATTTACATCGCATTCAGTATTGTAAGTAAGCTTAGAGATGATTTAAAGTATATGCAAGTTATAGGCAAATAGTAAGCCATCTTATAGAAGGGATTTGAGCATCTGTGGATTGCAGTATTCGCCTTGTGTTGAAAGAGAGCGGCTCCCGGAACTGGTTCCACGAGGGAACCGAGGGAGGAAGGTGCTTGCCACATTCTGGGCTGCGGGGGCGGGGGCGGGGGGTAAAATGTGAACTGGTTAGAAGATGTCTTTGTCCTTGAAAGCTTGGATTCTAGTGAAGAAGACAATAAACAGATCCGATAGAATGCCCTTGGGATAACTGCTGCGGAGTAGAAGAAAGCAGGCCAGGGCTGAAGGATAGTGTGTGGGGGGGGGCTTGCTCCTTTCTATAAGGTGATCAGGAAAAGGATAGACCCCTGCAGCTCCAAAAAAACCTAAATCTAAAGAAAAATACTGTGTTATGTTTCAGGATTTTGTGAACTTTTTTATTCTAAATTTATATTGGCTTTTGTCTCTAACTTTGTATTATTTTTCTTAAAGCCCCCCCAAAATTGTATCCCTCTGAGTCTCAGGATTAGTAGCTCTGTCTGTGAGACTAGGAGATAGAACTTTTTTTTTTATACTACTGGAGATTGAACCCAGGGCCTTTGCACTCAGCTACCTCCCCAGCCCTTTTTATTTTTCTTTATTTTGAGGCAGTCTCGCTAAATTGCTTAGTTGTAAAGTTGCCCTGGCTTGGTTTGAACTTTTGATCCTCCTGCCTCAGCCTCCCAGAGTGCTGAGATTACTGGCATGCAGCACTATGCCTGGCAAGGGAGACATCGCTTTTAAGGTAAGAATGGCGTTGAGTAGCAGTTCTTTGGTGGTCAGTGCTGCAGACCAGAAGCCCAACCTTGCATCGGAAAAGTCCAGAAGCAGACTCACACTACAGAACTCCGGGCAGCCTGGGGATCTGGAGGCCCCAGGTACATCTGAGATTGAGGCTGAAAATAAGAAGCTGGGTTGAATATGTGTGTAAGGAGATGTTATAGCCCAGATTCTAGCTGCTACCTCCTGTAGCTAAATACTCTCCCTCCCTGTTCCCACCCAGGCTGACGAAGCTGGGTTCACGCAGAATCATCCTACAAGCTATTGTTATCAGAAATTTCCCTTCTTCAGACACCTCTTTTATTTCCCAACGAGCCGGAGACTTCTGAAAATGAAATGTCTGCCTGCATTCAGATAAGCCCCTACGTGCTTCCACATGTTAGTTTGTTTCTTGAGTTAAAGAATTTTGAAACCCAGACCAATTTGTGCAGAAAGTGGGTGATTGGAAGGCAGTCAGGAGATGACAGGAATTCCAGTCTGTGTCGGGCGGAGGCCTTAACGTCCTGTTAGAGGAGACATCTGCTGGGAAGGCTCCCAGCATCGGTGACAGGCCAACGCCCAGTGATTCGGCAGCATTCGAAACGCCATGTTCTTCACGCGCTGCTCCTTGTGTGGTCCAGACAAACAGACAGTGGATGGAGTCTGTCGCTTGTTTTGCTAACTTTGGGTCTGACAGCCAAGATCTGTGTAGACGCATGGACCCTGTATTGCATCGATAATGTGAATGGATGTACATAAATGGCTTCCTCTTGAATGTTTTTTAGAAACAGTTTTCAGGAGAGTTAAAGGTAGCAATACATCATAGGTAATTTTTTATTAGTACATGTTTGCAGTACATAATGTTCACATGCATCGCGGGGAATTTGTACATGTACATAACACATCTTAATTATTTTGGGGGTCCTCTTTCCCTCCCCTCCCTCCAAACCTTCTTCCCCTTCCCATTTATTAAAGCTCTACTGCCATTTCCCCCCTTCAATTCTTTTTTCCTTTAAATCCCTTCTTCCTTCCTCGCCTTGTCCCCATCTCTTGTTCCCCATCCCATTTGAAAAAGTTCTTCCTACTTCCTAATTTCTATCCTCTATTTTGCTCCTTATTTATATTTCAGGTTTCTCACACAAGAGAAACAACGTGATATTTAAACTACATCAGGAATAATTTAATTACTTAATCGTAACAAAATATTTCCAACATTTTAGAGAATAATTTTGAAAAAACTTTCTCTGGATTTTTCCAAGTTGTTCTAGTTGCTTCAGTACACATAAATATATTCAGTCATCCCTCAGTATTTTGAGGGATTGGCTGGAGGACCCAGCCCTACCAAAATTTGTGGCTGCTCAAGTCCCTTATAAAAATGGCATAGAGGGCCGGTGAGATAGCTCAGCGGCACAAGCGCTTGCCCGGCAAGCGCAAGATCCTGAGTTCGACTCCCGGTACCCACATTAAAAAAAAAAAAGGCATAGAATTTGCATATGATCTACACGCCCCCTCCTGTAAATCATCTCCATGATTACTTATGATACCTAATACAACATAAGTGCTACGGAAATAGTTGAACTGTCTTGTTAGGGAATAGAGACAAGAGAGAGGTCTATGGTGTCCAGTACAGACGCAGCCGTCATGGGTCTGACTAGGTTATGATTCGCTGTGGTTGAACATGAGACAGTCATCCTGGATGGGAGGATGCTTCACCTCTTCAGTCTTGCTGGTCATAGAAAGAGGGACCTGGATTAAGTCAGAAGATGGGTGTGGCATCTGCCACTCGCCACCTTGGTGACACTGGACAAGTGACCTAGCCTCCCGAGCTTTACCTCTTCTCAGCCTCACGGGGCTGGGTAAACATTTAATGAGGTGGGATTAAAGGCTGTATGGGTTAAGGCTTACTCTCCCATGGGGAACTGAGCTGATTTGCCAGGGAAATGTGGTAGATGGAGTACATCCAGCAACATTTGATGTTGTCTTTCATTACGGCCCGGTGCAGAGGCTGTGAGATGAGTTGGATGCTGGGATAATTAGGTGGGCTAGGGACTTGGTCAATGACTGTGAACTCATGGTGGGTTGATGGAGAATTTCTACTGGCCTGCTACGGGATTCTAGGTTAAACTCTACCTTTTACAATGTTTTAATTCTTTTCCAATTTCTAAGTGACATTAAATTACAGATAGAAAATTTGGCAGTGAAAGAAACAGCATCTAAAACATCCTGGCAGGGTAAAACAAAAATAGATGAGTTTTCAAGATGAAATGTAGCTGGAATAATTGTCTTATAATTCTACCAAAAATGAAATTTAGGGCTAGGAGTGGTGGCATGTACCTGTAAACCCAGCACTCTGGGAGGCTCAGGCTGAGACAGGAGGATCCCAAGTTTGAGCCCAGTCTGGGCAGATTAGTGACTTAATGAAATCCTGTCTCAAAAAATATAAAAGGAGGAGCCGGTAGGTAGCTCAGTGGCATAAGCGCCTGCTTGGCAAGTGCGAGGTCCTGAGTTCAACTCCCGATACCAGCATTAAAAAAAAAAAAAAAAAAAAAAAAAAAAAAAAATATATATATATATATATATATATATATATATATAAAAGGACTAGGGCAGTGGTGGTGAACCTATGGCATATATGCCGCAGTGGGCACACAGAGCCCTCTCTGTTGGCAGGCAAGGCAAGTTGCCCCAGCAGCTGAACCTTGGATAACAGCACACATGGGGGCAGTGTTGGCGCTTTGTGATAAATAAGTGGGTTTTGGGTTGCAGTTTGAGTACTTGGACTCTAAAAGGTTCACCATTACTGGACTAGGGGATATAGCACAGTGCAAAGCCCTGAGTTCATACCACCACTCCCCAGTGCTAAAATCTTTAAAAATTATAATCCCCAGATTTAGTAAGAGTTTAAAATTTCTTAAATTCTTATAAAATGGTAAATATTGGAAGGAAAAATTAAAATATCACAGGCCTTAAAAATAAGCATATTCTTTGACCCAGGAAATAACCTCTGAAAATATGTATAATAACACAATCAGAAATGTCCACCTCAGTATCATTTACACTACAGAATAACTATAAATAACATATCCAATGGTATGGATTTGTAATTAAATGATAGGATTTATACAGGCTGGAGTACTCTACAGTAATGGTTCTCAATTGGGGGTGATTTTTTCCTCCAAGGAAAAAAGGGACATGTGACAAACTCTGGAGACAGTTTTGATTGTCACAACCTGCCTCGGAGGGGGCCAGAGCTACTGGCATCCAGAGATGTTGCCAAACATCCTATAATGCATAGGAAAGCCCCCGGCAACAAAGAATTATCTGATGCAAAATGTCAGTAGCACCTAGGCTAAGAAATTCTGCTAATTTTGTTGAGAAAGAATATCTGATGAGGTAAGAAAATACTCAATAGTCTGTAAATTTTTAAGAGGCTATAAATCAGTAAGCTTTCATTTTGTGTGGAAGTGAAAAAATATTCAATAGTCATTGATGAAGATCAGAGTTAGTGATTTAAATTTTCTTCAGCATGCTTTTCTGCACTTTTCAAGGTTTCTTATAATACATGTATTACCTTGAAAATCAGTGAAGAAAAATATTGCATGAAAATGAGCTATCAAGGATTGGTGAGCAGTGTGAAAAGGTTTTGATGGATTTTGTTGACAGTATGCATACAGTCTTGGATGAAATTAACTGAGATATAAGATCTGGAATGAAGGGCTTATGGTTCTCTCTCCCCTGTGCAGGCCAGGTCTGACCTGGATACCTGTGTTCAGGGACCCACACTTTATCAGGAATGGAGGAGTTGCATACAGTTACTTACCCATGGGGGACATATAACTAAAACTCCCAGTGGAGCACATCATATACAAATGTATTTCGAAACATATGTACACGTGATAAAGTTTAATTCATAAATTAGGCACAGTAAGAGATGAACAATAATAGTAAAATGATTATAAATATTTACTACAATAAAAGTTATGTGAATGTGGTCTCTCTGACTGAAATGTCACTGCACTGTACTTATCCTTCCTACGATGATGTGAAATGACATAATGTCTCTGTGAAGCAGGTGAATGATGTAGGCACTGTGACACAGCATTAGGCTGCTATGTAACACAAACTACTTGAATATAAGCATGCAATACTGCAACAGAGGCTCTCATAACCAAGACTGCTACCAGGTTATTAACAGGTGGGTAGCAGATACAGCACGGATACACTGGACAAAGAGATGAGTCAGTCCTGGGTGGGATGGAGTTGGAAAGCAAGAAGTCTTATCACTCTATTCAGAAGAGTATGAACTTTAAAACTTAAGAATTATTTATTTCTGGAATTTTCTATTTAACGTTTTCAGACTACAGCTGACTTCAGACAAGTGTAATCTTGAAAATGAATAAAGGTGGGGGGTGATAAGAACACTGTGTTTATCCTCTGCCTGTTGTTCAGAGAGAAGGGCATGTTTTTGTATTAATGCTTTTATAGAAATCACAATCTCTATAGCAGCACAATTTGTAATAGCTAGATCTTGGAACCAACCCAAATGCCCATCAACTGAGGAATGGATAAAAAAGATGCAGTATTTTTATACAATGGAGTACTATTCAGCCATAAAGAAGGATAAACCAAAGACTTTTATAGGTAAAGGGATGCAACTCAAGACGATACTCACAAGTGACATAAACCGGACGCACATGTGTAAACATCATATTGTCTCCCTAGTGTGAGAAGCTGAAATAGTAAATAAGATCCAAAATGTACAATATATATTGTAAAATGGGAAGAAACTGTTCAAAAGGAAAGAAAAACTGGGATGGGGAATGGAGAAAAAAAGGAAGGGAAAAAGCAAAAAAAAAAAAAAAATATATATATATATATATAAAAGATAGTTAAGGGCCGGTGAGATGGCTCAGCGGCGTAAGCGCCTGCCTTGCAAGCGCGAGGGCCCGAGTTCGACTCCCGGATTCCACATACGAAAAAGGGGCTGGTGATATCGCTCAGCGGCATGGGTGCCTGTTGGCACGCGAGGTCCTGAGGTCGACCCCCTGGTACCCACAAAAAAAAAAAAAAAAGATAGTTAAGATAGATATACTACTAATTTCTCTTAGTTCATTGAAAAGAAAGATTTGTGCTACTATTGTTTGGACAATTGAATGCTGATATCTTGTACTCTGAGTAACTAATTTAAAAATAACAATATGCAATGTATTAACCATTGTTACCCTCCTATTACGTTGTTTTGAAATTTAGTAGATGAGGACTTTCTCTTCAGGTAACCTCGTATGACTCTTTCAGTGAATGTCTGGCCTTTCAGTTTCCCTCCTCCCTTACTGCAAGGTGTGGACAAAGGGTCACTTTGTTCCCATGATGACTAGGAAATGATCTAGATCTACTCCAGCAGAACCTGGTTCTCTTCCAGCCAACACTGCACCTGGAATGGTGGGGCTGAGGGCCACTGGTCCTGTTCTGGACAGCGTCATCACTGCTGAAGCCTGGAGTTTTTCTCTTGTCCCAACTGGGTACCACCTCACTCTCACTTGTGCTGTGGACCTGAGCTGGGCCTGTGATCTCCCAAGGTCACATCCTCTGCCAAGGTCCTGGGCCAGACTCTCAGCCAACCTGGGTGTTCCTCTCCAGGGCCCAGGAGTCCTGGCTGCTGGCCATGCAGGATGCAGGGTTGTCTTCCTCCTGTTATTTATGTATGGCATGCTCTTGTTTTCCATGTGTAATTATTTAGGGGGGGAAACACTTTTTATTTTGATGTAATTTCAAGCTTACAAAAAGTTGCATATGGGCCGGTGAGATGGCTCAGTGGCGTAAGCGCCTGCCTTGCAAGCGTGAGGGCCCGAGTTCGACTCCCGGAACCCACATACGAAAAAGGGGCCGGGGATATCGCTCAGAGGCACGGGTGCCTGTTGGCACGTGAGGTCCTGAGGTCGACCCCCCGGTACCCACAAAAAAAAAAAAAAAAAAAAAAAAAGTTGCATATATCCTTTGCCCGGATTCACCATTTGTTTACATTTTGCCTCTTCTACTTTTTCTGCCTGTATGCACTTGTACATATGTATACATATGTGTGTGTATATTTATAACACACACATGTATATTCAGAATTATTTGAGAATTTTTATATACAAGCTTAATGTAATTCCTATAAAAATCCCAGAAAAAACTTCTTGATACAGTCAAGATAATTGTGAAATTTAGATAGAAATGCAGAAAAACTAGAATTACTTAAACAATTTTGAAAAAGAAAACTAGTGGGAAAAATCAACCTACCTGATTACAAGACTTAGTTTGTGTACAGAATAATTAAGATCTTCTGGTACTGGTGGTGGGATGGACATATAGATCATGGAACAGATTAGAAAACTCAGAAACAGACCCATGTAAGTACAACCAACTGCTTTTTGACAAAGGTGCAAAATCAACAGTCTTTTCAACAAATGGTGCTGGAACCTAACCTTGGCCTTATATAAGAATTAACTCCAAACGTGTTATTGATTTAAATTTAAAACTTTAGAAAAAAAGAGGAAATCTTTGCTACATAAGGCTGGGTTATAAGTTCAGATGTGACACCAAAAACATGATCCATGAAAAAAAAGCTACTTTGAACCTCATTATAGTTTAAACACTTTGCTCTTCAAAAGACCTGGTGAAAGGTGAAAAGGTTAAGACTGAGATAAAAAATTTGCAAACCACATATTTGACAATGGACTTGTATTCATAATATATAAAGAACATAAAATGCAACAGTAAAACCCCAAACAATCCATTAAGCAAATGGGGAGAAGATAGGAAGTGACATTTCACTGGAGAGGATATGCAAATGGCAAATGAGCACACGAAAACAATTCAACATCACTAGGAAAATGTAAATGAAGACCACGATGCGATATTACTACATATCTATTAGTAGAGCTAAAATTAAAAAAAAAATAGTGGCAATACCAATTGCTGATGAAGATGCAGAGAAACTATCTTATATAGTACATTGCTGGTGAAAATGTAAATTATTGATTTGATCTGCATGGAGCTCTGGGTGAATGTGTGAGTGTGTCGTGGTGGAGGGGAAGGGGCTCTGTCGGCAGAAGCAGCTCCCAGATCAGGGACGCGCTTGCTCAGGTCATGCCCAGAGTCCAGGCAAACCCCTGACATCCTGACGTAGGCCTGATAATGAATAAATCTGTGGTGTGAAGAGGCTGCCATTTCACAGTGCTTTCAGGTCCTCACACAGGAGCTGGGCCAGGAAAATCTGAACTTTGAGACTGTGGAATGGACAGAAAGGAAGCCCTGCACCTTGATGGTCACACCAGGTCTCCTCAGCCAAGAAGTGGCCTGTTGGGTGTGACTTTTTAAAAAGACACAAGCAAATAAGTTCCTTCCACAAACACTCCAAATAACCACAAGGGACATCCATGAGCACACACATGCTCTCAGGAGGGGCTTGCAGGAATGGGTGCACAGCACCGAGTCAGGATTAAATGCGCCCTTGTGTGACAGCACACGGTCCCCAGTGGGAGCTCAGTAAGGGTATTTTAATGATGCTTAAGTGGACGCTTCTTTCTTTCAGACCCATCCCTTCATGGGAAGTACAGGTTCCACTGCCAAAGAAGTGGCTGCTTCAGGGAAAAGGGAAATAGGCTGATGTGGCAGGGGATAAGCTGGGAAGTTGGAGAACTGCACAGAACAAGGGCTCGCATAACCTTGATTTCACTCGGTGGAGTTGAGCATGTGGCCCCACAGTCAACAGAGCCCCGAGAAACGCTGAGGCTCTGTGCAGCTCTGTCCTCCTTTCAGCAGATCCTGCAGCAGAAACGACGGACG
Organism: Erethizon dorsatum; assembly: GCA_028451465.1. Lineage (NCBI taxonomy): Eukaryota > Metazoa > Chordata > Mammalia > Rodentia > Erethizontidae > Erethizon > Erethizon dorsatum. The sequence goes on from CM051831.1 coordinate 59,705,216, forward strand.
CTGGGTCCAGGAGAGGAGGGCTGTCCGTGCAGGCCACCCCCAGCAAGGTCACTGAGCACTGCAGCACAGCTGCCCCTTTGAATCCAAACCTAGGACCACTACTTAAACTCGAGGTGGAACAGCCAGAGAGAGGCTGTTTCATTGCCCACGGAGACACGCCACTGCGTGAAAAAGCTAGGGCTCTGGCTGCCCTGCTGGACATAGGCCTGGGGGCTTCAAACAGGGCTGCAGACCATGGGAGGAGCAGTGGGACGGGGGGGTCAGGAAGAGATGTCCACAGGCAGGAGGCAGAGCAAGTTGTCCAACCATGGAGAGCGTGGGCTGGAGGGTTGAGGTTGTTGGCCCAGGATGGACCACTGCACTTGGCCCTGAATGGCCACTTGACTGCCTTTAGTGTGGGAGGAGGGAAGGCATGGAGATAGGAGACAGAAATAGTTGGAGAAACAGATATATGTAAACAAACTCCAAGAAAACTCACCATAACCAAAACTGCAACGATCCAGAAGCTAATGCCTAGGTACTGACTGCTTCAGCGCCTCAAGACCCTGGTCACTTTAATGTTAGTATCTAGACTTTCCCCAACAGGGCATTGTGTGGTCCAGTTCCTCTGTTCTGCTTTCAAATGGTTGACAGAGGCCAGCATTCCAGGTCCCCCGGAGTCCCCCTGGTACAGATGTGGCACTGAAGTGTAGCTTTCCACCCCTCAGAGGACGTGAAATGATGGAGACACAAATCTCCATCTCTGTGTAAGCCTTAGTACAGCCTCCAAGAAAATAAACCACTCCACCAAATAAATGGTTTGATTTTATTTCAAAATTGTACAAAAGGCCAGAGGCGGCTATAAAAAACTTTGTCTTCAGAACATGTGGAAATTCAGAAAGAACAACAAAACAGGTATCATTCACAGTGTAATGGGAAAGCTTTCTCTGAGGTGAAAATTACAACTCCTCCTTCCTTTTCCCTAGTTTCTCGAGGTCTCCCTCCCGGAGGGTTCGAATAAAATTGGTGAATCCCAATTCCTGTAGGGAAGGGAAGGCGAGAGAGGAGAGACTTAAACCTCTGAGCCCAAGTGCACAGTACCCCCTCACCCCTTCCCAGCGCTGCCACGAGCTCCGAGAGGTGGGCAGACTGACAGGGAGGTCTACTTGGCTTCCGAGGCCAGCCCCGGGTAGCAGGCAAGGAAACTCCGTACCCCACTCTACCCTGGCTCTTGGGACATGTCCAGGACCTGTGTCTGGTCAGTGCTGAGCTTCCTGGGTGGCCTTGCTTTGCTGCCCTCCTTGGTGGCTGATTCCTTCCCGTCCCCATCAGCATGAAGGGCTCCAGGCAGACGCCTCCCCCAACTCACCGTCCGGTCGCCGTCATACTTCTCGGCAAACTTCCCGTAGTAGTAGTAGTGGAAAGTGGGGTAGGCCTTCACGGCCTCCTGCTGACACAGGTCCTGGTTCCCGTCTTTGACACAGTCCATGGCCACACAGGCAATCTAGGGGTGAAGCGGGGAGAGTCAGCTTGGGTGTCTCCATCGGGACGCTGCTGGGGGCAGTGCTGGACCAAGGTGACAAGTGAAAGCTCTGAAGTCAAGCTTCCCAAGCACAGATCTTGGCTCGCTCGCCACTATGACTTACAGAAAATGGATCATTTCCTTAACTGTGAGATGAGGGTTATGATCCTTAACTGTGAGATGAGGGTTATGACAAAACCTGAGTCATCAGGACATTATGAAGAGGGAGACAAATGAGGCCGGTGAGCACAGGACCCGGAGAAGATTAGTAAACGTTGGCTGCTGTGACTGTCACTTCTACTGAGCCCACACCCTGCTCTGTCTCTGCTAGGAGCTCAGGGCCTGGGTAGAAAGCTGAACAATGAGACAATCTGAAGATCGTGTGATGTGAGCTATGACTGAGGTGCCCAGACCCCAGTGGGACAAAGCGCTCTGCGCCATTCACCATCTGAACCGAGGCCTGAGGGTGGACCAGGAGCAGAAAACGGGTGCGGCACATGCCAGAAACAGGGAAGGAGTTAGCATGACTAAGGCAATCATATTTTCAGCCAAAAAGAGGTTGGCCATTGGCTTCTCTTTGCTCATCTAACAAATTCCATGTGCTGGGTAGATTTTCCTTGTGATTTGTTGTTCTTTCAAGGCTAGAGGGAATAAAGCAGATACGGAGGGGCTCTTTTGAAAGCCACAAACTAGAGAAGGAGTCGATTAATGGCAAGACACAATGCGGACGTGTCGGGGAAGGGCGAGTTCACACGGGAGGGAGGCCTCTGGAGCCTGCCATGTGCCACGCCTGACCCAGATGCTAGGGTAACCTCAACCAAGTCCAGTCATCAAGCATCTGCCTCATAAAAAATGAAGTCATGGTAGAGCCCAAGCAATTCTCTGAAGAAATTTTGAAAGGGTGATTCAGGAAGACAACTGAAGATTGTCGAATAACCATGATTCTTCGGCTGCTGATTAATCACCTCGGCTTGAAGCGCCCTCCTCTTCCAGGTAGGAAAGATCTGCAGGCCACCAACGGCCATGTCTGTCTACTGGTCACTTACCTTGTGCCCAGGTGAGTGGGCTACTGTTCTCTGAGCTGCAGGGCCGACAGCCAGAGGGGAAAAGGGGCCTGGCCTTTCCTGAGCACCAGAGGGCCACCCTTGCCCTCCCACAGCTCACACTTCTCTTCTGCCTCTGGCCCCAGAGTGTGCGTTACAGTCAGACTCACTGGAGCAGAGTTTGCAAACTCACCGCGCACGATCCCTAGCTGGCTCTCAGTCCTGTTCTATTTGGCCCACACAGAACTAGCTGCCAACAGAGAAAGGAGCCAGAAGATTTAATATAAAAATGTGGCTTTCCAGCTTCTCTTTAAACGTCAGATCTGATGGCACTTGCCCTGCATTCCCATAGGCAGCAGCCGGCTGGGGCAGGGAGGCAGCTGTCTCCTTCAGCACGCTAAGCGTGCCCTTCACCAGCGCCTGCACAAGCCGCCAGGCGGCCCCAACAGGCCGCTAGGAGCCTCAGCTCACCCTCTGAAGTGTTTTCTGAATTACTTAGAAATGGGAGGCAGATGCTCCTCCAGTCATCCAAGAGCAGGGCTGCATTCCTTGGGACAGGCGCGTCCACTGCTCTGCCTCTGTGCAGCTGGCCATGGGGGGCCCTCTGCGTCCAGCCTTGGGCCGGAGGCCGCTGCTCCTCTGTTAGACTGCGAGAGTGTTTGATGAACACTGCTCCAGGCTGCTGCTCTCCCTGCATCTGATTTAAATTATGAATTTAATTTGTATACATGCCCTGGAGCTGTTGGAAATGTAGTGTATGGTTTTATAAATCTACTAAATTAAAAATCTGTACTACTTCTGAATCCCTTACACTCGTGGCCAGCTGCATACACAGAATGTAACTTCTAGCTGAAATGAAGAATCCATGTGCAATATCTACAGAACAGGAGACAAGTGTGACTCTCCCCAAAGGGCCAGCTTAGACTTCTTGGGAACAAGGTGGCAAGTATACTTCTCAGTGCTGCTCACCTGTCTAGCCGCTGCCCTATTAGACTGCTCCAGATTGGCACTGGTCACCTGCAGCTCAGTGAGCATACCTACAACTTCTGAGTTTGTCCTATGGCAGTTGGTACAAGTTCCTGGGCACAGTGTTGGTCCCCTTAGCCTAGCACTTGCCATCATAACCCCTGCAGGCCTCAGCCCAAGGGCTTCCTCCAGCCCCAAGGAGCTGGACGTAAAGCCAGTGACAGATGGGGGTCGGGCGGGCTGACTCTGGCACATCTCCTGGAGAGGTCTCCTGTGGGACTGGGCCCCACTGCCCACAGCCATCTGCCCCAATGCACCTGTGCTGGCTCCTTCCCTTCCTTGATCCTCCCTGGTGGTTCACGAGACACCCTGTCAAATCAGCTCCCCGCGTGCGCGCCCAGGTGTTGGGTGTGCTTCTGGGAGACTCACACCCCGACCATGCCTGTGTGGTCCACTCTGTCTCGGCTCCTTTCCACCCACAGAACTTGGGGCTGATCATTTAACTTCTCTAAGCTTCGGTCTCCTGACCTGTAAAATGAGGACTGTAATAAAATCTAGTCAATAACGCTCTTGGAAGAGGAGAGTTCTTAGTCACTACCAAGTATGTTACTGTTTTTTCATTTGGCCACTGTATAAAGGGGTTTAAGGTGTCAAGATTATGGGAAATTCAAGGGCCACAGAGGTCCCTGCTGTCAGGAGCTTACATGCCTGTGGGTAGAGGACCAGTCTTATAAACACGAGCTCCTATACAACACAGCCAGATCATAGTAGTGGCCTGGGCAGTCACAGAGAAGGGTGCCTGCTGCCTTGTGGCCACGCCCTGGGATGACCTTCACACCTCTGCCGACCACCCCCATGCCAGGCTGGGCATACCTCGACCTATAGTGAAAGTGAGCTCCTCCCAGTAGCCCAGCGGTCCCCTGGCTCCTGCCCTGTCTACTCCACCAGGCTTCCACCATGAACCCATGTCCTCCAAGCCTTTCAATAACACCGTCCATTCCAACACTAACAGTCTGCGGCCCTCTCCCCACCAGCACATCAACCGATAAAGTCCCCAAGTAAGCAGGAGCTCCCAAGAGGGAGGGGGTGGAGGCGCCCCAGCTAAAATATGAGCTGCCTCACACGGCTTTATTGATTCAGTAAAATAAATCTCTGTAGGAGCTAATATTGACTTTGGCTATGAAAATGGAAGTGAAGAACCAACTGCATATTGATTGGTGAGGAACTGGGACTGGCTGCAGGGTGGAAAAGAAAAATAATTCTGGCTAAGAGACGGCAGCAAGAGGTGTCAGGAAAACCAGGGAGGCAGGAGACCCAGTTCTGGCTATCACTGACCCATTGGGCCTCCCTATGCAAGAGCCATAGCTCCTCTCTGGGCCTTGATCCCTCATGAGTGAAACGAGAGGGTGAACCAGCCAGTGGTCCTCAAATACCAGTCTCTGCCAGCACAAGAGCCAGCTCTTAGAAATCACCAATTTCCAGAAGTATCTCCGAGAGCCTCAGATCTGACAGTTACAGGATGGCACCTTGCAATCCTGTATTATGCCTAGGGCACAGAATGGGCCCAGCGACTTTAGCCCCTAGCCCAGAAGCTCGTCCTGGGTGCTACTGTTACTGCTGAACCTCCAGGAACCTCAGCTGGGCCAGCTGCCCTGCTGGACAGCTTGAGAAGTGGGTTCCTGCAAACAGGTGACAGTGACCCTTGGCTTGGAATAAAAAAAGCTGGGAAGAGGAACAGAAGGAACGAACCAAGAGAAAGGCCAGCCACACCACTGGCTTACTTAAAAGACAATCAAGCAAGGATGTATCAGTAAGAGGAAGAAGGCAATGAGTGGAGGGGTGATGCAGAGAGGAAGGATGGCTCTTGGCTGCCACTGTGGCCTTGGCAAGCCTGGCCGCACCTGTGCTGACATGTGTCAGGCCACAGACTGGGCTCCCAACAGCCCCAGCAGCAGTCTAGTGTAGAGAAGAATCATGTCAACGTGGGCTGCTCCCCAGGGTTCCCTGGCCACCCTGGCCCCTGCTGCCTGCAAGGCTGACGCTCCCCAGCAAGGCCGGGAGAAGCAGGTCCAGGCTCCGTGTATCCCAGGTGCCTCGGGATCCCTGCCCAGATCTCCTGGGGCCCATGGAGACCTGAGCAGCCTGGGGCAGGGTGACCACCAAGCTCGACCACTCTCCTGTCGGCTCAGAGCACACAGTGAGTGCTCTGGGTGAGGGGTGATGGTGCTGACAGGGGTGGTAGCTATTCCAGTCCAGGGTGGACATCCCCAGAGCTCCCAGAGCAGGAGCAACCACCCTGTGGTGTGCATGGGGCCTGCGTGGCACAAGCAGGTGGGGTGGTGACGGAGATGGGACACAGGAAGCCCCATACTCATGTCAATTAAGGACACACTGTGACAGGCAGAGAGAAAAAAACATTTCTTGTCCTTATATAGTCTCCCAGCTCACTGTCCCCGTATGTTCTCATCATTCCGGCAAAGTGATCCCAGCACTGCGTCTAGCCCCACCGCAGACTGTCATCTAGCGCTGCTTCATACGGGCCCCTCGCTACCTGGGCTGCCAGCTTGTCCTGTCCACAGTCTGGGTCTCCCTGCTTAGCTTGAGCCTGGCCCTGCCTCCCTCCAGCCTGGCTGGCCTGGCCTGGGGATCCCACCTGGGCAAAAAGGTGCCACAGCAGCATACATGACTCTGGGGGGGTCTGGGTATGTGAAAATGGGTTCCACACAGGCCTGTGCATCTGGGGCCTATTAGCTGAGAAGTTCCCACGACTGAGTCCCAGAGCTGGGATGTGTTCCTAATTATTTTTACCAACACCCTGACTGCTGAGATAAGGAGAGAACTTCAGGGCTGGAGGGTGAGTGGGTAGAGTGGCAGAGTGCTTGCCCATCATGCACAAGGCCTTGGGTTCTTTTTGTTCATTTGTTTGTTTTTTTTTTTTTTTTTTTTTTTTTTTTTTTTTGTGGGTACCGGGGGGTCGACCTCAGGACCTCGCGCGCCAGCAGGCGCCCGTGCCGCTGAGCGATATCACCGGCCCCTTTTTCGTATGTGGGTTCCGGGAGTCGAACTCGGGCCCTCACGCTTGCAAGGCAGGCGCTTAAACCGCTGAGCCATCTCACCGGCCCTCATTTGTTTGTTTTTGAGACAGTCTTGTTATGTAGTTCAGGCTTTGAACTCATTACAGTACATAGCCCAGGCTGGCCTAGAACTCACAGTGGTCCTTCTGCCTCAGCCTCCCAAGTGCTGGGATTACAGGTGTGTGCCACCATGACTGGCTAAGGCCCTCGGTTTTATCCTGGAACTAAAAATCAATCAATTATCAATCGGTCAGTCAATTAACCAACCAGTCAATGACCCTAGAAGGGAACTCAGGGACTGGGAGTTGACAGGACTTCCCTGAGCACCAGGGGCTTGCCCTACCCCATAAACCCTGCCTACAAGCCGTACACATCCCTCTCTCAGTGGCAGCCCCGCTGCCCTGGGACTGGCACCATTTGTGGGGCTGTGCCTGGTGCCGCACCCTAATCCAATCTATATCTCCAGCTTGTTAATTTTATGCTTCATCAGCTGGCAGCTGCAGACGCCTTTCACTTAGGCAGGATGAGAAGCCTCTGGCACGGCCTGGCTCTTCTCCGCCGCAGCCTCCTCCACTTGACTTTTGTGAGGGTATTTATTTGCGTTTTTAACTATATAAGCGATGCATGACTACAATCCTACTGTAAAAATGTTTGAGCACTAAAAAAATAAACACATGACACCTTTTACTACCCTCTCCTCAGGGAAGTGCCGTAACACTTCACTGTAGCCCTTTGGCTGCTTTTGCAGCACTAATCCAGCCTGCTCTGTCTTGCTATGAAGAGAAAGACTGTCCTGGTTCCCAAGGAATGTCCTGCTCACAGGCCCTGGCAGAACTGGACCTATTTAGGGACAGAGATCTAATGGGTAGGGAAGATGGTGTAGACATCAGTGGCAGGCAGAGTCGGAGGTGGGAACCGCAGGAAAAGGGGGTATCCTTACCTTTCGATCATCTTTGAAGGCGTCGGCGGCAGCAGTAAAGTGCGGGATGACCTTCTTACAGTGTGGGCACCCTGTGTGAAAGGCAACAGAACGTCACATGTTTGGAGGATACAGAGCCAGGGCTACTTCCTAGAACCTCCAGAGGTGCCTTTTGAGCATACCCACACCCTGCTCACCCTAATGTCAGGGTACACATGTCACCTTGGCCATGCACATGGCCCCCGCACCTCATCTGTGGGCCTGCGGGCTTTGCAGGAGTCTGTACCAGGAGCACCGGGGCCCTCCTGCCCAGGGCCGCCCAGCTGCCACCCGGGCTAAGCGGTGGGTCACTGTGGCCTTGCTCTGCAGGCGCCTTCCACAGAGCCTGTGAGACTAGGAAGAGCCTGGTCCAGGGCACAGAGGCAGCTTCGAGCTTAGGAGAAAAACAAGATTGGTCAGGGTTCCCTGAGCCTGTTACATTCCCCTTGTGTCCCAGGGACAATGGCACCTCTTTCCACTTCACGACTGAAGTCACCAGCAGTCCCCAAATCCCCAGATGCTTCCTGTTCCAGTGAAAAGTCCTGTCAGTGGACGAGGGCCCACGATGTCCCGCAGATGTGCGCCCTTCCTTCGTGGTCCCGTCTCTTGGTCTGTGTGTCACTCGAAACCCCTCCAGCCACAGTGTAGGGTAGAGGCTGTTTGTGGGCCGCCTGCTCCTCTTGTCACAGGGCACTGCAGGCTTCTCTGGCCCCTCCCCCAGTGCGAACAGATCAAAGACAAATCTACTCCTTTCTCAACCACTCCCCAGGCACCGAGGAACACAACTGGTGGAGGGCAGAGCGGTTTTGACCCTGACTGTGGTAATTAATCCTGATCAGAACATAGGTGGGAGAGGCCGTGTGCCCAACAGGCAGAGCTGGCTCCAGCCACAGCTTCCTCACAAACAGCCCGCACGTCCTCGCCTCGGGGAGCAGACAGAGATGACTTGGCAGGGAAGAGAAATGGCTTTGCTCTTCTGCTTTCTCCTTTTTAGAATAAGGTAATAATGACTGGCATTTCAAAGGGTTTGGTAAAACCAAATTAAGGCTAAGCTAAAAATTTAATCTGAATTCAGCACATGAGCTGGTTCCTGGGATGGACGAGACCACCCAGATTGCCTGGCTGGCAGAATGGCCAGCTGGCCCAAGCAGGGTGGGGGTGACAGGGAGGGGGCTTAGAGGGACTTCCCCAACATCTGACAGAAGGAGAAGAGACCTGGGTGGCTCGAGGGTTATATCAGAACTAAATGAGACAAAGTACCTACCAAGCATAGCCTACATGGATGATTTTTTTAATTGCCTAAAATAGCAATTAATTTGACTTAACAGAGGAGGAAAGAAGCTCAAATTCACAAAAACATCATACTACAGAGGAGGGATGTTATGTAATTTTGGAAACATTTAAAGAGCATGATCTCCTGATTAACAACGTACATCAGAGATTTATCCTACGGGCAGCTACGGGCCCCCCGTAATGGCCCAGGTCCACTAACAGCATTAGGCAGGCTGAAAACAACCTACCCCCTTCTTCGAAATCTGGCTTCCCTGTTAATTTTTCCTTTTTAGACTTTTTGCTTATTGAAAGCATAGAGGTAATTGTTGGACTCATGCAAATTCCACTCCCATCAACTTAAAACAGAGGCCTCAGATGAATGGCCTCTGTCGTATCTCATTTTCTCATTATATGAAACAAAGCACGTGGCAGATGAGTGAATGGTGAGTAGGCTGATGAGGACATTTTCATGGAATCAGGTGGGCCAGAGTGGCATTTTTTTTTGAACATTTGGGCTTTTTTAAAAAAGGGAACCCTTCTTTGAAGCAGGAAACCAAGAAGCCTCCCAGAATAGGGAGAGAGGAGCAAAGACTGGGGCTGGGGTGGAGAGCCGTGGACACAGGGCCTTGGCCCAGGACAGGCAGCCCCAGGGCTGGGCCACGCAGCATAGAGGGCAATGACACAGCAGCAAGACGAGCTGAGCAGAACCCAGAAGGCACGATGTAGGGGGGCAGACATGAGGGAGCAGAAATGTTGGGGTGAAGTGATGGAGGAGGGGAAGGCAAGATGTAGGGGTGGATGGGAGCTGGGAGGTGAAAAGCTATGCAGGGTGGGAGGTTGGGGGAGGTATGATGTGAGGAGCAAGGTTCAGCTTTTTAATTTGACACCTTTACCAGGTAGGTGTTTGACTTTACCGTTGGCCCTACTGCAGTTTATGTTCTTCATAGATGAGTAAGTACCTATCATATACCACAGAAGAGTACAGTGAGAGAGATGGATAAACTATAAGGACAAAGCCCTTTGTCAGAAGCTGAGTCACGGAGTGACACTGCCCCGAATGGACTGCATTAGTTGTGTCAGAACAAAGTGGGTGCTGTTGAGGCCTGGCAAGGACATGGCTCGTTCCCTCATATCCTAGGCCCTGGACACTGCCCAGGGTGGAGCTGTTATGTGAGGAAGGAAAGAAAGAAGGAAGGAAGAGAAGAAAGCAGGAAGGGAGGAAGGAAAGGACAGTCTTAGCACCCCAGCAGGGTAGTAATCTATTCAGATTCCCTGGCGCACTGGGAATCTGCCTGCTCCAGCAGCCAGTGGGGTCTACACAGTGATCCTCAGTCATAGCTGACCAGAGAGAGGCAGAAGGCAGGCCTAGCGCTGGTCCAGAGGCCTGGCCAGGAGAGAGGGCATTTCTAGGGGAAGGAATTTGCCCTGGACTTATTGAGATACACAAGGTTGGTTGCTAGCCAAGGACTCTTACTTCTGTAGCCAGGTGCTTGGTCTCTGAGAAAACACCTCCTGAATCATCTTGTGGCTATGATAGAGAGCCACCCAGGCTGCAGGGACCGCCTGTCACCAACTTGCCTCAAGGCCTTGGTCAAGTCACACATCTCCTGGGTTTCAGTCCTCGAGCCCCTCTGCCCCGAAGGAAGATGTTAACTTCTCAAAATCCACTCAGGCTTCTGGGGACATGAAGGACTGATGAAGACAGTGCGAAATTCTATAAGGAACTGAGAATAAGTCTCACAAAGCCAAGGAGCAGAGAGGCTGCCAGGATGTGCTAGTTGCCTGAGGGATGGAGTCAGAGGCCCTAGACCAGGCCGCGGCCCCTCCCAGACAGCAAGAGTGAGAAGCGACTTTATGAATTACTGACACTTGAGCAGTGGGAGCCAGAGGGGAGCAAGCAGGAGGGTTGGCTACAACTGAGCGGGTTTATGACTAGACTGAGCTGCCTGGCTTCTCTGTAGACGGTGGCTTTTATTATCCTCACTCCATTAAGCTGAGCTGTAACCTGCGGGGGATAGAGAAGGGCAACTGAAGAGTGGGAATTTCTGAGAACCTTTCAAGTGTCAATTAACAACTTCAGAATGGGAATATACAAAAACCTGAGGTCACAAACACCAATGTTAGCAAACATGTCACTTCTTCAGGTTAAGCTTTGATTAAAATGAGAATCACACAGGAACATGGGAGCAGATGTGCCTGTCCCTGTTTCACAGTTTCAACCAAATCGACTCAGAGCCACCAGGAAGGTGAGGGGAAGAAGTTCCGCTGTCCTGAAGGTGAAGCCAGTGTCTGAAGGAGGGCTGGGGAGGAAAGGTGGAGGGAGTGGGACAGGTGGTATGGAAGAGCCTAAGGATGTGAGGAGACTGGTCCCTGCCACACACAGGAGCAAAGGGCTTTAGGGCTGACACGGTAAAGTCCTCTCCAAAATGAGGTGCGCACTCATGGACCTGACAGGAGGATGCTCTGGACTTTTAAGGCCCTCCCAGCCTGGAAGGAAATCGTGCAGCCTGGCTTCCAGTCAAGTCGACTGTGGAGTTGAGTAGTGGCTGCCTTGGTCCCTGGGGGTGAGGGTGGAGGTCTTCTTGTTTGGGGAGGCAACCCTCCTACCTCACCCCTCATGAGCACCAGCTACTTACAAGGGGCATAGAACAAGACCAAGGTGTGTTTCTTTTTCTTCAGGGTGTCCCGGAAGTTGTCCCCTGCCAGATGCAACACACTTGTCTGCTGTTCTTCCCACGTGGGCTCTGGTGGTGGGGGAGACTCGGGGCTATGGAAGCCAGAGGAAGGGGAGCAGTCATGAGGAGAGATTGTGACACACAGGTATGCCCACCGCCACACCCCAGCCCCCTGGGAACACACATGAAGGGATCCCTTTGCAGCCTTTTTGAGAGTCCACTGAAAAACCTCAGTTTAAACACCAGTGTATATGTACCATCCACAAAGAGGCCTCCCTCTGAGGAGCATACTAGGGAGCCACTTTGTGAAGAGGTAGGGGACTGGCAGGTGCCTCTCCGGGTTTGGGCCACCATCCCTGGGCCAAGGGCACAGGACCACCTCCACCTCACTCCCCAGCCCCTCCTTCCTGCCTCTCAGGGGATCCTAGATGACCTTCCTTTATCTTTTGCACCTGAGCTTTTGTTAGGAGGCAGGCCTGCGATGAGACCAGATTACCTGCCAACTGTGTGACCTTAGGTAAATTACCAAATCCTTTTGGCCTTTTCCTTTCTGTTAAATGAGGACAGTGGCACCTACGTCTGGATCTAGATAAAGAACAGAGACAGTGTATGCAAGGCACTTACTTAGTCAAACTACTGACATTTACTGAGAATTTGGAAGGTCTAATAAATGGCGGGTGCTGAGTGAATGTCTACAAGCATCTCTTAGTTTCTGCCTCTCCACTGGCCCATCTGCCTCACTCAGGATGGAACTGACTGCAGTGTGGATCTGGAGTGTCCCCAAAGGCCCATGTGTTAAGGACTTATTTTCCATAGTGGCTCTATTGGGAGGTGGTGGACAATTTCAGAGGCGGGGCCTAGTGGAAGGTTTTAAGTCACTGCCAACCAACCATGGACTGAAACCTCCAAAACTGTAAACCTAAATAAACCCTTTTTCTTTATAAGCTAATTATCTCAGCATTAGTTACAGTAACACAAAACTGACTACAACAGAGCTCCCGGGCTCTTTTTAAAGTTTTTGTTGCCCTTGCTTCCCATGTACAACCAAAGGTCTCTTTCCCTTCTTTCTCTGACAAGTGTCCAGGCGGAATGGACTGCACAACCTGCTCTGTACTCCCCTGCACTCTCACCATGGCCCCCGCACAGCCAACCTGGTGCCCACCAAAGTGTGGCACCAAACCACCCCAACACTCAGTGCCCATAGCATCCCACACCCCTTCCTATCCCACAGCCCTCTTTTCTGCCTGTTGTATGCAGAGCCTCTGTAATTCTCAAAAGATCTTACGCCTGTGCATGGCTTTAGTGACTCCAGTAGCTGAGGCTGACTTGAGCCCTGATCTCTCCTCCAAGAGCCTGCTTCCAGGTGCTTTTCAGGTATTTCCACTGGAGATCCCACTGCTACCTCAAACCTACTCCTCCTTCCTCCTCCAAGCAGTCTTCCTTCCCCTACCTTTCCCTAATGGTCATGGCTCCTGCACTGGTGACCATGCCTGGCCCCTTTGAGCCTTCCTGTTGTCCTCCTTTTTCTTTGTCCACCAGGTCCCCCGGTTCCACAGCTGACACCACCAACCTGATTTATCTGCTCTGCCTTTAACCTGAATGCTGCCTCCCCAGGCTGCCTCTGGCACACGTCTCGAGTACCCACAGCTTGGCCACCTGTGCACACACCGCAACCACCACGCACCTCAGCCAGCACCGTCTGCTTTCTCTGCTTCTGCAGAAGAAGGCCCAGAGCCATCTGCTCCTCACACCCTGCATGAAGGCTCCCTTCCGAGTGCCTGAAAGAACTACTAGCTGTCCCTGGGCAGGCCCGTAACCGTTCTGAACCTAAGTTTCTTCATCAGTGAAACAGTAATAAAAACTGTGGCCTCAGTAGGATCTGTGGACAAACAAGGCACAAGGCCGGAAAGTAGGGGGCTGGAGGTATAGCTCAGCGGCAGAGCACTTGTCTAGCATGTGCCAGGCTCTGGGTTTAATCGCCAGCACTGGGAAAAAAAGCATTCAACAAAGTGTGGATGGTATCATCCCCTGTGCACTAATACTGTCAGTTAAAACCCCAGCCCACAATGGCTAAAATCAGTAATAAACTCACTTCCTTTCTTTGAGCATACCTATCTGATGTCTGGTGCTAAGAACTTTTCATAACAGTCTAACTTAATTCCACAAGTCTGTGGAAAAAGTATCATCTCCATTTCACAGATAGGAAGCTGGGGCTTCAGGAGGTCAAGTACACGGCTTGGGGTCATGAGCAGAGTGCAGGTCTCTCGGACTCCAAAGCCCATGCTCTCAACAGCATGCTTCTCAGGCTCTCAGTGTGGGACAGGAAGGTCAAGGCCCCCATGCTCGGAGTCCAGGACTCGGGTGCTAATTGGCAATGACCACCACTCTGATTCCCCTGGCTCTTGATCCCCATGTCCAGCTTCACGAGGACCAGGCCTGATCACCCGCTGGACTCAGTGCTTCCCCGAGCAAGGCTGGAATGGCAGGGATGAATATGCCACCTGCTTCAGACACCAGAAGTCCCAAGAGCAATGAGTGCTTCATCTTTCTCAGAGGCAAACCATTCCTTCTGGTCCCTAAATCAAAGCCCTGGCTTCTCTAGGGGATGAGCAGGATAAAGTGGGATGAGCTGAGACCAGGACCTCCCTAACATACTCACCCCTTGCCGGAGGCCTCGCCTGCTCTATGCTAATTTTGCTCCCATTCCATATGCTGCTGCTCCCCCAAATACCATGGCTGAGAATCCCATGCACATTTCCTGAATCAAAGATTCAGGGACAGGAGTCCTAGAATCTGCACTTTAAATATGTTCCTCCTGCCAGGTAAAGCTTATGTATATCCAAGTACCTAGCAAAGCTCTTCTATCGAGGTGCCATTATTTTACACAGCTCTGGTATTGCTTTGTGGCTTTAAGGTCTACCTCTCACGTGGGTGTCACCACTCCATGTACCAGGGACCTCTGTGAAGGTTGGAATGTGGTCACTTTTATTTTTCCCTCCTTCCTTGCTGAAACGAAGAGATGTCCTTAAGTACTTAAGTCATGTGTGAGCATCTGAGTCTGGCAGTGGCTGGGTGTGGCAGGCAGGAGAGAGGTCACTCAGTTGTGCCCTGATAACAACTTCTGCTACTCAAGTGAGCCCACAGGCTTCCTCCCTTTCTTAGGGCATCTGTGTGCTGGGCCCTGTTAGCCCCATCATGGGAGAGGAAACGTGACTACCGCATGCTTTAACTCCTTGGAGGAATAGGGTCTTTGGGTCAAAGCTTCTCAGGTTCTCTGGAGAGGCAGGCTGTATGAATGAACTGTGCCCTTCCAAAATTCCTTCCAAAAATGTTGAAGCCTTAACCTCTAGTACCTTTGAAGGTAATTTTCTTTGGAGATAGAGTCTTTAAAGAGACAAGTCAGGATGAGGTCGTTAGGGAAGGCCATAATCTAATATGGCTGATGTCTTTCTAAGGACACAGATGTACACACAGGAAAGACCATGGGAAGACACAGGAAGAATATGGCCATCTACAAGCCAAGGAGAGGCCCCAACAAAACCAACCCCGCCAGCCTCTGGATCTCTAACTTCTAGCCTCCAAAACCATAAGAAAATAAATGGCTGTTGTTAGGCCAATCGGTCCATGCTACTTTGTTATGATGACCTTTGCATGTGAGGGGGGTTCTTTGAAATCTTTACCCTAACTCCAAACCTCAGCAGCCGGTACTGTGGACACCAGAGGAGGCCCAGGCAGTCACCAGCAAACCTGGGGCGAAATTAGCCCAGCTCGGGATGTGAAGAGCTGTTTCCTTCACTCAAACAGGAGGGAATAAGATGCAGATGACGACACCCGAGGCTAGGGGGGGCTAAGACAGAGAAAAGGAGACACACACTTCGTAGCTCTGGTGAGACTGCACCCAGGAGGGCTCCTGGTAACCTGCTGTCTTAGGACACAGGGTCGGCACCAAAGGGGTGGCTCTAAACCAAAGATGCCAGCTTTGTCCTGGCTCCTGTGGGCCCTGAGCCAAGAACAGCGGGCCCTAAAGCTTACTTCGTCTCCTCAAGGTTGTCTCCGGTGGCCGACAGCCACAGTCAGGATGTGCCACCAAGATCATAAAACTTACTTCTGCATCCACTCAATAAACTTCTTCTTTGTTCTGAGCGCGGGCACTGCATATTTCTCTCCATTCTTAAAATACTTCAATGTTGGAAACTCTGAGATGTGGAATCTTTCTGCCAGGGCCTTGTTGACAGTGGCATCGACAGCTGCAAGGACACCAGAGCTCTGGGATGGGGGAAAGGCCAACCATGCATTACAGCCTCAGACACGGTGCTGGTGGAAAGAGGAACCCATGCACTGCCCCAAACCTTTCTGCGCCTGCCAGAAGTTAGCTGCCTCACATATCACAAGGAGTGAGTGAATGCTGCCATGTCCCTCACTTCTCCTTTATGGGCTGAGGTGAGGCTTTGGAGTCTGTCCCACCAACCACACTTGGCCAACTAGGGCCTGCTCCCAAAAATTAGGGCCCCAGAGCAAAGAGAGTACAGATAGAAGTCGCAGGCACAGAAACATGGCCCCATGGGCTTTCTATCCACCCCCCATCCTCAGCAGGGGCCCCCACTGGAGCCTGATGTATCTACTGGGGGACAGAGAAGGACTACAGACCTCTAGGACTAGGAAAGCAGCTTCAGGGCTTGCAGGGAAAGCTGCTGTAACGTTTTACGTGCCAGCAACTCTTCAAAGGACACGATGAGGCATTGGGAAGGTAAGCTTACCTCTGCTTCTCCATGGAGGACTTCTGCTGCACTCTCAAACTCTGGCTTCATTTTCTTACAGTGTCCACACCCTGTGTGGCAGGAACAAGAGAAACCATTCCCATGGCATGGAGGCTCTGGGATGTCCCCTCTGCTGACTGCCTAGGACAGTCCTGCCCCATGACTAGAAACCAGGTACCTGGGAGAAAAGCAGACAAATGCCAGCTCACAGAAGAGAACTCTTCTGCCTGATCCATGGGGTAGGCTACAGTGTAAGGTTACCCAAGAGACAAAAATGGAGGACCTACATGAACAACATGAGCAACGTATATATACTGCTGATGTTCCGGGTACCAATCTAGTGCTTTGTATCCTCACATCAGCCATACAAGATAGGAACTGACAAGGTCTCCATTTTACAGATAAGGAAAGTGAGGCACCATGAGGGAGGGCGACTACTCAAGACTGCACGCACAGCCAAGGTCATAAAGTGGGGCTGAGAACCTAAGCAATCCAGCAGGGGACAATGGTGCAGGCAGTGCGGGCCTCCTGGTCCCACATGACTCACCCTCACCATCTTCTCCAGCCTTGAGTTGGGAGTAAGAATCTACAGAAGCACAAGTATGGGCAGAGATTAAGCTCCAACTGTCGCCATAGGACAGAGGCTATGATGAGACGCCACAGGGATTTGACTTGCTGTTTCCAAATTAATGGTGTTTTCTATGGAAAAAGACTGCTTTGCTCCTTCCTTACAACCACATGAATATAGTCAGATGTTATGAAGATAAAACAATACATTAAAAAGAAAACAGGCACTTTGTGCAGATGATGTCAGGACACTAGTAAACTTATCCATTTCAGAAGAAAGAGTGCTCTCTGGCTCTTGGTGCTGGGGAGGGGCTGGGAGATGATGGAGTCCTGACTGGCTCAAGGGGCTACTCTCAAGGGGAGCTGGCTGTACAGGGACCCTGCATAAGTCAGGCTCAGCCCTGTCAGGGGAACGCTACTGTGTGGGAGCTGAGAGCACTGCAATTCTGATTGTTAAGACAAAGAAAGACAAGAAGAAAGGAAGACAGAAGGTCGCAGGCTCGCATGATCAGAGCTCTCCCATGTCCTCCTGAGCCATGAGAAAGGCTTTCCTGCCTCCACTGAGCCCTTGGCGGGGATGAAATCTCTCATCTCCTCCAACGTCATCCCTGCTGATCTCAGCCCCAGGTGGCAATGAGACACAAACCTGTCTCATTCCTTCTATTCCATTCCTGCCGGACCTGGCCTCTCCAGGCCACT
Organism: Erethizon dorsatum; assembly: GCA_028451465.1. Lineage (NCBI taxonomy): Eukaryota > Metazoa > Chordata > Mammalia > Rodentia > Erethizontidae > Erethizon > Erethizon dorsatum. Next base: position 59,722,728 of record CM051831.1, read on the forward strand.
CTTGCCTCATTCCTCCCAGGGACAAGGGACCCCAGAGTGGCTACTCCCACTTACTGATAGGAAACCAGCTCCCAGGCAGAGTTGTCACACTCCTCTTTTGGACAGAGCACTGGGGACAGGACTCACGCAAGGACACAGACCCTGACATAATGCAGCCTGGGGACTGGCCACAGTTCTCACCCTACCAACATGCTGCTTCTCCCCAGATGGCCCCATGGCAGAAAGACACCACAAATCCTTAACTCAAGGCTCCATACTGCCCAGTGGGCGAGAAGGTTCCAAGCATATGTCCTCCTACAGCTGTAGAGGAGCTCCCTGCTCCTGGAGGGGCACAATACAGAAGAGAAGAGAGAAAAGAAGAGGATGCAGCCTATTGGCTCTTCCAGCCTCTCTTTCAGAGAGGGCCATGTTTTTTGGTCCAGAGGGGAATTTAGTGTACACACGATAACTTTGAGAGATGAACCATGAAAGCTGGGCATGGTGGCCCATGCCTGTAATCCCAGCACTCTGAGAGGCTGAAGCAGGGAGATTGTACGTTCGAATCCTACCTAACAACTTAGCAAGATCCTGTCTGAAAAAAAAAATTTTTTTAAAGGGCTGGAGATAGTTCAATGTGAAGGCCCTGGGTTCAACCCCCCAGTACTGCAAACAAGCAAACAATCAAAAACAAAACGAAAGAGACAGTCAAGGAAGAACAGTCCCTGTCCCCATCCCTGCCCCTCACTCCGGGGAGCTGGCATTAGTAAACTTTGTACCCTTGCTACATCCTGTGCGCATGTTAACATCCATCGCGCTGGGCTCTAAGTACCACACTGTGACTCCTAAAAGGGAACACTTCAGGATTTTCTACCTTGTCCCTCCACAAATAGACACATGACAAATACTTATTGGCCAGTAAGGAGAAGAACATTCCTAATTAAATCACTAGAAGAGAACAACACAGGTCACCAGGGGGTTGGGAAGACTTCCAGGAGGCAGATGAAAGGACACATGGGGGAAGTCAGTAAGAAACGGCCAGAGTGGCTCAATCAGCAGGACAAAGCCTCCACAGAGGAACGAGGGATCCGCAGGCCCCGTTCAGCCAGGCAGAATTCCACTGCCAGACCAAGGCTTGCTGCCCCAAGACTGCTCCCAAAGGCTCCTCCGGAACAGTTCAGCTCCTGTCCCATTGGGCTGCCTGGCCTCCCCTGACTGAAGCCCAGTCAGGATCCCCTCCCCGCAAACTGCAGAGGGATCAAGGTCATCACTTGTGAATATAAGAACATTATTTTCCAGAAATTAACATGCAGCACCATCATAACACATTTATCCTTTTCTAAACTACCAGGTTACAAAACAGTTGTTATGGCAAGTTGGTTGTTTCCCCACAAAAACAATTTTATACTCATATTACAAGCAGATTCCCAAGAGCGACCACAAAAGCCCATGAAGCAGAATGTACCTGAAGCATACAGTGCCCGCAGAGCTATTTCCACTTCACTGAACCTAGCCCCAGGTGGGGAACACAGAGCGCGCCATCTGCAGTGGCAGCCACCTTAGCAGCAGGGCACGCGCGTGTGTGTGTGTGTGTGAGAAAGAGAGGGTGGTGGGGCAGAAGCTCTGCCTGGGCTGGGGAGTCAGGCAGGAACCAGGCCTTGGGGCACCTGTGCTTGGGAAAGCTGCTCTCCCCCCTCTCCCCTACTGATGCATCTGTACCCCAACTTCATAAGTAACTTCCGAGGAATCACAGAGCCCAGGTTAAGAGGGTAGGGCAGAGGAGAGGACGCTGAGCCGATCCCTTTCTTGGGAGAGCAAGGTAGAAGTCAGGGAGGGCTGCCCCACAGGTCTTCATCTGCAGGGCAGGACACATGGGGTTTTATTACGCAAGGTTCTACTGATGTAACATGAAATACAGAAAGACTTAAAAAACTGATTCCAACTGAAATAAAACGAGAAACAAAACATTCTTTGAGACTTACAGTCAGGAAGAAAAAGTTCTACAAATCCTACAGTCCCCCCCCCCCGCTCCAGGCTGACAGCTCCCCGTACTCTGCCTAAGGTGAACACCCCATTCTCCTGCCCCAGGCTGATCTCCCTTGATTGGTGTGGAGTGAGGAGCCCCAGCCTGCACTGGGAGCTCAGAGGCCTTCCTGCTGCTCACTGCCCAAGAGCCAGCCTGCCCTGCAGAAAAGGAAGTGAGTGATGTCTGAAATGTCCCCCAAGTGCTACTGCTGAGACAGCCTGGCTCAGCTTGGCAGTGCACAGCAGGGGACTCCCAGGCAGGCTTGGGGACTCAGGCTCAAGACTCCCAGTGGCTACCACAGGAGACAGAAGCAGGAAGGAGATGCCCCCCAGAAACCCTCTTCCCTAAACGTGACGTGGGGGATGCTGCTGGCAGGGCCCATGGTCAAGGCAGACAGGGTGACTGGAGTAGGGGTCCAGGGAGGGAAGACAGAGAAAAGCTAGCCATTGCCACTGACGGAAATCACTATTTCTTTCAAATTGTCTTGTCCCTGTGGCAGGACCCCTGAAAATGGGAGAATTCAGCTTGCACTGGTAGAAAGTCCCACCTCCAGATCTTTATCAGCTTCCTGCCCTTTGACACCACTGCCTCTGGGGGGGGGGTGGCAGATAGGCTCCGTACCACCTGCTGGCTTCCATCAGAGGTGCTTTGAGACTGCGAATTAGCTCACTGCACAGCGGAGGGGCTGTGATCGGCAGTGATGCCTGCCATGGACGTGGAGGGCAGGCAGGGGCATACACTGGAGATCTTCGGATGCTTTAGCATGCATGCAGGTGCTCGAGACCTCTTCGTGTCCCTTCCCTCATGGGAAACACCTCTCCCTGCACAGCACCCACTCCGGATGAACCCTCATGACCCACCTGGGTTCTGGCCCCACTCGGAGTGTTCCCGGCACACTCCGGCCCCACTGATGAGCAACTTCTCCTCTGATCAGAAAATACTTCTATGCACTTACTTTTATGTTCCCTTGGGACTGTTATATTGGTGTCTCCTGTATTTAAGAGAAGCCAGGGTATCTTTTCAAAACATAAATCACATCAAATCCACCCTGCTTAAACCTTCCCAAGGGCTTCCCATCACAGGTAGATTAAAATCCAAACTCATTATCACGCCTCTGTCTGCCCGCCAACCTCAGCTCAGATCCCTTCACTCCTGTCCATGCTGCAGTCTTGGGCCCTCCTTCCCTTCCCCATCACAAGCTTGTTTCTACCTCAGGGCCCTTGAATGTGCTCTTGCCCCTCCTGGAACCTGATCTTCCCCAGTCTATGCATGGTTTGCTCTTCCCCTCTTTCAAGCTTCTGCTTAAATTTCCTTTCTTCGGAGATGCTCCCTGACCACTTTGCTCAAAGGAACCTCACCCCATCATGCTCTCTTAACAGATTGTTTGATTTTCTTAATTGTATGCAAAATAGCTGGAGCAACCTGCCTACCTGTGCCTCGTCTATCCCCTTAGCTGGAATGTTAGGTTGGACAGGCCGGGGCTCAGCCAACTGTTTAGCTGATACGGATGACTGGGGCTCCACACGCTTTTTTTGTACAGTTTAGGTTTATACCTCCTGCACACAAGGTGCTATGGAGTGTCCCCCAAAGGCCCACGTGTTAAAGGTAAGTTCCCAGCACCCATGGTGTTATTGGGAGGTGGTGGAACTTTTAAGAGGTAGAGCCTAGTAGGAGGAAATTAGGTCACTAGGGACGTGCCCTTGAAGGGGCAATGAGATGCAGCCTCTTCACTTTCTGGCCACCATCAGGTGAGCAGCCTCTTCCACCCTGCGCTCCACCATGATGTACTGCCTTGCCACAGGCCCCAAAGCAATGGGCCAATGGGTCATGTTGAAACCTCTCGTACTGTGAGTCAAAATAAACATTTCCTCTTTTTATTACCTCAGGCATTTTAACACAGTAATGGAAAGCTAATATACGAGACCTAAATGGACTGAATGTTTTACAGGCAAACATCATGGCTTACATCAAATACACAGTTGCTAATTTAACTAAGCACTTCCACTTTGTATGGCCGGCAGCCAAGCTGGTCACTGTGTACACACCCTCCCTTCCCCATACCATTTGTGCACTTTCCCTGCTCCTTACTAGGACTGGAAATGTCTTCAGAAATCTTCAATATCTGTGGATGTTGTTCTAACATTTCCATTACATACCCTAGAGCTCTCTCGATATTGTTAAAGTTTTCAATTCTAGCTTCTTCTATTCCCTCTGCCTCCTGAACATGACACTAAGGCCAAGCAATAAACTTATGTAAACACTGTTTATGATTAAAGTCTAGCCAGGGCCACAGGAAAAGAGAGATCTGGCTGATTAAGTGCCTCCCTCCCTGACACCCGCCTGGTTTTGGGGAGCCATGGTGATGCGGACCCCTGCCTGCACCTGAGCCCCACCTCCTGGGTCTGGCCTTCAGGATGTCCCTGACTGTGTGGGTTGCAGGATGGTGAGAGGAGGAGGGTTAGATGTGGGAAGCAGGGCTCTGGCCTGCTGCACTTAGTGTCCTCATTGTGATTTGATAGGCCATTAAGTTTTATGGCTTGACTTCCTTGTTGGGTTTTTATCATCTGTGTAAGTGTGCTTGCTTGTAGTTTCATGATCTGGCAAGGAGGTCTGCATGGCAGCTCTGGGGTCACAGAGCTGACGGTGGGGGGGGGGCACGAGGAGGATGGCTGTCAACCCCACGTCCTCCCATTCCTCTGGATTTCATTAAATTCAATTATATTTATTATTTTATTACAGACCAGCAATGCAGATTTCCTGGACAATGGAACTAGAATTTTTCAGACTAGATTAATCTGTGAAGCTCCATGGTAGCTGGATTTCTGGGGCAGCCCCTCCCTGGAACTTGGTTAGGGCCTGCCAGGGGCTGTTCCTATGGAGGAAAGGGGAAGCACTGATGTCTGACCACAGTGCAGGGCCCCACGAAGACCGTGGGCTCTTCAAGGTCTCCGACTGTCTACAAACCAGAGCTGACTCGCAACAGAGACATCTTGCAGCAGACGCGCAGGACAACTGATGCCGCTAGGCACCACAGGCCCGCTTTCCTCTTCTCATACTGGGGCTTTTTTCTTTTTTCTTCCTCCTTTATATTAGTGGAAAATGTGGATAACAAGCTTTCAACATTTTATTTCTAGGATTAAATCCTAAGGAAATAATGTGACATGGACAAATATTTACGCATGAAAATGTTCTTTGCAGCATGATTTACAAGGGGAAATTCAGTAAACAACTCAAAACCTCAATGTTATAGTGCTGGGTAGGCAATTCATAGTGCGATATTATGTGGCACCAAAAGCATGTACAAAAGGCACTTTGGATAGCATAAGGAAATACAAGGTAATTGTTAAGATGCAACTACAAAGGAAGATCATGGATAAAAGGAAACAGCTGGGCATGGTGGCACACACCTGTAATCCCAGCACTGCTGAGGCAGGAAGTGAGTTAAAGGCCAGCCTGAACTACATAGCAAAACCCTGTCTCAAAAACAAAACAAAACGAAACGAAACCCCAGACAAAATGTGGGGCATTGCTTTTGTATCCCTGAGTGGATTTCTTAAGCAACTCACAAGACCCAGAGGTATGGATGGGAAAGTGAGACTTATAGAATGGCCCAGGGCTTAGGTGTGGCTTCCAGGACTCCTCGGTTTTAATCTTGGCTGCATTTTTTGGTTATGTGACTTCTGGCAAATTTCTTGATCTGTTAGTGCCTCCCTTTCTCTATTTATAAAATGGGAATAACCATGATATCAACTTCACAGGATTTGTTGTGAAGAGTAAATATATGAAGAGAATGGACAAAGTGACTTCTCATGTAGAATGCTACAGAGAGAAGCAAAAGGTGCCAGCGTCCTGTAGACCTGGCCTCTGCAGCCTCCACCACTGTCCTCTGTGGGATGGAAGAACTGGGCCTTGAGCTGCTGCCTCCTACATCCATACCAGGGCCTGTGCTAAGGGCCAGAGGACAGCAAAGTGCAAAGCCTCACAGGCAAAAGAGTACTGAGTGATGGAGGCCGCTGTAGGGCTACGGGCAGGGTGTTTCCCACACAGCACCATGCACATGGCCATGCCCCCCTCTGCCATCTCTGGAGGTCCAGCCCAGTCCTTGGGGGGGTGGAGTCCACAGGACACACCTGGTCACAGATCTCTGGGTGACCCAGGGCAGGCTAGAGCTGGCCCATGTGGAGGGTGTAGCCTGGTAGCTATCTATGCTTACTCAGTGACAATCCAGGCTTCAGGTACACCGAAAAAATCTGTATGGACTTCTAACAGACTCGCTGGGAAGGGGAGGGAGAGGAGACATGAGGCTGGGAGAGGCTGAGGTGGGCAGTGAGTGGCAAGCAAGCTGGGAAGACAGTAAAGAAGCTGGGAGCCAGTGGCAGTCTCAAGGTTGGTCCAGCTCCAGGGCACTGATGATACACTACAGCCAGGCCCATGAGCCTCTCTGGCCAACAGCCCAGGAGTGCAGGCCACAGGCACCGTAAAAGTTCAGGCAGAGGAGGGAGTGACTTGCCTCTGCAACCTACATCTGCAATCACTCACCTGGGGTAGGCACAAGTCAGGAGGAAAGCTGTGGACCCTCTCTCTCCCTGGCCTTTCAAGTTGGGTCTAGGAAATAAATGAATACCAGCCAGGCCCTTACTATGGGGGTAGAAATAACACTGCAAAGAAAAGACTGTGGTTCTGTCTGGGAGCCAGCATCAGGGGTAATTTTAAGTTTCTTTACAATACTTTCCTGTATTATCCCCTTGTAAAGTGTACAAGCATTACTTTTATAATTAGCTGAGAGTCATAAAATAAATCCATCTTTTTAGTTTGAGTCCCACTAGTTTAGTCTGTTTTAAAATCTTAATGTGACTGATGTTTTAGCTGGCTATCCTTTTCCCAACTCTAACCCTTGTGAAAGTATGTCTTGTTTTTTACAGCTTCAACAAGTTGCTAAGTAAGTACAGGAAGTCCCCGACATACGCACATCAGAGTTGTGAACTTTTGTAGATGCAAAAAGATCGTGGAAGTAGCTCACCTGTGACAGGCACACTGTCACAGTCGTGCTGCTGTGTACTCACTGTGCAATGCAATAGCGCATGGTAGTACGGTGTTTGATCAGAGCCCAGGACGTTCGGAAGCAAGAGGAAAGCAGTGGTAATGTGGAGGGGACCGTTTAGAAGTACAGAGCAATGTACACTGTGTATTTGTGTCAAAGGTGTAGAAGACTTGCTTTGTTGGACTTACGAATGAATGTGACTCATGAACGTTCTCCAGGAATGGGATGTATTTGTAAGTCAGGGACTTACTGAATGGGCTCTCTAGTCACAAGGCAGGGAGAGAATGCTTCCCCCCACCATGGTACCAGTTCGGCCAATTCTTCCCATCAGTCAGGTCAACAGCAACTCACACTGTCAAACATCTTGATGAAAGAAAGGCACACTGACTCATCAATCCAGTAATCCTATCCCAAGAAACGAACCAAGCGTATCCAGCAGTCCTGAGTACAATCAATGGTCTTCTATGCCGTCAGATCTCACACTGTTTTCCTAAACCCCAAAATGGACTGTTTGCAAACCACTCTATTTAGCTGGGGACTGACACCAGGAAGACTGATATGCAAAACTCACCTCTTCTACACTTGGGGAACCTGGGGTGGCACTGCGGGTGTCTTTCCGGGCACTTCTCCTGGTTTTTCCAGTCCCAGGATGGGGGGTTCTTTTGGGCCCTCTGGCATGGGGTACAAAGCCAGGCAGCTAGGACGTCTGCTCTCAGCTCACCTGTCCTGAGCTGCGAGACCCTTCTAGACCATGAGCATTCTGTCCCCTCCCAGGCTGAAGAGCATGCCTCCAGATGAAGAAGGGGGTACGTGAGAGAAGATTTAATGTAAAGGCACTGCCATCTGACAGGAACGTTAACAGGCAGTTCACTGGGAAGTTAACCTCATGTTTTTGCCTGACTCCTCTCGTTCTGCAGTGAAGCAGAAACACACTCACATAGAGCTAGCAGTGGCCAGGGGATGGGTGGGCTCTCTTACCTCAGAAGGACAGACACACACAGGAGAACATGCTGGAGTGACCTGGGGTGGGGAGGTGAAAACAGCCAGGCGGTATCTGCCTTTCCTGCTGGGACAGGGATGTAAGCAGGGCAACTTCCGCTCTGGGCTCAACACAGTAACTTCCTGCAAGACTTGCTTCCATCAGCAACTCTGAGACTGCCCAAGGCAGCACACTTAGCTGGGGAGACTGTTGCAATACTGTCCAGCTGTCCTAACACTGGGCAGTCTTTTTGCTGCCTCTGATCTTGGGGACACCCTCAGCAAGGCACTAGCAGACCTGGAGGTGACACACGCCTATGGCCTTATCTATCATTGCTCTTAATGGAGAGGGTCCTGCAAAACTGGAGGGTGGTTTTTGTTTTTTTCTATTTTTTGAGACAGGGTCTTGCTGTGTAATTCAGGCTTGAACTTACTATGTCGCCCAGGCTAGCTGGGAACTCACAGCAGTCTTCCTATCCCAGCCTCCCAAGTGCTGGGGTCACAGGTGTGTGCCACTATGCCCAGCTCAAGACTGGAAGGTCTTTGAAACTTATTTTTTTGAACTTTTTAATTTTTTTTTTTTTTATATGTGGGTACTGGGAGTCAAACTCAGGAACTCGCGCTTGCCAGGCAGGCACTTAACACTGCTGAGCTATATCACCGGCCTGCTTTTTAATTTTTTAAAAATCTGTTTTTTATATACTGAGAGGAGCCATAGGAAATACTTTTCCTTTGGATCGTAAGAATTGAGTACCTGTAAGAAAGAAGGACTTGGGGAAGTCTACAATAGTAGTGTGTTTAGGAACAATTCCTACGCTAACTAAAGCCACTGCTTCAGGGAAGGGGAGAGCAGGCAGCAGCCCATGGGTCACAGCTTGACCCTATTCCTCCTGGATCCAGCAGCCTCAAGACTCGTGAGAGATCGCCAGTCCGTGCCATTTCTCTGTGAGGCAGTATCTTATCTGCAAAATGGGGCTAATCATACTCATTTTGTTGGCACTGTGGGAAAGATAAACAATGACCCAGAACCCTTATGATGAAGAGATTGTGGGTTCTCCTCACAGAACATGGTTCTGTAGATGAGGCCACCCACCCCATGCACTGTGATATCACAATGATGGCACTGACTCATGAGTACTTCCCGCTTTACTTCTCCTCCACAATCTCTCACTCACGATTACCGGGCAAAGAGCTGACCAAGGCCATGAGAGAAGATCAGCCCACACAGTACACCCTACTCAGGTGTGCTGAGCACCCTGAGCTTTACCCCTCAGAGGGGCCACCCTCTCCCGGCTCTGTGCTGGGGCTGCATCCCCTTCCTCTCACATGAGCCTTGCTCACCCTTCCTGGAGCAGCCTTTTCCCTCTTGGAAACCAACTACAGTCAGTTTCCATTCTCCACAGGCATGGGGAGGACGCTGGCCTGGAAGAATCCTGAGCTATAGGCCTTCCAGGGTTATCAAGTGTGTGTTACAACAGGGATACATGTGGCTTCCTTGACTCACTGTGGTCATTTCAGGGTGAGCCTGGCACCAGAGAAGGCACTGCAGATGCTGCAAGACCCGACACTCCAGCCATGGCCCTACTATGCCCACTCAGCTACTACACAAGCACAGACCTTGGTTCCCTACTCTGGGTAGAATCTAAGGACACGTCCAGTCCTGATTCCTCCAGCTCATGCTGAGTTGGAGGAAGCCACTCCAGCCTGTGAGGGGCAGCGACTCACATGCAGCCTGAACAGGACTTCTGTGAAGTTCTGATGGTGATGCAGGGTGGGTGCCTCGCCTGCCCCCCTTGTGTCCCTGGCTTAGCTGGGTTCTGGTCCCCAGGTGGCAGGCCCACCCAACTCTGTGGGAGGAGAGGGTGGGGGAGCAGAGTTCCACTCACATGGGGCATGGAACATGACGAGGACAGAGGAGTGCTCCTTCACAAACTGGTCAAAGTCTTCATCGGTCAGGTGATAAACGGAGCCGCCCTCATCTGCCCAGGGAGTCTCAGGGACCTGGGGCTGTGGTGGCTGTGGACTGGAAGACCAAAAACAGGCAGAGCTCAGAGCAAGCCTGGGCCTGAGCAGCCCGTACAAAATCCAGCCCCCTGGACACAAAGCCCCTGTGGCTGGTATGTCCCTGGGGGCGTGCCTTTTACACAGGGACAGAATGAGTGCTACGGCCCTGCCCGCCTCCACCTTCCCCTCGAAGCCCCTCAGAGCTACTCAGTTAATACGTGCCTTTCAGCTACTGCTCTCTGGGCAGCTCACGAAATCTCACCTCACCCTGGGAGCTGGGGGCTTATTAGCTTTCTCAAGCTATTGCAAACGTGCAGCAAACTGGCAAGAATAAACTGCTGCAGTGCAGAGTGACCTTTGCAGACGCTCGCTATTGTGTGCAGCATGAGCAGCGCTGTCCACGGGGTGTGGAGGGGCTGGAGAGGGACACGGTGGGGCGGGTGGGCAGGTGCAGAGGGCAAGGAAGAAGGAGAGGCCAGGTGTCTGAGAAAGCACAAATGTGGGCAGGGAAGGAAAAGCTGGCACACGGGGTGCAGGGGTATTCACTGACCAATTGGAGGGGAACACAGGCACTCCTAACTCTGACAGTGTCTCAGAGATCCTTCTAGAGGCCAAGAACAAACTTATCTGGTTTTCCCAAAGCCCAAATCAACCCCATCACTCATTAGCTGCAAAGCCTTAGGTGGCTGCCTGACCTCTCAGGAGCCTGTTTCCATGGCACAGAACTGCACACTGACACCTGTGTCCCTGGCCGTTGTGAGGACAGAGGATTTGCAAGTGCACTCCTTGCTCAGGAGAAGACGGCTCCTGACATAAGATTCCTGCTACTTCACTTTCAAGCTCCTCTGCCAAAGCACCTTAACTGCAGCTTTGAAAATACCTTTTAGGATGACTAACGTGAAAAGCCAACCACTGCTTCCTGCCTGTGAGAACCTACAGTAGGACACACCTAAAATTCCAGGCTTTGGGGCCAGAGGATTTACCACAGAGGGCGCAGGGCTCATGGTGGAATCTGCCAAGCTCCCACCCCCGCCTCATCGCAGATGTCACCTTCAGAAGTTCACACTGGCACTTCTGACTGGGCCCCTCTAGTGGCCTTAGCCTCTCTGGTTGCACAAATGGGAAGTGGCAAATAGGTGGCAAGCCATTTCAGCTCATGATTATCCAGTGTCAGATGAGACTTTGGGGTAAGTCACCAGCTAGACAATGGAATCTAGCTTCTTATCCTTGGGTTCAAACCTCTAGCCCTTTACAACACCACCAATTCCACTAGGGAATTTATCTTCAAAACTCACCTGCACACATACAAAGTTAAATGTATTCAAAGCCACTCGCTGCAGGTTACTCACCATGGTAGAGACTGTGAACAACACGTGCAATGGAGAGCTGTGCACTGCAGGAAGACAAGGACCCTCTCTACCTGCTGACACCAACTACCACACGCGGGCAGAACAGGCTATCATTTGCTAACTTCTGCATTAAAAAAGACTTCAAGAACATACTAGATATGAGTTGCTGAGCATGGTGGTGCACACCTGTAATCTCAGCTATTTGGAAAGCTGAGATAGGAGGATCCTAAGTTCTGAAGCCAGCCTGAGCAACTTTGTGAGACTCTGTTTCAAAAATAAAATTTAAAAAAGGGCTGGGGATATAGCTCAGGTATAGAGCACTTGCTGCCTGGTGGATGGTGTGTGAGAGGGAGAACAGGAAGGAAGAAGGAGATGGAAGCAAACTTTTTCAATGTATAGTTTTTAAGTATCTTAATTTTTAAAAATTATGTAATCTATTAAAAAATCAAAATAAACTTTAAAAAATCTAGCAAGAGAATGAACGCAGGATGGAAACGCTGTGGCTTGGCAGAAGCACAAGCATATGAATCAGCCTGATGTGTCTAGTTAAACACGGGGGAGAATACATGCTATAAAATCACTAAAATAACAGCACAGGAGTTAAAAAAAAAAAAAGTATGAATCTACTGGAACAAACAGAACAGGAAAGACAAAGCAGAAAAGAGGAAAAGAGATCAGTGTAATTTTAGAAGATAGAAAACCAGTGTAGCAAAAAAGGAGGCAGAAACTGGGGTGCCGGGAGGAGAGAGCAGCGCAGGGGCTTGAGAACCACACTGACGCATGGGTCACTGTCCACCACAGCAGTGCAGACCCGAAGATCCTGGGTGTGCCCACTGACCCCCAGCAAACAACTGGGAACTCACTTCCTGGGGAGAACCACAGAGCAGACAGGAGGATGTAAGGGAAAGAGGGGGGGAGAGTGGAAGTCTGAGCCCACAGCCCTGGAGCTAAGCCTCCCCCATGGGGGGGCGCCCTGCACAGGGTGGTTCTCTCCCATTTATTTACCACTTGTACCTGGCCCACAGCAGACAGCCAGTAAACGCCTGCTGAGTGATGAATGAGAGAAAAGGGATTACAGGAACTAACGGGAGGTATTTAGTTTGGAAAGGAGAAAATATGAGAATAGTCTATCTCCAAACATTTCAGTCTGTTTTGAAAAGAGATATTATGATTACTTTTGGCCCAAAAGAGGGGACGCAACACCAACAAGTAGGGATTTCTAGAGAAAGAACCAGAGCTCAGGGTAAGTGAGATGGTCCTATGGACAGCAAGGGAAGAGGGGAGAGAGCAGAACTGGGAGGGCAAAGACTGGCTGAGTCCTACTTCTTGCGCTCATTGCCTTAGGCAAATGCAACTTAAAATGTCTGCCACACAGTGTATCTGTGGTCCCGTCTTAATCCATCTTCAGGCAATGGACATGCGAACCCTTGCCAATTTATGACGTACCACCCAGATGTTCCCAGGTGTTATGCATACCCTAGGTCCTAAGGATCATTCCGACATGACTGGGCAACCTTGAAATGAGGCAAATGGGACCAAGCAGGTGCCAATACTGGGAGACAGCAAGTCTTCCAGGCTCTCTCAGAAAGTGCAGATGCCAAAGATGGGGAGATGCGGGCATTACCAGGCAAAAAACTGCAGTGCCCATTAATTCATTCATAGGCAGAAATGTGCAACTAGGTCAACATGACTGCCATTCCACCCTCCTTTACCTGCCTGCCTGGGTCAACTCACCAGTGTGAGATCTGGCAAGGGTGGAGAGACACGGGTCACAAGGGGCACTGGGGGTACAGCCGCCACACCAGTGCGTCTGCTCCAGAGCCCTCAGACACCACTGGCTCTCTGGCCTGCCTCATCTGTGCCACCCACCAGTCACTGGGTGGAGAGAAGGACCTCGGCTTTTCTTTCCTAACTTTTGTAAATTATCGGGAGAATCAGCCAGGCCCTCCCACACTTGGCTGCACATAGGCCCTGAGCAGCGAGGGGCCAAAGGAGACACCCAGGGAAGTGGGAAAGGTGAGACTGGTGTGGGGTGGGTGGTGACTGTTAAAGACTTAAAATGTACGGAACGGGGAAAACCACACGCAGACCTGGGTATACGCAGGAGAAAATCTGGAAGAAGTTCCCCAAAATATCACGTTATCTTGGGCTGATGCGGTGGGGAGGACTTTTTGTTCCCTTATATTTTAAAGTTTCTCTGTAATAAATATATCTTACTCAAGTATCCTTAAAATCAGAAAAGATTTTGTAAAATTAAGCCAGCCAGTAGCACAGAGACATCACTAGTTCTGGATGTCCTTCAGGAGGTGGCCCAGCGGGGGCAGGGGCGGGGTACCTGCAGTCTGCCCTCATGGGAGCCCACCTACCTGTGCACCCAACAGAGTGCCCACAGGGGCTGTCAGGGGCTGCAGAGCCCCCGACAACCACTTACTTCCTGGCAGGTTCCCATTTCCCCGCTTACCCTGCAGACTGTAGATGCGCGTGATGCTATGGACAGATGGGGGGCGGGTGGGATAGGAGAGGGCTGGGAGGACGGGCGGCAGCTCCAGCAGGGAGATAATGATCTGTCTCCGAAGCTCTGCTGATGTGCTCCCCTTGTCTAGGCCTAGTAGGCAATTCTGAACACTCTTTTTTTGAACCATACCTTATCATTCTAAAAAGATATGAGGGTGTTTTGAAACCAGAAAAGGTTAGAGAAGGGGGAGGGAAGGAGACAGATTTTATGCTCTGGTGACAAATGAGATTGCTATTTGTTGGAACCTTTCTCAAAGCAGAATGAGGTCTGTCTGCCAGGAGGGGCGGACATGCTTATTATCAAATGAAAGAGGGAAATCGGAAAGTGAACCCAGGTTAAGACAATGAATACATGATAATGGGGAGCAGCCTTTCCAGGCAAGGGCTGGAAATGAGGTAGCCGATGGAGAGAGATGTGAAAATGCTTCTGAGAAATAAAAGATGCTGTGCAAACCCGGGCTGCGCTGGTGTCGTATCCGCCAGGCCCCTGGGAGTGGGGAGAGCAGGCTGAGGCTTTCAACCTTTGGAAATCCAACAGTTTGTTTCCTATGGGGCTTTTTAAAATACATATATATATCACCCTACTTACCATTCTGAAAATATACATTTGGAACCGCCACATCTTTGGATAACTAGGTAACTATTTAAGCCTCGGGTTTGCACATGGGGTTCCTACCGGAAGGACATCAGTAAATATCCGCGTGCTGGCGGTGGGGCAGGGGTGGGACTGCAAGCAGAACTGAGATAGACTGTGGGGAGCTGCTAGAGAGGGGAACCAGTGTCCCCGCTGCTACCCACCAGCTCTGTGACCTTGGCAAGTTGCTCCACCCCTGTTCCTCAGTTACCTCAATGGTAAATAAGGGTGGTAGTAATAATAATAATAACAATAACAATAACAATAATACCTTCCTGAGTGCACTGCTGTGAGGACTAAATGAAGATCCTATAAAATGCTTAGACCAGTGTCAGCCACCAAGTAGAGCCTCAGACGTCAGCTGCCATTATTCCTAGACCTACGCACAAAGAGCCATGCAATGCTCAGAGCGAGTGAGCAGGGTGAACACTCAGTGTGGGCGGCCTGGGGGCTGCAGAAGACCCTGTGAGCCCGGTGAAGATGCCGCTAGGACTGTGATGTGCAGGAGCAGGTGGTGGGGCGATGGGGCGGGACGCAGCAGCAGCCTGCACAGTGGTGCTGCAGGGGAGGGGGTGGTGCAGCGAGCGGTGGGATTTGACTGCGTGGTAACAGGGGTGGAAGGCTGTCTTGAAGCGGGGTCTACAGGCCAAGGGTGAAAGGTAGAGCGCTGTACAAGGCAGAGGCGCCAGAGCATTTCTGAGCAGCTCCACAGCACCTCACACAGTGCTGCGTTTGAAATGAGTGTTCGAGTGACAATTCTATTTTCACAGACCCATGGTGGAAGACCCCTCAAACTTGATCTCCTGCCTCTACCCATCAGATCAACAGTGGGGAGAATTTCAATTTGAAATGTGCGAAGATTTCAGAAAGCTCTTGACTATTCCAAGACAGTCCACAGGTTTAGGCATGGCCCCTTCCAATTCCTGGCCATGCAGAAGATAGGCAAGGGAGATGGGCTCCAGCCAGGCCCCATAGCCACAGGCCCAAGGCACACCATGTCCTCACGATTGACCCAAAGCACAGGGACCCCATGCTGACCTAGACCCCAGGTCAGCAGCAAGACAAGTCTCCTTCCCTTCCTCACTCTCCTCACCAACCCCGTCTGGAGCCCTGCAGCTCAGGGGTCACTCTTGGGCCCAGCAGCTACCTGCCCCCGTGCACCCCTCCCCACCCTCACTGCACAAACACCCGACTTACTTCTTCAGCCACTCCACAATGTCCTCGGCTGCGGACCCGTAGTCATCATACTGGAACAGAAAGCGCCCTTTCCTGTGAGACATGGACAGACAATGTGGCTGAGCCAGAGGCACAAACAGCAGCAGAGGAGTGTGAGCTCCAAAGGGAAGCAGGGGACTTACTCAAAATAGCAGATGGTGGGGTAGCCGCGCACGTTGTACTCCTCCTTGATGTTTTCAAATTCAGAAGGGTAGATGTTCATCCCGGCCAGCACCTGGGAAGAGAGAGGAGGCCAGTCCACCCCCTGCACCCTCATCTTGCCCACGCACAGCCTGGCCAGGTGTCCCACCAGAAAAGCACATATGGGACAAAGCCTCACAGACAGATGTGCAACCAGGGCTGGGTCAGTCTGTGGGAGTGACGACGGAGCGCTCTAGGTCAGACTTCTGGGCCTGCGTGCCGCACTCTCTATGCCTGCCCACGGCAGGGACCATCTGCGGGGGAAGTAACATTCTAAGGCTGAGGATCTACCAAGTGCAAGAAGGCTTAAGTGGGGCCACAGCCACCTGAGTACGCGGTGTTCTTCCCTGCCCACATAAATTCAGGCTGTGCCCTTTCCAGTTATGGAAATAAACGGCATTCAGATGCTATTGAGCCTCTGTTCAGGTCCTCAGGCCTGTCATCAGTCTCCACCCAGGCTTCATGTGTGACGTTCTCGGACCTCAGAACTCAGATGAGGCCAAAGAGACTGTGTGGTCCTCAAGGCAGCACAGGAGAAATGATGCGTGTAGTTCTTTTTTTTTTTTTTGGTATCAGGAATCGAACTCAGGACCTTGCGCTTGCCAAGCAGGTGCTTGTGCCACTGAGCAATATCCCCGGCCCAGAAGAAACGACGTGTGGAGGCTGCCTGTCTGCCTCTCTTCTCCGCAGACCTCGCATGCCTCCCCCAGTGCTCTCCTCCTATCCGTGACCAGCACTCTCAGTCTGAACAAGTTCCGGTTCCAGGGCTCCACATGGTGCACAGACCTGAGCCGGAAAAGAGAATTTCAGAGCCAGGCTGTAATCCAGCTCTCTGAGATGTTGAGGCAGGAGGATCACAAGTTCCAGATCGCCCTGTGCAACTTGGTGAGCTTTTTCTCAAAAAAAAGAATTTCAGTGTTACTGATCCATGGCTAAGTACCAAGAACCACTCAGAACACACTGTCCCCTGAGATTCCGCTTTTCCTGTAGCATGTACCTTCTTCTCTAGGGATGACATGACCCACGTCAAAGGTTTTAGCAGGTAAGTGGTGCTCAGTGTGACCGTCAAGGTCATTACTTCTGGCAAGATCTTCCTGGTGATGGGAACTGGGTGTGCCTCTGCCCTTTCCATCCCCAGAGGCATCCGAACCTGTCTTTTTAAGTACCTAGCACAATCCATGGCATACAACAGGCACATAGCAAATGCTTGCTAAATCACCCCCCCACACACACCCCAGCCCACTGTGGGAGCCGCAAAGGATACAAGAAGAATAAGCCTGAGAGGGAACTCATTAGCAGCCCTGGAGTCCTCTAAAAGCCATTCTGCTCATTTTCCAGCTTGAGTCAGCCTGTTCCAGTAAAATTTGTCTACTTATAAGTTCTCTTTTTCTGTCTAATTGATCTCCCTAGCATCAGTGCACATTCACCACAAGATTAATCGTACATCCTCCTCTTTCATTACATCACTGCATGAAACCTTCCAGCTCCGTGAAATACAGGCAAAAATCCAGCTCCGCACTCAGCCCATATGGTCCCTATCTCATTTTTGAATCCTTCTATCTTACAAAGCTCGTAAGTGAGCACCTGTTAGGGCCTAGTTTTTTATTCTCTGGGGAAGGAGACAGTGCAACACTTCTGTACAGGAAGGAAGTGGGACCGTCTGCCTTCTCAGGCACCTTGAGGAGGGCAGCAGCAGCACCATCCCGCAGTGGCCAGGGGCAAGGGCTCAGGACACCCGGGCAGAAGTCCTAACACCCCACCTGGCAGACGCATTTCCTCGCCTCTCTGTACCTCAGTTTCCTTATCTGCAGCCACCTTGTGTGCTTATAGTGAAGATTAAATGAGATAATACAAGTAGCTAGAGCACTCAACATGAATTAGCTATTTTTATTAATACTACTTAGAGGCTAATTCTGTCCACGGTTCCAGAACATACACTGTGCTTACTGGTCCCCATTTGGTGCCTTCTGTTCCCTACCACTTGGCAATCGCTGAAGGCTCATTCATCCGTAAGCCAAGAAAATCAAATCTCACTCCCTGGGAAGCCTTTCCAAATCACCTTTGCTTGGGCTCTTAATTCTGAGTTTCTGTTGTGCCTCTGTGCCATAGTGGGGGCACTGGTTAGTTAACAGGATAGATATTTTTTGAACGAGTATCTATAAACACTTTTTGGGGACTGGAGCTTTTGAAACCAAATGAGGCAAAACACCTGGTCTCAGTCTAAGGCAAAGATACGGCCACACTTTCTTAATAGAGCATGTGTGTGTGTGCGTGCGTGTGTGTGCACACTGGATGGGCCAGGAACAATCGTGGAAGCTGCGATGGGCCCTTGCTCAGAAGGGGGCCAGGTTTCCAGATGTTCCAGGAGGGGAAATGATGGAGGCAAGACAAAGCAAGAGGTGGCCCAAGAAGTGCAGCACACTTCTGTCTACCTTGACTGTGGGATACACAGAAAGGGGAAGAAAGAAGGCCCAGTGAGTTAGCCTGCTCACTTCAGAACAGGATTTAACTGCCTGTAGTCTCGGGGCTCCATACAGGAGGGATGGAGAGCTCCCAAGGTCTGGGAAGGCAGTGACCACAACCCAGCTGCAGTTTTTGGAAGCACAGTCATCCCTCGGTACCAGTGGGGGATTGGTTTAAGGACCTCCATCCATACCAAAATCCTCAGGTGCTCAAGGCTCTTATATAAAATGAAATAGTATTTGCATATAGCCTATGTGCATTCTCCCATATAATTTTTATATTACCTTAATCATAATTAAATGCTATGTAAATAATGCTGTGATACTGTATTGTTTAGAGAATAATGACACCAAGGGACAGAGTGTAGCAAGACAAGGAGAGCAGTGCTGGTCCGTGCTCCCGGTGCTGAAGAGACAGAAAGCAGAGCCTGGGGAGAAGCCCCACCAGTGAGCAGGAGGAGGGCAGGGTTGGCATTACCATCGTCACCTCCCAGATGGGGCAATGGAGGCTTCAAGACTGAGTGGCCTGCCTAAGATCCCCCAGCCAGTTAGCAAGAGCCAGCACCAGAGCCTGCTCCATACAAATCTGTCACTGCAAACACTCCACTTCTGTGTTTACACCCAGGCTGGCACGTCATGGCCAATGCTAACAAGTGATCAGGCAAAGCTCAGAGGCGCGGTGTGGACATGGGTAACTGGCAAGGCTGGGAAGAGGAGGCAGATGGGGATGGGGCTTGTCCTGCCAGCTGCCGACACAGAGAGCAGCTCGGCTGCTGCTGAGGATATCAATTAGCAAGCAGGAGGGAGGACAGATGCCGATGACTCACCAGACCTCAATGACAGCCAAAAAAAGGCAGATCTGAGTTTGGAAAATGGCAAAAGCCGCTCATCCTGACCCGGCCTGGCTTTCTTCTCAATGACATTAGCAGGTTGGAAACTTCCCAAGAAATCTTTAGAGAAGGAAGAATTCTGACCACCCCCAGCCAGCCAAAAAGGACTCAGAGGTGACCGAGATGAAGAGGAGACAGGAGGCGGTAAGCTGACTGGATGTAAGCAGCAAGAAAGGGTGAGCTTTAGATTCTTGGGGTGTAGCGGCCCATCTGTTAGCCCCACCACGTTCTGTGTGTGCAGACAGAAAGCAATCAACACCTCTGGTCGCCCATGCTCTCTAGTGCTGGCTCTGGTATGTGGAGAGCTGCTGTTGTACCATGAGCCCTGGCCTTTGGAACCCTCCACATAGGTGGTACCTGTGGTGGCCGGGCCCTTCACACTTTAAAAACAAGCAGGAAAGTGAAACAAAACAAACCCCAAACACGAAAACACAGTCAAGGAAATAGGAGTTCACACAACACAGATGCCTCAGGCAGAGGTCACTAATACCCTGTCAGCACTAGGCTTGCCTAGGTTCAGAAGCAAGGCCCCTGAGTCTTATAACCTTACCACGGGAAGGAAGGGGCATCTTCTGCATCTCTAGACCAGGGCTCAGGGAGAAGCAGGTGCTCTTCAGGACTAAGCCTATGAAAGCCTACCGTGAGCCTAGGGTCCAAGCGAAGGTCCCGCGCAACACGCACTCTTCTCACTGTATCTCTGTCCTTCAGAACTAATGCTCGGGATTCCATTAAAAGGGGGAAATGTCACATAAATATAGAGCTTAAAATAAAACACATCTAGGAGTGATACCACACATGGCAGGCACTGGGCACCTACTGAGCCTGGCCTGGTGCTCTGTTCTGAAGAAACAGACATGGCTGGAACACAGCTCTTGTGCCCTCAGACTCCACACAGCACGATTAGCATCGGATGGTGCACAAAAAGCGGAGAGGATCAGAAGCGAATATGGATGGACCCAGCCATGCAGGGCAGAGTCAGGTTCTGCAGCAACACGGGAGGCAGCCTGGAGGAGCGAGAAGACTGAGCCAGGCGGCGCACGCAGCACTCACAGGCGCGGTGCACGAGGTGCGCATGCCCCGCAGCGCACGCAGCACTGACAGGCGCGCTCCACGAGGTGCGCATGCCGGGCAGCCAGTCCTCCCCAGCTCTAGCACAGCTGGCCAGGGTAGTCTGCGATCTGACTTGGGGCCGGAGCTATTACTCAGCAGCCCCACACAGTATGCAAGTAGAGATGAGAGGTTCCGTTAAGTGTACACATGGGCACAGGCAGGGAGAACCCGGTGGGTAATTAAGTCTTTTCGCCAGGCTAAATAATCTTAAAATATGGTATCTATGGAGGCCCCAAAATGTGCAGTGAAACTTCCCCAGACTGATGCGGGTGCGCCCCAAGGCCACATGTCTCCAGGCAAGCTACTAAGAATTCATTAGTGAGCACCAAGCAGGACCTCGGTGTCGCTCCAGAAGGAGGTCAGGAGAGAAAGCATTAGTTCTTCTCAGGCCAACTTGCTGCTGATGACTGGGCCACCTCCATGTACAGGTGCTGCCACTTGGACTTCGTAAGCGGACTCTGAGTTAATCACCACTTAATGTGATCCATAAAGATCATGATGCAGTTTCAAGCCCTGGGTCTCCCTTAATGGGACTTTGCCAGCCCCACTGACATAGCTCCTCTAATAACCTCCCACAAATGGCGTGTGGATGTTTCCACACTCCCAAAAGGATCCACCAAAACAAAATAAAACAAAACAAAAACCCTTCTGCTACTCAGGGTAAGTGCTGTAATGGACAAACATACATTGAAAAGAACTCAAAACAGGATCTCAAAAAGCCATTTGCACAACCATGTTCACAGCATTACCGACAATAGCCAAGACTTGGAAGCAACCTGAATGGTCACTGACAGACGAATCGATAAAGAAAACATGGCATGCCTACTGTATACAGTGGAATATTACTCAGCTTTAAAAATAGGGAAATTCTGCCACATGCTACAAGATGGATGAACATTGAGAATATTATGCTAAGCAAAATAAGTTAGTCACGACATGGTACTCTACACAGAAGACCCCAAAAACTCCACTAAAAAAACTGCTAGATTTAATAAACAAATTCAGTAGTGTAGCTGGATACAAAGTCAATACTCAAAAGTCAATAGCCTTCCTGTACACAAATAACAAACTTACTGAAAGAGAAATTAGGGAAATAATACCTTTCACAATAACATCCACAAAAATGAAATACCTAGGAATCAACCTCACAAAGGATGTAAAAGACCTATACACTGAAAACTACAGTACTCTGAAAAAGGAGATTGAAGAGGATATCAGAAAATGGAAAGATATCCCTTGCTCCTGGATAGAAAGAACCAAT
Organism: Erethizon dorsatum; assembly: GCA_028451465.1. Taxonomy (NCBI): domain Eukaryota; kingdom Metazoa; phylum Chordata; class Mammalia; order Rodentia; family Erethizontidae; genus Erethizon; species Erethizon dorsatum. The sequence goes on from CM051831.1 coordinate 59,744,389, forward strand.
ATAGTGAAAATGGCCATACTTCCAAAATTGTTATACAGATTTAATGCAATTCCAATCAAAATTCCAACAGCATATCTCACAGAATTAGAGAAAACAATCCTAAAATTCATTTGGAATCAGAAGAGACCTAGAATAGCAAAGGCAATTCTGGGCAACAAAGGCAAGGCAGGGGGCATCACAATCCCTGACTTGAAATTATACTATAAAGCTACTGTGATAAAAACAGTGTGGTACTGGCAAAAAAACAGACCTGAAGATCAATGGAACAGATTAGAAGATGCTGAAATAACCCCAGACATACTAAGCCACCTTATCTTTGACAAAGGTGCCAAACACATTCGCTGGAAGAAAGATAGCCTCTTTAATAAATGGTGCTGGAAAAACTGGCTCTACACATGCCGAAGATTAAAACTAGACCCATATCTTTCACCATGCACTAAACTAAATTCAAAATGGATCAGAGAGCTAAATGTTAAAACAGAAACATTAAATCTGCTGGAAGGTAGGATAGGTAAAACCCTTGAAGACATTGGTATAGGCAAAGACTTTATGAATAAAAACTCAACCGCACGGGAACTATCCCAAAGAATCAATAACTGGGATCTCATCTTATTAAAAAGCTTTTGCACAGCAAGAGAAACCACCAATAGAGTGAAAAGACAACCCACAAAGTGGGAAAAAATGTTTGCCAGCTGTTCCTCAGACAAAGGATTACTATCGAGAACATATAAAGAACTCAAAAAAATCAGACCTCCCAAATTTAAAGACCCACTCCAAAAATGGGCATCTGAGATGAATACACATTTCTCAGATGAAGAAATACTAATGGCAAATAAATATACAAAAAAATGTGCAACATCACTAGTCATTCGAGAGATGCAAATTAAAACAACACTGAGATACCATCTCACCCCAGAAAGAATGGCTACTATAAAGAAATCAACTAATAACAAATGCTGGAGGGGCTGTGGGGAAAAAGAAACCCTTCTTCACTGTTGGTGGGAGTGTCGACTGGTACAGCCACTGTGGAAGTCAGTGTGGAGATTCCTCAAAAAACTAGGGTTGGAGGTCCCATTTGACCCAGCTATTCCCCTTCTGGGCATCTTCCCAGAAGAATTAAAAACATTGTACCACAGCGATATATGTGCACCCATGTTTATAGCAGCACAATTCGTAATAGCCAGATCTTGGAAACAACCCAAATGCTCATCAACTGAGGAATGGATAAGAAAGATGTGGTATTTTTATACAATGGAGTACTATTCAGCCATAAAGAAGGATAAACTGGAGACTTATAGGTAAATGGATGCAACTCGAGAAAATACTCATAAGTGAAATAAACTGGATGCACATGTGTAAGCATCGTATTGTCTCTCTAGTATGAGAAACTGAAAGAGTAAATAAAATCCAAAATGTACAATAGACACGGTGAATCAAAAAGAAACTGGTCAATAGGAAAGAGAGACTGGAATAGGGAAAAGAAAGAAGGGAAAGGGAAAAAAAATTGTATATATATATAAGATGGTTAAGATAGATACACTACCAATTTTACTTAGTTCATTGAAGAGTAAGGTTTGTGCCAATAATGTTTGGACAATTGAATGCTAATGTCTGGTATCCTGAATAACTAACTTAAAGATAATAATACGTAATGCATTAACCACTGTTACCCTCATATTATGTTGTTTTGAAAATTTGTTCTTTTTTTGATTTGTTTTGTTTTTTCTTCTCTTTAAAATAAAATAAAATAAGTTAGTCACGAAAGGTCAAATATTGTATGATTCCATTCATATCTGGGATCTAAAATAGTCAAAATTATAGAAAGAGTGATAGAAAGATGTTTATTAAGGCTGGGCAGGGGGAGTGAAAAGGAATTCATGTTTAATGGGTTTAGAATCTTTGTTCTGCAAGATGAAAATGTTCTGGACATCTGTTTCACAACAGTATAAATATATTGGACACTACTGAACTGTACATGTTAATATGGCTAAGACGGTCAATGTACAGTGTAGCTCTTGCCATAATAAAACAATGGTCAAGTGACACAGTCACAAAGCCATGAGGGGTGGGGGAAAGACAGCATGGCGGGGAGCACTCAGGGAGGATCCCAGTCCCTCTAGGTGAGGCCTAACTGCCTCTTCTGTCTCCCTTCTCTCTCCCGAGGGGCTGTGGCCACCCCTCCCTGCACCATCCAGGTCGTGCTGACTCTCAGAAGGCCCATCTCTTCCTCCTCCTATTGTCTAGGTCACACTTGTGTCTCCTCTCTGCCCTTCTCTCCCTTGCTCCTTCAGGGGCTGCCACATGCTCGCCTCTCCTGCCTCCTGGCTGGTCTTGCTTCTCTCTGCTCTGCTTTCCACCATCTTTCCTGGACTACAGGCACACAGAGCCAGGGGAGCCCACTTGGCACTCCTGGTCCACCCTCTGTGTCACTGACCCTCCTCTTTGCCACTGGGCTCCCTGGCGACAGCTACATCCCACTTTGGTGCCCCACCCCAGTAACTGCAGACCCCTGCTGCTCTGGCCTTCACCCTTCCCTCTGGGCAACACCGTGAGTGTGGCTTGCTGGCTTTCTGACTATTTTATCACTGGTCATGGCAGGTGCCAGGCTCTCCTGGTCTCAGAAACTCTGTGGCATTAGTTCTTGACTTCACAGAAAACGGGTCTGTGAGTCACACATAAAGCTCTGTCTCCAAAGCCACCAGGCAGCAGGGACGGTCTCCTCACCATTGTAAAACCTGCCCACCCCACTCTGCCCCTAGGACCCTCCACCGTGGAGTCCAGAGCCACCAGCCCTGCTGGTCTGTGGCGCCTCACTTACGAAATGGCCTCGCAGCTGGGTTGCAGCCTTCTGGAAATGTGGCATTATCCTCTTGCACATACCGCACCCTGTCACAGGCAGGAGAAAAATAAACCCAGTTACACCGACCTCAGGGCCCTAGTGCTCTGCCCTCTTCCCCCCAGGATGCTGTCCCCTCAAAAACACATACCCCACCTGTGAAACTCAGGACAGTCTCAGACCCTGGGAACACAAAAGGAGCAGGAGGCAGAGGCCCTGGCCCCCAAAGAGCTTATGGTCTTAATGGCATAAAACAGGACAGAGCCCAGCAGTCCCTTTAAATGTGAGATCGAATAAGCAAAGGTGACACAAATGGCAAAAGCGGAGCCCAGAATAACTCAGTGCTGCTGCTGAGCTCCACAGGAATGCAGGGGCCAGGACAGTGTCAGGAGAGCAGCGTCCTGTGCGCAGAGCTAAAGGCCGCTCCTCACAACCCAGGCAAGGGCTACACCGGAACCGGAATCAAATGCCAGTAGGAAGCAAGGCTGGTGACCACAAACACAATGACTTTTGAAATGTTCATGCCTCTTTTCTCTTGCATTAACAAGAGATAATTAAGCAATGAGTAGAGGTAGGCCAGGCGTAAATGGTGCTGTGGCCAGTGAGAGGAGCACGCGGCCGGGACTCGGGACACAGGCACTAACCTTTCAGAGCCTCACCAAAGGCCTCCTCTGCTGCTTCCTCTGGTAGGGGAGGCGGGCTGGACCAGACTACCCCAAGCCCCTGCCAGCTCTGACTTCAGAGCATCCTGTCATGGCTTTGGCTCAGCCCTCGCTGGGGTATCCACATGGCTACACGCCTCCCCTGCCAGCCCCGGAGGACTCAGGGCCAGGCTGGCCAGGCCCCAAACATCCACAGGGACCTCGCTTTCAACCCACCCCACAATTAAAATCCAACTAGAGCAGGACATGTTTCTGTAGAGCCCACCGGACACGAGAAACAGTGTCTCCAGCTGCCAGGAATTGTGATATGCTGGGCTGTCACCCTTTCTGACAGCTGCTGTGCTACAAAACAGGTTTGAGACAACACTGAAAACCACAGAAATAAAAATTGCCTGAGATGTGCCAGGCTGGGTCTCATCTGAACTGGGAAAGCAGGGCCAGGCCCGTGTGGCCTCCTGGGGCAGAAAGCGACGCTGAGAAGTGGGAGGAGATGGAGTGTCCTCCTGGGCCGCCAGGACCTAGTCCCCAGCACCAAGCCTATGGGCAAGATGCAGAGGCAGGAGATTTTGATAAACCATGCCCACAGCCTCTCCCAACATTCCTGCTTGAGTGCACACACACGCACCTGCATACTAAGCCTGGGCTCTGGTTCCTGCCCTCAGTCAGGCTTCCGCTTGGGGAGAAGCAGGAGGGCAGGAGCTGCTGGGAGGCAGGGGCAGCATGAGCCACAGCGCCTGCTTTGGGAGGCCACTGCCAAGACGGGGACAGCACTAGTGGCACAACGGAAGGAGTATGATGCCTGTCAGGGGACACTGTTCACAAAGGAGAATGGAGATGGGGACAAGCACAGTGGCAACACTCAGGTGGACACCTGTGGTAGGGAAGAGGAGACCGCATGGTGTAAAGGAAGCTCGGCTCTGAGGAATGAGACTGCTCTCACCTCCCCTTGCCCCTTGCCGGTTGTGGGACCCTGGCGAGTGATCTGGACTGTCTGAGCTGCAGTGTCCTTGTCTGTGAAGTGGAGACAGCACCTGTCCTGCAGGCGTTAGGCAGGTCTGGCCCTCAGCAGGTGTCGCTCAGTGCCTGGGAGACGTAAGACTTTCGAGTTGGCCTCCCCATCTTGCAGGGTGAGGAATGCGCCACAGGGGTTACAGGAGGTCACTCCACTTCCTGGGGGTAATAAGGGCTGCACATGTCACACTTCCTCCTCACTCAGAGACTTGAGTGTGACACTCAGGGTCCATGCAAACACGAAGAGCTTAGTTGATCACCTGTCCCCTTGGGTGTGGCCTCTCTCCCAGCTCTGCCCATCTGCACCCTGCAGCAACATCACTCGCCCCTCTTCCCCAAAAAGGTGACAAGCCAGCCTGTTGTCCCCAAGGGCAGAGGCCAGCAGTTCTGGGTGAAGAAGTGATTGGGGGGAAGAGGTGATGGAGGAGTAATAGAAAGCTACAGGCCAAGCCAGTTTCCAATTTAACTTTAGCAAAAATAGAGCTGGGACTGTGATGCTTACCTCAGTTCATCTTTCAGCAGATTCAGTGGGGAAGCAGGGGAAGAGGTAAGGCTAATTATCACTCTCAAAGCCCACAAGTCAGAGCAGTCAGCCTTTTTATTTTCTCATTAATTCAGTGAACAAACAGTTACTGAATAAGCAAGCAGGTCCTGGGAACCCAGATTCCTTGTCACCACAAAAGACTCCCATTGCCTCTGGGTTCATCCGCCCCACGTGTAAGCAGAGAATCAGAATCCCACAGACTTCCCAGGAAGAAATTGCTGTGTATCCCAGGAGTAAGCTGAATTATGAGGTCGCAAAGGCTGAACTGGACTAGTATAATAAAAGCACAAGTTTGTCTCATTACAAATGCACAATTAACAAAAGGAGTTCGTGGGTCCCAGGGACCTTGGAGGCCATCCAATGTGATCGCCCACTGAAAGCTTAACTTAGCAACATGGTGTTCTCTTCCCTCACCCACCACTAATATGCTCTGTGACACCCACGAAGTTCCTAACTTCCCTGGGCCCAGATTCCTATTATATAAAGATAGTCACTATGCTTGCGTCTCTGCAGCAAAAAATAGGACAGGCGCACTGCCAGGCAGCCTGGAGGGCGGAGACACCTGGGACAAACATCAGGTGCAAACCGCTGGTGAACTGCTCTTTTAAAATGATTAAAGTCATTACTCAGAAACCTGCATGGCTGTGCCACCACTCTGCCTCATGACATGCCCTGCCCATGACACACCCCCTATGACACACCCTGTGTTACAATGCCACTTCTCCAGAGGGTTGAGTCCCGAGGGTTCAAGAGAAACCAAAGGAGGCCCCCAGAGCCATGGAGGCAGGGTTACTCCTGAAGCAATCCATGGCTGGGGGGTTAATAAGAGCCCTCCATGCAGAAAGGAAAAAAGGCAAAATGATCTAACAAACAATGAGGAAAATGAGCCAGGGTGAGAGTAGACTGCAGGAAGCAGGGCACAGTGCCTCCACCACTGGAAGGCACACCCTGGGCCTTCAAGGAGTCCTGGGAGCCGGCCTGTAGGCACAGCAAACAAGCTTCAGCCCCCAGGCATGCAGAACCACCAGAACCCCCTGGGGGAGCATGAGCAGGGGCCTCATTGCCATGACTGGTGTGGAGAGAGAGGGGCCTCTGCTTAAAGCACTTCTCAGGCAGAGGGAATTGAGAAGAGCTTTCAAGTCAACAGGAGTCTGGTGCCACACACAGCCTGTGACACACACCTGGGCATACCTACCTCCCACCACACATGGCCCCCTTCTCTCTCCAGCCTTTAGGCAGACAGGGACTCCTCTGGCTACCCTAAGGGCATGTGCAGGTCCCAGAGTGCCAGCTCCAAGGGCCTTACCAGGTTCTCCTCTCTGGGTTGGGACCCAAAAGCCTGCAGGGTGGCTTGACAGTGAATACGAGATTGTGTCTTTCACGACTAATCTGCTGTCACAGCTCAAAAGCAGCCAAGACAATGTGTCCATGCATGGGCATAGCTGTGTTCCAATAAAACTGAATTTACAAAACACAGTGGCCAGCCATGGGCCACAATTTGGCGACTATTCCTTACAGGCTTATGAAGCTCTAGGCCTCATTCATCAATAAGACAGCACAGAAACAAAGAGTGTGCACAACATCTGGCAGAGTAAATGGCAAACAGTGAGGCTAAGTATGGTTTTGTTTCAGTTTTTACATATATATACTTATAATATGGGGCTGCAATGTAAAATATTTTTAATTCTGTGAAAAAAGAATTTTAAAAGTTTGGAAAAACCTTTGGAAGCCACGATTCTGATACAATACCTCTCTTACAGGTGTGGAGGCTGAGTCCCAGCACTGAGTCCCAGCTACGGTCACCCAGCTTGCGGGTCTGCAGCTGGAACCAGAAGTCAGATCTTTTGGCTGTCCCCTCGACAACCCTGCTGCCATTCCCCACGGCCTCTGGCCTCACACAAGGACAAAGGCCGAATCTCAGGGCGCCAGCGCTCTCTGACCCCGTCCCAGGAGCCACTGCTGAGGGCTGCCTCAGAGGCAAGCCAGGCCTGGGCTGTGAGGTACAGGGCGCTCCAGGGGAGGCAGAAGAGCAGCAGCACCGTCGAGGGCACACTCGAGACGCAGGCGTGGTTCCACGGGCTGGAGGGGGCATGCGTGTCTGCGGACCCACAGGAAGCAGGGGTGTGGGAAGGCGGAGCTACCTGGGCAGGAGGCCCATGCTGTGTCTTGGAGCTCAGGGTGAAGAGAGAAGAAGGCTGGGGAGAGCTGACGAGGACAACAGGAGGAGGGAGCCACACGGAAAGACTAAGAAGGCCAAGAGGCGCAGACAGAACGATGGAGCATGAGCTGGGGGCTGGTTCCCATTTGTCCCCTTGCAACCTCAGTCACCCACTTCCCACAGAGACTGAACAATGGATGTTGGCCAGAAGAACATTCACTCACAGGGGGCGTAAAACATCATGAGGAGTGGCTTCTCTTCCTTCTTCAGGAGCCGTCTGAAGTCCTGAGGCACAAAAGAGAGACAACAGCAGCAAGTCACACACAGCAATAATGGGACAAGACCTGTCCCTGCCCCGGTGCCCAGTGTGGGGCACAGGGGTCAGTACCTCAGAAACACACAGGACACAGTCAGGACACCAGGAGCTGGAAGAACCGTAGAGCTCATCTATTCTAGCAACCCTCAAATATCACAGAGGGGGAAACAGGTTGGGTGGGGAACAAATGGCATTGCCAAGGCCACCTGGTATGATGAAGTACCCAGGACCGGGCTTTACTTTTGGCTCCAGCTGAACAACAAAAGATGGCAAGGAGCTATTTTTGTTCCGTGTGGCTGTTGAAAAGACAACTCCTTTGTGGGATTTCAGGAGAGGTTTTACTGTGGGGAGGCAGCTGTTTCCACGTCTGCCAGCTTGGCCAGCTGGGGAATCTGCTTGCTGCAGTATCAGGGCATAGTCCATGCCTGCTGTTTTCTCCACTGGCTCAGCCCTACCACCACCACTGCCATCCCCAGGCGCACAGTGCCCGCAGGGCACAGAACAGGGCCTGTCCACCCTCCAGGAGGTCACAAGCCAGAAAGATCATTTGTGTTTGTAAAACCTTTAGACTGAGGCTAGGACACTGTAAGGCAGCATATAATGACTCATTAAATAAATATGATAAATGGAAAAAGACAAATGTCACAGCAACACTAATGTAAAGACTTAAGAGCAAGCAGGGCAGGGACTTTTCCAACGAGAGCCAGTGAGGGATGAGCAAATGTAAATCCGTCCCGGACTGCAGTGAAGTCTCCACAAAAGAAAGTGAAAAGTTTCCTCTTTTGACTAATAAGGAAAATAAGAGAAAATGTCAAAATGCAGCTTTCCGGCAGCAGTGCAGCATTAGATAAATCAGTGATGGCACATCCCACACAACGGCATTAAAAATGCTGAAGAGGAATAGCTAATGTTACCATAAGATGGGTATGTTTCATTAAGAGAGGAGCAAGTCACAAAACAGCATATAAACATGATATTTTTGTGAGTAAAAATATTCATGTATGCATTACCATTAAAAGCCTGGAAGACCACAAAAGTATCAGTGGGCACCTCTCAATGAAAAGGTATAGGGTGATTTGTGTTTTTCTTTTATGAATAAGCTACATTTTCTAAATTTCCAACAGTGAATGTGTATTCCTTAATTTTTTTCTCAGGTAGAAAAGATTGTAATATTTTCCACTGGTTATCTAAAACATTCTACAGTAAATTCTGAAAAAGTTCACTCTAATTTACATAAATAGAGGCTTTAGCACTCATTTTTAAACAGAACACAATGCAATGCTGAATACCCAAGCCACGGAAGCCATGGGCATGTTCAAAGGGGACAGGGGAAAGGAAAACTTTTAAAGATAAAATGAGAAGCATTATGTAAGTGTTACATTTTATATATAGATGTCCCCCCAAAGCCTTGTGCACTCATACGTGGGGTGCTTCGAGGAGGTGATTGGAAGATGGGGGCATGATATTGATCCGGTGATTGGACGAGTTTAGAGCTAAATGTGATGCTGGGAGATGAAGCCTGGTGAGAGAAGGTTGGCCACAGGGGCCGTGGCCTGGAAGGGTCTATCTCCCTCCTCCTCCTTTGATCTTGATCTCTGCTTCCGGCTGCCATGCCCTGAGTTGTTTCTCCTCTGCCATGTTGCCCTGCCTCAGAGCTGGCTGATTATGGACTAAACCCTCTACAAACTGTGAGCGAAAATAAACCTTTCCTCCTGTAGTTTTTCGGATATTGGGTGTTGTGTCTCACTGACAAGAAAGTGACTAAGGGGCCGGTGAGATGGCTCAGCGGCTTAAGCGCCTGCCCGGCAAGCGCGAGGGCCCAAGTTCGACTCCCGGAACCCACATACGAAAAAGGGGCCGGTGATATCACTCAACGGCACGGGCGCCTGCTGGCGCGCGAGGTCCTGAGGTCGACCCCCCGGTACCCACAAAAAAAAAAAAAAAAAAAAAAGAAAGTGACTAAGACAATAAGTTATTATGAAACAATAACCCTTGTACAACAAAGGTGCCAAGAGCAATATCGAGGGTGCCGTCAGTCCAAGGTTGAACAGTCACTGCACAGATGTCTTTGCAGTAGCCCTTGTGCAAAGGTGATTTGGTTAGGTCCCTTGTAGCTCTTATTATCTGGAATATATGCATGATATCCTTCCTTCATAACCTCACAGCTTTATTTATTTTGGTGAGGGCTTAGCACAAGTGATTACATTTTGATTTTGACAAGTTTCACACAAATATTTGACCCTGTTACAGCTATTACCTAAAATTTTCCCTCAAAAGGCTCACTGCATTGAAGGCTTGGTTGTCAGCAGACGGGCTCTTGGGAAGTGACTGGGTCATGAGGATGAAACCCAGGGCCTTGTGCGTGCTAGGCAAGTGTGCTACCATGAGCTACATCCCTAGCTGATGGAAACAGGAGGTGGAGCCTCGTTGAAGGGCAGGGACCACAGGAGCATAAGCTTGGGGACTACAGTCTCCGGCCCCTTCCCCTCTGGCCCTTTCTGCTTCCTGGCTGCCGTGAACAGCTCTGCTCTACTGCACACTCCCTGCCATGATTTCTGCTTCATTCCAAGCCCAGAAGCAACAAGGCCAAGTGAACATGGACTGAAACCTCTGCAACAGTGAGCCAAAATATCCACTTCCTCCTTTAAGTTGACTTTCTCAAGTATCTGTCATGGTGAAGAATACAGACGAACACAGACCCTAACTCAGGATAAAGGATGCGAACACTAAAAATCATCTCCTGAGATCTCCAGAGATAAAACCCACTGAAAGATCTGAGAAGAAAAGGTTTTAGTGGACCTGTAGCAGTTTGGTTTCATTGGTTTTGAGTAGTAACGAATGTTACCTGCTTAATTACCTTCACAAAGTAACTCTAAAAATTCAATTAATAATTCAAACTTGAATTTGGAGATTTCAGTATTTAGATGTGGGGATTCTAGTGGCAGAGAAGCAACTTAAACTCTGTATTTCTGCATGACAGAAAAGAGCACAAAGAATAACAAGAGGACGGCAGTAAAGAAAATACTGCTCAATACTCCTCCAGCTATGGGAGAACAATCTTAGGAAGTTCGGGACGTGACATTTGCAGTAGGGAGGTGCCAGGCAATTGCTTTACAGAGAGGCTAAAAACATTTATCATCACAGGAGCAATAATCAGTTTGGGTTCTTCGTATCTCATAGCTTTCGGTGCCTACCCACTCTCTCCTGACACTTGCCGCTCTCGCTTTGTCCCTCACCCACTTTTAGAAAACTTTACCTTCTAGCTGACAATACTGGCATTTACTATCCCAGAGAAGTGGATGCCCAGACCCTGAAACTGAATCACCAAAGACCAGCCCCTTTGGGCTACCCACAATGATCACACTAATTGCTCCTCTGGAAAGTTAAAAAGGCATCATTTCCTTGTGATCTATAAAGAACTGAGAGCAGAGTCAAGGCTAGGGATGCAGCTCAGTGGCAGAGTGTCTGGCATGAACAAGGCCCTGTGTTCTATCCCCAACACTGGGCCGGAAGCAGAGTCAAAAACTTTAATGAAAGGGAAGCAGCAGCAGAAGAAGATAAAAGTTATGTTTCATTTCAGCAAGGTGAAAATAAGCACGCTCCATCTATTAAAACAAAACAAAACAAAACAAAACAAAACAAAAAAAAAAACTGCTTGCCTCACAGACCATCTGCAATGTACATGGGGACCTTGCCTATCCCTATGTGAAGACATGAGTAAGCAAATAAGACATGATTCCAACTAGATAGGACAAAGGGACACATTCAGGCCAGGGGCAAGCAGTGTAAACAGGGGCAGGTTGTATCATGGCTTTGCTTAAATCCTCAAAGAACTAATGAAGACTGCAAATCAGAATCACCCTTCTACCTGCTCCCCCATCCCGAGACCACTCTGAAAATTAAACCTTAAGTGGGTAAATAACATATATAAGATACGCAGTGACTCAAAAACTGCAAAATCCTACCAACATCTAGATTAGATAGTGAGGAGAGTACATTTAAATCTGTATTCTTACAAGGAAAACCTAAACATTTTACACACATTAAAGAAGGCAGTGGGGGTGGAGAAGGTTCTCAAGCAGCCACCTCTGATCGCCTACTGGTTCTATCGTAGAGCTGGGAAGGTGAATCAAGTATTAGGGTCCTGGCCTGGTCTCCCTGGATGAAAGCACAGTGATCCTGGAATCCTCAAGCTCCTCTCTTGGGGAGCCTCGGGCACCAGAGAAGGTCCCAGTTCTCATCCAAACCAATGGGGAAGAAATTACCTTTTCACTGTCAATGTGGACAACATCTTTGGCTCCTGGATCTTCTTCCCACAGCGGGGGCCCTTTTGGGTCCTTCAGAAAGGCTACTATGGACTGAGAAGAAAAAGAGAAAAAAGAACATGCATTTTAGCCAGGCGAAGGAAGAGGCGGTGTCAGGAACCTGCCAATCTCCCACCTTGGCACCCAGGTACGCCAAGAGGCAGCACGGGACTGAAATGTAGCATGTGCCTAGAGGTGAGTGATTTCCACTGTCCACGACACCACCACCAAGTGACCAGAAATGCACCTCCGCCACGCCCACCAGGCGTTCCCTTAGGGGTCAGCTGATCCATCCCTACTATGGGTACCTGTCTTCATGGGCAAAGGAGTAAACCTGAGACCATGAAGTTGGCTTATTCAAACCAGAGACACACTAGTACTTCTATGAAATCTTATCTCCTCCAGAAGCCTTTCGGGTCAACTGAACAAAGGTCTCCAGTCTTAAAGTGAATATTTTCGTATCCCTGCAGCCACTAAAACTGCCAATCCCATAAGCAGATTATCACAGCTTCTTGGTATTTTATGATCTAAACCGGGTTTGGAGTGCTTTGATCCTGATTATCCTCTGCTGGGAGTCAGCGGGGTCCTGGCTGGCAAGGGTTGGTGTTTGGGTTGGCTTGGCTGGCCTTTGTCACCTAGACCACTGACTAAAATCTCCACTCCTCTGGGGGAGACGCCCAGGGGGAAGGGGACAGGGGCACTGTGTCACCACTCCCCTCCCTGCCCCACCTGCAGGGCTTCACTGGTGCAGACAGAAGTGGCTTTCTCTGTCCCCTCAGACGGTCTCTCTGGGAAATGATCCCCAAAGTCTACGAGAACCAGTCACACCTCCATCCCTCCTCCCCTAGAGGCGAGCTGCCGGCCTGGCCTCTGTCAACACATGGAGCTTTCCACATCCCCAGTTTGATGAAGCAACCTTCTGTTCCTTCTGTTGGCTTTGGTCAAGCTCCAGTAGGCAGAAATTGAACTGGGTGTGTCTGTGTGTGCCCCTATGTGTGTGCATGCATGCATGTGTGTGAGTGTTTCTGGAGGGAGAAAGGTCTGAGATGAGAAAGGAAAACGCCCTTTTAGTGAAATTTAGCATTCAGCCCATACACTGGTCACCCACAGGGAGCACTTCAGTAAGGCTTGTCATTTTTGGAACCTTCTTTGGAAACAACTACTGTGGAAGAACGGGACACAGCCACATCTCTGTAAGGTTCATTCAGGTAGTACTTCTTGTCTGCCCAAATAGAATTATGAAGGGAAGGGAAGAGCAGCCGCTTCTGCCCTAGCAAAGGGCAGACCTGTCTGTTGCAAGTCCCGTGTCAGTGCTTTGCTGGGATAACACTGGCCCAGAGGGAAACGGCAACTCCGTCCTGAAGCCGATGCTACCCACTGCTGCACGGGCACCTGCCCACCCGGCAGAGAAGGGTGCTAGTGAGCACCCACAGGCCTGCATTCCAGAAATACTTGGTGCACAATCTAGGGGCCTCCAGAGTATGGGGAACCCACACGCACTACCATCCACACACACACACTGCTCTGGAGAGAAGGCCTGCCCGGTAGACTGTCAGTGGGATCGGGAACCCACAACAGGTCAGGGAGCTGCTGCTCTGGAGGGCTCCCGACTCCACACCTGGCGGGAGCTGAGCTTAGGGTTAGCACAGCTTTCCTGCTCCCCACCCCACAAGCCCCTCAGCATTAGGAAACAAAGACAATGGGGTGGGAAAGGAGAGAAATGGTCTCTTCTAAGATAAAACTTGAACAGCCACAATGATGGCCCTCTGCTTTGCAGATGAGGATCATTCTCATCTAACTGAAGCTGAATGATCCCATCCAGCTGGTTGAAGTAGAAAGGGTGACTACAAGAATAAGACAAAAGCCAGGACACTGCCTCCCCCACCACTCAGCTGCAAGTTGGGGCCAGGAGCTCCTTGCTACTTCCCTCATATATAGTTCTGAGAGCCACTATTCCCTGCTCAGATGCTCAGAGGGCCTGGCTAAATACAAAACCAAAGCCCAGCCCCTCTTTATCAATGCATAAGCAATTCCCTATCCCACCCAGCTAACTCTTGCTCCTGGGGAGCATGTGTTCTCTCTGAGGACATTAGCTGATGTCCCAGCACAGAATACAAAGGGTCAAACAGCTGAAGTTGGAGGAATTCTCCAAGTGTGTAAGTGGGTGGTAAGACAGTGAGTAATCAGGCTGAATCAATGTATAAGGTGAAAGCTGAGGCAACTTAAGAAAAAAGAGTTGTTAATGGATAAACAAGAAATGACCTGGGGAGCTGAGGGAGAGAGACAGGGAGAGGGGCAGACAGAGGGAGGGGAGCACTGACAGCTACCCAGACAGACAGACAGACAAGAAAGAATGGAAGGAGACAGAGAGAAAGAGAGCAGGACGAAGGGGCAAGAGTGCAGGGTGCAACCCCGTCTGAGAAGCAGAGAAATCAGAGAAACTAAGTTCAGCCCAGGTTGGGACCAGAAGAAATATACAGCCCTACCAAGGCAGGGGAATGGTGCTGGCCTACAAGTAGCAGACAGGTTTGAAGAGGACCCCGATGCTGAAGGAGAGCTGACCGGCAGCAGAAAGGCTGAGGGCTGGGCAACTGCTCTGTGTTAACCAGGCAGCGCCTGCAGATGACAGGACCTCGTGCATTTGCCTTTATGCTTTTCCACTGACTTCTCAATGACAGCCACAGCTCATGTGGAACAAGCTACATCAGCCCAAAGGTGCCAACCTGCCTGTGTCCTATACCCCATGCTCACCTGGGCAAGATATGTCCACTTTGGGCTATAGGTGGCCACTGTGGGTACCAGCACAGAGATAAGAAGATGGCTTTGAAGGAGACCTAAACCCATGGAGGGGTTGCTGCAGTGCTACCTGCCTCATCAGACAACTCCTGCACCTTCACCAACTTATCTACAAGGCCGGTCATTCCCTCGTGTTAATGGTTACAAACTTTGCCAGACTCTCTGCGGACATAGGCTGCAGAGGCAAGGACCCTTAGGAACAGCCAGTGTGCAGTCTGCCCTTTCTCTTCCTTCTCAGAGAAACCCAGCCAGACTTGGTGCATCCATCCAGACTATCCCTGCTGAGAACAAGGGGGGTGGGTAGGTTTACCTTTAATGTCACAGCTCGGTTATATTTGGTGTGAAATGCACCATCCCTGTCAAACAAGGAAAAAAAGGTGTTAACTTTCAGAATGGTTGTGAAGATACATGCCTTTGGTTTCCAGAAGCATCTTAATAGGACTCGGCTATTGAACACAGTTCAGGACTTTAAAAAAAAGAAAGAATTATAAACACAGAAAAATCATTCTGCAATACAATTAATCTAACTTAAAAACTGCTGTTCCGGGGCCGGTGAGATGGCTCAGCGGTGTAAGCGCCTGCCTTGCAAGCGTGAGGGCCCGAGTTCGACTCCCGGATCCCACATACGAAAAAGGGGCACGGGTGCCTGTTGGCGCGCGAGGTCCTGAGGTCAACCCCCTGGTACCCACAAAAAAAAAACAAAAAACAAAACTGCTGTTCCTGAAAATATCAATGAAAGCTCTCAGCACTTACTTGGAAATTGGAAATGCTCACGTGTACTTACTGGTAATGGAATAACTCCACCTTTTTGTCTTTTGGGCTGAGGTCAACTTTCATCTTCTTGCACAATTTTCTACTCTCTGCGTCACTGAAAGACACAAATGTCAGGAACCATCTGTTAGTTCACGTCCTCCCACAGGTGCTGACAGCATATCTGCTAGTGGCCTAAGAAATAAGCCCAGTAATCTGGAATTCTCAGTAGCAGATGAGATGAGGTCCTCACAACAGTGGGACCTTAGGGACCTGGGGGAAGGAAAATAACCAACAGGATAAGGGCTGGTCCAGAGAGATAGGACAAGCAGACAGGAGAGGAGGCACCATTACTTATGGGTAGCCACACAGGTGTGTCCACACAGAAGCAATGCCCAGAATCTGAGGGGGTGCAAAGAAAATAAACCCCAAGCTGGGTGGCACAAGCCTGTGGTTCTAGCTACTCAGGAGGCTGAGGCAGGAGTACTGCTTAAATCCATGAGTTTGAGACCAGCCTGAACAACAGGGTGAGGTGCCATCTCAAAAGTAAAAGAAGAAAAACAAAAGAAACCCAGTCTGGTTGTTCATCAGGCTCACCAGGGGAAGTTTAAAACACACAACTTCCTGGCCCTCCTGGACCATTACTTGAGAATCCATGAGGGTGGGACCCAACCAAGATTTTGTTTTAAAAAATCTAACAGTGCCATTTGCCACAGGCCATCTGACCAGGGAAGAGGAAATGTTCTACCATGCTGAAGAAATGATGCGATCTGACCACGTACTGACCAAGCCAGGAGCAGGAAGGGCCTCACTTCCCTGAAACGAGCCTCTCCTTGGCACCTGAGATACTCCTTCTGACGAGAAATGCCTGCCGCGTGCTGCTCACTGCTCACAAAGAGTGCGTGCTTCACCTCACCTAAGCCTGGCATCTTTCCTGTTAGACCAATGGACCATGGGACCTGTGGGGAATGCAAAAGCTCAGCCCCTTCCCAGACCCTCTAAATCAGGATACTTGAGTACCTTTGCTTTCACAAGGCTTCCAGGCAATTCTGTGCCCGCTCAAGTTTGGGAAGCACTGTGGAACCCACTGTCCTGCACTGCTCTTCCTTCTCTCCTGCACGTGCGGGTATCTTCCCCTCAGAGGCCTTATCTGCTCTCCCCATCCACTATGCACCCCCAAGTGGCCAGCAGCCACCAAGGGCTACCAGTCACCCAGCATGCACAGGGCACTGCATGTGATCTCAGGGCCAGTCTCCAGATCTCAGTGCACTCAGTGAGGGCATCTCAGCCATCAGACACCAAGGACCAGAAAGCGGCACTCTCTGGGGGACCATTCTGCCAGGTACAATAGCCACCTGTGGGAAGCGCCTTCTCTCCCACCTGTTCATGTACCTCACCTGCATCTACAGCCATCAGCCTCACACACAGCTGTGCAAGAGCCACAGAACAGAGGGATGCATTAGACTGCCCAGTCAATTCTAAAAGCAACACTCGACACTGGACAAGCAAAACTGGTACATCGCTGTAAGTGTAATGATGCAATGTGCAAGTCCAGAAGCATGTCTAGATGGAGTGGGATGTGAGGTGTGCAGGGGTCACCCTGTCCCCATCTCACCCAGGCCTTTCCTTCCCGCTAGTCCCAGCTGTCTAGTGACCTCCGTGGCATAGGCTGCAACAGAGGGCACTCAGGAAATGCCCACTAAATGCCAAAAGGGAAAGGCAATGACTTTGGAATAGTTCCTCCCTAAAGTGGTAAAGGTGCTGTCAGATACAGTCCAGAGGGGATGGAGAAGCTGGGGTTGAAGAGGAGCGTCGGGGGCGATGGCTCCCTGCAGAAAGGGGCCCACAGCATGTGGTCACTGGAAACCTTCCTGCCCTGAGCCCTCTGGGGATGCTGTACACACCACTCCAACAGCGGCCGCTGGGTTTGGGTTTGCCCTGTCCCTTAGAGCTCTGGGGTGAAGCTATGCTCACAGGTGGCAGCTTTGTTTGGGAAGATCTGTGAATGAGACCCCCCCGGGCAAGTTAACGTCTGGTAGAGAGGATCCACTTTCCTTGTCTTGCTTCTTTCTGCTGTGCTCTGCTATTCCCATGACCAACTACCATCACCCAGTGTTACAGCAACCAGGCTGGCGCAGGAACCAAACTTCCACACAGAGGGGCTTGTGACTTTCACAAGGCAGAGGGATGACAATTCCGGGTTGTTCCAGTCCCGATCCCTGTCCATTCTGCCAGAACCCACAGCATGGAAGAGTCCCGCTGCCACAGCCTGGGTGACGTGCCGAAGAGCAATACTCTAGACCAGCCAAGCCTCCCTTCCCTGCTGTCTCTCTCTCCAGTGATATTGACATCTGACCACTTGTCCTTTGTCCTGCATCAAAAATACATGCTCCAGGGCCAGTGATATGGCTCAGCGGCATAACCGCCTGCCTGGCAAGCACGAGGTCCTGAGTTCGACTCCTGGTACCCACATACAAAAAGAGGGCCGGTGATATCACTCAGTGGCATGGGTGCCTGCTGGCAAGTGCGAAGTCCTGAGGCTGACCCCCGGTACCCACAAAAAAAAAAAAAAAGAGAGAAAAAAAAAGAAATACATGCTCTACACACTTGGTTTCATCCCTAGCTGTTTCCCCAGGGTCACAAGCAGCAGGCACACAGTAGGTGCTCTGTAAATATGCTGACAGCACAGGCGAATAAATGAAACAGGCGATGCTGTCTCCAAGCTTCCTGGCTTCCCGGGCTCTGTCTGCTGGGCTCAGGAATCCTGCCGGGTGACAGTGCCTGATGGGGCTCTCTCAGCTGTGCTCCCACTACAGCTGTGCCTCTTAAAGTGTCTAAGTGTACACGTGAACATGTACTAATGGTATAGCACAGACAATAAAAGTCATAAAAGTTCAAGAAGGAGAGAAAATTACCCAAGCTCTGGGACTTAAAAGGATCTGCGTTGATAGATTAAGTACAATTAATTGATCCACTGCCTCCCTCCCTCCCTTCCCCAGCTGTGGCTGAGACCTCTAGGGTGAAAAGGAGACAAAAGGAGACAAAAGCAGCAGGCAGGGGGATGAGCTGCTTTGCCAGCAGTCAGGGAGAGACTTCTCTGCCCATGCCTGGGCCCTGCCTTCGGGAATCTGCCATCAGCCTGCCCCCTTGCTGACCTGCTCCAGGGAGCAAGATGTCAAGGCCAGTGATCCACTACGCCCTATTCCTCCTCACCTTGCTTGGCCCTCCTCTACAGAGAATGAGGAGGGAAGGATCAGAGGCCTGTGCACGCCTCCTCTCCCTCCCCACCCCCAGACAGACGCATGGCGCTGTCATGTGAAGTGGCTGTGGGGAGCTGAGTGCTGGTCTGGAGTGGCTGCTGTAGGTACACAGGGCTATGATTAGATCTTCATGAGCAGTAATAATCATCCAAAGACTGGTGATTTATACTTCTGGGAGGCAGAAGCAGGGATGACAGGTGGGGGTGAGAGCAAGAACAAAGAGAACAAGGTGCTGGAGGCCAAGAACAGGAGGCAGTAAGTCTTTCCTAAGTCACAGCCTACCTAAGTACCAAGCCTTTCCTGGAGGAAGGCTTGACAGCCGCTAGAATGTCAGATTCTAGATCTGGATCTGCCACGAGCCAGCTGTGGCTTTTGATGGGCCCTCAGTCTCTTGAGCAAAATGCAGGAGCTGTCCACACACTGAATGGAGCTTCTGATCCCTCAGGGGCAGGAATCAAGTAACGCCAAAAACCAAGACAAGCTCCTTGCCTTATATCCTGACAGATAAACGAGGAGTCAGAATCCAGGAGGGACGGATGGAGACGCACATGAACCCAAAGCCCTGTCATCTCTCTCCCAGTTCCCCAAATGGGTCCTCACTCAGCCACAGCCAGCGCTCTTAGTCCACCGCAACCCATGCTCAGTCTCCTCCCGGTAGGACGGAAAGAAGGCCACACTGAAAAACAGCCGGCAAGTCCTCCACCGACCGGTCTTGGCCATGAACTCCGTGCTCTGGCTACCACGGCCTCTCTGGGCTCTGTTTTCCCATCATCAAAGAAGGATCAATCTCTCCCCCCCATCTGGTGGGCCTGCCACGGTGGGATTCCAAGCAGGTGGACCTGTGATTCCTGCAGCTGGGTAGGGGGTAAGGAACGAGCAATAAATACGGAGAATGACTGGTGCCATGTAGAGAGGACAACATGACAGAATGTGACTAAGATGAATGAATGTGTAGAGAACAGACACGACATAGCTGAGCCTTGAACTTGGACAGACCTGGGTGCCTCGCAGCACTCTCGGATGGAGGGACTCTAAAGCAGAGACCTCCCAGATGGCCTGGTCTCCTTGGCACGTACCTCAAGAAGGTCTGTAATGAGGCCCAAGTCATACACTGCAGTTAGGAGCAGCAATGGGAATGAGAAGCGCCGCTCTCCGCCCGCCTTCCCTGGCCAGAGATCCTAAGGTCCTGCGCTTCAGGGGGGACATGTCACCGCAGGTGCATGGCCACATGCCAGGAGGTGTCTGAAGCCACAGATAAACATGGTGCTTCTTCCAGAAGTCTAACATATCCTATGGCAAGTGATGCTTGCCACACGTATATATGAGGGAGCAAATGCCAAATTCAAGTAATTTTTAGAAGAAAACATAAGACTTGAGTCTGTCGTACCTGCCTTGGCAGCGCTCTTATCTTGCATTTGCAGAGCCTCACTGCTCCGGGAAAGCAGATGGGAGAAGAGGAGCAGAGAAGAAAGAAAGTGTGGTTGGGCAATGACCTTAAACCCCAGGAAAAGAAAGCAGCCAGTATGCCTAGTCCAGCCCCCAGTGAGGCCACCTCAGGAATTAGCATGCCAGGCCCGGTGGCATCTGTGGTCGGGACAGCTCCACCTCCCAGACAGCATTCTGCTCACCAGGGCCCAGCCCAGCAGGGCACAAGGAGCTACCAACTCCCTCGCACACAGCCCATTTAACAGCTGGACAACCACCACCAGCCCAGCCAGGCACGGCTGCTCATGCTGGAGTCAGAAGTAGAGGGAGACAGAAGGGGAAGAACGAATCTCTGGACAGAAGACACACACCGTACTGACACCTCACAGCATAAGTAAGAGGGCTTGGGAGCAGGGAGAAAACCACTGGGGAGGGGCTTGTGTGTGCCTGCAGTGCGCATGCGGCAGCAAGGAAAGAGCCAGGAAAAACCAAAACAGGAACAAAAGAAATAGCCCTGTGGAGGAGAAAAGAGCAAAGAGGCCAAAAGAATGGGAAAGGAAGGAACCTAGCTCAACTCTGGGAGGTGGTACTAGATCCTTAGTAAAGTAAGAGAAGGAAGGGGCACATAGGACAGCAGCTCAGGGAGAAGGCTTGGAGACACCTAGAATGGGGAGATGCAGAGAGAGAAAGACGACCAACACTGGAAGGTGCATGCCCAGCACACACTCGCACGAGCACACCAAGACTGACTGCTTCTAGCACTTCCCAGTTCAGGCTATTTAGGGTTGAAAGCAGTTTGGAAGATTCCATTCCACTTTGCACAGAAGATTAAACTGAAGCCTGGAGGGAGGCAGGGATGTGCCAAAGGCTCCACAGCTACTTGTGATGAGTCTGGACTCAAAGCCAGGTCCCCTGCCCCACCGTCCCACAAATCCCACCATACCCCACACTTCTTACAGGGCAGAGCAAACCACCTCAAGGGCTGGGCTGACTACCATGACCAATACCTTCTTCAGGGATATGCTCCCCAGAATCAAGGGACTCTCACCCAAAAAATAAGTTGTCCAATGAACAAATGTGCCATTCCTCCCTGTCCAGCTTCTTCCTGGACAATTTTGCTTAGATGAAATAGTAAGAGCAAAATGGCATCTCACTTTGAAACTGTGTTTTCTATTGATTTACCTGTTTCTTAGCACTGACCAGGAAGGCAGAGTATGTAGCACTGTCCCATGCTGCAGATAAGGAAACGGACTCAGGGTAACCAACTTACCAGAAAGCAGTGTCTTCTCCTGCCAGAGGCTCCCTGTCCCCTCACTTGCCCCTTGAAGGGGAGAGGTGGAGAGGCCTGTTCATTCCTGACTCCCTCATCACCCCCATTCCAAGCCCTCCTGTCTGTTGCTGGCAGGGCAGGAAGCAGAGCTGGAGAAGTGGAGGTGCGAACCCCAGCAGGGCACAGTGTGTATGGATGCAGGGCGGGCAGTGACCACCTGCTGCTTAACAGCGGTGGCTAAAGACACCAACACAGCCCCGCGCTGCCTCCTGCCTCCCCGCGGAGACCTGCAGGAAGCGTTCCCAACACCACCTCTGCCGGGCCTGGGGCGTCTCCCTCACACACGCAGGCAAAGACAGACTGTCGCAGTCATGGAGCAGCAGCAGGAGCAGCCACCGTAGGCCCTGCAGAGTTCGCACAGTGGTCCCTGAGGATTCAGGGCAAGTTTAGGAAACCAGGAGCAGGGCCAGGTGAGTAGAAGGGCAGGAGCCAGCTCATGCCCTGGGGTCTCCTCCTCCATCAGCAGCCCCTGCTGCTGAGAGGCCTGCGGGGGGCCACTGCCCACAGGCTGCTCTGGGGAGATTTTAGCGGCACTTTGCCTCTGCATCTGAGACCCAGACGCAGATATCCTGCCTTCTGACATAATGTATGTTGGCTCCACAGTCCACCTATTTATCTACACTATTTCAAAGCCATTTAACGTTTTGGTGTATACTTCCTCTTACAGGGACAAATGCAAAAAACTGAGAGGCAGCCACACAGAACCACCTATGCTTTTGTGTAGGGAGCCTCTTTCAAGCTCTAGTGCCCTTCTGTCTCAAGTTTAATTTCAGCACATCGAATTCACTGGACTTTCCCACCGGCACTTTTACTGACTCCAGACATCACGACTCCAAACTCTACTGCTCACCTCTTCCTCATCTGTCTTCACACTGAACCCTGACCCCGCTTAGCTCAGGCGCCCTGCTCCGGATGTTCCCAGCTGCTCTGGGTGGACGAGCCAGGGCACCAGGAGCTCACGACACTCTGGGTCTTTGCCCCTTCACTGAACTTTCCGCCCCTGTGAAGCTCTTCTCCACTTTCCAAGTAACACCAAGTGACTGCCCTCTGCACACAGAGCCTGTCTGAAGCCCTCTCCACCTGGAGCAGACACTTGGCTGTGTGTCTGCCTCCTCCTCCCACCTTGGGCTCCTGGGGGCACTGTCGCTCATTCGTGTGTTCTGAAAGCACACTAAGTGCTTGGTAAAGGCCAGCAGAGGGACCCAGGTAGAAACAACTAAAGCAAAGCTCCCCTGCTTGTTGCTGCCACTTATAAGCCTCTCAAAAACTCCTTACAATAAGGCTCCATCAGCTTGACAGAACTGCTGTCATCTTCAGATACGGAAATTCCAAAGTGCCTTGTCTCCTCTGATGGGCTTTGTCACTCTGCCAGTCACACAGAGCACTGCCGGCAAAATGTGGGAGACAGAGAGACACCTGAGAGACTGGAATACCTCCAGACCAGCTATGTATCAGAATGGCTAAGATTGCTCCAACTGCCTAGTGAGCAGGCTTTTCTGCTCAGCTGTTATCAAATGAATCTGGAGGTTTGAGGCCAGATTCACACACATGCACACATTTACTCACATTTACAAACCACCTGGAGGATAAGACTTACTCTCTTAGCCTCATTCACTGCTTTATGAAAATATGAATCTCCTTCAATTCTCTCTAATCACAGGCCAAACAAGTCTGAGGTCATCAACGTACAATCAGTGTGTTCCAAAACTTCACTGGCAAAACAGCCATTTAGAACTCAGACTGAACAGGAAGAGGATTACACAGGAGCAGGGCATATAAAAACTCGCTTAACCTGCAGGGCAGTGGCAGGGCTTGTGGTTCAGGCAAAAATAGCTACATCAAAGGCTTTAGCCCTCAACAGGCCTGAGCCAGCTCAGGAGCCAAGGCCCAGTCAAGCTGCCAGCTGACTGCATGACCTCAGCGCTGCACAGAGCAGCGACACCCAGTGGAGAAGGCCTGGGTTGGAGGCAAAACTCATGTTTCTTGCTGGAGACCCATCATGACCAACCCAATGCATGAGCCTGAAAATCACCCTGCCTCTCTGGGCAGCAAGGCTCCCCTTGATAAAACAGGGAGGAGCCCTCTGTCACCTGCCTCTCTCAAAATAAAGCAACACATGAGAACACAACAGAAGTGAAAGCTCTATGGAAATGAGAAGAAAAGGGGCAGGGGCCCAGAAGAAAGGGAGACAGAGCCACACCTCTCTGTCCAGGGCACAGGTGCTCCCAAGCATCATCTGGGGGCATCTTCCAGTGCTCCCAGCGTATTAACCAAAGGTCGACCCACTGCAGCCCAAGAACCACCCCCCAGCGCTGTTCTCCATGTGCCCAGGAC
The DNA here is from genome assembly GCA_028451465.1 of Erethizon dorsatum. Classification (NCBI taxonomy): domain Eukaryota; kingdom Metazoa; phylum Chordata; class Mammalia; order Rodentia; family Erethizontidae; genus Erethizon; species Erethizon dorsatum. The sequence goes on from CM051831.1 coordinate 59,768,115, forward strand.
GTACCCACAGTCCACCCAGCAGATGGTGCCTTGTCCTTTCACTGCCTGGGCCACAGTGGACAATAACCTGAGATGATTGTCAGCTGCTGCCTCTGTAAAAGAACAGAAAATTAAACATCTATGCCCAAGAGCTTTGGGCCCCAGGGCAGGTGGAGGGAATGCAAGAAAGGCAGAGTCTCTCCTTGGTCCAGGTATCAGCCCTATGGGTCTGGGCAAAAAGCATCTGGGTGCTACTGTGGGAAAGCAGGGTATTGGGGACAAGCCCTAGGGCCAGGATTTCAATCCCTTGGGCCTGCAACAATCCACAGTGGAGCAGCTGTGGTGTGTTTTGACACCCACAGCCAGCAGACTCCTGGTCACCTTTCCCCTGTGATTCTAGCAAGCTCACTCAAAAGGCACGCCACGTAGATGTTGGTGGGGAGAGTGATCTGCCGCCTTCTCCTGCCAGACACCATATGATACATCCTAAGGCCAACCAGAAATGATGTGTGAATTATGTGCCTCTATGGAGCTGCTCTTCCAGTGTGGATAATGGTAGCTGTTTGTGAATACAAAGCATGCTGAGTCTTTCACAGATGCGAACAAAAAGCATCATTCAAGAAACATGCACAAGTTGCTCAGGGGAGGCACTCACAGGAAACCTCAGCCAGGGCCACAGAGGCGGGCAAGCCACGGAGGTGGCAAAGCCATTGTTCCAGGTGGCAGATGGGCTCTGGGGACGGGCTGGGGGCACAGATTAAAGGAGGTCAGTATAAAGTACCTTCGCCCAGCCTTGCCTTTCAGCCATGGAAAAAGAGGTGCTGCGTGGAAGGATGGCAGGGAGAGAAGAAAATCGTTTCTATGATGCTCCGAAAACCCCCTGGAGGCCACAAGTCTCATGCAGTAGGCACAGGCAAGGGGGCCATGGCCCAGGCCCCACCCCCAGCACACCAAAGCCAGAAGGAGCCCGGGAAGTGGGCAGCACAGGGACTCTAGTGCAAACCACCAGACCGGCCTGGGAGAAGGGCAAGACCTGGTGACCCCACCTTCCCACTCTCTGACCTACAATAAGATTCCCTGTCTCGGCCCCATGCTTGTCTCAAAGCTCTCTGTCACTGCGGAATTAACTCTTTTTTTTTTTTTTTTCTCCTTCCTGTCTCCCATCAGAGGATAGGAGAGTCAGAGGCAGAGGCAGAGGCAGCAGAGGCAGCAGAGGGGTCCAGCTCTGCCACACTAGCTGGTAGACCTCAAGCAAGTTAATTATTCCCTGCAAGCTTCCATGTCCTCATTTGCAAACTGGATACCTACTGACAGCCTACACTGGCTCCTCTGTGACAAAGGAGCAGATGAGACTGTCTGACAACAGTACTTTAGATTGCAGATCTGCCCCAGAGAAGGCACGCAGCACATTCCTGTACTGACAGCCAGCCCAGCTCCAGAAGTATCCAAGGCATGAGCCATGTTTATTCAGGGCCTTGAATGCAGGACTCAAGAGAGCTACTGCTTCTCCCTTGCCTTGCCACACCCCCGTTTCCGAGAGCAGAGAGACGCTGGTCCATGCTGGCCTCCCAACCGCAAACCAGGGAGTGTGTGTGCCAGACCCTCAGAAGGGGAACGAGCAGCAAGTGGTGCCAAGGACAGTGCCACTTGCTTGAGGACAGTCATGTGCCAAGATGCTCAGGGGGAGGGTTTCAGGAGGGACACACATCTGAAATGTTCATCGGCCCAAGTGCCAATGAGAGCTGAAGATGAGCTGCTGGGGAAGGCCGTGCCAGAACTGGCCTGGCTACAGGCTGCTGCTTCTCCAGGGCATGGAAAACCTGGCAACTTCAGGAGCAATGAAAACACTTAACTCTGCTGGAACAACACCGACAGAGTTGGCCACTCACCCTTCCCCAAAGTTGCTGCCAAGAGCCAAGCAAACCTCTACCCGCTACACCCTTGCCAGCCTCAAGGTCAGGAGAGCTGCTCCTCCCCAGTGAGGCTGCCGTGCCCTGAGCCCGGGGTCCACTCCAAAGTCAGTCTTGGGTCTGACCCCACAGTGGGCCACATAGGGGCCTGGCAGGGCCAGGGCTACCAACCCAGCTAAGTGTCCCCAAACCTAAGACCAATTCAACTGGCACGAGGCCAGCTCAGGCAGTTAATCAACAGCTCCAGCGAAGCACGTCCTGGGGTGCTTGCAGTGCTGTACAGGGAACCAGTGTCCATCTCACCCTGTGGCTCATGTCCTGCACACGTCTTCTCCCTTCCAGGTCATGAGGGGCTGCAGGGGACTCTTCCCACAGAATGACCCTCGGGATGCCAAAGTGGCTGAACTAATGCTCCTTTGTGACTCTGCCTCCATCTTCCCAGGAAGACAGACATCCTGACAGCCTCCAGGAGTGGTTTCTGCCCTGAGGTGTCCCCCTCTGACCTCTGCCCCACCTCTCCCACCACCACCCCCAATCCTGATGGGTGGCCAGGAAAGATACTCACCAGATTTAGAGTAAAGCACCAGCACATTGTTCCTGGTCCTGAGAAGTTTTTTCAAGTCCTTGGGGTCAGATATTCTCTCGATGAGCGAGGAGACCTTTGCAGAGGACAGCCAAGTTGGCAGGACCACCTGGGGTTCAAAGAGTCAAGGACCATGAGTCCCAGCTTCTAGCTTCACCCAAGGAAGAACTGGGGGCCGTGGACGTGCTGCCTAGAGCACATTTTACTTGCAGGGGATGAGGCTGATGGAACTTCTCAGGGCACCACCAATACACTGCCTCGCTACCTCCAAGGACACTTCCCAGCCCACACCCAGTCTCTTATGTGCTGCACCACTCCCCGCATTTCCATAAGGAAGTATGGGCCGCAATCCAGAGCCTCCAGGGAGTCACTTATCCCAACTGCCACACAGCATCACAACTGAAAGCTCCATTCTACCTAGAGCACCAAAGCACACAACTTGCAGGAAAATAAGATACCCGTTAATGTTTAGGGTGGGAGTGGGTGGGTGAGAGGCTCTAGCTTATCTCACTCAGTCAACAAGAAACAAGCCCATTCCCCCTAGAGAGTCCTGGAAAACCCTGGGAGCTGGCGGTATTAGGCACCTCACAGGCATGGTGAAGGGTGGGCTGAAAGCAGGGGAGTCTAAGGAGGAGCAGTCATAAAGCAGACCCCCTTGCCTAGCCCAGGCACCTGCACAATCCCCACGGCCCACTTGGCAGAAGACGGCTTACTGCATGGAGAGCTCAACAGGCACAGCGAGGGAGACACAGGAACGCGCACAAACCAAACCTTAAGACCCCTCATCTTTCCGAGCGCCTGCCCCCAACACCCCCCTCCCTCCTCCAGATGCTGCTGTCAGTTTTACTTCCCAGGCAAGTGATTAGAGAATTTTTCTCTGGAGAACAGAAGAAAAAAGAAAAACAACGTAGAGATAATGATTTCAAGAACCTTCGATGAAACATGAGGACCCACTCAACACTTCACTATGAGGCTTCCAGAAAGCAAGTTCCCTCCACCCCTCCTCACACTCCAGAGCTGCCACTCCAGCACCTGCTCTTCCACAGGTAACCCAGGCCCACCAGGTCTGCCTTTCTCTCTCTCTTCCTTCCTTCCTTCCTTCCTTCCTTCCTTCCTTCCTTCCTTCCTTCCTTCCTTCCTTTCTTTCTTTCTTTCTTTCTTTCTTTCTTTCTTTCTTTCTTTCTGTCTGTCTGTCTGTCTGTCTGTCTTTCTTTCTGTCTTTCTTTCTGTCTTTCTCTCTCTCTCTCTCAGAGTTCTTTCTTTCTTTCTTTCCACTGGAGATTGAACCCAGGGCCTTTGCACTGAGCTACATCCCCAGGCCATTTTCTATTTTTCATTTTTTAAATTCTGAGACAGGGTTTCACTAAGTCACTAAACTGCCCAGGCTGGGCTCAAATTTGAAACTTGCTGGGATTAGAGGCGTGTGCCCACAGGTCTCTTTTGTTCCAACACAAAAGACAGAGACCAAAACAAACTAATGGAAAGATGAAACTCTGAAGGAAAAAAAATTATAATTCTCAGAGAAATAAAATGGTACATCCATAAACCAAGAAAAGAATGGTGTGAAGAAGAAATAAAAAACAATCAGCAAAAATCCTTGGAAAGTAAAACTATCACAGAAACAACTGGGGTTGGAAATAGTACAGAAAAAAATTTCTTAGAAAATAAAACAAGAAGGTCAAGAAATAGAAAAGGATACACATGCCAGGCATGGTGGCGCACGCTTGTAATACCAGCACTTGGGAGGCTGAAGCAGGAGGATCACCACAAGTTGGAGGCCAGCCTGGGTTACATAATGAGTTCAAGGCAAGCCTGAACTGCATAGTGAGACCCTGTCTCAAAACAACAAAAACAAAAACAAAAAAAAGGATATGCATATAATAAAAATAAAAGGCTGGATCCATTAAGTGCAAAAGCCAAATTAAAGGTACTCCAGAAGAAGGAAAGCGAGGAAAAGAAATTTTTTTAAAAAGCTGGGCATGGTAGCGCATGCCTGTAATCCCCGCACTTTGGAGGCAGAGGCAGGAAGATCACCACAAATTCGAGGCCAGCTTGGGCTACACAGTAAGTTCAAGAGCAGCAGCATGAACTACATAACAGGACCCTGTCTCAAAAACCAAAAAAATAAAAGAGAAAAGAAAATGTCCCAGAAATGAAGGATGTGCTTCTCTAGCTGAGAGTGCCCAGCATCATGAATGAAAAAAGACACATAGAGGTTCATCAACTGAAAGCTTTCAGAACAACTGCTGATGAAGAGCTAATCTGGAAAAATTCAAAGAGAAAAGAATACCACATACACAAAATCAGAGGTCAGTGTGCAACATCACTAGTCATTCGAGAGATGCAAATTAAAACAACACTGAGATTCCACCTCACCCCAGAAAGAATGGCTATTATCAAGAAATCAACCAATAACAAATGCTGGAGGGGCTGTGGGGAAAAAGGAACCCTTCTCCACTGTTGGTGGGTGTGTCAACTGGTACAGCCACTGAAGAAATCACTGTGGAGATTCCTAAAAAAACTAGGATTGGAGGTCCCATTTGACCCAGCTATTCCCCTTCTGGGTATCTTTCCAGAAGAATTAAAAACATCATACCACAGCAAGATATGTGCACCCATGTTTATAGCAGCACAATTTGTAATAGCCAGATCTTGGAAACAACCCAAAAGCCCATCAACTGAGGAATGGATAAAAAAGATGTGGTATTTTTGTACAATGGAGTACTATTCAGCCATAGAGAAGGATAAACTGGAGACTTTTATAGGTAAATGGATGCAACTTGAGAAAATACTCATAAGTGAAATTAACCGGATGCACACGTGTAAACATCATATTGTCTCTCTAGTGTGAGAAACTGAAAGAGTAAATAAGATCCAAAGTGTACAATAAATATGGTAAAACAGGAAGAAATTGGTCAAAAGGAAAAGAGAAACTGGGATGGGGGAATGGGGAAAAGAAAGAAGGGAAAAGAAAAAAATTACATACATATATATATATATATATATACATAAAATAGTTAAGACTGAAACACTACTGATTTTGCTTAGTTCACTGAGAAGAAAGTTTTGTGCTAATATTGTTTGGACAACTGAATACTGATATCTTGTACCCTGAGTAACTAATTTAAAGATAACAATATGTAATGTATTAACCATTGTTACCCTCCTATTATGTTGTTTTGAAATTTTGTTCTATTTTTTTTCTCTTTGAAATTAAAAAAAAAAAAAAAATCGGAGGTCAGAATTGGCGAAAAAAGGGGCCAGTGAGATGGCTCAGAGGTGTAAGCGCCTGCCTGGCAAGCACAAGGGCCCGAGTTCGACTCCCGGATCCCACATACGAAAAAAGGGGCCGGTGATATCGCTTAGCGGCACGGGCGCCTGCCGGCGCGAGAGGTCCTGAGGTCGACCCCCGGTACCCACAAAAAAAAAAAAAAAAAAAAAAGGCCATAGTTCAACGCACATGGTGATGAGGCCCAAAACAAAACAATACAAAAAAAAAATCTCTTGGAAAAACATCCTGACTTGGTGCTGTTGTTAATCCTCGGATAATCTGACCAGTTGAGAAAACCACTGCCTAATCCAGGGCTCTGACTCACAAACCAGCCCCAAAGCCTGGCAAAAGCCGATGCCTTGTGAGCCAGTGAGAGGGAAAAGAGAACATGTTCCAGGCAGCACATACACAGCTGGCCATTGCGACACAGTAGCCCCACAAGAAATCACAGGAGCCTGAGTCTCAGGCGTACCTGGCTTCCCTTCTACGAAACCAGTCAATCCCTCAGGCCATGTAACCATGGCCCCCCTGAGATTAAGCAACCACTTTGCTGGTGGCCACCAAAGCCTCTGAACCAATGTTTACCATGACAGAGGAGAGGACTTAAGCTGTGGCAGAAATATGCTGAGCAAATTGACTTTGCTTGAAATCCACCATGGGGCACTAAGCCGGGGCTGGCCTAGGCTCCCTGCAGATGGCCTGCTTTAGAAATCTCCACAAAGGGCCTGTTTCCCCACTTTCCTCTCCCCAAGACTAAGACCTCTGGAGGACAGGGACCCTGAAACCCATCAGGAAATGTTTGCCCAGCTTAATAAACAAGACAAATCACAGCCCTGGATCTCACTCCTGACCTGCAGAGGTCATGCCCAGAACACGTGATGAGGTGAGTCTGTGGCAGGGAGCATGGAACCCAGGGAGCGCACAGCATAATGAGGGCCTGGCTTGGAGCTGGAGGCAGGGAAGGCAGGAAGTAAGTGAGAGCACTGCTGACCAGTGAGCAGGGGCAGCTCAGACTCATCTGCTTGTGAAGTGGACGGGCAGTGGCCAGGGAGGTGGGGGGGGGCAGCTAGGTGGCTGCTCAAGAGGAGAGAAAAGGGTCGATTCCACTACTGCTAAGGGAAAAACAACTGTGAAGCTTGTTCATAAGTTAAACAAGGAAGGAAGAGGAAAAGTATAACATGGCCCCAAGGATTCTGGGGGATGGGACAGTAGCAGAGTAGCCTTTTCTCACTAATTGAGGAAGATGATGGCAGGTTCCAGCTGTGCAGGGTGCAGACCTCTGGGCAAGAAGGCACCCAAAGACAGGTCCTCTAGGGTGCAGGATGAGCCCCAAGGTAACTGAAGCCTCCGCAGGCTAGGGCCAGAAGGAGCAGACAGGGGACAGCTCAGTCCAGGAGAAGGAAGGAACAGGGAATGAGGCAGGGACAGACCAGACTGAGGGGTGAGAGGCTGGACACCTGGGAGAACCTGGGGTGGGGTGGGAAGCAGAGCACGCACATCCAGCCCAGAAGCTGGATGACAAGGGAGGGGACAAGAGGTGCAGCAGGGTCAGGAGGATGAGGGCTGCCCCCTGGAAGATGGAGCCTGCAGGAAGCGTGGGGTTTGTCCAGAAAGAGGGGACCTAAAGGTCTGAGAGCAAGAGGAAAAACAAAGGCAGATTCAGGCAGAACCCAGGGAGATGAAGTCCACAGAGGTGAGATCTGAGGCTTCGCATCTTCCAAGGACAGAAGGGATGAAAGGCTGTGGGTCCTCCTCAGACTAACCTCACCCTCTTTTTTTTTTTTTTTTCTGTCGGTACGGGGGGGTCGACCTCAGGACCTCGCGCGCCAGCAGGCGCCCGTGCCGCTGAGTGATATCACCGGCCCCTTTTTCGTATGTGGGTTCCGGGAGTCGAACTTGGGCCCTCGCGCTTGGCCGGGCAGGCGCTTACGCCGCTGAGCCATCTCACCGGCCCAACCTCACCCTCTTGAGCAACCGCAGCGGGCCAACAGGGAGGCCTTCCTCCCTCTCCTTAAGCCCAAGTGGTGGTCCACAGGCCGCTTAATCCTCCAGGCTGTTTAACCTTTCTGTTCTGGAGGGAAGGTCCGGGAGCCCTTGACTGCCTGGCCCAGAGCCCTTCTGCAGATGCCTTAAGTCCCAAGCCAGAAACCTCGGCAACAACAATGGCTGCCACAATAACTACGGTCATAAAACAGAGTTTCAAAACAGGTTAGTAGGAAAGTTACAATAATTTTTTTTTTTAATGTGGGTACTGGGAGTCGACCTCAGGACCTTGCGCTTGCCAGCAAGTGCTTGTGCCACTGAGCGATATCCCGGCCCTTTTTTTCCTTTATGTGGGTTGCGGGAGTCGAACTCAGGACCTCGCGCTTGCCAAGCAGGCGTTTATGTTGCTGAGCTATCTCACCGGCCTAAGAGTTACAATAATTAATACACTGCTTGTTATTTTTATTTGTTTTTGTATTTAAAATTAAACAAAACAAAACAAAACGGTAGTCGTGTAATTGTGTGCAGCCTGACAGCTCCTCTGTCACGCCCTTAGGGGGAAAGGGCAGTGCTGGAAGAGGGCTTCCTAAACCAGCCACTTCCAAGCCAGAGTGCTATCTTCCTTGTGTTTGGCAGGCCTCTGAACTGACCCTCTCTGGTGACAGAAGAAAAAGATCTCCATCCACCATGCAAACTCCTCTGACCTCCGATCATGGCCTTCTTTCTGCCCATCAGCCCTCTGCTTCATCAGTATTACCGGTAAATAAAGACTGAGCCATCCCAACCAGCTGAGCTGAGACCCATAAAACACCTCCCTAGTGCAGGGCAGAAATACGCTGCTGGGAAACAAAGGCCCCCAAAGCCTGGTCCTGCTGATATCAGGAAAGTGGCACTCCCCCATATAGACCAGTCTCCCTAACTTCTGTCACAGAGTCACCACCCTACCCACGCTCCTCCTTCTTTGTCCAAGGCTCTCTCCAGAGCCCAGCAGCACCCATGGTGTCCCCATAGCATCCTTGCTCCATCCCACACAGCTGAGGCAATCGTGGAGGAGACAGCACCTTCGTCACCTGCCGGGGCCCCTGCACTGCTCCTATACCAGGCGCCTGCCCATCTCTGATCATCCGGCTTTGGGGCTTCTAAGCTCTGCTCTCCTCCTCTCTCTTTGCCATCTTCCAGGTACTGCAGAAAGGGTCCTTGCTTTGAAGTCAGACAGATTGGGGTGAATGCAGGTGCCACCATTTACGGCAGGTTTGTTAGTAGCCCTCTGAGAGCCGTCTCCCACCTGGAAGGTGGAAAGTAGGATTCCGATGCCCACCTGGTGGGTTGGCGCAGGACTGGATGAGGGGGGAAGACATAAACTGACACAATGCCCGGCATACAGAAGTACATAACAATTGTTCATATCTCTGTCAGTACTATAGTGAGCAAGGGCAACGACAACATGGGGACCACCTCTTCCTCTCCAGGCCCTGCCTGCAATCAAACAGCAGGTCCAGGCAGGAAGGAGTGCACACGTACACACATTCAGCACCAGAAAACCTGGCACTGCCAGCCAGCTGCACAGCGACCCTGAGCAAGAGGTCACGCAGCACACTGGGAGTGCGCTTTCCAGGTCTTACGTGTGCTGACCCTGCCCCTCACAGCAAGCCAGCAAGCAAGTACCCACCCCACTCCACCGAGGAGCCAGCAGCTATGCGGTAGAGGCAGGACTAGAACCCTGTCCCCGACTCCCAGCTGGGGGGCCTGCCTCTCTCCACCACCAGCTCCCAGACTGCTGCAACAAACAGGCCAAGCCAGGCAGGAGAGCCATGCAGAGGGCGTCCCCTCCCGGATTTACACTATGCCCCACCTTCTACGTGTCCAGGGGACCCAAGGGCACGCAGATCCAGGAGTGGCAGTTTCCCCAGAGCTGTTCCTCATCAGAGACTGTGGGCAAGGCAGTCTCTACCCGCTCACCAGCACGGGCACACCTCCTTCTTCACTGGATGAGCCTGGTACCCTCCCGCCCGCACCCCAGCCTGGAATCGGACAAGGCCGGAAGATAACCGGTCCCCGCCACATTACACTCTCCGCCTAAAAAGGCTCTGTCTCTGTGGCACAAGCCAGCGCCCTCACGCCTATGGACACCAGTGCTGTCATCACAGATTCACAGATGCACTGCAGACCCTGGGGCTAGAGACACTCAATCACCCGAGAGTGGCCTGCTAAGGAGCAAGACGTGGGGCCCCAAGTTGAACATTTAGGAGAAGGGGGGAGGTGGATTCAACCTTTTTTGCTGACACCTGAGAAAAGATACTCTTCTTATGCTGGGAGTTGTGAAGAAACCAGTTTTAGTTTAACCTACATTTTGCTCAAAATAGCTTTGAAATGTTGGCGTCTGCAAATCTTGATGCTGAAGAAGCCGGCGGTGCAGGACCTGGGGGAAAGGTGGGAAACGGAGGAGGGTCTGAGTCCAGGGCCAGAGGGCTGGAGCTGGCTGAGAACTCAGAGCTGCAGCTTTGGGGGAAGAGCGCTACACTTGGAGTCAGAAGCCCTACTTCTGTGCTGACCTTGATAGTTACCGGCTGTGTACGCTTGGATGGGTCCTCTCTCCTGCAGTCTCAGCTTCCCACTCTGGAAGATGGAGGGGCTAAAAGGGATTTCCAGAGTGCTTCCCAATTGTGCCATCTGAGATACCTAGTCTCATGGCTACTACCAGAGAAGGTGGGCAGAGGCTGCTGAGTTTCCCTGGGCAGTGTTCACCCAAATAAACCCTTACCTCTCAGTCTCCTTCGCAGCAAGTCTGGCCATGTGGCTAAATTCTAGCCCTTGGAATGTAAGCATAAGTGTTATGCAGTACCTTTCAGGAACTGCCCCTAATAGGCATCTGATATGAGTCTTCTTAGTCACTTCCTCCTTCCTGCCAGCTGGAATTTAGACAAGATGGCTGGAACTCAAGCAGCCACCTTGAAACAATGAAAAGGAAGGATTTGCTAAAGATGTGGGGTTAGCAAGACAGAAGATGTGTAGTTCTCTGATACCACAGAGGGATATACTAGCCCTAGAATATCCCTCTCCTGGCTTCTATACGAGTGAAATAAACTATCTTTTTACGGCACTACCATTCTGGGTCTGATGGCACACATAGAAATAGATTTGAGTACCTACTGGAACAAAAGCTCTAGCTAGGAAGAAAGAACATCTGTTCTTGAACATCTGTTCCAGTAGGGATATTTAAAGTGTGTAAGGCACCCAATCTTGCGTTATACTTTAAATAAACTGTATCAGGAAGGAGATAGGGATTGATTTACCATGTGTCTTCCGATTCTCCAAGTGCTGGCTCTGCCTGATAACTCAATCATCTGGCAATGGCTACCCACAAGCCCAAGGAGAATTAGCTGGGTACTCTGGCTTCCGGACCTCACCCTTTTCTAGTGAGGGACCCTACACAGGCAAGGACACCTCTTGTTGAGCTGGGCTGGATGGTTTCCTTGTGCAAAAATCCCCTCCACAATGTTTATGCACCACCTTCAGCTCCAGTGCCAAGACTCACAATTCCTTGACTCAGCTGGTTGCAGAAGCTGAGAAGGTTGCAGACAGAACTCAGACTGTTAAAGCTCTTATAGATTGCGTGTCCTCAGCCCTACCCACTTCACCTGGGGTAGCCTCAGTCATCAGGAAGTTTGAACTCCTCTCCTCCCACACCATCTGTCAGCCAACACACTGCAAAGATGGCCACACATCCCCCTCTGAGGGCTCTAGAGGTGAAATACCCATCGCTCACAGGGGACCTCAACTGCTTTCCTGTCCTGCGCTGTCTTCCCTGGACACAGCCACCTGGTGACATCAGAGCTCATCCGGATGCAGAGCTTGAAAAGAGTAATGTGCTGCATTGCACTGTAATTTATTTTTTGGCAATAAATACCTATGCTTTCATAATTCAAAATACAGGAAATTAATCTAGTACCAACCTTCACAGGTTGGCCATAGTTTTAAAAAAAAGAAAAAGAAAAAGAAAAAGAAAAAGGTTGAGAAGCACCATTATTGAATTTCTTAAAATATAAGCCCACATCCTATACCGCTGGCAAACACCTAAACTGCACAATTCTTTTGGAAAGCTATTTGGCACAATGTACCAGTTATCTTGAAAGTACTGGTGCTCTTTGACTTGGTAACTCCACTTTGGGGAATATGTCTTCAGGAAATTAGCAGAAGTTCTGACACAGAAATGACTCATACAATCCTACCCACAAGAGTCAAAACCTGTAAACAAACTAAAGGTCTAACAGCAGAGGAAGGGTTATACAAACCGGAGTAAACAGCTCAATAAAATATTACAGCTATCTAAATAATGTTTACAAAGATGGTTCAATGCAAAAGTATTTGTCTTAATGTTAAATTTTTAAAAACAGAATTCAAAATATACCTGGTGAGACCATAACTTTAAGCAAACAAAATTATGCTCAGAAAAAGACAAGAAGAAAATGAAAACTAAAGTTTTGTTCTTGGATAGTTCTCATTCTTTCCCTTTATCTGTTTTTCTAACTCATCATAATAAAAACATCCCATTTCAATATTTAAAAAGTTACCACCATTTGGCTATCATGACAGAAATAATTAACTGTCTCAAATATCTCCCCACCAGAAAACACAATTCTCCAGTGAATAAACAGGGTAGAATTCTCCTTAACCACGGGACCAACATTAACATCAAACTGCCATCACATGCCTCCTGATATGAAGCACTGAATGGACACATCACCCAAAGTCGAACTGAGGGAAATTCTTCAAAAATGGCAAGGTCAGAAAAGACAAAGATTCAACAAGTGTTCCAGATGAGAGACTAAGGAAGGACAATTAAATGCAAGGTGTGCTTCTGGATCAGGTCCTGAACCAAGTGCAGCTGGCCCTCTGTAGCTGGAGGTTCATCTCTGTAGCTTCAACCAACTCTGGACAAAAATATTTGAAAAGAAAATTTCACCTGTACTGAACACGTGCAGACTTACTCATCCCTAAACAATACAGCAGAACAACTACTCACATAGCATTTACATTGCACTGGGTATCAAAGTACACTAGAGGAGATCTAAAGTGCATGAGAGGGTTTGCGTAGACACACATACAAATACTGTCCTGGGCCATTTTATATAAGGGACTGAGGATCATGGATTTTGGTATCTGCAGGGATCCTGAAACACCAAGGGCACTGAGGAACAACTGTACTGCCTTCCTGGTTTTGATCATTGTACTGTGGTTGTATAGAAAAGAAGATCCTTGAATATAAGGAAATACAGTCATGCATCGCTTAACAATGGAGATTGGTTCTGAGAAATGCAATCCTTTGCTGACCGAAACATCATTATATGTCACAGGACTATACTGAAGCATTTAGTGGGCAAAGAAGCATTACATATAAACTTTGTATGTTAGAGTATGATTAAACAAGCATGATAAAATACTAATATTTCTAGAACCTGGATAAAGTGTATATAAAGAATATTTTGTATTCTTCTTGCCACTCTTTTATGAGCCTACCACTATTTCCGAGTAAGAGGGAAAATATCTTGCCTGATGAAAGAAAAAAAAGAGATCCCCAGAACACAGCAAATACGGGCTTTCCTCTCCCACGGGCTGCTTGAAACCCATCACCATCCAGCAGTTTTACCTGGAACGGTGCTCACTTGCCCCTCTGCACCTCTAGTTGGATGGCCTGCTCCTTCAAACAAGGGATCTTGCATAGTTATTTTAGGTTTTTATTGTTGTTGGTTTTGGTTTTTTGAGACAGGGTCTTGCTCTGTAGTCCAGGCTGGCCTCACACTCATGGTGATCCTCCTGCCTCAGCTTCCCACGGGCTGGGATTACAGCACTCCTGGTTCATTTTGGGTTTTTATAGGAACTGTTATATAGAAGCTGCAAAATGATCTGCATGTCACACATACCTAGCAAATACTTGGTGAATGGCTTCAATGAAAAAGAGATACACAAAAGAGCAATAATTTTAAAATATGAGTAATTTATGCTCCTGGAAAGGGCAAATTTTAAGTATCTGTCACTACCCGCCATGGCTGAGCACCACTCTTCACCAGGAGCAAAGGCCTAGCTACAAATCAAGTTTGGGCCTTTCACCATCCGTACTTCCTGATGCTCGAATGTCTGCCCAGCAGCCTTTGAAGTAAAAACGAGCTGTAGCTGGAGGTTCATCTCTGTAGCTTCAACCAACTCTGGACAAAAATATTTGAAAAGAAAATTTCACCTGTACTGAACACGTGCAGACTTACTCATTCCTAAACAATACAGCAGAACAACTACTCACATAGCATTTACATCGCACTGGGTATCAAAGTACACTAGAGGAGATCTAAAGTGCATGAGAGGGTTTGCGTAGACACACATACAAATACTGTCCTGGATATGTGACAGTATTTGTGACAGACAGTATATGTGACCCTGAGAATGTGTGTGTGCCTGTGTGTGACAGAGAGAGACACAGACAGACAGACCCTATTTTTGGGATGCAGGATCCACGGGCTGCATCTTAATAAATGTGCTTATTAAGAAAGAGAGAGAGGGGCCGGTGAGATGGCTCAGTGGCATAAGCGCCTGCCTGGCAAGCGCAAGGGCCCGAGTTCGACTCCCGGAACCCACATACAAAAAAAGGGCCGGTGATGTTGCTCAGCGGCACGGGCGCCTGCTGGCGCATGAGGTCCTCAGGTCGACCCCCGGTACCCACAAAAAAGAAAAAAGGAAGAGAGAGAAATGAAAAAAGCATCTGTCTAGCAAGGAATGGAATGCAAGACAAGATTCTTTAATTCCAAAATCCAGGACCTAGTGATTAGCCCCACAATGACTCTAATATCTAAAAATACATATTCCTTGCTGTGTGACCATCAGCAATCTAGGCTGTTTATGGAACTACCTGATTTAATTATTTTGGTAGGTATAAGAAGTGCTTCATTACACTCACTTTGCAGATAAAAAGGAGCAAACTGTTCATTTTATGAGCAGGAAGCAAAGAGAACAAGGACAGTCAGGGTCCCAATGTCCCCTTCAAGTGCACATCCCCAATGACCTAACTTCCTCCCACTAGGCCCCACCTCCTATAGTTCCACCATCTCCCAGTCGTGCCACAGACTGGCAACCAAGCCTTTAACATATGGGCCTTTAGAGGACATTCAGATCCAAAGCACAGCATTAGGTCAAGACCACACAGCAAGTAAGTGACCTGTGATTCAGACCTAAGTCTGACACAGCCCAGTGCCCAAGTTGGAGCATGAAAAAGACTCCTGCAGCCATGCACATTTTACTGCGTGCTCCTATAAATACAAGGCTAGCTGCATTTTCTTTCAGGTTGAACATGCCTGCTCTGAAAATCCAAAATCCTAAATGCTCCAAAATCCAAAGCTTTTTGAGTATCAACATAAGAACAGGTGGAAAATTCCATACCTGACTGCCTGTGACATGTCACAATGCAAATGTGCTAAAAATATTGTATAACATGAACTTCCAGCTATGTGTGTAAAGACATATATGGGAGACAAATGAATGTTGTATTTAGACTTGGGTTCCATCCCCAACATACCTCATTATGTATGAGGCATGATCAGAAAATGTGGTGAATATTTAAAAATTGCTTTGAATTTCATTAGAGTAAAAGACACATTGCCATTAATCCCCCCCCCCCCAAATACTCCCCTTTGCTTCAAACACACTTATCCCATTTTTCTTGCCACTTTTGGAAGCTGTTCTGGAAGTCTTTCATTAGTGTCTTTAGTTGAGCTGCTGTGGCTTACCTTGATGCCCTGAATCAATTCAAAACGTTTATCTTTCACCTGGTGAACAAGGTGGATGAGGGTACACCATAATGTTCCCATGAGCCTGCCTTTCCATGGGGTGGCGCTCAGCAGCAACATTTACTATATATTGATCACACCTCATAAAGACAGGGAGGACTTCCAGAACTGCTTCTGAAAGTGCCAAGCACTATAAGAAAATGTGTTCAAAATGAAGGGGAGTATTTTGAGGGTAGTTAATGGCACTGGGCTTTTACTGTAATACATTTTTAAAAATATTCACTGTATATATGTTTTTAAAATATTTACTGTATATTTTGATCACCCCTTGTATATGCAAATATCCCAAAATTCAAAACATTTCCGGTCTCAAGCATTTCGGATAAAAGGTACTCAACCTACCGCTACCACGCCCGGCCATATATTTTGCTTTCTTTAAGAAACCACACCTTGGGCCGGTGAGATGGCTCAGCGGTGTAAGCGCCTGCCTGGCAAGCGCGAGGGCCCGAGTTCGACTCCTGGAACCCACATACGAAAAAAGGGCCGGTGATATTGCTCAGCGGCATGGGCGCCTGCTGGCGCACGAGGTCCTGAGGTCGACCCCCGGCACCCACAAAAAAAAAAAAAAAAAGAAACCACACCTTATATTTAGGGTTACACAGAGTAATAACTCCCACCCCACTCCGTACTCCCCATAGAAAATGTGGCTGTCAACAAGAGACAAGTTAGCTGGGAGTGGTGGCACACGCCTGTAATCCCAGCACTTGGGAGGCTGAGGCAGGAGGATCGCTGTGAGTTTGAGGCCAGCCTGGGCTACATAGTGAGTTCAAGGCCAGCCTGAACTGCATAGTGAGACCCTGTCTGAAAACAAAACAAAACAAAAAAAACCCAAACCAACCAAACAAACAAACAAATAAAAGAAACAGGAGACAAGTCAGGGGCTGGCTACTTGATCCAAGAGCTTATAAAAACAGGTTTTCTTATCCTGAAATTGCAACTGCAGTACATTTAACCAAGACTTAAGTCCCTGAAGCTTTTAATGTTTTGGAAAGCCTCTGCTAGAGCCATGAGGGCCTTGGGTGGCTGCCAACCTGGTGTGCCAGGCCTGTTAACAAGGAAGAACTGGTAGAGGGAACACTGAATTAGGCAGTGGGAAGGAGGAGGAGCAGGTGAATTCCCACTCTAGAAATCCAGCTCTGCCTCAAAGCTCTGTTAATTGATAAAGAAATAACAAGTGCCCATGGCCCCTGGTGTACAGCCAAGCTTTTAGCACATTATCTCATTCAGTCCTCTACAGTGGGGAATCTAAACCCATGGTTACAACCTTCAGGTCTCAACCCAAGAGCCAAGTCACAAAAATCAATCCAGTGAGTGACACCAGCATCTTTTAAACATGACATTAAATAGAAAACATCAGTGTGTATTTTAGCAAGTCCTGGCAATCAGTGGAACATTTATATCTACTATTAATGTATACATGCCCTGGACTATGTTGTAATACGTATACTTGCTCTTGTAGGAGTTATGGCAAAAATGTTTGCAAAACTGCTATTAAGAGTGGGTGTGGGAGGTAGTACTATGCCCACTTTAGACGTGTGAAAACTGAAGCTCAAAGGAGTTAAGAGATTCGACTCGGGTCAAGCTGATGAAGGTCGTTGAGCCCAGGCCCTCTTCTTCACTCCCCTCCATGTGAACAGTTCCCCAGATATCCCTGGAGCTGCCGCCCACTCCTTACAGCTTCATCCAGAACAAAGCCCAAAGCCAGGCATAGTGGCGCTTGCCTGTAATTCCAGCACTTGGGGGAGGCTGAGGTAAAAGAATTTCAAGCTCATATCCCCTTTGGATAACTCAGCAAGACCTGTTTCAAAATAAAAAATTAGAAAAAGGGCTGGGGATGTAGCTCAGTGATTGGCGCCCCTGGGTTCCATTCTCCAGTACCACAAAAAAGAAAAGAAAACAAAACAAAACAAAAACCCAAAGGCAGAGAAACCAGCAAGTCTGCTTTTCCTTCCAATCTAGTGACTAAATCCAACCAGCTGGAAAGAACCACAATGACAACCTGATCCATCTCTCCTCTGCTCCCCGCACACCTGCAATTCTCCTTCAGAGAAAAGCAAAACCAGCCTGTGCTCAGACCGAGTGATGTCACAGTGAACAAAAATGATTCAGCTCTCGATGTGCACAGAACTTGTTCTGGACCACTCTGTGGAGAGCAGCGACCTTGCCTGGTGAAATATCACCTGCCGCACAAGATGAATGCTGTCACCTGCTATGGTCTGGACCTGGAATGGCCCCCAAAGGCCTATGTATTAAAGGCTTGGTCACCAGCCTGTGGCACTGCTGGGAGGTGGTGGAACCTTTTGGAGGTGGGGCCTAGTGGGGGTGTCCCCTTGAAGGAGACACTGAGACTCCAGACCCTTGCTATCTCTTTTTGCTTCCCAGCTGCTATAAGATGGACAGGCCTCCTCCACCATATGTTCTCATCATGGTCAACTGTACCATACAGGCCCAAATCAATGAGGCCCATCAACCATGGACTGAAACCTAAGAAACCATAAGCCAAAATAAACCTTCCCTCCTTTTAAGTTGATTGTCTCAAGTATTTTACACAGCCATAGAAAGTTATCTAAAACGTTACCTTATAAATTGTGTAGCTTTACCATAACTCTAAGTACAGGCTTTTTAGAAATACAGATTCCTGGACCTTATTCTTGAAGAAAATCATCACTTGGATCTGGATGGCCCAGAAATCCATGTTTATGCACATACTCTTAAAAGTGGTTTTCATCCACAACCAGATTAGAGAAATTTTGCCCCTGACTTGTCTTTTAAGAACTCTCTCTCTGGACCCCATGTAACTCCCTGCTCCATTCACAGCCAGGATTTTCCATCTTCCCCTCCTCCCCTGCATTCCTTATCCCTTTCCAGATGGCTCTTGGTGGAGGTTCAACAATGACCTCTTGAACTAAAATCAAGAATATATAAAGAACTCAAAAAATTAGACCCCTCAAAATAAAAGACTCAATCCAATCAAAAACCAGGCAACTGAAATGAATAGATGCTTCTCAGAAGAAGTACAAATGGCCAACAAACACATGAAAAAATGCTCTTCATCTCTGGCCATCAGAGAAATGCAAATTAAAACTACACTGAGATACCATCTTACCCCAGAAAGAATGGCTATCATTAAAAAACTAATAATAAACACTAGTGAGAATGTAGGGAAGAAAGGAACTCTACTACATTGTTGGTGAGAATGTAAACTATTACAACCACCATGGAAGTCAGCATGGAGATTCTCAAAAACTAAAAATAGAAATTCCATTTGACCTAGCTATTCTACTTCTAGGTATCTTCCCAAAAGAATTAAAATCATCATATTACAGGGAACATGCATACCCATGTTTAAGCAGCACAATTTATAATAGCTACAAACAGCATATATGTCCATCAACAGACAAATGGATAAGGAAAATGTATTTCTTTAAATATAGTTGAGTACTACTCTGCCATTAAAAAAAGATGAACCTGAGGCATTCCTAGGTAAATGGATGCAATTGAGAACATAATGTTAAGTGAAATAAGTCAGACACGTAAGCTTAACTATCACATGGTTTCTCCTATGTGAGAAACATTCTAGCTAGCTAGCTAGCTATATCTGTGTGTGGGGTGTCTCCTGTGCCATGGAAGTTCAGGACCTGATCTTGATATAAAGCCTCTTGTACGGCATCTGTCCTTTGTCATTTTTTTTTTTTTTTGGTTTTGTTTTGTTTTGTTTTTCTGAGACCGGGTCTCACTATATAGTCCAGGCTGGCTTTGAACTCATTATGTAGCCCAGACCGGCTTGGAATTTGCAGCAATTCTCCTGCCTCAGCCTCCAGCATGCTGGGATTACAGGTGTGTGCCACCAGGCCTGGCTGTGTTGTGTTGTGTGTACGTGTGTGTGTGTGTGTGTGTGTGTGTGTGTGTGTGTGTGACTATCTCCCCACTAGACAGAGAGCTCTGGAAGGGCAAGGACTATTTTTTTTCCCCCGAGTGTTTTTTGTGTGTGTGGGTACCAGGGGTCGACCTCAGGACCTTGTGCACCAGCAGTGCTGCCCATGAAGGTTTGTACTCTCCTAGTGTGTCCTCTTGCTGGCTATCTGTACACCCATGGATATGGCCTCCAGCTCCTGGAGATGTGAGTGTGTGTGTGTGTGTGTGTTGTGTCTTTCTTGACTACCTGATCAGGTGAAGGATCCCTTTTGCACCTATACTTTCTCTTCCCAGCACTTACTACCTGAATGAAGTTGTTAATCAGTGGCCCTCCTGCTAGGCCACTGGAGGAAGGGACAGTGTTCATCTTATTTATCGTTACCTTCCCCAGTGTCTTAGCATGGGGTCTGGCTCATAAAGATTCACAAGGAAATGCCGTTTGGGAACAAACAAGTACCTGTTTTATGCATGAACATAGGGTGCTGATGCTGGTTTTCCCGCTCCCCTAATGTAGACACATGTACAAAACTCTGCCCCAGACACAGCAAGATTAGGTCCCTTAGTGACATCAAACCTGCTGGTCGCTGGGGACACTAGGCTACTTGGCCTGAAAAGAGAGCTTTCCAGCCCAGCTCACACCTGGACTCAGGTGCTGGGTCACCTGAGCTTGTGACACTCAGCCTAGACATCTTCCAACAGGGACAAAGGGACTTGCTCATTCATTCAAGATGCTAAGGGTTGGAAGAAGGGTGGGATTTTTTTTTGCAGGGAATGGATATTCCACCCCTGCCCCAGCAAGCTGTAATGAATGAAAGCTGCACTTACAACTGGGACCTCAGTGCGAGTTTGAGGAATAAAAAGATGCAAAAAGGCTATTCTAACCTCATGCCATCTCAGCATCATTAACCCCCCACTACATGACGGACTGGTGTGTGGCACCAGAAAGAGCTTCTGGGGAAGAGGAAGTCACTGTGTGCCTAGATAGCTGCCCCTCCTCCTGGGACAAGCTAAAGAACAAGTGGCATGGACCCTCCCCAGGAAAACAGCTGCCAAAGTGGCTGCTTAAACATCAAGTGAGCCACTCTGCACCCCAACCTGATCCTCTGTGCCTTCACCTTCCAGCTCACATGCACCTCCGATCTCGTGGAATATTATGTTGCTTCTCATCTCTGAACATCCACCCATCCCTCTCTAGGGATCATCCTAGGGGTCATAGTGCTTTACCAGTGTCCCTCACAGGACTCAACACCATGCTGACATGGCAGAGACGCTCTGTAAACCAGCAGCCAGAGGCCCCAGCGTGTGCTGCAGGACGGGCCAGCCCTGTCGCTTCCTCCATCCCTCATGGGCCCCAAGACACCAGGGGTGCAGTGGGAGTCCAGGCAATGTAAAAGAATTTCAGTCCTCCTTACACCCCAGCACCCGTCTCTGGCCTGTTGTTAACTAGCTTCAAAAGCCACGATAAGCACTAAGTGAGACACAGAGCTCCACAGAGCAAATCACAAAGCTGAGGCAAACTCCTGGAGGGATTGGTGTAGTTGGCCTCTAGGTCTCAAGGGAGGATCCACTGTCACAAGAAGGGGGCAGAAACAGTGGCTTAAATCCTGAGCGCCTCTGCTCGCACCACTCACCAAGTGTCCCCATGGGAGTGCATCGGGGGCTTGGGGGGACACAAGGTGAGAGTCCAGAGCCAGTTCAAGGAACTCAGGGGAGAATCCCAGCAGGACAGGGCCCACTGGTCACCCATGCCGCCTCCTGCTCACACACTGCCTCTGGTCAGCGCGCACTGCCTCCTCTTCTCCATCTTCCCCATCACCTTGGATTCAATAGCTTGCAAGGCTGCGGGGCTCCCGCTGATCAGGCGTTTTCACACGCCAAGCACTGTGCTGTGTGCTTCCTGTGTTAGTTCTCATCCTTTTAACTCTGCAAGACGGATATTATTACTACCATTTGCAACCAAGAAAAGTGAGGCAGGCTCGAGGCCACTCAGCTCCTGAGCATTTCACTGGCTAAAAACCCGTGTTCTTTCCACCACATCACACTTGACTCTACCTTGGAGATAACAGGTAGCAAAGCAAGAGGATAAAAGTGTGGTTCTCAGCAAAGTAACCCAGCCTCCCCCCTGCAACCCAGCCCAGCATGGGGCCTGACTGATGTTAAAAGGGCTGCTTGCATCACATCTCTCCAACACCTACAGAATCCAGTCCCCAGGGCGTTGCTGGGCATTTAAGGTTCTTTGCAATCCTCTCTCCCAGTTTCTTCCCTTCCCTAGACTCAAATCCTGCTTCTGCCCAGCCTGAGCTCATTTCCCACCTCTCCATTCTGGAGACTTCCTTTCCCTGCCTGCAACATTCATTCCATCCACCACACACACAACTGGGATGCCTGGGTACCAGGCGCTGGGCTAGGTGCTAGGGACACAACAGCCAGACAGGAGGATTCCTGTGGTCACAGAAATAGGAATAAGGCCAGTTCCTACCTCACTTCCGGGGCATTCTCTGGCCACTTGGTGCCTGTCCCTGTCCCAAATCCCAGCCGTCAGCACTTGCCATTCCAGTGGCACTCAGCCATGGCTCCACCTTATGCATCAGGTCTGTTTTAAGACTTCCTCTGTAATGTGTTTATTTCTGTGGGAAAAGTGCACTCTGGGTTCCAAACAGTATTATAAATGGCATCAGATCCCCAGGCCAGCCCACAGAAGCCTATTAAATACATAACGGTCCCAGAGACATGCAGGACCTAAGTGAGTGCACCTTAAAAGCTCTGTAGGAGAGACCAGAGGCAAATATCTGCCTTCTGGATCTCTGCTCGCCCTCCCCTGGGGTCTGAGCTTAGAGTTACCTTCAGGGACACAGGCAGGGAAGAAGGCAGAGGTGGGGAACATGAAAGATAGAGGAGTGGGAAGAACCCAATTTATAATTCGGGTCTGGCTTTATTCCCAGCTCTGCCCTTACTAAGTGGGTGGCTGAGTCCCTTGCCTCTAGGAGCGTCATAAAATACGAGAGTTGAGGGGATGCGTGTGAGCCCAACATGTACAGTACCCGAGGTTGATCCCCAGCACCGCAGGATAAAACAGGGAGGCAAAGCGGAGCAGTTCTCAGACTGCTGAATCACAACAGTCCATATTTAAAGATATATACATGTAAAAATAACAGGTACTATGTGTTTTAAAATAATTTTTATCAAGAAAGAACTTTTTAAAAGGAAATCACAATATACTACTATCGACAGTTTCATTTTTGGAGCAAAACACTGTAAACACTCCACCCAAAATATGGACATCAAGTCAGGAAAATGGACAAGTGTTTTAACTGAAAATATTTGGATTCATGGGGAAAAAAAAACAAACATTCACCATTGTTATTTTTCCAGTTTGTCTGCAAAGCAGTGAAAACTTGGTGACGGACTGGCTCCGGTCCTTGGCCTGACATTTGAGAACCACTGAACTGGGAGATGTGTAATGCTCTCTGGCTGACATTTCTCCATCCCGTGGACTGGACAGGACTGGACAGCAATCAACATGCATGTGCCTAGGGAAAGCCCTGGTGCAGGGAGGAGGAGAAGGAGCAGGGCTGTAGCCCGAGAGCCGGCAGTCAGATGCAGGGCTGCGGCAGGACTCCAGGCCTCCCTTACCTGCTGCAGCCCCAGGGACGGGGACACCAGCTTGGAAGATGTAGGGCCTAACTTGGTCCAGGTATCAACTGTGCCACTTTCCACTCGTATTCTTCTGGAAGGCTTAGGGAAGGCCCTCAAGGAGACCTCTTAGAAAATATCTAAGTTTCTGGTTATAAACTAATACACACTCATTTGGACACTATGAGAAAGCATAAGCAAAAAAGTACGCAAAAGTCACCCACCTCTCCACCTTCCAGAACAATCACTTACTATTATATGCACTACTAATTCTTCAAATACTTATCTTCACCCTGAGATTGAGTTTTATATCCTGCTTTTCCAATAATCACACTTGAGCATTTCTGCACATCTTCAGATGTTCTTCATCACCATCATAACATAGTTTAATAAACATTATACCCTAGTAAATATATTCTCTAAAAAACTTGCAATGAGGGCCGGTGAGATGGCTCAGCGGCTTAAGCACCTGCCTTGCAAGCGTGAGGGCCTGCGTTCAACTCCCGGAACCCACATATGAAAAAGGGGCCGGTGATATCGCTCAGCGGCACGGGTGCCTGTTGGCGTGCGAGATCCTGAGGTCGACCCCCCGGTACCCACAAAAAAAAAAAATAAATAAATAAAAAACTTGCAATGAACTGAATATTTGCATCCACCAAGACTTCCTATGTCGAAATCCTGACCCCCACTGTGACAGTATCAGACGGGGCCTCTGGAGGTCATTAGGCCACAGGGAGAGCCTTCATAAATGGGATCAGTGCTCTTAAAAAGTGCCCCCAAGACAGCTCTCCAGTCCTCTTTCTGTCTCATAAGGAAGTTAGCAGTCTACAGCCAGGAAGAGGGCCTTCCCCAGGACCCAACCATGCTAGGACCCTGACCTCAGCCTCCAGAACTGTGCAGAATAAATTTCTGTTCCTTATAAGCCATGCAGTCTACGGTATATTTGTCATACAACAACGTCATTTCCCATGGTATGAAGAGGGCCAGAAGTTATTTAACTGTGCTGCTACTGTTGAGCATTATAACTATTCCCATATTTTTGCTATTACAAAAAATGTGGTGGGTGTGTAACTCTGCACACAAATCTCTGCAGAACCTTTATACAGTGGACCCCCTTGTCCAAGGGAGAGATGCTTGAAGCCACAGATGGTACCAACCTTAGATATACCGGTTTTTCCAATACATACACAGCTGTAAGAAAATCTAACTTACAATTTAGGCATAATAAGGGATTAATACTAAAATGGAACAATTATAACTGTACTTTAACAAAACTTAGGTGGACGTGGTCTCTCATTTGAAATATCTTGTTGTATTGTACTTCTCCTTCTTGTTGACTTCAGTTAATTAAAACTACAGAAAGTGAAGCTGACCACTGCACTTCTTTACTACTCTACTATATTGTACCTTGGGTCATAGCCCAGTGCTGTGCAAGCAGCCCTCAGTAAACACTGAACAAATAAACCCAATCTGACTGCAGGGACCCAGGGAGCCCTTATCAGACTTGCCCCTGTAGGCTTGCTCCCTCCACCTCACACCTGCTAAACTTAGGGAAAGGAAAAGATAGATGTAAACTCCAGGTCTAGTGCTCTCAGCAAACCTCCCTACCTTTCTACACCGCTGAGAGGACCTGCAGACTACACTGCCCAGCCAGCCACACTTCCTCCTACTGGGCTCAGCCCACCCTGGAAGGCCTCAGCTGATCCTCCCTCCCGCTAAATTACCATGGTGGGGGGGAATCCCACTTGGTGAAGGCTGCCAGCAATTAAGGTATTAGCACTTCCGCACTTCTGTTATTATTTGCTCACAGGACTGATAACCTGCCCAGCCCAGGGCAACACCAGAGGCCAGGCACGATGTTTACTTTTGTTCCCCACCCAAAATCCAACCCTGTGTCAAACAGTGTGGTTGGTAAATAAATGTTTGTTGAATGAAGCATCAGATTCCCAAGGCTTTATTTTCACAGAGTGGAGAGAAAGGGAAAGAAGGTAAGAAAGCAGGGCCCCTTGAAACAGCCCCAGTGTGAAAAGCTGATGGGTTCAGGGGGAGATGGTCCTGTCCCCTGCTCTGTCCTGCCTGGCCCGGAGACCAGCCAGGCCTAGTGGCTCCAGGAATTGATGGTAAACAGCTCCAGCACAAACAGATACATGTACAGTGAAGTGCAGATGCCCGATCTAGATCTAGCCTGAACTCGATCCTAGAGAGAGAAAGCCTTAGGGGAACTGGGAGCCTCTTTCCCCACCCACTTCTGGACAACCAGAAGATAAGTGGCCACTCCTCACTGTGATCCCAAAAGGTCAAGGAATAAGGAGATGGAAGAGTTTAAGGCCACTCAATCCACACTCTTTTTCTCCTCTCATTTGCCCAGCATCCTTGCCACACCCAAAAGGAAAAAAAAAAAAAAAAAAAAACCCGGAAAAAATCTAGGTTGGTGAGGGTGCCAGGAGCAGGAAGTTCCCTGGAACTTCAGGAAAAAAGGAGTCAGGATGGTCTTAACATCAGAGGTCTTAACAACCAGAAGTTTTGAGAGAGATGTGGAGGAAGGCCGAGGCACCCCCCAAGCGCAGACTTCGCGGGGCACATCCATTCCCACCTCTCCCAGGGGTGCCCTGGAGGACCCCGAAATGCCCCTCGAGCAGCCCACCCCTCCCAGGACCCTGACCCCACCCCTCCTCCACTCCTGTCTGACTTTGCAGTTTGCAGAGATTTCTCATCCGACCCTCCGGACAACCTTGACAGGGGTTATCTTTCCTGTCCCCATCCCCCGAGTGAGGAAACCAAGTCAGGGGCATTAAATGATCAGCCGCGCCACACAGGGAGAAAGTGGCCGGGGCTCCTGCCAGTGTCAGAGGCGAGACGGAGCACAACTCCTCTGGGTGGCGACCCCACCCAGCCCGCCGAGCCTCGCCGGCAGAACCTGTGGGCGGAGGCCCAGGTGCTACGCCAGTTTCCAGGCACCTGGAGTCGAAACCAAGATCAAGAGTGCTCCTAAAACGGAGTGCCCGCCTACACAACGAAGAAGCACCCCCATCGCACCCCACACTCACACAGGTGCAGGGCCAGGAGTCTGGGGCGGGGCGCACTCCTCAGCCTGCGGGTGTCCTGCCCTGGCCGGTGGCGCCTCTGGACCGAAGCCCCCCGCAAAGTTGTGTCGTTTGCGAGCATCCCGCGAAGCATCGCCCAGCGCCCCGGGGCTGCTCCTGTCCGGGCGCCCGGAGGGGAGGACACTGCGCCCACCCTGTTGTCCCCACGGTGGCCCGGCGCGCACGACCCCCGCCGGGTGCCCGAGGGCCGAGAGAGGAGGGCGAGGACAGGCGCGCGGGGCGCACGTGCCGCCCGGCCCGGCCCCCGCCGGACTGCCACTCTGCAGCTCACCCAGATCGCCAGCAGCAGCGCCCACGCCTGCCCGGCCCGCGCCATTCCCGCCGCCGGTGCCCGCCGCCGGCTCAGATCTCCACTCGCGCGGCGCGCCCGCACGCTGGCTCCTCTGTGGCCAGCAGCCACTGCCACTTCCCAGCCGCTCGCCACCTCCCAGTTCCCTGTGCCACGTCTGCCAAAGCATGCGCACCAGGCGCGAGGCGCTGGAGCGGTGCTCCATGGGAGTTGTAGTTCGCAGCCGGTGAGCGCGGCACCTGCCCGGGTGGACTTGGCCCAATCGAGGCTGTGGTGAGTGTGAAAGGCAGGGACAGTGAGTAAGGGAAGGCATTAACTGGGGGGCTTACTTTGTGTCTGGAGTAGCTCGTCTAGCTCAGAAATAAGTTTTATTTGCCTACTTTGTGGATGAGGAGGCAGTCCCAAAATGTAAGTACAGTACTTTGACCCAGTTCACACAGCCTGTAAACGTCAGAGTCCCGCACTGCTTGTGAAAGACAAGAAACGCCTTGATGCCTGACTCCAACGCTCCCACCTAGCTCTTCTTTTGTCTTTCAGCAAAACTTTATTGAGCCGTTGGAAAAGTTTGGCGATTCCTCAAAAAGTTAGACATAGATTAGGTATGGACTCAAAAAAATCGAAAACTGGTGTTCAAACAAATGTGTCTACACCAGTGTTTGTAGCAGCACTGTTTATAATAGCCAAAGGTAGAAACAACCCAGATGTCCTCAAAGGATGAATAGATAAAGAAAACATGATGTATCTATACAATGGAATATTACTCAGCCACTAAAAGAAATGAAATACTGATACATAGTACAGCAAGGACAAATCTCAAAAAACAGTATGATAATAAAAAAAAACCTAGACACAGTGGGGTGTGGTGGCACGGGCCCGTAATCCCAGCTACTTCAGAGACAGAGGCAGGAGGATTGAAAGTTTGAGGCCAGTCTGGACAATTTAGCTACTCTCTCAAAGTCAAAAACAATAATAATGAATTGAAAGGTATGGGACATAGTTCAGCACTCCCTGGGTTCAATCCCCAGTACTGAAGGAAGAAGAAAAAGGAGAAGAAGGAGGAGGAGGAGAAGGAGAAGAAGTAGTTAGACACAAAGGTTGTGTATTGTATGACTACATTTATATGAAATATCCAGAATGGGCAAATGATAGAGACAGAAATCAGATCAGTGGTTGCCTGGGCTGGGGGAAGAGGGAATGGGAAGTGACTGTTCAGTGAAACCAGGGGCCCCTTTTGGAAGTGATGAGAATACTTTGGAACCGGGTAGAGGTGATGGTGGCACAACACTGCAATGTACTAAATGCCACTGAATTGTACACTTTAAAATGGCTCTTTGATATTACATGGATGTTATCTCAATACAAAAATGTAAAAGAAAAATCCCTTTATTGAGCCCACTCCATGTGCTAAGACAGTCATACAATACAGTTGGGTAGGCTTGAGATACACAGTCGTGACATGGATAAGGGTAGTGCACAGTTGGAGCTGGCAGATTAGGGCTGAAAGATCCTTGCCCACCATCTAGAGGGTCAAAGCCAAACCCAGAGGTCATGCTTGACCCGCCCCTCTTCTCCACAGACCCATCGTGTTGCTCACTATGTATTTCCTGTCAGTTCTGCCTCCAAAACACCTCTTCTGCCACCTCTTGTGTTGAAGTCACTGACACAGCTCATCTAGGTAAGGGTGATGGTCTATACAGTGGACCTGTGTCTTAGTTACTTTCTTCACCACTGAGACCCATACCTGACACCCACAACCTAAAGAAGGAGAGATTTATCTTGGCTCGCAATTTACAGAGGTTTCAGTCTGTAGTTGGCTGGCTCCAAGGCAGAGGGGATGGTGGAAAGGCCTGGATAGAGGAAAGCTGCTCACCTCATGGCATCCAGGAAGCAGAGTCCAGGGAGGAGCTGAGAAGGGAGATGCACCCTTCCGGTCACGTCCCCAGTGACCAGCCTCTTCTGACCTAACAGCAGGTCAGCAATATGCCCTCATAATCCAATCACCTTCCAAAGACCCTATCTATGATCCGTGAGGCTTTAGGGGACATCTAGATATAAACCATAACAATCTTCTTTTTTCTCAGTAATCTACGTGGTAATATCATTTGGAGGTTGTTTGTCATTGCCTGATGCCCTGCAATGGCTTAGTCCTGTTACCCTTAGAATAAAACCCAAATTCCTTCTGTGACCTTCCCTCCAGGCCTCATCTCCTACGTACACCCACTCAGCCCCTTCAGCTCCATTTCTGCACCCCAGCATTTCTTGCCCCTCCCCTCCCTGGGGCACTCCCACCTGGGGATTTATGTACTTCCTGTTCTCATGTGACCTCAACATTATCTTTGGCCTTTGCCTCACTGGTATCCTCTAATCTTTGGAAGCTTTCCTCTCTGCTCCCCCACTTAGACAGGGCATTCAGAGCAACTCCATTAAGAGGCAATTTCACTCTCCCCAGACTCTCCCCTTATTCCCCAGCTCAGGTCCTGTTGATGCCTGCACCAGCCCTTTCCACAATCAGCAATTACAGCCCTCTGTACCCACAGGTTCCATGTGTGGATTCAACCAACTGTGGATAGAAAATATTTTAAAACAATTGTATTTTTGCTGAACACATATAAACATTCTTTTCTTGTCATTATTCCCTAAACAATATAATACCTATGTACATTTATCTTAGTTAATTTTCTCTCGTTGCTGAGACAAAATACCTGACACCCAAAGTTAAAGGGAGAAAGGTTTATCTAGCTCACAGTTTGTAGAGCTTTCAGTCCATAATCGGCTTGCTCCAAGTCAGGGTGGCGTGGCAGAGGGGGACTGCAGAGGAAAAACAGTTCATGGTGGCCAGAAGGTAGCAAAGCAATCAAGAGACAAGACAAGCCTCTTTCTGTCCCTTGTACTGTATCCAGGCTATGAGGATTAGGGCGGTGCCAAAGCAATTGGTGGACTGTTTTAGTAGTCACCCACCCTTAATCCTAGCACACTTAATCCTAGCATTGTACCATGCATCAATCACAAACTGTAGATTTAGCCACCTCTGAAAAAGCCCTACCTATGACTGCATGAGGCTTTGGGGGGACATTTAGACACAAGCAGTAACAACATTGTATTAGATATGGTAAATAATCTAGAGATGATTTAAAGCACACAGGGAGATTGGACAGATTACATGCAAATATTATGCCATTTTATATAAGGCATTTGAGCATGGATTTTGGTGCCTGCAGAGGTTCCTGGAACCAATACCCCATGATATTTAGGGATGGTGTACTTAGTTGTTGTGTTCATTGTCTGTTGCTCCAACCTGAGCGTACGTTTTACTTGCTCACTGCCTCATTTCCCATCACTTCTGGAGCCTAGCACAGGGCCTGAGCTACACAGGTGTTTTCCAATGCTGTTTTCATGAATGGCTGGATGATTGAATGAGGTAGTGTGCTGGGAACTGCAGAAATTCCTAGAGAAGGATGGAGGCAGGGCTTCTTCAGCATGCTTTTCTGTGCAACCTCAAGCTCATGACCTGCATGTGGGTCTGGAGACACACATGAAGGTGCCCGTAAGGCAAAGGCCAAAGAAAATGTTGGAGGGATGTAGAAGAACTGGTACCCTCAGATGTTGCTAATGGGAACATAAATGGTTTAATCACTTTGGACAACTGTACATGTATAAAATATGTTGGAAAATGTCCATTGAGGAAATGCAAATTAAAACCACACTAAGTTTCCATCTCATTCCAGAAAGAATGGCTATCATCAAGAACAATACCAAATAATAATAAATGCTGGTGAGATGGCAGGAAAAAGGAACTCTGCTACATTGTTGATGGTGATGTAAACTAGTACAACCACTATGGAAATCAGTATGAAGATTCTTCAAAAAACTAAAATTAGAAATTTCATTTGACCCAGTTACTTCTTTTCCAGGTTTCTTCCAGAAAGAGTTAGACATCATGTTACAGTTATACACGAATACCCATGTTTATAGCAGCACAACTCATAATAGTTAAATCTTGGAAGCAGCCTATATGCCCATCAATGGATAAATAGACAAACAAAATGTGGTATTTATACACAATGGAGTACTATGCTGCCACAAAGAGGGATAACCAGAGCCAAAATAGATACACCTTGAAGACATTATATTAAGTGAAATAAACCAGACACACAAGCTTAAATATCACATGGTTTCTCTTATACGAGAAACATAAAATATAAATAAAGAACAAAATAAAGGGTAGATAATGAGAAATAAGGAGATCATTATTGTATGATAAAGAAATTAAGAGTTAAAAGGAGGGAGAGGAGAGGGGAAAGGGTTGAAAAAAAGAATTAAGATTTGTAATGTACATGCACCAACTCCGCATAAGGAATGTAATCATTATATATTGAAAACATGTACTAATAAAAAATAAACACTGAAAAAAATGTTTGTAGATGCTTTATTGATAGTAGTGGTTATGGACTGAATTGTTTTCCCCTCAAATTTGTATGTTGAAGTCCTAACCCCCAGAACCTCCAGAATGTGATACTGGGAACCTTTAAAGTGGTGATTAAGGGATCTTCTATGTAGAGGATCATGTCATCTGCAAATAATGATTTAACTTCTTCCTTCCCTGTCTTTATTTCTTTTATTTCTCTCTCTTGTCCAATTTCTCTTGTCCAATTGTAATGTTTCCAGAACTATATTGAATAGGAGTGGTGATAGTGGACATCCTTGTCTTGTTCCTGATTTTAGAGTAAAAGCTTTCAGTTTTTGGCCATTTAGTATGATGTTAGCAGTTGGTTTGTCATAGATGGCTTTTATCAGATTGAGATAAAAACCTCCTATTCCAATTTTCTGTAGGGATTTTATCATGAATGAGTGTTGGACTTTGTCAACTGCTTTTTCTGCGACTGTTGAGAAGATCATGTGATTTTTGTCATTGGCTCTGTTGATATGGTGTATTACATTTATTGATTTGCATATGTTTAACCATCCCTGCATCCCTGGGATGAATCCTACTTGGTGATGGTGTATAATCTTCTTGATAATTTGCTGCATTCTGTTTGCCAGTATATTATTGAGGATTTTTGCATCTATATTCATTAGGAAGATTGACCAGAGCCAGGCTCACCTGGTGGGGAGATGGTCGGGCTCTTGGTGCCTGCCGAGGTCACCATGATCCTGTTGGATATCGAAGGTACCACAACCCCGATTGCTTTCATGAAGGACATTTTATTTCCTTACATCAAAGAAAATGTGCAGGAGTATCTGCAGACACACTGGGAGGAGGAGCAGTGTCAGCAGGACGTCAGCCTTCTGAGGAAGCAGGCTGAGGAAGATGCTCACCTGGATGGTGCTGTTCCGATCCCCACAGTGTCTGGGGATGGGGCAGATGACCTCCAGCAGGTGGTCCAGGCTGTGGTAGACAATGTGCACTGGCAGATGTCTCTGGATCGGAAGACCACAGCACTCAAACAGCTGCAGGGCCACATGTGGAGGGCAGCGTTCACAGCTGGACACGTGAAAGGGGAGTTCTTTGCAGACGTAGTTCCCGCAGTCAGGAAGTGGAAAGCGGCTGGAATGAAGGTGTATATCTATTCTTTAGGGAGCATAGAGGCACAGAAACTGTTATTTGGGCATTCTACAGAGGGAGATATTCTTGAGCTTTTTGATGGTCACTTTGATATGAAGATTAGACACAAAGTGGAGAGTGAGAG
This sequence comes from Erethizon dorsatum, assembly GCA_028451465.1. Classification (NCBI taxonomy): domain Eukaryota; kingdom Metazoa; phylum Chordata; class Mammalia; order Rodentia; family Erethizontidae; genus Erethizon; species Erethizon dorsatum. The sequence continues at coordinate 59,800,301 of CM051831.1, forward strand.
TTACTGAAAGATTGCAGGTAGCATTGGATGCTCAACCAGCAACATCTTGTTTCTGACAGATGTTACTTTGAAGGCCAGTGCTGCTGAGGAAGCAGACATGCACGTAGCCATGGTGGTGAGACCAGGTAATGTGGGCCTGACAGACGACGAGAAGACTTACTACTGGCTCATCACCTCCTTCAGCGAGCTCCGCCTGCCTTCGTCCACGTAGACAGGGTTTCTGAGGACCCCTCAGTGCCAAGCTTTATTAATGGTAAACATGGACTTACATGTGTGCTCAACTTAATTTCCATGAACACATAGTGAAAAAAAGGCTTCAGTTCATTGAAAATTAAACTTATTTAAAGACACTTTATATGGAGGCATTGTTTGAGACCATAACTATCTCTTATTGAAAGCACAGTGTAGTTGATAGAAGAAATTGCTAAACTACAGATCAGTTATGTTAGTTTTATCAGGTCATTGCCAAAATGGAAAGCCAGTTTTGAGATACTCAGAAGTCATTTTTTTTAAACTGCAAATAATGTCAGAGAGAGTCCCATTAATAATTCATTGTCCCTGTGTAATTTTGAGTTACAAGATTATAACAGCTGCATTTCATATTTGCCTCCCTGTATGTAAATGACAAAGTTCACCTGCTTCTGTTCAACTAGAGCTTTGATCAGTCACATGTTTGTTACCTAAGAAGAGATTTGCTAATCACATTCCCACAGCAAACATTTGTCTTCTCAATGAAAGAGTGCACTGATTCACCAGCTAAAAGAGAAAGGTGATGCTTAATGTTTAACAGAACAGTCCTAATCCTGCCAGTTGTTATCATCATAGATTTTACAGTTGCCTAATTTTGTCTTAGCACATTTTGAGAATATATGTTAATTGTTATTTACTATTTTTTAAAAATTTACTAAAATCAGCCTGTAACACCAAAAAGAGCTCTAGTACATAATATTTTCCTCTGAAATGGATGTGAGAAATGTAATTTTATAACAACATTAGTTATCTTGGTTCAGTTCTAATACAATTTCATGTGTGTTTTATGTTGTGATGAATAAAAGCATTTTCTTCTCTTAAAAAAAAAAAAGGAAGATTGGCCTGTAGTTCTCTTTTTTGGTTGGGTCTTTCTCTGGTTTTGGTATCTAGGTAATACTTGCTTCGAGGAATGACTTTGGGAATATTGCTTCCCTTTCAATTTCATTAAAGAGTTTGAGGAGTAATGGCATTAGATCTTCTCTAAATTACTTGTAGAAGTCAGCAGTGAATCCATCAGGACCTGGGCTTTTCTTTGTTGGTAAGTATTTAATTACATTTTCAATTTCATTGACTGATTTTGGGTTATTTAGAAATTGTATATCTTTTTGATTCAACTTTGGTAATTTATATGTATTTAGGAGTCTGTCCATTTCTTCTGTGTTTTCTATCTCATTAAATGTTCTTGAAGTAGGTATTGATAATCTTGATTTCCACAGGATCCATTGTGATGTCACCCTTTTCATTACTAATTGGATGAATCTTTCATTACTAATTGGATGAATTGGATGAGTCTTTTCTTCCCTCTTTTTTTTTGATGAGGTTGCCTAAGGGTTTATCAAATTTATTTACTCTTTCAAAGAACCAACTCTTTGATTCATTGATTCTTTGTATTGTTTTCTTAGTCTCAACTGCATTAATTTCTGCTCTGATATGTATAACTTCCTCCCTTATGTGAGCTTTGGGCTTGACTTGTTCTTCTTTATCTAGAAGTTTGAGGTTCATCACTAGGTTGTTTATTTGATCTTGTTCTGTTTTCCTGATGTGAGAATTCATTGCTATAAATTTCCCTCTTAGGACTGGTTTCATTGCATCCCACAAATTCCAGTATGTTGTATCGGCATTGTCATTTAATTGTAGATACTGTTTAATTTCTTCTCTAATTTCATCTGTGGCCCATTGGTTGTTCAGTAGGGTGTTATTTAATTTCCATGTGCTTATGGAGTTTTTGTTGTTTCTTTTGCCATTGATTTCCAATTTCATTGCACTATGGTCTGATAATATGCATGGAATAATTTCAATTCCTTTGCATTTACTTAAGTATGTTCTATGGGCTAGTATGTAGTCTATTTTGGAGAATGTCCCATGCACAGCTGAGAAGAATGTGTATTCTGATGTTGTGGGATGGAACATGCTGTAGACATCTACTAAGTCCATTTATTCACAGGTTTGACTCAATTCTGATATTTCTTTGTTGATTTTTTGTCTGGTTGATCTATCTATTTGTGACAATGGAGTATTAAGATCTCCCATTACAACTATGGCAGTGCTTATTTGATTTTTCATGTCCATTCATATTTGTTTTAAATAGCTGGGTGCACCTGAATTTCATGCATATATATTTATGATTGTTATCTCTTCATCTTGTAGTTTTCCCTTAGCAAGTATGTAGTGACATTCTCTGTCTCTTTTGATCATTCTTGGCTTGAAGTTCACTTTGTCTGCAAATAGAATAGCTATCCCTGTTTTCCACAGTCCTATCACATGATGTATTGCTTTCCTTCCTTTGACTTTCAGTCTATGAATTTCTTTTTGAGTTAAATGTGTATGCAGCATATTGTTGGATCTTGTTTCTTGATCCATTCTGCCAGTCTGCTTCTTTTGATTGGTGAATTGAGACCATTTACATTGACTGTTATAACTGGTATGTATTGACTTATCCCTGTCATTTTATTTTCCTGTCCTTGGTTCCCTGTCTTTCCCCTCTGTTTAACTGCTTGTCTTGCCTGGAAGACCCCAAAAATTCCATCAAAAGATTTCTAGATTTAATAACCAATTCAGTCATGTAGCTGGACACAAAGTCAACACTAAAAAATCAATAGCATTCATATATACAAACAACAAACTCACTGGGGGAAAAATTAGGGAAACAACCTCTTTTGCAATAGCATAGAAAAAAATGAAATATTTAGGAATCAATCTACGAAGGAAGTGAAAGACCTATACATTGAAAACTACAGTACTCTGAAAAAGGAGATTGAAGAGGATATCAGAAAGTGAAAAGATATCCCTTGCTCTTGGGTAGGAAGAACCAACAGAATGAAAAAGCTATACTTCCAAAATTGTGCATATTTAATGTGATACCAATCAAAATGTGATACCATTAGCATACCTCACAGAACTAGAGAAAACAATCCTAAAATTCATTTGGAACCAGACGAGACCTAGAATAATGAAAACAATTCTAGGCAACAAAGGCAAGGCAGGAGGCATCACAATCCCAGACTTGAAATTATACTACAGAGCTACTGTGATAAAAACAGCATGGTACTGGCAAAAAAAAAAGACCCGACATCAATGGAACAGATTAGAAGATGCAGAAACAACTCCAACACATTCAGCCAAGTTATCTCTGACAAAGGGGACAACCACTTGCATGGAAAAAAGATAGCCTCTTTAATAAATGGTGCTGGAAAAACTGGCTTTCCACATGCCAAAGACTAAAACTAGATCCATGTCTCTCACCATGCACTAAACTAAAATCAAAACAGATTGAGGATCTAAATATTAAAACAGAAATACTAAATATACTGGAAGAGAAAATAGATAGAAATCTTGAAGACGTAGGTGTAGGCAGATTTCATAAACAAAACCCTGACTGCATGGGAAATACTACAAAGAATCAACAACTGGGATCTCATCTTACTAAAAAGCTTTTGTGCAGCAAAAGAAATCACCAACAGAGTGAAAAGAAAACCCACAGAGTGGGAAAAAAAATTAGCCAGTTGTTCCTCAGACAAAGGACTTATATTTAGAACATATAAAGAATTGAGGGCCGGTGAGATAGCTCAGCGGCATAAGCGCCTGCCTGGCAAGCGCAAGGTCCTGAGTTAGACTCCCGGTACCCACATGTGAAAAAAGGGCCGGTGATATCGCTCAGCGGCGTGGGTGCCTGCTGGCACGCGAGGTCCTGAAGTCAACCCCTGGTACCCACAAAAAAAAAAAAATCTGGAGGGCTTCTTTGGAAAGGGACAAGACCCCATGATAAGATAGAAGACTCTGAGACTGCCGATGCAAGGAAAGCTGCATTTAGAAGAAAATACCAAGAGCTCTATTAAATGACAGGTTCATTGCAGCAGCTGATCCACATTCTCTAAACCTGCTTTGTAGGTGGTGGCCAGCTATCCAGGGAAGCCATGAACCCTTCAAAGCTGCTTTCCCACATGGAGACCAAGCACCTGTGTTAAAACACAAGATTTTAGAGTTTTTTTAAAAAGAAAAACAAAGTGAACATGAAGAACAGAAGCAAGTATTAAAGGTCACACTACTTCATCAAATGTGTTTGCATCATTCTTTGTGGGTAACCACATTGCTAAACTAAGAAGCCCTTGACTACTGGTGAAGTGTTGATCCTGCCTGCTGCTGAGGACATCTGTCACAAACTTTTAGAAGAAGCTGCAGTTCAAAAGGTGGCCCATGTCCCTCTTTTGGCTAGCACTGTAAGTAGGGGATGAAACAGCAGGGGATATTGAGGCACCTTGTTAGAGAGGATTAGCGAGTCACTGCAGTATGCTATCCAAGTCGATGTGCCTACTGATGTTGACATCAAAACAATGCTTGCATTTGTGTGATGTATTTTTCAGAAGGATGTGCATATGGGTATGTTATGTGCACCTTTGTTGCTAACAAACATTACAACTATAGAACTGTTCAAGTCATTGGATGATTACATGTCAGGAAAACTGAGCTGGTCATTTTGTGTCAGTATATACACAGACAGAGCAGCTGTCATGACTGGACAGGCATTTCTGGTTTCACTACTCTGGTCAAAGATGTCACTTCTGAATGTGAGTCTATGCACAGTGTCATCCATAGAGAAATGTTGGCTACCTGAAAAATGTCACCTGAAGTTACAACATTTTGCAGGATGTGATTATCAATCACATTAAAGTATAAGCCCTTAACTCACATCTATTTGCACAACTCTGAGGGGATATGGACACGGAACGCACATGTCTTCTTTTAAGCATAGAAGTTAGATGGCTTTCTAAGGGTGGATCAGTGGCCAGAGTTTTTGAGTTATAAGAGCCACTCCAGAGATTTCTTATAGAAAAACAGTCACCACTGGCAGCATATTTCAGTGACACAGAATGGGTCTCAAAATTTGCTTACTTGTGTGACATATTCAACCTCCTCAGTGAACTCAGTCTGACTTCAGGGGAGAACAACTGTGTTCAAGTCATCAGATAAAGTGGCTGCATTCAAAGCCACACTGGAATTATGGGGGTGATGAGTGACATTTAGGATTTTTGACATGTTTCAAACATTAGAACAGATTTTGAGAGACTGAGCCAGAGCCTCCTTTCCCCCCGCTGGTGCATGATCGCCTATCTCAGTTTTCAAAGGAGTTTGGGCATTATTTCTCAACCACAAAAGACCTGAACTGAGAAGGAATGGATCTTGATCCATTTGTGAATAATACTTTGTCCTTGCTATAAAAGAATCAACTGCTTGAGACCATAAATGACAGTGGCTTTAAAAGTATGTTTGAGACATCTTCAAATCTCTGTATGCTCTGGATTAAAGTCAAGACAGAATATTTTGTGATTGCCACAAAAGTACTGAAAAAATCTGTTTCCATTTCCAACATCCTATCTTTGTGAAACAGGATTTTCTGCAATGACAGCAACCAAAACAAGACTGCAGAGTAAACTGGACATAAACAACACACTTCAAGTGTCACTGTCTCCCGTCACCCCTAGATGGGACTGTCTAGTTGCAGGAAAGCAAGCTCAGGGCTCCCACTGATGCTGCATTATGGTAAGTTGTATAATTATTTCATTCTTTTCCAAAGTAATAATAATAATAGAAATAAAGTGCATAATAAATGTAACGCACTTGAATCATCCCCAAACCATCCCTCCTCCCCTTGGTTGTGAAAAACTTGTCCTCCACAAAACCAGTCTCTGGTGCCAAAAAGGTTGGGGATTGCTGCTATAATGTTCTATATTGTGATTAAATTATAGTTTCATGATGGTCTACATATACAATTTATTAATTAATCTGAATTAATTATTTGAACTGTAATTTTAAGATTCATAGACTCAATTTTTTAAAACTCTAAACAATGAAAGTTTGGGTGAATCTACTAATCTATAGGATTGCCTGTAACTCTAGTTTCTGCTGAGTCTAAGATTAACTAAAAGCTCCAGATCCAGGGAGCCCCAAATTCCACTGAAATGTAGCTGTCAAAAGGAGAAAGAATTGAAGAAAAGATAAAAGGAAGGAAGCCACGCACCTGTGAGCCAGGGAGCCAGAGGGCAAGGGACTGAGAAGGAAAAATTAAAATTGCCAAAAAAACAGGCCATTTCATTCTGCAATTGAAACAACCTAAAATGCAATTTATGGCCCTTTCGGGAATGTTTAACAATTCTAAACTTCACTCTCCTTGAAATATTAGGAGGAGTGCACAGGGCAAGTGCTGTCTCTCCTCCATTACAGCCCTCAATGGGAACCATCCATTTCGCTGCAGCAGCCCCGCAGGGCCAGACCAGAGAAATCTGTGCTGTGGTGTATTGTGAATTGTGACACCACTTTGCATTTGTGTAGCCACTCCCCTCCATCATCTCAGCTGGAATGAGCACAACAACCATTTTGTGACATTCTAGCAGTAGGAGAATTGTCTCAGGACAAAAAAGGGAGGAATACTGAGCCAAGAAGCCAGACACAAAAGAGACTAGTTTGTATGACTCCATATATATGAATATATATGGGAAGAATGTGAGTAATTGCTTCAAGGAGTCCCTCAGGGGAGCTACTAAGGTCCTCTTTCTGAATCAGGGAACATGGTCCATCTGAATCAGGGAACATGGATGTGAGGGAAAACTCATCACACTCATTCGTGGATTACGCCGTACGTATGTTACATGTCTATAAGAATATGCACAATAGAAAAGAGGAGGAGTGAGATGGAGGGAAAGAAAAATCAGCTCTGAATAGAGAAGATGAAAAGAAAGGGGAAATCCCAAAAAAGAAACAGCCAGGAAGTCATTTGGTAACCTGTATGCCTGGGTAAGGGGGCCACCAAAGAGGGACTGACCACGACACCTGGTGCTTCTCAGACTTCTCTGTGCTGCTTCGGAAGCCTTTGCCTCTGCCCGGCCCAGACTGCAGGCCATCCTTGCACCCTTGCTTGGCTGACACTGGCCTGTCCTTGAGCATCCTTCTTCCAGAAGTTGTGTCCCTTGATGCCCCCATAATTTCTCATGTATATAACATGATCCTTAAGAATATGGACTGTGACAATGAATAGAGACAACAGTTTTCCAGCAGAGGCGAATGATGCAGAGGCGAATGAATTATTGTTTAATAGGTACAGAATGTACAAATGGGATGATGAAAAATTCTGGAGATGGATAGTCATGATAGTTGCTCAACAACAGGAATTTCTTAATATCATTGAACTGTATACTTGAAGATGATTAAAAGTGGAGAATAGTCTTTTCAACAAATGGCTGAAAACCATTTTGGAAAACTGGGATATCTATGTTTAAAAGAATGAAATTGGGTCCTAACTTATACTATGTACAAAAACTAACTCATATGGGATCAAAGGCCTAAATATAATAGCTTAAACTATAAACTCATAAGAGAAAACATAAGGGGAGAGCTTCATGAAATTAAATTTGGCAAGAACTTCCTAGAGACATAATCAAAATCTCAGCAACAAATAAAAAGATAAATTGGACTACATCAAGATTGAAAACTTTTGTGCATCAAAAAATGCAATTGATAAGATGAAAAGTCACCTACAGAATGAGAGAAAATACTTGCAGTTACACACACACACACACACACACACACACACACACACACACACACGGGGGAGGTAATATCCAGAATGTTTTAATAACTCAGCCACAAAAAATCCTGATTTGAAAATCACTTGAAACAGGACTGAAAATAGACATTTATTCCCCAAAATATACAAATGGCCAATGAAAAATGCTTAATAGTATTAACTATTAAGGAAATGCAAGCCAAAAGTACAATGCGATATCTCCTCACATCCAGGAGAGTTGCTATTAAAAAAATACAAAGTATTGGCAAGGCCACAGAGAAACTGGAAGACTTACACCCCTCAGAATTTTAACTACCAGGACTGAGAGTGTATCTCAGTTGTACAGAGTTTGCCTAACATGTGCCAGGCCCTAGGTTTAATCACTAGGGCATGTGCGTGTGCACACAAACACACACACACACACATTAAATTACCATATGATCCAGCAATTCCACTTTTAGGAGTATATACAAAAGAATTGAAAGCAGAATTCTTGAAGAGATTATTTATACGCCCATGTTCATAGCAGCATACGCACAATAGCCAAAAGGTAGAAGCACCCCATGTCCATTGACAGACGAATGGATAAAGAAAGTTTGGTACACAATGAAGCATTATGCAATTTTAAAAAGAGAGGAAAGTTTGACACATGCTAAATATAGGTGAAACTGAGGACATTATTCTAAGTGAAATGAGCCAGTTACACAAAGACAAATACAGTACCGAAGGAATCTCCTTACATGAGGTACCTAGAACAGTTAAGTTCATAGAGACCTAAAGTAAAATGAGTTCCAAAGTTGGGAAAGGGGAATAGGAAGCAGCTGCATAACGGATACAGAGGTTCAAGTGTGCAAGAAAATGTATCTTTGGGAAATCAGTTGCACAGCAATGTAAATGTTCTTAATCCTGTGGAACATAATTAAAAACTGGTTAAGATGGGGCCAGGTGTGGTGTCACACTGTAGTGCAATTCTTGGAAGCTGAGGCATGAGGATCACTAGTTCAAGCCTAGTGAGACCTTGTCTCAAGGTGAAAAATTAAGGAAGAGTTTAGCATGTAGCTAAGTACAAAGGCCCTGTGTTCAAATCCCAGTACTGCAAAAAGAAATAAAGTAAAATATAAAATAAAAAGGTTAAGATGGTATAGTATCAAAAATCTTAAAATTTAGACTATAAAAAGGAATTTTTTTATGTCCAAAAATAAAATAAAATGAGACTTATGTAACAAAATAGAGGAGAAAATGGTAAACTTTATGTTATGTGTATTTAGGACAATTTAAAAAAAAAGCTGTGACCTAAGAAAGGCATGGGGGCCGGTGAGATAGCTCAGCAGCATAAGCGCCTGCCTGGCAAGCGTGAGGTCCTGAGTTTGATTTCCGGTACCCACATACAAAAAAAGGGCCAGTGATATTCCTCAGCGGCACGGGCGCCTGCTGGTGCACGAGGTCCTGAGGTCAACCCCGGTACCCACAAAAAAAAAAAAAGAAAGACATAGATATGAGTCCAGGCTCTCCCATTTACTAACCAGGTGACCTTAGAGAAGTCACATGACTTCAGGTTCCCTTTCTGTAAGTGGGGGTAATAATGTCATACTGGGTTATCCTGTGGAGTAACAAGATGACACATGCGGATATCTAGCTAGCATTTGTATGGATGACATTGATCTCTTCTTTGGCATTGATCTCTGCACAGTGTGTTGCACTTTTGTGTAGTGTCCTGTTTTCCAACCACCCTAACCCCCATATCACAACACACACACACAAACACACGTAACTCTTCAAAGGCTGCATCTGGTTTACTTCATTTGCCTTTGTATCCTTCAGTGCCTGGCACACAGTAGGAGTTCGTTAAATGTTCGAAATGAGCTGTAACAAGAGTTTGACAACACAGATAAGGAAACCTTCTCCCCAATATGGACAAATAACAGAACAGCCTGATCAAGTAATCATAAAACCAAAAAAGAATCCTTACAAACCTGGATTAGGGTATGTCCTTCCAAAAATCAAAGTAAAGAAGGGCAGCTTCAGGGTATCTCTGTCATCCCCTGGTTTCCATCATGGCAGGCCTGGAGAGAGTGTGGTTCGTTATTGAATAATAATTAGTAAGTCATTATTGATTAGACATTCATCATAGATCCATTCGTAGGGCCTTTGTCTGACATTTCATTAAGAAAACGTCACATTACAAGGCCCAGCTCTAAGCTGGCAGGTGCACTTCCGCCTGCCCTCTCTGGCCTTGATCTCTTCTGCCCCACCCCCTTCCACTTGCCCTGGCTCCACCTAGTGGGCTGCTTAAGCCTGTGCCCCTCCCCACTTTGGCCTTAAGTTAGAAAATGGCTTCCCCACGTGGCTGGGTTTCCCCAAACCCTACCCAGTCATGATCCCCAGGCCTGTGCTATGGGGCCTGTAAATGCCTGCACCTCAAGTGAGACCAGAGAATCCTGGAGGAGCAGGTCTGACTCCCCTCTGATCTCCCTCAAGAGCTATTTCCAGGATGTGTCTGTTTCTTTGCTCTCTCCTTTCTCAGAACTCAGCTTCCTAACTGGGTTCACCTACAAGGCCCCAGGCTCCAGCTCATTAAAAAAAATCATTGTTTTGCTAAAACTAAATCCAGAGTTGACCTTAGAAGACATCATCTTCCTTTACAGTGACATTCACATCACTAAAGATTTCAGGTTTGTATTTAAAGCCAAGCGTTGGAATCCAAGATATCCTCACATCCTCTACCCTGTGGGGTCACCATTCTGTTAATAGCTACATTTATCTGACTTGAAACCTCATCCTCTGTGAGATGGGAAACCCAACACTTCCCCCCACCAAATACCTTTGGAGAGTCTTAGGGATTCTCAGAAACAGGTTTCTGGGGGTCTTAGAGGTGAGACATCTTTCCTTATCATCTGTAGCTCTAATATCTTGTTTCCATTGGAACATATGAATCTCATGGGCACTTGGGTTTCTCTCCATCTTGTGCTAACACAAAAACAATGCAGCCCCGCTACCTTTGGGGTCTGCCCTAACTCCATGAGTCAATGTCACAATGGAATGGAATTGCTGGACACCCCGTCAGTATTGGAGAATTAAACAGGAAGGCTTCTGTGATGGGGAATGCTCTAGTGTGGGATGTATGTGTGCATGAATGTGTGTATGTGGGTGTTTAGGGGGTCTGGAGCTATTGGCTTGAGTCAATATCTTGCCTCCTACTTACAGGAGCCCTGAAGGCCATATTGGAGGCCAGGTATGGGTAGTGGCCCAAACTCAGCCAATCCGCTGCTTAGAGCAGTGACTTTGTCTTTGGAGCAAGTGCTACAAATAACACAGGAAATGTTGACAAGATGGGCACCTATGTTGGTGGAACCTTGGCTGGAGAGCTAGCTGTCCAGCTTCTGGCCTGTTTTTCAGGACTAGTTCTCCAACTTGCCTGTGATGGTCTTAATTCTGAAATAGGTCCACAGATTATTTGATATACCTCACCATCAGGAGCAGGGGCTTTCTTAGATCAGTGGTAAAGCAGTTGCCTAGCATGCTCGAGGCCCTGGGTTCCATTCCCAGCACTGAGAAAAAATCTGAGGCTTAATTCCCCTCCCCCTGAGGATGGGCTAGACTTAGTAACTCACTTATCATGACTAGAACATGGTGAGGTGATGATGGGTGATGTGACTCATAGACTAGATCATAACAGACCTGCAGTTCCCTCCTCTCCCCACCTCCCCACTCTGGGGAAGCCAGCCACCATGTCATAAGAGCACCCAAGCAACATTATTGAGAGACCCATCTGCAAGACAATGAATCCCCTTCCCAATAGCTAGGAAGCACTGAGGTTTCCTGCCAGTATTCAAGTGAGTGTGCCATCTTGGAAAAGCTCCACCCTGAGCCAGACTTCAGAACTCGGAAACTCCATCTAACATCCTGGGCACAACCTAATGAGAGCCCTCAACTAGAACCACCCAGTTAAGCTGCTCCCCACCCTCTGAGCCCCAGAAACTATGAGATTACAAATATATGTTCTTTTTTACCTATAAATTTTGGGATAATTTGTTATGCAGCATAAATAACTAATACACTTCTGGATTCTGTGGATCACTCAAAAGCCTTCCAGGGAGGTTCTTTTCTGCTTAAGTCAGCCAGGGTGATGGTTGGTTTCTGTTGTTCACAGCCAAGAACCATGGCTGGCACCACTTTTCAAGTTTCCTCTCCTACTAATGACGCTGCTGCTCATCTCTTCCCTCTAGCCTCATCCCTGCCCCTGAGTTAGGAAGGGTAGCTCGGGTTTCTCATGAGCTCACCAGCATAGCCAGGTTATGTTCTGGAGGTTTCATCTTTCCCATCAGACAGGCGCTCAGGTCTTCTCCTCCCGACTCCCTCCCTGGGAAAGGAAAAGCAGCTCACACTACTGAGCATTAAGTCACTCACAGACCCCTCACCCCAAGGCCGTGCCATCTGTCTTTTTTCCTCGGCACTGACCCCACTGCTTCTTTGGCAGTCTGTCCTGGTGTCCTCCTCAGTGAGCTAAATCACCTTGTCTTAGTCCTCTAAGAGCTGGCCTTTCTTGGCCCAGCTGCAGTGTTGAGCACCATTCTACACGATCCTCTTCTCCTTCCTCAGTTTCTTCAGCGTCACACAGGCTGCCGTTCTGCACTGCCTCTCACATTGCTCTTTCTCTGGATTGCAGGTGGTCCATTCTCTCACTTCCTAAGCTAAGTTACCCTTTCTTCCTTATGTTCCCCCAGAGCTGCCTTGGCCTCTCTACTGGCTCTGGCTCTCCGCTCTGGTGACTCCTGGTCTCTGCTGCTCCAGCCTGTGTGCTGGGCCACATTTCTGTCTGCTGCTACCCTAATGAAGCTGCGTTGGCTCAGCTCCGGTGTGTGAGATCCCGCTCGGCTTCCCTCCTGACTTCCCGCCTGCGATTAAAGTTCTCATCCTTCCTTCTGGCAAACCGGGCACAGATTCCAGCCATCTTTGACATCTTCTCCTTCAGTACCATTGTCCTCAATGGCTGAGTCTCACTAGTCCTTTCCCTCAGTGTCCCCACTTCCCTTTCTGGTCACTCTGGTGCTGTCATCTCTCACACTGATCTGTGGGTGCCTCTTTGTTGTCACCTTCCTCCGACTCTGCTCTTCCAACTAATCTCCCCCTCATGCTGGCTTCAGAGCAATATCCCTAAAGATCAGCCTCCATCCTATTTACTGCCTCACTTAAGAACCTGCCATTATATTCAACAGTGATTGAGTTCCTACTGTGTGTGTATTATTTATGATTCTTTGCATGCAACCTATTGAAACTAACTTGTGCCATTTAAAATGCAAAGGTGGAGTGGATTGCATGGATGCAGGAGGTCTCCTAGAACTCAAGGGGAGGAAAGCAGCCGTGCCTCAGGAGTGGGAAGGCTCAGGCCTACGTGGTGTTCTCCCTCCAACTCCTCTCTGCTTTGCTTGTAGTGCCCCCTGCCTCACCCCCTGCTGCTTCCCCTGCTGAGCTCAGCTCTCTGTGGTACCCAGCCTCACCTGGCAGGAGCTCACTGCTTCCTAGGAGCTGAAATTTATTTTTATCCCTGCCACTCAAGGGGCCATTCTCTAATGGATATGAAGTCTGTTACACCCAGTTGCTAATTTGCAAGTGTGCTGGTTTGGAATCTTCTGTTTGCAAGTGATGGAAAGCCAACATAACTAGCTTGGACAAAAGTGTGATTTATGGGTTCTTGTAAACAGCTTTAGGAATGACAGAGGTGAGTCAAGGCCTCTGGTCAGAGAGTAACAGGGACTGGGTATCAGTCATCTCTCCATTTCTCATCTCAGACCAAGCATCCATTCTTTAAATAAACCTGTTCCTTCTACATGTTAAAGGGCGTGACCACTGATGGCACCTGGTAAATCTGGTCAACCAAGAAGTTTGGCTCTTCTTCCCCAAATTCCTATTTTTAAAAAATGCTTAGCAAGGACGCCAATTGATCCTGTTTGGTCATGTCTCCAGCCCCGTGGCCAGGTGGGAAGGTCAGTACACAAGGGAAGAGAATAGAACCTAGGCTCTGAAGGCAGCTGCCTGGGTTTAAATCTGGGTGCTGTTATTTACTAGCTGTGAAATTCTTGGCACTTAAATCCCTCTCTGTCTCTGTTTCCTCATATTTAAAGTAGGGACAATTATAGGACCCATTTCACAGATTATTCTAAAGGTTAAATTTAGAGTGTTTAAAACAGTGCCTAAACTGGGCATAGTGGTGTGCACCTGTAATCCCAGCACTCTGGGAGGCTGAGGCGGGAGGATTACAAATCTGAGCCTACCCTGCACAATTTAGCAACTCTATCTCAAAATAAAAAATAAAAAAGGACTGGGGATGTAGTTCAATGTGAAGGCCCTGGGTTCAATCCTCAGTACCAAAAAGTAAAAAAATAAAAATAGTGTCTGACACAAAGTGTTCGTGATAATGAGAAACACGATGACAACCTCAGAGGACAAAAGAAGAGAGGAGAAGGACTAAAACACTTCTTACAATACAAGCTTGAGAGGGAGGAGAAGTTCAGTAAAGAATTTCCTAGCACTGCTTTCCAGCATTGCTTTCCTAGCACTGTTGTAACTAAGTACCACAAACTGGGTGGCCTAGGACAAAATGAACAGTCTCGCGATAGTTCAGGAGCCCAGCAGTCTGAAACCAAGGTGTGAGCAGCGCTGCTTCCTTTGAAGGAGAGAATCTGCCCCCTGTCCTCTCCTAGCTTTTGGTAGCTTCAGGCATTCCTTAGCTTGTGGGTGGTGTCTTTCTGGCATCTTTAAGTCATCCCCCCCTGCGCCTGTCTGTCTCTGTGCTTAGATGTCCCCTTTTTATAAGACCGCCAGTCATACTGGGCAATTAAGTAACTTAGCAAAACCCTGTCTTAAAATGAAGAAATAAAAAATAAAAAATAAAAGGGATGGGGATGTAGCTCAGTGCAAGGCCCTAGTTCCATCCCCAGTACTGGAAAATTAAAAGATAAAAGATCTGTTCTAGCGCAGTGACAGGTGAGTTCACCTTAGAGAGAAAAGGAGAATTTGGGGGGAGGGGTACAGCTATAGGAATCTGAGGGGCAGAATGGGAGGGATAATCCAAGAAGTCTGCATAGTCAATAAAGAGAAGTGACAGTAAACACTCACTGAGTGCCACTTGGGCACCCATCCTCTCTGCTCTCTTCTCCACCAGACCTTAGGACATAATCTCCACTCAGGTTTTACAGATGAGGTTTGGGGACTTGTCCAAAGTCACATGACCAGGAGATGGTTGGGCCCATGGTCTCCATGTTTGGCTGCTACTTACGCCACCTTTCATGAAAGATTAGGCTGGAAAGGTGGTTAGGCACAGAACGCGGCCTTGCCAAGGAGCCACTAAGGAACTGTAGGCAGAAGAGGACCTGACTGGTATTTATTTCAGGGTGACAGCTCCATGGTAGTGTGGAGGATGCTGTACAGCAGGGAGAGAGTCCAGGAGAACAAACACCTGCCTTTTCCCAATCCACGGAGAAGCAAATGAATTAACCAGTCATCCTTCTATATAAGACAGCACTGGGAGCCTAGGGGACCATTTGCTACCTTGTTCCTTTAATTTAACTTTTATTGAAAGATAACCTATATACCAGGAAGTGCACAAATCATAAATGTGGCTCTACAAATTCTTCCTCAGATAAACATACTTCACAGGTCCATTCTTAGCATAACAATCCCCAATTCTTCCCTGTCAAACCTACCTCTGGATCCACCTCTTTACCCACCCTTCTTCTGGAAATTTCCCACTCAGGCCTTTCCACTGTCCTCAGAAAGTGGTGCGGGCACAGCACAGCAGAGGATGCTGAGTGACCCTGCCCTGTCCACCTTACTCACAGTCGGGCCTGAGTCAAGTTCCTTTACCTCCGAGAGTCTCAGTGTCTCTACCCACAAAATGGAATTAGTAAGGGTTAGTTTCTATTTCACAAGTTTCATCATAAATTAATGGTAAATTTAAAAAGCATTATAAAGTACTAATGTATAGAATTTATATCATATTTTATGATCATATTATAGAATATATAACTTATAATGTTGATAAAATTGAATAGTGAATCATAGAGAATGCATACGGGCCGGTCACTATCTTTGATGGTGTCCATTCCACTTACTCCATATACATTCATGGAGGTGTTTCCACGCTGCCAGGAGGCAAGGTGCTGCAGGGGACATGGAGGTAAGGAAGCCAGCGCCCCCTCACCCGCTGCCTAACAAGCTCTCCGATTTAGTGGGGACAGCGGGGAGGTGCAGCATGGAAGTCAGGTACGCAGGTGACCTTTAGAGAGTCTGAGTGGTGTAGTGTTTTATAGAGCCCTGAGGGAGGGTGAGCTGTTCACTGTCTCTTTCCTGGCTCTGCTCTGAAGGGTTCTGGCCCAAGCCTGGGGGAATTCAGGCCCAGACTTAGCAGTGATTGGTGATTAACTCTTTATTGCTCAAGGTCTCTGATGGGAGCTGGACAGAAACTAATTCCAGCTTCCTACATGCTGAATCTTGCATTTTCAAATGATTTTATTTTCCCCTCCTACTCCCTACACTTCAGCCAGTTTGCCCCAGACTTGCCTCTCCCCTCTGTCCAACCCATGTCCTTAGAGGCAAAGAGGTTTATAACACCCCAGGGGAGGGTCCTGCTTGCCACCAGTAGCTCATCGCTCAGGCCTCCTGCACTGTGAGTCCCAGCTCTTCTTCACCTTGTCTCCCAGTGCCTGCCTCCACTGCCTCCCCAGGTACCTGTGTGTTGGGGGTGGAGGCAGAAAAAGCCATGGCAAATGGAACCCAGCATTTTCTGGGACACTGGAACCTTGCTTCTCTGGGACTTATTTCTGAAGTATGGAATCTTAAAAAGGATGCTGTGATCAGAGTTGCAAGTCAGAAGCCTTGGACACCATTCACCTCTTTTCAGTCCCGGTTCTCTTACTATTTCTTTACTTCTTGGAGCTTCAGTTTCTTTGTTTATAAAAGGAAGTAACTTTGACCTAACTTACCTCAAAACAGATAGCGATGGTGCTCTTAAAACTGTAATGGGGGTGCTGGTGAGATGGCTCAGCGGTGTAAGCACCTGCTTGGCAAGTGCAAGGGCCCAAGTTCAACTCCTGGAACCCACATACGATAAAAGGGCCAGTGATATTGCTCAGCGCGCCTGCTGGTGCACGAGGTCCTGAGTTCGAACCCTGGTACCCAAACACACACACACAAAGAAACACTGTAATGGGCCAGGAGGAATGTATGAAATTATTATTCTTACTATTGTCTCTCTTCCCTGGCCCCTGTTATTGCAAAGCCTTATATAGATACTCCTTGATTTTTGATGGGGTTCTGATAAACTCATCCTAAGTTCAAAATATTCTAAGTCAAAAATGCAGCAAAGACACCTAGCCTACCACATCCCAAACATCATAGCTTAGCAACGCAACACACCACAGTGCCAGTAGTTTCCCCTTACGTTCATGTGGGGGCTCCCACTGCCCAGCATGGCCATAGAGTATGGGACTGTATACTGCTAGCCCACAAAAAGATCAAAATTCAAACTTTGAAATATGGTTTCTACTGAATGCGTATTGCTTTTATATCATAGTAAAGTTGAAAAATCCTAAGTCAAAAAGTATCAGTCAGGACCATCTGTGTTATTCTTTTAAAAATAATTGTAGGGGGCACATGAAGCTCAGTGGGGAAGATACTTGCCTAGAAAGTGCAGGGCCCCAGGTTCCATCCCCAGCACTGCAATCAATCAGTCAGTCAATCAATCAGTAACACATGTTGGATACACATAATACAAGCAGTAGGAAAGGCCTACGGTGAACAGTTCAAGCCCTCTTCCTTCTCCCCACTCCCATGCCCCCAGACCCACCACTCTTGCTCATTTCTTACTCATCTTGTCAGACATCTTCTGTGCATAGACAGTTAAGTGAATGTGCATGTAATGGGCTCTTTTGGGCTCTTTTCACCCAAATCAGAACCTGGGTGAATCAGAACAGATTCTGTGCACCTGGATTTTTTCATCCAGAATTTTGAAGAGCTTTTCATTTTAGTGCAAACAAATTCTTTTTAGAGGCTGTGTGACAACCCACATCGAGTTGGACACCCTTGGAGGCTCCTCAGGCTGGCAGTTTGGAGGGACCACAGTTGTCCCTGTCATTGTGCACTTCCTCATTTTATCCTTTTAGGCATCCTGGGGCCTACAAAGTCAGGGCCCGTGGGAGCCGGATGTAGCATGCATTTCCGGCCTCAGGATGGGAGCAGCAGGGAGACTTGTTGGCACCCATGGGTTGAGGTTTCCCCAGGACACAGGAAATAGAGAAGGAAATGTCATTCAGCGTCTTTGCCTCTGTTGACCTCAGCCCCCCTGTCTCGAGGCCTGTGCAGGAATGTTCAACCTGGCCCTTGAAAGAACTGCCTGGGGAACTTCTCAATCTCAGCACCAGACCACACTCCAGGCCAATCTAATTACACTGGAACCTCTGGGGGTCAGCCTCCTCCACAGTCTGAAGTAGTTCAGGTGATTGTATTGTGCAACCGCAAGAAACTATAGCCCAAAACCTAGAAGTAAAAATAGCCTCACCAAGCAGAAGGCCTTTATTCTCATCCTACAGTGAGAGAGAGAGAGAGAGAGAGAGAGAGAGAGAGAGAGAGAGAGAGAGAGAGACTATTATTCCATAGCACACAAGCCAGAATGCATTTAACAATCATGTATACAAGATGTGTACATAGAGTTGTTCTTATTCCTTGCTAAGTTTGCATTTGGTCACCTTTTTGACTCTATTTGAAATTGTTTATGTAAATTGTCAAGACGCTTTTAGCAGACCCTTTGGCAATATGTATCAAAAGCCATAAAACTGTTCTGAATCATTGGCTTGGTTATTTCACGTTTGGAAACTGTCCTAAAGAAATAACATAAATGTAGGGGAAAAGCTATATGAACATCTTTTGTTAAGATGTTCATTGCAGCATTATTTATGTTAAAGGGAAAGTGGCAAAAGTTAAATGTTCAATGATACAGGAATGGGTAAGTAAACCATGATACATCTCTTTGGCAGAATATTAAGTAATCATTAAAATTATAACTATGAAGACAAAATAATAATATGGAAAATGCTTGTGCTTTAAAGTTAAATGAAAATACAGGATATAAGATTGTATGAATGTACTATAATCACAGCTACATGCAGACGAAACTAAATGTAAAGGAAGAAATGAAAAGAACAAAATGCTAACAGATTGTGTTGGGATGAGATGTGTGTTTTCTTTCTCCTACTTTTCAAGATTTTATGTGATTATATTACTACCTAGATTAAAATAGGTATTTTTTAAAATGTTTTGCCTTGTGTGTTTTTCATATGTCTGTCTGAGATCAGGGACAGCTTACAGTGAAGATCACAACATACAGCACTGAGGTCATTGTGCCACAAGGTCGCTACATACAATGCTAAAGTCACTGTGCCCCACTCAGCACCTCAGGCTGCCTATGGATAAGGGCTGCGGTTGTAGCTCAGCGGTAGAGCTACAACGCGGGAGCCCCCGGTTCAATCTCCAGCAACACCACACAAGCAAAGCTGCGATAATACTGAACCAGGAGTCAGGTCGGGCTTTTAGCCCCCACCTAACTTCCCAGTGTGACCTGGAGCCAGTCATTCCTCCTCTCTGCACCTCACTCTGCTTGTCTGCAGCACAGTAGATTCAACTCGAGGAAGCTCAAGATCCTTCTGGTCCTGAAGCGTGATGATATTGAGGATGACGAAGGTGATATTAATGGATCCCACGTGCATTCAGCTTCACTGAATGGAAGGCGTAGAGGCAGAAAACCGGCTCCCCTAACGTGTTTACAGACAGGCTGCCCCTGCTCCTCATTTCTACATCCAGAATAGCCGCGTCTCCTCCCACAAATCCTGAAAAGCATAACTGAGTAAGGCAAATCACACACCGCTGTTCAACATTTGGTAATTTCTCTCCATGTCGTTTGCATACAGTCCTGTAAACAGAAGTGCCTCTGAAGTACGCAGGTGAGTGCTTGGAGCCAAACAGGAAACCCTGTTCCACCTCCAGCCCGGACTTTTCTTCTTGA
Source organism: Erethizon dorsatum (assembly GCA_028451465.1). Taxonomy (NCBI): domain Eukaryota; kingdom Metazoa; phylum Chordata; class Mammalia; order Rodentia; family Erethizontidae; genus Erethizon; species Erethizon dorsatum. The sequence goes on from CM051831.1 coordinate 59,820,163, forward strand.
TAAAGTGATTTTCCTCAACAGGCAGAGGAGGAGGAGTCATAAATCAGTGACAACACAGCTCGTGGGGGTCTGTGCATCTCGTTTCTCTCTTCTGTGATGGAGACGCAGCAGCCTGGGGCCAGAGAATAACAGGGGGAAAGGGCTGTGATGGTTAAAAGCAGAGCCATTCAGATGGGAAGGAAAATTGAAACCCCAGGATTTAAAGTGAGCAGTAAAGGTGATGATGGGAAACGTGAGCCCATGGTACACAGTGCTGCCTCACCCATCTGCTGAGGGATCGATGCTTTTTCCACACGACTGAAGTTTAACTGTTGGCGTGCTGGGACTTCACCTTTAAACCCATTAAAACACATCTCTATATCCATAAGTGTCTGTGTGGGACATAATTCAGTCTTAAAGGAAAGGAACTAAGCGTTCCAGCATCATATATTTCTGTGAGTGACTATTTGTGAAATGCTGTTATTTTCCACTGTACTTCCGTGAGGACAGCACCTGTGTATCCCAGACCCTAGGACCTGCACAAACAGGCATGTGAGTCCTCCATAGCTGCTGAATGAATGACTGAGTGATGAGAACCCCGAATTTTTTTTTTTTTTTTTTGCAGTGGTGGGGATTGCACTGAGGGCCTTACATAAGCTAGCCATGTGCTCTATCACTGAGCCACATCTGCATCCTGGTTTTATTTATTTTGAGACAGGGTCTCACTAAGCTGCCCAGACTAGCCTTGAACTTTGATCCTCCCGCCTCAGCCTCCCATGTAGCTGGGATTATAGGGGTGTGCCACCCACTCTTCTCCCCTGACCTTGAATACATTGCATTATGTAGGACTCCATTCATTTTTATGAGAAAATTACTCTTGCTAAGGCAGACAAAAACGGCGGGCTTGGCGGAGCCTCCACCGGCACTGTAGCGCTGTGGATTGCCAGGGACCAAGCTGGAGGCCCAGGAAGCTCTGCAGAGCTGCTCCCTTCTGCTTGGAGGCTCTTCCTTTCTTATTTTCTTTCATTGCTGATCATCTTCTACTGCTGGGCAGAGCAAAGCTATCTTTCCTGTGGGTCCTCAGTCTCAGAAGCCCCTTCTTTCTGTTGTTTCAGTTCCTCCACTTCCCCGGACAGAACTTCAGCAGCCCCAGATTGGTTGGTGTGTACCTCAGCATCAGTCGACTCCTGCGAAGGAGCAGGAAATCTTGGTACCAATACGATGACGGCCCTGAAGACCCTGTAGGTGGCCCGGAGAGGTTCCCGAGGTAAAAGCATGTGGACCCACGAAACAGTACGAGTCTGCTGTGTTCACATTATCCCCTTCCATGGTTACAGCAACCTTGCAAGGCTGCAGGCCTTTACCGGTGGGAATACGAGTTAAGAAAGGACCAGAAACTTGGCCAAGGCCACACAGCCAGTGACGGGTAGAGCCACTGAAAGCTGGAGGAAAGGGGCTGCGTGGCCCTCCCTGCCTGGCCGCCTCCCTAACGGGGGCCATTTCTTTGTACTGCGGTAATTGCAGCAGACAGTCTGGCCCAGGGCTGAGTGATTGCTGACCCCAGGAAACGCCCTGCAAATTGCTCATTTGGAAAAGCCCCAAAGTCAGCGTGCTTTTTGGCTGTTTGTTTCTCTCTCATACAGCTGGGTAAATGTTGTGACCTGCCTGCTCCCAGGGGCAATGGACTGCAGGTTGCCTTTTTGCAAAATTATTCAGCGAGTCAGAGAGCAAAGCTACCTTCTGCCCAGTGACCGCTTGGTCCTCCAGAAAAGCCTTTTCTTCTCCATTGTGGCCTTTCATGTCTTTTAACTCTTCAGCAAGAGCGGAAGCCACAGCAGTTACTTCCACATCTCCACTAGACTGGAGCCCACTGTGCCTGCAGGCTTGACGGTTTGGCGTCAGGGTGCAATGGAAGATGAGCCTTTGCCATGACCATGAAAGTGTGCAGGAGTATTTTGGCTCCATCTCACTGCATCATAGACATACTCTTCCTCATCCAAATAAGCTACTGGTCACAATTTCCTCCAGCTCGTTTTAATATTTGACTTTCAACAACCTCTGAGGCACAAGCAATATGAAAGTCCTATCTTTAATATTGTCACAAGGCTAAAAAATCCTCTCTAGTGTCTGCATGATACAGCAGCTTGCTCATGACATTTGTTTTGTAATAATGCTTCACATTCTGAATATCCCTCTGGTCCATAGGTCAGATGAGGGAAGTAACAAGGAGCAGAGGGGTAGTAGGGGAGAGCAGGGAGGTGGTGGGTATCTTGTCAGATATAACTGAAAGGAGCATTTCATAATTATCTAGCAATAAGGTAACTTCACTTATCTGGGGAGTTCTGTGGCTCTCGAATAATCATTCCTGGAAGATTCAAAAGAATGTGAGTACCAGTTAGGAAAATATCTTCATCTGGGAGCAACTGGTCCAATAGATTTGAAAGATTTATTTAGCGAAAATTCTAAAACACATTGTAAACTCCCGCAGGGAGAAGGCTTTCAAATAACAGAGTATAACTCAAAATGGCTGAAGTGGTAAAAAAATTTATCACTAATTCATTTAGTAAGAAGAGGTAAGGTAGTTTCAGGATTGGTCAACTTACTGACTTAACAGTAGCATCAAAGACCCAAGTTCTGTCCATCTGTCTTTTCTGCCACCTTCAGTATGTCATCTCATAGTCACAAGACAGCTTCATTATCTCCAGGGGTCATAGCCTCACGCATCAACACCCAGAGGCAGAAAAAGAACAATATCTTCCTTGGGTTTTATTTAAGACCAATAAACTTCTCTTGGAGCAATCTATCTAGTAAATAGCTACTAATATCCCACCAGACAAAATTTAGTTGCATGTCCCTTTCAAAGCCAATCACCAGCAAAATAAATGAAAATTATTTTGAAGGACTGAGTTTGTGTGTTGGGCTAGGGCTGGGGTGATTCATCCCAGAAATACATTACTGTCTGACATCTGAATATTACACATGTTCTGTCAGCAAGGAAGTAGGAAATAATGGTTACTGGTCAGGGCACCAACAATATCTGCTACAGGGCTCAATACACATTTCTTGATTTTAATCTTTTTTATTCTACCTAAACCCCAGGACATTTGATTCACTGACACCTACTGAGATAGATGCCATTAGGCAAACTGGTTTCAGAAACACTATAAAACTGCTCAAGAGAGACATATTCAGTAAGGAGTTCCTTGAAAAAGCACAAAATTGGTCTATAGCTTCGTGACGAAGTGATTGGTGTGCATTAACTTGGTCTCATATTCTAATTGTGTGCCTCACTGTGAAACGCCACCGCAGCCCTTCAGAAAATGCGTGATTCCATCAGCCACACATGCTTGTTCGAGTCCATTTGCCTTTATAATTAGTACTGGGCCAGAGAGAAGATGACCACATGGTACTGGAAATAAAAGCTTACCCATATTTACCTATACATCTGGCTGTCATCCATCCATCCCTCCATCCGCCCACCGCTTTTACCACTGGCCACATTCCACAGAAGCTGAGATGTGCTATGCATCATTTCCATTAGAGGATCGTGGGAATCCCTCTCCCAGGAGGATGCTTGTCATATTGCTAGCTCTATTCTGCCGCTTATGTTTTCCTTCCAGTTTGATACACAGGATCTTTCCATTGTAGGTGGCAGAAGCCAACCATGGTTAATTTTTATAGAAAGGGAATTTATTTGAAGGCCACGGGGTAGCTCATAGAATCAAGGTGGATTCCAGGGGTCTGGGTTCAGGAACTAATCATGATCGCCGGGAAGGATTAACTCCCTCATGTCACTCCTGCCCTCAGATTCAAGAGTCTGGAGAGAAAGTCCATTTGGCTGTGGTTGGGGACACATCCTGCTAACCTGCAGTGATGGTGGAGGAGTCGCCTCCCATGAGGAAACTGGGGTCCTGCCACCAGACGGGGGCTACATGCTAGGCAGGCCATGTCGCCCTCCAAAGCAACAGCTGAGTGCTGCAGCTGAACGCCGTTCACACTCAGCACTTAGAACTTACAGACTTAGAGAGTGCAGTAATGAAACTTTTTCCTGCTTTCCATGTCTCTTTAAACCTGCTAAGGGGTAGAGTTCTCCCTGTCCCTGAATGTAAACCCTATTCACTCCTAAATAATAAAACAGCCTATGATCACTTTAAGATGCAAACACAATCTTAAATTCAGTAACAGAATATTAATTCTACCAGCACTTTGGTCTTCACTTGAAGATGAGACTCCTGTAGTTCCCCCAGCCGGGATCAGTTAGAGGCAAGAGGTCTGCCTTTGGCAGAGAGAGCGCTCAGCTTTCTCTCCTCACTGCCTGCTGCTTCGCATCCTTCCGTGGTCACAGCAAGGGAGGAAGGGATGGGAAAGAGGAGAAGAAAGTTTTGTTTAACTGGTACTGTTAGGAAACGGCCCTGTGCTTTCACAGCACAGTACATATTTAAAGTTGGTTCTCTCAAAGGCAACTTCATGTATTTTTTTAAATGTTTATGTTTAATTTATAATAATTGTCCAAGTTTATGGGGTACAGTGTGATATTGTGATATATGAATACAATATATAATGATTAAATCAGATATTCAACATATTCATTACCTCGAACACTTATTTCTTGTTGGGAACACTCAAAGTCTTCTCTTCTAGTTATTTTAAAATACACAGCAAGTTATTGTTAACTAGAGTCACTCTGCTGTGCTATGAACACTAGAAATTATTTCCTTTTATTATCTGTAATTTGGTATCCAATAACCAAATTCTTTCTAACACCCAACACCTTTTTCAGGCTACTCTGTTTTTTACACCTATAAGATCAACCTTTTAGTGCTGCATTTTTTTTTTTGTGGGTACCTGGGGTCAACCTCAGGACCTCACGCGCCAGCAGGCGCCAGTGCCGCTGAGTGATATCACCGGCCCTTTTTTTGTATGTGGGTTCCGGGAGTCGAACTCAGGACCTCGCGCTTGCCAGGCAGGCGCTTATGCCGCTGAGCCATCTCACTGGCCCTTAGTGCTGCATATGAGTCAGATTATTCAATATTTGCCTTTCTGTGCCTGTATGTATTTCACCTAACATAATGTCCTCCAGGCTCACCCATGTTGCTGCAAAGGGTAGAATTTCATACCTTTTTATTTTATTTTATTTTTTTTTATGTGGGTACCGGGAGTTGACCTCAGGACCTCATGCTTGCCAGCAAGCGCTTGTGCCACTGAGTGATATCACCGGCCCTTTTTTCCTTTATGTGGGTTCCAGGAGTTGAACTCAGGACCTCGCACTTGCAAGGCAGGCACTTATGCCGCTGAGCTATCTCATCTTACCTTTTATGACCAAAAAGTATTCTACTGTGTATATGGACCACATTTGCCTTAACCATTCACTGGCTGAGGGTCACTTACATCGATTCCATCTCTTAGCTACTGTGACCAAGGCTGCAGTGAACATGGGCGTGCAAATCTCCTTTGGATATAAATCCAGCAGTGGGATTGTTGGAGCCCATGGTTGATCCATTTTCAGTTCCTGAGGGATCTCCATGGCATTTTCTACAGAGGATCTGCTATCTTACATTTCCACCAACAGAGCATGACAGTTACTCTTCCTCATCCTCGCCAGCACTTATTTTATTTTTTATTTTTGTCTTTTTGATCATAGTCATTCTAGCTTGGGTAGGTGATATATCATCATGGTTTGGATTTGCATTTCCCTCATGATTAGTGATGCTGAACACTTTCCCACGTATTTGTTGACCGTTTGCATATCTTCTTCTGAGAAATATCTATTCAGATCATTTGCCCATTGTTTAACCAAATTACATGCTTGTTAGCTGTTGAGTTGAGTTCCTTATGTATTCTAGGTATCAGTCCCTTGTTGGATGAATAGTTTGCAAATATTTTCTACCATTCTCTAGGTTTTCTTCTCATTCTGAAAGGGTGTTTCCTTTCCCATGCAGAAGCTTTTTAGTTTGATGGAATCCCATTTGTCTGTTTTGCTTTTGTTGCCTGTATGTTTGGGGGTCATATAGAAAAAACAAAACAAAACAAAACAAAAAAAACTTGGCCTATCCCAAGTGCTGAAGTGGTCCCCTAGGTTTTCTTGTTGGAGTCTCCTCTGCTGTGTCTCTCAGACAGCGACACGCTGCTCCTGCTTACAGCCTCGTGAGCAGCCCATTGGCCTCCTCTCTTGCCCTGTGGTTACCTGGGGCGGAAGACAGCCTGGTCCTCTGTGTTTCTCTCCTCCAGCTGCAAATGTCATGTATTTAGTGTTCTGTTACTGAGTGGTCCTGTTCAATTCCCCCATGGAGGCTTATGCTGAGGGACAGGCACCAGTGCCTCATGCTTGCTAGTGGCTGTGCCTGACTCTCAGCATCCTATAATACTCCTCTCTTCCCCAATTGTCACTCCCAAATTTTTTTGTATCCCATAGGATGTGAAGGGCTCAAGAATTATAAAAAATTTTAGAAGATCTTTGCCAATAGATGACAATGGTGTTTTATTTTCCGTTCTGTTTTTCTTTCCCCCTTGCTGTACTAGGGATCGAACCCAGAGTACACTGAGCTACATGTCCAGCCCTTTTTATTTTTTATTCTGGCACAGGGTCTCACTAAGTTGCCCAGGATGACCTCGAACTTTCAATCCTCCTGCCTCAGCTTCCCCAGTAGCTGGGATTATAGGTGTGTGTCATCACCCCTGGCCATTTGCATTTCTTTAATTACTAATGAGTACATATTTTTCCTATGCCCTGTATATGTGTCTAATAACAGAAATAAGTAACACCATTCTTAGTATACACAGGTGCCCATGCTAAGATGTTTAATCCTAGTGGGGATCCAATGCCATAGGTCTCATTATTCTCATTTGGCAGTTGGGGCCCAGAATCATAAGTTATCCTGTCCAAGGTCACGCTGCTAGTGGGTCTGACTCTTGAATGTTCCTGCCTGACTTTTCCCTCATTCCTGCTTTGTTCAGATTGCCTTTGCTCAGATTCCTCCCCCTTTATTTTCTCTTTTCCCTCCTTTTTCTCTTCTTATAGTCTTCATTTTTCTAGAGAGCTCTTTGGCCTTACTAGCTGTACCTAACCTATTCAGTTTGGTTCAACACATACTTAGTGATATTGAGCATATGCCACATGAGGGTCACAATCAGGGTGACCCTCAGGAGATAAGCATCCCATAGGGAAATTATTAGTTGCACACGTGTAATGCAGTACAGGTCCCAGGCAGGCTCACAATTCTGCCATAGTTCTTGACCTCAGAGAGGTTAAACGATCACCCAAGGTCACACAGCTGAGCCATCGTGGAAGAGAGAAGAAACTATGAGGGCTCAGCTAATCCCTGAGTGAGCTCTGCAGACTTTTCTTCCACTGTTTTTGTTGGCACTCCATGTCCAGGTCCTCCTTGCCATGAGAAGCAGCTTTCACCTCTATTTTGGTGCTTTTCCTGCGATCTACAGTTCCAGTAAGGAGGATGCACTCTGGTTAATTGAGGTGTTACTATAGCAACAATAAAATAAAAATCTGAATCGCAAGTGTAAATATGACACCCAATCTCAGGTGTGCAAATGTGTAACTTCATTTTCTTGTAACTCAAGTTAATTTCCCACCCCAGGCTTCTATTCTGCTAGATGCAAGAAATATATTCTGCTCACTTACAAGTACACTTAATAGGATTCCGTATTTGTGAACCATTTTTGATCCAAAATGTATCAATTTGGGATGATTTCCCCTTTCCTGAGCTCCTGGAGGAAGGCAGAAAGCCACAAAATTTTGCTCAGCAGCAGTGGGGATTTGAGGTGAATGGTGGCATCGGTGTGCAGCTTCTGGGGGTGGAGGGGACATGTGATCTTGACGCTGAGGACCCCTGAATTGTAGTCACATCCTAATCATATTCGGTTGGGGATGGTTCTCACCACAGTCCTCTACTGTGTGATCCCCTCATCCACCTGACATAACCCTTCTAGGGCTCTAGCTTTCTCCCTCAGGGAACTCTTTGCCATACTCATAAGCACTAGATGTGTCCTTTCATCTTCTAGAAAATTCAGGAGGCTTTCTTTCTCCTTGCCTAAAGGCCCAAAGGAGACCAGAAAAAAAAACAAGTGAAGTAAAGAATCCAGTGGTTAAGTTTTGAAATATCATTTTATTTATCAGTCCAATTTGCCTTCTCTAAAGCAATGCTATTGTTCATTTCTGAGGTCAAATCTGCCAGTGTGCCTCTTTTGTTGACTTTTAACCAGATTTCTACTTTCTTAGATTGAGCAAAGAAACACTGAGAACTTTCCTTTTGCCTAAGAACTTCCCAGATGGGCATCTTTCATCTTCATCCCAATAACCTGTGTGTGCCCAGCCACTGTCAGCCATCTCCACCCTCCCCAGATGTGGATCCTCTGTCCCATGTGGACTTGTGGCTCTTGTCCCATGGACAATCTCAGTCTCCATCCAGACTCATGCTTTACTCTTTCCATCTTGAATCACATAAAACAAATCAACTGGTCTATTCTTTTTCTTTCCCTTCTATAGAGAAGTGTGATTGTTTTTTACTATAGATGAGACGTAAAGTATAATTGTAATAATATTCTTGTAGTCCTTTTCTTTCTCAATGACTAGAACTACCCTCAGTATGCCAGGTGTGGATGCACCATGTTCTCCAGATTGCTTCATTTTGAAAAAATTTCTTTGTGTGAAGCCTTTGATGTTTCCCCTCCTTCTGAGTCAGTTATCCTAGTTACACAAAGGAAGAAAAGCAGTGGTGGTATTGAGTTATCTGTGATATCCCAGGTTCTTGCTGGACACGTTTATCTACATTATCTCATTGTATGTGTCCCAGATGCACAGGTCTTAGTGAGATCCGGTGCCAAGTTTACTTGAAGGTTCAAACGGGCCTATCTGGAGGCTGCAGGGGGAATGGATGGGCAAGGATACAGGGATAGGTTTCAGCTTTCTAATTTTGAAGGGAGAGTAATTTTCTAAGTTTGAAGGGAGAATCCAACTGGAAAAGAGAAATTTTCCATGAATTCATTCGACAAATATTTATTGAATATTTACAATGTACTCAACACTATGTGTTATAGTTTAGATTTAAAATGCACTCCCCTCAAAGTTTCATGTGTTTGGAGGTGGGGCTTTGGAAGGTGAGTAGATGATGGAGGGTGTTTTACCTATAAGTGGATTAATTCACTGATGAGTTCATAGCTAAATATGCTGTTAGGAAGTAGGGCCTGGTTGGAGGAGGTGGTCACTGCAGATGTGACCCAGAAGGGTGTATTCTTGTATCTGGCTCCTTCCTTTTCTCTCTCCACTTCCCAGCCACCATGGGTTGAGCAGCCTTCCTCCACCAGGTCCTTCTGCCATGCCATTTCTGACCTGGAGCCAGCCAACCATGGACTGAATCCATTGATACCATGAGCCAAAATAAAACTCCCCTCCTTTAAGTTGTGAGTGTTTGGTATTTCACCCCAGCCAAAGGAAAATGACTAATACACACTAGTAGGCACAGGAAATACAGCCGGGAAAAATTCAAGAACAATGAGCCAGTTTTGGAGGAGAGGGAGAATTCCAAGAGCAGTAGAGGGTGAGTGTATTACTGATCTCTCACCCTCCACAGTCCCAAGGCAAGACAGCTGCAGCACAGAGTGAAGAAACACTGAGCGTTGCTTTAGTTCCTTTGTTGGGAGACAATAAAAAGGATAGTGAGAAGAAAACCAAGCCCAGTGGTTTCTGCATCCTGTATAACAATGCTCTCTCTACAAACATCAGGACACTTGGGGTTGGAGATATTGCTAGACACCAGGAGGGCATGCACCAGGAGGGCATGACATGTTGGTAGAGTTTGGGGACATTAACCCAAACCACCAAAGCAAGAAGGAGGGGCAAACAAGGGCAACTATTAGGACTTGATGGAGGTATATAGTGGAGCTTTCAAAGACTTATGGGGAGGAATTTGGGGGAAAACTACAATTCCCATCAACCTAAGAGGATAGAGCCCAAGAAATACAGCTTTGTGGTTTTTGCCAAGTCTCTACTACTGCCAGGTTAATGGGATTAATGGGACAGTTAAGTCATTTCATAGTGGGCTCTGAGGAGACAAGATACCCTCTCAAGTGCATTGATTCAATAATGGTCTTTCTCCAAAGATGTCCCTAGACCCAGTCCACCACATGGTATGGTGAAGAAAATCCTTGGATTCCCATGTGGGGTCCACTGTTAACACCTGCAGGACTTTGAAGAAGTGAATTTATACCCTTGAGCTCCACTTTTTCATCTTTCAAAAGAAAGAGTTGGACTAAAGGAGCCCCAACATTCTATGAGTTATGGACTAATTTGGCCCCTTGCTACTGGATCCCAGTGTCCTTGATAATGGAATCTGCTCTTGCCTATCCAGACAAATCTCCTTCATATCTTAACTCAGCTCTTTCACTCCAGCCAAACCAGTTTTCTCACTGTCCCTGAATGCAGCTCACTCATCTTCATTCCTGACCCTTCGACAACCATTCCCTAGAGACACTAAGAAAATCTGGGCGCATGCAGATCCTGGTCAGACCAAGGTCTCTCCGCTGTTCAAAGGGACACACCCACTGCTTTCCCTGATGCCAACCTTGAAGGTGGGCGTATGTCAGCCTTCCTGGGCATCCATTTACATTCCTGATGTTAATTTGCCAGACTCTTTGTGAATCCATTTATATTTCCCTCATGTACTACATCTTGGAGTAATGTGCTCTAGGAGTTCATTACCCATTTCTTTTATTTGTTCTAATTGTTCCTTGATCATCTTCACCTCCATCGAGTCTTTGGGTAGAATGAGTCCTTGTTCACCTTCTCCTGGTTATCGATGAGTTTACTAACTTTTGTCGTGTCCTGTTCCAGTCTGGAGCACGCTAGCCTTTATGACCTCTTTTGCCTTAGCCACCCTGGGTTGTTTGTTCTCTCTTCTGTCTCCAGTGTCAGAACATCGGAGATTTGGTGACTAAAACTCACCACAAATCAACGAGGGGTGAAAGCATCACATGTGAAGAAATGCCAGGACATGCATGGGCTCAGGTATTTTTAGCCACCCCTGCCCCTCGCTGATCACTGATGTGTTTTTTAGCCGTTGGAATAATACAGTACTTGAAATTCATGGGTTGGAAGGAAAAATGCTTCAGAACACTATTTCTTGGCTTTTGGTAGACACATAGTCACAGGGTATGGATTTGTTTGCACATGCAGTGTTAATTTTATCTGCTCCTTTCTGCCAATTTATACAGATTCAGTTGATAACAATAATAATTAACACTTGGTGAGCTCCTAAAATGCCCCAGGCACTGTGCTAAATGTTCTGTCTCAGTATCTTTCTTAATCCTCTGTACAATGTGGTGGAAACTACCTAATTTTGAAGACAAGAATATTGTGAAAAGAGAGATTAAGTAACTATCGCCACACAGCTGGTGAATGGCAGAGCCTAGCCACAAACCTGGGGAATCTGAGATATTCAGCCTAGATCCTCTAAGCCATCATCATGGCCATGGACTAGAATCACCTGGAGCTTTGGAAAAACCCCAAGGCCCTGGGTCCCCGGGGAAATGACAGCACTTTGTGGCAGGGGGTGGGTCTTAACCACCCCCCAGCCAGGTCAGGTCTAATCTCTGCCTGTTAATTTATTTCTATTTCAGCAGGAAGAAGTTTGGAGTCATCTGCCACATGAAGCTTTATCATGAGACTATCCCATCCTGAACACTTACAAAGATGTAAGTCAGGCCAATCTTGGCAGATTCTTTCTCTCTTTTCTTTTTTTTTTTTTTTCTGTCATTATGATAAAAAATACCTAAAATTTATCATGTTAATCATTTTAAAAAATTTTACCTTTTAAGATAAAAACTAGGCCTTTCTGCACATATTGATTCCTTTCTTAATTGTGGCACAATACCCTAAGATAAAATTTGCCATCTCAGTAATTTTTCTGGGCATGGTTCAGTACAGTCACACCATGCTGCCATTACCACCCTCCATCATCATTCCAAACTGGAACTCTCCCTCCCCCTTTCTCCCAGCCAGCTCACCGCTATTCTACCTCCTGTTAGTCTGACCACTCTAAAGACACCATACATGTGCAATTACTGTGTGTGGTCTCTGTCCTCATGTGTCTGGCTCCTTTCACTTACTATAATATCTTCAAGGTCCATCTACGTTGCAGGACAGGTCAGCATGGTCCTTTCTTCTTAAGGCCCAATACTATTCCATCCCATGTCTTTACCACACTGTGTTATTGATTCCTTTTATTTTTCACAGTGCTGGGGATTGAACCCACACCTCTTGAATGCTAGGCAAAAACTCTACCACTAACTACACCTTCAGTCCCCTGTGCTGACCCTTGAGGATGGACTTTTAGCAGTGGACCATTTGGAAAGGACTAAATGTGATCCACGTATTGTTTCCTTCTCTGAGCCACTCCCCAGTCTTGATAAAAGAGACATCATTGCCCTTGGGTGACCTGACCTTTGAAAAGACCCTCACCTAGAAAACTTTATCAAAAGCACTTTCCAAGTCTAAGTCTATTATACATGTTGCCCCTTCTTGACATTCCCAAAGAACTCCACGAAATGCCTCTCTTCCCTCCCCTGAGCCTGTCCCTAGCTGTGTCTTCTTGGTGACCCAGGATGATTTCTCCTTCTCCAGAAAGCCTTCCAGGGGCTCCCTCTCCCCTGAATGTGTCTACAGCTCTATGTCTGGAGCAGCCGATCTGGCGTCATCTGCTATTTACTTCCTGCAATCACATCCTCAATAAGACGATCATCCCTTAAGCATTGCTTATCCTCTGTCTGTGTCCCCTCCAGCCTCAGTACAGAGTGGAGCAAATAACAGGGCGCGAAAAGTCTCATTTAATTGAAAGGAAGAAGCTGGCTGCCTCCCCCTCAGATCAGGGTCTTTCAGCTAACATCTGAGATCCAAGCTACCTGCAGCTCCCCGGGATATATTAAGGGTACACCCCATCCCCCTGTGCTCTCCAGACTGGGGGAGGAGCCAGCACAGAGCTGAGCAGACGGGGGCAATGTTCTCTCCGCCAGGCCCTCCCTTAGCCCCCACACCCCTCCTTTTCTGGCCTGTGGGAAAACCTAACTCCCTCCTCTGCATTCGAGACCTCTCTAATCTGGCCCTGCCCGTGCCCAGCGTGGACCCCCTTATGTTCCTGCAAGTGTCCAGTCAACAAAGATGTAGTACGTGCTTCCTCTCTGCTGAGTCGAGGTGCTTGCATGGGCTTGGTACAGTGGCGTGCTCAAGAGATAATTCAGAGGCAATGACTGCTTTACCCCCACACCTGCTCTGGTGCTGGTGATTTGTGGGTTGTCTTGTGTAGGTGAGGCATTTTGCCAACTTCTTATTTCCCCACTGTGGGGATCTGGGGCCATATAACACCAGAGGGAGGCACTTTGGTGGGGACAAAGAAGCTTTTCTGGACCTCCCAATCCCTCCAGCAGTCTTTACCCTGCTATGGCAGAAGGCTCCCCTTTGTATCCCCTTGTCTCCTGTCCAAGGGACTGCTCTGCTCTGGACCTCAGAGCACAGAAACATGCCCTTCCTTGATGCAACCTAGGGTCCTCTTCTTAGTGGGATGTCCCTCTCTGGAGGCACTGCTTAGGTGACGTTGGCCGACACCTGTTCTATCCTGATCTTGCCCCTAGTTTCTGTGGCTTCACCCTGTCTCTGGGAGATCGTCACAGACACAGCTCTCTTATTTGGCCACACCTGTGTTCTCCCCTGGGTCTGGACATCCTGACAGTGACTGCTGCCCCCTGGCCTGCAGCTGAGTGCTTCACTCAGCCCTTCACCTGCCAGGAAGCCCGGTGTCATCCCGGAACCAGCCAGGACTCTCTCCTAATCCTCACAACCTCCTCTTCCTCACTTCCTCCTCATTTATCCTCAGCCCAAATCTGATAGCCCACACCAAGTCAGCAGGAAAGAGAAAGAAACAGCGGCACCTACGAGGGCCCGGGGAGAGATACGACTCCTGTGCGTCAGCCTAGGGGCACCCTGCAAAGCCAGCCGTCTCTTCTCACCACACTCTCCACTTAGGAGGAGAAAAACTAGAACCATAACAGAAGAAACTAAAACAACGCCAGGAAGAACCTACTTGTGGGGGATTGGGGATCCTTTTAGAGGTCTGGATTTTTGACGTCTGCTTCACAACACAGTGACGTAGGACGCTGCCCCGTGATCCAGTAGATCCAAGTGCTGAACACACTCACGGTATGTTTTGCTGTAATGTGCATCTTCCATGAAGTGTTCAAACAGGCTGGTGTAGTTGTAAACTAATAATCAATTGGAGAGAACATTTTGATGTGGAAAAATTCGAGTTCAAGTCTCACCTCTAAAAATTACCAACCGTGTCACTGAGCCTCAGTTTTCCTATCTGCGAAAATGAGAATAATAGTAGTTCATCCATTAAATCATCACTGTGCATTTCTTTTTCCTAAGTACTCTTCTGTGGCCTGGGGTAATAGTTGTGAATGAAGCAGGCAGACTCTGCTGTCGTGAAATTCATTTTCTAGTCGGGGGGGACAGATGATAAATATGTATGATGTCAGGTGGTGACAGTGACAGGTGTTTGTGAAAAGATGGTAAAAAAGATGCTGATGAACTGATATTTGAGCAGAGACTGAAGAGAGGAAATGACCCATGTGGACAGTTGGCAGAAGAGCTTTCCAGACAGAGAAATCAAGGCCTTCAGGGGACAGCCTCGGGTGTTTGAGGAACAGCAGAGACATTAGTTCAGCGGGAGAGGTAGGAGGGAGGAGAGGGGTAGGAGGTGATTTCTGAAAGAAACTCGTGGGGAGGGTATGCAGGCTGCTTTCTCTCTGGAGCACTGGGGAGCCACAGAAGGTGTGTGAGCAGAGGAGCAATAGGGTCCCGGACAATATGCAGCACAAAGATAGAAACAGACAGAGCAAACATCCGGGTGGGAGAAAAGAGGGATTTGAATAGGGTGCTCGTGGGGGGAGACAGTGAGAAGTGGTCAGACTCTGCAAATATGTCAAAGGTAGAAGCAGCAGGATTTACAGGTGGTTTAAATGTCAAGTGTGCAGTGACTTCAAGACTTTGGTCCTGAGGAGTTAGAAGAACAGAGTTTTTATTTGCTAGGGTGGAGAAGCCCGAGGGAGGAGCTGGTTTGGGAAAGAAACTGAGAAGCCAAGTGTTGGACATGTTAGGAGTGAGATGTTCTCGTAAAGGAGGGGAGCAGACGATTGATTATGTGCATCTGGGTGGTAAGAAAGAGGTCAGCGCTGCGTGCGCACACTAGGGTGTCATCAGCACAGAGGCGGTTTATGTCCGTGATCAAACAAGACCATCCAGGGCTTTGGTGTGGCTGTGTCCTTCACGTGGGTGTGAAGGTCAAAGAGCTAGCACGGGGAAGACACTTTTGGAAACCGTTCTGTGCTGCACACGTAGGAAGGACTAAATGCGTAAATGCAGCAAAGAACAAAGGGCAGAGCAAGATTTAAAGAATTATCTGCGGGTAGAGTTAGAGTCAGAGAATGCTTGTGCACGGAAGGCTTTAGAAGCTAATCGATCGGCCCTTTTCATTCTCTCCATAAGGTGCTGAGGTCAGAGAGGCTAAGGGACTCCTTCAAGGTCACTCAGGTCATTGGTGGCTGAGCTGTCCTAGAGCCCAGAGTCTCAGCCTGCTGGTGTGGAGCTATTTCCACCTCACAACGCACCTGCTCAAGCTTACTTCTCTCTCTCTCTAAATCTGTTAACCAGAGCCAAGTAATTCTTCAAACAGAAATCTAATTATATCGCCTTGTGCTTTTACACATGCTATTTCCTCTGCCTGGAATACTCTGCGTCCTCCCACTTCTCTGTCTGGCAAATTCCTGCCCCATCTTCCACTCTCGGCTAGAATGGCCCTTTCCAGTGAAGACGGATTTGCCCTGCCTGGTAGAGCGGTTGCTGGTTCTCTGAGCGCCTGCAGAGCTTTTGGTCTGTGGCGCTGCTAGGATTGGGTTCACCTTCCCTGTTGCCTGTGTGGCTGTCTTGTGACCTCTCCACCTCGCATAGTGAGTGGCACTTAAATGTTTGGGAAGGAAGGAAGGAAGCTTCTCACATTAGTTAGGGACAATGGCAAAGCTGTCATTCAGTGACACTTCACTTCCTCTGACCTGAGTATGCTTCTGGTTACAAAGTGACAGTGACTCGTGGTGTGGGAATTTGCTTTTTTCCTTTGCCATCCCCAGGCACAATGAGTAGGCAATTCTGGGATTAAGAACTATTTGGACATTGTAAGTGATCGCTGCTTTTTTGTTTTCAATTTTCTCGCTCCTATCAGTATATACCTGGCTGTTGCTTGCCTTTTGCTATAAAGCAAGATTTGTGTTTGTGCCTGGGCTATGTATAAACACACACACACACACACACACACACACACACACACACACACACACACACAGTGATGTATCCTGGCAGAAGCTGCACTCTTATTTTTCAGAGGTAGCACCATCACCCAGAAAATGCTCTCAGGTGGAAAGGAAGTTAGCCTTGTGCTCCCAAATTTGCTGCCCTTAACTTGAGAATTTGTACTTCTTAACCTACTGGAACCTTAACTCAAGGTAAGTTTGGAATTTCTAGGTCAAGAGTGAATTCTAAGAATTCCTTCCCACCCCCTATATTCACAGCTCTTTAGCTTGTTTGTTTGGGGTAATTCTGTACTAATTACTGTCTATACATTTGCTTAATTAATAGTGTGTTGGTAGGTGGAAAATTGCTCCTAATAGAAGTAATTATCACACAGGTTATTGCAAAGGGTAAAAGGAGGTGCCAGAAGCTGCTGGTGATAGGATCAATGTCCTGGATTTTGTTCCAAGTAAATGATTCAGATCTAACCAGGCTGAGTTTGCTGAATGCCAGGGGATGCCTGAGCAGGTGGAAAGCCAGGCTCATGGAGGAACTGTGGTGACAGAACCACCCAGAAGGCATTTGTCTATTTTCCCAACCAGACAAATGGGAAGTTTCCTGCTTGTTTCCCAACCCTCAGTATATGGAATATTGTCATGTTTTTTGTTTTAATCAAAACATGCCTCCATATTGCATACTTTTCTATATTCATAATGACAAAAACAACACGTGGTCTCCAGGGAATGGGGGTAGCTGCTTGGCAGGAGTCAGGAGTGGGCATCAAGAGACCCGCCTGACCTGGGCTGGCACTCTGGAGAGTGGCTTCTGCTGTCCAGATCTCACGGTGCTTGTCTGTGGTGTGACAGGTCGCCACACTGTGCATGGCCTTTTCCAGGGTGAGTGTCACCCCAAAATCACCTGGATGGGCTACCAGCCTGGTGTGCCCAGATGTGCCCATTTGCTTCCTATTTTTTCTCTGCACCCCTCTCTTCCTGTCCAGAACGGGTTTTACCTTTGCAAATTCCTCTTCATTCTACACATGATGAATATCAGCATTTCTTTTGCTCTAAGAGGTCTTTACTTCTGAGATCTTGCACCATTTCTCTTTTTACAGTGCCTCGTTAACAACTTTCTTGGATTCTGTCCCATCATCCTGGCCAAGCTGCTCCTTGCCTGGTCAGAGGTGGGAACGTAGGGTGCCACCTGTGGGTCTTGCTGTCTCCAACCTTCTGCTTCCTCTTGGGTTTCTAGTACCCAGAATTTTGTTATATAAAACGCTCCACGTGGACCTTGTTCTAATTCTACAATTTCTAACATATTCTAGACGTCTTCTAGTGTTTTCCTTTCCCTTTTAATCTACTTTTACTTCACAGTTCTCTTTGATTGTCTCTAAGAATCACACTTCTCTGGGTTTAAATTTTCAGGTCTTTTGTCTTTTTCATTCATTTTCTTAGATCACCTTTTACATTTTTTCAAATACCTTTTCTGTTCAGCAGAGGGCTCCCTTCCCATCCCTCCCACAGCCCGGGCCGCTAGGATCTGAAGCTTGCTCCCTATGACTTTCCCTCCCGCCTTCCAGCCACCAGAAACACTAGATCACTTCAACTTGTAAACAATTCGCCTGGCTCGGTGTGTGGCTGCGCTAAAGCTTCTCTCCTCGCCAGAGAACACTCCTCCCCGGATCGCTCATCCCTCGGATGCCCTCCCAGTGTTCCTGACGCTGTTTTACTCCCTGCAGCCCCTGCGTGTTCTTCGCCACTCTGTAGAGTGCATATCACCAAGCCCAGTTTACAGCTGAGGAAACTGAGGCTTGGGGAGGTTCTCTCAAGGTCGCTTTCCAGCCCAGCCTAGCGGCCCAGCCTCACACTCCGCCACTGCAGTTCCAAACGCACCTCCCGCTTTTCGTGCGCGGTCCCTTCCCCCTTCAAACCCTCACAGGCAGCTCCTAGCTAATAAGGCTTGGGAATTGGGGAGCCCGGCGCCCGGGGTGGGGGTTTTCAGGCACCAAGTGTTGGAGTGGCTTGAGATGGGAGTAACCGAGGACGGTTAGGCGGGATGTGGCAAAGGTGACAAGTGCCCGGGGACCTCGGCCTTGCAGCCTGAATACCGACCGGGGGGAGGGGGGGTTGCCGGGCTTAGGTTCACCTCCTGGTAACACAGTTGTCAGTTCAGGGCCAGGAGTCGGGCTGCAGGGACTTGGGGACGCAGGGCGCCCCCTCGCGCTCTCCCGCGTGCCTCGGGGCTGGCGGATGACGCGCCTGCAGCGGCAGGTCCTCTCCAACCCCCTCCTCCTTTTCGCTCCCGCTCCCCTCCTTCTCCCCTATCGCTCCCAACTCCTCCCCCACCTCCTCCCCCTCCCTCCTTCTGCTCCCTCGCTCTCCTCCTCCCCGCCGTCTCCGGCGCGCGGGGTCTGGAGCTAGTTGGAGCGCGGGGGTTGGTGCCAGAGCCCAGCTCCGCGGAGCCGGGCGGGTCGGCCGCGCATCCAGCGGCCGCTGGACTAGCCGGGACTGCACCGGTTGCTAAGCCCAGGCCCGGGTGCTCTTCCTGCACGGCCGCCGCGTTCCCAGACGGGCCGCCAGACCTCGGGTTCGCTGCCCCGCTCCGTGCTGCCGAGAGCCGCGAGCCGCCGGGAGCCCGCACCTGCGCGTGCCGCCCGAGGTGAGTCCCGGAGCCCCGGCCGCTTTCCCCTGGCGGCCTGGGGCTGCAAGTTTCAAACTTCAGGAACTCGGGTGGGTAGAAGGTTGGGGGCCGGAGGGCGCTGGCAAGTTGGAGGCAGGTGGGAAGGCTGCAGGGGGGAGGGGAGGACAGAGGGTCCCTCGGCTTCTGCACCGCTCAGCGCTGGCGCCCTTGGCGCGGCTGCGTTCTTGTCGCCCTCCTGCTCCGGGTCCCGGTGCCACTGGGCCCTCTCCGGGCTGCGACCAACTCATCTGGGCTGCAGCCGTGATGCGGAGCCAGGGCTCAGACTAGAGCAGGGAACCAACGAGCCAAAGGCTGGGAGAGAGAGGGGCAGAGGCGCGGAGACCGGGCCGAGATGGAGGCTGCGAGCGAGCCGGCGAGTAAACGCGAAGGGGCAGTGCGGGCGGTGAGGCGCGTGGGACGCGTGGCTGCCTGGAGTGTGAAGTCTCCCGCTCGGGGACCGCCCCGACCCCGCTCCCAGACACCCCTGCCCCCGCCGGGCCCCGCGCAGCCCAAACTCTGCCCGCCGGGCTCCAGATCGGGCGGCTCCGGGTCCAGCGCTCCCGCCTCGGCCGGTGGAGAGGGGCGCGGCGGCGGGAACCCGGGCGAGCGGCGATCTCCCGATTTATTTTTCTCATGGTAATTTGTCTTTGTGGTTGGGGCTGCCCATTCACTTTCCGCTCACGCCGTGCGGGAGATTCTGCGCGGAGGGAGGGAGCGGGGGGCGCTCGGGCACGGGAAGGGATGGAGACGGGGAGGAGATCGGGACCCGGGCGGAGCCGAGAGCGAAGTGGTCGCCGGGCCCGGGGAGGACGGAGGGAGGCCGGGAGGACAGGAAGATGCGGCCGGTTTCTGGGATCGCCGCAAACTTTAAACGAGGAGGACCACCTGAAGCGCGGTCTTGTCCCCTTCTGTCCCCCAGCGAGGCCGGGTCCTCGGCCGCCCCGCACCGCGGCGCAGGCAGGAGTGGGCCCCGAGTTCGGATGGGAAGAGGCGGCCGCAGGACGCTGCACGCCCCTCTCCCCGCGGTCCTCTCCCTTTGGTGGCATGGAGCTGGGGAGGCAGGCCACCCTCGGGTGTGCTCTTCCGGGACGACGCAGTGGGATTAGGGGTTGCAAGCGTGCCTACGTCTAGGACGCCCCAGGGTCCTGCCTTCTCTGGTCCCCATCCCCGTCTTTTCCATCCAGTTCCTAGCGAATCCAACCTCCTTCCACGTTCCTCAGCATCCTCCCTTTGGCTTTCAACCTGCTCCTCATCCTTCGGTGCCGGCCCCACCCCCCATCCCCTCTTCCCCTCATCTTTCAGCAGCTCCTCTTCCAGTCTTTCTTCTCCATATTCAGAAGTGTCTTCTCACCTTTTCCGAGCTGGGATAAGCGACCTTGAGGAATGGGTGGATGCCAACTTGGGCCTTAGAGGTGGAACTCAAAACTAGGAGGAAAAGGGGACAGAATAAGAGGCAGCTTGGAAAGAAACCACCCTGCCCCAAATCTAGGTTCCTAAGGGAGGAGAAAGGGGGGTAAAATATGGCACTGGAGGGTAGGGGGCTGGGTGGTCTTAGGGCAGGAGAATCATCCTGGGCCTTGGAGGAGGGGAGGGAGGCCATTCAGGAGGTGAGGCTGCTCTGCTGAGCCAGGAGGAGAAAGGTTTGTGTGTGGGAGTGCAGAGGTGGGGGGGGCAGCTTCTTTCTGTGTATCAACACCTCCCACTACCAGTTGGAGAAGGATGGCAGCTGTGTCATCTCTTTTCTCTTTCCAGGGAGTGAGTGCCAGAGCCTTCTCCTCCAGAGTTGACAACAGCCCAGTTGTCACTGTGGACCTCAGGTACCTTTCATGTACACGCTGTGTGCAGTGTCCTATGCTAGGTACTGGCAGATATAAAAAGGTACAGGGCTGAGCTCCTGCCAGAAGAGGATGCTCAATGCACCAGTTTGATCCCAGACATTGTAGATGTGTTTGGGTAGAAGAATATGGCATGCAAGGCAGCAAGCCTTGGTGTGACGGGATGGTCTTAGGAGGCCTCATGAGAGGACTAGTTAAAGACATCCCATGATTCAGGTGGGATGGAGCTAGGCTTGCTGAGTCTGCCTGGAGACAGAGGAGCAGCATCCCTTCCCCACCAGCTGCCTGTGCAGGAGGAGGCCTGATGGGGGGGAGTTCCCTTACCACCAGAGCTGGACCAAACAGGCAGAAAAGCCCAGAGGCTCAGCTTGCTCTGTGGATTGCCATCTCCATTGGGATTAAGGAACCTCAAAAACTTTCTGGTCCTAGGGTAAACCTCCTGGCTTGTTTGAAGGTCATCCTACTACCCACTTCTTATTGAGGCTCCAAGCTGGAAGAGGGCTTGGAGATTATCCATGTCAGGACACGGACTCGTAATCTCAGATGCTTGCAAAGGGCAGGCAGGTAGCAATGTGTGGAGTGGCCTAATCTGTGGACACCTGGATATTCAAAGTCAAACTGGCCAAATGAAATGGTCTGAACAGAGCTAATTTATAGCCTTTAAATACTCTGACCCCTAATATCTATAGATGAAGAATTCTTTTCCAGTATGGGGATTGAACCCAGGACTTTTTGCAGTGAGCTACATCCCCAGGCCTGTTAATTTCTACTTTGAGGCAGATTCTTGGTAAATTGCCCAGGCAGGCCCTGAACCTGTGATCTTCCTGCCTCAGTTTCCATCCATGGTGAGATTACAGGCCTGTACCACTGCACCTGGCTTAGATCAATAAGTTAAGGTTCTAAGACGTGAGTATAACCACTTTGGATATGCATGATATTATGTCTCCTTGTACCTGAGAGATTGGTTGGAATGTCCTATCTCTGACTTGTTGGGTCTCTACGTTATCTTCATCTTCAGGGCCCACTAGGATTCTTCTTCTGTCTTCTGTAACTGTGAGCCTATCCCATCCATTAAGACAAGGTTCCAGATGTAACACCAAGCCTGGATCGCAGCTCTCATGTCTGCTTTCTCACTAGACGCCCAGTGGATACAAACTAATTTCCTTTTTTACAGAAAAGAAAGAAAAAAACCCAGTAACTTTCTGTTTCCCCTAATGTAGCAAAGCTCCATTATTTGGGGGTTGGATGAGAAAAGACTGGAGGCTCACATCAGATGTTCAAGGATCCAGAGGGACATCCAGAAAGCCCTGCACCCTGAGCGTGTGTCTGAAA
The DNA here is from genome assembly GCA_028451465.1 of Erethizon dorsatum. Lineage (NCBI taxonomy): Eukaryota > Metazoa > Chordata > Mammalia > Rodentia > Erethizontidae > Erethizon > Erethizon dorsatum. Next base: position 59,842,330 of record CM051831.1, read on the forward strand.
AGGGGAAGGGGATTCCGAGCAAGGGGGTAGAGGGGTGGCAGGTGTTTGCGGAAGATCAGCATGGAAGGGGTGGAGTTCACCGGATGCAGTAGGTGTATTCAGGAAGAAGATGCCCTTGGGCTGAATTATTTGGAACACTGACCTCATGGTCATGGATACTCCTCCTCCTTGGTCATTCTCCCATATGCTACAGGGCAAGTCAACAGGTTAGCAACTCACATAGCTACCAATCAACTAATTCACTGTTTTCGTTGAGGATCAAGGGGATAGAATGGACACAGATGACAAAAGGACAACATCCCTGTCTAGAAGCGCAGGGCTATCTTGCTGCATCACCTGAAAGGACCCCGGGCTGAGTTTTGGTGCCCTACCACCCATTCTCCCTTCCCATGACAGGAGCCAGATGTTCCCGTGATTGTCAAATTCTGGCTTTGTGATTGCCTGGGTGTAGGATAGATGAGACTAAGAGGCAATTAGTTAATGTGTTCATTAATACTGAGCACCTATTATGTGCCAGGCACCATGCTAGGAGCTATGGAGACTGTAGTAAGCAAGATACATCTCTGATCTTTTTGTACAGAGGTAAATCGGTATAACTAGAACATAATTGTCAATGTTGCCTCAACATTGAGAGAGAACTAACTCTCTTTCCGTGTGTGTGTGTGTGTGTCTGTGTGTGTCTGTGTGTGTAATCACCTAGGTGACTTGATGGCTACTGTGGACTGTATCCTGTTAGGGGTCACCTTAGCTGGTCCCCAGTTCTCAGTGCCCTCTCTTTGCTTCAGATTTCACACTTGACAAGTGGAGCTGAGCACTTCCCGTGTACCTGTGGTATAGATGAAGAAAATCCAGACATCTGGAGATTTGGAGATGTCAGCTTTGGGGAGAGAGGCTTGGTTATTTATATTTCAGGGTCTGAACCCCATTCTTTCCCTTATTCAGTTACTTTGATTCCCTAGCCCGTCTTTATTTCTCCATGACATGATGTGTGTACACATATACGTGTGTATATGTACTGGAAGCAGTTATTTATAATGAATGTGTTTTCTTTATATTCAGATCTTTGCATTTGAAGTTAGCCATCACAAAGTCTTAAATTTATGACCATATTTAACTACCTTGTCTTAAATATATGACAAGAAGCCAAAGCAAGGGTCTTCTTTTGGTACTGGGGATGGAACCCAGGGCTCACACATGCTAAGCAAGCACTTTACCATGGAGATGCACCCTAGCCCCAAAGCAAGTGTCGTGACTAATGGAGTTTCATTGCATTGTCCGAACTGAGCCCTTCTTTTGAGGCTTGTGTGGACAGCACCTGGAGCTTCACTGGCATAATGCTGTGCTCTTCAAACATCCTTTCCTGTGGCTTTGGTTGGATGACAGCTAGCCGAGGAGCTGATTCTCTAGTGGGTGATCTGGAAAGGGATTTTGTGCACACCAATCTCTTTCTCGGATAAATCTCCTCCAAGACTCTCCTTCTGGGAAATTCCTCTTGCAGTGGGCTTGAATGCTAGCAAGTGGCAGGGAGAAGTTCCAGCTGGGAGTAGAGTTCTGAAAGGAAAGGGAGGGGAGCGAGTTGAGTGTTCTGTGGCTCTGCCATGTCACTTTCCTTCCCTTCTGCTTTAGTGTTTTGCTTTCCTGAGCATGAGAAATGCCAACTAAGCCTTGCAGGATGTATGCTTAAATCCTGGTATGACCAAGGAGCTAACCAATAAGAAAGTATAGACTTGGTGGCTTGAGAGTGAGTGGAGAAACAAAAGAAGGTAGTTTTCTGCACAGTTCGCTGTTGGATACCATGGGGAAATTAGGACAGACCCCTGGCTAGAGACAGCTTGGGAGGGTTTGACATTAAGCATACGTCCCAACAGTTGGTCCATGTCTCCTCCTCCACGCTGACTTGAAATGGGAGGACAAGGATTCCACTTGCAGCACTTGAAAGCTTCAAAGGCAGCTCTGCGTGTGCTGAGTCCTGCCATAACACTGCCTTCATTGATCTGCCTTTAATAAGGACGACTTAATCAGACTAGCACATGCAACTCGTTTGAATTTGAAGCCTTGTCAATATTATCAGAATATCTTTGCATTTGAACTAGGAACGTCTCCGGCTGGCATCTTCCGCGATGGGAAAGGTTGGTTCTTGGAGGATGAGTGGTGACCATCTGTTCTGCCTGTCCCCTGAGAATCAAATCAGAAGAGATAGGTTTCAGTGCTGAGGGCGGAGCCTGGGCTAGCAGTGAGGGAGGCTTCCCCACTTGAGTGCTTCTGCTAAACCTTCAGATTCCTCTTCTATAAAAACACGGTAGAGATTGGAGATTGCACTTCCTTCTTGATTTTCCAGGAATGGTTGTTTTACTTTTGTTGTGGATTATTTGTGGGGAATGTTTTGTCCTAGGCCAGTTTCCATCCCCCTGCACCTTCAAAGAGTGCGTTCTCCTTTTAGCCTCAGCTGAAGCCAAACCTCATTGGAAGGTAAGTGTGCTGTCTGTTGTGTGTGTGTGTTTGTGTGAGAGAGAGACTGTGCATGTACACATAGGTGCAATGCGTTGCAAATGGGCACTATGGTTTGGTCACTGGATTATCCGCACACTATCCCTCCACCAGAGCTGACATGGGGCCATGAGGGAGGCAACTACAAGGAAATGGCTTATGATGAAGCAATTGAGATCCATCACCTCTTGCCACCCCTGCTGGTCTACCTGAGCCAAAGCTCCCTTCCTGTTGCCACTGTCACTGTCCTGAAGGTCCTGCCTGCTGTACAGAGTATGAATGAGCTGCAGTTGCCCCTTAATTATTCAGGGATGGATGGGACTATTGTGTAAAGCACCCAACACCCAGCCCACGCCTCTTCTTTCCCTTCTTTTGGTGCCTTGAGTAATTCTATACCTGGAGCGAGAAGCTGGGAGGTCTTATCATTTAATACCAACTTTTGTTTCTAGCAGCCTGTTCCCTCTGCTTCTCTTCCTTCAAGGCTCCTCGGGGAGACTGTGAGCCCTCCAAGACGCTGTCTCTACCCAAAGCAGACTACTTTAAAGGTTCACACATTACTCCATTGGCCGGTGCGTTTTTCTGCCCAAAAGCAGGACAGAAGAGGAAAATAACACTAGCGCCTGCTTATGCAGAGTCAAGTCCCTGTAGATTTCCCAGGATCCTGGTTTTCTTTCCTTCTCCCTTTTTATAGAGTCTGTATCTTCAGTTATGGAGTAGCTGGTACCCTGGGTCAAATTAGGAGTCTGAGAGTGTAGAACAGTATCCTTGTGGCAGAAGCTACCACACAGGACGGATCTAAGGAACGCCTCTGTTAATGTCCACTGTTTTCCTGCATACTCCACAGGCCTCAGGGTACCTGCTTCCTGTCACCATCTCTCCAGCTTCTAGAGTGAATCTTTGTGTGCTGGATGTGGGGTGGAGAGAAGGCTGACTGTGTGCAGGCCAAGTAGCTTCTAGTAGACGTCCACATGTGGGCGACAGTGGCTTGGGGCAGCTCATCAGCAAATTCACTGGTTCCCATAAGAATCACCTGGAGAGTTTTTAGAAATATTCATAAAAGCCCCATCCTAAGACCCAGTTAAATCAGAATTCCTGAGGGTGGAGCCTGGGCCCTGGCATTTTTGGGGTTTCTGATATGCAGCCCTGGTTGAGAGCCACTGACCTAAATCTTTCCTAGGCTCCACCGAGCCCCCACCTTTGGCCTGTGGACCTTCTGACCCCTCAGCCCTTCAGACAGCCAGGTTCTTTCTCATCAGTCCCAGTGGCAGCTCCTGGCATCCAGATGGTAGCTACCGTTTGTGTACCTGTGTTCTAAATTTAGTGACTTTTTATTGCACACTGATTTGAGAGCTCCTTTTTAGTGTAATTTTTTGTCATTAAAAAAAAGCATTTAAAAAATAATGCATATACATTCAATACTTTAGCATATTTCTAGATATGTATGCAATTAAATTGTGATCGTATCATCTAAGCTATTTTGTAAGCAGCCCTTTTCATTTAACAACATATTGTGATAATTTCCCCCATCTTAAGTGTTCCTCCAAAATGGACTTTAAAATGGATGCCTGTATTCCATCATATGGGTGGGCCATGATTTATTTCACAAACCCTCCATGGTTGGACATTTAGATCGTAAGCCATTTTTCACTATTATAAATAATGCTGCAGTGAACATCCTTGTACATAAATCTTCGGGCCTATTGATGATTATTTCCTCAGAACAGATTTCTTGAAGTGGAATAGTTAACATGGAACATTAAGATAGTTTCTGACTGACTTCCTGTAGCATTAATAAGTTTTTGGATTCAGAGCTGAAAAAGCGAACTATTCTTACTGAACTTGGAGGCTTTTGGTTGACTGTTTTGCTTTACTTGGCTTAAGGTCGGATTCCCTTGACCTAATCTTGTTCCTCGGCTCCCTCCAGGTTAGTTCTGCATGATTCTGCCTTGCCCCTCCCAGTGAACTCTCCATCTCTTCTGTCCTTGATTTCAGCGTTTTTGGTTCTTTCTTTCACCTTCTCAGCCCTTGCCATGGTCCAGCGCTTGAACTCTCAGTACTCAGTGCCTTGAAGCTCTGTTCTGTGATAACGACTATTATTTACTGAGCTGCTAGTATGCACCAGTGTGCTGAACTTTTTATGTGCATTACTCTTCCCATGTTCATGTGCCTTACGTATACATATTATTCTTGCCTCCACTTTCCCCATGAGACAACTGAAACCTTGAGAGATGAAACAATTTAAGTGCAGAGCCCGGACACTTTACTTCATCTATATTTCTCCATTCTCTTGGGTTACTCTCAGGTTGTGGTATTAACAGGTTGTCCACAAATGTTCCATCAGCCTCCTGTGGACATATATTGTTCCTTTTTCTAACAGCAAAGGGGTGCTTCTCACATATAGATGGCAGAAAATTGGGGGTGCCGTTCATCAATGTCTTCCTTTCATTTTTTTCCTTGATTATGTCCTTGCCCCCCTTTTCCAAATACCCTTTGTTAGAAAATATTTCTTGCCTCCTCACTGGCCAGCTGCCAAGATCCCAGCATACCTTATAGCTGAGCAGGTCCCAGTTAGGATGTATTTCTATTACTGCTTCCCCAGCGAGTCAGAAGAATTTAGATGCTGCTTTCCCAAGCTGGATTGTAAAGCCGTCAGGGAGGCATGCTGTCGTAATGATGGGGGACAGGCTGGCTGACTTCTGTCAGAAGTCAAATATTGCTTGGATATAATCTTGGGTATATTCTTACATTCCTGTCTCCATAACATTGTCATTCCTGAGAAGGTCAAGAAATGGCAACCGAAACCGTCCTGCTGATTCGATTCTGACCGTGACCAGGCACGAGGTGGTGATGTGGCAGAACACTCAGATGAAAGGGAACACACTAGCCTGGCATTTAGAATGGCCAATGAAGGAGATGACATACCCGGAGACCTTCCTTAGACCATAGGAAGTCTGACTTCAGCACGAATGGTCTTGTGTTTGTGATTTCCAAATGGGAAGACGGCTCATGGCAGGTGAGCTTCTGAAGAGAGTGAAGCTTCACATTTTTATCCAAAACTTTGATGAAACCGGAGTAAGTGAGCTTATCAAGTGTGTTGATGACAAGGCCATGATGGGCAGCTTCTATAAAAGACAGAATAAAGATTCAAAAATGATCTCACCAGACTGGAATGCTGGGTTTAAACTAACAAGATGAAATGTAACAGGGGCAGATGGAAAGTCGCATTTAGACTGCGGAAATTAATTACTCAAGTTCTTGAGGGGGTTGGCAGTGGGGGCAGACCTGATTTGGCTGAGATCCGAGAAATAGATGTGAGGGGTTTAATTGTGCAGAGGCACCAGAGGAGCCGATGATAAGGTAATGGGGTAGTTCAAAACAACACCATCTTAAGTGGCATTCAGATATGCAGGGCCCAGATTGGGTTTTCCATAGTCATTCTGTGTTTGTTCCTGGACCTGGATTGTACAGGGGCCTGTGACCAACTCAGGTATGATTAGTGGTGGGCACCTGGCATCAGGAGGCATTTGAAAAACCCAGCCTCAGAGGGTCTGGTAAAGGAGCTCCTTTTTTAGAGGGGAAAATGCTTGGGGCACAGTCATGGTGGCTGACTGCAGCAGAAGCAGGGCTTCCTGTAGAAGAGAACATAGCCCAGGAGAGCCAGAAGCCCACCAGCATGGAAAGTACCAGAAGCTGCAGTTTTTAGAACAGCCAGATGAGTTTTAGTGGAATAAACTTCTATTCCAGCACTGACTAGCAGTCCTGCTGCCTGACTTTGGGGAACTCCTACCGCAGAGACAAATGACCAACCCAGTGTGCATCTCTATCTCTACATGGCTCCGAGACAGGAGCACGCGCTGCCTTTCTGACTGTGCTAGAGCAGCGGTTCTCAAAGCGAGGCTCCTAGTCGGCTGGCCCCACACAGAGCTTGTTAGGAATGCACCCATTCTTGGTCACAACCCAGACCTACTAAATCAGCAATTCTGGGGTGGGGTCCATCATCCTGTGCTGCCAAAGCCCCCCAGGTCATTCTGCTGCATGCTGAAGTTTAAGACAGTTTTCTGTCACAGTAGGTGGCTCTTTCTATTGCTGGATGCTTATGGCACTTCTTTGAAACACACAACTTGCAATTTTTTGTAGGGGAAGGAGTGTAGAGCCTTGGAATGAGTATGGGGTTGGGGATAAGGTAGACTTGGATTCAAACCCAGTGTGCCTATTTTTTGATTGTGGAGTTTGTATACATCCCTTTCCCTTTCTGAGCCTCCTTTTTGGTTTGTGTTTTTTTTTTTTTTTTTTTTTTTCCCCTTAACTATAAGATGAGGGAGGATGGATTTAAGAGAGGATAATATGATATGGTCAGCTTTCTGTAACTGTAACAAATACCTGAGATAATCATCTTATAAAGAGAAAAGGTCTATTTTGGCTCACAGTTTTGGAGGTTTCAGACCGTGGCTGTTGGGCCCCATTGCTTTTGGCCTCTGGCAAAGCAGCATATCAAGGTGGTAGTGTGTGACAAAGCCATTCACCTCATGGGCAGGAGAGGAAAGAGAGAAAAGGAAGACACCAGGGCTCCATAATCCTCTTTGAGGACACCCCCCCCACCATGACCTACAGTCCTCTCACCAGACCCCACCTCTTAAAGGTTCCATGCTGGGAAACAAGCCTTCAACACAGGGGCTGTGGGGTTGTTTCAGATTAAATCTGTAGCAGTGGCTCATATAGATATTCACTGTTAGATTCAGGTCATCCTAGGAAGTATCATCTTACTGGCATCACAGTTAGTTGTTGGGTGAGGGGCCCATCCTTCTCTCTGAATGAGAATGGCCCCATCCAATTATATCTGTGACAATTCTATTTCCATGCAAGGGCACATCGTGAGGTAGTGGGGGTTAAAACTTCAATATATGAGTTTTAGGGGGACACAGTTCATCCTGTAACACCTCTGTAGCCTTTTTAAAAAATTTTTGTGAGTACCAGGGGTCGAACTCAGGACCTTGCGCCTGCAAGCAGGCACTTGTGCCGCTGAGCGATATCACCGGCCCTTTTTTCCTTTGTATGTGGGTACCGGGAGTCGAACTCAGGACCTCGTGCTTGCCATGCAGGTGCTTATGGCACTGAGCCATCTCACCAGCTCCCTCTGTAGCCTTTTGGTGTCATGTTTGGGATTTTACCTTTTCCCATAATTCATTTTCTTTTTAAATTCAGTCCATCCCTCCAGCTGATTGAGATGTTTGGATCCTGTTTCTGGCATCCAATGTATCTGTTGTTGCTCCCAGCTTCAAATGCTTCCTGTGTATTGATCCAAGGAATTGATACGGTGTTGAATGGGGGTGGCATGGGTTGGAGTCCTACAGCGTGCTCCTGGACATGTCCCCCCAAGGGCCTTGACCCATTGGTAAGTACCTTCAGGGTGTGATTGTACAAGCAGCTAAGTACCCTGCTAATTCCACCACATTCCAGCTTCCTTTCTCTAGGTCGTGCACCACAATTTCTTGAATAGCTTGTCAGATGTTTTGTTCAAGATCAGCGCTGTGGGCAAACCCCATTTCCCTCATCTACCAGCATGGTGACCCTGTCAACGGAGGAGATGAGCTTTGCCTGACAGGACTTTATTACCGAAAACACGCTGTCTGCCTGTGATCTCAGCTTCCTGTCCAAGTGCCCACCACCCTTTGTTTATAGTCTCTGCAGGAATTTCTCTCAAGCTGCACATCAAGTTTGCAAAAACCACCTCAGACTCTTTTCTGGAAGCGAGGGCTGCGTGGCCTATGGGAGGCCTCCCACCTCCCTGGTGCTTGCCAGGTTCCTGTCAGGCTCCTGATCGTCCCTCACAGCTGTTCAGAGCCTCGTTTGCATGTTCCCTGTTCCCCTGGCTGAGTGCTTGGGCCAAGTGGCTCGAATGCATTCAGAGCAGCTGGAGCTTTGGCAGTCTTTCCACGGGCTCTGCCTGGGCCCCCGTGCCCTGAGTGGCCCTCACTCTTTCCTTGCCATGGAGTCCCTGATGGAGAAGACTGCAGCTGAGCCAGAGACAGCTGAAGGACCTGCCTGAGGAGTCTCCCAGGTCTATGGACTCCATCCTGGTCCCCTTTAATGTCCTCTATGGCGTCCAGCTCCTCTTCCCCTCAAGTTGTTCCTCTTCTCTCCATTCGTGCTATGTGGCTCCATGGGGTGAAGCACCTAAGCGCCCCAAGCAGTCTGTGCTTCAGCTTCCAGTGCTCGGCGTGAAGGCCTCATGCTGCACTGAGGAGACTGGTGTGGAAGCAGCCTGGTGCGGCAAGAAAAGCTGGGAGCCGCACAGAGCTGGGTTTGAATCCTCACTTGGCTATTTATTCTTAGGGTGGTGACTTTGGACAAGTGATTTCTTCTCTCTGAGGCTCCGTTTCCTCATCTGTAAAATGGCCACGGTACCTGCATTAGAGAGGTGTGTGGGAATTGAGTGATATTTGTTCCCTTCTGTAAAGGAAGTCATATGGAAAAGGGCTGGGACCTCAGGTCACCAAGCACACCAGCCCTTCTGCAGTGTGAATGTGTGCACTGGAGTCTGAAGTGCTAGGGAAGAGGGAGGCCTGTGTGGAGGAGGCAGGGTCACAGGCTGGGCCCAGCATGAGGGCTGAGGGCCAGGACTGCAGCCAGGCCACTGGAATAGAGAAGGAGTGAGTCAGAGAGAGACAGGAAAGAGAGCGCCTGGGACTCTGAGCAATTCCAGAAGGGATGGTGTTGTGAGGATTTCCTATTTTACCAAGAGCTTATGTTGTGGCAGGCCATTTAAAATGCAGTATGAATTTTAGTTCATGAAACCTTGAGGGCAGGTGTGATTTTTATTTCCCCCATTGTGCAGATGGCGTGACTGAGGCATGCTGAGCTGTGGGGATGTGAGATCCCTAGTGAGCCCATGCTGGCTTTCAAGTCCTGTGGGCCAGCTGCCTTCCAGCTCTGCTCCTTTCTGTCTCACTGTTGTGTTTTTTTGCTCCCGTTGCCCCTTCGTCCACCTTGCTGCCTGTCCTTGGCTCTGTGCTGTAGGATGCTGCACTGAAACCTACCGTTCCCAGCGCCTCCTCAGGAGCCCTCCCAGGGCCTCCCTGTCCTCCAAATCAGCCTGAGAGGGAAGGATTTCAGTCAGACTCCAGCTGATTGGAAGCCACTCTGGCACGGGCTGTTGGGAGCTCTTTAGGGTTGGGATGGAGGGTGGAAGAGCAAGAGGGAGGGGAGGTGGTACCCTCTTGGCTCCTCAGCCCTGGTCCTCTGGATGTGGGTGTGAGGAGGGGTGCTGTTCTGGGCAAGATGGCTGCTGCTCCTAATTTACCCATGGCTTTAATTATACTTCATGGCCCTGTCCTGCTGGGAGAGAGGATTGCTCAGAGATTGTCACACTGGGCTGAATATCTAAAGTGTTTCCACTTCAGAAATTTCTCTTCTTGAGAGGGCAGGGCTGGGGCCAGGATGGGGTAGGGATCAGGAGACATGCAAGTGACTTTCCCAGCCCTGGCTTTCTCCCGGGGATTGAAAGGTAAGCTTTCTGCTGGTAGTGAGCTGCGGCTGCATCTAGAGGCTCAGAGGAAAAGGCAGAGGAAGCCCTAGGGGACGGTGAGTGCCTCCTGCTTTGTATTCCCAAGTAACAGCCACCATGCATGAGGACTGACCAGAGCCAGCCTCCCACTTCAGTCCTCATAAAGGCCTCTGAGGCAGAGATGGGCCCCAGGGTAGACAGAAGGAAAAGACCCCAGAAGAGATGAAGGAGCTTCAAAAACATCCCGCCACCACACACAGGTGGAGGCAGGATAGAACCCAGGCATGGTGAGCCGGAGCTCCTTTTCCCAGCAGTGGGCTTTTGCTGGGAGCCAGAGGGCTACCACACCCAAGTGGGGAGATGCTGGTGATGGAGAGAGGCTGAACCCTAGGGGGGCGTCTAGCATCTCAGGAATGCTGTGTCTTTCTTCGAGGGTGTTGTTCGGAAACTCTGTTGCTGCTGGGAGTCTGGGGATGGCGTTTCTTTAGGTCATTCTGTGTCCGGAGAGGTAGTGGGAAGCTTTTATGGGAAGCCACTTTTCTTAGTCACTTTCTTCATCAATGGGACAAATACCTGACACTTCCAATTTAAGGGAGGAGAGGTTTACTTATTTATTTATTTATTTATTTATCTATTTTATATGTGGGTACTGGGAGTCGAACTCAGGACCTCGCGCTTGTCAGGCAGGAGCTTATGCCACTGAGCTGTATCACCAGCCCGGGAGAGGTTTACTTTGGCTCACACTTCAGTCCATCATTGGTTGGCTCCAAGGCAGCAGGGCATGGCGGCAGGGCATGGCAGATGAGTGCTATTCGAGGCATGGCAGACAGGAAGCAGAGTGCAGGGAGGAACTGGGGAAGGAGATAAACCCTTCTGGCCACACTCCCTGTGACCCATCTTTTCTGACCAGAACCCGCCTCCTGACAGCAAGTCAGCCATAGCCCTGTAATCCAGTCACCTTCCAAAAGCCCTGACTTTGAGTGCAGGAGGCTCTTGGGGGACATGAAGATATAAAAGCATAACACCGCCCTACCCTTCCAGCGTAGAAGTTGCTTTCTCAGCCAGCTCTGGGTCTCTTTTCTCTCCACCCACCTCTGTCTCTCTGTCTCTCTCCTATCTGTTTCTGTCAGTTGCAGCTTCTTCTGTCTCCCCCTCCTCTCTGTCTCTGTCTCTCTCCTCTACTTCCTCCGGCCTCTCTGAGGCAGCAGCCTTACTGCCATCTGGAGCCCTCTAGTGACCACTCGCCCGTGGCCTGGGCTTGTCAGGAGCCTGTGTCCCAGTGCTCTTTTCAAGGAATGTTTTGGCCTTGAGTCACAGACCGTGTGGTGCATGTCCATCGGGGCAGAGGCTTCGTTTCACAGAGGACCAAGTGTCTGCTGTCCTGTGAGGCCCCAGCTCCCAGCTGGCTCTGGATTCAGAACCGCCCTTGGTCTTGGACAACATTCCAGACTCAGTCTCATCTCTTCGTAGACATGCAGGGGATCTGGCTAAGTCAAGGCCCAGCGATGAGTCCTGGACATTCTGCAGTCCTCGGTGCTGAACCCGTACCATGAACTATGCTGAACTTGCTCACGTGTGACAAGGAGGCTGAATCAGGTGGCCAAGTCTTGGGGGTTAGGCCTTCTGTTCTCTAAACATAAGCTTTCTAGTCCCCAGGGGACCATCCTGAGAGGTGCTTTCTCATCTTATGAATGGGAAAACTGAGGCTCTGGTAGTTCAGAAACTGGCCCAGGTCACACTCTACCTTCTGGCTATCTGCTCCCTTCCTCTGACAGGCGGGGGGTCAGCATGGCAGCTTTCAGAAAAAAGGGGCTCAGCTGTTACCTGAGAGGGGCTCACTAAACACCTCCTGTGAGCACACAGAATGGAGGAGGTTGGGCTGTGGAGAAATGCAGTCTTTGTCAGGACTGCTGCAGCCTCCAGCACCATCCCCCATGCAGGAAAGACAGCTGGAAACTGGTGCTGGTGCCAGGGGAGCTCAGGGACCAGCTGGCCTCAACGGCCCACCCGAGCCTTCCTGTCGTAGACTGGACCTCTTGACCTGCCTTGTCAACTTCTCCAACTCTACCTCCGACTGATCTAATGTCCAGTGCACATGGTTGTCATTTTATTTGTCAAATATCTAGCACCCCCACATCCCCAGACTCTGCGGGAAGCTGGAGAGGTGGGTGAATAAAGCCCAGCTGGGGAAAGGGGTGTGAGAAGCAGGTTGTTCTCCCCACCCCCCATAGTTTGCTGCACTCCTGGCCCTGCTTACTTCACCTATAGGGCTGAAGCTTACCTGTCCCAAGTAAATATAGTCCCAGTAATTCACCCTGCTCTGGGCTAAATGATGAGGAGGATATGGCAGAAACCATTTTTAATGGAGTGGTTTAATAGAGTTCAAGAACTTTTACACTCTTATTTACTTCTCCTGACATCTGCAACTTTCCTTCGTTGAAACTCCACACCCAGCACTGTTTTAAAGCTTCACATACATGATCTCATTTAATACTGAAAATATCAAATGATTCAACGGTTATACCCATTTGACAGGTGAAGAAGTTCTCCAGAGAGAAGGTAGCTGTTCTAAACCCTTGTCCTCCGGTTCAAATTCCACGCTCTGCAGCCTCTGTCATGCTGTGTGGCCTCTGCTATCGGTGTATTCCAGGGACCACAGGGTGCAGTTCTGGTCCTGAGCCCTGGGTTCCAGACCACCCCAGGGCCCTCCCTGCCTCTCACCCACTCAAAGCGAGCCAGCTCAGATCCTGTTCTGTTCCTCCAGGAGCACTGTCAGGGGTCACCCCAGGGGCTCTCACGGTACCTTCTTAGGGCTCTCTGGGTGAATCAGGCACCTCTTTTTGCCTTTGCTCTCAACACCTGGGGCCACCTGTGCTGCACGGTTGTGTGATAGTCTCCCTGCAGTGAGCTCTGTTTCTCGGGCAGGGATGGAGCCAGATTTATCTCTGTGCCTTTTGCCCACCCGATGCTTGGCAGAGAGGCCTCAGTAAGTGTGTTGAGTTATTGTTAGAGACATCTAAAGCCACAGAATATCTCAGTTCCCCCACCCTTGTATCTTCCTTTCAATGCATTGATGGTGCATGTTCCCCAAAACGTTTCCTTAATTTTATATTTCCACTATAGGGTGAGGAATGCAAGTCCTGAATGTTCAGGATTCCAAGGGCCTTTTGTGAGTCTCAGTAGCTGGAAATAGAGCAGGGATACAGGCAGGGTCTTTTGTGAAGTACCCATGGAATAACATTTCCTCTCTCTCTCTCTCTCTCTCTTCTCCCTCTCTCTGTCCTCATACACATTGATAAATAAGAATAGAAAGTGAATCCTTAGGCACACGGGTGGGGAAGGGGAACACCTTTTGCACTTTGTGTGTATGCCTGACGTGTTCACAGGACCCGTGGATAATCGAAACTACAGAAAGAGCGTGGACACTTCCTCAACTGGAGTTCCCTGTCCTCACCCTCCGCCCCACCCTGTATTCTTCCCTAGGGGAAGTGAGGAAGTACAGAAGAAAGTAGGGGAATCTCTAAGTCCTGCTCCCCAGGGAGTGGAAAAGGGAGTGTGGGTGCATTTGATAGGGGCCTGGATAAAAACTGCCTTTCATCTCAGGCTGAAACTCTGAGCCTTGGTTTCCTGCCAGCCACTGTGTCCAAAGCAATTGCCCTGCCACGGGCCCACTGGCTCTGCATCTTATACAGCCTTGTTGAAAATGGAGTGGCATTGATGAAGCAGGCTGCGTCTGGGGAGGTCGGATTCCCTCTGCCCAGCAACCAGAGCACATCAAAGGCACACCTGCAGTGGGGGCAGGGCGCTGCCCCGTGGCTGCCCTTTGGTGACACCCAGCCCTGAGCAGCTGCAGTCCCCCAGCTCCTCCTGAAGGTCTCTGCCCCCAGCCTGGCTCCCAAAGCCAGGGCACAGGGAGACTCCTGCCACATCCTGCCCTTTGGATGGTCACGCCTCTCTCCTCTTATCTCCAATCTGCCCAATCTGGCCCTTCTCCAAAACCTACACCCAGTCCGGCTGGCCCTGGATATTTGGTGCTTTTTCTCCTGTCTGCCAAGTTTTCCAAGGTGTGGTTCTTTCTCGTCTGACCTCTGTGCTGACCTGAAGTCAGTCGGCAGCCTCCTTGCAAAGCCTGCTCCTTGGGCTGCGGTGTACTCAGTGCTAGAGCGTGTGCTTATCACGCACAGGCCTTGGCACCAAAAAGAAAAAAGAAAACCCAATCCTTCCCTGGCTTCCTCTAACCAGCTCCACACCTTGTCTTCATGTTCCCCTACCTGCTGGCTCCATTGTCATTCCAATCCCACCCATTCAATCACGGTGGGAGCAAGCCCTGCTGTCCCCAGCATCCCAGCCACTCCAGATGCAGGGGTCCCTTCTATAGAGTGCCTTCAAGTCATTCATGTATGTGTGTGAGTATGTGTGTGTTACTAGAGATTGAACCCAGGGTCTTCACACTAAACTATGTCCCTGGACTTTTTAAATTTTGAGACAGGTCTCACTAAGTTGCTTATTGTCCAGGCTGGGCTCAGACTTGTGATCCTCCTGCCTCAGCCTCCCAGCATGCTGGGATTATAGGCCTGCCACTTCTCCTGGCTCCAAGTCATCTTTTAACAAATACCTACTGTGCACCCACAAGTGCTGGATGCTTCTTCTAATGCTTAGGAAGCAGAAGAATTGACAAGAAGCCTTCCCCTCACGGAGTTTATTTTCTAATCAGGGGAGACAGAAACCTTGAACACAATAAATTATACGGTAAGCACCATACATCCTGTAAGTGCGTGAGAAGATAATAAACCTGTAATAAGGAATCGTCTTTTTTTTTCTAGTGCTGGGGCTTGAACCCACGGCCTTGTACACATAAGGCAAGCACTCTACCACTGAGCTACATCCCTACCCCTTTTTATATTTTTATTTTGAGGCAGGGGCATGTTAAGTTTCCCTGGCTGGCTTCAAACTTGCAATCCTCCTGCCTCTGCCTCCAAGGAGCTGGGATTATAGGGGAGCACCACTATAACCAGCCTGTTGTCTTGCTTTTACTGTTAGCGTGAAAACAATTTGAATATACCTCAACATAGAACAATAAAAACAAGGATTCCCGTGTACCCCTACTTTCGCTTCAGTGGTTATCTGTATTGTGCCCATCTTGTTTCATCTACTCTCCCCTCAACTTTTGTTTCTTTGGGTGTATTTTTAAACAAATCATATAGACAAATCTATAGACACATCAGTGTGGATCTCAACAGAAAGGTTTTCTCTACATTGGACATAAATAGCTTATCATTGTCACATCTAACGAAACAGACGATTCTTCTGGGATTATGTAACTCTTTTGTTAATCTTACCTCACAGGTACAGGAAGCGGGTAAGGACTGCAGTGTTAAGAAAAAGTATCTAACACTTAGATATAAGGCAAAGAACGATTGTGTGTCCCGGCAGCGTCACACAGGCCCACTCAAAGCTCACTCAGTTCTTCAGAGGAATTTGTGTTTGTTTGACTCTCGGTTTATTATTGATTAGGGGCTGGGCCTTATGAAGTTAGATATTAACATATAGATTGATAACTCGCAAGGCTAGAAATATACAACAAAGGTATTTTTGTTTTTGTTTTTACCGATAGAGATACAAATAATTTCTGTACAGTAGAAAAGATAGCTCTAAGATATTAAATATTGTTGTTTCTACTTAACAAACTTATTTCTGTATACTTTTCCTGATTGCACAAACCCCTGTTTTTTATTTATTTATTTATTTATTTTTTGTGGGTACCGGGGGGTCGACCTCAGGACCTCGCGTGCCAGCAGGCGCCCATGCCGCTGAGCAATATCACTGGCCCCTTTTTCATATGTGGGTTCCAGGAGTTGAACTCGGGCCCTCGTGCTTGCCAGGCAGGCACTTAAGCCACTGAGCCATCTCACCGGCCCCAACCCCTGTTTTTTAAATTCTCTGTTGAATCAGCTTTCCCATCCTTCATTAATGAGTTAAATAAATGTAAGAGAGTGTTTTAAAAATTACACTTTAACTCTGCTAGGGTGAAGAGGGAGGATTGCAAAATTTTTTTTTTTTTTTTGTGGGTACCAGGGTTCGACCTCAGGACCTTGTGCACCAGCAGGCACCCATGCCACTGAGCGATATCACCGGCCCTTTTTTCGTATGTGGGTTCCGGGAGTCGAACTCTGGCCCTCGCGCTTGCCAGGCAGACGCTTATGCCGCTGAGCCATCTCACCGGCCCAAGGATTGCAAATTTAAGCCCATCCTGGGCAACTTAGCAACTGAGACTCTGCCTTAGAATTAAAAAATATAAAAGGGCTGGGGATGTAGCTCAGTGTAAAAATCCTGGGTTCAATATCCAGCACCGCAAAAAAAAAAAAAAAAAAACTGAAGAAAGAGAAAATTTCATTTTCCATGTCTTAGTCTGGTCTGCAGCACGGGATGGAGTAGACATGTACGGGACTGGGGTCATACGTGGTATCCACAGTGGGACAAGACAAGGTTTCAGTGAACTGCTTAGCGGAGGTCACGTAGCACTTGGGTGAGAGTGGCGGTAACCACAGAAGCTGCCCTGGCTCCCACCCCCTGTGTTACACCCTGGAGAATGAGGGGAGGCTGGGGTCCATGTTGGCAGAGATGGACCCAGGAGCTATGGAGAGAGCTCTTGACCTTCTCTGCTTCTGAGAACCAAGCCTTGGCCCAGCCCTAACACTCAGCGGAGAGGAAGGAAGGGGACAGGAACAGGGTGTGTGTGTGTGTGTGTGTGTGTGTGTGTGTGTGTGTGTGTGTCTGTGTGTGCGCCCAAGAGACTATTATGCTTTGCCAACTTGCCCCAATGCTCCAAGGGCAAGGGCGCAGTTGTAGGAGTGTTCTTTTCTGTCTAAATATCACCGCCCTCCCATCCCCATTCCTCGCGTGGCTCTCTCTGGGTGGGAAGTTCTCTTTTATATCTTATTCCAATCCTCCCAGTACTGTCCAGGCTGGGGATGCAGAGCGAGGCGGGCATATCTGAAAACGCAGCTGGGGCTGTCGGGGGAGGGTTGTTTGTTGCAGGGCAGCTGCCTTTTTCATCTCAGAGAGGGAGTTTTTATTCCTCCAGGAAACCAAACCACCTCGAAGTCAAGTCGGGGAAGGGGTTCCCCTCTGGGACCTACCCCTCTGCTTTGGCATCTCTTTGGGGGCAGCACCAGCCACACCAGGCAAGCATTTAGCAAGTTGTTAATAAATAGGGATTTTCCATCCTGTTTAAAAGGGCGAATGTGTTCAATATTTTCTTTAAACCAGCATGGAAAAGCTTTAATCACATCCTTCTTTATTTGGAGGTAGGATGACTTTTAAAAGTTCCCTAATCAGTGGTGGTGGGACCTCTATTTGGGGACCTTGTTTGTCCCTGGAGATTGGAGAGGGACAGGAAAGATCTTCCGTCCTCGACTTTCTTCTCCTTAACTTCCATCTCCTCGTCCTGGCTCGCCAATTTCCCTCATCCTCCTCTGCGTCCTTCTCCCCCGGCTTAGGCCAGGAGCCTCCGCCACCCATCCCCAGCCCCCACTCCTAACACCAGCCCTGGAGATGCTAAGGTGGGTGAGGCCCTTTCCCGGCTGGACCCTCTGAGCCCAGTGGACAGCAATCCTCCCCAAGCATAGTCACATGTGTTGTACATGGGAATCTCGCAAAAATGAGCCATGAGCTGAGATGGGCACTGTCCACCCCAGACCAGGATGCAGAGGCTCGGAAAGACTGCAGGGCATCGCCGAGCTCACACAGCTGCACAGTAGAGCAGGACTGGGTGATGGTCGAGGCCATAGCCTCTGGCCACACAGGGGCTGGGAATGAAAGGGTACAGGGTGTGGGGAGGCGCAGGTCGAGTGTCAGTGGGGGCTGAAGGCTGGTTGGCAGGACTCAAGGGCCTCGGCATGAGGGGCAGGCCTTGGGGTCTCCCTGGTAGGAGTGACTCAGGGCTCAGCCTGGCTCTCTCCCTTGCCCAGAGAAAAGTGAAGAGTAGAAATAGCTCTTTCAGGCAAGCCACCCTTTTGTCCCCAACGATCACACTCTGGTGATCGAGGAGTCCTGTGTCCCAACTCATTCACTATTCCACCTGCCGCTCTAACGCCCAACTTCAGCCAACTGCGGTGAGAGCAGCTGGGGCTGAACACAACAGGAACACTTCTTCAAAGAGTAGGACAGGCTGGGCTGGGGAGCTGGTTGCAGAAGGACCCTGTGAGGCAGAAATTGGCACAATGGCATTAACAGTGATAGTGTCCTGTCGGTCCAGGGAGGGACCGGATGTGTCAGCTCTCACTGTGCAGCCCCAACTCTCCAGCACCTGAGGTTGTCAGGTTGGGGTCAGGTGGGGCACAGGGGCCCTGCATGCAGGTGGGTGATGGCTGTTGAGCAGAGAGGTACTTGATGGGTGGGCTGCTTTTAGGCACTGTTGCTGGGCAGGTTGGGGACAGAATTGTGGGTGCTCCCTGAACCAGGGAGTGCCAAGAGCTACTGCCTTTCCCTGACATTTCATTATGATCTTCCCGAAGAGGTCAAAGAGCCCAAGAGATGGTGCAAAAGAGAGGGCCCTGGCTCCCCATTCAGAGAGCTTCTCTTACAGAGTGTTCTGGGCTCTTGAGGGGCAGTATGAGGTTTGCTCAGACTGATTGTCACATTTACGAGGGAAACTTTAATAAAAAACAAAATCCTGGTCCCACCCATGAGATTTCCATTTGATAGGTCTAGGTGGGATTGGGAGTCTGTTGGTTCTGAAAGAGTAGCTTCGTAATACAAACACCTGCTCTCCATGTGGCACTGGTAATCAGCTGCCCGGGCCAGAGATGAGGTGCAATCAATTTCCATCAAAGCGAAGGCGCCTTCAGGGAGACCAGTGTGACATAGCGTTGCTTGGGGTGTATCCTATCTGTAGTCTGCACATTGAATCCCAACCCTCCAGAGAAGCTGGGGTGGGTCATTGCAAATCTCCACGCTGTCTAACTAGCTCTAGATTTACCCTTTAACTCAACAACACTTTAAAATTTCTAGCCACTGTGTTTATGGTTCCTAATAAAATGCATTACATGAGTCCCTGACTTCTTAAACAGAGTAATGCAAGCATAAATGTAACCTTTTCTTGATGTCCTGAGGGTGTGTTAGGAATCTTAATTAATGTACGGGGCTATAATTCAGTGGGGTGTATGGGACAATTTATTTATACCAAATGGCCCCCTGAGGTGTTGGGGTTTTTGTGCCTGCTTTTTGTTTTTTCCAGTGGTGCTTTTTGCTGACGGATGTCCCTTCTTGCTAGATACAATGTACCTACCTAAATCAAGTTTGTCTTCACTTTTAATTTGTATTTCTTAGATAGGCTTAGAAAATGGATAAGCTTTTAAATTAGCCAGGTAAATCTTGTGTATAGCTTCCCACCATCCATGCCACACCAGTTTGGAATGCAGAGCCACTTTGGAACTGACTTCTTAAGGTGCACATGCTGTTTTGTTCAAGTAGGGGCTGGGTTATGGAAGGACATGTGCTGTCATTTTGACTGAGATTCAAGAAGTGGGTTTTGACTGATTTCTGGGAAAGTTCTTCCTCTCTGGCACTAGAAAGCCACCAGAAATCACTCTCCAGGTGGACAGAAGCAAGAAAGGCTGCTCTGACTGCTCATGGCAGGTGAATTAGAGCTTGAAAAGCTTTCTTTGGGAAGAGGTCCACTGGGAATGACGGAATGGCGGGATGTAGAATTTTAGTGGTGGGCAGAGGGGAGCAAAGGAGAGAAACTGAACTGTATGATTTGTGGACCCTCTAAGCCTCCTCTAGTGTGAATTGTTCTTTGGTGTGAGCCACTTTAAACAGAAGCAGTGTTTTGGTTACCAGTTGCTGAAGACACACTAATGGGTACATATCGAATCTTCAGCGGTGTGCTGAATAGATTCCGGGTGAAGCCCAGAGACAGTCTGCGTGCACTTTGTTACTCCGTTTTGGTTTCCCAGAAGTCTGGTTTTGTGTTTTGATTTTGAAGTGGGACTTATTTCCTCATGAGATTTCCCAAGGAAGCAGTGATGGCTTCTTGCCTGCTTTTCACGCCCCAGGACTGTCACAGCGACTGGCACTCACTAGACATTCGACGAACTGTTAGCTCGACTTGAACTCAACTCTCTGCGCCCATCTGCAGTGTGCTTTCCCCTTGTTCACAATGGTGCCTGCTCGTTGCTCATTATCTTTCAGGTTTATTAGGATGTTAAAATATACCACAAACAATAAATGCTAGTAACTTTTTGGTGGTGTCGGGGATTGAACCTGGGGCCTTATATGTCCTAGCAAGTACTCTACCACTGAGCCATAGCCCCAGCTCTAATGATTTAAATGTGCTTTGCATCTTACACAGCGCCACTTCATCCTCACCTCAGGAAATACGTACAGCTGGCGTCATCACTGTTTTACAGATAAGAAAACCAAAGCCATTGGATTTATTTCATAGCTAGCTCTTAAATTTAATTTTGAAATGGCACCCAAAGCCCTTTCCTTTGGAATAGATAACCCTGTACTCAAAAAGTCGCCCTTCTTTTCATACTTCTAAAGTGCTCTGATGCTGGTGAAGAGAAGTGCATGACTTAGGCAGGCCTGGGCTTCAGGGCGTCAGCCGCCCCTCTGACTCCTGTGCCGCCCTCCTCTGAAGAATCGCACGGCCTCGCTGTCAGGTTAAAGCTCTTCAGGATTCACAGCTTGAGCTTCTCACTTAGCTAAATCGGTGCTGGGCTCCCCCAGTTGTGTCGCTTTGGCCATGGGGAGGGAAGCAGGAGTTTGACTTTGTCTGCTATTACCAGCTCTGCTGCTATAAATGGGCTGTGCAACTTGGAGGTCTCTTTCTTCGAAAGTGTTCACACAGTGGTTATCCACACGTGGGGTTGGGGAGCAGGACCTTGAGTGGGTCTGCTTCTGCGAGAACATGCTTCTGGGGCTCCTTGGGAACACAATGCGCTGGCTTCATTGCATGGTTAAAACTGACTATACCTGCATTCACCATCCATGGTGCCTGCCCATCTGACCCTGCACAGAGCTCTAAGAATGGTGGTCTCAATCTGCCTCTTCTCTTGCTCTCTCTCCATCCCTTAACCCATCTGTGTTTTCCTGTGCAGTGTTCCCCATGTGTGTTCTCCATCTCTGTGCCCCACTAGGGCCTCTCTGATGATGGCTGGACAGGCTGGGGTGCACAGTCCCTTCTGATTCCTATGCCTTCACTTATCCAGCTGATCTTTCTGTCACTTCCAAACAAGTGCATAAATTATTGTTTGAAACACTTCCTTGACATTATTTCAAAAATGTCATTGCATGTGTATTTGTTTCCTGAGGGCAAGAGTTATATTTTATATTGCTTTTGTAGGATTCATCCAGCTTCCACCTTGCTGTATAGAATTTTAGATTTATCAAAAGGGTTTGTGACCAGTAAATGCCTGAGGAATGTCATTGCCTCTGCCTTTGTGCTTTGTGGATAATCCGTGCTTACTCCTCCCGCTAAGTACATTGCCTGGCTACTCATGGTAAAGCATTGTGGTCAGACCTGAGGTTTTAAGGGGACGAATGGATGTGAACTTAGCTTATATCGTCTGAATGCATTCTTCGGTACATTATAAATACATTCTGCATTTTGGGTTGCTAGGATGTGGAAGGAGAGAGAACGGGGAAGGAAGGATTGGATGGAGTGGGGTTGGATAGTTGAGTATGAAAGGAGAAAGGCTTGAAGTCTTCTCCACCACCCTGATGGCACATCTGATGATGGATGAAGGGGTGTCCTGATTCAGGGGACGGAGGGCTCTCCCAGCCCAAGTGTGTCCGCTGTGGCTGTTTGTGGGTTTTCTGCGCTGCAAGCCAAGACTGAAAAAAAATGGTGGTGGCTGGAGGTGGATTGTTTCCTCTCTAAAGCCTGTGGCTGTGGGTTCTCAGACTTCTTTCTCTGTTTCTCCGTGAAACTCTTGTTGCTGCCCAGCCTCTGCAGAAAAGCTCACCTTCAAAAATTCTGAAGAATTCTCTCACCCTGGAGAGATTGTGGAGGTGCTGAGGTCATTTGGGGATGGTTGGGGTGAAGCGAACCCCACACTCTCGTTCACCTGGAATTGCCCTTTCAAGCCCTGGGCAGGTCCAAATTTATGGTCTCTTCTCACCCCTTTTCCCTTCTCCAAGCCTAGCCCTTCTCCTTCCTTCTGCTGTGGCCCAGCACTCTGATCTTTGCAGGGCTCTTGGATACAAACCTCCCATGCTCTACCCAGGCCTGCCTCCTGTGGCTCAGCCAGCTTCATCCAGCACCATCCCAAGGCCAAGCCTGGGGGATTCAGCATGTCAGTACGGCAGTCCCTCCCTCTGCCGCCTCGGGCGGCTCTCCACTACCACCTCACGCACAGGGCTCTGCACGTGTCCAGTTGTGTTCAGCATTGTGAAAGTTATGAGAGTAAAAATAGAGCTACTTTGGTCAAGCTCAGAAGGAAAGAAAAAAAGAAAGAAAGAAAAAGAAAGAAAGAAAGAAAGAAAGGCTACGAAGGGATCTTTCAGCATGTGTGTCTGATAACAAGAACTAGTCACAAAGACCCTGCCAGAACCACAGCCCTGCACAAAGGCTACCACAGCCTGACACAAAAAATATTCCCGCAAGGGTGTCAGTCCAATAACTGCTCAACCTTGGACAGGTGCCACCCTTGTTATTGATCCCAAATGTGCTTGATTTTAATCCTTGTGGGCAAAGATGGTTGTTTCAAAATAGGCCATCCTCATTTACCTCTAAAACTTACCCTTGCCTCCGCCTCTTTGAAAATGCACATAATTTCCTGTGGCATGCATATTCCCATTGCAATGTTCTTCCCCAGTAAATTTCATTCATCTTTGGAGAATATCTATTTGTTATTTCCTTTGACAGTACCAAGGTGACCAGAGAGCACTGCTTTGTCATTTGGTGGTCAGGGATGCTAAGTCCTTGCGGTGCACTGGGAAGGCCATCCTTCAAGAAGGGCCACTGGCCCCCCTGTTGAGAACTCCAGCAGCCCGGGCTTTGATCTGGGGGTGGGGGCAGTGTGATGGGTCAGTTTAAGTCTCAGGTCCTGAGTTTGAGTTCTCTCTCTGCTACTGTTTGGTCCTGTGACTTTTGTCTCTTCGCCTCTGTCTCTTTATCCGTATCTCCGCAGGAGATACCTACAGGAGTTAGGTAGGGTTAGGTTTATTAACACAGCCCTTGGGAAACAGCCTGGCATGCTAGCGCTGTAGAGCACTCCTGTATTATGCCCTGTAAGGTCTAGTCCTGCCTGGGCCTCCAGGGCCACCCTATTGGCCTCAGGTTGAAGCTGTTTTCCTGGCAAACCCTTGCATCATGAACAAATGGGCCCATGGCCTTGTGACTGCGAGCCTGGGCCCAGGGCTGGCCTGAGCCACCATTGCTGTTCCACCTCTGTTCTCGGCTCCTTCCTCCTGCCCTTGCTCTTCAGCTTTTGGAGGGCTGCCCACCTTGTTCCTTTCACTAGGAGTCCACTTCCACTGCACTTCCCTTGCCCTCTCTGTCCCTGGAGTTGTTGTGTGTGTTTGCTGTATTCTTTTTAAGAACCCTTTTAAACCTGTATTCAAAATGCAGATTCTTGGGCCCCACTGCAGGGATTCTGCTTCAGGGTGCCCAGATAGGGGCCAGAGTGTGCGTTTCAGCAATGCAAGTGGTCTTCTCGAGCCAGCCTCTGGTTCCCTGGGGCCTGTCTATATGGCTGCTCCTCCGGGGAGGGGAAGTGTCCTCAGGACCCCAAGAAGCCTGAGACTTATTAGCATGTTACAGCTGTTCACCATCTGGCTCAGGTACATAAGTTATCGTCCTTGGTGAATTTGTTAAAAAATCTACTTGGAATTCCACATTTGTATGTTCTTGCAGCCTCAGTCTAGATTTGCCCGTTTGGGAGATGATGGATGATAGAGCCTAGGGGTGCACTGGTTTCGTCTGGGAAAGCAGTGTAATGGGAAGAGGCCTCGGGCTAGAGCTCCACAGCATGCGTCCTCTGCCTTCACTGTGTGACCTTTGCTGAGTCACCTGTTTAGTGGGAACACAAGTGAGTGACAATGAAGGCCTCAGAAGTACAGCTCTCCACTTCTTGTAGTGAGTTGAGCAGATGAGGCTTGGAGTGCGTTTTCATTGAATGGAGCCCCTGGGAAGAGGGAACAAAGAGCCACAGGCTTCAACCTGGGGACTGAAGGAGACCAGGAGTCAGGAACAAAGTCACGGTAAAACGAAGGACTGGCATGGCAGGCCAGGAGCCCAGCGGTGCTGCAGACCTGGATGATGGTAACCTTGCCTTGCGTCCATTTCCAGGACTCTCGTAGCAGCATCTTCAGTCCTCTTCCGCCTGGTGAAATAGATATGCCTGGGACTTTTGTCTTATGCATTCGAGGTATGAGAAATGGAGGCTCAGAGCAATGTCTGGCCAAGGTCAAAGAGCTAATGAGTGATAGGTCAAGATTTAGCTGGGCTTCTTGATTCCAAAGCTTGTGTCACTTCTGCTTCACTCACCAGCTCCTCCCTACTGGCAGGCACCTCTGCCGCTGCCCTGAGTGTCTGGCCTGGGGTGAAGTGGCCTCCCTGCTCACAGCTCTCCAGAGGGCTTTCAAAGCCACTGTGGGCCATGGCTTTGTAGGAGGGCTCACACACACACACTTTGTGGCTGGGTTGGGGGAGCCCAGTCTGTAGTAAAAGGTGGCTTTTAGCCCCCAGGGGAGGCTCCTGTGAGGCCTCTCCAAGTCTTCTTGACAGACTGTGGCCTTGCTGGTGAGGGGTGGCCAGCAGGGAGCACATCAGCACAGGGGTGGCCCAACCAGGTTTGCTGACTGGCTGAGGTGGCATCACAGGAGAGTGTTCTGAAGCGGGGTGTGAGGAAGAGAGGGTGCCACAGAGGGAGACAAACAGTAAAGGGAGGCAAAGGGGGACAGAAATCCACTCTGCAGGGATGGGGAAGGGGAGGGTCTGCTGGCCTGGAGGGGAAGCTTGGAGCCATGATCTTCTCAAAACTCTGAAAGGCTGCTGGTAACTTTGGCTTCAGGGACACAAGACCTTGACCTTTCCCTTCTGAGTGAAATGTGGCATAAGCTTATGCAGAGAGGCAGTGTCTTTGCTGCAGAGGGAGAGGGAGTGAGCATTTGTCTGGGTCCTGCCCTAGAAATGCTTCTAGTAATAAAATCAGGATAGCTTGAGAAATCCATTACTCCTCTGGGCCACCCACAGCCATCCACGTGGCCTGGCAGAGATGGGGGAGAGGCCTGGGCACCAGCCAGGTAATGGGGTCTAAGGCCACTCACCTGGTCACCAGGGATGGGGAGAGGTAATCCGGAGCCCTGCCAGCTCTGATCTCAGCTCTGGAGAAGATCTTTTGGGGGGACAGAGGAAGGACTGAGAAGACATGCCAGAAAGCCAGGCAGGAAGGGAGGTGGAGATAAAGGCAAGCAGACTGAGGGAAGCTGTAGTGGTGAGGAGGAGAAGACCCTGGTGAAGTGAGAAGCCACAGGCCCGGAGTGGTCTTGTCCAACCTTGCCACTGTAGGCTGTGACCTTGGGCCACTCAGACCCTTCAGGCTTTGGCTTCTGCTCCTGAAAAATAGAGATGGTGACACCTATCTCACTGTGGTGTAGGATAAATGAACAGGTTACAAATCATAAAGTGCCATGCAAGGTCACGTGTAGAATTCAGGAAGTGGCAAGAAAGGAGACAGGCAGGTGGGGCTGACTGAGGGGAGATCCTTTTCCTGGGATGTGGATAACAGAGAGTGGGTGGGAGTGGAGAATAACCCAAAGCAGCAGACCGAGGGAGAAATAAACTCCCCCTCTTGGTGAGGTGCTTGCCATTCCTGTGGAGTCAGAGTATCTGGGGCCTGCCTGTGCCCACTGCTTCTGCATTCCCAGCGGAGCAGCCTTTGCCTGGGTAAGCGCATTCCCAAGGGACTGAGGCAGGCAGAATGCGACGCCAGCTTCCT
Source organism: Erethizon dorsatum (assembly GCA_028451465.1). Classification (NCBI taxonomy): domain Eukaryota; kingdom Metazoa; phylum Chordata; class Mammalia; order Rodentia; family Erethizontidae; genus Erethizon; species Erethizon dorsatum. The sequence goes on from CM051831.1 coordinate 59,868,271, forward strand.
TCCCGGAGGCACATGGCCCGAGAAGAGAAGATGGGCTTCATTTTCTCATGAAACATCTCGATTTCCATCAGATTTAAGACTCTCAAAGGGTGGAGGAGGCTGGCAGGAGGGAGACACAGTGAAAGCCCATAGCAAGAAGCCCGACTAGAGGAAGAAAGAACTAGAAAGTAAAAAGAGAAAAATTTGGGGGAAGAATCTTCTAGAAACCCCCAAACCAAGACGGAGCCCTTGGTGGATAAGGCCTGGCTCCATGGTCCCTCTTGCTGCTCGTGCCTGGATCCCCATCTTGGCATGAGGCAAGGCCAAGGCGGGGGGAGGCACGGGGCCGGGGTCAGGGCAGCCAGCTCCCCTGGCAGGCTAGATTTATGCTTTGGCTGAGATGGGGCGAGAGGGAGCCTGCAACCAACCAGGGTATAAAAAGCAGCCCAGTGTTTCCTGGAGGAGTCTCAGTGCCAAAGTCAGGGGCATCCATCTGGCCTTGCCACGTAGTACATTTGTCACCCTGGAGCCCAGGGCCTGGCGGGCCTCCCTACTGCCATAGGAAGAAGGCCAAGCTCTCACCTTCACTGAGGCCAACTCTTACCTTCAGCAGCCCCTGCGGTGCGACCTGCAGCCTAGGAGGTCCTTTGGGGTTCGCTGCTCTGTCCTGTAGGCCCCTCTCAGCCTGAGTCTTCCAGCTGGTGCCCAGCCAAGCTGGTGTCCACTTAACTTCCCCTGGGGACAAAAAGCCCAGAGTCAGGGAGGTGAAAGGGCCCAGAGACAGCTAGCACTGTAGTTTCATGCTATATTCTGAGGAGCTTTCGAGTTCTCCCAAGGTCCAGTGCCCTGCCCACCAGGGTAGCAGCGCTGCTTCTTTCTGACCTAGGTATTGATGTCCTAGAAAAGATTTCATTATAAGAATGAGTTCTGGTGCTACTGGAAAAAAGTATGAAGACACGGAGGGTCTGAGAAGGCCGGCAGCATAAAGTGCCACACAGAGTCTAATTCCCAGATTGTTGACACCATGGGGACTAGAACCCAAGTCTCCTGGCTCCCTGCCTTGATTTCTCCGTGGCTATAGGCTACCTCTTTTGAGGTGCTGGCCTGAGTACTCCTGGCTAAACCCTCCCCTCTAACTCAAACTTGGGTGCCATACATCTCAGCTTTACCTCCTCTGGAGGGGCTTCAGAATGCAAACCCTGTGTGGCCCGGGAAGCCTCTTTCAGATTTGAAGCAAGACCTTTGTGGTTGACCCATGATCACAGTGTCTTCTGGCTGGCAGTCCCTGGGTTGTGGCTGTCCTGGTATTCCAGGGCTATTGGTGGTAACTGAGAGTTTTCTGCACAGTGTAGGCCATTTCCTTTTCTTCCCTTTCAGTCTCTGAAGAAATTCAGCCCTCTTCTATTGAGGTCCCAGATTGTCCATTTGGGTTTCTGACTGCTGGTCCTGATTCAACTGCCCTCTGCCTATGGGTCCTGGATTCTGTTCCAGAAAACCAGACTAACAGGTCCCTGCGTGGGGGCTCCCTTCTCTATTCCTGTGCTAGACTCACTTTTCCAGTAGGTTGCTCTTGGCTCTCCTTCCTGGATTTACAGCCCCTACTTTGCCCTTCTCGAAGGTCCCTCTTAGCGTCTTAGAGCCGGGTCCTTTAAGCAGCTTATCTGGGGGCCTCCTTCCCATGGTAGGAGCCACCATATGGGCTTCTTGGGGTTATATAGTAGAAGATGTAAGTGATCCAGCATTTCCCGAGGCCCAGGCATGGTGCACAGCACCTTACCAATTGCATCCCATTTGATCCTCATGACGATCCTATGACATAGGCATTAATATTCCCATTTGTCATATAGGGAAACTGAATCACAGAGACTTAGCTACTTGCTCAAGCTCATGCAGCTGGTAAGTTTACACTGCCGGTTCTGCATGACGCTGAGCCTAGGCCGCACCCACAATACGGAGCTGCTAATCAAGCTCATCACCCTTGATGGTCAGACTCACGACCCTGGTCATGATCTGTCTCCAAAACACTCCTCCCAATACCAAATCCCTCACTCTAGTTCCTTTGTCCCCCATTTCTCTCTATGAATCCATCAGCACAAACTGAGCGTGGGAAGTTCAGGGAAGAGAGGCAAGGACCCTGCTGCTTTCACAGGCCAAGAGAGACGAATAGTTTTTGCCCTTGTTGTTGAGGAAAACCACAGTATTTTCAAAGAAAGAGGGGAGTGTTAAGGGCACAGATGAAGTCCTGGCCTTCTCTGTGGTAGCCGATATCTAACTCAGAGAGGAGGTTCAGACCTATAGGTGGTTAACCCCATAGAAGAGGGCAAGACAAATATCCTCCACTCACTGCCACCACGCTTGCCTCCCAAGTCCACTCCCCTCGGGGTGAATTGTGCAGATGGCCTGGAGTTCTGCTCACTCCTGCCTTGGGGGCAGCACGGGAGGGGATGGGTAAGGCAAGTGGGAAAGTCTGTGGGTGCGCTGTGGCCCTGCGGTGGCAAGCTCCAGGTTGGCCCATGTCTCCGTGGCAGCCCAGGAGCTGCAGGAGGGATAGTGAAAAGCGATGTGGCTGGGGCAGGAGCCAGCACAGAGATGCTCCAGGCCCCCTATCTACTGGAGAATGAGTACAGGGCTGGGGGCTGGGCGTAGGACAGGACCTGGGCCGGAGCAAGGAAGGACCGAGCTGCTGATTCTTTCTCGAAATGCTGCTTCTTCTCCGGATATTCCCCGAGAGTGTTGGGCAGAGGGAGCTGACTGCTGACAGCAGCAGCAGTGGAGGAGGCAGATGTGGAGGGGTGGCATTATGGGGTGGGGTGGGCAGGGCAGGGCAGAGGATGTGGAAGGGGCGGGAGGGAGGTTTGGTGTCTCCTGCCTGTGCCAGACTCTGCTCCTTCTCTCCACCCTCCCCGGGCTCAAAACCCAGCGGGAGAGAGGGATGGGGCAGAGATTTGAGGACAGATGCGCATCCAGTCTCTCACACTCTCTCTTACACACACTTGTGCACACAAGCAGTCTCACAGGGCATTGTACCTCTGCACCCCGGTCCACCCAAACTTGGAGTGTTTCTGGGACAGGCAATCCACTCCTTGGGGATAAATCACCCTGAACCATCCTCAAGAGCCTTTGAGGAAACTCAGGAGAGGGAGCCAGCCAGCCCTTCAGTGGACGGCCGGGGGCTCGGCCAGCGGGAGGACAACCCAGGCGCCGGTGATTGGTGCGTCAGCAATGGGGCCCTGAGCTGTTTGCAGCGCTTTTGTCTGGCGCTGGGAGTGGGGCTGAGCAGTGTGAGGGACAATCAGAACCGTTCAGGGTTTGCTGCTGCGCTGTGCCCTGCTTTCCCTGCAGCCAGCCCGAGCCAACCAGAGCTACCAGGCAGGATGGAGATGTTTTCTTGCTGACCTCACCTGAGCCCAGTGGCCTGGGTTGGTTTTACAGGAAATGTTTTCTTTGTGAGAGCAGTAGCAGCCATCATGGCTCCCTGGGCTGAGTGCTCTGCTGGACACATGACCCTGGCCCCTCATCAGTCCTTCCAGGGACCGGGGACCCCGTGCGCCATGGCCCTAGTCTGGAGACCTGAGCTCTGATCGGGAGCAAGCAGTGGGAGTGATCTGGTGGGCAGTAGTCTGATGGTGCTGGCGTGCCCGGGGCAGTGTCCCCTGCCTGCCGTCTCTTTCCCCCTTACGCACGGCATCTGAGCTGTTCCTGGTGGGTATGTGCACACATGTCCCCTTCCGTGTTCACTGTCTGTGCCCTCGTGAGTCACAGCAGCCCGCCTCTGAGGCTTCATTTTCAGAGAGTGGATAGGAATTGGCTGCACCTCATGCCAGCTGGATGGGAGAGACGTAGGGAGCAGGAGGTGGGTGTCAAGTGCTGTACATAATTTTCTCAGGAGTAAGGTGCAGTGCAGGGGAAGCCCCTTTCACTGCTTTCCCCTCCTGGGTGGGTAAAGATGTGACTAGGAGTGTGTGGAGGTTTGTTGACCCTGAAATGCCCACTACTCACGGGCACCCTGGGCTTGGGGCCCAGTGTGCACTCTTGCCACAAACACCTGCTGGGGGAAGGGCTGAGTGACACTTTGTCCCTTTCCTGCCTGGCCATGTAGGTTCTCACCCCTCTCTACCCTGACCTCAGCCCCCTGGAGCCATTGAGAAGGGTTCGGTGACCTTCCTGCTTGCTCGCCTCGGTACCCTGACCCACACACAGGCTGCTGGTCTCCTAAGGGTCACGTCTCAGCCAGCAAATGGGCATTGGAACAGTTTTTTGTTAACAATCAGTGACAGGTCCCACCTTGAATGTGCACAAAACAAGACAAAATGAGGCTGGGGAACCACAGCTCTTGAAATCCAGGGACCCTGTGTTACCGCCTAGTTCCCTACCTGTGCTTCGACACCCTTGTCTGTAGTGGTTATGGTGGTTTGGGGTGGCCTCTGGGCATACGGGGTCTGTGTGGCCTCTGCATGCTGAATGAAATTCTATTCCTTGTGTTCCTACATGGGCCCTCAGCCACCTCTTTCCACTTCGCAGAGGTGGCCACCTGTCTAGCTTTCCACAGTGCCTGTGATAGTGGTTTCTCTCTTCATGATTGCACAGTCTTTGCTTCTATCTCGGTAAGTTTCATATGATGAGTGCTTTTGGACAAGATAAGCCCTGGGGTCCCACTGGGGAACATTTCTAACTTTCCAGAGGTCAGGGGTGAGCACCTCTCTGTTGAGCCCCTGCCCCTGATATGCCCAAATGCTTTGGGCCTATCTGAAATCCAGGGCAGGGCCAGAGGACCATGATGGACTCACTTGAGAATTCCATTCTTGCACTTCATGAATTGTGGCATGGAGAAGTGGTAGTGTGAGGCCAGGGTTTCTCAGTGGCAGCACTGTCACTGGGCTGGATGGGGGACTGTCTTGTGTCTTGTGGGATGTTTAGCAGTATCCCTGGCCTCTACCTACTAGATTCCAGTAGCCTCTGATTTGTGATGACCAGAAGTGCCTCCAGACATTGCTAAATGACTCCCAAGGACAATATTACCCCTGGTTGAAAACTATGGTTTCAGGCTTACCCTGTCACTGCTGCCGCCACTGGATTTTCTCCTGGGCCCTCAAGTGGCCTCATGACCCTGGGACTGGCAGGTGAAGAGCAGTCGTCTGTGGCCTGGGGGAACTTGGGCTCTGGGCTCTGGGCTTGTGCGATCTCGCTCAGGATCTTACTCAATCTCAGCTGCAGAATCACTTCTAGTCCTCCTCTGTTGCCACCAGTGTCTAGATTTCCCAGAGGAAATGGGTGGCAAGGCTGGAGGTGCTGGGGATCATTCTTCTCTGTGGCATGAAGTCTGGCAAGCAAAATCCCACTGCAGGGAGCCACCCTTTCCTCCTAACACTTTCCAAAATCCAAAGTGGCCAGGATGGTTCAGCATTCAGAGTAGGTGTACAGATGCACACACACACATATGTGTGTTTGCGTGCAGCTTTCTGGATCCTGCACTGTCTGATGGTGGGGAGGCAAGCCCTGCTGAGTAAGGCAGACATCCTGTTATGCTCCGATAAAGAAATAAACCCATCAAGAGGATTTTTTTCCCTTGCTTGGAGTAAGTCTCGTCTTTACAGGCGAAGTACTTCTGAGGCAGAGTAGGCAAGGAGCAAAGCAGCCTCTTAATTTGTTCACCGGAATCCCTGTGGAGTTATGGTATTCTTACTCATTCATCTTCAGCCCAGGAGGGCTCCATGGAGGAGATGTTCCAGAACCTATAATAAGCACGGGGGGGGGCAGCGTGGTACATGTGCATGTGCATGTGTGTGTGTGTGAATGCCTGTGTATGTGTGCACATGCATACAGTGTGAAGCCCTTCTTTTATCTGACAGTGAGTTTGGGAGCAGTTAGAAAACACAGCTCGAGTGCCCTTCTGCCTCTTGGGTAGGCAAGTGGCCCCCATCTTTTCCATGCTGCCCACCTCCCTTGCTAAAACTGTTCTCAGAGCTGGAAGGCAGGTTCCCCAACCTCTTGGCACAGAAGAGGGACTTACAGGAAGCCCTATATTGCAGAAAAATTATGGCCAAATTTTGATTTGTGGAATGGAGCTGAGAGGTGCTTCAGGTGCCACAAACCAGCAAATCATCTCCTAATCAGCCTGCTGGGCTTGGAGATGCCTTGTTGATCTATTTGCAGCAGATTTTATTTCCTAATGATGCCTGATTCCGCAGGTGAGTTTACAGTCTCTAAACAAGCATCTGAAGAGCAGGGACTGGGAGGTGGCGGGACGGTGCTGCCTGGGATCTAGATGTCCCCACAGCCACAGCATCGCATTCTTAACGTCTTGAATCTGCTTGGCCCTTGCCTAACTACACTGAATCTGTTTTCCTCAGCAGCTATTTGGGAGCCTCTGCCCTCCTCCTCTTTTTCTGGCCTTTACTCCCTCAAGGATCTGTTTTTCTCTGAAAAGCTTTGTGAGCACAGGAGTAGGGGAAGAAATCTCACTAGATGGGCAGGTTTGGCAATAAGCATGTCTGTGCTCTAGAGTGGGAGTGCTCTGAGGTTTGCAGATCTGTGGCCCCAGGACAGTGGGGTGCCACCTGCACTGTGTGGTCTGTGTAACTTCCAGGACTGGTTTGAGACTCATCTGGGGTGGGCCAGTCAGTCCTGGGTCAGCTCACAGGGGAAGAGTCCAGACCAGGACGCTGCCTCTGCAGCTGTGGGGCAGCTCTGCACATGGGCTCTTTCTCTCACAGCAGTGAGAGTGCACGGCAGACCCCAGCTCCCAGCCCTCCCTGGCCACTTCTAGACAGGCTCGGGTGGCCACTGGGACACAGAGACAGGTTCAAGCCTCCCATCTGAAACTGGGTGGGACAGAGGGACAGTGGGCTGGGCCAGGGGAGTCTCTGATAGGGTCAGGGGCTCTCAGCCAGACCCCAGAGTAGGGGTGTTGACTCCCTTAGAATATGTGCTTATCAGATGCAAAGGCTGTTTTCCTGGAGTGGATCGAGGAGAGGAATGTGGAGAAGGTCTTTTGGACAGAGGGGCTCCTGCTCGTACTGTGCCATTAGGAAGAGGAGCCTCTGGCCTCCCCCAGCCAGGGAAAGTGAGGCTGAAAGCTTACAAGTGTGATTTCTTTTGAAGGGTAGTGACAGCAGAGCCCAGTTGCTGGGGAGCAGGGAGCTGCATTCATCTGTCTTCCCTTCTGTATCCAACTTGGACTCAGTGCTTAGCAGCCCTTCGCTGGGTGGCCTGTCTCCAGTTTCCAGGAGCTCACAGCCTCGAGAAAGTCAGGGGTTGATCAGAAGTGGTGGGGGCTCATCTGACTTGGTGGCCCTCGCAGGGCCATGGGAGCCCAGATGAGTCCGAGATGAATTGATTTTCTGGCTCTTCTTCCAGCAGAGCTTTCCAGGCCCTACCCCAAGGCCTTCAGGAGATAACAGATGTGGGCTCGAGTCACAGCTAGGAGCAGCAGGACTGCTTGCAAACTGTCAAGTCCTAGAGGTTCCTGTTAATCTCTGGCCCCAGGAGGCTCCCCTTGCCCTGGATTCTCCACTCCAGGTTAATTGCTCTCCATAATCTGCTTGCTGCTCTTTCTGCCGTGGCTGTGCACCTACCCAACTTTGGGGCTGATCGCTTCCTCCTCAGTTTCCCTTGGGATCCACACGTGTGCATCCAGAGGGTGCTTGGCTTAACCTGTGTGGGGTTGGCCCTCTCTTCATGGCCTCACCTCACATCAGGGTTTCATGCTAGGGCTGGGTACTGCCCCTTCCCCTGTTCCAGAGGCAGAGGCTGCTAGGACCTGGCTCTGCCATTAAAGCCCCACCACCTCTGTCTCCTCATATAAAAATGGGGAATTTTCTAGAGCAGTCATTTTCACAGTGAGATCCATGGATCAGCAGCATAAGCATCATTGGGAACCTGCTAGATATGCAGATTTTCAAGCCTAGCCCTCCAGCTCCCCCAGTCAGAAACTCCAGGGTTGGACTCAGCAACCCATGTTTCCACATGTCCCCTGAGCAGATGCAGCTCAGCTGTGAGGACCACAGTTCTAGAACATCTCTGTGGCTCCCTTCCCACCACGGTCCCATGGCCCATCTCATCGTTTTCCAGCCCGCAGAAAATGGTGACTTGCAAAAATCCAGTAACCACATTCTGGAGTGCTGCCAGTTATCTTGAGGGCATCATTAAATTCTCAAACACACACACACACACACACACACACACAAAACCCACCAGGACAAAACCCACCATTTATCCCCTGACTTTTCCCAGAAGGGACTCAAGGTAATTTACATCCTGTTAATTTCAGTGGCTCTCTCTTCCCATCCTCTTTCTGGGGGAGGCTGCCAAGGTGGCCCATGCAATTCAGTGAGGAACTCAGGGTGTCCTGTGCACACCATGGCCACCTGCTAACTCCAGGGTGACGTAGGATGCCGCAGCTCTGCCGGCAGCGTAAACACACCTGCCCTTTGCAAGCCTCTGGTGAGAGCGAGTCCGGTGATTTTCACATCGCCTTGGTCCCCCAAGGAGCAGAATACCCTAACATCTCATTCCTGCTGCTGGCATTTAGCCCATCGCTGAGTCAATTCAAGCAATACTTATAACTGGTTTGCAGGGAGAGGACCTCTCGCAGACCCCTAAATCCTCCTCGCTAGGGTGATGATAACAGGCTAAGAATCCTGTCTGGCCACCTGCAGCCATTCAAATGCAGCACAGGAAAGTCTGGCACTGGAAAAATTCTGTGAGGACACCAAAAGAAACAGAACCTTTGTCCCTGCTCTCTGTGAACTCACGTGCAGGAGAAGGTAGGGCTGCAGTCTTTAATATTTGGTAGGGCTTCCTCTCTCCTTGGTCCCTCCCCTTCCAGACCTTTCCCTCTTCCAAGCCTGTTCTCTCTCTGTCCTCCTGTGTGGAGGGCTGGCATCCATTTCCTGGAGGTCTTCAAACCCCAGCCCTTCCGGCTGTGGAGGGTCGGGCTCCTCATCTCTTTTTCCCCTGGTTGTGTGAGGGCCCGGCCCCAGCTGAGACCTCTCCCGGCCTTTCTCCCGTCTCCAAGGAGCCTGCAAGAAATGCAGCTTGAGAAAGAAGTCTCCCCGCCCTTCCCCCACCTCGCTCTCCTCCTTGCCTGCCCCCCCCCAGCTCCCCAGGGCCTGGCCTGCCCTCCCAAACTCATGTTTTATGCAGGAACATCCCCATTCTCACGGAAAGTGCAGCAAAGTTTGGGAAAGAATTTCAAACCTCTTTTGAAGAGGGTGGAGCGAATTCAGGGTTATAGGGTTAAGTTCAGCGGAGGGTTTTTTGCTTGCTCAGTGGATGGCCCCTCGTGGTGTGTGTGTGTGTTCCTTCCACCCACCCTTTGCACTGCAGGGAAGTGGGGGAAGCAACTCACATCACACCACACTCATTCCTGCCTCTAGAACCCGCTTCATCTCCCGGTGCCTGTCCAGCCTCTTCTGTTTCCTGGAGACACCAGAAGGAGCTCGTCTTGGATTTAAACATTCTCAGAAGTTTGGGAGGCACAGGGAAAAGAGAACATTTGTTTTTTTCATGTTATTAGAAGGAAAATGAAAATACAAGTAACTTTGGTTCTGGGGGTTTTCACAAACCCTCATGTCCCTGTATTTTGAAACACCAAAATGGTTGTGTTTAATTGGTTTTTTAAATGATAAAATTAATGCATGTTACAGTTTATTCTGCTTGTAATTCCAAGTTTCCCTGTCTTTTCAGAAGCTTGGCACTCCCTCTCTTCTGACAGTAAGAAGTAGGCAAAACCTTGAATAGAAGAATCTATCTAGAGTACACTTAGAGTAAGACAAAGGACAGTATTATGTTTTCTGGGCTTGGTGTTGGCGAGAGCAGAAAAGCACTTCTTGTCAGGAAGGGAATTGTGGAAAGGAAGGAGAGGGAAATGTTTAAATCTCATTGAAAAAAAATTTGCTCCATAGAACTTTATCTAATCAAATTCGTTCTCACAGCCCTCACCTTGGGTCATTTTTGATTCTTCTAACACTTCATTTTTGTCGGCTTCTCAGTTCTGGAAACTGAAGATTTGCCTAAATTGAGGCAAGTTTCTCTCTCTTTTCACATGTTAATTTATTCCTTGATTTGTACCATGTATTTCCAAATATGGCTGCATGATTTTCACATGCAGTTGGAGACCAAGGGGGAAGATTGGAGCCATACAATGGTGTGGCCACCATGTTGGGGGGGTGTTTGCTTGGGAGACCCCCAACTTTCTCCAGGCCCAAACCACTGCCGGCAGCATTGAACAATTGGGCATCTTGCAGTTTAAGGGATGGGGTTTAGGGAGAGAACTAGCAAATTCTGTGGCCACTTCTCTTACCTCTCCATGGATCACCTTCAAGTCCCAGATTTAGTACTTTCACAATGACTTGAGTTGCTGAGGACAAAAAATTTTCTGCTTTTCATTAAAGTAATCCACTTTACTGTCCTCTGTACTTGTAAGTGGAGATGTACTTGGATTCCCAGAAACAATTGATCTTCTGTAGGTCATTTAGAAAGGAATGTCAAACAAGTTACATCCCTATATATAGATGGGAAGAGTGATGTATATTCTTTTCCCTTATGTGTTTTTCCTGGGCCTTCACATTTTCAGTCTTATCCCTGGGGAATCCTGTGTTGGACAAATTTAGAATAAAATCTACTTTCCTCTCTCCTCCTCCATAGCTTCTTTACTCGTTATTCTTCAAGGAAAACATTTGTGATGTGCCCAGGATTTTCCACGGGTGTCTGTTGTAGCAAAGGAACCCAAGAGCGTTAGAGCTGGAGAGAGCAGAGAGACAAGGATGTGGTCCCAGACCAAACCCAGAGACCCATGTCAAGAGATCTGCACAGGTTGGCAGCCCCCCAGCGACAAGTGACAAGTGACAAGGGAGGACTTTCCTGGCAAGCCTAGACCCCACCTCTAAAAATGAGTCCGGCCATCCTGGCTATCATGGGCACTTCCAAGCACCTTGCCATGCTCCTGCTTTAGCTGAGAGGCTGAGGAGGGTGGGGAGATAGCGAGGGGTCCACCTGGGCCTTTGGACCTGTCTGCAGCTTCCGTCCCTAGATGAGTGAGCTATAGGGCCACCTGGGGAAAGCAGCTCTGCAGAGAAGAGCAAAAGGCAGTTTGCTGGAGAATTATGGACAAGCCTTTAGAGCAAAGCACGGTAAGGGGGCGAATGCGGCCTTTTTTAGCCTCGTTAGCTATTTATTTAGGCGCTCCGCACAAGACTAATTATGAAGCTGATGAATTAATTCCTTACCAAGGCCAAACTGGGGGTGATCTGCCCTTGCCTCCCTCTCTTTCCTTGCCTCCTTGCCACTTTCCTTCTCTGCCTCCCCAGCCATGGTAATGGAGAGAATCATAAAAGCTATGGTTTATTGAGCAGTTATTAGGTGCCAGGCTCAGATGAACTGGTCCTGGCCAACAGGACCTGCCTGATTCCAAGGTTCTTTTTGGTAAACATCAGTAGCCTCCAGGCTTTAGGGGCAGGTAAGGCCTGGAGGCCTGCTCACCTCACTGCCAGGTTACCATGAAAGGCGATCTCAGGCTGAGCTGTCTCAGTCCAAGTATTTCTTAGTAACCAGCACAATGCACACACTACCTATTGTGGAAGCTCATGGAAGTCATTTTATGTGCTACAACAGTGCTGCCTGAGAGGGTCCCTTGTGACAAGGGTCTCAGGATTCGGCTAACCACCCAGTTCAAGGGTTCTAAGCTTTGGAGGAGGACATAAAGGGGTTGCAGTTGTTCATCCCAAAGAAAAGTCTTTTAGGGAGTGGGACTTGATGGGTTGTTTTTAACACTCTGACTTTTCTTTTAATTTTGGAATTTTGAGGTACTGTGAAACAAATTGAAAACTTCCCCAAACAGATGTTTTAGTAATGGGTTATGATAAGGCTAGGCTCCTTTTACCCCACTGAGGAAAAGAGAAAGAATTCTGGCAGCCACTTCTAGAAGTTTCTCTGTGCCCTAGTCTCAGTTTCCCTCTAAAGGTTGCTTGACTTCCTTGTCTTTACATTCCTCTGCCCCACAATTTATTATACAGAGAAGCAGCGGCTTCTGCCTTCTGAGCTCAGAATAACCCAGTGTGTTGAACCTGCAGCAGAAAAGATTTAAGAGCCGGTGAGATAGCTCAGCAGCATAAGTGCCTGCCTGGCAAGCACAAGGTCCTGAGTTCGACTCCCAATACCTGCATATAAAAAAAAAGAAAAGATTTAAATTAGACTGTTAAAATAATTTCTAGGACTTTAGGATCCTAGAAAGCAGTGACATGGAGACAGACAGAAAACAAAACAAAACAAAGCCAAATGAAGCAAACACATCCTTGAGATGACTTACGTGTGGTTCTGGAGGGAGGCAGGGAAGTGGAGGAGGTCCTGTTAAAGCCCCACCCCACCCCGCTCGGGTGCCGGAGCTGCCCTCTAAGACTGAGACTGGCACAGCAGTCAAGGGTCTGCGGTTGGGTTGAGGGGGGCACAGACCAGTGGTCACTTCATCTTGTGGCAGCCCGATCAGCCTAGCCAGCTTGAATCTGCCTGGTGCCTACAGCCCCTTCTCCTGTGATTGGAGGCACACTCTTGCTCCTGAAGCCTTTAATCCTGCCTTAGCTGGTATTGAAAGACAGAGTGACCAGCTGGTGGACAGGCCTGGGATCTGAGCCCACCCCATTCCCGGGTGACCAGGGCAGCACTCTGGCCCCAGGCCGAGGGCCACCAGGCAAGGTGCCCGGAGGAAATGGGGCAGTGGAATAAGAGGAAAGAGAATGGTCTCCCTGCTTTCTCTGCATTCAGTGTGTGGTTTCCATGGGGCCCCAAGTGTGTTTGTAGGCAGCAGACCTGGGGGTGGGGTGCTCAGGGGATCTGGGCTGCAAGGCTTTAGGGACAAGAAAGGGATGGCTGGGTTGGGGTGGAGGAGGGCTGGGGCACTTGAAAAAACCAAATAAAAAGTTGGCTTTTGAATTCTTTTTGCTAACCATAGTCAATTCTTAATTACCCTCGTAATAGGAGGGAGCAGTGGCAGAAAAGATTCAAAGCAGCAAATAATCCCGAACCATTTAAGTGACATGATTTTTAAAAGACAGCAAAGGAGATTTCCCTTCCTAATGATGTCTGGCTGAGGCTGATGTTAAATGAGGGAAGTATTAGCAGTGAGCTCCCCAGGGATCAAGGCTTATTTAAAATGTTTATAAATTATTTAGGGCTCACATTTCCTGATTTTGTGAGCGGGTGCTGGGAGGGGACCGTTAGTCCTCCGAGGAGCCAGGGACTGTGCACTGACTGGAGGAAATCCCTGGTGGGAAAGGCAGGAGACCTGGGAGGTGTCAGGCTAACCAGCTGCTCATCATGGGTGGGGCCGGAGTTTGAGAGGCACCCATCCCCCAACTCTGTGGCTAAAATCAGAAGGAGGTGGGCTCTGCTCTAAAGCATTGAATGGCTCCCAGCATAAGAGCACCTAGGCCCCTGCATTAGGTCCCAGCCTCCACTCCCAGCCACACTCCTGATGCGGGAACCGCCTGCAGGGACTGATGACCTGCCACACTCATGTGGCTGAGGTGGAGCCCTTGGAATGGTACCCAGGCTTCTGACGTGGAGTCTCTCCATCCATCCATCCATCCATCCATCCATCCATCCATCCATCCATGCCACAATGAATGTTGGCTGACTCCCAAACCCGTGTTTTGCTCTCTTGCCTGTTTCTGGAAAGGAACTCCTGCTGCTTCTCCTCTCTGTGACCGGGATGCTGTCTGTCTCCAGGGCCACCTGCTCTGAAGAGCCATCCACACTCCAGAAGAGCTCCCTCTCTGTAAGGAACACCAGCAGCCTGTGTGCTTCCCCGGGACTCAGCTCGAGCTCAGCCCGCACCATAGCCTTGGTGTTCTTGTCTCCTTTCACCCAGATGCCCCCAGGAACTTCCCGCAGAGTCCAGCACACCACCTGGCCATGGTGTGCACTGTCCAGGGATTAGCTGAGTAGAGAAGCACAGGAGCCTCCTTTGGAAAAGGGGTTGGGTGTTAGATGTGACTCTCAGAGTCCAGGGCTGGCCTTGGTGATACGGTGACCTTACTTCTCCTTAGGATGTTGTCACATGCAGTCTGGTTGCTCACGGGCAGTGGCTGGGCTCAAGTCCCTCCCTGGCTGCCCCTGAGCAGCCCCTGGGACTGCATGCTTCCCAAAGGGTGGTGCCCAGTCCCCTGCTTCCGCTGGACCAGGTCTCTGAGAGGCCTGGGACCTGCCCTGGGACTAGGTCTGCAGGTGTCTCTAATACACAAGGAGGTCTGAGGACTGCTCCAAAAGACAGGGAAGGTGGCCCTGGGATTCATCGCAGTCATGGGGAGGGATGTACAAGCTCGTGCTCTTACACACACTGGCCTGCAACAGCTGTGTGTGTGTGTGTGTGTGTGTGTGTGTGTGTGTGTGTGTGCGTGTTCACATTTATGGGTACCATTACATTAACTGCATCCATTCTTCACCATGTCCTCTAAGTCCCATGTGGTGACATGCCTTAAAATAACTTGAGCCAGGCATGGTGGTGCACACCTGTAATCACAGCACTCTGGGAAGCTGAGGCAGGAAGATCGCAAATTCAAGTCTAGCCTGGGCAACTTAGCGAGACCCTGTCTCAAAATAAAAAATAAAAAAAGGACTTATAGCTCAATGTAAAGGCCCTGAGTTCAATCCTCAGCACCCCCTGCAAAAAAACCCAGTGACATATGCTACAACATGGATGAATCTTGCAGATATTATATTAAATGAATCACGCCAGTCATACAAAAGATAGATATTGTGATTCCATTTGTATGAAGTGCTTAGAGTAGTCAGAATCCTAGAGCCAGAAATCGATGCCAGTCCTCAGGAGCTGGCGGAGTGGGTTGGGGAGTTATAGTTTCATAGGTACAGAGATTCAGTGGGGAAATGAGAGAGTTTTAGAGGTAGATGTTGGTGACGGTAGCACGACAATGTGATTGGATGCACCACTGAACTCGGCACTTTAAAGATAGTGAAAATGGTCAATTTCGTGTTGTGTATGTCTCACCACAATAAAAATAACTTGGGCAACAGTCCTCCCTCTGGGAAGAGTGCTGCTGGCCGGAATTATGGGCCTCGGCCCTGGGCTTGAAGCTCCCCAGGGAGGATTAGAGTCACCTCCGCCCTGCGCAGGGGTCCTCTCTTCCAGGAGCAGGAGGAGCATCCTTGAGCTTGTAGATCACTAAGTCGTCCTGGGACAGGAGGGGACTCCTTCTTGCCCGGAGTCTGAGAGTGGCTTCACGATGAAACAATTAGCCTTTTTTTATGGGAAAAGTCAATAGCAGAGTCCAGCAGAGAATGTGCATGATATCTAAAGCCTCCGAGTAATAAAATGTCAGGTCACTTGTCATGTGTGGCCTACACAGTGTTAGCTTCACATTCCGGTATGTTGGGCCACAGGTTGAGGGAAAAATCGGCAAAGTCCTAGTTACTACCAAAAGTCAGGAATACTCTGACATAATCTGGCAGATGCAAGGAGCTATTGGAAATGTTCCCCTGAAGGCTTTGGCCCCATGCACTAGTTTGACTAAAAGGACCAACTAGGTTGCCAGGGTGTTGTGGACATGGCATGCAGGTCTTGCCTTGGGAAAGCAGATGTGTGGCCTGTTCTTCCTTCTTTAAGGGATTGTCTTTTGAGGGTGAGAAGGGAAAGCTACCAGGACTCCAGGACAGGGAGGAAGTGTGAAGGGGGACATCCCCCTTGTGAATCCTGCTGTCACTGTTGAGGCTGTAGCTGGGTGACCTGGGGATTTGATCTCCAAGTCCTTGAGATCAGAACAAGAGAGAGGACAGCCCTGGAAGCTGGAGAAAGGCAGCTTGTGCCCAAATGAGAAAAATGCTATTTACACAGCAGGCAGTACACTTATATGGAACTTGTAACCCCCAGAAGTGGCATAAGCTAAATATAGGACTAGGTCTGGGGAGGATGTGGGACATCATGGATGGCAGGCAGAATGCGTGGCCAGGGGACTGCCAGGCTGCATGGCCAGCGTGTTGGGTGGAGCTTCACTGCCTCCGGGAGACGGCTATGAGGGGGGCGGTTCTGCTCCGCTGCTTTGGTCCTGGTTTTCTCTTTTGTAGGGCTTGTGCCTTTCATGTTCACCTTGTCTTACGTGTCCTTAGAGCGACGAGTGTCACTGCTCATCCCTCTAAGGATAGCCCTTTGGATATCTGAGGACTCTGGTTCTCAATCCCATCCCATTTTATCCCATTGTTTATTTTCCAGAATGCTAGTGGAGGGAGACAGGCTTCTTTCTCTTTCAGCCTCATCCCTCCATTCCAGGCAGTTACATATGTAGCCGTTAGGTTTTGGGGGATGTAACTTTGACTCATGGTCTATGAGAGTCATTAAAGAACAAGCTGTGTCCTAATGGGCTCCTACTGCCTGGGATCAATTTTCCTCCTCTCTGGAGGTGTTTGAGATGCTGCAGGTCACTGCAGCCCTGCACCTTGCCTCCCCAGCCCGCCTGTACGCATTCAGCTGCTCTTTTCCCCAGCTGAGTGAGCGCTTCTTTTCAGGGGCAACCGACTGCACACAGATTCCTGAGCCATGATCTCATCGGCACAGAGGCCAAGCACGTCCACTCCAGCTACTCACAGGGCTCAGAGAGGGGTGCTGTGGGGTCCTGGTGGGGCTGGAGCTGATTCAGGGGGTTGCCCTCTGCATTTGTGCCAGGGCTGGTACAGGCACAAGTCTTGCCTCTGCCTGCAGCTTTGTTTCTTGTGTCTGTGCAAACTCAACTGTGGATCCCCACCTGGGGGCCCGACTGCAGGTGGTTCCCCATCTGCCATCACAACACCTGCACAAGAGCCCCCAGGACACAGTCTTGCAGAGGCGGCCCAGCCCTGGCCACCATGGCTTCCAGCTCACATTCCTACCTCTGATGTTCCTTTAGGCAGCAAATATTTATTGAGCACCAACTGCAGAGCTTCCCAAAGTGGGTCCATGGTGCTCTTGGGTTGGAACCATCTGAAGTGATGGCTGGAGTGCTGTCTTGGGCACTATGCCACACTTAATGCCCCAGAATCTCGGGGGAAGCCTCAGAATCCGCATTTTTATTGGCTCTCCTGAGTGATAACTTTTGGGCCCTAAAAGCCCAAATATATTTTGAGACTTGGTTAATTTTAAATGTCAACTTGCTTGGACCACAGTACCTAGATATGTGGTCAAATGTTATTCTGTGATGGTGTTTTTGGATGAGATTAACACTTAAATCTCAGGATCATGAAAGGCTGGCTGTCCCTGTTGCCCAGCTCTGTCCTTTCTTGGGTGGGAGGGTCCCAACCTGTTGCCCTGCACAGGACAGGGCTTAGTTCTAGAATTGCCAGATTTAGCAAATAGAAATACACGATGTCCAGTTAAAGCTGAACTTCAGATAAGCAATGAGTAATACTTCAGTGTAAGAATATCATGCAATATTTGGGATATACTTATACTAAAAACTATCATTTATCTGTGATTCAGATTTTATTCAGTAGAATGATAGCTCTGGACATTGCCTGTCTAGCCTGGAGTCCAGGATTGCTTCTTGTGACTCTTACACAGCTTTACAAAGGGTTTTCTCAAGTGCGATCTCATTCATTCCCATAATGGTGGGATGCAGAGGCAGAGTAGCCATCCTCCTCTTCCTCCTCCTCCTCCTCCTCCTCCCCCTCCTCATAATCTGCACTGCAGAGCAGGAGCTGGACTTTGAAGGTTGTCAGTTTCGTAACTGGGCTCAGAGCAGCCCTGGCTGCACAGTGTAACCACTCAGAGGGCTTTTAAATGACTCCATGTTGGTGTGATGTGTATGATGTCTGCAACCTACTTTGAAATGCATCAAAAAATGAAACGGATGAAGGCCTAGACAGAGGAATGACAGACAGATAGGCAATAAAAGAAATGTAGCAAAATGTTGATTATAGAATGTAGGCAGTGGGTATACAGATGTTCAACATGCAATCTCTTAACTGCTCTGTATGTTTGAAAGTATTCCTTATAAAGTATTGGGAGGAAAAACAAGACTTTGGTGCCCAGGTTCCTCCCCAGACCAATTAAGTCAGAACCTTTGCAGGTCAGACTGTGGCAGCTGTATTTTCTTGAAGCTACCCGGGTGATCTGATCAAGCCCATCACTTCTCTCTGTGTACCAGCACCACCTGTAGGGGAAAGGTGCCCTTCATCACTGGTCCCCAGCTAAGAATGTCCTAGTGTCTGGAGGACTGGTTGAAATACAAATTCCTGGACCCTGCACCCAGACTTCCTGACCCAGTTGGTCGAGAGGTGGGGCTGAGAATTTGCATTTTAAACAGTTCTCAGGTGATGCAGATACCACTGCGGATCCCCTTGGGCCACTGTAAGAAGCACTTCCTACACAGGGTACATTAAGTGCTAAAAGCATGTAAGCTGTGTGTTATGTCTGTTGGTAGAGGCAGCCTTCAGCTGTGTGAGGGTCACAGTAGGCTTCAAAAGAGGAGCTGGCCTTCATCTGAGCCTTGAAAGATGGGGCATTTTCATTGGCAGAGAGGCATTTCCCATGAGGGGCATTGCAGCAGCACAGGCATGGAGGCGGGCAAGGGCATTGATGGGTAGCCAGATTTGGGATGGGATGAGGAGGTGGGGATGGAGTAGGAATGGCCAGAGAAGAAGCAGGAGAGTTCATGACAGATGGAAAGGGCTTTGCTATGCAGAGCATTTGGATTTGATCACGTAGACAGCGGGGAGCTGGCGAGAGTCTTTTAGCAGCAGAATAACGTGACCAAATCGCCACTGTAGATTGTTGTTCTAGCAGCTCCGTGTAGAACAGAGTGGAGAGGAGAGATGAAAGATAGGAAGCACACTTAGGAGGCTACTGTGAGTGTCTGGAGTGAGGGATGGAAGGTCTGCGTAATCACAACACTAATAACGATGATAAAATAATGGCTGACATTTATTGAGAGCTCTCTGGGTGCCAGACAGCGCTATGTGCTTTTGCAAACATTCTCTTTTAATCTTCAGGACTACTCTGCTTGGTCTTATAGATGAGGAAACCTACTCAGAGAGGTGCAGGGCTACTTGTGAGAGCCTGGGTTTTGGGGGAGTGCTCAGTGGTGACCCAGGCTGAGCCCAGGCAGGGAGTGTGATGGACGGGAGGAGCCTGGGTGTCCCCAGGCTCAGGGTTAGTCTTTCCTTCACCTGCTGAGGCTGAGGCTGGAGCCAGGAGGTGGGTAGCTGGGCAGGGATCTTCCATCTCTTGCCTTTCCTGTATGCCTGCAGTGGCAGCGGCTGCTTTCCCTACAGGCAGACACACAGCAGTGCCTCCCTGCACCCCACCCCATGCAGGTACCTGCGCCCAGTCTCCACCCCCCCCCCCCCGCCTGTAGTTCTGCACTTTCTGCAGCTGCCTGTAGACCACACATGTAGGCAATTAACTAAAGCTTCCAGGAGGAAAATGACACAGCTTCCCTCTCTTTCCTGTCCCTGCTGTCCTTGGGGCTGAGTGGAGGACACTCGCAGCACCTTCCCCAGGACTCTTCACTTGCAGATGCTTCTCTGGTGGGCCTCTCCCCAGGCTGCTCTATACCCAGCCAGTTCCATGGGGGAAAAGGAAGGCTGGGGGCTGGGTGGGCTGCAGCATAAGCCTGAGACACAGGGCTGCAAATAGTAAGCCTGTTAGCTGTTTTTCTGATTACAACTGGGCTCCATGAATGTGGTGCTTAAGGGGCTTTGGCACCAATGGCCAGGTTGAAAGAGAGATATTCATTAAGCACTGGAGGGGCTTTGTCAGTTCTTGATCATTTTTTTTGTCTCTAAGAAGGACTGCTTTTACACCCGATCAGAAAGGGCCCACTGTGCTTCTCTTAAAGACCCCTCTCCTCTATTGCATCCCCTGACCCAGGCCTGGAGCTCCCTGTTCACCCAGCCCCTGGCCTACTCAGCTCCTAGACAGTGTCCATCTGAGAGGTCTTCAGCAAGTGCCCCGCCCTGCCTTCCCTCCCCGGCCAAACTCCGAAGGCCAGAACTCTGCCCTGCGGGATGCATCTCTGAGTGGCGCTGCTGGAGCGCAGGCATGTGCACAGGTGGGCAAGCAGTGTGTGCACGTTCACGTGGTTAGGAGAGTGTGTGGGGCAGTGGGGTGGTGCAGACCCAGCCTGGCTTTCGCTCAGAACTGTCTTGCACCTGTTCACATGGGAGAGAGGGGGCTCTCCTGGCTAGAGGCAGGGAGGAAGGGGTTTGCCAAGGAAGGTCGGCTGGAAGGAGGGACAGAGAGTGGGCACTGAGCCCAGGGGAAGTGGGATGGGGCAGAGGGAGGCAGACTGAGCCCTTGTATGCCCAGAAAGGCGCTTCTGCCTCTGCTGCCCATGTTACACCCCTGCGGACGCTTTTGCTCTTTTCCTTTCTAGAAGCGGAGGGGACAAGCTCCAGTACCTTTCACAGCTTGCCAAGCTCTGCCCACTCACATCTGCAGCTCAGGGTTGGGGTTCTGCCCTGGGCTGGTTGCATCGAAGAAAGGCAACTTGCCAGGGATGCACAATAGGGCTGTGTTGTCCCTGTCCTTTCTCCCAGCCTCTCCTGCTCATCAGCCAGCCACCTGCAGCCTTCTCCCTCCCTGGCTGCAGCGTGTGTCATGTGTCGGGAGCAGATGGGGGTGGTGTGCCTGGGCTCTTTCTCCTGGCTCCCCTCAGCCAACCATTTGCTCTCCAGATGGATCTGGGTGCTGTGGGGATGGCAGTGCATGCCCAGTAACCCAAGGCCTTGCCCTGATGAGTTGGAACACGATTAGATTCTGGAAGTTCAGGAGTCCGAGCTGGCAGGACTCAGATCACCAGGAAGTGAACCTGCTGAAGAAAATGCATCGCGTTCCAGGGGGGAAATCCTGGTAAGATTGAAGGACTCTCCTCCGCCCGCACATTCCACCTTTCCACCCTGGGCTCCATACTGTCCTCCTCCCTGGGAACCTGCAGTCCACCAAGTGTGCAACATTGCACAACTCCGGCATAGGCCCCAGACACTTATCTCTTCACAGTTTTATTTACTGCACGAACAACATCATAATAGCAATGACATAAACCAAAAGGGAAAAGAAAACTCTCTCCATTTCATGACCTTAACAGATGAACTGCCTTCAGTTTGCTTTGTGCCCTTCTAATTCCTGACTATATTACACCCCTGTGCCCTCCTTTTCTCTTTTCCTCTCTAAAAGAGGACAAGGGAGATTCCAGCTCCTTCCACAACCTGCCAGGCTATGCCCAGTCACACCTGGGATCTGCCCTGGGCTGGCTGAATTGCAGAAGCTGAGTTGGACCAGTTGGGTACCTGGATTGGCAGCTCACTGGTTGGCACCCCTCAGAGCACTGAGGCCCCATCCTGCTTGGCACCCCCAGATCTGGAAGTGGGAGCTAGAATGGGAGGGAAGAACCTCAATGTGATCTGAATCCAGGCTGGACTCAGGGAGGCTAGGACACAGGGACGGGTGCCCTCCATTTCTCTTTCCTGTCCAAGACCCGATACTGCTCACTCCCCAAAAAGGGTATTAATAGTGACTTTTTTCCAGGGACTCTTGAGATGAGAAGTCTAGAAATGAGAATTTCTACCTCTCAGATTTCTAAAACAAACTATAAAGACTCTTGGGTTGCCTGGCCTTAATCAGTAGGAATCTCCCGCCCTGCTTAGGTTCCCAGCCCTATGTTGCTCAGATCCATATCTAGGGTGGCCATCAAGGTTTGACTTGGAGAGAGGACAGTGTCCTAGAGTGTGGGGGGGGGTGGGGGGTGTGAGGGCAGATCTGGGCTCACTTCCTGCTCTGAGCATTTGGATCTGCAGCTGCTCCCAAGGCCTCTGTCTTGTCACCTGTTAAATGGGAGCCATTGCTCAGTACTCTGGGAGGCTGAAGCAGGAGGACTGCAAGTTTGACCTCAGCATGGGCACCATAATGGCTTTAGTAAGACCCTGTCTCACTGAACAGAAAAAAATTTTAAAAGGGCTGAGGTTGTAGCTCAGTGTGAAGGTACTGGGCTTATTCTCTAGTACTGCGAAATAAAATAAAATAAGTCAAAATAAAATAAAATGGGAGCCATGGCAACCTGCCTGCAGCCTTCACAGGGGATCTGATGGCATCATGGTTGTGAAGAACAGTGAGAACCCATCTAGATAGAAGGGACAAGCAGGATTCCTGACACTACCTTGCTGCTGGGTCACCCTTGCTACTCCCAACCCAGCATCCCAACCACGCTTACCGACTCAGGTGGGGGTCTCTCTCCTCAGTCCTGGGCCAGCAGTGTCTATGGAATCATCTGCAGCTCTAGTTAAATGAAGAGCTGAATAAAGTCAAACCGTAGTACAGATGAGGGAATTAGAGTGTCATCCAAGAGTAGTTTTTATTTGACTGCAGTGACTGGGCCAGGCTGAGTTTTGAGCACAAGTTTTTAAAGAGATGGGGGGAGAGATCGAGGGTGTGTTGGATGCCAAGGGAAAGGGATGGCATGCCTCACACAAGAACAGGAGAACCATGACCATTCATGTCACCGTGTCCAGTTTACCTGGACTCGTATTTGACTTGGACATGTCATAAACTAAGCCAGCGCACATGCTCCATCACATCATTGCACAGCTCCAAAAGGGCTAAATCCTTTCGTGGCTGGATTCCTTGAAAGGCAGGTGAGAAACAGGAAGACAGAGAGGTGCTACCAGCTGCTGGCTTAGTCCTGGTCACCAGAGACAGCAGAGAAAGAAGGCTTTAATTGCATCAGGAGGAAGGAAAGTCAGACGGTGGAAGAACTTCTGCCGGAGAGGTCAGGGACTCTTCAAAGCTGTCCAGTGTGGAGAAGTAACCCAAACACAGTGGATCTATCAATTGACCCATTTGGTCACGAAGCATCTGTCGAGTGTTTATTCTATTCACAGTGGCCCACTTTCCTGAGTATTTCATCTCCACACAAGTCTGAGAAGCCATTGCTATTACTGCTAGCAGTGGTATTACCATTATTCATCCTTTTTTTTGATGGTGGTACTGAGGATTGAACCTCACGCATCCTAGGCAAGCACTCTACCACTGAGCCACATCCCTCATCATTTAAAAAATTCTATTTTGAGACAGGGTCTCACTCAGTTGCCCAGCCTTGACCTTGCTGTCCTCCTGCCTCAGCAGAGCAGCGGGGACTACTGGTGTGCAGCACCACGCCCTGCATTAACTCTCCTTTAAGAGAAGGAGGTAGCAGGGCCCAATGACTAAGAGCTATTCCTGCCGGGATGATGTTTGCTGACCAGGTCAGGGGTGCTGACTTCAGGGCAGCCCCAGGGCCTCCTGCTTATGGTCTGTCCTCTTCCCCCACACCCCACCTGCCTTCCTAAAATGCCGTGGGCAGGCTTTCTGTGCAGAGGTGTGCCATCGCCCACGCAGCGGTGTGATGCCTTCTCCACTGGGCACTCAGGGTGGGAGACTCATATTCTTTCATTCAGCAGACACAGGGGCTGGATCCGGAGGTGAATACGACATTACTCTTGCCAGCTCTCAGCAGACCTACTAATTTCTTTGCTCCTCAGCCCATGATGGATTTGGGAAACACTTTTGATCAATTACCTCAAGCAGAATTATCACCTGCCACATCTTCCTTCCCCGGGCTAGCTGCTTTATGAGTATCTGCACTTGCAACCATGAGTGGGCACATTATCCAAAGTCCCTTCAGCCAAGAGCGAAGAATCCCTATCCTTTGTTCCACATTCTGTTATTCTCTCATTCAACACGTAATTCATTCCACTACATGTCAGGTGCTGGGTTAGCAGCTAGGAGTGTGGCCCTGAGCCCAAATGACAGGACTGCTGGCTTTCTGAGCTTGCAGGCATTAGCCAGTCAGTTCTCCCATCCTGCTCTCATGGATCCCAGGGCCTAGGGTCCTGTGTTCTGGAGTGGCTTCCCCAGGCATGGCATTCCGAGGGCTCTGTGCTGCCCCGGGCCGGCCCCTCCTGTCTCCTGGGAATTACAGGCTGAAGGGTAGTGCCCGAGGCCAGGTCTTGGCTGATCCTTCCCTTTGGAAAGAGACAAAGGGCTCTCCCCTCCCAGCTGGCACTCGATCCAGCCCTTCCTGTGAGAGTCGTTCCTGGTAGACAACGCTAGGAAAGAACTCTACAGAAAGAGCCATTCTGCTCAACCCCAGAAAGAGGAAAGATTTCAGTCATGGGATCCTGTTTCTCTGTGGAGTTTGATAGCTGAGAAAAGCAGGGGCACTGGAGACTGAGTTTCAGTCTTCAGATGTCACTTCATAACTGTGTGACCTCTGACAAGTCACAAACATCCACATGCCTTGGATCCTCAGCGGTAAAGTATGGACAATAATACCATCTTGCAGTAATGTCGTGCTGGTTAAAGGAGATGTTCGTGAGGGCTTCTGGTGCATATTTGACATTTAGAACATGACAGCCCACTTTTTCTTCCAAGTTCATCTGACTTCCAACCTCATAAGGACACAGTTATCTCAGTGCCATGCTGAAGAAAGGCTAGCAAATCTTAAAAGTGAGGAAGGGAAGAAATTCCCTTATTCCCCACCTGCGTGGCTGTTAACAGTTCTTCCCAGGGTGTGGGCCCTAGACCATTGGTGTCAGCACCACCTAAGGACTTGGTAGAAATGCAGAATCTTGGGCCCCACCTGGACCTGATGAGTGAGAAATGGGAAGGGGCCCAGTGGCCTGTTCTAACAAGCCCTCCAGGCGATGCTGATGCCCGCAGAGCGTGACAACCAGCAGGCTGGAGATGGCAAGACAGTTGGTAGGGGGCCAAATCCTTTCACAGATGCGTTTTGTTGGGCTTCTGTCAAAGCTGGAGCTGAGGAGCAGCTGCCCTGAGGAGCGGCAGTGCCCTCCTGAAGGGCCTCACAGTCTTCGCTGCATCACTTCTGTTTGTGTCTCAGCTGGCTTCGCCAACTGCCCATCCTGGGGGCATCCGCATTTGTAGCCCCAGCTCTAGGCCAGGGGCAAGTGTGGGTCTGAGCCCCGGCCAGGGAGCAGGTCCGCCTTGGTGGTCTCAATTATCAGCCTGGATATGGAGCTGGCTGGCCTAACAGGAGATAGGAACAGGGTAGGCAGTTTTCAAATTCCTAAAACCACCATCAGGTCCTGCTGGTTTTGCTTCAGTACTTGGTTTGAAGTGTTGTGAAATCCCAGCACATCACACACACCCACATTCAACTATGAGTCCAAAAATACCCTCCACAGCCAAATAGAGATGATTTTTATATTTCCCACTACCTTGGATTATCTGCCTCGCTGCTCTCTGCCACCCCCGCCGTTGGCACAGCTAATGAGCAGTGACTTTCTCTGCACTGGCGAATGTGGAGGAGCAGAAGGCGCCAGGGACTCAGCACCCGCAGCAGTGAGCTGCTTGGTGGGCTGTGGAAATATCAAGGTGGGTGGGCACCAGGAAGGCCGCCAGGCCCTGGGGCTGTGATGTCCAGGGGGCTGTGATGTCTAAGATGCAGAACAGTATAGGGGCGTGGCAGTATAGGGCTCCTCACTAGAGGAACTGGAATAGAGAATCATGGTCAGAGCCCTGACAGCAGCAGGCATCTGACCAGGAGAGGTGGAGAAAATGTGCCGGAAACCAGCCTGGGATGGGACAGAGGGAGGAGGCTCTGGGTAGAAGGAGGAGAACTAAGCTGGTTCAGCCTGGGATACAGGACTGAGGAGGAAGCTGGGAAAGCTTCCCTTTTCTGTGCCCCCCAAGGCTGGACAAAGCACTGAGCCTCCTTGCCTTCCTGGGTGTGTGTGCGGGGGAGTGGATTTACAGCAGCTGGAAGGTGGGAAACAGCCTGGCTAAGCCCAGAGGCTTTGGCATCCAGTAGACTTGAGGGCAGATCCTGGCTCTGCCAGCTTTTATGTGCCCTGGCCAAGCCACCCAACTTCTCTGATCCTCAGTTTTCTTATCTTCAAAAAGGCAAAAAAAAAAGCCTATGGTGAGGAGAAAAATGAAATCACATTTAGAAAACAATTAGCACACTGTCTGTCATAGAATAAAAGACACAATAAAGCTTAGGAATAATTATAATTATTAGAATGCACAAACCGAGTATTTTCATCAGAAGACCGGGTATTTGGCAAATTGGAAGCCATTGGTGAAAAAAATGGAAGCAGATGTAAACCTTAACCAATGACCCCAAGACCATGGGATACACAGAAAGAGGCTCCCCAAAGAGACCGGGCCCCCTTTCAAAATTGAGACCCAGAGCATCCCTTGGTAAATAAATGTTGGTTCATGGAGCAGAGAAGATGCAAGAATATCCTGACAGTGGTGGGGACCAGACACTGCTGAGGTCACCAAGAGGTGTGGCTGCCATGAAGTATCCTCCCACCCAATCCTGTTACCTTGACAGAGGGAGGCGCTCTCTTGCCCAGAGCCCGGAGGAAGGACAGAATGACCTCAGATTACAGCTGTACAAGGCATTATTAAGAGCAGCAAAGTCTAAACTGACCTGATTTCCTCCTGCCCCTTCTTACCAAGAAATATATTTCCATCTTTTGGGGGGAGGGGATCCATAAAAACACCAACAGCTGCTCTTTCTGCCCTTCTAATCTAAGTGGCATGGCACCTGAGGGCTAGATCCTGCTCTCCACCCCACTCCTAGGTCACCCCAGGACCACTGTCCCTTTCTGACTCAGGTTCATTGCCTCTGGGGAGACCAATCCAAAAAAAGGGGGATGGGGGATGGAGGGTTAGCTTTCATGCATTTCTGACTCTGTCCAGCTGTGTAAATCGTTCAGAGGGGAATAAAGCGGAACATAATGATCTCAGTTATAATCAGAGGAGAGGGGCACAGACACAAGTAAATTAAAGTTAAACTGTAAAGGGGAGTCCCACTGCCTCCCAAGGCCCCTTCCACACTAACGCTTCATGAGGCTATGAACGTTAATGTTCCTGGGGGCCGTTCCAGTTATCTAGGGACACGGAGACCATCGATTTTTGGATTTACAGCTTTTTGGGGAAGTGTTTCCAGGCCTCAGAGAGCATCTGCAGTTTCCTGGGAGAGGTGGAGTTGGGGAGGTCAGGAGTGCAGGGAGGCTGCAGGTACAGGTGAGCGGCTGTCGAGGCCACAGCCTGGGGTGAGCTGCACACGGGGTGAGCAGGCAGTGCCCTGGGCCGAGTGAGAAATGTGCAGCTTTGCCTTGACTCCAGCCTGCTTCTTCTCTGACCTTCTCCGTCCTCCTCCTCTGCCAGGGCCCCCAAGGGCTCGTCAGGTGCCCCAGGAGCACAGCCTGAGCTGGGGTTTTCATGTAGGTGGCTGACCGGTGAGCAGTGAACAACCAGGAGGTGGTGCAGGCTGGAGCCCGGCTGCCTGATGCCACGAGGAGCCCTGAGCGGAGGGCCTGCGCCTCGGGATGTGTTGCACCTGGAGACGCGGTGCTGGGCTTTTCTATGCCTCCATCTGCCAGCACTTGGCCAAGGGCCTGGGTGGGGGGCGAGGGTGTAGCCTCCTGGACAGGTCTGGGGATGGGACTGCGAGGGGGGCAGGACACCAGCAGTACCCTCTCCACCTGCAGCCTCTCTCCCCTGTGAAACACATTGATTCAACTCAAGAGGTTCTGCACACACTTCTGAAGATGGATAGAAGCCATTGGTGGGTTGGTTGGAAGAGGGAGGTCCAAGTCCCTTTACCCTATAGTCTACAAGATCATACTCAAAAGCAAATCATTGCTGGGATAATTCTTCCAAGACTAATCATATTTAAAGACTTATAATAAATGTTCTTATGCCAAACTGTCTTGCTGCCTTGAGTCTCACAATGGCACTGTGAGACACATCTTATGATCCCCCTGTGCAAAACTCTTGCTGAGCGTTTGAGCGTTTACCTGAGGTGAAGCATTTAGTCAAAGTAGTCCACGTCTAACGGTAAATTTTCAGACAGGAAATAGTACATTTCCCCAGTCGTATGGGGACTACTGTGTTTAGGGGAGCGCATCATTGAGCCACTCTTTAAGTCATCTACCTCTTAATCCCTTTCCCATGCATCAGCCTTAAATGAAAACGTTTCTCAGATGTCTTTAGTGTTCAAGACATCTGTAGATACTAGAGGCTTACCCGGGGTTTTAAAAAGATGATGGTACCTGCTTCAAGGGCCTTAGAATCTAACCAGGGAGCCAGATTGGGGGCAAATAGGGAGTATTGACTAAGTGCCAAGTGGGAGGGTAAGTTTGCATCACAGGAACTGGGGGGAGGGGATTTCTGTGCAGGGGCAGTGTTCCAGGCTGGCCTTTTGAGAAGAGGGAGTCTTGGGTCAGCTGGATTCAAGCTTGCTGCTAGAGTCCCTTCCTGCCAGCTGGTTGTCACTCAGACACCTGTTCCAGGAAACGGCACAGCATCCATTCATGAATTCATTCATACAAACTCAAGTCTGCTGAGCTTGCTACATGTGGCAGGCTCTGTGCTTGGCACTGTGGGGGGGCAGAGCTGAGGGGCCCTCGGAGCACCCCATCTAATGCATTCACTGTCCACAGCAATGTCCACTTTTCAGCCCCTCATCCCAGGCCAGGATGGGTTCCCAGCACTGTGTCTGCTCGGGACTTCATTCTATTTTCATTAAACAAAAGGTCATTGTCTACGTCCCTGGAGAGAAGAGGCACTCTGGGAGGGAGTGGGCCACTTATAAGTGTTTTGGCTGCAGGTAACAGAAAACACCACCCACAGGAACTTTAAACTCAGGGATTTATTTAATCATTTAACAAGAGTTTGGACATGGCTGTGACAGCTGGTCTTGGCTCCCTGGCTCCAAACAGCACCAGGATATTCTCTTGCCTTGTTTCCTGCCTCATCTCGTAGTTAAATCCTGGCTGCTGTAGCTCTAGACATCACACTCACATGCAAGGCAGGAAGGCAGGGGGAGGGAAGGGCTGGTGCCTGCTAAGTGGGTTCTCTTCTGAGGAAGGCAAACACCTCCCCCGAATCTGCAGCAGGCTTCTCTTATTCCCGGAGGCCAGGGCTATGCACGCAGGCATCTCTCGTGGCAGGAGCAGTCTGGAGGCAAGTGGCTCACCTAAGCTACGAGCAGTGCTACCAGGGGTTTGCTCTCAAGAGTAGTGGAATAAATACCAGTGAGGCAGCCAATAGTGTTAGCCACAAGGACAGCCAGGACTTCCTATGGATCCTGGGCACTGAGCCTCTGTCCCAAGATACTTTTGGGTTAGTCGCAGTCCCTCTTGCTCACTACGCCTGCTTCTTGCAAGGCTTTCCTCAGAGGCTGCAGAGCAACTCCATAATCCTTTCATCTATCAGCGCATGGGGACTAAGCCTGGGACCCTCTCACTCTCTCCACCCCTGACTCAGCCAGGAGCCTCTCCTGGTTTCTGCCCAGCTTCACCCACTGTGGAGCCCTTGTGACAGGTAATAGGAGGGAGAATGAAAGTGAAGGGAGGGTGTTCATTAAACGCCGGATGTTTAGCTCTGTTACTTAATGGCTCTGTCACCCTGAGTGGCATTGGCTTCACTTCTCTGTCTCCCTTGCCCTCCCCATTCTGTCTGCCTGGTGTCTAAAACTGCAGAGCCTAACCAAAGAGCAGTGGGTGGGAGGGGCAGTGGTCCTCACTGAGTGCCGGGGCTCACTTGGGCGTGGAGAGGAAAAAGCGGGGCTCAGAGCTGTGGCCACAGGGGCAGGGACACAAGTGGCCCAGACAGGCTCCAATTTGGAGAAACTGGTCTGCGGTGCTGAGATCTCATACTTGGACTCACCGTTTGTCTTAGTCACTTTCCTGGTCACCAAGACACAACACCTGACAGCTGTACCTTAAAGGAGGAGGTTTGTTTTGACTCGCAGTTTCAATCCAAGGTCAGCTGGCTCTAAGGCAGAAACAGAAGGGCTGGGGGCCGGTGAGATGGCTCAGCAGCGTAAGCGCCTGCCTGGCAAGCGTGAGGGCCCGAGTTCGACTCCCGGAACCCACATACGAAAAAAGGGCCAGTGATATCGCTCAGCGGCACGGGTGCCTGCTGGCACGCGAGGTCCTGAGGTCGACCCCCAGTACCCACAAAAAAAAAAAAAAAGAAACAGAAGGGCTAAGGGGCATTGTGGAGGAAAGCTGCGCACCCTAGAGCAACCAGGGAGAGAAGGGAGGAGCCGGGACAAGAACACACCCTTCTAGGTCACATCCCCAGTGACCCAACTTCAACCCGTCCCCACTTCCTAACAGCACATTTAGCTACTGCACTCATCAAAGGATGGATTCACTGATGAATACAGTGCCCTATGATCTAGTCCTCTTCTACACACATGAGAATTTGGGGGAACATTTTAGATCTAATCCGTAACACCATTTGACACATAGCATTGGACCTTTAACTCTGTAATTTGAAGAAACTGGGATTTTCAGCCCCCTGAAGGCCTGGGGTGGTCTGAGACAGCAAAGGATAGGTGGAGAAAGCACGCCGGAGACCCTCTGGGAGGGAGATCACAGTTTGTCTGGGAGGAGGTGCGGACATACTGGTGTGCTGGAGTAGGACCAAAGAGCAAGACCAGTGGAGAGAGACCAAAGTCCGGAGGTCACAGACAGACATGTTTTGTTTAGCACATACAGAAATTTCAAACAAATGCCAGTAGTGGCAGCATTTAAACATGGAGGAATTGGACATAAGCCCAGGTGTGTAGATTTTCTTTAAGACTGGGCAGGCCTGGGCTTGCACCCTTGCAAGTCAACAGTCAGCTAGACGAGAGAAGGACTGGGTGGTAGCTGTCTTGCCCCCTCCCCATCCACTTGGTCCCTAGGTCATCTCTCAGCCCTGAGGACATTGGAGCTTGGAATCCATGGTTGATGGCCACATGCCAGGACCTGACAGTGGGCTGGATGTGGGAGATGCGTGGCAGGCAGTCTGGGAATGCTGAGGTGTGGTCAGGATACCTGGGAAGATGTTAGCACCATGGACAGAGTAGGGTATGAGGCAGGAGTGGGTTAAGGAAGAAAGCAGGCAAATTTGTTTGGGGCGGGTTGTACTAGTAATGCCTGGGTGACAGAATGAGGGAGGTGGCCATGTGGCCTGGAGTCCAGAAGAGAGGCCCTGGGGAGCCAATGGGGCAGGGCTGGAAAGGGGAGCCTTGAGGAGGTGGCAGCAGAGGCCACCCAGAAGCAGCCATAGTGAGTGGAGAGGGAATTGAGAACGGAACCTTGGAGAACCACATGCTTGGGAGAAAGAACTGGAGGAAAGTTACAGCCAATCAAGAGGCTGGAAGGAACCCAAGAGTGTGACGACAGGAAGTGGGTATAGCGTTTACCACTTGTTTGCTACTTTCCTCTACATCACCAGTTTGGAAGCCCAAACACTGGCCAAGAGTCAAGTGTAGCAAAAGCCCTTATTCCTTCTGAAGCCCTGTGTCTCTGTCCCCTTCTTGGCCACTACAGCTGCCCCCCGCCATGACACATGAGCTCAACCACTTACATTGTGGCATTTTGAACTCTTTCAAGAGTTATCTTTAATAAGCCGAGAATGAAAATCTTTGTCCTTAATCAAAAGTTTCACTATCAGCCTAGAAATGACCCACCAGGTAAGGAACAACCCGGAGTGTTCTGTCTTCAGCCTCCATGAGAGTAGGCGAGATGGCAGCTTCCAACAGGGCTTTGGAACCAGCTTGAGGTGTTGCTTCCCCATTGTGACCTGTCCCTTGCCTCTGTGGTCTTGAATTGCTAGGTATGAAATGAGGGTGAGGTCGCCATGAGGGTTAAATAGGATGACTTTCTTGTGCGCTTGTGTGTGTGTTTGTGCACTCACCGGTCCCTTCTGTCTCCTGCAACACCAGCAGCACAGAAGGCAATCGGCAGATGTTACTGGTCTCACTTCATTTCCATAGATTTACAAGCATCCCTGTATGTGTTACTGAAGAACCGGGTGTAAGTCCTATTTTAAGAACACAGTGGGACTCGTTACTTGAAGAATGTTTTGGAAAACTCTTTTGGGAAGTGAACACCAGTCGCCTTTGTATACCTTTTGTGCCAGTGTTCATGGATTTTCTGCTGAAGTGCATCTCACCTGTGTGCTCTATTTTGCGACCTCCCCTTTGCACTTTGTGGCTGTCCTCTTTCTCATGGGGACAGATGCTCTCCCCCTGTCCTATGCCTGCCATTTCTGCACCTCTGGTCCTCTCTCTTCCCTCCACTTCGGGCTGCACATCCATGGTCCCAGATTTTCACTCTGTAGTGGCCTTTTTTCCTCCCTGACATTGTGTGGCCCTGACTTGCTGGAGACATTTGCTGGCTACTGCTCCTCCTTCTCAGAAATTCAGCCACAATGGCTCTCTGGGTATCAGAATGTGTTTGCCCCAGAGGACGACTGGATGGGATGCCCTGTGGCTGCAGTCCATCTCCCGTTGCCCCAGCCAGATGGCCATGGTGTCGAGGGACCATAGGGGGCTTGTTTCACTCACTGGCCATGGGTGTGTGCCCTGGGGAGAGTGTGGGGCTGGCAGTGGGAGGTTGATGGGTGTGGCGGGCAGAACAATGGCCACCAAAGTGGTCCCTGGCCTTATTACAGGAACCTGGGACTATGTCACCTTATCTGGCAAAAGGGATTTGCAGATTAATTTGGTTAAGGACCGGGAGGTGGGGAGATTTTCCTGGATTACCTGGATGGGCCCGATGTAATCTGACAGGTCCTTAAAGTGGAGAACCTTTCTCAGATGTGGTCTGAAGAAGACGTAACTGTGGGAAAAGGGTCAGAGATGCTATGATGCTGGCTTTGAAGGTGAAGGGTGGAAATGGCAAGGAAACGGGACTCTTCCCTATAAATTCCAGATAGCAGTGCCACCTGCCAACGTGCTGATTTCAGCCCTGTGAGACCTAGGTCCAACTTCCAGCCCACAGAACTGTGAAATAATAAATGTACATTGTTTTAAAGCACAAGGTCTGTGGTCATTTGGTATCTCAACAGCAGGAAATGAATCCAGTGGGCAGCCCATTGGCCATTGGGCAGTCTTGCCTCATACAGAACCTCGTCTCTTGCCTGGCTCATCACGTGGAGTCGGTGCAAGTTCTCCCCCTCAGGGAGCGGTTTCTTCTGGTCCCTAGGCTGTGTCTCTTGGACGTCTTGTGCTACACCCATCTCCCATTGCCCCAGCCAGACACCCTGGTGCACAGGGGCCGTAGTGGGCTTATTTCACTCACTGGTCAGGGGAAGTGTGCCCTGGAGAGAGTGCAGGGCTGGCCATAGGTGCCAGACAGAGATGTGAACAGAGAGAAGCCCCCATCGTCTGGGGGGTCATCAGCACATCTCAGTCCAGTTTATTTTAGGAGCTTTTCTTTTAAAAAATTGTGATAGCACATATATAACACAAAAATTGCAATCTTGAGCTCAGTAGTGTTAAAGACACTCAGATTCTTGTGCAACCGTCCACCATCCATCTCCAGAGTTCTGTGCATTCTGCGAAATAGAAACTCTTTGCTCAGTAAGCAATGACGTCCCCTTCCCTTCTCCCCATCCTCATTTCTGTTTCTATGAATTTAACTATTCTAGGTATTTGATATAAATGGATTCACACTGTATTTATCTTTTCATGACTGGCTTACTTTACTTTGCATAATATCCTCAGGGTTCGTCCGTGCTGTAACAAGTCAGAATTTCCGCCTGTTTAAGGCTGAATAATATTCCATGGTATGTGTATGCCACATTTTGTTTGTCCATCCATCTGCTGATGGACATTTGGGTAGCTTCTGCCTTTGGCTGCTCTATACTCTGCTTTCGGTTCCTTTGGGTGGAACCCACAAGCACTTGCTGGATCACACTGGTAATTATAGGTTTAGCTTTTGTTTAGCCACACTTCTTTTCACGGTGGCTATACCAGTTTAACCACTTTTTTTTGTGTGTGTGTGGGTACCAGGGGTTTGATATCAGGACCTCGCGCGCCAGCAGGCGCCCGTGCCGCTGAGCAATATCACCGGCCCCTTTTTCGTATGTGGGTTCCGGGAGTCGAACTCCGGCCCTTGCGCTTGCTGGGCAGGCGCTTAAGCCACTGAGCCATCTCACCGGCCCAGTTTAACCACTTTTTAAGGGTAGGGCTCAATGACATTAAGCTCATTCACCTTCTTGTGCAACCACCACCCCCATCCATCTCCTTCAGAGCTCTCTGAGTGACAGAATAAGCTGTGTGCTTAGGCCCCTTGCTCAGGAGAGCGAGTAGAAGCACACCTTCCCACAAAGGTTCATGTCGAGCGAGCGAATCTGTGCTGGGAAACTCAAGAAAATCCAGGCCTTTTGCTGGATTTGCATCTGTTTTTGAGCTATAGGCATGTTTTCCAATGTGCTTTCCATTTTATCCAGCCACAGAATATCTGATAGCAAAATATTTTCATAGCGAGCGCCTGCCTGTGGGGAGGAGCCAGGAGGCTGCTCTAATGAATAGATAAGCGGGTGCGTGTTTGGCAATATCATCAGCATTTAATTCCAGTAATTACAGTAGACACGTCTCCTCTATTTTCTTTTTCCTTGCAAAAACAATAAAGAAAAATTACAGAATATTTGGGAAACAGGAAATAAAACCAAACCAAAATCATCATATCATCTTAGTGCCACCCCCATTCATGATATTAATCCGTGCAAGGAATCAGGCAAACATGCTCTCCTCTCCACCCTTTTTCTTTCAGCCACACTGCAGCTCCAGGAGCCAGAGGCCTGGTAGCCACCCACAGCCTCCCACAGCAGGCTCTGTCCCTGTGCCTTTGGCCTCCTTCCCTCCATGTGCCTGTCCTTTCCAACACAGCTGCCCTCAAGATGTTCACACTGTTAGTTTTCTCAGCTGTGTTGGGTTCAGTTTTGACCGTTAGTCAGCTTGCTCTGTTTGAAGGAGCAAGCCCAGGCGCGTGATCACAAATGCAGAGCGATTCCGGACTGTGCTTAGTCGGTTTTCCTGGGGTGGCCTGGGCTTCACTCGGAAGGCTGTATCGAGTAATGCTGATTTCTGGGTGGCTAGGTCCGCTGTGATGTGCTGAGCCCAGCGCTGGAGCCCAGCTGCCTGGGTTTGCGTCCAGCTTCTATCAGTCTGACCTTTTGGCTGGTTCATGCCTCACTTTTCCGGTCCATAAAACGGAGATGATAGTAGTATCTGCCTAATCTATAGGGTTATTTTGTGGATTAAACGGCATGCTATAGTGAACATAGAGCACTGCCCGATACCTCATAGAGTGGTAGGGCAGGTCCTTGCTTTAGAGATAATGGAAATTAAAACAAATGCGACAGTATGGATTTACAGGCAGAAGCGATAACTAACTGGTAAGAGAAGCTAAGAAAGGAACCCTGCGTGAGTCCTAGCTGGAGGGCGCATGTTTGATGAAGAGGAGGAGGAGGAGAAGGTCAGCTTTTAGGGATTAGTTGAGATGGGCCAGGGTTGGGTTGATCGTTGTCTCAGACCTGGTTTTGTTGCTGAGGTTGAGTCCTCATGACTTGAGGGGCAACTTGGTGCTCAGGGGAGGAACCCTTAAGGCTGAAGGGCAATGCTGATTATGTGAGCACTGCTGGGATCCAGGGTGACCATAGGTTTAGGGCAGTGACAGCAAACCCTTTAGAGATGAATGCCCCGACTGCAACACCAAAAAACCACTTATTTATTGCAAATCTGCAATCATATTTTAACATCTTTTGTCTTAAAAGAACAACAGGGCCAGTGATATCGCTCAGCGGCACAAGCGCCTGCTTGCAAGCACAAGGTCCTGAGTTCGACCCCTGGTACCCACAAAAAAAAAAAAAAAAAAAGAACAACAAATACTAACACGTGTGCCGTAGGTTCGCCACCACTGATTTAGGACAATGGAGACTTCAGGTCGTAGATGTTCTCGGTTTCGAAGAGAGACAAGGTACCGCAGGTAAATTTAGGGAAATAAACCTTGTTTTGCAAAATTTTAGACAGACATTCCCTAAATAACTATCATGTCTAGATGCAGAGGTGAGAAAAACTTGACCCAGAGTCTTTTTTTTTTTTTTTGGTGCCGGGAATCGAACTCATGACCTCATGCTTGTCAGGCAGGCGCTGTGCCACTGAGCTGTATCTCCAGGACCCAGAGTCTTGAAGGTCAAGCTTTGCTCTACTTTGAGTCACCTATTGGGTATTTGTAGGCCTAAGTAAAAAGTCATGTTTTTAGCAAAAACCACTTTTAAGTCCCTATCATAGGATAAAACACAAATCATGCTTGGAACAGGTAAAGGGTCCAGGAGTTTGTTTGTCCTCTGTCCCTGTGGTGGTCTTGGACTGTGTCATGACTTTGTCAGTTGTGATGATTATTACTTCCTTTTAGTTCTGCCACTAGCTCCCTCCTCAATCCTGACCTGAGTATTCTCTCCACAGCCTCAGTTTATTCATCTGAAGATACTG
The DNA here is from genome assembly GCA_028451465.1 of Erethizon dorsatum. Taxonomy (NCBI): domain Eukaryota; kingdom Metazoa; phylum Chordata; class Mammalia; order Rodentia; family Erethizontidae; genus Erethizon; species Erethizon dorsatum. Next base: position 59,904,519 of record CM051831.1, read on the forward strand.
GGTTGAACCAAATGATCTCTGGGGGCCCCTCTCATAAAATTTTCTGTGATGACATTTTCATTTTATCTTCCCCACGGATTTACTGGCAGTTGGAGTAGTGTGGGTGGGACTGTAGGAAGGACTTCCAAGTGCTGATAAGACAGATGCTCCCCAGAGTTTTCTAGGAATGTGTGGGACAGGGAGAGAGCATGCCCCTAGGAAGGGGTGTGGGTGGGGCGGGGAGCATCCCCACACCCTCACCCCAAGGTTCCAGAGCTTTCTGAGCGTCTCTGTCCTTTCCCCATTGGGTCTCCACCTTCCTTCTGGAGCCCAGCCGCCCAGACAGTGGGACTGGGAAGAAAAGAGGAAAATCCGTATCCAATCTGCTCTATTCAGAGCAAAGGGAAGGAATCTGCATCTCAATCTTATCTTTGTGCCCAGTTTGGCTAAGCTCAGCCCCCCAAGTGGTGAGCGATGGGTGGGTGGGAAGATGCCTTGGCTGCTCTGTGGAGGAGAAGCCCATTGCTGGGCAGCTGGGCAGCCAGTGGCCTGGGCCTGGTGGGAGACTGAGAGGTGTCCCCCATGCCTTCCCCTGCTGCCAAACCACAGACAGAATATATTCCTCCCTGCTCTTGGTTTCCCCTCTACTTCCTCTTCTTTTCTTTCCTTCTCTTTCTCTCCCCCTTTCCCAGGCAAGCAGCCAAATGGGGGACTTTGAATGGAAGCAAGGGGAAGGGGCTGGGGGAGGTGAACACACCAGAACCCCATCCCCAAAGGTCCTCAGGGAGACAGAGCCTAAAGTGGGGACCAATGGTAGCATCTCCTTCCCTCCCACCACCCTGGGTCTTGGCTGTCACCCCTGCTGGCCATCAGCATGCTGGCTCCCACTTGGGACTCTGCCCTGTCCATCAGGAATCTCTGGAATTTGTTTCTCAAGAGCGGCTCCCACAGCCCAAACTCACAGGAGGCTGATGTGCAGTCAACTTAATAACTTATAGCTAGTAAGCGCTGTCTTCGGTAAGAAAGCCCAGTCAGGAAGCCAAATTAGGCTCCAAGGGCTGCTTCAACAGTGGGTGCAGCCTGGACTGCTGAAAATGCCCAGAGGACGGGGCCAGGCGTTCCCGAGGGAGGATGGCAGTATCAGAGTAGCCTGCAGCACGAGCTTTTGCATCCAAACCATCCCAGCCCTAATGTTCACCAGCGCTGGGACCTCAGGCTGGTTCCTCAGCTTCCATAAGCTCTGTTTCCTCACCTTTGACTGAGAACATTGATCACAGGGCCATTGCTTGGTTTGCTCATGAAGCTCTCATGAAAACTCGCAAGACAAGAGCCTAGCACAGTGCCTGGCACCCGCTCAGGCTGCTCCAGCCATTGTTACCCAAGAGTTACATGTTGTCATTTCCTCTCTGATTACATTGCTTTGTGCAATAAAAAGAAGAGATCCCTGCTGCTCTTCAATTTGAGGGATCCTACTGTTCTTGCCCAGATGCAGCTCTGGGGCCCGTGGCCTCCCACCTAGGCATCCAGTTTCTTTGCCTGCTCTCCCTGGGGGCCCAGCCTGTGGTGGGGCTGGTGTGCCACCTGCAGGGTGCATAAGGGGACCCGACTCCAGCCATGCTGTGGGTGTGAGGCTGGGCTCTCTTGGAGGAAGAGGTGCCTGATTCTAATTCTCAGATTTGCCCTTTGACAAGTGGCCTCTAGTCCCTCTCTCCCACTGCCCACTGCCCCCTGATTTCCCAAAGCACAGCCTTGACCACTTAGTTCCACCACTGCAGATTGTCACCGGGTCCTCCTGTGGAGCAAAGAAACCTCCTGGAGTCCAGCTGTGCGCTTATGTCTCACTATGACCTGGCCTCATCTTCCTTTCCAGACTCACCTCTCCCCCTCCCTCTCTGCTGTGTCTCTAGCACCTTGGGTTATCTGAGGATACCCAGGGCCAAGTCTTTGCCTGTGCTGTCCTCTCAATCTAGAGGAAATGCCACCTGTTTCGCTTGAGGCCTATGGTCTACACGAGGCATTTTAGGCCTCCTTCCCACAGACAGCCCAGTGGTCTTGCTCAGTTTTCCCAGGATGTCTTGGACCTCAGAGGACAAGCTCAGCCTCTGCTTGCAGCTGATGTTTTACCCGCGCTTTGGTCTCCTTGGAGCTGTAAGCTCCAGGGGAGCTGAGAGCCCTCCTCCTCACACTGAATGGAAGAGCAACTGAACTGATGGTCCTCAGATGGTCTGGGCACCCCTTCTCTGGCACATGAGGAAGACACGATTGTGCAGGGGGAGCAACTAGGGACTGCTTTGGGCTCTGTGGGGGATTCAGGGCTAACACGTGTGCTCGCGCACACACACAACACACACACACACACACACACACGAAGGGCAGAGGTCCCTCTGACTGTGGGCTTCTGGATCGCTTTGGCCCAGGCTCTCTGCCTTTCTCTCATTCTGCCTCACTGTCACTCTGAGACTTCATCTCCTCTCTGGTAGTTGATCCTTCTCCCTCTATCAGTGCTGGGAAAACAGAAGGCCCTGAGGAGGCGAGCAGTCCTCAAGAAGTGGCCTTCATGGCTGTGCATTCTGTCACCCACACATACTCACCTTCACACACCTCCAGGCACCATTAGAGTGACCCCACAGCAAGGGTGTGCCTGCAGGGAACTGGGGCAGCAGCATAAGCGAAGGCAAGAAGCTCTGGCTGAAGATGTAGGAAATGCTTTCCTTGTGGCTCAGGGTTTCCCAAAATAGCAGGAGTCAGCTGGTGCCGCACCTCCCTTCCCCACTCCTAGAGCTCCCCACTGCCACCACCACTGTGCCATTGACAGGAAGCCCCAGAACAGGGCAGAGAAGAGATTTTGGCATCCCCTTCCTTGTCTAGGTCCCAGGTCCCAGGTCACTGTCTCTCCTTCAGGGACACATTTCCTCTCCCCTATTAGAATGTAAGCTCCTTGAAAGCAGGGACCATGCTATTGCCATGTGAGTCTATCCCCACTCTTCCTTCTCTCCCGTACAGGCCCTGCACGTAGGAGGTATTCGGGAAGTACCCAGTGAAGTGTCACACGAAGGAATGCTCGCTAGCTGAGGATTTATGTATTCTAATCAGCTTCTGCTTATGGACCCACCCTCTACAACCTTAGTTCTGGGTGCTTCAAGGCATTCTTTCCAGGGCTGGGGATGTAGCTCAGTGGTAGAACCCTTGCCCAGCACATATAAGGCCCTGGGTTCATTCTCTGGAAACACACACATACGTGCACACACACAGGCGTTCTCTCTACAGCAAGGAAATACTAACCTTATGTTCAAGTGATGAATCTGAGATGTACACCCAGACATGTCAGTGCTCAAGGCTTCCCATGGTACTAGGCGACTCAGGAAAATCAGCCTCTTGCCACACATTGCTCTCCTGGGATTGTTTCAACATTAAATCAGACAGTTGTATTAAAAGTAGAAATTTTATTTGTCATAGAAATATTTGGTTTTAAGTATAAAAACAAACTATATTGAATAGGAATATTTTTTGGCTAGTGATAACTGAGACCTGAAAAACAAAAGCTTAAACAAACCAGAAGTGTATTTACCTCCAATAATAATAGCCAGCACTTACACAACACTTCTTTGTGGCAGGTACTGTTCTAAGCCCATTAGATAAAAGAACTCATTTAATTTTTGCAACAACATTTTTAAGAGATGGGTGTAATTTTCCCCTTACAGAAAAAGAAAAAAGAAGTGCAGAAAAAGGAGTCAAGGTACAGTGCTGCATGCTAAGCATATGCAAGGCCCTTGATTGAATCCCCAGCACCAAGTAAAGGAAGGAAGGAAAGGAAGAAAGGAAGGAAGGGAAGGAAGGAAGGGAGGAAGGGAAGGAAGGAAGGAAGGAAGGAAGAAAGAAAGTGCAAGGGACAAACCTGGAAAAGAAATCTGGAGGTAGGCAGAGTAGAGCTACTTCTGTGTCATCGTCCTAGCTTCCAGCTGCCCTCCTGCACCACCACCTTTAGCTAACCATCATGTAGCAACTGCAGGCGGCTCATGGACCGACATCGCCATCCTATCTGTGGAAGAAGTAAAGTCCTCTTGGAACAGTCCATGTACTGCCCATCTATGACTTCCTCATGCGCTGTCTGGCCTGTGTCTGGAAGGTAGGAGAGGTTTAATTGGAGTACATCGCCTCTATCCCTCACAGATGCTGAGACTGTGCTAGATAGGAGGAAGGCCACCACCAGACACTGGGACAACGCCTGTGGGCAACTACTCATCTGAAACAACTCCACACAAAAACAGAAATTTTATTACCAAGAGTTGGGTGAGGAGTGGCTTATAGTGGTAGAATGTAGTCAGACCTCAGGCAGCAGCCAGGACTCAGAAAGGGAAGGCTGTCGGCATTCCAGCAAGTTTCTGCTATCTCCTTTTACTGGTCTGTTTTCAGGTTGTCCTCACCATGATAGGTGGAAAGGACCACACCCCGGTCCCATATTTACATTTCCAGATTCTTCGGCACAGACTGACTTGACTCTTGATGGGACAACTGCTGATTGGTCTATTCTGATCATGTGACCTTATGGGAAAACAATGATTGATCTGTTTTGATTACATGACTTCTCTGGTGTAAGCAGCTATGGCTGGGATCTAGTGGCATGTAAAAGGCTGCTGGGGCCTATCTCTTCCGCTGTGAGTGGAGGCAGATAATTTCCAAAGATGGGGAACTGGTGGTTCTTAGAAGCTGGGAAGTTGCCCCTACCCAATAAGTATCTAGAACTCTGTTCAAAAGGTGAAACCTTTTAATATTCATTGATGTGAGGATTGGCCACTCTTTTTTTAGTATGGCACCCCTGTTCTACTGACATTTTCAAAGCTCCAAGCCCTGGCTCACTGCACTCAGTGCTGGCCATCAACGCTCCATACTCTGGCCTATGCCTTGCTGCTCCTCTGACCCTGCATTACACCCCTCCTAGGGTCTCCTGGCTCCCTTGCCAAAGAGGAGGTCTTTGACATTGATGGCAAATCAGGCCTGTGCATGAGCCTGTGCAGGACTCAGGATTGGGGCACTGATGTGAGTACAGCATTTCTTGTGGCCTCCCTGACGTCCTCTGGATCTGTCTCAGTGTGACTCTGTGTGCTTGCGCATGTACCTCTCCCTGCCTCTCTCCTCCCTCCCCTGAAGAAAGCCACAGGAGTAGAGCAGATCCTAGATCCAGGTCCTGCCCTTACCTCTTCCCTGCTTCCATCATGTCACCCACATCCCTCCCCTTCTGAAACACCCTGCAGACCTGCGGTGGTGGGGCCCAGGTGGATGCAGTGATATTAATCTAGCAATTATTGATTCAGGAAGGACTTGCAGGACATATTAACATAAAAACCATAATGGGAATGGAACTTCTGCTGCAGAATTTAAGAGCTCTGAGGCATGAGAACTGGGGGAGGAGAAGGGGCCCAGGGTGCATTCCTAATTCAGGCCCCTGGGGCTCAGGATCTGGCCACAGAGAGTGTCAGGCAGGATGAGTCTCTGAGGGTAGTGGTCAGACCTGGGTGGAGAGGCAGAGAGGCCTGGAAAGGGAGGGGACTGTGGGGTAGGGGGCAGGTGGGCAATAACGATGGAAGGTTGTGTGCCACCTTAGATGTCTTGAGGGGCTGTGGGAACAAAAGCCCCAGCTCAAAGGATGATATTTGCATATGTGTTGAGTAATCTCTCATGAGCTATCCCATTAGTCAGGGACCCCCAGGAAGCAGATGGTGCTCTCAAGTTGGGAGATTCGAGGGCAGTTTTATAAAGGAGCTGTTTATTGACGTGTGAGAAGGGGGCTGAGAAACATATGGATCATCCCTGTGAGGTACCCTGAGGCTGAAACCAAGGGGCTGGTACCACCCAGGTTCTAAAGGCAGAAGGGAGGGAGCGATTTCCGGTAGCCTGGAAGTGGAAGATGCAGGCAGCTCCTAGGGCTTCTCCTCCTCCTGCCATTGGCCACACCCAACCTGAGGGAAGGGAGGCTCTTGATTCAGTCCCTGCAGGTCCACCCAGCAGGCAGGAGAGGGCAGATGTGGAGGTACAAAGGGCAGAAGGGAAGTCTCCAGTGCCACCCATGTCCTCCTGGCTCCAGAACAGCTCCCACTAGTTGATCACCCAGTGTCTCTGCCAGGCATTATTCTAGGCCTTTTAAAGGGAGTAACTCCTTTCATCCTCACAGCTGCTGATGCACTTTTTATTGTTTTTTTCATTCCTGATTTAGGGAAACCAAGGCAAGGAAATGTCCAGTATTTTTCCCAGAGTCACATAGCTAGTAAGGAGAAGATAGGGGATTTAACTCAGGTTGTCCGGCTCCAGAGGGTTGACCCTGCCCTTTGATCCTCCCTTCCACACACGTGTACTGCTGTGGTTCTGTCTGAGAGGCCAGAGACAGTACTGTGGAAGGGCTCTAGTGGGTAACAAGACTGGGACAGTAGAGCCAAGGCCCACATGCAAGAAGGCGCAGCCAAACACTGAGGGAGAAAAGAACATGTGAGTGACCATATGAAAAGAATTTGGGTCCAGCCTCCCTTCCAGAGGGTCTCACTGAGAAGGATGGCCAGGCCCTTCTGAAAGGGCAGAGAATGCAGTGTTTGTACCTGAGGACCAGGGGGCCAAAGAGGGGCTATGGGAACTGATTCCTGACGTGATGCTGAACCAGGCAGGGTGGACCAGCTGTATCTGTCACTGTATTATTTCTTCGAAGCTTTGCAGCGACTCAGTGATGGATATCATCTCATTTCACACATATGTGAAGAAACAGGAATGAGTAAAATAATCCTACTGCAATTTTCCAGAGCAAAGCAGTGGCACTAGGAATGGAAGAGAGAGGAAGGGTTAGGAACAAAGATCTTAGAGCAGGGAATAGCCCCAGGGGCCTCTCACTGGCTTTCCACCTTGGGGAGGCCTCTCAGAGTCACCTCTGGAATTCCCCATCTGCCCACACAGGCTTCCACTTTGATTAACCCCATCCCTGCCTGGGAATCCCTGACCCAGTTCAACCTCTAGTTTCATAGAAGAGAAAAGTCATCCTTTTCATAACTGCATAGTATTTCATTACAAAGATACATCATAGTTTATTTAAGCAGTCTCTCATTTCTAGATATTTGATTGTCTTTCATCCTTCTGTTATTTCAAAGAATGTCACAGCAAATAATCTCATACATAAGTCACCTCATATAGGTGCCCCTGAAGTGTATTTTTGCTTCTCAACTATCTGTGGTGAAGGAGCAGATTTGATTTTTCAATTTACAACCTGTCACAGATGGATACTTGTTTAAAATTCAATAAAAGTGAATTACCAGAAAGATGAAATGAAAAGCAACATGCAAGTACAAGCCCAAATATTTATTTTGTTCTCTCTCTCTCTGTCCCTCATTGTTGTTTTTTTGTGGTGCTAAGGATGGAACCCAGGGTCTTGCACATGCTAGGCAAGTGCTCTGCCACTGAACTGTACCCCCAGACCAAATCATTTGGTTGTTAGATTGAATACGTATAAAATTACTCTGTCAAATTACTAGGAAGGCTTTAATCATTGGCTCTCAAATTTCTTCATCTATCTCACCACAGAGTTGTTACAGTGTGGGGATCGACATTGATCTGTGCACCAGTTTGGGAGCAGAAGGCTAGACTACCAAAATTAGGTCACTGAGTCAAAGGGTAAATGCATTAGTAGTTTTGCCAGATACTGCCAGATTCCCTTCCGCAGGAGTTGTGCCATTTTCACACCCACCAGCAGTATATGACAGTGTCCCTCTCACCTCAGCCCCACCAAAAGTGTGTTGTCTAACTTGGATTTCCGTTAACTTGATAGGTGTGAAGTGGTATCTCAGTCTAAGTGTTAATTTGCATTGCTTTTATTATGAATGAGAAAAAATATCATTCATACTATTTTAAACCCTGTTTATGTTTATATTCTTTAACCATTTTTTCTACTGGATTGTTGGTCTTTTTCTTCTTGACCCCTAGGAGTTCTTTATATATTAAGAATATTAGGGCCGGTGAGATGGCTCAGTGGCGTAAGCGCCTGCCTGGCAAGCGCAAGGGCCCGAGTTCGACTCCCGGAACCCACATACGAGAAAGGGGCCGGTGATATCGCTCAGTGGCACGGGCGCCTGCTGGCGCGCAAGGTCCTGAGGTCGACCCCCCGGAACCCACAAAAAAAAAAAAAAAGAATATTAGTCCCTTGTCTGTAATATGAATTGTAATATTTTTTCCAGTTTGTCATTTGCCTTTTGATGCCACTTAATGTTATTTTTTGGAGGGAGGACACGTAAAAATCTGTGTTCTTAATGTACTCAAATTCATCAGTCTTTTTTTTGGTGGTTTCTAGATTTTGAGTCATGGTTTTTCACTCCAAGGCATGAAGGATTCTACCCAAATTTTCATCTAATATTTCTATGGTTTTATCCTTAACATTTAAATCTCGTATCCAATTGAAATTTTTCCTAGCATAAGATGTGCGGTCTAAGTTGGACTTGGGTCCAAGTTTTTCTTTTTATAAATGGTTACTGACTTCCCTGGTTCCATTTATTAAAATCCCAAAGATACCACTTGTATCATTAAAACTAATTTTAAGCCATTTGGGATAATAATAGAAAAGGTTCTATAATTCATCGGTTTTGTTCAGAATACCATTAGAAGGAAAATTGGCTTTCAAGATATGATCGATAACTTTGCATTACTAGAGCACAATAAACACTAAGCAACAAATAAAATATACATTTATTTTTTAAAATGCCATGGGGCTGTTGACAACCACACAGAAATTGAGAGAAGTGGGCATTGATGGAGGGAGCACCTGGTGAGACTGAGTTTTGCATTGCAGGTTTCCTCCGCAGCCTGACTCCGGGAGCTAGGACTGCAGAGGTGTCCACCATGGTGGTCCCAGGACCACTGGCTGTGTCACTGTTGCTGCCCAGCCTCGCTCTGCTTGTGGCCCACCTCTCCAGCTCCCATGATGTCTCCAGTGAGCCCAGCAGTGAACAGCAACTCTGCACCCTGAGAGAGCACCCCACTGTGACCTTTGAAGGTGAGAGCACCCCACTCGGTGGGCCTCAAGTACTTGGGCCAGAGCTCAGCAGGGTCTTCCTGGCTGCTGGAAGACCTTGGGATGTTTGTTTCCTGTAGGATACTGAGCCTTTGATGGATGTTTTAAGAACAAACCCCTGTGTGTGGGCTGGAAAGGTCTAATTTTTGTCTCCAGATGATTTATTCAGGGCAGTTGTCCATGTCTTCCCTCGGGGAAGTGGTGGTCTTTCACTAGGATTCTTTTGCTAGAGAATGAAATTGTGGACACCCTGGGTGGCAGTGGCCAAGATCCACTTGGTGGTCTCAGCTTTAGCTGCTCTGGAAGCACAAGCTCCACTTCTTGACTTCTATGATGAGGGAAGAGTAAAGACAACTCACTCATCAGGAAGTGCCCAGAGATCTCTGGAAGGCCTCCTTCCCACTCTGACTGGGCTGCAGGCATCCCCGTTTGGAGTCTTGGGAACCCCCAACGAAAGGGGCCCTAATGACTAATAACTCCTCTGTTTGCTGAGGAAGAGTGTGGGAGTGTCCTATTAAAGTGTTTCCCAAAGTGGGATTTGTGAATCGCTGGACATATTCCAAGGGGTCCATAAGTTCTCTGTGATTTCTAAAACTAGTATATACATTTGATGATAATCCAAAAAATGAAACAAAATACAAATACCAGAGAGGCCTGGATGTTCTCCCATGACCTACTGACCAGTCTGAGGGTCCCTGGTTGTGTCATGATCGCATTCCTAATTCAAGATCCAACACCTACGTGGCGGCTCACATCAGGATCTGCAGATGTTGTCTCAGGGGTCCCAGGTTCTTAAGTCTGATCCACACTGGCCTACTCACTCCTCTAATAACTGTGTCGGGGAGGCACGCAGGGCAAGGAGACTGTCATTTCCTTTTGCAAACAGGAAAACCAAGGCCTGGGGCTTGGAGAGACTTGTCAGAGCCAGGCTTCAAGGTCGGTCCTCTGACTCCACTGTCCTGGGGTCAGATGCTCTGCCCTCCAGGGCCCTGGACTGGAGGCGTATGGCCCTGTCCTGCCCCACAAGACTAGTGAGGTGGGCCAGGGTGGAAACCAGAGCAGAAAGATGAATCAGTGAGTCGGAGGCTGGTGTGGGATTTGACGGGCAGAAGATAGGCAAGAGTTGGGAGCTGCTGGTGGAAGGGGAGGCCAGAGGTGGTTTGAAAATGTGGGTTCCCAGCTGCAGGTTGGCTCCCTTCTCCGGGGAGGAAGATTTCCAGCTGTGTTCTCTGAGCTGTCTTGTTTGAACCTGGATCTCTGGTTTTGTAGGCTTAAGTGGATTAGGGTAAATTAGCAATGTCCAGAGTGTACAAACACACATACACCCTCAGACTCCAGATGGCTCCTGGAGTCTGGTGGCTGTCACTGAATGGAAGGACCAAGTGTGGGGAGAGAAGGAACAGGATTCCTAGGGCTGTCCTCCAACCGAAGGCCCGCAACAGCTCCTCTTGGAACATGCCTCCCAGGGGCTTTGCCCAGGGCACTACCCACAGGGCTGGCCCCGTCCCCTTCCCCTCTCAGTCAGGGTAGTCTGTACTGAGGCAAATTAGGTGGAGGGGGGCCAGAGAGATGGGAGATGGGGTCTCGAGGGCCTGGTTCCCTGAGACCATTTTTGATCTTCTAGTGTGAATTGAATCAATCTGACTTCCTACCCCACCCTCTTACAGAATGAAGGAGTCCCCACCCCCTGCCCGGTCCTGACAGCTCTGGGTATTCCTATCCATTCACCAAATGTGTGTGTGTGTGTGTGTGTGCGCACACACACTGGGGGTGACACCCAGGGCCTCTCACGTGCTGGGCTCACCACATTTTTATAGGCCTGCAGATGAGGAAGTATTTCCTGTGGGCACTCACTTACCTTGTATTGTCCCTTGAAGGTCGCTGCCTCTGGTCCCCCAGCCCAGCTGGTCTGGCACTAGGACTGTTTCTGTGCTCTCCTCACATATCTAGCACTGCTGAGCACACAGTAGGGAGTCAGTTCTCACTGGGTGAGGGACTGTACTCTGGCTGGTGCCGAGTTCCAGAGGAGTCACATTAATCCAGCACAAACCAAGCCCTGCTTTCTGGAGGCCCCCAGATGTGACACTTCATTTCTGGGGCCTCCCAACACATAGCTGTGTGTTGCCTCTCCTGGGCACCTGATGGATCTGTGAATAACCCCTGAATACCCTGGAGGAGCTGTCAGTGGTATAATCTGACTGGCGGTTTTCTGCTTTAAAAGGTGACATTTTCTCCTGTTGGTTTCTTTTAAGGGGCCCCCTCTGTTTCACTCTGGCCAGTGCATTATTCCGTTGGCCACAGCCTGCCCCTTCTAGGTGGCAGGGAGAAGCCAGGCTGGAGCTAACACTCATGGTGGTTAATCCACAAAGTGGGTAATTAAATTGACTATAATTAAAATCGCATGCGCATCATGGAGAATGTCATTTTTTTCTTAAAGTCACCATCCAAAGCCTTTGCTGCAGATGGGGCTCAGACGTGCTTGGTGTTTTAAAGACAGCTTTCCCTCTGGCCCCCTTGGCTATTTAGTAAGATGGACCAAGGCTCCCCAGGATCACAGCCGCGTCTCTCCCCCTTGCCCCTTTCCACTAGGCTAGCCCGTGTGGGTTCTTTCGGGCTAAGGGACAGGGACAGAAACTGGAAGGAGACCCCCAGCCCCACCTTCGCATTGTCAGCCAGCTCGAGTTGTGTTTCCTCTTCTTCTGTCCTCCCCAAGGAAGGACCTTGCTGAAGACTGAGCGATCTGACCATGCCCCGTTGTCCTCCATTCGGCTGCCCACATCTGGGGTGGCCCCTGCCACAGAGGAGGGAATTAAAGTATGACTTATCTGCTACTGTTAGGAGCAGCCAGTCTGATGGGAACAGGCCAGCCTCCTGCCCCTTCCTCCACACCCACAGGAAAGACCTGAGCTCATTCAGAGGAACAGGGATATACAGTGTAAACGGAAAAGGAGGGGTGGAAGGCATGTGGGACAAAATAAGATGCGGCAGAGAGCTTATAATCCAGGAGGTCTTCTGGAGGAGAGCCCTTAGTTTAGCTCACAGGGGGTACAATGTTCTCCCAGGCTCTCCATGAGTGGCCCAGAGGTCAGCTTAAAACCCTGCCCACGGGACTTCGGATCTATTTGGCATTGCCCAAATGCCATCGAGCCATCGAGGGTATGTGACAGTTCTCACTAACCCATAGGTAACTTGCTGGGGGCAGGGGCAGACCCAAGGAATTTGCTTCATTTTGCTGCAGAATTTCTTCTTTTTTTAAATCATGTATATCACAGCTTTCTAAAAAACATCCAACTCACAAAACCTCCAGTTCTCCAGGGAGCGATTAAGTGTTTGCCTGTCGTGCAGAAATGAAGGGCTGCTTTTACTCTGTAGTGGAAGGATAATGAGCAATGATTTATTTCGCCTGGATTACACACACACACACACACACACACACACACACACGGAGTCCTCTGGCACTTGTGCGAGCCAGTTGCTTATGCACCATGGGAAGAGAGCATACTGCCTCGCACTTCCCCTTCATCTTTACTCCCACGAGCATGGAAGTCCCTCTCCCCCATAGTTCTCACCTTCCCAGTGCTGGTTCCCTTCCATGAAGAGGGGCTGAGCTGAGCTATGAGGAGGTGTGGCCAAGAAGGCAGAAAGCCAGCTGGCATGTCTCAGGTGTACCCTTCCAACCACCCCCCAGCTAGCCAGAGGTTTGGGAGGTCTCTCTGCCCACCCAATCTCTTCAAAAGGCTTTGAGTTTGGCTAAAAAGGACCTTTTCTAAAGACTGGGTGGACACTGACCACCTGTCCTCTGTCCCTCCCACATCCACAGAATCTTGTCTGAAAACCCGATTATTTGTACATTCCTGCAAGGCTGAGCCTGGAGATCCAAGAGGAAAGATTTTTTCCTGGTCCCCAGGACAAACTACCATGCTAGACACCCTGTGATGGGGCTCTGATGACAGTAAAGCAGAAGACTGGAAACCCTTAACCCTGCTTGCACGAGTCAGGGAAGGCTTCTTGGAGGACGTAGGGCTTGGGGTGACTGGAACTGTTCATCAAGGGAGAACAGAGGTACAACGGTTTACAGGCTCCTGTGGGATAGATTTGAGGACATGTGAAATGGTTTGGTTTAGTTTAGTGTAGCTACGGTGGAGCATTTGAGGAATTATAAAGATGAACCATCATTCTTTCAACTGATCGCTAAGTAATTAATTGCTTGGTATTTGAGTTGGGAGGAGGCCGTGGCCAGAAGCCAAAGGTCATGGGAGTTGAGACTTCCTGGGGAGTTGGAAAGGGCTTGAAAATGGAGAATGACATAGCCACACTTGCATTTCAGAAAGAGCGCTTCGGTTGCCTTGTGGGAAATAGAGTAGAAGGAGCAGGATTGGGAGCCAGGCTGGTGAGCAGAATGTTAACACCAGTCCTGGCAGGAGATGATGGTAGCTTGGTGGGGGATGGGGTCCAGAGAGAAAGGTGTGGATGATTAGGGGACAGTTTAGGGGTAGAACAAATAGGATATGCTCTTGTATATTGATGTGGCTGCTGAGGGCCTCGGAGGCATCAGGGGTGCTTACAGGTTTTCTTTGGTACATCTGGGGGAAGGTAGAGCCCTCCTCTTAGCTAGGGTACATGGCCGAAGCAGTGTCAACAGCCTGCCAACACTGCCTGGGGCACATGGGCGGCTGCTTTCAGAGGTGGACATGTGGACCCCTGGTGTCCTGAGCACCTCTACCCCCTTCACCCCAGCTTCCCCCTGTTCTGTTCTCTGGTCTGATGCTGGTGCAGCAAAGCCCCTGGTCCAACAGTAACAAAAGGGTCGCCTCTCCCTCCACCAGATCTGAAGCCATGGCTCTCTAACTTCACCTACCCTGGAGCCCGAGATTTCTCCCAGCTTGCTCTGGATCCCTCCAGGAATCAGCTCATCGTGGGAGCCAGGTAATGCGGTGCAGGGAGGTTGAGGTCAGGGTGGGATGCTAGAACTGGGTGGAGGGAATGTTGTTCAGGATGAGCCCATGGGGCAGACCTGTGTCCTGGCCCTGTCCTCTCTGGTAGGTTCTTTGTGTGTGTGTGTGTGTGTGTGTGTGTGTGTGCGCGCGCGCACGTCCACGAATGTCTGTCCCTCGTGGAAGGAAGTTTGTGGGGGCAGGAGGCAGGGGTGATCCCTACCCTCCCCATCTCAGACTGCTGCATTCTTCAGTGATTGGTAGTAGTGAGAGCAGGGACTGCTGCGGGCCACCTCCCGTCCCTGTTCCTGTAGTGATGCCAGGACCTGCCTGGTGGTTGAACTCTCCCGAGCTCAGCGCAGAGGAGGTGCCCAGGCGCCCCCTGCTGGCTAGCTGGTCACCTGCATGTGGCGTGCAGGGATAGCCCTGTGCTTCTTTCATGAAGGGCTCACTTCCCTATAGCTGCTCCCCTCACCCCACGGTCCTGATTCTTATTCAACAGGGAAGCTTTGTGAGACTTTCTGGGCTAATTCCTCACAGAATCACAGACCATCATCTGGGGTAGAATGGGAGCCTAGAGATGGCCTATCTGGTGGGTCTCAGAGCCTGTCCTTGGGCCAGCAGTTCCTATGCTTCCTGAAAACCTGTTGGAAATGTAAATCCTTGAGTCTTCCCCAGTCTCTTGAGTCAGAAACTCTGAGAGTGGACCCCACATCACCTGTGTTTATCAAGCCCTCCAGGTGACTGTCCAGGATCAAGTTTAAGAATGGCTGCCCTATGTTAATCATGAAGAAGCAGAGGCCCTGAGAAAGGGGACCTTCCCAGGATCGCGAAGCAAGATGACACAGGGCGTGGACTAGAACCCGGGTTTGCTAGCCCTGGGGCTGGTGTTTTGTCTGCTGTGGGTCTGTGTCATGCTTTCTGGGTACACTATCAGTTTTTACCCTCCAGCCCAGAGGCTCCATTCAGTGGGCCTCAGAGCCATTGGGCACCTCCCAATGGACATCTCCAGGCTGTGCCATGTAGCTGGCCATCCTTGCGTTTTGGCCTTTTTTCATGTCTTCACCCCTTCATTTACTGTGTGAAAAGGAGTAGGATCAGATAAGCTGGGTTCTCCTTCCGGATGAACTTGACCTTTGCCTCAGTTTCCTCATCTGTAAAGTCTGGGTTACAGTATCTGCTGTTAACTTCATAGGGCTGCTGAGAAGCTGAGGCTGAAAACATTTTCTTTTTATGCTTAAAATTTTTGAATTAGCTAATTATTTTGCACCAGCCCTATGTGTTATTGGTATAACAGTCAAAAGTTTTAAGAGTATATAATAGAAAAGCAGGGCCGTGCTTTTCAGACAAGCAAGTCCCTTCCCTGCGAGCACAGCCCACATCCTCCCATGTATGCAAGTGTAGAGGAGTATGAGCTTTATTTTTCCGTAAAGAGAGTGATTGTTTTCACATTCTATTTTGAAGTGATTGTAGATTCACCTGCAGTTGCAAGAAATCCCATGCAGAGATCCCATGTACCCTTCCCCCGGTATCCCCCATTGGTAACATCTTGCATAACTGTAGTACATTATAACCCAGAAACTGACATTCAAGCCATCCCTCCACCCAGCTCAGATCTCAGCTGTTTGCATATGCACTTTTTAAAACCCAAAAAGTGGCATCTGAAGACCCCACTCTGAACCTTGTGAAAGTAGTTCGAAGGCTGCCATTCATTCTTTCCCTTGGTGTGCCAGGCACTGCTTACGTACCATCTGTGTAATGACTCGGCTGGTGCATAGGGCAAATCAGACATGCAATACATAAGCTAGTACACGTAGTGGATCATGCATGCGGGTAATTATCCAATATCACTGTAACCCCAGGAGGGGGGTTCTGTGATTAACCTCATTTTATGGACCAGGAAATTGAGTGCAGAGATATAAGTCACACTGGTCTTCCTGACCACTTGGGAGCCTCCCGTATAAATGTGCTGCTGGTTTCTGGGTCTGGAGTGTTCCCTCACACAGTCAGAGGTCACACCTTTTCCTGGGTCCCTGAGCCTGAGGCAGCCCTCAAATGGACAAGGATGTCCCTTCTGGACTGTCCTTTATGCCCCTAGAGCCAGTGTTGTGGGCCCTTGGCTGCTTTTCTCCTCCTTTTTCTAAGGCACTTTCCTTCCTCCTTCTCTGCCTGACTTTTTTTTTCTTTTTCTTCTCAACCCCTTTGGGCCTCTGGACTTTAGGCTGGGGAAATTTTTTTATCCATTTCCAATCCCGCCTTACTCCCTGTGAGACTGGGGGTGGGTCTGGCTGCAGTCTCTCTGCTCTCTTCTCCCGGTTCCCAGCGGCCCCCAAGATGCTGTGATGAATGGCTTTTGATGGGAGACAGACGAGTCCAGTGATGCAACGCTTCCACTAATTTGTTAAAGCTGTGAGCAGATGCCTGCGTTACCTGAGCAGACAACTGGGGCAGAGCCATGAGCTGGAGCCCATCTGTCCCCAGGCCAGAAGCATGGGGTGGGGAAGCTCTGCCAGGGACCTGGAGAATGGGCCGGGAAAGACAGCACGGACCTGGAGCCAAGGTCATGGGTGAGGCCCGCCCGGCCCAGGACTGCAGAGACGCCCGGGCTTGCAGCCAGAGCCAGGAGAGGAGTCTGGGGCCTGCGGTGTCCCTCTCTGGCCCCTGGCTTCCTGCAACAAGGCCCCTCCTTCCCTTTCTGGCCCACTCCCTGACTTTCCCCTCATTTCTTTTCCCAGCACAGCTGAGGTAGGCCAGAACTTTCTAAAGTAATCATTCCTGAAAAGTTCAGGAACTCACAGAGGCCAAAAGAAGATAGAAGAAGGAAAGAAAGAAGATCCTCCCGGAAAACCAAAGCTTTACATCTGCTTGTCATTAATTCAGCCTGTTAATGTGGCTCCATAGGCCTGGCAATAAAAAAGCCAGACGTGAACTAGTTCTCCATTTTACAGATGCAGGCACTGAGGGCCACAGAGGGCTCAGCAAGAGCCTGAGCTGGAATTCTGCCTGCTTCTGCAGCAGGCTCTATTCTGTGAATGTGAAATTGCTTCTCCGTGACACTCTGACCCTGCTACCCTCACTGCCTCTGGGTTCCGAGTCCATGCAAAGCAGCCGGGTAGCACCTGATGCTCACTGTGCGTCTGGGATTATCGGCAGCAGCGCCTTCTCTAGGACTACTGAAGGCTGATAAGCAGCTGGCTGCTGGTGGAAATGGTATTAGAGGAGGACGAATCTGGCAGTGCTATGCAGGCTGGGCTGCGGGGACAGGGATCACAGAGTGGGAGGAGGGGTAACTGGGCTAGAGGAGACAGAGTGCTCAGATCCAGAGAGAAGGTGGACCCAGAGTGTCCCTGACTACAGGAGGTAAGGAGGCAAAGAGGACTCCAGGCCCCTGTGTGGGGCAGGAGATGGTCAGGGTGGCAGGCAGGGAGGAGGGAGCCGCCTGTCTGAGTCCCTGCGGGAGCTCTGTGGGAGTTAATTTTAATGCAAACAGGTCCCGTGGGAGGGGATGGTGGGGTGAGCAGACAAGTTACCACACCTTAGCTCAGCGTATGGATCTTAACTGGCTTTATTTTTGATTCTAGAATCGAGTAACACTTCATTCCATAAAACAGAATAAGTGATCTAATGCTCTGAGCAGAAGAGATTGGTTTCATAGAGAAGGGCTGAAGAAAACAGAAACAAAAAACAAAGAGCAACTAGGTCGTTTCACGTTACTTTCCTAGGAAAGGTGAGGACATGGAGATAGAACAGGAGAAAAATAATGCTTGGTTAACATCAGGTTACTTCAAGTTACCTTTTTGTTGTGTGTATGAATTAAGGCAGAGGGAACTTCACTGTGATGCTGATGAAACTAGTCTGTTTGGGAAATTTGTTCTTTCTCCTGATTTCTCTGAAGGTCAGTTTTGAGTTGGTGATGGGGAACTTTAGCATGGGTGACTCCATTTTGATTTTTTGTTAGGTCCAGTGAGGGTGCTTAGTCCAAAACAATGGCCTTCTGTAATTTTGTTTAACAGTGGTATCAGCAGTTTTCTCCCTGGGAGTGCAGGCTTGGCCGGGCGTAGCTATAGAGTAGGGGTCCGTGAAGATGAAGTGTGAATTTTAATCCCAGCTCCTTGATTCAGTAT
Source organism: Erethizon dorsatum (assembly GCA_028451465.1). Classification (NCBI taxonomy): domain Eukaryota; kingdom Metazoa; phylum Chordata; class Mammalia; order Rodentia; family Erethizontidae; genus Erethizon; species Erethizon dorsatum. Next base: position 59,922,593 of record CM051831.1, read on the forward strand.
TTCTGTGGCTTGGGTCATTGAACCAACCTATTTCCTCATCTGTAAAATGGAGTTTCCTGTATCAACTGCCAACATTATGTGAAGGTTAAGCGAGCTAATGGAGGTCAAGTCCTTCCTGGAGGGCGGCCCACCTAGGCCCTGTGCATTCGGTACCCAGTCCTGGTGTCCCAAGGTCCTGCCTGCAGAACCAGCTTGGCTTATGATTTCTGTTTCTGTTTTTGCAGGAACTACCTCTTCAGACTCAGCCTTGCCAATGCCTCCCTCCTTCAGGTACATTTGCTTCTCTTCCCTCCCCTTCCTGCAATTGCCTGTATTTGGAAGTTGGGGTCAGGGGAACCCAAGCAATGAGGTTCCACATTCAGCCACCAGGATGAACAGGAGCCCCTGGCTCTTCTGGCTGGCCATGAACTCAGATGCTGCTATCAAGGTCACAGTTAGGAGACTCTTAGAAGTGGGGTGCAGCCCACATAAAAGTGCAGGGACACACAGGGCTCTTTCCTTGTGCTGGTGAGGAAAGGAGAAGAACACCAAACTGGGGTGACAGGAGCGACTCTCCCTGTTTACCTGGGACCGAGGCTTCTCCAGAATGCAGAACTTTCAGTGCTAAAACTGAGACAATACTGGGGTGGGGGTGGGGCTGGTAATTCTAAGTACAGAGTCCAAATCCGCAGGAAGGTCTCAGAGTTGGGCCGCAAGGGAAAGGATGTCCGAGGCTCCTTTCTTACCTTGGCCTGAGTGATCCTATTCTAGTAGCATTTTCACTGAGTTGTGATTGGTGTATTATCTGCTGCCAAGAAAGACTCCCCAAGCGTAATTCCCTAAGTGCTCTGAGAGGTTTTGTAAAGGAACTCCCTGATCTAGAACATTGATCCCAGATTGAGAAACAGATGCCAGACCATCTCTGCAGAGGCAGAACATCCTAGAGAAGGGGCAGCCATGTCTTCTTCAGTGAGGGGCGAGCCTCAATCTTCGGGTCTAGGGGTCATCTTTATCTCCCAATGGCGAAGCATTCGTTGAGCACTTGCCACCGTGCACCAGAACTCGCTGGGGCTGAGGGGTTGCGGGGAAAGCAGAGTCTCCGACCTCCAGGAAGGGTACTGGGTGGTGAATGTAATAGAATTAGAATTAGGAGTTAATCAAAGGCAGCCTGTCAGGGTTAGAGTTTCACTGCTGCAGACAGTCAGAGAAGGGGACACCTCATTGGTGAGCTTGTGACAACCCCAAGGGCCATTACAGCTCTTATCTGGTGTCTTTGTCACTGTGACAAAATACCTGAAAAAGGCAATTTAAATGAGAAAAGATTTATTTTGGCTCATCTTCTCTGAGGTTTTGGTCTGTCTTTTCTGGGCCCCAGGTAAGGCTGTACATCATGGTGTGCGGGCATGGGGGAGCAGAGCTGCTCTCCTCAGAGTGGCTAGAAATGGGGGGATCCATCCAGGCCCCCTTCAGGGCAGGTCTCCCCCTCAGTTCACTGACCTGCCTGCCAGTCACCTCTGGAAATACCCTCATAGACACATTTGGACACACTCAGAGGCATGTTTTACTAATTTCTTAGGTGTTTCTCAATCCAATCAAGACAACAAGATTAACCATCACATCTGACTGTCAGAGGGGAGGTATAAGAGAAGAGAAAAGGTGTGCCCCTTAGCAAGGAGTCCCGAGGCACTAGAGAAAGTTGAAAGGAAATGCCACTCGTCTGTTTATCTGTCCATCTGTCCACACCTTCACCAGCCAACCATCCGTTCATCCAAAGGCCCATCCAATAAAAATTTAGTGAATGCTTCCTAAAGGCCAGGCCTGGTCCTACACAAGGTGCCAGACTTTAAAGTTCCAAAGGAGAAACCATTCCTTGCTTCAAGGAGCATGCACAAAAGAGATCAGGTGTGATTCTGTTTCCTGGAGAGGAGCCACATGGCGCGTTCCTGGGACCCAGGCTGGAGCAAGGCAGGGAAAATTCCCTGAGCCACTGCTGTGGTCTTCCAGCATGGTCACAAGCAGCCAGTCCAGATGTAGTTTCCAGTTCGTGTCCACAGAAACAAAGCCGAGATGCCAAGCACAGCAGCCAAGGGCTATAGAAAGCCAATGCAGAGGGGATTGAAAGTGCATGGGAGGAAGTGAATCCAGGGGTCCTACCTGAGTTCAGGGAGTAGTTGGTTTTTATTTGGTTCTGTGGTCTGCAAATGAAGGACTCCTGGCAGTATAGAGTGGCTGACAGGGGAGGAGAGATGAACGCACAGAAATAAGGGCAGAACTATGGGAAGCTGTGTGGCAGGGGATGGCCTAGAGGCATGAGGAGCCCTCTGGGCCCAGCAGGGTCTGCCCAGGCTTCCAAGAGCCAAGCTCAAAGGATGTGTTTGTTAGGCAGCTCAGGGAAGAACAGAGGCATGGAATAGCACACAGCACTTCGGGGCCAAATCAGACTGTGAGTGGGATAAGGGTGGGAGACGAGGCCTAGGGAGACAGAGGCCACATTGCAGGGGGCAGGGGTCTTCACTGCAGAGTTGAGGGGACCCAGATCTCTTGAAGGCAAAGGGGATTTACTAGTGAGTTTTAAGCAGAGAAATGGCATGAACACGCTTGACTTTAGATCACCTAACCCCATGCAGAGACCACATTAGCGCAGGAGCCAGTTAGAAGGCAATTGCAGGTGTCCAGGCGAGTGACGTGAGCCTCGAGGAAGGCATTGGCAGTGAGGACACAGGGAAGACAGGAAGGTAACAGGGCCGTGCAAGGCTCAGCATCACACAGCTCCAGGACCATCGGCACACTGTCTTCTGGGTGTGAGTGGCCCCTGGTGTGGGGGAGGTTGCAGCCTTGGAGGAGTTAGTGATGCGTGGACCAATGGGGACATCCAGGCTTCTGGCTTACACAGCTGGGAACATGAATTAGGATGGTACCTGAGTAGGGCCGGCCTGACTCTAGGCCATCAGCTCTCCTGTGGCTGCACACCAGGATCGCCACGGAGCTTTGACAAAGACTGGCGCTCCTGAGATACTGGCTCTGTTGCTCTGGGTTCAGCCTGGGCAGTGGAGTTTTCAAAAAACTCTCATATGGTTCCAGTTACAGCTAAACTGAGGAGCCACTGCTTTAGGATGTGTCTGTAGATGCAGCCCCGCTGGCTTGGCCTCCCCAGGCCTTGGTGACATGCTTTATCAGATGTTAGGCCTCTGCTTGGTGACTGAGGCCTGGGGTTTCATTCATCCAGCTGAGTGTCATTTGGTCTCAGCAAAAGGGAGACACTTATGGTAGCCCCATAGCTGCTACTTGAGGAAGGGACTCAACTTCAGGAGGATTCCCCAAAGGGCTCAGGAAACCAGCCCCAAGAACACCAGGTACTGGTTTTGCCACATTCCCCATGGAGCCTCTTAGGGGCCTAGCCTCAGAGATTCAGAGTAGACTCTCCTGATGGAACCAAGGAGAGAAATAAACACGTCATGTCCACCCTCCAACCCTAGAGATCCTATCTGGCCACATGGGGGAAAGAACAAGCAAGAGGCTGGGCTGTCGTCTAGTGTCCACTGGCCCGGACAGCAGCAGACCTCACCCTCTGGTGCTCAGGGTGGCTCCTTGGGTCTGCTGCCTGCCTGGGGAGAAGGTCCAGCTTTTGACTAGCAGTGGCAAACTTCAGCAAGTACCCTGCCATTGCCCTGTCTAGGCACTTGTGGTCCCTGTTTTGTTCTTGCTTTTGTGGTACTGTTGCAGGATATGATACAGGAGATGAAATATGAAAGTATTATATTTTCCAACTGGTTAGGTGTCTGATACTCCAAGTTCGTGTTCTCTAAAAGTCAAAGAATGAATTCCAGGAAAAATGGAGGTTAAGAGTAGGAAGATATTTATTGAGAGAGAGATATAGCTCCTGAGAAGTTGGTAGCCAAGGACTCCGTTTTACAGGGAAATTTTATAGAGCAATACCCACGTGGGTACGATGTGGGTCACAGCTGTGATTAACCAATAAGGGTACAAGAATAGATGCTTAGGGCCAGTGAGATAGCTCAGTGGCATAAGAGCCTGCCTGGCAAGCGTGAGGTCCTGAGTTCGACTCCCGGTACCCACATTAAAAAAAAAAAGAATAGACGCTTAGATAATAGTGATCCAGTGGGGAAACAAGTCATGTAACAAGGGTGCATGGAAAGAAAAGAGACTTTTTCTAGGAAATGATGGGTCCGGAGGTCTTGGTCACCCACTGAGGGGACTAATGCCTATCAAGACTTCATTTGGCCTGGTGTTTGTCTTTCGAGGAAGTATACAGGCCTGGTCATCTCGTCTTTATCTTTATCTTGAGTCCTGGTCTCCAAGAGATGTGTCTCTGGCCACAGTTGACATGTGTTTCACCTTTGTCCTGGTTCTCGAAGGCCTAGCCCTACCTGATTGCATATAATGTTTCTGCCTAGCCTAGCTGTCTGTAATAGTCAAACCCAGGGCTTTTGCACTGAGCTACGTTCCCAGTCTGCCTGCCTTTCTATCATCTATCTATCTATAGCTATCTATCTAATTTTGGGACAGGGTCTTGCTAATTTCCCCAGGCTAGAGTTGATTTTGCAAATCCTCCTGCCTCAGCCTCCCAGAGTGCTGAGATTACAGGTGTGTGCCACCATACCCAGCTTATCCCTACCCCTTTTTAGTTTTTATTCTGAGATAGGATCTCACTAAGTTGTCCAGGCTGGTCTTGAACTTGTGATCCTCCTGCTTCAACCTCCCGAATAGCTGGAATTACAGGTGTCCACCACCACACTCCTTCAGGCCTCTTCTTTTAAGCTTTCAGTCCTGAGTGTCTGCTCTCACACGTGGCTAACCAGCAACCATGGGTTACGCAGGAGATGCACCACTTTTCCAACAGGCAAGGGAATGCGCCTGGGTTATAAGGCTCCATTACGGAGACAGCAAGCCTCCCACTTGGCTCCAGGGTATGATTTAAGCAAATTTAAAACTCAATGTTTTATTGATAGTTTAAATAATTAACATTCTTTAAAGAAAAAAATCTAAATGCAAACAGTTTATGCACACCAATGTCCATTAACCGGGAGCTTTTAAGTACCTAACCCCTATTAAACAATTAACATGAAGTACTATTTCTTAAGGGAAATGGAAATACCTAGCTCCTTCCCAGTCGCCAAGCAGATGGGGCTGTGTGTGTTTGGGACGGTGGGGGGAGGGGAACAGAGGAAATCGAATCAGCTCAGTTGGGAGGGTTACAATGATCAGTGTAGCCTGATCAGCCAGCCTTGGGACAGTTCTAAAAAGAGGTGAGTGTTGGCTCAGTAGCCAACAGTGCTGGGGCTACCCAGAGGACCGGCGTGACAAGCCACATTCGATTTGGCAATAGGGAGCTCATGAGCGATCTTTGCCAGAGCAGTTCCAGGGGACGATGTGGCAACAGATTTATGATCTCACAATGCCAGATGTCCTGTGAGCACAGAAATGAGAGCTGTGCTGCACATATGCATCAGGACATGTAATGGGGCTGCGTCTGAGCCCGGGCAGGCACAGGAGTGATTCCTGAGCTCTCTTCCAGCTTCTTTGTCTCTGTATCCCTCAAGCTTGGATCTGGAAGCCTGGAGTTTGAAGTTTAAATACTGCTGGGTGGTGGACGCAATGTTCAGAAGATGTGCTGATGCGCAGCTACCATCTCTGGGTCCTGCTAGTCCAAGGGAGTTGCCTCTGAACTGATCCACGCCCCGGGGCGTCTGGTCTGCTTTCTCCCACAGCATGAAAAACTCGAAGCTACTCTGTTACTAGAGAGCCCCAACCATGGAGTTTCTAGGGCAGCCCTAGTTTAAAGCGGTCTATTTCTACTCCTCCACAAAAACCCACTAAAAGCCCAGGGAGAGATTTTAAGAGGTACACATCTATAATAACAGAGTGAATGTCAGCGGAAATGTCAGTAGAGGAAAGTAAATGCTTTCTGGAAGATGGAAAGAGGATAGAAGGATCACTCTGACTTACAGAACAGAATGGCTTACAGAGGGGTATGTGGCAGGTGAGCAAGCTGAGTCCTCAGAAGGGCTCAGAAATCAGGGTTTCAGGTATTAATGAACATGGGGATGAAATATAAATATAAACAGAGGGGTTGATTAAAATTGTCTAAATGGAGAGGTTGGAACCCAGGTCTCCTACCCCATCGCCTTCTCCCGACAAGGAAGAGGAGATCCTTTCTTCGGAGACTTGGAGGGCTCCATAATTAAGGACTGCAGGAAGGGGGAAGGGCACTGACAGGTGTAGGGCTGGACCGAAGGGCTCAGGTGGAAGTCTACTTACCCGCCTGCCCCAGCCCAGGCCACAGGTCAAAGGAGTCCGCTGGAGAAACTCAGTGAGTCCAGAGACCGGACTTCAACAGTATGACAGTCTCCCAGTGGAAAGGCACCCCACTGGCACCCTAAGAGAGGCCCGCCACTTATATAAGCCCTACGCATGGAGTTTCCAATGTGTGATTTAGTACATTATTCTTAAAGCAAACAAATACAGTTGTTTATCATGTAAAATTGCATGCACACACACATGAAAGTAGAATAGTACAATGAGCACTGTATACTCAATAGCAGCTTAAAAGCTTGTGTAATTATCAGCTCACAATCACTTTTGTTTCATCTGTAGCCCCCACTTATCTGTCCTGCATCACTTTTAAGCAAATCTCATCCATATCATGTCATCTGTTACTTTAGTATGAGGGGTTGGGGTGCAGCTCAGTGGTAGATCACTTGCCGAGTACATGTGAAGCCCTGGGTCTCTCCCCTTGGTGAAAAAAAAAAAAAAAAAAAAAAAAAAAAAAAAAAGAAGAAGAAGAAGAAAGGAAGGAAGGGAAAGAAAAATAATTTTAGTTGTTTGAATCAGGATCCAGATACATTGCAATTTGTTAATGTCTCTTATGTGTCTTTTAAATATTTCCTCTTTTTCTTTTTGTACGATTTATTTCTGGAAGATACCTGTTCATTGTCCTATAGTATTTACCCTTCTGCTCATCCAGGTGGTATAACCTAATATTTTCCTCTGTGTCACCTGCATCACCTGTAAAGTGATGTTAAATCTACACACTTCATTCAATTTGGATTCTGGCAAGATTTCTTCATAGGTGTTACCGTGTGCTTCCCCTAGGAGGTACACAGAGTCTTATTTCGTCTCTTTTTTGATGTTCACAACCATTGCTGATCATTTCCATTCACCCTTCAGTTGTTACAACAAATTAAGGGCACTACTCCTAGACCAAACTTTTCATGTACTCTTTGGTTTCCCAATGATAAGGTCATGTAGGAAAGGCAAGCAAAATGTTTGCTATTGTACAGGAGAGAGAGAACCTCTCTACCTTCCCTGGGTTCTTTGGCTGGAACTAGAAACCAAATTAATGCAAGGCTGCTGAACAAGAGAAAAGCATACAAGTTTCAGTAATTTTACATGTACCTGAAGCTCTCCACGTAAAAATGTGGTCCAGGGCAGGTGAGATGGCTCAGCGGCATAAGCGCCTGCCTTGCAAGCGCGAGGGCCCGAGTTCGACTCCCGGATCCCACATACGAAAAAGGGGCCGGTGATATCGCTCAGCGGCACGGGTGCCTGTTGGCGCGCAAGGTCCTGAGGTCGACCCCCCGGTACCCACCAAAAAAAAAAAAAAAAAAAAAAATGTGGTCCAAAGAAATGACCAAAGCAAGATAACTTTTATGCTTTTTAGACAAAGAACAATAAAAGAATGACAGAACAGATTGATCTCTGAACTACAGTAGTAAATTCTACGAATATCACCAAGATACGCTGTGGGAGGACAGTGTAAAAGCTGATGGAAGATAAGGCTTACTCCAACAAATTAATTTATTCAGGTTCATTACAACCCAATTACCGGTTTCTGTATGACTGGTATGAGAAGACACCTTTCCTAAAAGACTCTTTATGGCTTGCTAATTTTAGGAAAAGTTGGGCTAAATGACCTTTTCTAAAGTTCCAGTTCCTCAGGTGACATCAGCTTGAAATAATCAATACACCAATTAGGCACATTTTGAGATGGCTTACTTTCACTGAAATCAGGTTTATTAGCTGGTACCAGTGAACAGTTTTTACATATTTACAATAATGTGAATACCATGTTGGTTTTAACTAAAATATGAAATAGTAATGGGAGGATGGGAAGAAGGAAGATATGTGTGCTTCGGGGTGGGGTGACGGGACAGGTAAGTGGGGAAAATCTTTCCCTTTGTGATAGAGTTAAAAGAAGAAGTCTAAAATTGATACATACTTTTGAGCAACTTATTTTAAAAGAAAACGCAGAAACAGCTAAAAGCTGAAAATGGTTGCCGTGGGGGAAAAAACGGTTTAAGAATAGGAGGAGCAGATTGCTTGTTTTTTGTTTTTTGGTTTTTTTTTTTTTGTGGGTACCGGGGGTCAACCTCAGGACCTCGCGCGCCAGCAGGCGCCCGTGCCGCTGAGCGATATCACCAGCCCCTTTTCGTATGTGGGTTCCGGGAGTCGAACTCGGGCCCTCGTGCTTGCCGGGCAGGCGCTTAAGCCTCTGAGCCATCTCACCGGCCCTGCTTGGGTTTTAATTAATAAATTTTTTCATTTTTTTTAAACTTTGTGTGTTATTACCTTGATAAAAATAATCTTTCAAATAAAATAACTGCAAAAAGCCCATTCTGTGCTGTTATCATTATAAATATGCACATTCCTTTCAGGCCATATGGTCTAACTCTTGGTTCAGGAAATCTGTTTACCAGGAGAGATCCCAGGATGCAGCAGAAAGAGCTCATTCAGCTCTGGGGTCAGTCATCTGGATTTGCCTGTTGGGGTTGTTGTTTACTAACTGCAAGGCTTTGGGCAAATTTCTCAACCACTCTGGGCTTTAGTTTTCTCACTTCGAAGTTGAGCGTATGGCTGTTTCATTGGCTGTTTTGAAAATCAAAGAAATTGTCAAGTCCCTGACACAGTGCCTGTCCCATCGTTGAGCTCAGTGTGTCTTTTAACTTTTCTTCACTGTGCACACCTGACATCCCAGTGGTGCTCCCAGCCCTGAGGAAGAGGCTTAACCCTTCAGCATAGCCCTGTGTGCAGGGACCCCACGGTCCCAACGAGGCCCTTTGCCCATACCGTCTTCCCATAGTCGCCCAGTTTCCAGAGCCTTTGGCTGGACATCTGCAGTGTTTGCAAGTCACACTCTCTTCTGCTTCCATGGAACCCAAGGGTTCCTCTACTACTCCTCTCTTCTCTCTTATCAGTCTTAGTCTGAGAGCTGACGGGTCCTGAGTCTGACCATGCCCAGCTGCTTCTGTCCACACGAACCCTGCAGCTTGGTGGCCAGGTGCCAGGGGCAGTTTGCCTTTCTCTGGCCTTTAGGAGAAGCAAGGCCCACACTGCCGGCCTGGCGGGACACTCACAGGTCTGAGGGGAGGCCTGACCGAACTCGTCACCCAACTCCGTAACCCAGGTTCTGCAGAAGTCAGCCCTGCTCTGCCCCAGAGCAGCCATCTCCAGGTGTGGGTGGCCCAGCCTGGAAAGCAGAGAGCAGCTGCGGGACTCTCTCTGCCCCGGCTCCCCTCCTACAGCGCTGCAGGCAGCGACTTCACAGCTAGAAGCAGCTTATTAGACATTAAAAGTGGATGGGCTTTTTCCTGTTTGGATGGGAGAGCTGCTTGCTTAGGGTCCCTCTCCCAGGTATGCAATTCATGTTTATACGTGGGACCCAGAAATGCACAGTGAGCCCCACCAGAGCTGTTGCCTTGCCTGGATGACAGGGGGATCACTCTTCCCTTCAGCTGCTGCTTGGAGAGAAGAGATGGAGGGGATGCTGGCTGCGAGAAGCTTGCACTCCTAATGCCATGGGCACATGAAAGCTGTGTCCCCAAACACCTCAAACTACACTCAAGCGTGAGGGATTCCACAAGGGAAGTGAGACGGGAAGTGTAGACAGCATGGGGTGGGGAAGACAATTCAGGAAAGGAGAAGTCCTGGGCCCCGGAGATAGTAGGATAAAGAGCAAAGACATACTCAGCCTTTGGGATCAGAGGAGTGTGGGTTCCCATCCCCGCTGCACCACGCACCAGCTGTGTAACCTTAGTCACTTAGAACCTCAGTTTCCTAGACAGTTGAGGGAGGGGCGCTTTGCAGTTTACAAAGGGGAAATGAAATCTCTCAGGCCTAGCCTTTCCAGAGAGCCTCCACCAGCCTTCAGCGTAGTCAGGGGACATGGCTTGTAATGGAGGCATATTTCCCACCTTCCGCTCTGGGCCTGGGGTGGCACTGAGAGTTGTTCTTGGACCTTGTAGCTACCTGGCTGACCTGGGGAGGTTCTAGGACATCTGCGTGGGGATGATGGAGCCCACAAAAGCTGGCGCTCCGGGGCTCCTCGCCCTACACAGCCAGGGAGGGTGTTGAGCTGAGGGAATGTTCGCTTGTTCAGGCCTGTGAGTAAGGAGATCTGGTGGCCCTCCCAGGTCCCTTGGATGTGGTGAGAGGAGCCCTCACCCCGCAGCCTGCCCTGACCCTTTCCTGGCTTCATGTCTACTCCCGACACGGGCTGCTTCCTGCCTGGTAAGGAGTGGCAAGGAGTGAACCCTGTGATGTCCATGTTCTCCCACAGGCCACAGAGTGGGCCTCCAACGAGGACACACGCCGCTCCTGCCAGAGCAAAGGGAAGACTGAGGTATGTGGTCTTGGTGGTCCCAGGAGCTGTTTGGAGCTGGCAGGAAGTTGGTAGCTGCGGCATAGAGGGACATGGCGTGGGTGTGACATTGCCTGCCCTGAGACCTGGCCTGGATAAGGGGGGCTCTATGTGTAGGTGAGGGAGGGCAAGAATGTCCACAGACACAAGCTGGATGGCATGAGGCCAGAGCTGGGGAGGAAGGAGGGTTGTAGGACATTTCCTGGCATCAGTGATGCGGTGGTGTGAGGAGACGACACCAGCATCACCCACGGAGCATTGGCCCTGTTGTTCTCCCTCTTGCCTCAGGAGGAGTGCCAGAACTACGTGCGGGTCCTGATCGTCGTGGGCCAGAAGGTGTTCATGTGTGGCACCAATGCCTTTTCCCCCGTGTGCTCCAGCAGACAGGTGGGGGTCTGGAAGGAGTGCAACGGAAGGTCTCTTGCCCACATGCAGAGCCTTGGGATGGGACTGCCAAATGGAACAGAGAAAACCAAACCCAAAACCAAAACATGAAAGGGTGCCCAGTGAGATATGAATTTCAGGAGAACAAGTGATATCTTACCTAACTGTGTCTGGTGCACTATTTGGGACAAACTTAAAAGTAAAAATTAAACATTCTCCATTTGGAGCTCAAATTTATCTGGTCCTTCTGTACATTATTGATCACCCTGGCTTGGAGGGCCCACCTGGTGGACCCTGGAGTTCCTGGCAGGACCTCACCCACCACATGGCACTGCCATAAAGGGGTTGGGGGATGGGCAAGGGAGAGGTCCCCAGAGACCAGGGGCTGAGGAGGAAACAGAACTCCAGGGTGAAAAGAACAAGCACCCCCAGGGCCTCAGGGAAAAGTGTTCCCCTCTTCCATCCTCCCCAGGTGGGGAACCTCAGCAGAACTATTGAAAAGATCAACGGCGTGGCCCGCTGCCCCTACGATCCACGCCACAACTCCACAGCCGTCATCTCCTCCCAGGGGGAGCTCTACGCGGCCACGGTTATAGACTTCTCTGGTCGGGACCCTGCCATCTACCGCAGCCTGGGCAGTGGGCCACCACTTCGCACTGCCCAGTATAACTCCAAGTGGCTCAATGGTAAGGAGTCCCAGCCTGGGGCAGGCTCCCTCAGTGCTGACCTCCGTGGGCCCGCCTCCCTGCCTCCCCTCCACGGGGCTCCCGCTCCTCCACCAAGGGAGATGCCCAGGGCAGGGCAGATGTTTGCTGAGAGACCATTGCGTATCAGAGAGAGGCCCAGATGGAACCACAGATGTTCTGGGGCCCCAGCACAGATGGAGGGTAGGCTCTCAGGGAGAGAGGGCTAGGAACTTGGTTAGGAAATGTGGTTGTGGGAAAGAAGGTGTTAGAAGGAGGGTGGTATGAATTTCCTACCCTTTGGGGTTGAATCCCTGCTTCTCCCTAACTGTGTAGCCTGTGAGGCCTAGGACTTGCCTATAGTCTATTCTGAAGATTAAATGGGTTATCTGTAGAGAGTTCTCATGACAGTACCCCATGAGTGTTCAGTAACACATTAAGCTTGCTGAATTAGTCAAATCCCGCTGCCTTTGCACACTTTTTCCCTACTGGCCTGACCGGCCCCATCCCTCTTCTGTCCCCCAGAGCCAAACTTCGTGGCAGCCTATGACATTGGGCTGTTTGCATACTTCTTCCTGCGGGAGAACGCAGTGGAGCACGACTGTGGGCGCACCGTGTACTCTCGGGTGGCCCGCGTGTGCAAGAATGACGTGGGGGGCCGCTTCCTGCTGGAGGACACGTGGACCACATTCATGAAGGCCCGGCTTAACTGCTCCCGCCCGGGTGAGGTGCCCTTCTACTACAATGAGCTGCAGAGTGCCTTCCACCTGCCCGAGCAGGACCTCATCTACGGAGTCTTCACCACCAACGTGTGAGTCCCTGCCCTCTGCCCCTGCTTCCCCGCCGTGCTTGGGACTCGCTCTGGCTTGACCTTGCAGACTGGTGAGCTCAGGCAGGCCCCTCTCGGTGCCCTTGTTCCTTCATCTCTGAAGTGGGGGTGTGTGCTTTCTGGCCTGGGGCACCCAAAAACATGGTGGCTTATTGCCTGCGGAGTGGAGTGGTAAGCACCTGTGCTGGGTTGCTGGGGAGGGCAGGCCTGGGCCAGATGTGCAGAAAGGAAGAGGAGCTGGATTTCGTCCACAAGGAAGAATGAGATAGGGGTGAACATGAAGAAGCTTGTTTTGGATGAGGTGGGAGGGGGCAGCCCTGGGAGGCTCAGCAGAGAACACTCCCTTCCAAACCCAGGACTCCACAATGCTGCTAAAAGCAGCCAGCAGAGGGTTCTGGCAATGCTGCACCACCTCCCATCTAGACCGCACTGAAAAGCCCAGGCTGGAATTCAGAGCCCCTTTTGTTTCCTAGGTGTGAGGAAGGGTGACCTTCCCGGAGAGCATGAGACCCTCCTCCTACCGCCTGCTCTGGGTAGAGGCTAACACATCAGGTGATTTTCCTATGGAGAGTGATGAACGGGCACCAGAGACCGAGCAAGGTTTTGCTGGATAGGATGCTGTGCAGGGTTCTTTGTAAGGGTGTCAGAAACCTGTGAGCTCCAGCTTGGTGTCTGCCTGCCTGGGGTCCTGGGGGCCAGGCTAGCTCTGGCAAGGACAGTCTGAGGGGACGGATGACAGTAAGGCCAGAAAGCAGGAGCAAAGAGGCTGCAGCCCAGGGGGACAGGCTTACATCATATTCTCACAGGCCACCAGCTGAAAGCCAGCGCTGTGGCCAGCCCTCAGCCCTGGAGGGTAGGTGGCCATGAGCCGAGGGCAGGAGCAGCAGGAGAGGCATCAAGAGAAAATGACAGCATCAGTGGGGATTGCACTTAGTGTATTTATTGCATACCTCCTGTGCACCAGGTGCTTGTCCTGGTGGGGGCTGGGCCCAGTAAGCAAAAGCAGTCATGGCTCTGCCCTCAAGGAGCTTACATTCTAGACTGGGAAAGGAATATTACCAACCGATTGCAATAGTGACATTGGGCTAGTGAGGGGGGGAACAAAGAAGTTTTTAATAGCGCAGAGGGGTGGTGGTCAGGGAAGGCTTCCTGTAGGAAGTCGTTCCAACCCCAGGAAATAACATGTGGGAAGCGATGCTTCAGGAACTGAGCAGAAACCAGTGTGGCAGGAGATTCGAAGGGGAGGAGGCTAGAGGGGCAGGCAGGGGTGGGTCTTGCAGAGTGCTATAAGGGGGTGATCTTTATCGTAAGGGCAAGGAGTTATTTAAGGGTCTCAAGCAGGCCAGTGGATGTGTGTTTTGAAATGCTCACTCTGACTGCCATGTGCAGAACGGACGAGGAGCCTAAGGAGGCTGCAAGAAGACCAGGAGGATGTGCAGCATCTGGGGGGAACAGAGGGGCTAGGACCAGGCAGAGAGGAGGGAAATGGACTCATCTGGGAGAGGGACCCATGGGGCCCTGTGATTCTGAGCCTGAAAGGGACTTCCATGTCATCTGGCTCAGGGAGTTGCAAGGCTGCAGCATAAACCAGTGGTTTGGTAACCAGCTGTTTAATTAATAAATCAGAATAGGGTGGAGTGAAAATATGGGAAGAATGTATTTAGTCTGGGTAAGTATCATTTGATGAAACCTTAATATAGACGTGGGGGTACTATACCAAGTTACAACAAAAACTGTATCTTGCATGGTGGGACTAACACATCTAGAACCCACTGATGGTTTTCCACGTCTGGGAGAACGGAGGGCATGAGGAAGTGCGCCGGACCTGCCAGTGCTTCCAGTCAGTGGGTCTCCTTGCTTTGTGACACCCCCAGGGTGTAGAAGGCAACTGGCTCATCCTACGAGCTTACAAAACTGGGAGATCAGGCATGACAGCTGGCTGTGGGGCATCAGAGGAGGGTGAGGGACCCACAGGGACAGCAGCATCCTGCCCTCTCCTGCCTTTCAGAAACAGCATCGCCGCTTCTGCGGTCTGCGCCTTCAACCTCAGTGCCATCTCCCAGGCTTTCAACGGCCCCTTCCGTTACCAGGAGAACCCCAGGGCTGCCTGGCTCCCCATCACCAACCCCATCCCCAATTTCCAGGTACAACTTCTCCTCCCCTGCCCCTCCCCCACTATTAACCACAAGCTGATTCCCATCTGGTTAGCCCAGGTCAAAAGTAGCCCTGGTCCTGCTGGCTTACACCCATCTTTGGGGTCTGGGATGGTTCTCTAAGAGTGGCTACCTCTGTTGGGATAGCCCTCTGTGAGAGGAAAGGGGAAAGTGAGAGGTAGAGTAAGGAAGACTGCTTGGAGCCCTCTCTGAATGTGACCCCACACCTTCAGGAAGGCTGGGACCTCAGCTCTCCACAGGTTAGGGGATCAGGAAAGCTTTACAGAGGCAGATTCTGGCTAGAATTTGGGAACTGGAGTTTGCTCTCGGCATATCCAGGATGGGTGCTCATGACTGGAGGGCCTCTGAGAGCGAGCAGCAGTCAGGGCTTGTAATGAGGAGGTGGAAAGAACAAGGGCGCAGATGAGGCTGCTAACGGTTGACTCTCAAGTCCGACTTCCTACCCCAGGGGTGGTGTGGCGCTGGGCGAGACTTCAGGCTTTGCAGTCCAGCAATCCGGACCCAGATCTTGCCTGTCTCTGTGCGACCTTGGGCAGATCACCCAATCTCCTTGAGTCTCCTTTTGCTTATCTGGAGCTAAGGAAAACACCATCACAGATAACCTCGTAGATAGTGCAAAGATTAATACGCCCATCATGTAGCAGGTGCCGAATAAAAGGTAGCCGCCTTCCAATTTTGGATTAAAAAGCAAAGCACTTTGAGCCGGTAGGGATCCAGGCGAGGGAAAACGGCTTGGCCCCACCTGGGGGAGGGGCACCTCTGAAACAGCGTAAATCGCAGGATACCTGTCCAGTCAAACCTCTTTGCCTTCTGCAGTCCTCTTCCCCGCAAAGCCCTTCTCCCCCACCTCTCCAGTATCATTTTTCTCTTTGCTCCAAAGAGGCATCCTTCTGTGGAGAAGGTTCAGGGGCTCAGCAGGGATACTGGGGGCGGGCGATGTTGGAGAATTACCATCTGCCCGAGGCCACCAGGGTTATACTGAGGAAGGGGTGGAGAGGAGATCACAGCTGCCCAGTGGAGGGCCTGGGGGCTGAGCACCCCGGACACGGATCCCCGCAGTGCGGCACCTTGCCTGAGACTGGCCCCAACGAGAACCTCACAGAGCGCAGCCTGCAGGACGCGCAGCGCCTGTTCCTGATGAGCGAGGCCGTGCAGCCCGTGACACCCGAGCCCTGTGTCACCCAGGACAGCGTGCGCTTCTCACACCTCGTCGTGGACCTAGTGCAGGCCAAGGATACGCTCTACCACGTGCTCTACATCGGCACCGGTGAGCCGGCTCTACCCAACCGCGGCTGCAGCTTTGGAGGTGGGGAGCTGGGTGGGGCTGCGAGTTCCGCAGCTTCAAGGCCCCCTTCGTCTGCACCCCCAGAATCGGGCACCATCCTGAAGGCGCTGTCCACCGCTAGCCGCAGCCTCCGCGGCTGCTACCTAGAGGAGCTGCACGTGCTGCCGCCCGGGCGCCGCGAGCCCCTGCGCAGCCTGCGCATCCTGCACAGCGCGCGCGCGCTCTTCGTGGGGCTGAGCGACGGCGTGCTGCGCGTCCCGCTGGAGCGGTGCACCGCCTACCGCAGCCGGGGGTGAGCGGGCCGCGCCGGAGTGGGGCCGGGGCGGGCGGGGTGGCGCCCAAGAGGCGGGGCTTCCGCGCGGGGCTCACCTGGGGTCGCGTTCCCGCGCAGTCTCTGGTGTGTGCCTTTGGACAAGTCACTTAACCTCTCTGAGACCTGGTTGCCTCCCGGTGAAATATATTGCAACGTCAAACACTTATCACTGCCTGGGAGAATCATGTGCCTAGCAAATGTGCTGGCTCTGGTTATCCCTGTTGGCAACCCCACAGTTAGGGCTGCCAGCCATCTCCAGCTCGCTTGATTTACTCTCAACCCTGGACTCCTCAGGGTTGAGAGGTCCTTGTCCTTGAAACCGCAGCTCTTTCTGCCACGAGGCGGGTGAGAGACGATGGAGACAGATGAGAGACGGTGGAGGCAGATGAGAGAGGATGGTCTGAGTCGGTCCCAGTCTTTGCCCCTCTTCCTTCCTTAGAAGAGCAGTGAGAGCTGGCTGGTGGGGTGAGCCGAGGAGCCTCCTGGGGAGTCGCACTGGCTCCCACTCTTCCGAGATCTGGTCTCCATACTGTACTCCAAGTGGAGTCACAAATTGGGCAACAGTGACCCCAGCGTTTAAGGGGGGAAGTGGAAATGGATCCCAGACTCCTAGCATTAGAAGCTGCCCAGGCTGCACCTCCTCGTTTTCGTGATCATCTGAAGCTGGCCTTGCCGCAGCCACGTGGACTTGTGTGGCCCTTGGAATGGAGAGTCCTCCCGGGTGTGCCATCCGTCCTTGAAATTTGGAGGCAAATTGTATCCATGCTGCCAAGGGTTGTTCTCCAGCCCCGGTGGTCGTGCTGGGAGCTGGACAGAGGCCTGCGGGGCTGGGAGGAGACTGTGGTCGTGGTGTGGCTGTCAAGGAGGGGGAGGGCAGTGTGCAGACACTCGGCTCCCCTCATCCTGCCCCACGGCTCTGTCAGCAACACAACACACATTTACAAAGCCATGCCACGTTCAGTCCTGCCTTCGCAGGGCTGCTGGCGTGAGAAGAAGAATATACCTCAACACCTACTTCCTTGGAGCTCTCACTATCTTAGAGAGAAACCCCAGTCTGTGGCTGCCATGTGGGGAGAGACAGGGTACAGTGGGAAGGATTCTACCATCTGGGCATCCATCCCTGTCCTTCATCCACTAACTGCATTATCTTGAGCAAGTTAACCTCTTTGAGCTTTGGTTCTCTCACCAGGCAAATGGGAGGAAATTAGATGGTGCAAACGACATTCGATTTAGTCAGAGTTGTAAGGATTGGGAGTGGGATTCGCAAGGTGCCTGGTCAGTGAATCATAGGTAGTGGCTAGTATCTTTCTGTTTTGTATCCCCTCAATTGCATTTATGAGTCCCCGGGTCTCCTGGGCTCTGGAGTCAGTCCCAGAATCTGTGATACTGAAAATGGACAGCACTGATTGCCAGGGAACCATGGGCTACCTGCTGACAGCATTTCCCCTATCTCTCTGTTTTCCTTTAAAACTTTGGTTGTTAATAAACTTTTCATATATGCCTTGTTCTCCAAAAGGTTGTAAATCCATAAAGGCAAAGCCGGCGTCCCTTGTTTCTTTACCCTCCACCGCCACAGAGCCCTCACCCAGCCCAGTGCGCGACGTGGCACAGGACTGATCCTTCTGTTGGCTGATTATGCAGCCTGACGGGAGGATGGTGCTAGAGAGGCAGCTAAGAATGGCACGTTTGGATTTTGACCTGAATCCTGTGGCTTTAGGCACTAAAGTGGTCTGGGAGTAGTGGAGTCTCAGGCTGCATGGAAAAGTGTTTTACAAGGAGTGATCAGACAGTGGCAGGCAGCATTGTCACGGGGCAGGTAGATGTCCAGGGTGAGCTGGTGTGGCTGTAACCCAAATACGAAGTGCTGGGGTCTGCAGTGGAACAGAGCAAGGAAGCGTGTTGGGACAGCTCCTCGGAGTGGATGGGGGAGTTGTTACAGGGCCAATCCATGCCTTCCTGGAGCAAGGCTGCAGAGGGACAGTTTGATGTCTGAAGCCTTCACCCTATCTGGTTTCCTGAGTTTTGGGAAGAAGCCCTTGATGTGTGCAGTGAGAACCCTGCCAGAAGGTGATAGGTGGATTCGAAACTATGCAATGCAGAGTCCCATTATTGCAAGTACATGCAGCCACCAAGCTGTGCATTCCAGGTGTCCAGGAGCCCATGGCCAACACAGTAATCAGAATTTGCACTCTCATGGGGCACGTGTCACAGGGTTTTACTGTGTCCTAAGACAGGCATTTCGTGCTTATTTCCTCATTCCTTCCCAAGCTGGCAGAAGATGGGCAGAAGATCCTCCCCTCCTCGGCCCAGAATCCAGGGTTTGCCTCTACCTGCCCTTCACTAAGACAAATCTCAGCCCCACAGAGCACAGAGAAGACTCTGGCCTGGGCAGAGAGGACCAGGGGTCTTAAAAATGGATTTTTAATGACCTAAACAACCCCTTCCTCTGGCAGACCTTTCACTCTGCCCTTGGGGACACCTTTACCGCAGTTCACCCACAGTGCCCTGGGAGTCCGGAGAAGCACTGTCCACTGAGGCATCTCCTCCTGACCAGGCCCCTGTGCCTCTGGCATCTTAAGTAATGACCGCTTGCTCACAAGTCGCTGGGATGAGCTGTCTACCCTGGACAGCTCCCATGTGAGCCCAACACTGCACAGAGCTGGAATCTGCTTGCTACCAAGTCCAGCATCTGTCTCTGTCCCGCCTGCAAGCCCACAGAATGAACCTGTCCCTTTTGTCGTGGCTGCTTGAAACAATGCAGTCAAACAGGATGTGATGACATGCTATTGGCCTGATGGCTCTTTTTATGAAAAGAACTCTAAATTGCCTCCCTTTTCTACAGCCAGAGACACACTTTAACTCTACTTGGGGCTTTTATTTTCTTAAGCACATTCCCTGTTGTGTGGGCTTTGGCCAAAAACAGCGAGTGTAGATCCACCAGAGCTGAGGGGAAGGGAATTCTTTAGTTATTCTCAAGGAAAGAGCTTCAGAGAGTCTCAAAGGCCCATTTGGTCTGCCAGGGCCAGGCGTGGGCAGAACAGGCTGTCTGTGGAGAATCTAATCACCTCTTTCTCCCTGTGACTCAACAGAGACAGGAGAGGCTGAGAGGGCCTGGGGAGAGGAAGCTGGGCCAGCATCTACTCTGCAGTTTTCTTCCCTCCTTCCCCATTCTGTCAGGGATCGGATAAACAGGGCACTTCATTTGTTGGCTCAGGGCCCTGGCAAATGTGGCCTGGAACAGCAGTTCTCAACCATGGCAATTCTTTGGAATCACCTGGGGCCAGACTCTTTGTTTTGTTTGCATAAGCATTTTAAAAGTCTCCCGGGAGGCTCCCATTTGCTATCAAGACTGGGAATTACTGCTCTAGGACTCAGAAGGGACCTAAAGGAAGAAGTAGCGTGAGACACACTGGATTTCTCCGGAATCTTCTGCTTTTGTCTTATATAAGCCAATTCAGATTTTCCTGCCCTTAACCATTTTCTCCGCTGAAAGACATTTGTTTTTGACGGAACTTATTTGTTACTATTACTCATCACATGTCATGGCTAGTACTTGATTTGCCCCATTAATTTATGCTGCTTATAAAGTGCCACATTAGCTGCCTCTCACATTTGATACCCCTTCCTGGGGACTGAGAGAAATAAGCTCATGCGTGGGATTCCCCATGTTCACAGTGGTACAATTTGCTAGCAGACTTCTTGGGCCAAGGTCGTTGGGACTCTTCATGCACGTGGGTTGTCTGAGTCCCGTGACATCGTTTGATAGATTCTGCCAATAAAACACCCTCACATCAAATCACTGACCCCAGAGGAAAATATGGGCATTCTTATATTGTACCATTTACATGAACTGTTCTTGAGCAAGCAAAGTGAAAACATTTGGAGCAACAGGTGAGGGACCCAGATTACTAGGTGGGCTGCAGGGTGCTCACTGGGGGTCCAGGGAGGGCCTCAGCCACTGAGGCGCCAGCACTGCCTCATTTACACAACGTCATGTGTCAGCCAGAGCAGGGGACAGCACTGTTCTTCAGCCTCTTCCGGCAAGGGCAAGCCCTACCCTCCTCTTTGTAGAGACTTTTACACCACCTCTTTTGTCTTCTGGAGCCTCACATGACCTGGTGAGAATAAAGAATTCACCTGACAGGTGGCTCTTCCTGAAGCTTCAAGACAACAGAAGACACCCATCCTATATACAGCCAAAGCTGCAACCCCCTGGCTCTTTTGCATGACCCTTTGGCTCTTAGCATCCTTGACCCCTTTGGCCATGGAAAAATCCCTGTGCAAAATCACGTAATGGTGTGGGATCGCGCACCTGTCCTCCTGTGCTCTTTGCAGTCCAGTACCTCCTTTCCCAAAGCGTCTTCCAGTTTTCTAATCTCCGATTTCTGCCATGGTCTGTAGACCCTCTCCAGCAAATGTGGTCCAGAGATGTCAGCATAAGGGAGCCTCTTTCTGGCTTCAGGATCTGATCTTAGCAATGGACAGCAAGTCCTGACTCCATAATCCCCAGAGTCTCTTTTTCTACCCTTTGGGGCTCTACTAGCACAGATTTCAATTTCTTATTTAAAAAAATGTAAAGGATACATTACACGAATAAATCAGAAGAAGAAAAGAGTCGTAGAATATGAGAAATGGAGGCATCTGGGGCATGCATGGATGTGTGAGCCATTACCTTTTCTGGCCACTGCAGAGAGACCAGGCCCGAGGCCAGGGAAGGAGGAGCTGCATGTGACCCTTTCCCAGCAGCTCAGCTCTTGCTCATGATGCACTGGCCTCAGCTTTCTGCCACCAAACAGCACAAATGTGGGGGACCCCAGGTGGCCCTGGACTGTGTCTTGACAACTGAGCCCACTTTTACCCACATGTGAAGTTAGACATAACCTCAGACTAAGAAGAAGGAGCAGAAGGGGAAAAGCGTACTCAGGAACCACAGGTCTGGTCCCAGCTCCACGACATACTGTCTGTGTGATCTTGGGGAAAACCTCTTCTCCCTGTCCTTTATGCAGTGAAAAGGTTGTGTTATAGATCCCAGTGATTCTCAGATTCTCAACAAGGCTTTCTTTAGAATAGCCCAGGGAACTTTGAAAAAACCAGCCTGTCCCTAGAGAGTCTTAATTGGGTTCAGGTACCCACTGCCTCGAGCATGCTAGGCAAGTGCCCTGCTACTGAGCCCACCCCCAGCTGGTATAGGCCCCTTGGTCGAGCATGCAGTCTCTGCAGGGTTTGAGTCCTTGGTCAGCTCTCTGGCTTTCCTCTGTACTTCACTGGCTGCTGCATTAATTCTCGCTTCCAAAGTGCTTACAATGACACCAGACACACAGGAAGTGCGCAGTGAACATAGCTATCATCATGGAGGGCGAGTGGATGGAAAAAGGGACCCAGAGTGGGGTATCTTGGTGTAGTTTTGAGATGGGACAGTGGACACAGGTTTCAGCATCTCCTTCCGGCAGGGCTTGCCTGGGGGCACGGGACCCGTACTGTGGCTGGGATGGGAAACAGCAGCGGTGCACCACACTCGAGGACAGCGCCAACATGAGCCTCTGGACGCAGAACATCACAGCCTGTCCTGTGAGAACCCCACCTCAGACCCCTTCCCCCAAGCAGGCTGAGTCCCCTTCTGTGGTCAGCATCCCCTAAGTCCCCTGGGATCTCGTGCTTCTTTGCCTCTGCCTCACATGCTTCCTCGCCCCCTTGCGAGTCTGCAGGTGCGAAACTTCACCCGGGATGGGGGCTTTGGCCCATGGTCACCTTGGCAGCCTTGCGAGCACTTAGATGGAGACAACTCAGGCTCCTGCATGTGCAGGGCCCGATCCTGCGACTCCCCTCAACCCCGCTGTGGGGGCCTCGACTGCCAGGGACCAGCTATCCACATTGCCAATTGCTCCAGGTAGGTGAGGACAGGGCTTGACCCGTGTCTGCCTGGGCTGGGGTAGGGAGAATCAGGCAAATGGAAATATTAACAAAATTGACAATCAGGTAGCCAGGTAGACTGAGAAACCCCATGCAGGTTTTTTTTTTTTTTTTTTTTTGTGGGTACCGGGGGTCGACCTCAGGACCTCGCGCGCCAGTAGGCGCCCGTGCCGCTGAGTGATATCACCGGCCCTTTTTTCGTATGTGGGTTCCGGGAGTCGAACTCGGGCCCTCGCGCTTGCCAGGCAGGCGCATACGCCGCTGAGCCATCTCACCGGCCCCCCATGCAGGTTTTGTATGAAGGGTCAGAAACCAGTGCTAGGGACTACACAGGGGCTCATGTCTGAGGCAGGAAACATGAGCCCTGGAAGTTTTTCCACACTAGTGGAAGTTTCTGCCTCAGTGGGTCTCGATGCAAAGAGGAAGGCTGGACAGGGATGGGAGTCACTCCCAGACAAAGGAAGCTTCAGTAAGCCTTGCTATCCTACACTTGAGGGGCAGCATGTGACAGTGGCAGTTCTGGATCATACACTCAAGAGTGTGACCTTGGCCAGCAATGTAATCACTGATTTTCTCTGAGGGTTACCGTACCCACCTGAGAGTTGAGAAGGCTACAGGCGGTAACGTAAAGAGCGTGCAACTGCCTGGTACCTGTCATGGTTAAACAACCACTAACCCATAATTTTCTATACTCTTAAATAACTATTTCATAGGTGTTCACTAATTTAACCCTCACTACAGCCCCAAAAGGAATACAATCATTAGTCTTACTTCATTTGTTTTATTTAGTTTTGGTTTTTCGAAACAAGGTCTAGCTATATAGCTCAGACTGACCTTTGAACTCATTAGTCCAGGCTGGTCTGAAACTCAGGCCAATGCTCCTGCCTCAGCCTCCCACGTGCTGGGATTACAGGTGTGCACCACCATGCGGGGCTCTAGTCTTAAAGATAAGGGTACCAGTAAAGAGTGGACCCCAAATTTGATCACTGGAGTCCAAGTGGACAAGAGTGGGTAGTGTCTGAGGAAAGCATACACAGTGAACATGCAGGGTGGACAGGTTTGTATGCAAGACCCTGCCAGCCAAGAAGGACGGAAGGAAGGCTGCAGATTGAAGGGGGACTGGGACTTCTGTTGGTGTCCTCTTGCCTATGTGCACAGGGGCCTTTCGCCCGAGCACAGGGTACTGCATGGAAGAAGCCTCTCAATCCCTGTCTGAGGCATGAATGAGCGAACAGCTGAACGCATGAGGCGGCCTGAGATGGCCGAGTTAGGAGCTGACATCTTCTGACCTTGTCTCTTCTTGACAACCTTACAAAATACAATGCTCAGACACAGACCGGAGATAATTAGCTAGGGACCTGAGAGACATCTGTCTGTCTCCTCCCACTCCACCAGGAATGGGGCGTGGACCTCATGGTCCTCCTGGGCACAGTGCAGCACGTCCTGTGGGATCGGCTTCCAGGTCCGCCAGCGAAGCTGCAGCAATCCTGCGCCCCGCCACGGGGGCCGCATCTGCGTGGGCAAGAGTCGCGAGGAGCGGTGAGCGTGGCTGGGGGGATCTCGCGACAAAGGCACCTGCATTCTCCGAGTGACCCCGGGGACGCTTGTCCTTGCGCACTCCAGGCGACTGCCCAGGGTGACGGCCCTCCTCCCACCTCCCCAGGTTCTGTAACGAAAACACGCCTTGCCCAGTGCCCATTTTCTGGGCCTCCTGGGGCTCCTGGAGCAAGTGCAGCAGCAACTGCGGGGGCGGCGTGCAGTCGCGGCGTCGGGTCTGCGAGAATGGCAACTCCTGCGCGGGCTGCGGCGTGGTGAGCGGCGCGGGGCGCGGGGCGCGGGGCGCGGCGCGGGTCTGGAGGCCTCGAGGCTCTGAAACCACCCCCTCCCCGAAGGAGTTTAAGACGTGCAACCCCGAGGGCTGCCCTGAGGTGCGGCGCAACACGCCGTGGACGCCGTGGCTGCCCGTGAACGTGACGCAGGGCGGGGCGCGGCAGGAGCAGCGCTTCCGCTTCACGTGCCGCGCGCCCCTGCCCGACCCCCACGGCCTGCAGTTTGGCCGCAGGAGGGCGGAGACGCGAACGTGCCCGGCCGACAGCTCCGGGGCCTGCGACACCGACGGTACAGCCTGGCCCTGCGCCGCGCGGGGACTGGGACGGGGTGGGGGGCGGGCGGAGGGCGGGAGCGGGGAGGCCTGGGGCCCGGACGCGCGCGCTGAGTGCCGCCGTCCCCAGCCCTGGTGGAGGACCTCCTGCGCAGCGGCAGCGCCTCTCCGCACACGCTGAGTGGAGGCTGGGCCGCCTGGGGCCCGTGGTCATCCTGTTCCCGGGACTGCGAGCTGGGCTTTCGCATCCGCAAGAGAACGTGCACCAACCCGGAGCCCCGCAACGGAGGCCTGCCCTGCGTGGGCGACGCCGCCGAGTACCAGGACTGCAACCCGCAGGCTTGCCCAGGTACCCTCGCGGATGAGCCCTCGGCTAGGGAAGCCCTCGCCCAGGGACTCTCAGGGCCTCCCAGGAACCCCGTGCCCAGCCAACTTTTCTCCCTGCCAGCTCTGTGCAGGGGTCCAGAGCAGTGTTTTGCCGCTACCTGGGATGCAGTGGCTGCCCCGGTGGAGTAGGGCCTCTCCTCACTTGCCTCGCTTTTCCCTCTCCCCTAACTGGCTGGCTTGATTGCCGTGGAGCGGGTTTCTCTCCCACGGGTGTGTCTGTGCTGCCTGCCTTTCCCCTGCCACCCCTGGAGTGGGGACAGTCCCTGGCCTGTTGAGAGGGGGCCCGGTGGATGTTGAAGTCACTGAGGCCCAGGCAGCCCCTCCCCTCATACAAGCCCACCGTTTGCAGTGCGGGGTGCCTGGTCCTGCTGGACCGCGTGGTCCCAGTGTTCGGCCTCCTGCGGTGGGGGCCACTATCAGCGCACACGTTCCTGCACCAGCCCAGCGCCCTCCCCAGGTGAGGACATCTGTCTGGGGCTGCACACGGAGGAGGCATTATGCGCCACACAGGCCTGCCCAGGTACTGGGTGCATTTGGCCGGGGCTGGGAACATCAAGGAGCCTCTGGTCCCCCGCAGGGGTTGGTGCTGGAGCACTCAACCTCATCCTGCCCCACACCCCGCAGAAGGCTGGTCGCCGTGGTCCGAGTGGGGCGTATGCACTGAGGATGGAGCCCAGAGCCGCAGCCGGCGCTGCGAGGAGCTTGTCCCAGGGCCTGTGGCCTGTGCTGGCAACAGCAGCCAGAGCCGCCCCTGCCCCTACAGCGAGATTCCCGGTATGTCCTTGTTCAGCACCTTCGCTCCATCCTTCCCACCCTGAGCTCCCAAATTCCTTCCCTTTCTGAAGCTTGAGTCCTGAGGCTGCGGGGGAGGGGTGGGTGCAGGATGATACATCAGAGGCAGTGCACTTCCTCGCCCGGTGTGCACATTTGGGGCTGTGGCACTCTGCATCTAGTGAGGGGGCCCGAGATTTATAGAGGAGGGCGTCTGCAGAGAGGCTCAGGGAGTAAGGCCTCAGGTCCTGTCCTCCAACTCACTGAGGACCAAACCACTCCTGCCGAGGAGGGAAGCCTGCCCTCTCCACTCTGTCCTAACCCCTTTTCCACTTCTCTTTCTGCAGTAATCCTGTCTGCCTCAAGTGTGGAGGAGGCCGCGGGCTGTGGAGGTAAAAGGAGCCACTCATGATGCTATCCTGCTACACCTCCCCAAAGTCTGGATTCTTTCTACCTCCTGGTCCAGATGGCCAAGCCTGGTGGGGGCCCTATTGTTTCAATGCCCTGTGCAGGGAGATCTGGGCAGTTCCATCCATGTTCTCCAGCTGAGGGCCATCATCAGTTTGTACCCAATAAAGTTACCGTCTCCAGATCCTCTAATTGCCACCTGTGATCAAAGCCGCATGTTGTACTGTGAAAGGCCCCTGGTGACAGGCTACCCAGTCTCCCGGTTTCCTTTAGCTCTGGCCCCAAATCCCTCTCTTTTTTGTCATGTAGCCTCCTATTGCTGTTTCTGTTCCTAGGGAGGCAGTCTGAAGTCCCTCCTCTTCACAGTGGCCCTTTTCTTACCACCTGCCTGTCCTCCTCCAGGGTTTAGTTTCATCCACCTGGTGGCCACTGGCGTCTCCTGCTTCCTGGGCTCTGGGCTCCTGACCTTGGCAGTTTACCTGTCTTGCCAGCACTGCCAGCGCCAGTCTCAGGAGTCCACACTTGTCCATCCTGCCACTCCCAACCACCTGCACTACAAGGGCGGGGGCACCCCCAAGAATGAGAAGTACACCCCTATGGAGTTCAAGGTGGGCACCTTCTTGTAGAAACAGAGAGCGGGGTGATGGTTACAGTGGTTTTACTCTAAGTGGGCATAACTGGGGGTGGTGCAGTGGGAGGAAGCAGCAGTGGGCTGGAGGAGCCCTACGTCTTCCGCTGGAGTGTGTCTTCACTGGTTTGCATCTGGACTCCGTGCCCTGGCCTGTCTCCTTCCCATCTCTCCGCTCACCTGGTTCCTTCTTCATCCCACAGACCCTGAACAAGAATAACCTGATCCCTGATGACAGAGCCAACTTCTACCCCTTGCAGCAGACCAATGTGTACACGACCACCTACTACCCCAGCCCCCTGCACAAGCCCAGTTTCCGGCCCGAGGCCTCGCCTGGACAGCGGTGCTTCCCCAACAGCTGATCCAGCTGCCCGGGACTTGGGGTCCTTGCCCTCCCAAGGCACAGAGCAGTGGAAATGGGACAGTGGAGTCACTTTGGTTTTCTCCCTCTGTGCTAAGCCAAGAACTCGCTGCCTGGCCTGTGGGGGTCCCATCTGACTTCAGAGAGCTCTGGCTGGCAGTGACTGTGGGGAAGAGGGCTGGCCTCGGGCTGACACGTGGCTGTGGATCCAGCGCAGCCCAGGTCTCTCGTGGCTTCCTTGTGACCCACCATCACGCTGAGCCTCCCCTGCCATGTCTGAGCTGTGGACCTACTGGGCATGCGAGGAATTGGAGTGGAGATGGCAAAAGGGCAGGCCCTTAGGTTTGGGTTGGAAGTGACCTCCAGTGGCCACCATAAGCCAAGTCTATCCTTCTCTGGCTGGCCCCAAGACCTGGGCCACTGTGGTTGTCACATCCAGATTGTCTCTGAAAGGAACTAATCAGATGGCCCAGTATCTCTGGATCCCTACCCAGGATTGGACCATTGTGGTGCTGTCCCAGTGTGACGTGGGGGCCAAAGTTGGCCCAGTCTGTCCACTTCTGACCAGCAGTTTGTACTTTGGCCAGGGACATCCTTCTGATCAGAGATGATGAGGGCTGGGAACTGAAGGTTGGACTTCGCTGAGAAGCCTTTTAATCCAGCCTGGCACAGGCCTTGCCTCACCGTGAGTGGTTGAAAGGTGCCCCCAGAGGAAGGAAGGCTCAAGACCATAGAAGGCAGTGCCTGGCCTCTGTGCCTCTATGGCGACCTCTCCTGCTGCTACTCGACAGAATTGTTGGCTGAGACCCGTTTGGGATTCTCTGCTGGCCCCTCATCTGTTCCGGAACACATACAATCACCATCTGCTACAACCACAGAAAGGATCTTGGGCTGTG
Organism: Erethizon dorsatum; assembly: GCA_028451465.1. Lineage (NCBI taxonomy): Eukaryota > Metazoa > Chordata > Mammalia > Rodentia > Erethizontidae > Erethizon > Erethizon dorsatum. The sequence goes on from CM051831.1 coordinate 59,950,359, forward strand.
GCATTATTAATTAAAGATGATACCCAGTTTCCACTTGCAGCTTTGTGTGCGTAAATGTGTGGGCCTCTCTTGGCACAATCTAGTCCGTCGGGGAAAACAGATGGTTTCTCGAGGTGTAGAAAGTGACCCAAGTAGAGTGACTTTAACAGGATCTTTCCACGTGGGTTTATGTACACACACACACACACACACACACACGTTGTCCTTTTCTTCAGGAGTTTGAGGATAAACTCACAAGGAGGTCACAAGGTACCCCAAGGCAAGCAACAGGAGAGCCTTCTGCCTGTTCTCTCAGCAGCTCTTCCTGGTAACAGCTCAGGTAGGAGATGGGAGAGTCCAGCAGGAGTGTGGGTGAGGGTTATTTTATGAGGCCTGTTCAATGCTGAGTTTAGTAAAACCAAATTGAGAAAGGAATAAACCGGTGAAGTAGGGGCGCTTAATGTAGTTGCTGCTGAATTAAATAAAAATAATCTCAGAGCTTCAGCCCACCAAATCAATGCTGCCATGTTGGATGAGATTGATGGATATGTTAAATTTGGAGAGCAATTTCCAGACTAAATTGGCTGGATCAATTCTCCTAAGATTCCCAACAGAATCTAATTGTAGGTAGGCTATCGAGCCTGTCTGAGTGGTAGAGGGAGTGGAGGAAGGAGTGCTTGAAGCCTGAAAGTGTTGAAAAGGAGGGGGAGGGGGAGGAACAGGAACAACAGTGACCCTGGGCCTGGAGGGTTCAGGGAGCATGTGATTATTTGCAGCTTTGGGATTCCTGAAATGGTTCCTGTTAGCCCCAGGAGTCTGGAGCTTATGGAGCCTGCAGGGCATTTTAGATCCTGGGGTCTAGATTCCCTTGGGCTTGGTAGATCCAGTGAAGGTCAAGAGTATTCAGGGCCCAGGGTATCTGCTATGTCCAAGAGGAGGGACTGGGCAGGTCTGTAGGAAGTGGTCATAGGGATTTCCCAGCTAAAGCCCGCCCTCTTTTGGGTGCCGTGGCAACACATACTTCTCTTTTTATAAATCTTTGTGCCTCTGGAGGCATCAGAATGCATGAGAGGCTCCACACTACATGCAGACGAGCCACATGGTTGGCAAAGCTTTTTGAAGACTACCCAGGCCCAGAGCCGAGGCCCCTCACAGTGCTCCCTGACAAGGAGGCTGGAGTCAGGGAGCTGAAGTGCATGAAACAAGTGAGCATCCTCAACCCTGGGCGCAGCAGGAGTGAGGAAGATGCCAGGAGCCAGAGCTCCAGGCCTTCTTGGACAATTTGGTATTTAACTCTCTCTCTCTCTCTCTCTCTCTGTGTGTGTGTGTGTGTGTGTGTGTGTGTGTGTGTGTGTACTTATTATCAAAGTTGTACATATTCATTGCAGAAAACTTAAGAGTTTGCAGGAAGCCAAACATCTTCTTTGTGTTATACTAAAAACCAAAGTAGAGACTTAGGGATTTTATTTATTTATTTATTTTTTGTGGGTACCAGGGGTCGACCTCAGGACCTCGCACGCCAGCAGGCACCCGTGTCGCTGAGCAACATCACTGGCCCTTTTTTCGTATGTGGGTTCCGGGAGTCAAACTCAGGACCTCATGCTTGCCAGGCAGGTGCTTATACCACTGAGCTATCTCACCAGCCCCAAGAGACTTAGGGATTTTAAATGGTAGTGTGAAGACATTTCTTCCCCTTCCTTTTAAAATCACCCCAAAAGCAAAGACAAAGACAAAAGCTCTGTCATTATTTTTAATAAAACTAGGATGTAGCTACAATCCCAAAATCATAACACAGTCATCCCTCAGTATTCTCTGAGAATTCATTCCAGGACACATACCATAATAAAATTTGTGCATGCTCAAGTCCCTTATGTAAAATGGAGTAGAGTTTGCATTGAAGTTACACAATCCTCCTTTCTACTTAAAATCACCTCTAGATTACATAGAATACCTAATGGATTGTAAATGATATGTAAATAGTTGTTACTCTCTATTGTTAAGGGAATAATGACAAAAAAAGTCTATATATGTTCAGCACAAATGCAATCCCCCCCATACTTTCTTCCATTCCACAATTGGTTGAATCTGTAGACATGGAACCTGTAAATAGGGAGGGTGATCCATCCCTGAAGACGGAAAGCAGATGGGATAGCAGTAGTCATCTGGTAGGCTGGATGTGGGTCAAGCCTAAGTACCCAAGGGATTTCAAAAAGAATCAGAAATTGAAAGAACCAAGTATAAGAAAGATGGGGACTGAAAAGAGAGGGATTCATTGAAAATTCATTTGTAAGCTTCAGGTTGTCTTCACTGTTTACCCTTATGGTCTGTACTTCTCCATTTCCACAGAGGACAGTAAGTATGTTCCTTTGAGTCACCAAACTGGAGTGGCTATGGTGTCTGGCCAGGCACGGGGCTGGGTGTGTGGTGAGGGGCTGTTAGGACAATGGTGGAAAGGGTTAGGGGATGGACTGTGATCTCAATGGGATCTAGCCATTGCCTTTTCTAGCTAACTCCAAGTCTCAGGTAGCCAGGCTTCTCCTCCTCCCCATCCAGGCAGGGGATTGGATGATGGTTCTTTCAAGAAATGACCCCACCCCATAGATTCTAAAGTAAGCCTGCTGGTCATCCATGCAACAGTCTTACAGCCAAGTACAGTCATCTGTAAGCCATGCCCTCTACACAGAGCTTGCAGTCAGCTTAATGGGAGATAAGGATCCCAAACATCAGAGAAAAACATCCAATGTGAGAGACCAAACCAATAAACAGATAAAGAGCAACACAGTGAAAACAGAGACAATAGAAAGAAGGCTTCAAAGACACCACACCTATTCAGAAAAAAGGAAAGATACTGAACTCATGAAATAAGAGGATCCATTTTAAAAGGACAATGCTCCTAGAAATTAAAAATAAAATAGCAGAAAACAAATTAGTAAGAGTTTAAAGGACAAGTAAAGGAAATTTCCCAGCAAGTTGAACAGTAAGATAAAGCAATGGAATATGAGAAAGGAGAAGATAAAATTAGAAGCTCAAGCCAGGAAATCTCATAGCTCATGAAAAAACACAGAAGAAGAAACTGTGAAAGAAAGAATACAGGAAAATATCCCAGAACCAAAAGATGGGAGTCTTCAGATAAAGGACCCACCAGGACCTACCACCATAAATGAAAAAGATCCATCTTGAGTTATATGAACAGGGCCTGCAAAACACCAGGCTGAGAGAGAGTCCAGCAACAGAGAAGATGCAGAATACCAATGGTACAAAACCTCTTACTAACAAAATTTGAAGCTAGAATACAGTGGATATTGCCCTCAAAAATTCTGGAGTAAAAATGTCATTTAATTGTGAATTCTATACCCAGCAAAACTATGAGTCAAATTAGAGGAGAATAAAGCCATTTTCAGACACGGATAGCCTGAGAAAAATAGATCTCACATTAGCCCATATTTTACTAAAACACAGAAAGTGGGTAAAGAGGTGTATTAAGCCAACAGCCACAAAATAGGCCTAGAGAGCAGCTGACGCAATTGGTACCAAAGGACCACAGGTACCCCACAGTATCCAGAAGGAAATGGAACTGGTGATGCGGCAGGTTTGTAAGGCAAGTTACATGATGATTTATTCCACAAAACTGTCAGAGGGTCATGGAAAGACTTAAATTTGCATTCAAAGAAACTATGCAAATAAAAAAGGTATGTTTTTATTCTTGCTGCATGATTTATTTCAACTTTTAAATTTATATTTCTTGTAAAATAAAACACAGGTACAGAAAAAGTCATACAAACCAAAAATACAGCCTAGTGAATATAGGGCAACCCCCCCCCTTTTTTTTTTTTGTCTTTTTGATAGAGGGTCTCACTATGTAATTCAGGCTGGGCTTGAACTCAGTTTGTAGCCTAGGCTGGCCTTGAACTCATGGTGATCCTCCTGCCTCAGCCTCAGTGCTGGGATTACAGGCATGCACCACCACGCCCAGCCATCAAACCCCTTTATAACAACCATCCAGTTGTGATAGTTAACTGTTGCGTCAACTTGAATAAGAAATGCCCAGCTGATTGGCTTAGCAAGTTCTGGATGTGTCTGGACCATAAACTTACTGAAGAGGGAAGATCTACCCTGAGTGCAGGTGGCACCAACCAATAGGCTTTTAGCCTGGATGGAATAAAAAGGGAAAGGAGAAGGAAGGCTCTCTTCTGTTTCTTCAGAGGCGCTCCAGTCTTCACCATCACCTTTGGACGTCTGTCTCCAAGCTTCCAGCACAGACCCCTTGGCTTCCTGATACAGACTTGCATGGGACTCTGCAAGGAGCTCCAGGCCTTTGACTTTTGCTGGATCCTTCAGATCTTCAGCGTGGGGATGGCTGGCCCTTTCGCATTCTTCCACATCTGCCTCTGCAGGGGGCCACTGTAAGCCCACCTTTGACTACATCCATCTCTTAAATCTGTTCCTGTAGGGAATACTGACCCATACACAGCTTAAGAAATAGAACACTAACAACCACCCCAGGATTCTTCACTGGATCCCATCCCTGTCCCATGCTCCTCCCTCCAGCAATGAAATAATTGCCAGCACCAGGAAGAACAAAAGAACATGAGGAAAGGAGAGGTTGTTTTTGTTTTCCCCTTGGTTAGACCATGAGCCTATTTACATAACAACAGCGATTTAAACACTGCAAGCAGACTCCATCACCACTCTTACATCGTCATTGCTCATCACGGAAGAGCAGCGCCAGAGGGACAGGTCTTCGTGCTTTTGGTGCCAACTGAATGTTGGGGTGAATATTTTGGCAGTGAAAGAAATAAAAACCTCTTAATTAATTTTGGCCCTGACTATGACCACAGTGCCTGCTCAGTAAAGAGATGCTGGGAGCAGGAGTGAACCACTCATTTCCCAGCACGGGCTTCGGCCGAGACGGGACTCGCGCGAGGCTGCGCCACACGATTCGGCCCTTGTCCTCCAAAGCATGTGGCACCTCCCTTCACGAGTTAGAAAACAAGCAAGGACATAAATAGATTTTGGAAAAGAAAAACAAATTCTAATAAAAATGAAATAAAAAATGGCAGAAGAAAAGGAGGGAGGGAGGGAGAGAGAGAGAGACCTTGGGAAAATAAAAACAAAAACCTAATTAAGGAAGAAATAAAGATGCCCTAAAATCTAACCAGGAGATAACCATAATTATTTTAACATGTTCTTTTCCCAGCATTTTCCCTTGCTGTGTGTGGGTTTGGGAGTAATTTATAAAATTAAGACATACTATATGTATAGTTTCCATTCTGATTTTAACACACTGTATCATGTCATTGTCTCCTTACATTTTTAAAAATGCCGCTTCAAGCCTCAGGATCTCTGTCAGTGGCTGCCCTAGGAGTGGACGGGGAGGGGAGCAAGGGCCTCCTCCCAAAGCCCACCAAGTACCAATAAATCCACTCTCCACCAGTTCAGTGAGAGAAAGTTCTATTTAACGTTCCATTTGTTTACACCACACAGTAAGAGTACTTTGAAAAAGTCTGCATAATGGTTGGAAAATCCTAAACATTCTATTTCATAAAATCTATTTGGTTATACAGGAGAATCCATTCTAGCATACACATTTATTCTTCTCTATTATATAAATAAACCACTCTCTATAAATTTATCATCATTTGTTTAAACCACTCCACTGTTTCAAAATTTCCTTTAACACCCCCCAAAAAACCCCACCGTTATGAACGTTCTTCTTACATGTCATTAGGATAAATTCCCAGAGGTAAAGGCTGGTAGGCAATGAGCACTCATCAGTGTTAGCTATTAGGGCTAGAAATAGTGAAGTGAGAATACACTGCTCCTGGGAGGTCTCGATCCTCCAAAGAGAATTTTGGCCACAGAAGTAGTTGTGCTACTCAGGGCTGAGTACTCTGGGGAAATCAAGCATTGTGGACCTATCGTCCTCACACAGGGACCTGGGGATGTCCTCCTGGGAGAGCCACCTAGATGAGATGCCTGCCTGAATTGCACCATTTCAAAAGGGGAACTTCCAGCAGGGAAAGGCCACCCAGCTCTTCATACCAACCTTGGTCACTCGCCTTGGTCAAGAGCTCAGGATTCCTGAGATCTGGTGCAGTTCTGAGGAAGGAATCTTTCAACTACAGGGCAGCCACACTAATGCTCTCTGTGGCCCTGGGCCTCCTCAAAGGACCCTGCTGCTCTATCCCAGCCTGGCCCATGGCTCAGATCACCCTGAGCCTTCAGCTACACTACAGTCACCCCTGATGTTCACCGCAGGACTCCTGCAGGCTGGACCAAGATGGACTGTCCCAATAGAGCCTTTCTCCTTGTCCTGAGCTGCCAGCGTGCCTTCATTTAGTCCTTGGAGGCTGCGCCTCTAATTCAGTGGCCATGTTTGTTGGAAAATTCATCCCTACCCATAAGATCTTTCCAAATACCCTAAAAGAGCCCCATTTTCCCTAGGACTGTACCTAGTGTGTGAGGCTGGCAGAACAAAACCACTCTACTTGGAACTTGCTTTATCAGCCAGCGTGGAGCACTCTCCAACACAGGGGCCCATCCCCCTACCGAGTAGGTCTCCTTCAGGAGACTCCCAGGGGTGCAGGCTTGTGGCTCACAGCTCTCCTCAATGTGACCAGGTCACACCCAATTCCTGCTTACCAACCTGCAGCCTTGAACGTTGCCTTCCCCAAATGTGCGTTCACAACTTTTGTTCGATACATGCTTTTTTAATCTCTTCAATGAGCGCAGTGAGAATGCATTTATGAGGAATACATGCAGAGCTGTAAAATATCAAAATGGTAGATGCTTCATCCAGTGCAGCTCTTGAAATTCAGGAGGGAGGACGGTGGAGGATGAAGAAATGAAGACGAGTCAAGATGCAGAGAGCTAAGGTCAGGTGGAGCCCCCTCTCCTGATGGGAGAAAGGACCGCCCGACAACAGCAGTGTGTTTACTTGTACAATCAGCAAAAGAGGCTGTTTACAGAGAATTTTAAGGGGAGGGTAAGATCTGGAACAGGAAGAACATCGAATCTTCAACAAAACGTCATGCCTTGCTGGTTACATGGAGAACAAGAGAGGAGCTGTCTATATTCTCTCGGGAAGGCCAAGTCATTTTGTGCATCAGGTCCCTGAGCTGCATACACTTCTTATGGGGCTCTGCCACACTCATGAGAAGCAGTGACCTTGTCCTAGATACCCGAGGTACAGATGGCTTCGCTCCCAACAGGTAGACAGTAAGAAATGAGTCTCCTTTTAAAAAATGTTTTTAAGTTAGTAGTAGTATACATATATTTTTTGAGACAGGGTCTTGTTATGTAGCTCAGCTGAGCCTGACCCTCCTGCCTTAGCTTCCTGGGTGCTGGGATTACAGGTGTGCACACTATGCCTAGCTTAAAAAATATATTAAATGATACCTAAAGGTTGTATATATTTATGGTGCACTAGGTGATATTTTAATGCATATATGTATTGTGAATGTTCAAATCCAGGTAAATGTACTGAGCTTTTCAAACACATATAATTTCTTTATTGTGAAAACATTCAAAATAGTTTCTTCTATTTTTTAAAGATATACAATACATTATTGTTATATGAGTCTCCAATTCTTCTTCTTTTTTTTTTTTTTTTTTTTCCCTTTATGTAGGTACTGGGAACTGAACTCAGGACCTCATGCTTGTCAGGCAGGCACTTATGCCACTGAGCTATATTACTGGCCCGAATCCCAATGCTTAATTCCCTGGCTCCAAGTTTCCTTCCTTGAGGCAGCTAGGAGCAGATTAGGGATACACATGCATACAGTTGTATGAACATAGATGTTTTTTGAGTTATGTTGGGCTAATGTCACTGTAAACCTCAAGGTAAATTGAAAATTACATAAGTGAATAAAATGCATTTAATGAACCTGTTACAGCTTGTATCTAGATGTCCCCCCAAAGCCTCATGTGCTCATAGGTAGGGCTTTGTAGAGCTGGCTGGATCTAGGGTGTGTGATAATAGGATTAAGGGTGTGTGGTACTAAATTAGTCCACTGACTGGCATTAGCATGATTCTGGGTGTGGATAGTGGAAGCCCCACCCTGGGTGTGGGTGGCACCCACCAACAGGCTTATAGCCTGGATGGGGTATAAAGGGAGAGAGGGAAAGCAGGCTGCTGCTGCTTGCTGCTTGCTGTCTTCTGCTTGCACACCATGGACTGTTTCTCTTCCGTGATGCCCCTCTTCCACGCTGCCCTGCCTTGGAGCCAGCCAACTAGGGACTAAAACCTCTACAAACTGTGAGCTGAAATAAACCTTTTCTCCTTTAACTTTGGATGTTGGGTATTTTGTCTCAGCAACAAGAAAAGTAAACAAGACAGCACCTAAACCACTGTACATGATAGCATAGCTTAGCCTGTCTTAAATATGCTTAGAACACTTACATGAGTCTACAGTTGAGTTAAATCATCTCACACAAAGACTATTTTTTTTTTTTTTTTTTTTTTTTGTGGGTACCGGGGGGTCGACCTCAGGACCTCGTGCGCCAACAGGCACCCGTGCCACTGAGCGATATCACCGGCCCCTTTTTCGTATGTGGGATCCGGGAGTCGAACTCGGGCCCTTGCGCTTGCAAGGCAGGCGCTTACGCCGCTGAGCCATCTCACCGGCCCAACAAAGACTATTTTTAATGAAGCTTTGAAAAATTTCTTGTCACTGACTGGGAGTTGCAGCTCGCTGCCTCTGCTCAGCACTGCAAGAGAATATCACAGTGCAAAACCCAGCCAAGAAAAAAAATCAAAGTTCAAAATTCAAAGTATGGTTTCTCTTGAATTTATTTTGCTTTCCTACCATCATAATGTCAAAAAGTGGTTAGGTTCAAACATCCCAAGTAGAAGGACTATCTCTATGTACATGCGTATATAAAATGCACTAGTCTGGATTTGGTCTTGATAATCAGCCCCAATCTGTAAACTGGCCTTTGACTTCAGCTTTTGGAAGTTTAAATAGCTGAATGCTTATTACTCAGCATCAGTTTTACTACCCTGAGCTTGTGCCTGCTCCCCAGTCATGGGTAAATAAAGTTATCATTGTATCTAATCAGTATATTAGTATATGCACAAGGTATGCCATTTAGACTTGCTGATGATTCACTAGAAGTGTTTAAATGAAGGAAAAATCTCTTTTATACTTCATATGTTAAAATTCTATCAATCAAACTATATATAGATTAGATTTAATATTGTAAGATATAAATGCCACCATAATTAATGATTGTGTACTAATTATATATTCAGATATTTCAAATAGCACATAAATTGGGGAAAAGACAGAGTTAAAAAGAATTTTGAGAATGTTAATTAGGTAACTTTAAAAGAAACATTATAGGGCTGGTGAGATGGCTCAGCAGCATAAGCGCCTGCCTGGCGAGCACGAGGGCCCAAGTTAGACTCCTGGAACCCACATACAAAAAAAGGGCTGGTGATATTGCTCAGCGGCATGGGCGCCTGCTGGAGCATGAGGTCCTGAGGTCGACCCCCAGTACCCACAAAAAAAAAAAAAAAAAAATGTTATAATCATCATGAGCCAATCTATACTAAACAATTTTCAATAATACAAGGCAGAATAAGAGAGATTTGATTAAATAATAATTCCAATGTTTGTCAACTGGTTTGGTGTCTATTTCACATTCATTATATCTAATAAAATAACCTTTACGAATTATATTTGATTTTTGGAATTTAATTCCATTAAGTTATGAGTCTTTCAAGAATAAATTGTGTTTGGGAATTCACATCATATGGAAATGAATTTTTTTTAAAAAAGAATGTCAGCTTTTCTACTTGAACATCTCATAAGCAGAAGAGATTACCAAATCATGTACAATATCCATGATTAAATCATCTTTGTGCCAGATATCAGAAGAAACATTCAGAGAATGAAGAAAAGTGCAGGAAAATGTAGTATCGAAAATCCTTGGCTTCACCGGTCTCAGCAGAAAGTGGGCGGCAGTTCCTTACGGTAAAGCAGCAGCCAAGTGACCACAAGTTCTGGTGCTACACAGTAATGGTAACCTTAACATTTGATCCTTAGCAATCATAACAGCAAAATTACAAGAATAATTACATTCTGTGCTTTGGGATGAAATTTCAGATTCATTCTTGTATTCCAGAAGTTTCATTCTGACACCGTGCTCTTTGGCTTTGGCCTGCACTTTAACCTGAGACCGATTTTACCATTCGCCCCAGAGAGCATTCTGAGGGACGGTACACCCACCTGGGCACACTGCACCCGCTCCCTTCACTTCCCAGTCGGTCCTCAAGGGCGCTAGGCGTCTATCTTTCCCTAAGGATCGCCCCTCCATTTGTTTACCCAAACCCCTAATGACCAGGTGTTAGGGTGTTTTCAGGCTCCTATTACAGTGCTGCAAGGACTATCCTTATAGACGCAGAACTATAATGGCAAGACAATTCTGAGACTAAGGTTGCTCGAAGTGTATACATAGTTAAAATTGTGTCCAATTTTATGCTGTAATATCAGATGATACCTTGTTGCTTTATCTGGCTCTTTCAGAAGTGAGTCTCCCATTTTAGTAGCAGGACGAATTCCAGGGGAACAAGGAATTCAGCTGAGGTGACTTCAGAGTCCCTCCCTCTCCAGGAACTCACTTCTTCCTCGCAGGTCTCTGGTCTCCCAGGCACCAGCTCATAAAGCCCCCGAGGACCCCCCAACTCCTCCTCCCTCCATCCCCGTCCACTTCCCCCCATTCTTTTGCCATAAAATCTTGTCTGTTTTGATGTCCTAGGCTTCCTGGGTCTCTGTTCTTTAAAATACCAGTGGAGCTGGGTGTGGTGGCACATGCCTGTAATCTCAGCTCCCTTGGAGGCTGAGGCAGGAAGATAGCAAGTTTGAGCTCAATGTGGGCAATTTAGAGAGACCCTGTATAAAAAAAAAAAAAAAAAAAAAAAAAAAAAAGCTGGGGATCTAGCTCAGCGTGAAGGCCCTGAGTTCAATCCCTAGGGCCAACAAAACAAAAACAATGAGATAAGCAGATTCTAGCTAAAGTGACTGGTTAACAGTGAACTATAATAAGAGCTTTCATGGGGTGTGGTTACTTGGGAGGCAGAGGCAGGAGGATCAAAGCAAGTTTAAGGCCATCTTGGGCTACATAGTGAGTTCAAGACTAGCCTGAACTACACAGTGAGAGCTTGTCTCAAAATAATGATAATAACAGTAATAATGGCTTGCATGGGCTGACCTCAAAGAAGTAAATCAGTGCTGGGGCTTTTAGGAACTGAATCTGGCAGGTGAGACAGACATTTTGGACATGATTCCCAAAGCCCTCGGCATCAAAGCTGCCTGGGAAACTACAATGATCCCCTCTCCATCCCTTTCCCTGACTCGCATATTGGGAAAAGGCCCAGGGTTCCTGGACTTCCTCCCTGGCACCCTTGCAGCCTCTGCCAGCACCTGTTTTCTGTGAAGAGGCAGGGTCGCTCCTCCTGTGTAGGGCATCTCTTTGCACATAGAAAGCACCTATGCTCTCTTGATCTTCATCTTAGTGTCTGCATGGGAACAAGGTCCCTGAATGGTGATATCCAAGTTGCTATTTCTATGTGATTTATGAGAGGGACACGAGGAGGACCAGACATCCATTGAACCTCAGAGAATGACAGGTGGACGTCTCAGTCTCTATCCTGTCAAGTCCAATATTCCCAAATTTCTGAAAACAAGTCCTCCCACTACCACCTGCCTGCCCCGAACCTCCTCCATCAGACACAGTTACAACTCATAAATGAAGGACTCGGACCTGCCAGGCATGGAGGACTTTACCCAAAAGCCCAAAGGAAAATCAGTTTTGTCAATTGGATTGGTTGTTTGTGCAATTTGGGTTGAAAAATGAAGATTAGATTGGCCACTAGTGATAGAAGAAGGGAGCAGACACACAAAGACTCCAAGGTAAGAAGAGGCTGGGCTGCTGAGGAGAGAAGAACAGAGAAGAGAGGAGAAGAGAAGAGGAGGGGAGGGGAAGGGATGAGGGAGGGGAAGAGTCCTCTCAGCTCTGCCCAGATATGCAGCCATCTCACTTTCTTCCTAAGTGGCCTGACTGCTCAGGTTCTCGCAGCCATAGGAGTTCGCTAGCTCTTGGGCACCCACAGGTGTGGTTTAGAACTAACTCTCCCAGCCCATGTATCTCTTCCAACTTCTGCCTCTACCCAAGTACCCTGACAAAAGGATGTAGAATTAGCTGGGCTGAGGAGCTTCATCTTAACTTCCCTTTCAGAGAAGAGTCTGACACATTCATGTTTGCTTGCCTGGGCCAGAAGGAAAGAGTCTACAGTGCTGAGGGAAAATAAAGCCAGCTCCCTGAACACCATGCCTGCCCCCTCTCTGCTGGCACCAGGCATTTTCTTCCTCATTCTTTTATGTGAGGTGCCGGGGGTGGGAGTAGAGCAGTGGCTATTAGTACTACATATTTTTTTACCACACATTTTCTGAAAGGATTTTGAAAAATTTGGTTACACCCTCACCATTTTCACATTGACATCCAGAATTTTTCATCATAGTTTAAAGAGCTGTGAAAGATATAATTCCTGGCATATTGTAAATACTGACATTTACAAAATAAAACTTTCTTTTAAATGTAGCCAATAGAACCTAAAAAGCACAGCATTTAAAGAAGTACAGGAAGAGTTCTTTAACAATTGGAAATATACATGGTTCCTTTCACTCTTTAAACTTGTATATCATTCTACTTCCCCCATGGAATTTTATCCTAATGTAATATATTTTGAAGCTTTAAAGTCTTTTGTTATTCACCCTATCCTGCTTCTCTGAAACTAAAATACGTTCGAGTTGTAATTTTAATTTTTCCCCAGAACTGCAAAAACATTTTAGAAAATTTCCTATATGTCAAAATTTTACTTCCTATCGAAATATCATGATTATTATTGACATCAAACATTGCAGAGATAAACTTTGACAATTGTTAAATACAGAGCCAAATTTTAGAGAGTAGGGGATTAGAATGTGAGTTATTTCCAGAATGAGAAAAATTAATGGGAGTGGGGGAGAGAACAAGAGTGTGCAAGCTCCTTATTATACCGGTGAGTTCAGGATTTACAAATCATGTATGAATTAATTGTTGTTAAATGAACTGCTTACCGCCTGCCTGGCAAGCGCGAGGGCCTGAGTTCAACTCCCGGAACCCACATATGAAAAAAAGGCCGGTGATATCGCTCAGCGGCACAGCGCCTGCTGGTGCGCGAGGTCCTGAGGTCGACCCCCGGTACCCACAAAAAAAAAAAAAAAAAATGAACTGCTTGCAGAGTGTATAGTGTTCTGCTGGAAACCAATCTATAATGACAGGAAACCCATGGTGATTTCTTGAGAATGGCTGGAGACAGGAGGGGAAAAGGGAGGAGGGCTCTAAAAGGGGTGATGGAGAAGTTCATGACCTCTGGCAGGCATGTGCATGTGTCAAAACTCATTCACACTTTAAATACGGGAAGTTACCTGTATGCCAGCTCTATGCTGGTTTAAAATGAATGGAATTAATGTCCAAGAAAATGCCCAATACTACCTTATCTCTTACAAGGTCCCTTTTGCTTGCAGTTGTACTGGTCATCTGTCAGAAATAAATAGGGAGCTCCCCCCTCCCTCTCTGCAGCGCTCTCAGTTCTGCCCCTGGACACTGTCCAAAGTGAAGGTGAAGGTCAAGGTGAAGGAGAGGGCTTTGCAAGGTCTTCCTCACTACTGAGAGCCATACAGAGGCAGCAAGGATGAGCTCATTATCTGCACGCTTCTTCAGCCCGGATGCTAGATAAGGCTCGCAGCCTTCATGTGAGTGTGCAACATGGAAGAAATACGCTTCTGCCACCTTCACTGTTTCTCCTTGGTGTGTTTGCTTCACCTTCCTGCAACTCACCCTTCATCTTTTGAATTTGGTGATCTTTTCACAGTAGTTAGGGAATGGAAGAGCCAAGGTTATTAAATAATAGTTGTCATCCTTCTTGCTCCCAATCCTATAATTCGCCTGAGTTCTGAACATTTCCACGGAGTCAGAGCAGCCCATTCATGATGCTACATTGCCCACCCTAGAAACACGGATATGAAGGGTCAGACAGGAACCCTACCCTGGGCCTGTGTTAACTTGTTAGAACAGGCCTGGACCTCTTCCCACTGTTTTGGGCGGTGAGGAGGTTATTACATCCCAAGTCCTCCACAGTGGAAATGTTGCGGGATTTAAGAGACAGGAGAGATCAAATGGGAAACCGGAGGATTTTATTTTTAGATGTGCATCGGCTCAGCTGATAAACCCAAAATGGCTGAGCAAAGCACAAAGAACAGGTTCCAGCTTTTATACATTTGGTCAAGGGAGTTTGTCTTTGGCATGGAACTTGTGGGCAGGCAGAAGGAGAACAAAGGCGGTTTGTTAAGCTGTGACAGTTTTGTATCTTGGTGGTCCTGCTCAGATATAACGGGATGTTATGGGAACAGGAGGTTATAAAATTTTACTTACAGGGATAGAAGTTACTGCTTTAGTACTGCTAAGTGTGGGAAATGCATCTGCTTTGTGAACTGGGGGCAGAGAACTTGAGTGGAGAAGTTGGGAGAAAGCAGTCATGACCTCTTGTCAGGGGGCCAGCTCAGATGGGTGCTGGGAAAGGCAGTTCCTGGAGTCCTTTACTCTCTCATGTTCTTGCCTTCTTGTGCCCCGATACCAGGGACTCTGACACGGAGGAATGACCCAGGACTTTTGAATACCAGCCCCATCGTTTACCAGCTGTGCAATGTGGGAGGTGGGACAGTATTATCTACCTCACAAGAGTTTTGTGAAGAGTAAATTGATTATAGAACAGTAGCACAGCCTGGCCAATGCAAATACATGGATACTGAAGAAACTTCTATCCTCATTTGCTTGGTGAAGGATTACCCAGCACCTACTGCTTCCTGGTTGGAGTCCAGGGCTCTGCAGTCACACAGTCCAGGCTCTAACCCAGCTCCTCAGCTCACCAGCTATGTGACCTAGGGCGATTTGTTCCTCTTATGCAAAATGGAGCTAATAATAGAACCTACTCTGGGTTTGCTATGAGAGCTGAAGCCTGGAAAGTGCTTAGAACAGTATCAGGCATGAAGCAAGCACTTGAAATTAACGTCATTGTTACTGAGCTAAGCACTGGGGGTTAAGGCTTCTTCCGGTAATCTGACTCACTGGTATGTCAAAGTAAATATGCAAAATAGGATCTGGAGCTTCATAAAAATTGCTTCATTGACAAAATTTCAAAATATGTCCTCGCTTCCTTTGGGGAACAAATGATACTCATATGGTAAATTATGCATGAAACAGCTAAGATACTGCTAGGGAAAAATGAGTCTCCATAAAGGACCTTTCCATCTCCATGTAACCACATTTGAGAATTTCCCTCCTTCTATCTCTCCCTACATTGTCCCTTTTCTGCTTTGTGTAGCTAGAATTCAGAATTGAATACAATCTTTAAGAATTTGAATTGCTCCAGTGTTTTAATATAAGAAAGAATTAAAGGTAAATCAGTGCCTATCCAGGCAGAGGGTGTGTGGTTTATGAAAAAAGGAGGAAAATAAGCAAAGGGAAGGAGAGGCCAGTGTGATTTCCCCTCCTGTCACCTTCTCCACTCGAGCAGTTGCTGGTGGAGTCTCACAGGGCTGGGAAGGAATTAATCTGCAGACACATCAGGAACTTGTTAAAGGTCTTTATATCTTGAACTAAATAACTCTCCATCTAGGTATCCTTTCTAAGAAAATCATTAGGAACCAGGACAAAGAAAAATATAGGGGAGGAAAAAGATGGCGGATGAGTAAGAAGCAGGCAGCGAAACTCTCTCTAAAAGTTACCGTTGGAACACGGGAATATAGCGACCAGGAAAGCACAGGAGGGGGGGGAGATGCCTCCCCGGAACCCAGAAAAGTTCTGAAGCGCAATCTGGGACCCCCGACACCAGTGAAGGGTGATTTCCAACAAAGAAGAAGGAGCAGTCCACGCGCGCGCACCTTCTACCATCCCAGGAATCGCAGCGCGACAGAAGCTCAATTCTACGGACACATGGTGACAGCTGGCGCCCAGGGAGCCCCCACGGAGGATCCTGAGACAACGGCGAGGCGGGGGAGCGGCAGAGAACTGTGCTGGCCGGCGGTGAGTGTCTCTCAGCCACAGCTGCCCCGCGCCAGAGAGCGACCGGCCGGGCGCCATTGTGGGGGGTGTGGTGAAACTCAGAGCGGCGCGAAAGAAAAACAGCGCTGGACACTCGTGCTCCGGACAGGGCAGCGCGGGGCCTCTCAGGCCCATGAAAATGTGCTGAGGTCAGCAGGCGAACGAGACTGGTCTCTCAGCCACACCTGTCCCGCGCCAGAGAGTGACTGGCCCGGCGCCATTGTGGGGGGCGTGGTGAAAATCAGAGCGGCGGGAAACCAGTGCAGGGAACCCGCGCTCCGGACAGCGTGCTGCACCTCTCAGGCCCAGGGATAGTGAAAGGGCACTGAGAGTGGCAGGCGAGCTAGACTGGTCTCTGCCTGAAAGTACGGGCCTCTGCTCACCGCCCGCCAGAGGGCTGCTCCTGGCTTACTGGGACCGACCTGCACGGAACAGGACTCTGTCACCACACGGTGCCTGCCTACAGCAGAGTCAACACCTGGAACTGATTCTTTTTATTTATTTTTATTTTTATTTTTTTCTCACTCATTTGTTTTCTGTTCTGGCGAAGGGTTTTTTTTTTATGGTGGGGTTTTATTTTTGTTTTGTCTGTTTTATTGTTTTTATCTTCGTTTTTGTTTCTGTATGTGTATTTGCTCTTTCCTTCATTATTCTCTCTGGTTTTTTATATGAGTGTAAACAGCGCCTCTAACTTCTTTGTGATTGTGGTTGTGATCTGTTCTTCCTTTTATCCCTTCCTTCTCTTTTTACCACCAGTCCTCTGCACCAGTGTCCCAATTTTAGTGGGATCCCTCTTGGTCCTCTAACCTTACATCTAATTCCTTCCTATTCTCCCAACACTCTATTTCCTCCTTAACTCATTTTAAATTTAAACTCCTCAGGGAAAAATTGACATACATAGGACTTGTATACTGCATATAATTTTTCTGGTGTGTTTTAGATTTTGTTATATAACCACAACTCTATACAGCTAAAAGTGGTAAATAACTGGTTAGCTCAGTCTGTCATTTTCTAGGCTGTGTTTGATGCTTTAGTTAACATTATAGCCAAATGTGAAATAATTGTTCTAAACATCTTTCCTTCCTGATATTTCGTGATTGAGATTGACTAAGGGACACAGAAAATACAGTGGCACAGTACCAAAGAATCAAGGACTGGGCCAAACAGGTAGCAACTTCGCATACCCAACGAATTGAAGAGGTAGGATCTGGCAGAAAGCTCAAAACCCAAAAGCAAGCTCCATTTGGAAGATACTGCAGAGAAGTAGTCATCTTCTAAAGATCTTAAACACTACCAATAAAGTAACCTACCATAGGTAATTTGCAAACATCACCCCAGGAATCAAAGAAAGAAAAAATGAGACGACACTTAAACAAGATGCAACCCCACACATCCAATTCACCAAAGGCAAACCTAGGGGGCAACGAGGTGGGACAATCCGAAAGCCACCCACCTGGCCTATCTGAAGTGGTAACAACAAAGCAACTGAATGAGGCTCTGGAAAAAATTAAAACAGAAATAATCTCACAGATAACTGCAGAGATAATGTCCACATTGAAGACCATGCTTAAGGACACTATAGCTGATACAGACAAAAAAATAGATGAGCTTAAGAAAACTATAGAAACCATGAATGCTCAGCATAGGAAAGAAATGGAATCCATAAGGCAGATTCAAGCAGATATCCAAGAGAACAAAAATTCCATTGAAAGTATTTGTAGCAGATTAAGCCAATGCGAGGACAGGATCTCAGATATAGAAGACAGGCTTGCAATTAGTGATCATGAAAAGGAAGAATTCTTAAAAACAGCAAGGGACCATGAAAAATCAATTCAGCAGCTGCTAGATGACTCAAAGATAAACAACTTAAGAATAATTGGAATAAATGAAAAAGCAGGAGATAGCATCAATGACATTAAAACCTTGTTCAAAGACATAATCAGGGAGAACTTTCCTGGAAGAGAAAAGGAATTTGATGCCCCTATAAGTGAAGCTTTTAGAACACCAACTAGACATGATCAAAAAAAAAAACTTCAGCCAGACATATTATAGTCAAGATCCCAGAAATTCAACAGAAGGGCAGAATCTTAAAAGCTGTTAGGGAGAAGAGACAAATCACCTATAAAGGAAAGCCCATCAGAATCACAGCTGACTTTTCAGCACAAACCCTCAATTCAAGAAGAGCTTGGAATGATGTATTTCAAGCTCTAAAGGAAAATAATTTTCAACCCAGATTGATGTACCCCACAAAACTATCTTTCAAAATTGATGGAGAAATAAAATACTTTCATGACAAAGAACATCTAAGAAAATTTATGACCACCAAACCAGCACTCCACAATGTTCTGAAGGACATTCTAGAAAGAGATAGGAACCCCAACAGAAGGGATCCACCAGGCAGGGCAGATAATTAAATAGCAGGAAATGGGAAAAACAAAGAGTGGGAACCAACAACAGGAAAATATCATGACAAATATAAGTCAATACATAACAGTTTTAACCATCAATGTTAACGGTCTCAATTCACCAATCAAAAGGCATAGACTGGCAAAATGGATCAAGAAGCAAGATCCAACAATATGCTGTATACACGAAACACATTTAATTCAGAAAGAAATTCATAGACTGAAAGTCAAAGGATGGAAAACAATACTCCATGCCACAGGAACCCAGAAAAAAGCAGGGGTAGCTATTCTTTTTGCAGACAAAGTGAATTTCAAACCAAGAATGATGCAGAGAGATAAAGACGGTCATTACATCCTTGTAAAGGGAACAATCCAAGAGGAAGAGATAACGATCATAAATATATATGCATCAAATACCAATGCACCCAACTATATAAAACAAGTACTAAAGGACATGAAAAATCAAATAAGCACTAATACAATTATATTGGGAGATCTCAATACTCCACTGTCACAAAAAGACAGATGAACTGGACAGAAAATCAATAATGAAATAACAGAACTGAACCAAACTTTTGAACAAATGGACTTAGTAGATGTCTACAGAGTGTTCCACCCCACAACATCAGAATACACATTCTTCTCAGCTGCACATGGGACGTTCTCCAAAATAGACCACATACTAGCTCATAAAACCTGCTTAAGTAAATGCAAAGGAATTGAAATTATCCCATGCATATTATCAGACCATAGTGCAATGAAATTGGAAATCAATGGCAAAAGATCTCACAAAAACTCCCTAAACACATGGAAATTAAACAGCACCCTCCTGAACAACCAATGGGTCACAGATGAAATTAAAGAAGAAATTAGACACTTTCTACAACTGAATGATAATGACAGTACAACATACCGGAACTTATGGGATACAATGAAAGCAGTCCTAAGAGGGAAATTTATAGCATTAAATACTTATATCAGGAAAATAGAGCAAGCGCAAATAAACAACTTAAGGGTGAACCTCGAGCTTCTAGAAAAAGAAGAGCAGGTTAAGCCAAAAGCCCATACAAGGGAGGAAATTATAAAGATCAGAGCAGAAATTAATGTATTGGAGACTAAAAAAACAATACAAAGAATCAATGAAGCAAAAAGTTGTTTCTTTGAAAGAATAAATAAGATTGACAAACCCTTATCCAACCTTATTAAAAAAAGAAAAGACTCAAATGCATGCAATTGAAAATGAAAAGGGTGATATCACGACGGACCCTGCAGAAATCCAGAAGATCATCTATACTTATTTTGAAAATTTATATTCTACTAAGATGGAAAATGCAGAAGAAATGGACAGATTCCTAGATTCATATGAATTACCAAAGCTGAATCAAGAAGATTTAAAAATCCTAAATAAACCAGTATCAACCAATGAAATTGAAGATGTAATTAAAAACCTCCCAACAAAGAAAAGCCCAGGCCCTGATGGATTCACTGCCGAATTCTACAAGAAATTTAGAGAAGACCTAACGCCCCTACTTCTCAAACTTTTCAATGAAATTGAAAGGGAAGCAATACTCCCAAATTCATTCCTGGAAGCAAGCATTACCCTGATACCAAAACCAGAGAAGGACCCAATTAAGAAAGAGAACTACAGGCCAATCTCCCTAATAAACATAGATGCAAAAATCCTTAATAAGATACTGGCAAACAGAATCCAACAAATCATCAAGAAGATTATACACCATGACCAAGTTGGATTCATCCCAGGGATGCAGGGATGGTTCAACATACGTAAATCAATAAATGTAATACACCATATTAACAGAACCAAAGACAAAAATCACATGATCATCTCAATAGATGCAGAAAAAGCTTTTGACAAAGTCCAGCACCTTTTCATGATAAAAACCCTACAGAAAATTGGAATAGAGGGTATTTATCTCAATCTGGTAAAAGCTATCTATGACAAACCAACAGCCAATATTATACTAAATGGCCAAAAACTGAAAGCCTTCCCTATAAAATCAGGAACAAGACAAGGATGTCCACTGTCCCCACTCTTATTCAACATAGTTCTGGAAACTTTAGCCAGAGCAATTAGACAAGAGAAAGAAATAAAAGGAATAATGATTGGAAAGGAAGAAGTTAAATTATCATTATTTGCAGATGACTTGATACTCTACACAGAAGACCCCAAAAACTCCACTAAAAAACTGCTAGATTTAATAAGAAAATTCAGTAGTGTAGCTGGATACAAAGTCAATACTCAAAAGTCAATAGCCTTCCTGTACACAAATAACAAACTTACTGAAAGAGAAATTAGGGAAACAATACCTTTCACAATAACATCCAAAAAAATGAAATACCTAGGAATCAACCTCACAAAGGATGTAAAAGACCTCTATACTGAAAACTACAGTACTCTGAAAAAGGAGATTGAAGAGGATATCAGAAAATGGAAAGATATCCCTTGCTCCTGGATAGGAAGAACCAATATAGTGAAAATGGCCATACTTCCAAAATTGTTATACAGATTTAATGCAATTCCAACCAAAATTCCAACAGCATATCTCACAGAATTAGAGAAAACAATCCTAAAATTCATTTGGAATCAGAAGAGACCTAGAATAGCAAAGGCAATACTGGGCAACAAATGCAAGGCAGGGGGCATCACAATCCCTGACTTGAAATTATACTATAAAGCTACTGTGGTAAAAACAGTGTGGTACTGGCAAAAAAACAGACCTGAAGATCAATGGAACAGATTAGAAGATGCTGAAACAACCCCAGACATACTAAGCCACCTTATCTTTGACAAAGGTGCCAAACACATTCGCTGGAAGAAAGATAGCCTCTTTAATAAATGGTGCTGGAAAAACTGGCTCTACACATGCCAAAGATTAAAACTAGACCCATATCTTTCACCATGCACTAAACTAAATTCAAAATGGATCAGAGATCTAAATATTAAAACAGAAACATTAAATCTGCTGGAAGGTAGGATAGGCAAAACCCTTGGAGACATTGGTGTAGGCAAAGACTTTATGAATAAAAACTCAACCGCACGGGAACTATCCCAAAGAATCAATAACTGGGATCTCATCTTATTAAAAAGCTTTTGCACAGCAAGAGAAACCACCAACAGAGTGAAGAGACAACCCACAATGTGGGAAAAAATGTTTGCCAGCTGTTCCTCAGACAAAGGATTACTATCGAGAACATATAAAGAACTCAAAAAAATCAGACCTCCCAAATTTAAAGACCCACTCCAAAAATGGGCATCTGAGATGAATACACATTTCTCAGATGAAGAAATACTAATGGCAAATAAATATACAAAAAAATGTGCAACATGAGATGCAAATTAAAACAACACTGAGATACCATCTCACCCCAGAAAGAATGGCTACTATAAAGAAATCAACTAATAACAAATGCTGGAGGGGCTGTGGGGAAAAAGGAACACTTCTTCACTGTTGGTGGGAGTGTCGACTGGTACAGCCACTGTGGAAGTCAGTGTGGAGATTCCTCAAAAAACTAGGGTTGGAGGTCCCATTTGACCCAGCTACTCCCCTTCTGGGCATCTTCCCAGAAGAATTAAAAACATCGTACCACAGTGATATATGTGCACCCATGTTTATAGCAGCACAATTTGTAATAGCCAGATCTTGGAAACAACCCAAATGCCCATCAACTGAGGAATGGATATGAAAGATGTGGTATTTTTATACAATGGGGTACTATTCAGCCATAAAGAAGGATAAACTGGAGACTTTTATAGGTAAATGGATGCAACTCGAGAAAATACTCATAAGTGAAATAAACCAGAAGCACATGTGTAAGCATTGTATTGTCTCTCTAGTATGAGAAACTGAAAGAGTAAATAAGATCCAAAATGTATAATAGACATGGTGAATCAAAAAGAAACTGGTCAAAAGGAAAGAGAGACTGGAATAGGGAAAAGAAAGAAGGGAAAGGGAAAAAAATTGTATATATATATAAGATGGTTAAGATGGATACACTACCAATTTTACTTAGTTCATTGAAGAGTAAGGTTTGTGCCAATAATGTTTGGACAATTGAATGCTAATGTCTGGTATCCTGAATAACTAACTTAAAGATAGTAATACGTAATGTATTAACCATTGTTACCCTCCTATTATGTTGCTTTGAAAATTTGTTCTTCTTTTGATTTGTTTTGTTTTTTCTTCTCTTTAAAATAAAAAAAAAAAAGAAATATAAAAAAAAAAAAAAAAGAAAAGAAAAATATACAACGACGTATTCCCTAGGCTATATCTTCTCAGGGACAATCTTATGTCCAACAATAGAATGTCTTATTTTATTTTATTTTTGTGGGTACCGGGGGTCAACCTCAGGACCTCGCATGCCAGCAGGCGCCTGTGCCGCTGAGCAATATCACCGGCCCCTTTTTCGTGTGTGGGTTCCGGGAGTCGAACTCGGGCCCTCGCGCTTGCCAGGCAGGCGCTTATGCCGCTGAGCCATCTCACTGGCCCTAGAATGTATTATTTTAAATTACGAAGTTTCCCTTGTCTTGGGAAAATATTCAGGATATCATATTAAGGACATAAGACAAAAGTACAGTGTGATATGTATTGTATGCTGAAGGCTCTAAGAAGGATACAAGAGGCATGGAAAGGAAGAAGGCAAACAATATCTGCTGGGTAGCCAAAGTGTTCCAGGCCATTTCATGTTCATCACTTTTTTCCATCATCACAAAAACCCATGGATAATGAATTTACTCAGGAGTGGACATTACAGTGGGACCATGTGTGTCATAATGAAAACCATGAGTGTATTTGAGGAGGCTGAGGCAAAGGAAATGAGGGTGATTACATAGATTGTTTTGGAACCATCGTCTTTGCCTATGAGGATTGCTGAGAAGGAAGCCACCAGTCCAAGGCTGGACAAGCAGTTACTGGACAAACAACTTCGCATAAGTAGGCATAAATTTGTGAGAGAGGTTGTTTTATTTATCTCTGTGTATGTATTTTGTTGCAGTGCTGGGATCGAGCCCAGGACCTTGCGTGTGCTAGTGAAGTGCTCAGCCACTAAGCTACGCCCCCAGTGTCCCTGGCATAGCCTTCTGTGTTAGTTCTTGCTATCAGGCAATTGTCCCAGAGAAGCCTCCCTCTGGCCTTCCCTGCTCCATTTGTCAGGTTTGCCACAGTGACTCCACTTTGATCTGACAACCTTCACACATGTGAGGTAAATGTAATGATCCCTCTTGACTTTAATTGGTATTATTTTATTTTTAGTGGACGAGAACACCAGGTCTCCACAAGAAATCTCAAGTCTCAGGGCTTGTTGGTGGAGAAGCTGGATTGGCCCAGGCTCCTCTGTTTCCAAGCTCCTGTTTTCCCACCACATTTTGCTGCCTGAACGCTCAGGAAGCTTTGGCTCCACTTCTCCTGCCATTTGGAGTTTGATTAAAAACAAAATACAGACCACGTTATCACAAGTGCTTCCAATACACATTTATTGCAAAAACACAAGCATGACAACCGTAATGTCAACACCACCATATTTCCTTACTGAACGGGAGATCACCATCCTGAAGTGCATTTTCCAAAGAAATGAAGGCTCGCGTGGAAGCGCCGCTCTTTGAGTGATGATGAGAAGCCATATTCTGAACTGGGAGTTCTGAGCCATTACGTATTTAATTACCACTTTGGCAAAGCAATGCACATTACCATTTCCACAGTGTAACAGCACACAGATTTTAAATGCATCTTTATTTTTCAGAATCGTCAGTATTCACAATGTGTAAAATGAAGCGGCAATTTAAATAAAATGTGATACCAAAACACAGTTTCTTCAAAAGTCCTGATTGAAAGGAAGAAAAATTGCACATGGATAATATTTATCAATGCTTACAGTTCACACTAACTATAGTTTCCTAAAAGGATAAAAATACTCAAGACTTCAACATTTCCTTACAAAAGTATACTTGGCCATGAAATAAAAATCTATAAAACCCCAAATATTACAAAAGTAAAATGCAAAAAAAAAAATTTTTTTTAATTAAAGTGTAGTACAATTTTTACACGGTTAAGAATTATTTAAAAACACACAGGACACTTTGGAAGTTGTGATGTGCTGCAAGGGGAATGTGTCACCCACCCAGGCGGTAGAGCCTGCACCCTTGGCCCTCAGCATCAAGTTTCCGCGGGGCAGCGTTCGAGCTCCCCCACACCAATTCTTGCTGCACTGTCTCTGCTAGAAGAAGAACATCCGCCTGGGTTCATGGGTGTCACAAGAGGGGCAGCCCTTGCCTTCAGGCACCTGCAGAAAACCTGTATCTTGGTGTGGCCATGTTAATGTCAGGTCCTGGTGCTGAGAGGAATCTTAAGAGCCGGCCGTCCTCTAAGAAAGTCCTGGCCCTCTCTCAGAGGCAGGGACTCTGTTGCAGCTTGCTGGAGTATGGTTACACAGTGGTGGGCCGAGTCCCAGTGCGGTGACCTCAGCCAAAAGCCATCACCAGGACAGACCGGGATGACAGGAAAGGACTCTCTTCCTCCAAGCTGGAAGGCAGTCAGAGCCTCAGTGTCGCTTGAGGCTGCCCAGAGGAAATGGAAGTGGGAGGGCAGCCTGGAAAGGAAGTCAAGGCCCAAGGGAGGCCCAACAGGGGTGGGGGGCAGGTGAGGGGAGCCTTTTGGGCATGCTAGGCCCCCAGTGTGGACAGTGGTGATGGCAGGACTGAGGCAGGCTCCCTGCCAGCTGCTGCTTCTGCTCTGTTTCTGCAGCCATCCCTCCCCTTCTTCCTCCCAGCTGGCATCCAGTCCTGCCTGCCTTCCCGCTCCGACTGCAATGTCCTGGGGAGCTGTGACAGCCAGCTAACTAGTGGTGTAAGACAGGTCAAATACCCCATGGCTTAAGAACAGAGCAGGAACAACAAAGAGCCTGGGTTTTGGGGTAGCAATTTGGGGCGGATGGGCTTTCTGGCTTGCTTCTGGGTGTGTGGCTGAGAAGCTGGAAGCAGATGGAAAAGTCTGATGGAGTAGGAAGTGATAACTTTCCTTGGTGCTGTCCTCCTTGGACTACCCAAGGTTTATCTACATCCAAGAATTGGCATGAAAAGTAATTATTCTGTCAGAGTGCATGAAACACAATAAAGTGGGTAAGGAGCACGCCTCCCATTACAGAACATTCCCTTGGAGGGGAGACTGTGAAAGTTACAGGCTTTTGAATAAAACACAGCTCCTCCGGGGCAGCGCTGGATGTCTAGATGCACACTGCTTTCTCAGAGCAGAATGGGACTCCACCGCGCCAGTCAGGGGATCTGGGAGGACAGGGTCCCCAGGTGGCTAGTTCTACCTTCGTCTGTCCCCACCTGTCCCGGAGCCAGCTGCTCACATTTAAGTGAGCGAGGAAAGTGTGAAATGTGGAGGCTGTTCCCCACCTTCAGCCTCTCCTCTTCCTGCTGGGGTCCTTTGCCCTCATTTGTTCTGCTCCTCTTGTCGCCCCTCTGTTTCTTGATGCTCCCATTCTTTGAAAGCAAGAACTTCTAAGTACTAAAGGGAGCGGGTCTGGAACAGACAACAGAGGGAGGCTGTGGAATCTCCATCCCTTGAGAGCTGAGAAAGCAGTTGGCCAGACAGAGACACACTGTAGGCAGGGTGTGCTTGGAGGCAGGGGCCTGGGCCAGATGACTCAGTGAGAAGGAGCCAATTTCTGGTTCTGCTTTCCAGAGCCTGCTTCCACCACAACTCCACACCTCCAAGCCTCCTCCTCTAATTCAGCTCAGCAGACATTTTAATGACATGTCTACAGGGCTGGTTTACAGTTTATTTATTCTTGATGGTGCTGGGGACTGAACCCAAGGACTTGCATATGCTAAGCACACGCTCTACCATGGAGCTACATCCCAGCCCTTAGGGCCTGCATTATAGTTCAATAACTCTTCCAGTATGGTCTCCCAGATCTCCTTACATGGTCCCCTTGCTAGGAGGCTCCTCTCTTGGCCTAATCTCATGCCTGAAAGAACATTGGCACATCTGAAATCTTTGGAAGGTTGTTATTTTCCCTAAAAACCTTTCCACTTATTTTCAAGCCATCAAAACAGATTTTTCTGCTTTTCCTTTCAAAGGCTGTCCAGGGGCATTTTTTACTCAGCAAAGGTCACATGTAACTGTACACTGATTAGGGACAACCATGGATTTTTAGTGGCTCAAGAAAATAGGATTTAGAATATGTTTTCCCAAGACAGTAAAATCCCATACAGAAACCGAGACTGCTGTAGAGATGAGCTACAAAGCTTCCAAGAACACTTTGGGGGTGTTTGTTGGCTTTGAATTATAGTGTTTTTTTTTTTTTTTTTAATGAATAGGCTCTTAGGAATGCAAATCTGAGGGCAAGAATCTGTCTTATTTGTTTCTGCAGTCTCAGTGTCTAGCCCAGCATCCAGCATCCAACAGGAGCCCAGAAGATGCTGATGGAATTATTGGATACAGATTCCTCCATCCTCTAATTTTTTTTTTTTTTTTTGGTGGGTACCAGGGGTCGACCTCAGGACCTCGTGCGCCAGCTGGTGCCCGTGCCGCTGAGCAATATCACTGGCCCTTTTTTCATATGTGGGTACCGGGAGTTGAACTCAGGACCTCGCACTTGCCAGGCAGGCGCTTATGCCGCTGAGCTATCTCACCGGCCATGATACTTAATTTTTATAAACTTCCAAAATGATACATTTCTGGTGGGGAAGTCAATTTGGAATTAGACACATGTACTAATTAAAATCTTCTGCAGAAATTAAACCTTCTTTCGAGGGGGGCATTCTTTGGATTTCACCAATGCTTAGGAGGCAGGACAAACCTGAGATGTGTCAAGTGTGGCTTGATAATGTTCACTGACAGGCAGGGACCTGAGGGGTTCTGTAACTCCAGCACCCAAAGAAGGCCCTTTCTATCTGGCTGGTGATGTCTCAAAGTCATCATTAGAAATGGTTCCAAAGGGTGCTGAGTATCTATTCTTTGGTAAAATTAAAAGTCTTATTGGAAAGGAGACTCATAAAGCCTTTGGGCTATGTGTACCTCAGCCTGTATGCAGTTGTTAAATTCTGTCTTAGAGGAACCTAGGAGTGCCAACATCCCTGACTTCCCAAAGGAAAGATAAGCCAGTTCCCCAGCGATGGAATAACAGTAGGGTTTGAGATTCTTTCTGCCAAAATTGATTCTGTGCCCCAGAACAGAGACAGGTCCTATTTGTGATGGAAATTTTAGTGGAACAGAATATCCTTTTCTTGAAATCAATTGTGGTTAATGATGATATAACAGGCAGGCTTGGGCTATGCATGATTAAGTATTGGGGAAACCGTCATGATTTCCTGTAATTGTTAGTTCAGGAGAGTTTTTTTTTTTTTTTTAATCTTTCTAAAAGATCCCAGAGGGTAGAAACAACTTTTGTTTTTTGATTATCTTTCA
The DNA here is from genome assembly GCA_028451465.1 of Erethizon dorsatum. Classification (NCBI taxonomy): domain Eukaryota; kingdom Metazoa; phylum Chordata; class Mammalia; order Rodentia; family Erethizontidae; genus Erethizon; species Erethizon dorsatum. Next base: position 59,978,320 of record CM051831.1, read on the forward strand.
CAGGTATACACTGTGCACATAAAATTACTCTCTATCCAGAATGAATAAAAGCACGAATGAACAAAGGAATAAATGGACATGATATCAGCCTGCCTGGGACCTCTAACACAACCAACAGGACTTTGTGGAAGGTTCGGGTTTAGGGAAAAGATAACATTTAAGCTGGGAACATTGATAAAAAGATATTGCACTCATATGTTTTTCTACTTTCTGTTGTGTGTGACTAATAGGTGTAGATTGGAGAAGTATAAAATTTTCCAGCTGAAAAGAACATCTACTCCAACTCTCCCATTTAGAGGTGAGAGGGCAGAAGTCCAGGGAGAAGAGGGTCACTCACCCAGGCCTCTTCCATGCTGGGCTGCTCCTTGGGCTCATTTCTCTCTGATAGCATCAGAGTCACAGGGAAGCGGTTTGTAGTGACACCCGTGTACAGACTATACCCTGACATGCTGTAACTCTGCTCTTAGTAAAATGTGGGCACAGCTCTGAAGAAAGAATATGGCCATGTAGAAATGGACATTGTTGCAAAGCAACTGATAATACTTCAGTGTCATAACTCTAGAGACGTAAGTTCAAGGATCAGCCTTACTATCTGACCTGTCAGTTTGATTTCTACAGCTGCAAACCCAAGGCACCTACCTCACAATGACTCAAACAGGTATCTGATTTGGTCTGACTCCAGTGAACAAATCCCACCTGGCCCCCAGAATGCTATCTCAACATCAGATGACAGATTTTTCTCTTAATGCGTTTGATAAATTTAATAAACTTCATGTTTCATATATAAAGTCCTTCGGGAAAATAAACAGCATCTGCAGCTTATCTCCTACCATGGACACAGAAAAAGCCATTCCTTCTTGTTTAAAGTGCATGCAGCATAATTTTTCATGTGTTCACAGACACATGAAGGTTCACACGAGGGGGGCGACTCCACAAATGGAACCTGAAAGTGCTGGGAAGCTCGTTAGTCTTACAGACTGCAGGTGATTCGCTATTGGAAATTATTTTCTAACACTGAAATAAGCATGGCCTGGAATTTCTGAACTGGAAGAAACCTAAGGGAACATCATTGTTCACTTGCTTATTTTAGAGATGTACATAAATCAGAAATGATGTGATCTGCTCAAGTCAAATAGCTGAAGTCGCCAGCCTGGGATAAGAGCCAGGCCCTGGGGGTCCTAAGCCAGTGCTCACTTTCCATGCCCTCTCTGGTCTAGTCTACACGGAATCCTTCCGGCGGCCAGCTCTCTTCTCCACTGCCGGAAACTCACACAAGCTGGCCTCCACACAGCTTGCTCCCAAACATGGTCAGAAACAGGAAGAAATAGGCAGAAAGGAGAAGGCTGGATAGACAGGAGGACAGGAAAGGAAGAAGTGACCAAATGAAGCCAGATTCTTGTTCTGCTATGGTTTTCAGTTCTGCCAATTGCTTGAAAGGTAGGATAGCTGAGGAAGTTGACCAGGAAAATAGTAAGAATTAGAGTCTCTGTGAGATCTTATTTTTAAACCACGAAATGGCATGACCTTATTCTATTACCTTTCTGTGCTCTACAACACTGTATGCCTCTGCGGAGACGGGGGAGCAAAGAAAGCTCTGTCAAGAAAATCCACCTGGATTTTGGAGGTGGGTCATTCATTTTCTTCTCTCACTGTGCAGAAACTGTAGTTGGTATAAACACAGGAACTATATTTCCAATAAGAAAACAGAATAGTGCATATTGGAGTTCACTTTTAGACATCACTGTGATGGAGCTTGATGCTATATAGATAAGTCTATGAAATCTCTATACTAATCACTGCTCAATTTGATAAAGAGTCATCTGGGAGAGAAATAAGGGTCTCAGAAACTCTTGATTCTGCCCATAAACTTTATGCCAACATGGTCCCGGAAACAGTTCCCCAGATGATTCAACTTAAAATGACCTCTAAGTTCTTATACACATCTATGTGAATGCACAGACAAAAGGACCCAGCAGGACTCCTTCCGGAGGAGAGACAGGATTGTTTATGTGCCCTGGTCCCGGGCATTTTACAGTGGTTATACCTTCATGTACTTTTCGTGTAATTTTCAAAACTTGAAAAGTGAAAGAAAATTTACTTCAAATGCATTATCTTTGGCTAGTATATTGGTCATTTATGGAAAGAAGGCTGAACTAGGAGTTTGGGGACATGCTGAAACCCAGCTGCGTCAGAACTCAACGCTGAATTTTTCCCTATTTGTAAAACGAGGTGGTTGGACTAGATCATTTCTTTCATTCTATAATCCTTTTGAGTAAAAGGGAGGAAAGCCAATCTAAATGAAATACTATACTGTAGTGCTTTAAGAAATATCACTTTCTACCACTGAGATAAACAGTATCTCTAAGTTACCCTTGCATTTTGTTCAAGATTGCAGAAGCCTCGGGTATAAATTAGAAGACCCAGCGGGGAACCTTAAGAGTAATGCAGTGTTTGGGTTCATTTTCCAACGACCACTTGGAGTCCCAAGCTTCCCAATAGACCAAGTTCAGCATGTTTAGAGCTAAAATGGTTTGATGTCCTCTTACCATCATCAAAGTTGCTGAAATCAACTCCGTGCTTTATTTAGTTTTCTAGCTATGTTTTTAAAAATTTAAATTAAACCTTGCTGAATGAACAGAACAGCTGGGTAACTTGTGCTCTCTTTTTTTGACAGTAGGCAGAAATGAAAAGCTATTGTTTGAGGCCTACCAGGTAATAAGATAACAACTGAAAGACCACATAAAGCAATTAGCTCACGTTTTAAGAATGCAATGAATAATAATTATACACTGTTAAAGATCTTTGAAATTCCCATTTTAGGGAAACAGTCTAATTTGAAAAACACAGATGTGAGAACTGTTTAATCTTTTCCCTGGATTTACTTAGGTTCTGCTCATGCCAGCATCCTGTCCAGGAGAGGGAGGCCCAGGTGTGTGGCCCTGCTCACCCCTCCGGATGAGACTGAGATTTCTCCTGGATCCTGGGGAGGAGCCCTGAGAGAAGCCTGGCCAGGGAGTCTCCAGCAGGAGCCGTGTTCAGATTCCTGCAAGAGTTGAAGAAGCTGAGGGATGGCAGGCAACAAGGACAAGAGCCTTGGGAAACTGCGTGGGGAAATAAGGCTGCTGCTGTTTCAGACCTGACCAAGAATGAGTTTAAATCAGAGACACTTAGGACCTATCTGCCCTCTCTGCCCTCAGCCTCTCTCGCTCCCATTCCCCAGCCAGGGGTGACACTCTCGAGGGTCTCCCAAGGGCCTTGGTATTTGTTCCTAGGGTCATTTCTTAAGGATCCAGCAGAGACAAGAGGATACTGTGTGGAATACAAGAGAGCCAGGATGTCAGCTGGTGAACAGCAATCACCACTACTGAAACAAAGGAACCCCAGTGCACACTCTTAACCTGCACTCCAAACCCTACGAAGTCTGCTCTAGGACGGTCCAGTGCTGTCTCCTGAGCACTGCTTATCTTTCCTAGAGATTAGCAAACTGCTTGATGGGACAAAAATGAATTTTATCTTGTTCCCTTCTGTATGATAATTCCAAATTAAAGTGAAAGTGTATTTTCCCTTATATTTATAAAATAGGCCTGGTCAAATATTCTCTACATTTCCTTCTTATTGTCATATATTTTCATATTACAGCTTTCATATATTTATTTTTTGTGGTGCTGGGGAATGAACTCAGGGCCTTGTGCATGCTAGGCAAGCACTGTACCATTGAGCAACACCAAAGCCACACATCGCAGGTTTCGCACTTGCTTGGTAATGTGGTATAATCATGGCAATGCCTATACTTCCTATTTCAGGGACAAATGTGAAATTAATGTGACTTTTAACATTAATTGAAAGCAAATTTGCTATGCATTTTTATTTGATCTGGAATTTAAAATGAAGCATGTATTCAGGTAGACTATAAGATGAATCCCTGGATTTTAGTAAAAATAAGAATAAAAAAAATGAATTAAAAGGTAAATAGATGGGGATTTAATCTCTTCAACTTAAAATCCCTTAGCTTGGTTCACTCATTAGAAGAACTTCATAAAAACAAGCTATGAACATTCTCGATAATTAAATATGAATATATGATTCATGATAAAACCTGGCCCTTATGTGATATATGTTTATATATACAAAATTAAATGAATACTCGAGTCCCTCTTGTGGTTTTATTAGCTCCATCTTCCAGTGAAATGCATTTGTATAATTATCTTGTTCCTATATTTCCACCATGGATCATATTAAAAAATGTCCTTCTCATACAGTATGAAGTATTAATTGATAAGCCACAGGGAACACTGTAACATGTCCTTACCAATTACTAATGCTGTTGGCTGGGTTTATGAGAACTGAATTATTCATCAGAATCTTTTCATATAATGTCACTGAAAGCTAAGACTTATGAGACATTAGAGCCCCTATAGGATAATGATTTGCTTAGAAATTTTACTTACAAACCAAACAACCACCTCAGTTTACTCCCTAAACACTGCGTACTCAGCACTGGCAGTTTACTTTGTAGCCCCATCATTTCTGGACAGGGAAGAATGTTCATGAGCGCCCCAAGTGGTCTACAGCAAGCTGCAACTCTGTAAGGTGGTGAAAATAAAACTAGTTCAGGAGTCAGAAAACATAGATCTTAGTTCTACTTTTGCCCCGGTAGTGGGCCTTTCATATCTACAGGTTCCACATCCATTGATTCAACGCATTGCAGATCAAAAATATTTTGGAAAAAAATGCATCCGTACTGAAAATGTACAGATTTTTCTTATGACTTCTTAAACAATACATTATAATATAGCAGGTATATGTAACTGAAGGACTGTATTAGGTATTATAAGTGATCTAGAGATGATTTAAAGCATGAGAAGCCAACTTTTGACTGCACTGAGTGAAAATGAATTTCCTATCTAAATAACAATAAACACCTTCCTTGCAGGGCATGGTGGCACACACCTGTAATTCCAACACTTTGCCACGCTGAGGCAGAAGGAATGAAAATTCAAGCCCTGTCTGGGCAACTTAGTGATTTAGTGAGAACCTGTTTCAAAACAAAAACCAAGTCAGGCTGACGTTGTAGATCAGAGTGGAGGCCCTGGGTTCAATCCCCTGTACTGCAAAGAACCACCAAACTTCTCAAAAAACCATAAAAAACCGCCTTTCTTCACAGACGCACATGCATGTAGGTAAGGTGAAATACTATTATCAGTAGTCACTGAATTTTACTCACCAAGTCACACTAGTGCATGTAACATCTGACACGCACTGGTTTCCATTCGACGGTGTGTGAACGCAGGAGATAAAGTGAGCACCGCATTGCGCCCTCCCCTACACGGCCCGGCACTTCAGCACCAATCACATCACATAATAAACATCACATAATAATGTTCACAGTTTATGACCTTGAAGGGCCAAGTTACTAGCTGTCCAGGGGTGCACAAGGCCCAAGGGCTGGTTGTTGGACACCCCCGTAAGGTATATGGGAGGATGACATCAGTGATTGTGGAGGACCACCACGAAGGCTCCCCCAAAAGAAGACAGTTTGCTTCCATTTTGGTTCACATTTGCCCTACTCCCTGATATGCACAGAGCTGCCTAGGGAGATGCTCAACCCCCTTGATTGGTCTTAAGCAATGCAAATAGGTGTAGCTGAGGTGCCAAAGCATAGTCTTGCAAGCAAAGTGACAGGTCTGTGTGCTGTCCCACCTACAGCTCCCTCCTACTAAGCGTGAGCTAGACTGAGAGACGCAGCACTGTCAGCTGAGATGGAGCTTTGAGAATGGCAGTGATGTTCCAGGGCAATTAAGGCCAGCATCAGAGCTAAGGCAGCTGACCCAAAACACAAGATACTTCCTCAAACTGTGTTATGCAGATTCCTCCAAACTTGGAGGCTACCTGTTACCAGAATCTGGTACCCTTTCTGCACACCTCTCTGTATACTGCAGAGGTGCCATCATTCCTCCTACCTAGCGCAGCACACAGAATTCACAGAGTTCCTGCTATTCTCACAGTCACTCTTCCCTGAGCCACTTCCCTTTTCACGAACTATTAAAACCGGGTTTGGCCCTGGGTCAAGGCCTTTGTTCCACCTGGACTTTGGACCCCCTTGGCTTCCCACAACTGTAGATGTCTCTTTTTTCTTGCCGTGGGCTGCATTGGAAGTAGTAGATTGGAATTTATTTGTGAGAGTTCCAATAACTTTTCTCTGGGATTATAATTTATAAGCTCCAGACTGCAATGAGGTTTGGGTGCTTAAAAGTGATAAATACTAACCCATTTTATATGAAGGACTTGAGCACCCAAGGATTTTGGTATTTGCTGGGGATCTTGGAACCAATCCCAAGGAACCTAGGGAAGACCAAAACTAGTACTTTGACTAGGTTACCTTACCTCTCTAAGGATAGGTTCTGCAGAATTCTAAAATGAGGGCTTGGATCAGTGGAGGGTTAAGACTTCTTCCAGTTATGAAAGGTCATTTGGGTTGTTTGTTTAGAAAGTACAAAGATAAAGCTTGTCTATTTTGATGCAGGCTAGAAATAAAACAAAGAAAATATGATTTGCAATATTCAGATAAATAATGTACAGCCCCTCCCACCCCCAGGTTCCCTTCCTATCAGGTTTGGCAGATGAAATTTTGAGTACTTAAGACAGTTGCAGTTTGTGACTGGAACAATTATGTTCTGAAGGGGTAAGCCAACACGGAGGGGATAGGTGGCTGCTTCTCATCTCATGTGAACTGAACAACAGAGTTGGTGCCGGGTACAATGCAAGAATTGCTAATCACTACCCACTTGGGATGTCTTTGAACTAAATTGTTCGTTTAGACAATATTTTTTACGTTATTCTGTATTTTGTGTTAAAAGCAGAATTAACAATTAAAAAGTTCTACATCAGAAGTCTTATAGCAGGATTTTATACAGCAACGTCCTCACACACAACAGCTGTGGCTAAGGTCAAACCCTTCATACTTCTCCCCTTTCCCTTCTGTCTCCTCTACATCGGAAAGGGCGGTGGTTATTTAGCATCCGGGCCATGGCTTACTGATCTCCTCAGTGGTTGGCTTTCAATCATCTTCCAGAATTCTGCCTTTTTATTTCACTTTTACTTACATAGGAAGAAGTGTTAATGGAACGAAGCCTAGCTTTCACAAAACCTCTTTAACAAGTTTCATTTTTGCTGCGCAATGAGCAGGGTAGTTATGTAGGTGGTTCAAAGATGAAGTTGGCTGTTAAATTCGTGGATTTTCTTACATTCCAAGTTTCACAACTGGAATGAAGGGTCTTCGAAGACGCCAGGGAGTCCTAGAATCCTCCTCCAGGAGGGGAGTCAATGCACAGCCAAAAACTTGCGAAAGGACCAGAGAGGTGTTGGGAGACGGGCGCGCGTGCGCGCATGCGTGCAGAGACAGCGGAGATGAATGCTTTCTCTCTGTCCTCCCCTTTGCTTTCCCACTTGGACCAGGGGACCGGAACAAGGCAAAGTAAATACATACCTAGCTGACAGTAGAGTTACAATTTCAAGTGAGGAAAAAACGAGAAGGGGCTGGAGGAAGTAGAGAATAATCAAGGTAAAGTGTTACTCTTGATCTTTTGGGGGAATGTCACGCTCGCACTGCAGTGCCCTTCATTCATAGTGGCATATACGTCTGAGAGCCGCCAATGAGGAACTCCTGGTTTTAAAAATATCTATCATTCATAGAAAGAAAACCGGTACTGCCAAGATGCTGCCCTGTCAAATACAATGAGTTCATACAGAATTGGGTATTTTATACCCTAAACTGAGACACAAGGATACAACTCAGAAATCACACATAAAGTTTTGCAAGTTTCAGTGTTCTAAATTGTTCTTGTCAAACGAGGGTCATTTAATAAAGTCTAACCCTGGTAATTAACAATCAGTGCTGGGCTTTACAGCTCCTGCCGCCATGTACAGGTTGAAGACACACAGGCTGTGTGGTTATCATTTCTCTTTTAACAAAGTCCTAAATCAACGGAATTACTCTTCACACAGTAATCAGCGTGACTCTATCAAACATTTAGTCACCCTTGCTACAATGACTTAGGGGCTTCGCAGATGAAACTGTATTCACAGAAACAAGGGCAAGTTGAGATGCAGACACAGCACCTATACTCTGAAGTTTCTGGAAAGCACTTATCACCACGACAAGGAGGCCAGAGGCTTCCGACCTGATTAAAAATAAAGACTCATAAGAAATGGCTTTATTAGAAAAACATGTAGTGTACACGTGGCTAATTTCTATCATCAGTATGTCACCTGGCTATTTTGTAATTAAAATCTGATATGACAGAGGGTTTAAACTTCCTTAGAAGTTAGTGGCATTTCTTCCTATTCTGTCGTGTGACTTCAGGAGTTATCTTCATGTGACAGATGCCCTTTCTTTTCCTGATCACCACGACTCAGTAGTTTAGCACTGGCACAGCGCACAGAGGGGATCACCTACGGTGGGCAGTGCTCCATGAGTAAGACATCAGCCTTCCGGCCCTGGAGCAAGGCACAGGTCCACCACTTGTGGAGTTTTTTTTAATTCCCTATTACCACACAAGTAAGTCCTGCATTATTACTACTAGTAATTAAATTAATGCCATAATCTGTAACTTAACAAAGCCTCCGAATAACGTTTCTTTCTTCTCCTTTTTTTCCTGTCAGATGTGCAACTCCGAGCAAATGTGCAGTGTGCAGTATTGATTTCCCATCTCCTTTTAAACTCCTTCAAGTCTTTGCTATTAAACTGAGACAACCACATCAAGATAGAGTCTGTCATAGGATTCCCTGAAGCACAGAATGAGGAGGAGACTAAGCAAACACGACCCAGGAAGGCACCAGTTGAACCAAGACAATTCTGTAAGACAAAAATACAGTATGCAGTTTTAAGCATCCGTGTAGCACCAGCGAACACCACCTGTATGCCCACAGCGGCCTGCTCTGCAGTCAAAAGCGCTCACAATAAAAGGCGCCCCAGATTTATCGTGAGGATACTGGCTTTCAGTAAACAAGGACACTGGCTTTCAATAACAGTGACAATTTGGGAACTAAGTGATGGGTGTGATAGATTATAGGGCTTTCATATGGAATATTTTAAATCAGTATTGTTAATGACAGTTCATCAATTTAATCCACCTTGACTGTGGTTGCAAAATCAATTAATTACTTCAAAGAAAAAATTGATTGCCTTTAAGTGTTAGTTTGTTAATTGTTTTTTAAGTGCTCTCTATCACCATCACTCTTACCTTGTTTAGGAATGTCTGATGGTTTAAAGAGACAAACAAGAAAATCACCTGAATCTCAGGATAACACCTTTATATTTTTTTGGATAGTAATCTCTGTTTCCCAGTAAAAATATTCAGTAGTGATCATTTGTAAATCAGAGAAAGTATATGGAAAAATAAAGTAAAATATATAAAAAAAATCCCATCATAATTCCACCTCTAGAGAAACTCCTGTATTTTGGGTATTTCTTTCTAGTCTAGGGCACTCCTGGCCCAGGCACCCTTGAGCTGAGCGGCTGTATCTGGCCAGCCTGCCCCTCCCTGCGCCCATCCGCCTGTCAGTCCTAAGGCTTTTGTTATGGTTTGTGTCTAGATGTCCCCCCAAAGCCTCATGCAGTCATGGGGACAGGCTTCTAGAGTTGGTGATTGATTGTCTAGTGCTGGTGTTATGGGCATGAGTGCTACACCCACCCTGGGGTGGGTTTCCTACACACAATACAAGGGACAGAAAGAGTCTTCTCTTGGGCTCCTCCTCCCTTTTTGCTGTTTTCCTCCGCCATGAACAGTTGCCCTCTGCCACGCCACTCTGCCTTGGAACCTTGATTACGGACTGAAACCTCCACAAACTGTGAGCTAAATAAACCTTTCCTTCCTTAATTTTGGGCATTGGGTATTTTGTCCCTGCAACGAGAGAAAAGTAACCAAGATGGCTTTGAAGCAAGTACTGTAGCTCCTTGAGGTTGGTGGTGGCTGGGAACAACTTTGCTAGATTACCATCCACTTTATCAATTCCTATGAGAACAAACAGGGAAACAAGTTTCTTTCTTTCTTTCTGTCTGGTCACTTCTGTAGGTTTATTTTTTCCCTTTGTCCCTCAACAGAATGCTGATACTCGCGTAATCTTCAAAAATCAACCTAAAGATTTCCACACTGTACTTTAGTTTAACCCATAATTCACATGGCTTAAAATAGCAATTTATGCCCAGGAATAGAAATTAGAAATTGAATGATAAAAGGCAGTGCAATGCCTTTTTTTCCTAGAAAAACACAACAGCTTTCTTACCTCTCAATTACTACCTTTTAAAAGTCAGACATGTTCTATAGCATGAAACAAAGATGTATATCCAAATGGCTTTTTTACACAAAGCTCTTTTCTGTGTTTTACTTGAGTTGCATATAGATACTCTGAAAAGCTGTGACCTCTGGACCCTTGTCCTTATTCTGATATTCCTTGAGATGACACATTGGGCATTTGCTGCTCTTACACTGACTATGTAACATGGATTTCTAATGACAGTTTTACTAGGGAATGCAAAGCAGTAAAAAAAAAAAAAAAAAAAAAAGTTAAGAAAATAAAGGTAAAATACAGACAAAAGCATGCTGTTTGTATTCAAAGAGACTACTCTGGGGTTAAGGCTGCATTTTAAGTAACAGATAAAACAAAGTATGATATCTGACACCATGGTCTACAACAGTGACATTTTAAAAATCTTAGTGCCTGTCATTTATGGAGCTAGAGCAACATACATGTAGCAACCATCAACTTGTCCTTGCTTTCTTTAAACTGTGGAGCTTGTCAAATATTGCCAAAGTAGACTGTTTATTTCATCAGAGTTGTAAAGTTATTCTTTCTACCCAGGTTCAGATGAAATCGCTAAAAATGCTGCATAATTGCTCTTCAGAGTCACACTTTGTTGATCAGCAAATTCAACTGGCTTAATCAGCTGCAAGTATTTTTTAAATTGTTTGCCTTTTTAGAGAGCAGTAGGCCAGAGACAGGGGAATAGCCACTTTTTCCTTCTGAAAACCACTAACAGTGCTTTAAGCAGGAAATGCTTGCTTAAACATTTAATTACGAAGTAGCTGTGAAGTCAACCACTGTTCTTTCTGAGCTTAATGTCATATGACATGAGTGAATTAACAAAATCCTGATCCACTGAAATGTTCATATTCTTGTCCCTTGTGCAGTTTTCTAGCGTCCTTTTCCTTTGCCTCTCACTGGAGGGAATAGAAATCCATACTCAGAGGCAGGACTGCACAGTTCGCCCCGTACTTCTGCTGGTTTCTACCATCAGCTACACTGTGGTTCAGTCCTCTTTGCCAGTCTGCAGTTAGCCAGGTGCTATATTTTACTCAGCACAGTGTGTTCTGCACCAAGGGATGCTGTGTTGGAGCTGAGCTAACTGGGCCTTTGTTCATCCTTTTAAAAAGCTTTTCTTTCCAGGAGCACTGGCTGTAATACTGTCACCTCGTCTTTGCCTTCAGGGACACTATGCTTTTGGTTTTGACTACCTCTAAGTACTTGTCTGTTTCCAGCTACCACACTCTAGACCAACCTTCTACATTCTCCTGCAGCAATTTAACAAAATGGTCTCCATTCTCACTCAAGGTGAGCAGCCAGCTGATGCCCAGACTCCCCAGTTTGATGCCCTGAAAGTAGATATTAACCACCACATTACATTATTTTACTTCTTAGATGGAAAAGTACTTCTCTCTAGTCTGCATCTGTTGAACCTGCTCTTTGTTCTTCTGGTAATCATTGGTCAACGCCTCCCACCTCAGCCAGGCCCCTAGATCTTTTAGTGACAGTGCTGCCTCAAATTCATGGCTAGCCACTTCAAAATCTTTGTGCTTTTAGACAAAACCTGCTGCAAAGCTTACAAACAAAAAATAAGAGATAACACAACTTCTAAATAGAAAACAGAATACATCTCAGAGCACATAAAGCACAGAACAGCATTCCCAAATTGATCTTGTACATGATGTTATTAGACTAAACATCACTGTGCTGGCTCAACTCACTCAGCTGCTCCAGGCAACATGGTAGGAAGCAGACAGTTTCACAAATACCCTCATGTGAGGGAGCAAGGAGCTCTGTTACTTTGAAAGTGACCTTGAAAAATTCACGTTAGAAAAAACTCTAAGAAACTTCTGCCATGGTTCCAGGTACTCAAAGTAGAAATGAAACTTGATGTGGAGAAACAAGAAACAGGATGTGGCTCAGGGCTCCACGTGAGCCAGTGGGTTGGTATGGAAGCCTGAGTAACACTCACTCCCAGCAGCAGCCCTGATCTTCAAGCACATCACCAGCGCAGCCTATCTTGTTGGGCAAGACATTCTGATGTGGTCACTTTGGGGGTAGCTGGAAAGCCCTGAAGAATTATCTGATGGAGTCACCTACCAGATAGCACACTGTGGGTGGGGAAAACCCTAGTCATGAAGCTTAGCACTCCCTTCAGAAATGACCTAAAAACCACACGATAGAAATCAGGGCTCCTTTCCTAGTGTCACCACCGCTACTTGGGAGGCTGGTGCAGGAGGATCACTTCATCCTCAGGAGTTCAAGACCAGCCTGGACAACACTGTGAGATGTCAATTCTTAAAAACAACAGCAACGAAATCCAGGCCTTCTTAAAAAAAAACCAAAACAAGCTTTCTAATCATATAACTAATAGTTGAGTTTTCACCTATAACAGTGAGTTTTTCAAGTTTGAAAGTTAACCAGGGCCGGTGAGATAGCTTAGCGGCATAAGTGCCTGCCTGTCAAGTGCAAGGTCCTGAGTTCGACTCCCGGTACCCACATAAAGGAAAAAAAGGGCCGGTGATATCGCTCAGCAGTGCAAATGCTTGCTGGCGAGTGCAAGGTCCTGAGGTCGACTCCCGGTATCCACATTAAATTAAAAAAAAAAGAGAGATAACCAAATTATGACATTTGAACACTGGCTTTAATGGAAGGGAATTCAATTTGTTACATGAAGTGTTTATTGTCCTAGGCTGCAAAACTAGAAGTTGATTTTAGGAAACAATTTTACAAAATTTTCATATTTGTAATTTATGTATTATCATACCACAGTGCATGAAGAGTTGGGTATCTGCTGCAGGATGTTGAGGGCAGGATCAATCGATCACATGTGAAAAGAATTTCAACACATTTCATAATTCTGGGAACCTTAGTCTTTGAGAGAGGTAGGGTATGTTTGTGTGTATTCAGATACACACTCAAAGATACATAAAAACGCTTCTTTGAAATCTACACTAGGTCTTTAAATTTCTAACATCAATCAGCTACTGTACTTGTCTAGAAGAAAACCAAACAAAGCTTGGGAGTGCCAGCTGTGCCTTCGACATAGATGCTCTTTTCCTTTATCTTCTCATCAGCTATCTAAAATGCCAAATACACCGACTTTCACCCCTGAAAATCACCTCGGTGGACTGTAATTATTTCAAGTTCTATTTGGTCACAAATTTTGCAGAGTTTGGGCGGAAACCTTTGCATATCTTTACAGATATGTATAAGAAGAACATGTGATCAGAAACCAACCAAAATGAGGGATGCTTTCTTCTCCTAGTTAGATCAATACTTGGTTGTATCAGGAAGATAGGAATTACCAGAAATGGTGCAAAGTGTCTTCTGCTGCATATGCCAAAGAAACAAAAGTAACTGCATGCAGTATTTGGTCCCTGTGAATCTGTAAGATGAGGACTAGGCACTGACGGATGTCAGTTCTAAGTAAATCGTGCCAGCATCTAATCTGTGTTGAACAAATCCAAAGTTGCAGCTGATCCCAGGGGAGTGGCATACTTTACTGGCCTAGCAAATGCTCGGGGTGCACTGAGCTCTTCCATAGTAAGGCAGCGCTATGGTTTGAATAAGGGGGAGTGAATTCCCCAAAGGCTCATGTGTTGGAAGCTTGGCTATGTTAAGAGGGGGTTGGCCCTTTAAGAGGTGGCACCTCGGGGGAGGTCACTGTGGTCCTTCTCTGTCAGGTTTGCTATCTTGCTACATGATCTCTCGCTCTCACCAGTGCCCCCTGCCAATGTGATGCCTTGTGCCACATAGGATCCTCCCTAGAGCTGAGGCTGACACAGGCACCCTGTGGAGAGAAACCTTTTAATATCTAAAACTGAGCCAAAGGAACCTCTTTTCTTTACAAAGTACTCAGCTACAGGTATTTGCTGCAGTAATGGAAAACCAATATAAATAGTTTAGGGTGGTTACCCACGTATTCCCTGCCTTAAACAGATCAATAAATGTGCTTTTTATATACTAGAGACCACAAGCAAGATATTTGTTGGGGGATAACATTATCTGGCATCTCCTGGTGTTTTTAAATACTGTGAGGATAAAACTCCTTGTAGCTGGCAGGGAAAACCATGTTCTGCTAGGCTGCACAGACCACTTAACAAATCTGCACCCCTCAGCTGGAAAATTGTTTCTATCGCGCTGGGGGGTATCACAGCATCTCTGATGCTTTACCAGGAAAAGAGAGGCAATAAGCCTCTTAGCTTCCATTTTGACACAACTGAAGTGGATTAGAGCTGATCAGTAATAATTGCTGTAACAGTCTGTTTAGAAAACAAACTGGAAGCAAAGGCTTTACTCCAACACCTGGCAATGGCATTTTCCATAATGTGCTTCCAGGAGCAGTGCAAGAGCAGGTCTCTGACTGCCTGAGTGTTGGGCTCCTTCGAGGACCAGCCAAACTCACAGCAGGGCAGACACAGCCAGGACCTGCTTTACCTGCACTACGTATTGATGCAGACAATCTAGTTTATTGCTAATTATATTAAGAAATTAATCGGTCATCTGGACAACACTTTTTGTAGTTAAAAGAAAGCCCTATGCCCGAAGTTGTCCCAAACCCAGGGATGGCTTTGTTTCATTGCTTTGAAAGTTTTGAAAATTTATTTTCCAGTCAAGGAGGTTCACACAGTTATGTCAATGATAAGCCTGTCAGACAGTTCTCTATAAACAATGTGGTTTCTCGGAGTGTTACATTAGAGTATTTCTCACATCGAGTGACCTTCTCTCATTCATCCCTACAGCCTTAAACTACATATACACCTCTGGCATTATTACCTTACACTCTGTGCTAAGATAGAAGACTTGAAGTAGTTTAAAAAATTCTCCTGGATATTAGAATCACCTGGCTAAGGAATGGGTTTGGATGTTGAGTCCCAGCTCAGGTTAATTCAACCTTTGGGAGTGAGGGTGCACATGGGCTGGAATACATTTCAAGAAAAACAATTGTGAATATTGTTTTTATTGACGTGAGAACACTCAAAGTAATCTGCTTTAGTGAGAATTCTCCATATAAATTCCCTATACATCAATACAACAAATTTCTTATAACACATTTAGATAGTTAAAAAAAAATCAAATTTCTTACCTGTATGATAAAATGTGAGAAAAAATAAAAGTACTCCCATGAACATATTACTTAAAAAAGTGACAACTCCACAAGTAATTCCTTCTGGAACTGGGTAGACAGTCTCCACAAAAAGCTCAAAAAATATAGGTACGCTACTATTCAAGAACACTCCCAGGAGAATACAGGAGGCGTACAATGTCACTGAAATAAAAACACAAACATTTTAGTTCTGTGGCAGCAGCCGTGAGTCACAGCAGACAGCTCTTCTGGGTGTTCTCTTTCATAACTACCAACTCTAGAATGTCATCTCTTTTCAACAGTAGTTGATAAAGTTTGACCAACATCATACAGCTGTCAGCTCTTTGCGCAGATGCTGAAATATGAAAAGGTCTGCTGTTCAATGATTACCAGTTTAATTTGTGTTACCTTTCTGGTGGATTATTCCAAAGCACAAAAACCATTTGTCACTACAATATAATGAAAAGGATTCTTCTTGCTTAGTCATGTTCTCGGCCAATGAAGAATGATAAAATGCAGTAACTTACTTCAAAATTTAGATTCACTTTATGATTTTAAAGAGAACTTAAAAATCTAAGAATAAACAAAAACATTAAATGTTATTGAAAATCACATATTTAAAGAAATTGGTTCATAATAACTTGCAAGTATAAAATAAATATCATTCATTATGGAGTTCCTAGAGAAATACTTATAATACAATTAGTATTCAATTTTAGAATGAGTTTTGTGCCAACAGTTTCTTTTTATTTATTTATTTATTATTATTTTTTTTTGTGGGTACCAGGGGTCGACCTCAGGACCTCGCATGCCAGCAGGCACCCATGCCGCTGAGTGATATCACCGGCCCTTTTTTCGTATGTGGGATCCAGGAGTTGAACTCAGGCCCTCGCGCTTGCCAGGCAGGTGCTTACGCCGCTGAGCCATCTCACCGGCCCAACAGTTTCTTTTTAAATAAAGAACTTTTTCACCCAGAAAAATATAGATGAGTAGTGGTTAGAATGCAGGATTAGTCCATTAAAAAGTCTGTAAGTGAAATCTATTAGGGATGTTATTTTTATTCTTATAAGAATGTTTAGGGAAATGTACTCCATTCTAAGTTTATCATTGCTACTGTCTGCCTACAAACCTTCACTAATTTTAATTTGAAGGTGAAAACAGAACCAATGAGGGGGATGATATTCTACTCAGAAACATAAAACATGTACCTATTCCTTAATAAATATATTATACCCACTCATAATAATGAGTAGACTTTACATTTAAGGTTACAAAGGAAAGATTTGTTTTTCTTCTGGTGCTGTGGATTAAATCCAGGGCCTCGTGCATGGGCAAGTGCTTTACCACTGAGCCACACATGCAGCCCTTGGACAATATTTTTAATAAAAATGTTTGCTAAGAAAACACTTCTGTTTTAGAATTGCAGAGGGTAAGGGAATTATATTAAATCTGTCATGTATTATTCATAGATTCACAGAACACATCAAATCTCTGGAATTTACCATACCTGACTACAGTCATTATATTCCTATCCATGACATTGTCAAAGGGGTAAAAAAAAATAAGTGCTCACTGATTTCTAATAGCATTTCTCTAACCTCACTGCTGCTTCCCCTCCAATTACACTGGCGTTCCAGGATTATAAAATATTTGGTATATTCTAAGAATGCAAGTAGTTGGTAATTACTTTCACTTCTTTTTATTTCTTTGAATAGCAGACAGATATCAAAACAGAGAACAAAAATAATGACTTAGCAAATAAAGGACAGTGACCAAATTACTCACAGAATCACATGAAAGTATCAGAGAATTACAATGAAAACCATTCGAAACAATGTAATTTTTCAAGAGTTTTTTTTTTTTTTTTTTTTTTTTTTTTTTTCTGTCAGTACTAGGGACTGAATCCAGGGCCTCTACACTAAGCTACTTCCCTAGTGTTCCTTTTTTGTTTTTTTTGAGACCATCTCGATAAGTCACTAAATTGCACAGGGTGGACTAGAGCAGTGGTGGCGAACCTATGGCACGCATGCTGCAGGAAGCTGTTTGTATCATTGAAAGCTCTAAAAGGTCGCCATCACTGGGCTAGAATTTTCAATCCTCCTGCCTCAGCCTCCCACAGTGCTGGGACTATAGGCCTGTGACACCACAGGCTCAAGAGATTTTTAAAACAAAGCACAACCCAACACTTCACACTTACTAATATTTGCTAGTTGTTGATCATATAAGTCAATATATTCTAACACATGACTCATTAATGGTACATTACAAAATCTAGGGGTGGACAATCACTGATAGCTTATATTGAGTGTTCTATTTCCAAAACACTTTACAGTAATTTATTGATCAGCCAGTGGTAATCAGGGCAGAGAGGACTATTGACCTAAACACACATGAGCCCAAGAATTTAAAACAAGATAAATACTGAAATAAGTAACAAGGAAAGCCAAGCTCTTAAACCAGTAAGTGCTACTTCTGAGTACAGACTCCCAAACTACTGATGGAATTAAGTGTTTTTAGTAAACATGGTTAGAAGTAATCCTTTCTATGTTTTTATTTCCGAAAGAACTATACCTTTACATGTAATTGTAACGAAGAAAACTAAAATGTAAATAATTGAAAAAATCTGTATGCAATTGAATAATCTATATAGAATTGTATGTGATAAAAGAAAGAATGAAAATATAATGATAAGGACATGCTGAAAGGGGCTATTGGTAGGGTCTTGAAAGATTCAACTGAATTGAGTACTGATTTTTATTACTCTTAGTTAAAAAAACAGATGTGCAGGGGCCAGGGATATAGCTCAGCGGCACAGTGCCTGCCTGGCAAGCGTGAGGTCGTAAGTTCGATTCCTGGTACCAAAAATAAAAAAATAAATAAATAAAATAAATAAATAAATTTGTAATAGCCAGATCTTGGAAACAACCCAAATGCCCATCAACTGAGGAATGTATAAAAAAGATGTGGTATTTTTATACAATGGAGTACTACTCAGCCATAAAGAAAGATAAACTGGAGACTTTTATAGGTAAATGGATGCAACTCAAGACCATACTCATAAGTGAAATAAACCAGACACACATGTGTAAACATTGCATTGTCTCCCTCGTGTGAGAAACTGAAAGAGTAAATAAGATCCAAAATGTACAATAGATATGGTAAAACAGGAAGAAACTGTTCAAAAGGAAAGAGAAATTGGGATGGGGGAATGGAGAAAAAGAAGGGAAAGAAAAAAATTATATATATATATATAATAGTTAAGATAGATACACTACTAATTTTGCTTAGTTCATTGAAAAGAAAGGTTGGTGCTAATATTGTTTGGACAACTGAATGCTGATATCTTGTACCCTGAGTAACTAATTTAAAGATAACAATACGCAATGTATTAACCATTGTTACCCTCCTATTGTTTTGAAATTTTGTTCTATTTTTTCTTTCTTTAAAAAAAATACAGATGTGCAAACTTAAATACTGTATACTTATTCTCATTAGAGTAAGGCAAAGTACAAACAAAGAACACAATAAAGGGTGGATAGAAGGAGACAAGGGGATGGATCTGTAGCATATGGGAAGGGGTCTGGGAGACCGAGGGCAAGGAGAGAGGGAGAGGGAAAGGGAAGTAAGTAGAATAAAGATACGCCATGTGCAGGAACCTAATAACCTCAATGAATGTAAACACTGTATGTCATAAACATGAGATAATAATAATATCAACAAGAATGAAAATGGGGAAAGGGGATTTAGAGGAGGAGGGAGGGAGGTGGAAGGGAAAGGGACTAAAAAATCCTTATGTACTTGTACCCACTCCCCAAGATGACCATAAACTGCAGCTACTGCAAACATGTACTAAATTAAAAAAAAAAAAAAAAGAGGCCTGGGTTGGTCCAAGAGCAGCCACCTGATGAGCCAGGTCAGTCTGAAAATCCCTGGGGCTGTGCAGCTACCTTAGCTCTCATTTCATGTTCATTAGGAAACTTCCAGGTTCAGGTTCCTTGTATCTAACATTCTGGGTCTTGGAGGGGCATAAATAATGGGCACTGGAAAGATAAGACTTCTACTGTAGTTAAAATTGTTGACAGAAATATAAATAGTTCATCTTTTGTTGGTGGGTAATTTTGAAATGTCTATCAAAACAAATGTGCTTTATCTGACTCTGCAATTCCATTTGTAGGAATTTATGTTATAGCTATGTGAGTATAGGTAGACAAGGAACACACACCCAAATATTGTTTGTAGCATGAAAAGATTAAAAACAATGTCAGTGTCCAACAACAGGGAGTTAACTGTTAAAAAGATTCATAAAATAGTCAAAGGTATGTTATGCAACCATTAAAAATGAGAAAACTATACCAACAGTAATGATATCTAAAATAAATGAAAAAGGTGCTAAAAAGTATGTTATATTTTCAAACAAGGGACATACGCTTTATAGTACTTGTAAATGTACATATTTATTTAGGACAGTGCAGAAGAAACAGGCAATTAGGGTTGCTCCTAGAGGGGAGTTTAAGACCGCAGGAGAATAAAACCTTGTCACTCTGTACTTTTTTTTTCCTATTTGAATGTGACTTTTTACGATGTGTCTATCTCACCTGATTAACAAAATAGTAAGAAATATTTCATAGTAAACTAATGCACTGACAGCTGACCCAACTCTACGTCATGCATGTGCGCTCCGCTTACTGATTCAGAGACTTGGCACCAGTGAGCTGACTGCAGAGCTGCTGTCTGTACCTGGTAGCCTGAAACCCAGGCTTGGTGCAGGAGCCTTGGCACAAACATTTCTACTTCATTTATTAGAATTCCTATAATACACAGAGTAAATGAGCTATTTTATATGGGGTAATTAGAATAAACGGATGATACGACTTCAGACTAGTAAGGTACTGCCAGGTACGGTGGCAAATATCTGGAATCCCAATTAATCAGGAGGCTGAGGAAGGAGGATTAAATCTGAAGGCAGCCTGGGCAACTTAGTGAGACCCTGTCTCAAATTAAAAAATAAAAAGGCTGGAGATGTAGCTCAGTGGTAGAGTGCTTATGCCTACATGGGTGAGGCCCTGGGCTCTATCCTCAGTAGGAAAAAAGTAATTCATTCAGCTGTCTCAGTGTCAAAGTTTGCTTGTTTTATCACTATAAAAGCAACAACCAGAAGGTTTTTTGAAACACGGGATGGATATGCTGGCATCGCTTGTTATTGCAGAAACCAAAAAGCAAAATCACTTACATAGAAAAGGGTTAAATGAAGATCTTCCAGATCAGAACGGGAGAAAGACAGCTGTATCAGGACTGATTTAATGCATTCCCCAGTGCACTAAGCCATGAATAAAGTAGAAGCTGATTGTTACAAGTCTGACTTTGACTTCCACTTGAATTTTTAGTTTAGAGTCTGATATATCCAGTGGGTGAATGGCATCTATTGAAAGTCAGGCAGGCAAGATAATTTCCTGCTCATCAGAGAGGTTCAAGCTACATGATCATTCAATATTTCCATGACTTTCAGTAATACTGATACTAAAAATAAAAGGCCTTTCAATTAAAAAGTCAATGCAATTTAGCAGAATAAATACAATGGAAATGCTGATGCACTTTTTTGGGAAAGAAGCCAATAAAATTTCATGGGTTCATAATTTAAATTGCAAAAAACAAAGTCCTGTGTAGCACAAAATAGTTACAATGGAGGTACCTCAAGCACATGAATTGGCTCATAACCTGAAAGCACCCCATTCAATGACCAAATTACTAAACTTTAGGGAAAGAAACTATATGAATACAATTTGTTAACTAAAACATCTTAGATGATCAGCAATTATGAAACAAATCATAAAATTTCAGATAATACTGCTCTACCCAATATCTAATGAATTAACAAGATATCAACTTGATAATCTTGGATTTATATAATTTTAAAAACATTTTCAAAATTGCTTTCATATATATTATCATATTTGACCATCCTATCAACTCTTTGAGGCAGGTAAATTATTTTACAGTTAATGTCACAAAGTCAAAAACAACTTATTTAGATGTAATGTAAATGCGTGGTGCTAATAATTATGTAATTAAGGCCTATAGTCTCTTTTCTACTAAGCCACAGTGCCAGATTGAAAAACAACCAACCAATGCTCGGTATCTTTTTATTCAATAGTATCGACACAAATGACATGGTCCTGAAATCTGTATTTAACACAAAAGCTGGAAATGATTGCATGTAAGACAGATGACAGAATCAAAAATAGAGAGCCCTGAAAGGTTACAAATAAAAAGATGAATTTTAATCATGAAGTATGCAAAGTGGATTGAAAATTATTACTTAAGTATCTACAGGGAAGCTTAGCTTGAGCCTTTCTTCAAAACCATTTGTTGGACATTTATTACGTGTAAGCCACTGCTCTGGAGGAGTAAACAGACACTACCCTGAAATCACTCCTGCTATGAAGGAGTACAACAGACACCTACGGGCTCAGCAGCCACTTAGGTGCACAGAATAAGAAAATAACTACATTCCGCTCTCTTAAAACAATGCACGCTTAATCCTGAACAGCAACAGCCTCCTGGCTCCAGTGCTGATGGCAACAGGAAGTGGGGCTAGATCTAGGGATCTGTTTTAAGGAGGGTCCTGACATTCAGGGGAGGTTTAGAAGAGGGGGACGGGTTGGTCAGTGTATGGACTCTACATCAGATGGGGAATGGCCGTTAAACTGGGGTGTTTAGGTGAGTGGCTAAGGCCAGACAAGGACAGATGTCTTCATTTTGAGGGCTATCAGTGTAGAAGGGAAGGAGATGACCAGCTTTCTGGGAGCTTGTTGCTCCAAATCAGTAACTCACTGAGGAAGAATTTTCCAGGGCCTAGAGCAACTAACAACATAGGTAAAATCTTCCTTTGTGGGAGGTATTCAAGTTGAATCAGGTGAACATACATCTGAGATGTTACAGAAGAGATTCATGTACTAATAATTTATTCAATCTGATATAATTTACATCAGATGATGAGTAAAGTTCATTTAAGCAGATCAGTAACAAACTTAAATTCATGTAGCAAGGAGAGTTTAACCAGAATAGAAAAAACAAATATCTAGCTGGGCATGGTGGCGCATGCCTGTAATCCCAGCACTCAGGAGGCTGAGGCAGGAGGACTGCAGTGAGTTTGAGGCTAACCTGGGCTACAAAGTAAGTTCAAGGCCTGGCTGAACTACATAGCAAGACCCTGCCTCAAAAAAACCAAACCAAACCAAACCACAAATATCTTACAGGTACTTCTAAGGAGATAAGAATAACAAAGGATTTGTTTACATCTTGATTATGAAATAAGAAAAATTATAAAATAGCACAGCTGAATTTTATTATGAATTATCTTAAGGATCAGAATAAAGAAATTTCCCTACAGGGTAGGTTTATAACATTAATACATTTATAGATAAACTTTTATTCTTGTGCATATTGACAGAACTTCTATTTCACAATAAATTAGTAAAGTTTAATTGGGAATTATTAGGTTAGACCTTTTTGAAAACTGTTTCACAATCTAAATCAAATGATATAGTAAATGAAAATACTCTTTGCAAATAAAGACATATGTAAAGAAATAGTAAGCAAAGAAAAATAATCATAATGTTAACTATAGAATTTTTTGTAGGTTTTGAGCCTGCTGAATATATAGATTACATACATATGTGCATACATACACGTGTACACATGGATATGCATTTCTATATCACTGAGTTGTGTCTCCTAAAAAGTGATTCCAGTGGGCCTTCACAATCTACTGCTAAGTAAAATATGCAGTACCTAAAACAGTGGCTCCAAAAAAGGATGGAGCAGTTTGCACAATATTTCTTAATGTCTATAACTTTCTTTCTGTGTTATTAATGTCCAGGCATTCCTTGTTTCAGCTGCTTTATTGGCATGCTTTAGTTTTATAAAGGTTTACTGTTATGTTTAAGAGTCCCTTATGGCTAGAAGGCAAAGTAATTATCACGAAGGCATGAAGCAAAACTACTAATAATCCTTCGAAAGTGTGGGCTCAGTAGATATTGGTTGTGAAATCAGATATCATTGGTATAGGTTTATCAGTAACTTTCCAGCTCCCAAAGAATTATTTATGGTTCTGAAGAAGGCAGTGTGCTCCTAAATCACGGAGCACTGACCGATTACCTGGTCGAGCCCTCTACCTACAAGAAATCCAGATTCTGCCTGAAGACATTTTTCTTCTTTAAAGTCTCCATGCATAAACATTACATGATCTTCCTCAGTAGGTCCTTTGAGCATTTCAGGAGTCTTACAGTAAGAATTTTCACAACCCCATGCTCTTCTTTTAATCCATATTCTATTTTTCTTTTTTTGAGTGGTCAGTCACAAACATGAGTAATAGTCACTTTTAGTTTTAAAATGGTTAAAAGAATAGTTGAAAGGAATAGTTAAAAAGGGTAGTTAGTGGAAAAGAATAGTTAGTTGAAAGAGTAGTTGAAAGGAGTAGTTAAGTCACTCCTTAGCCTTCTTTCCTTAAAGTTTAAAATCCCTTCTTTTTTTCCTTGCAGTGCTGGGGGCTGAACTCAGGGCCTCATGCACGCTAGGCAAGTGCTTGCCACTGAGATATGTCCCATGTTTAAGTAACTTGCATTGCTTTAATCATATTCATTATTCTTTTCTTTTTTCTTTTTCTTTTTTTTTTCGGGGGGTACTGGGCGTTGAACTCAGGACCTCGCGCACCAGCAGGTGCCTGTGCCGCTGAGCAATATCACCAGCCCCTTTTTTCATATGTGGGTACTGGCAGTCGAACTCAGGACCTCGCACTTGCCAGGAAGGCACTTATGCCACTGAGCTATCTTACTGGCCCCATTATTCTTTTCTGAATTTCCTAATACCCCCTGTTTTAGGGCATGTGTATGCTCTGATTTCTTTGTATGCTTTTAAAGTGGGATAAAAATATTTTAATAAAGGCAAAATAAATGCAAACATGATAAGAGGATTAATCTCTAGCCTATACACGTCATATGCTTCCTTCCTTAAGATCACTTGAAGTCACCTTGTGGCCAGCTATCACCCCTAAGGGGCTCTGTCTAGCTAGACAGCCTTTCTTATCGCCCAGCTGGTATTCATTTCTGGCATCACCATCATTCTAGTAACTTTAGATGAAATTAGATGAATAATCTCTCCCAAGGCAACTCCTGTCAAACAGTCAAATTATATTGTTTCAGCAAACTCAACACCAAAGTGCTAACATTTTTCAAAATGCCATTTTCCAAACATTCTTCTGTTCAGTAAAAAATGACTATGAGAGCTGTGTGTAGCTAACAGGGCCAGACATCTCATTCTGAGATAAGGTGAATAATGTGTTTTCATAATTTTGTTCACAGCATAAGCTTCACAATTTTGAAGCTTACATTATCTAATCATGAGGTTATTTATTTACCCTACTGTAAATACTCCAATTAATTAATAATGCAATTTTAAACCCTGAGTTTCTCTAAGGAAGAACAACGCACACTGCTGATAGCCTCCAGGAGAATGTACACCAGCAGGCACAGTATCAGCACAGCCTTCTTTTGGGGAGAATGCACTGACGTAGGTTTTCTTTTGCAGCAAAGGCAACAATAACATCAACATCAGTGGACTCCAGAAAGATTGCAATAGGAGGTTTTAATGAGATGGAAGCAGCATTTGTAACACATAGGTTGAACAAAATAAAGAGCTTTGGATTTAGTATGTCAACAGTTTCAATCATGAATGTATGGTCATGGACTGCTTAATGAATGGATGTATTCTGAGAACCCTGTCATTAGATCATTTTGTCATGCAAACGTCAGCATGTACTTACACAAAGGTAAGACAGCTAAGATGTTGCTAGGTGATAATACCTTATGGGACTACTGTCATATGTTTTTGATGGAAACATCCTTGTGTGGCACATGATTGTATTTCAAACACTTTCAACAGAAATTATTCTGATATATAAAAACCCATGACGAAAAGAAGGGAAAAGAAAAAAAAAAAAATATATATATATATACAAGATAGTTTAGATAGATACACTAATTTTGCTTAGTTCATTGAAAAGAAAGGTTTGTGCTAATATTGTTTCGACAATTGAATGCTGATATTGTGTACTCTGAGTAACTAACTTAAAGATAACAATACACAATGTATTAACCATTGTTACCCTCATATTGTTGTTTTGAAATTTTATTCTTTTTTTCCTCTTTAAAATAAAATAAAACAAAACAAACAAAAAAACCCATGACAGGAATAGTTGCTAGGAAAGAGGAAAAAGACTAGATATTTTCCTGATTGAAATAAGAATGGTCATGAAACCTCTTTTACTTAAAAGGAATTAGGTCAGATTTTACAAAGGCAGTAAGAGTATATGTGATAGATTTATTCAAATTCTCCACTGTTGCATTAACATGTGCCCTTCTGCCTCCCTAAACCTAGCGCTGAACAATGAAGAGTGATTATGGCTCTAGACTACCATGGCAGCAGTCTACTGAGGCTCACAGCGACCTTCCTTCCTTCCCTCCCTCCTTCCTTCCTTCCTTCCCTCCTTCCTTCCCTCCCTCCTTTCTTCCCTCCCTCCTTCCTTCCTTCCCTCCCTCCCTCCTTCCTCCCTCCCTCCTTCCTCCTCTGCTAGCTGTTGGAGTGGGAGCTGGGGACAGAATTTATAAGGCAAAAGTCCATGCTCTAAATTTTCACACTGGTAGAGAGGGTAAGTGCTATCAGGAAAGAGAGAGAGAGAGAAAAAAAAGGCTATATATTTCAGAAAAGAAATGGAGGAAATCTAATTCTTAACTCAGTGTATTCATAAATTAAAAATGTATCTTTCTGGATTATCTAAGTGATATTCAAAAGCTGACCTAGAACTGAAACAACAGTAGAATTTATAAGTTTCATGGCTGGTAAGATGGTCAGTCATATCAAACTCAACCTTTCCATTTGGGCTTGACTAAATTTAGCATTCTGTCCAACACAATTATTCTCAACAACAGATGGGAAAACAGTTTTGATCAGGGCCAATCACATCAATTTTCTTTCAAGATTTAAAAACATGTATAGTTTTTAAATATACTTTCCCCCAACTCTAAAGGCAAAAATGCTCGCTATACTAATCTAGACAAAAATGGAGGAAAGAAATTAAATTCATTCTTAATGCCTCTACTCAGAGATAAAACTGTTAATTGTATAATGTTAAGTAGAAAATACCTAAAACTTAATGAATATACTATCTTATAATGAATAGTTTACACTTAATTCAAGAGAAAGAAATCTGCTCATCACGCACCCATTACTATGTTCTTGGAAAATCTCACAGATGTGCACTTGACATAAAGTACCATGAAAAATCTGAGTGTAAAGCCAAGGATAAGAAAAGTTATAAACTAAAACTGTTCCACCAGAATGTTGTCCAGCTGTTAAATCAATTATACTAGAATAAAATTGAGAAAAATTATGGCCTGGAATACTTGTCAAAATTATTCAAAACCCCAATGTAGGAATACTGGTACATAAATAGTACACAATATTTTCACATATTAGTAGTCACTAATTATGACTCTGGACGACTGGGCTTTGCAGGCAAAACAATGCCCATAGTAAAGAGAGGGCTGCCAGCAGGATGGGGGAAGCACAGGTTTCCAAAGCCTCTTCATGTCTCAGCAATTTATCATGGTGTCCCCAAGGCCAAAAGAAATAGCTACCAATTCTGTTAATTACATAGTTAGGTCCAAACAATTTAATAAATATATATATTTCCTAATGATTTAGTAACCATTTACAAAGTAATATGTATAAACTGAAAGAAATATAGTTTTATTTAATTCTTAAATGACTGCAATTACTTACTAATGGGATATGCACATCTGATGGGCACTGTACAATGTCTCAATTTGGAGTCAATTGAATACCATCACCCTCATTTCCTGTTCCACACTGATTTTATGCAGTATTTGCTTTTATCACAGCAAATGCTGAAAATTAGCTTTGCAAAGATAAGAATTCATCAAAAAGAACGCAGCACAGTCTCCAGCTGACACTAGACCTTCCCTGAATGGGAGGCTCAGTGGCGTCTATCGGACGCTGAGCCCAGTGCTGCCAGTGAGTTTGCTGTGCTTCTCCTCTGTGGGTCTGGGTCAACCTTCTCTTGCGGCCTACTGTCTCTGTAAAAGTGGTAGGACCTCCAAATAAATGGCTGACTTTAAAGATTTGATGGCTTTGACATGTAAACTGCCAGTTCTTTTATTATAGAGTACAGAGATCCAATGGGGGTACGCAGCATTCCTTAGTTATGTGGAGATAAAATGAACCCTCCTCATGGCCTCCCATGAAATGTACATTCCTCAGGGCCACAGGCACCTACAGAGCTATTTTCAGATTATTATTTACCCTACTCACACAGAATGCTTGTTATGACAATGCTGCAATCTGCTTGTATAAAAAATAAGCCTATAACTAAGCATATAATCTATAAGGTGACTGAATAATATGTACCTTAAGCAATACAGTTAGAAGAATGGAAAAAGCAATCGCAGTCCCCTATCATAGTAACTTAAAAAATATCCTGCCTAGGAAAAATAATGCTTCTGTTCCCCAAAGATGTTCATGTCTTAATCTCTAGAATTTGTGAACATTACGGCTCAGACGGAATTAGTGTTGCTGAGTTTAAAGCTGAGAGAATATCCGGGGTTACTGGAGTGGGCCCGATGCGAAGGCAAGGATGTGCAAACGTGAAGTAGGGAGGTGGAGGGAAGAGTATGCAGAGAGACGCGGCTTCAGGAAGTAGGCACCAGTGCTGTGGCCTGGGAGGATGAGGCCTGCACAGAGCTGGCACTGGGGTCTAGAAGCTGGAAAAGGCGAGGACACAGATTCTCCCCAGAGCCTCCCACACTTCGATTTTAGCCCAGTGATGCCATGGTAGGCTCCTCGGCCTACTGATGTAGAAGGCAATAAGATCGTGTTGCTTTAAGTCACTGAATGTAAGTAACTTACAGCAGCAACAGAAGAAGACAGACCCTGAATGAGTATTAATAATAAAAACAACAGCAACTACGAGTGTTTCGGGTCAATTAGATGAGCTAAAAGTAAGCTGGCTATAACGTACTCTCAACAGGTATTTCCACTTTCTGTAATGATGATGTAACAAAACTAAATATAAAATAAACTTACAGGTGCTGAATCAAAGACTTTTACTGAAGTATGCTTTAAATGTCATGCCTTTTTGCCTTATTTTCCTCACTAATGATGTAATGCTTATAACCAAGATAAAAATCTTTGTATTATGCTGATATAAATTTTAAATGAGTATGTTTTTCCATGCTATATGAGTTTAAGCCAAAGACTTTACTTCTTCTCCAAACTTAAAGTGCCGATTTAAATATTTTTCCTTATTTCTTGGGCTCTTTTTAGATGGGGTGATTGAACAGGGGAAGCCTTTTTATACATTTAACAATTACTTACAGAAAGCAAGAAAATGTTCTTGTGTCAGAATATGTACACCTGTACTTCCATGAATGGAAAATATTTATTCTACTTGAAGTTCAAGTAGCCTGTTCTCACCTGTGGTCAAAGGCAGGTGTGTGATGCTGTTCAGACAGGTCAGGGTGAACCACGTGGATGACAGTGTAGCCCCAGAAAAGAGGAGGAGGAGGATTAGTTTCAGCATACCCCGGATAAAATCTGCAAACCTAAAAAGAAATGAATTTCTATTAATTCTAGTTGGACTTTAAGTGTTATTTAAATTAAGGACACAACTTTCATTAAACAACTCTTAACTGAAGAACTTTCCATGCATTCTTTTAAAAGGTAGTTATAGTTTTTGATGTTTAGGCTTTTCAGCTGACAAATTCTCTCATGTGTATGACATTACTTTTTTCTCTTATAAAACACACAAAATGTCATCTGCTTGGGATCTGTAACTCATAGGATAGATTCTGAGTTTTTAGATGCCACGTGTATTTTCTATTTTTCTATACTTTCTAAACATTCTATAACGAACACATATCCAAGTCTTAGACAACAGGCTGATTTACTGACAGAAACTTGCAAAGATGAATCTCACAAATTCAAACTCAGAGGACAGACACAAACGCCGAGTCCACAGCCTGCGACGTCCTGTGTGACCTGGTCCTGCCTCTGCTCCCCTTCTCCTCACTGATGACTGGGTTCTGTCTTCACAGGTGCTAAGGGTGCTTCCCACAGCGCTGGGTAGCCTTCCGTTTGCCCCATCTGGCTGGAATTCTGCTACCCCAGGGCCCCGCGTGGCCCACGCCTGCTTATGTCTCAGCTCACTCAGCTCTCACTGCGACAAAGCCCTCCCCACCTCAACTCCACGTTCCATTTTACTGCACCACGCTGCACTGTTCTGCATTGGAAACTGTCATATTTCTGCATTTGTTTATTTTTTTTGTCCTCCCTACAGACTGTAAGCTTCCTGAGCACAAGAATATGGCACCTAGAATATTAAGTATTGTTCTATGTCTATGGACTTTTATAGCATTTTAAGTTCTCAAAATCACGAACATTTTCTGAATCAACATGAAATTAAAAGGCATGCCAAATATTTTTCTATTTTCCAATCGCTTTTCCTCACATGCAGGTTGTAGACTGTAGAAAGCACAATACTCTGGCTATCCCTATACATAATTTATTCTGTCCTTCAGAAATATGCTTATTATAGAAAAATTGATCCCACCCTCAACATAACATTTACCATGTTCTCTCCACTTTGAATTTTTAAAAACTGATTATAATTTCTATTGTAGTCATGTGGCTGTTATTCGTAACACGTTCAGTACTATCTTTTGTGTTACACTTATCTGACATGACATGGATAATCATGTTAGTGTCGTTTAGACTTGAATGACTTCCTATGGGAGGTGATGCCATCTTTTGGTGGGAAAAATAGATGCAGCTTTGCTTAACAAGGCTTGTTCTCTTCTACGAAAGTTTACAAGCAGAAAATTCTATCTATTCTGAAAAAGCTTCCACAGCTTGACAGAAATGTCCCTCAAGACAATGCAGAACCCTTTGTCATAATTCCAAGTAGTAAACACGTTTAGTAAACACATTTCTGATTTACATTTAGGTATGATGCAAGATAGGCAGGTGACAAAGTATGAGAGACTAAAACACTTTATGGTACAACTCAGAGTTGAACTATAAGAAAGTTTCTCAGAA
Organism: Erethizon dorsatum; assembly: GCA_028451465.1. Classification (NCBI taxonomy): domain Eukaryota; kingdom Metazoa; phylum Chordata; class Mammalia; order Rodentia; family Erethizontidae; genus Erethizon; species Erethizon dorsatum. The sequence continues at coordinate 60,008,879 of CM051831.1, forward strand.
CTCGATCATGTAACAGTAAACTGACCACTGTGGCCTGCTATTTTGTTTGTTTGAGACGGGGTCTCCCTATGGAGATCAGGCTGGCCTTGACCTTACTATGTGGCCCAGGCTGGCCTTGAACTCACGGTGATCCCCCTGGCTCAGCCTCCAGAGTGCTGGGATTACAGGTGTGCACCATCACACCTGGCCCTTGTTTGTTTTTCGAGACAGTGGCTCACTATGTACTTCAGGCTGGTCTTGAACGTGGAGCGATCTTCCTGCCTTAGCCTGCTGAGTGCTGGGATCACAGGCAAGCGCTATGCCACCTGGCTATGTTATTTTTGAGCACCCAGTCCTTTCAAATGTGCTGATACCATCAAAAAGTATTGTTAGGACCTGCAAGGCACTACCTTGAATACTGGTCTTTAGCAACATAACTACAAAATATTTACCCAAAGTATACATGTCCATGAGTAGAATCCATTCCAGGGAATCCTCAAAAAATGATGTTATGAAAATAATTTAAAACTTGATTTTAAGCTAAAGAAATTCTTTTTTCTTTTAGCTAAAGAAATTCTTAACACTGCTTTCTGATCACAGAGTAAGGGAAGTACTTTTTAGAATTTCCATTTCAACAATTAAAAAGCAGAAATGTACTCCTTGTTATTCTTCTATCTAGTTGTATCTATATATAGTTTAAAATTAAGGGGTTGTAGGAAGAAAAGGAAGAGGAAGGAGCATATGAGGTGTCATTTCTGATACATAACGGTTCCCTCTTTGGCCTATTTGGTGTTCAGAAAGGTATTTGGTCAGTGATGACTCACTATAATTGGCTTGGAGGTTTAATTAGAATAATTAGGTATGATTCTTATCAAAATGTGACAGGTCAGTGTATTTCAGTATCAGTGAAATGACTTCCTCCAAATAATATTTTCCCACCCTGCTTCTTTAGCTTTTAGATTTTATTCTTTTTTTTTTTTTTTTTTTTTTTTTTTTTTTGTGGGTACCAGGGGGTCAACCTCAGGACCTCGCGCGCCAGCAGGCGCCCATGCCACTGAGCGATATCACCGGCCCCTTTTTCGTATGTGGGTTCCGGGAGTCGAACTCGGGCCCTCGCGCTTGCCGGGCAGGCGCTTAAACCGCTGAGCCATCTCACCGGCCCTTAGATTTTATTCTTATGTTTTCCTAACTTATAGAAACCTTAAAGAAAATGATTTAGAAGTTAGTGTCAATTTATTCTTTCATTATCCCAGGAACACTAGACAAACCATAAGGTCTAGATATAATATTATCCTGTGTCATTTATGATTAAGTATTTAGATATTGAGGTGATTTACATTATCTTATTAGATTACATTATCTTAATTAGATTCTCCCCTCCTAGTAAAGTTGATTGGCCCCCTCTTTTTTTTTGGTTAAACAGGGTAAAATGACTTGGGAAGTAAATGAATATTATCTCTTTGAAAACACTAAGAGTAGTTTTATAGGCAGTCACCTAAAAGAGTGACATTTTCATTCTTTTTTAGAATAAATGAAACCCCTTTCTTTCAGGTTCAATCTAAGGAGGTGTTGTCATAATGGGTTCAGATCAAAGGGAGTCTAATGAAACTGGAAACCTTCATGGACATTTTTCATTAAAATGGGATAACCACAGGGACAGATCTGCCAAAAAGGACCAGAAATAAAAACCTGCCAATCAAGAGACAGCTTTCTTATGGGACCTTCTAGAGATGCTCTCGTAAAGGGTTCAACTCCTTTTTTTAATTCTTGTTAATTACTGATTTGCCTTTATTATATCACCTTTCCTTGGATTTCATTTGAAGATTCTGTTCTTTAATAATATGGAGAGAGGCAGCTTAATGACACTGGAATATATTTTCAGTCTCTAAAAAACATTTTAGGAAGGACCACTCCTGAGAAAGTTCCTGGAGCAGCCAATTCTATCCTTTGCATGTCAATTTCTTGTAGCCTGAACGGCGCCCTTTTCTGACCTTATCCTGCTGGACTTTCCCCTGAATTCGCAATGTTTATTGAGGGGCGACTATTTCTCCCTGGATTCTGCCCTTCCTCTGCGCTCACGTTTGATATGAAATATTCTCACCTTGCCATAGCTATTCCAACAACACAGCCTCCAACTATGGACCAAAATCCAATCCAGCCAGCATCTACCTGTTAACAAAGAGAAGACACATTTAATGGAAGACTTTCATTTAGAAGAAATAAAAAATTCTCAATAATCAATATGTAACAGCTAAAAGGCAAGAGATTTAGGAAATACTATTTAAGAAAATGCATAGAATGAAAGGATCTGTATGTAACTAATTATTACAAACCTATATAATTATGCCCTTGATTAACTTTTTATTGGCATATTTAAATCAAAATAATCAATGTCACTAAATATTTCCAGGCATGTGCTACGTTGTGCTAGGACTCTTAGGACAATGGGAAAAGGACAGAAGATGGTCACTGACTTCAAAAAGCTTAAATATTACCAATATAAATGAAACTCCTGGGAACTAATTTAGGTGCTAAAATATCTGGCAGTATCTAAAAATGTATTGGTATGGCCACACTCTTTTCAGAGTGATCTATAAATGCCGTACTTCCTCATCACTCGTCTACTTCTAACTCTTTCTGTCACTTGCCTTCTTCCACAACTTACATTCTAAATGTTTTCTTCATTAGTAGAATGGAGAAAATAAAGATTGTGTGAGGGTTAAATAAGTTAGTAAGTGTGAAGTGCTCGATGTATGTCCATTGCTGTTATTGTTGAAAGTCTATGTGCTCCTAACAATACCGCTGCATGTTTTTCTTCTTTCCCTTTCCCACTACCACCACCCTTGTTTATTATTACTTTATTTCTTACTTTCAGGCTGTTCTAATTGCTTCTGAAATGTTCTTCACAACCTGTTCTGCCCCGTTTGGCCAAAAGATGTATTCTCATCATTCCACTTCCCTGCTCAGAAACAGCCGCTGGCCACAGAGCAAAGTCCTAATTTGACCTGGCACTTGCAATAGCCCAAAGTAACTTCTACCTTTTATTACTTTGTGAGTCACAGTTTTCATTACTCTTGTGACAGGGACTGATAACTGTCCACTGAACGTTGTTTTCTACCTGAGTACTTGCTAGATTATGTGTCCCTGCTCCTCTCTGTTGCCATGTGACTAAGTTCTCATAGCAGAAGTGAGCAGAAGTGAGGTGTGCCACCTCCAGGTTAGACTGTTGAAGACAGTTGCGTGCTTTCCCTTTCCACCACCTGGAGTCTGGATGTGGTCACCCAGCTGCTCCTATGCATGTAAAGCAAGGTCCAGGGGACAGAAAAGCTACAGTGTGGAAGCAGCCCAGATCTCTAAATCGGTGAGAGGAAAACAGTCGTCCAAACTATGACCAACTGTCCTGGACTGTGCGTGCCGTCCTACATTTTTATGTGAAAGAGAAATTCCCTGAAGTGTCAAAATTGGAAGAGTCAAAATTCTTAGAACAGCTTAGCCCACTCTAAGTAATACGATGACTGCATGCAAGTCTTTTGCTCTACCTGTATTTGCCACCAGAAACAAACATACATATATAAATGTCTTTGGAGAAAGGTAACATCCTGAGCCCTGTATTATCTCTAGTTTTTCATACCACTGACAATTGGGACAAGAGGACTCTATTCTGCAGGAATACCGCTCTCTTTACAGGGCATTCAGTGCCCAATGTCCAAAGCTAATTCATAATGTAGTTAAGCCCACAGACATTTCCACCTGTCCCCTGGTTGAGTGGGGTCCCATGGCAGGCTAAGGACAACCGTGTATCTGGCTGTACTGATAATGGTCCTTTAGGCCAGTTTATGATTTTCTGTTTCTTTTGTTCATGGTATTCACTTTAGTTAATACAATTCTACCCAATAATCAAAATTTTTCTTTGCTTTAATTTTCTTGCTTTCATTTTATTTTAAATTTCACTTTAGTACCTGGTATGATTCATGGTCTCTGTATCTCTTCAACTTCATACAGAGAAAGATACTTGAAAGAGTTTAGAGGGTTTTCAACACAAAGCATAGATAGGCAAAATCATCACAATTTAAATAGTTACTGTGCTTTTCTTTATCAGAACTGAGTACATTTGGAATACCTGCCATCCAGAAAAGCAGGTGAGAAAACACAAAGAAGGCTATCTTCTTTTTTTAATTTTTTAATTTTTTTGGTTTTTTGGAGACAGGGTCTCACTATGTAGTTCAGGCTGGCCTTGAACTCACTATGTAGCCCAGGATGGTCTCCAACTCAGAAATCCTCCTGCCTCAGCCTCCTGAGTGCTATAATTAGAGGTGTTCGCCACCATATCCGGCCTAAGAAGGCTATCTTCTTATGGTAAACATACTGCTATGCTCTAAAGGTTGGTGTCCTCCCAGAATTCATGTATTGGAACTCATCCTCAATTCCACACTATTCAGGGAGGGGCCATGCAGAATGATTCAATCTTGAGGCCTCTGCCCTCATGAGTGGGACGAGTGCACTTATAGCAGAGGCCGCAGCACAAAGGGGCAACCTTCATGCACAGAGCGAGCCTGCGCCAGGCACCAAGTCTGCTGGGGCCTCTATTTTGGACTTCTCAGGCTTCAGAACTGTGAGAGCTAAACTTCTATTATTATCAACTACATGGCCTAAGGTATTTTGCTAGAGCAGCCTGCATGGACTAAAACAAGTATACTAGGTAATTTGGATTAGTGTTCTGGTTGACAACTAGAAAATCTGTGAGGAAATCTACCTGAAGTCAACAGACAGGCCACAAATTAATCCAGAATTACAGAGGTCTAGGGTGGGAAGGAAACCCAGAGAGAAAAGCCTAGTATTTGCAGACAGTGTTCCTTTAGGGTGCCTGCTGATTTCAGAAAATGTGGTTAAGGGCCAAGGAATTATCGACAGCTTCATTCACCTAGCAAAGAAAAACTATGAGTTCGGTGTCTGCTGTTGGGTGAGGAGGCCTTGTAAAAACCCGAGCTGAGGAACTCTGCAGGGTTATACCTTCACAGTAGGGGGCCCTGGAAGCCCAGCAGTATTCTGCCCATTCAGCATTTGATTAATTTCAGCATTAAAGCCCCACTTTAAACAATCTTAATCCCTGAAACTACATTAAGGTGCTCCCTGGACTCCTGCCAGAAACATAAGTTCTTTCTGGAGGAAAATGGCATCCTCTTGAAGCTTAAATTAGCTCTGTAACTTCTTATATCTCAGTCAAAAAATTGCTGAATACTTAAAAAGAAAAGATGACTGAACACCAAAAACACAAGGGAATGCAGATTATCCAGATTATGTAATTATGAAATACAGACTTTTAAATAGTTATTTTTAATAGATCAAAACAAAAAAGAGAAAGCATTTCTACAGAAATGTATAAACTATAAATAGAACCAAATCAAAGTTTTATAACAAAAATACAAAAATTAAAACTAACTCATAGATGAGTTTAACAATATATTAGAGCTGAACACTGAAATAGTGAGTTAGAAGAAACACTAGGTAATACATCCAGTCCAAAGCAGAGAAAGGTATAATTATGGAAAGTTAAGAAAAGAGTAAGAGATGTAGAGAACAAGGATAAATGTATAACATACATAGAGTCCCCAAAAGATAAATTAGAGAAAATGGAATATAAGTTTTGAAGAGGCACTGGCTAAGAATTTTCAGAAACTGAAGAGAGATATCAAGCCGTAGATACAAGGAGGCCTACAAACCTCAAGTAGAATACGTTCAGATGAAACCACTACTGAGTTAACGTCATAGTAAAAACTGCTGGAGCAAAAGACAAACAAAATCTTAGAAAGCAGGCAGCTTTCAATTTGAGAGCTGGCTTCTAGTTGAAACTAAGTATGAAAACAGAATGATATTTTCAAAGAACCAAAAGAAAATAACTGCTAACCAAGAATTTGTTGCCCAACAACAAAATCTTCAAAATTAAAGATGAAATGAAGACCCTTTTGGACCAAAACAAAAGATTAAAAAAGCTAGGTGTGGTGGTGCATGCCTATAATCTCAGCTACTCAGGAGGCAGAGGCAGGAGGATCGTAAGTTGGAGGCCAGCCTGAGCAATTTACTGAGACCCTATCTCAGAAAGAGGGTGATGGTCCTAAGGATGTAACTTAATGAAAAAGTATCCCTGGGTTCAACCTGTGAATCACTTCCCCCTAAAAAACCAAATGAAAACCCAACCAAGAGAATGCATCACCAGCAGACCTGTATAGCAAACAAACAAACAAACAAACCCCCAGTTAACAGGTGCTCTCTTGACAGAAAATAAAAAAGATCGTGGAAAGGATGAAGATAAAATGAATACATACGAGGGTGAATCTAACTGAATACTGACTATATAAACAATAAAATAATGTCTTCTGCATTTAAAATATGTGATAATGATAGCACAAAAGATGGAGAAAGTTATGCAAAGGTAGAGGGCTCATAAGGACCTTGGACTGTCCCTGAAAAGGTAAAGGTTCTAATTTATAAATGATATTGATAAATCAAGTATGCATTCTGTACTTTTTATGGTAACCAATAAATAGTAAGAGTTTATACCTACCAAGCTAACAGAAGGGCAAAACAGACTAATAAAAATATTTAATCAATCCAGAAGATAGTAGGAAAGAAGAGAAAAAGAATATACTGCAGCAAACAAAATGAAAACCAACAGCAAGATGGTTAATCTAGACCCAAATTTATCAGCAATTACATTAAATGTGAATGGACTAAATACTCCAATTAAAACACAATGTATTAGACTATATTAAAGAAAAAAATAATTTGCTATTTATAAAATGTATCCAAGAAAATTGTGACAGTGAAAAAATGTAAAAAGTTAAACCATACCAACACCAACCCAAAGAAAGCTGGTGTAGCCAGGCATGGTGTGCATGATCCTGTCTCAAAATTTTCAAAAAGGCTGAGGATGTAGCTCAGTAACAAGGTCCTGGGTTCAATTCCCACTACCACCACTACCACCTCCACCACCACAAAAAAAAAAAAAGCTAGTGTAATGAATAGGTTTCAAGGCAAAAAGCATCACTTGGAAATAAAGAATATTTCATACAGATAAAAGTTTTAATTCACTGGTAGGTTTGACAACTCTAGATTCATGTGCATCTAATTACATATTCTTAAAACATATATAGCAAACACTGGCATAAGACAAGAGAGAAATAGACAAATTCATAATAATTGTGGAGGGTTTTAACACATTTCTCTCATTAACTGGTAGAACAGTAGATAAAAATAAAAACATGAACAACGTAATTAACAGAATCAATTTAACTGACATATAAAACACTATATCCAAAAATTATAGGGTAAAATTGACAACATTTTAGGTCCAAAAATTTAAAAATACTGAAATCAAAAAGTATATCCTATGACCACAATTACACACGTTAGATAAAAAAAAAATAAAAGAACTAGAGAATCTTCAACAGTTTGTAGATTAGGAAATTTCCTTATAAATAAGCCAAAATTAGAAAAAAGAGAGCAAGCAACCCTGTGAAAAAACCCAGAAGTATAGAAAAATACAAAGATACAAGCAGAAATCAACAAAATAGAAGAAAAGCATTCAATAAAAACCCACTGGTGAAAGTGTTCAAGGAAAAAATGAGAGAAGATATGGATGAGCAGTATCTTGGAATGACTTACCCTGGAGACCTAATAAAATCATAAGATGACAGATGCTATGAAGAACTTTTTGCCAATAAATTTAAAAATTGACAAAGACAAATTACAGAAATGTACAACTTACCAACCCTGACAATAAATATGAAATTGGAATAATTTTATAACTATTAAAGGAAATGAATCTATATTTAAAGTCTTTTAATAAAAAAGCTATATAGCTTAATCAGGGAATTCCACTAGGAAAAACAAAAGATCAAAACCACCAATCTTACAAGAATTCTCCAATAATAGAAAAGGAGGGAATATTTCCTCAGTTGTTCTTTAAGACCAGTAAAACCTGGCTACTAAAATCAACAAGGATAGGACAAGAAAGAAACATTATACCAGTTTCATTCATGAATGCAAAAAATGAGTAAACTAATCCAGCAATATATAAAATGTGTACTACACCGCTGACAGCTTGGATTTAGTCCAGGAGTGCAAGTTAGTTTAAACTAAGGAAGAGGGCTGGTGAGATGGCTCAGCGGCATGGGCGCCTGCTGGCGCGCAAGGTCCTGAGGTCGACCCCTGGTACCCACACACACACACACACACACACAAAATAATAATAATAAATAAATAAACTAAGGAAGAAAGTTTTTACTTTTATTTCATTTCACTTGATGTAAATTTCAAATTAAACAGTCCCAGGTAGCTGGCAGCTCCCATACAGGATGAAGAAGTTGTACGTGGTAACAGAGAGATGCTCACACATTTAGAGCAAGTGCATGCTTAAAAATCTTTTTTTGCTTTACAGTCTGTCTGTCAAATCCAATATCTAGACTAAGAGCTGGTTTCTACTGATTCCTTTTTTTAAAATTATGGGTCACATTTTTCTGATTTTTTGCATATCTGATGTGTTTTCCTAAAACTGTGTTTTGTTTGTTGTGGATGGTAACTGTGGAGATTCTGATACTTTTATCTTTCTCTTGTAATAGTTACTGCTGTTCAAGTAGGGAGTTTAATTACTGGTTGATCATTCTGAATTTGGCTGCATAGGCTGGCTCTGTGCTTTATCAGAGTAGATAAATAGAAACTGAGGTGTTTCTCCAGTCCCTCTCACTCAGAGGGCTCCAAACTGTTTCCTCTGCAGAGTTTCGCAGGGCTTGATTTAGACTTTGTTCATGGTGGGTGTAATTAGAGTAGGACTTACTCTACATAGGGCATGGTTCCTGATTCTACAATTGCTTTCCCAGTGTCTCAGCAGGAGCCAAAGATTTAAGTGTTAATGAAGTAGCATCACATTAGCTGGGCCAGAACTCCAAGACACTGCTTGACCTCTACTGTCTTTCTTCTGCTTTCAACCCCAAAGCAGTCTCTCAGGTTAAGCCTCTAGCAGCTTTTCCCTTATATAAATGATAAATGGGCTCATTTATCAGCCAGAAATTACTGGGGTCCCCACACAATCTTCTGGAGATCTTTTCTTCTCCACAGCTCTCTTGTATGTATCAGTAAAATATACTGTATCTGTAGGGACTGACATCACTATAACGGCATACAAATGCATAGCCATAAATGTCTAAAATGAAAAAAAAAAGTAACTATCACGGGACCAAGTGCTGGTCAAGATGTGGAATACTGAGAAACTTCATGTACTGCTGGTAGGTTTGTAAACAAATGCAACTGCTTTGGACAAGCTTGGCCTCATCCATCGAAGTAGGAAGACACTAATAATCAGCAATTCCACTCCTAGACATATATCCAATAGAGATGGCTAAGGAAGGCATAAGACATGTATGAGAGTATTCACACACCAATATTTGTGTCAGTCAAAATAATCCAATGGCTCATCAAAAGCAGAATGGACAAACTGTATACTCATACAATGGAATATTCTATCATACCAGTACAGTGATTTCACCCACTTGCCCCTCTAAATCTTTCTCTACTCTTCCTACCATGCTATATGGAAGCAAAGACAAGGAATAGATGGTATCAAGCATGGTGAAATGGTTGTTTTTAAAGAAATGAGATACCCTTTTTCTCTATGACCAGATTTTTTTTTTTTTTTTTGAGACAGGGTCTCACTGTGTAGTTCAGTCTGACCTTGAGTTCACTATGTAGCCCAGGCTGGCCTTGAACTTGCAGTGATCCTCCTGCCTCAGACTCCCAAGTGCTGGGATTACAGGCCCATGCTACCATGCCTGGTTATGACATACTCTTTTTCTGAGACCAGAGAAAAAGTAAGAAATTAAATGTAGGAAGAGTAACATATTTGATGATGGCATCAAACTTCTTTATGAAGTTTGAAAATAAATGATGTAGTCAACAAAACTAATATTTATTCATCTTCTATTTATCAGCATCATTATTAATAGTACCAAAAGAAATGTAAAATCACATCTGTTATCAAGTTTTATGTTCTTTAATGTAGTTCAGGTTGGCTTTGGACTATGTAGCCGAGGCTGACCTTGAACTCATGGCGATCTTCCTACCTCAGCCCCTCAAGTGCTGGGATTACAAGCCCAGCTCTGTTACCAAGTTTTAAATGTTCCATAAGAATCTTGCTTTTGCCACAATGATTTAGGACAATGTTCTACACAGTCTTTGAAGCTCAATCAGGAACATGTAACCAGTATTTATAAATTAGATGAGCCAAAATACCTATAACAAAGCAATAAAATACTTACTTGACTGACATGCACTGGTGTTAAAATTAAGTCCAGAACTCCTGACCAGCCAGCAAATACACCAAGTGGTATAGCATATGCTAAAGCAATCATCAAAAATCTCAAATTGCTATAAAAGGGAAGGAAGAGAAAACATTATTACAAATGAACAATGTCAAATTTAAACTGTTACTCATGAAAAATGAAACTGGAAACATCAGAATCAGAAACAAAAAATATTTTTGTTTGTTAGATATTCAAGTTCCTTTATTCAGTTTCCTATAGATTCAAGTTCAATGTATTCAAGTTTCTTCAAATTTTTTATTTGTATAAGAATAATCTTTTTCTTAATATCACTTAAAATTGCCAATCTTTACTGTATTATGTTGTTTACTTAATTATCAACATTACTTCGAAGAATGAGTAGTCAATAAGTTCAGTTTAAAAAAACTTAATTGAAAGGATAATTTACTGATTCTCCTTATGAATAAGGGAAAAAGCAAGGATTAAACAGAAACATATAGTTTGTTAGTTTTTAATTCTTAGTAGCTTTCAGTTTTGTTTTCTTACTAAAGGTTTTATTAATAAAATATTTTAATAGGCAGTGTAATTCACATGGAGTGAAAAATTACAAAAAATACAAGGGACGAGTCTCTCTCTTACTTCTATTTACCTCGTCCCACAATTACCAGTGTTGTAATGGGAAATTGCCCCCAAAATATCATTAATATATAAGCCAATGCACATATACAAGAGGTGATCAGAAACTACAGTGAATAATTAAATTTTTAAAACGTATTATAGTTAAAGACACAATACCGGGGCCGGTGAGATGGCTCAGCGGCGTAAGCGCCTGCCTTGCAAGCGCGAGGGCCCGAGTTCGACTCCCGGAACCCACATACGAAAAAGGGGCCGGTGATATCGCTCAGCGGCATGGGTGCCTGTTGGCGCGTGAGGTCCTGAGGTCGACCCTCCGGTACCCACAAAAAAAAAAAAAAAAAAAGACACAATACCGTGATTTGTAATAGCTAAATCTTGGAAACAACCCAAATGCCCATCAACCAAGGAATAGATAAAAAAGATGTGGTATTTTTATACAATGGAGGACTACTCAGCTATAAATAAGGATAAACTCAAGGTTTTTATAGGTAAATGGATGCAACTTGAGACCATACTCATAAGTGAAATAAATAAATCAGACTCGCATGTGTAAACTTCATATCATCTCCCTACTGTAAGAAACTAAAAAGAGTAAATAAGATCCAAAATGTACAATAGATATTGTGAAAGGGGAAGAAACTGCTCAAAAGGAAAGAACAACTGGGGTGGGGGAAAGGAGAAAAGAAGGAAGGGAAAAGAAAAATATATATATAGATAGATACACACGATAGCTAAGATAATTATACTACTAATTTCTAATTTCTACGGTTTGTGAGTATATTGTTTGATCAATTTTTCATGCCTATATCTTATAATCTGAGCAACTACTATGAAGATAACAATATGCAATATATTAACCATTGTTAATCTATTATCTTGTTTCGAAATTGTGTCCTTGTTTTTATTTTTTCTTTTAAAAAAAAAGGACACACTGCCATTAATCTTCCTCAAAATACTCCCCTTTGCTTCAACACACTTATCCCATCATTCTTGCCACTGCAGTGTGTAAGATGTATACACTTAGGGTGGGTGTTTTCTAGTGTTATCACCCATCACTGATCTTCCTGGTGACAATGGACTGATGCAGTTCTAATTATTTTTCTCTCCATACTGATATAGCATTCTAATTTGCTCATTTCAATATTCAATGTCAAAAGAAAATAAGAGACTGGAATAGAGAAAAGTATGTTATGAATTTCACAATGAATGGCAACAGGAATTTGTTGCAGCAGAGCAAAGTGAAATGTTTGCCGTGAAAAAATTTTTATGTCATTAGAGTGGGTAGTGGTAAGAGAAGTTTTCAGCAAATATGTGGTGCGTTTTATATGAAGTTTCTTCTCAACTGTCAAAAATGTAAAACGTCCAACAAACATTCTAAAAAAAATTTTTTTTTTTTTTTTTGTGGTTACCGGGGGTCAACCTCAGGACCTCGCACACCAGCAGGCGCCCGTGCCGCTGAGCTATATCACCGGCCCCTCTAAAATACTTTTTTAACAGTCAGATCTGAACTTATGACTTAGGCCAGGTATAAGATGGTTTATATTTTTTCACAAAAGAAAATCATTTTAGATGAAGAAATGGTAAAATAAGTTATTAATTCAGTGATGAATTTTTTAAAATTATGAGGAAAAGCTAAAAACTACATTTTACAAAAGTGACAAATGTTCAGTTAAGCTCCAGACAACTTCCTGTAGAATGTAAGACCTTTCCTATAATATCAAAGGTCTGTTAATTCAAAATTTGAAAATGCAATGACTTATTTTTATTTTAGTGCAATGTAGGAAACAATGTAGTGCAATACAGGAATGAATACTTTTCAACTGTCTAAATACATATCAACTATTTCCAATGAAAATTTAGTGTCCAAGGTGAGATGTGCTGTACAGGTAAAATAAACACTAGATATCAAAGATTTTTTTTATACAAATATAAGAATGTTAAATGTCTCAATAATTTTTAATATTGATCACATGTTAAGATAACATTCTAGCTCTACTGAGTTGAGTAAGATATGCTACTAAAATTAATTTTACTTGTTTCCTTTTACTCTTTCTAATGAGACTACTAGAAAATTTAAGATTACGTATGTGGCTTGAATTATCTTCCTACTGGAAAGTATTGCTATAGAAGATACAAAGACATAGCTCTTTACTACAAGCAATTTACCATCTTGGGGGAGAGAAAGACAAGCAAATAACCAACTAGAGACAGCTACTGATAAATCAATAAAAACTCATTACAACTAGCTGGGAAAAAAAATCCAAAAGATAAATTCAAGTAGCCCAACTGCCAATCATAATCAACAGCGATGTTCTACACCTCCAAAGACTCAGATTTAGTACTGGGGCATTGGAGCCTTTGAAGGTAGACTGAACTACAGTTAAACTAAGTTAAACCAATAAAATACTACATCAAAGTTTCTCTAAGTGTGAACCTACTGGTTGGTGTTCCATGAGATCATTTTAGGTGACATGAGTACAATAATTATTTTATTCATGCAATAGATAGCACCTGCTTATTTTAGTATGCATTAACAAATACATGATGAATAAAATAATCTCCATATTAGGAAAAATACAATAAACACATAAAACCCATAATTTCACAGACACTATTGTTTGACACAAGTTTCTTTATAAAAGAAATTATTGTGAGATGGCTCAGCGGTTTAAGCGCCTGCCTGGCAAGTGTGAGGGCCCGAGTTCAACTCCCAGAACCCACATACGAAAAAAGGGCCGGTGATATCACTCAGCGGCACGGACGCCTGCTAGTGCGTGAGGTCCTGAGTTCAACCCCCGGTACCCACAAAAAAAAAAAAAAAGAAAGAAAAATTATTTAAGGAAAATAAAAGTTTGATAGTATAGGTGGTACGTAGATAAGGCAAAAATTGCAATGGTTTTGTTTTGGGTGATTTTTCAATATTTCAGGTAATAAAAATATTTAATATTTTATCAACTATTTACAACCTGATTAACAGTTGCTAAAAAGCTACTATTTCAAATTCTCTTTTAAAAATATGAAATTAGGGCCGGTGAGATGGCTCAGCAGCGTAAGCGCCTGCCTTGCAAGCGCGAGGGCCCGAGTTCGACTCCCGGAACCCACATACGAAAAAGGGGCCGGTGATATCGCTCAGCGGCACGGGTGCCTGTTGGCGCGCGAGGTCCTGAGGTCGACCCCCCGGTACCCACCAAAAAAAAAAAAAAAAAAATATGAAATTAGGGCCGGTGAGATGGCTCAGTGGCTTAAGCGCCTGCCCGGCAAGCGCGAAGGCCCGAGTTCGACTCCCGGAACCCACATACGAAAAAAGGGCTGGTGGGCTGGTGAGATGGCTCAGTGGCATAAGCGCCTGCCTTGCAAGCGCGAGGGCCCGAGTTCGACTCCCAGATCCCACATACGAAAAAGGGGCCGGTGATATCGCTCAGTGGCACGGGCGCCTGCTGGTGCACGAGGTCCTGAGGTCGACCCCCCGGTACCCACAAAAAAAAAAAAAAAAAAAAAAAAAAATGAAATTAATCTGGGGATGCATGTCCATAGTCCTGGCACTCTAGGAGGCTGAGGTAGGAGGACTGGGAGTTCCAGCTTAGCCTGAGTAATTTAGTGAGACCCTGTCTCAAAGTAAAAACAAAAGCTCAGTGCAAATGCCCTAGGTTCTGTTCACTCTCTCTCTCTGTCTCTCTCTCTGTCTCTCTCTCACACACACACACACACACACACACACACACACACACACACACACAGAGGAATTATACTGAAGTCACAAACACTCAATGACCCTAAATATATTTACCTCAATAATCTGCAAAAGCTGAGTGGGTAACTCAGCCGCTGGCTAGCTGCAGCAACACTGGGAGGAAGAGGAGGCCGGGGTGGGAAATAAGCTAGTGTTGCAGAGAATATTAAGCAGACAACTCCAAATTCTGAAAGAAGAAAAAAATAAGTACAGTCAAGTCTTAATTGGTAACATGAAAATTTCAGTATTTCAAGTATTTATTTAACAAATGTTTACTGAGCATCAAGCAAAATATAGTACCTAGCTAACCTTTCTTTCAATCTAGTAAGAGAGACGGATACACACAGACAGGAATTTCAGCAGGCCTCAGGTAAGAAGTCATGCCATAAACAAAGAAGTATGGTGGTGGTATACATGAACGAAAAGATTGAGGGAGTAAACTAATTGTTGCCCTATGGAAAAAGCACATTAAAACCCAACAGCACTTTACCACAAAAGAGATTCTGAAATAGGTGTAGCATGACTAATATGTATGGAACTTGGAAAGAAAGAATATGAAAGAAAATTGCTAAGACGATAGAAAGCTTGATCAACAAGATTTCTGATGCATATAGAGGACAGATCCAATTTGCAAACTGTTGAACAATTTGCAAATTTGTTCAAACAAAGTTGAACGAGACAAGAAAGCATTCAAAATCAGAAACCAAGAGAGCAGAATTTAAACACAAAACTACTAGATAAGATATGATATTAAGTAATCAGAAATAAAATGAACTTTCAAACCATCTCAGTTTGGCACATTACGAAAGGAAAGTTTCTAGGATTCTCCATCCTTCCCTCCACAGTGCTGGCGTTTATAAGTACCAGCTTTTGTAAACTGCGCCCAAGTTAGTAGAAAAGCACAGCAGTAATAGCAAAGTCAGGAAACTTGGAGTACAGACATGCCTGTGCTGTTAACTACAGTATCTTGCAATTTGAGTGAATCCCTTAATTCTTTCTGGGGCAATAAAGAGATTGGATTTAGTGATTTCTATAGGAGGGAGAGGAAGACAAGAAAATAAAGAACCAACTAGAATTATCTGTGGGATAATTGTAGGGCTCTATTCTTAGCAAACAGAGCAATATTCCTATAAGACACAAGTATAGGTGATTTTATTTAAGCAATTAGAAATTTATAGATTTCTAATTCTGAAAGACAAGACTGTTAACATTCTTTTGCATGTTCTCAATCTCTTTGTTCTTTGTTAATCTGAGGAGCGTGAAGTTAGTGAATTTTTAAAATTTACAGTTCTTTTTTTTCTTTTTTTGGTCTTTTTTGAGAAAGGGTTTCACTATGCAGTTCAGGCTGGCCTTGAAACTCACTTTGTAGCCCAGGCTGGCCTCGAACTCACAGCAATCCTCCTCCCTCAGCCTCCCAATTGCTTGCACCACCATGTCTGGCCTTTTTTTTTTTTTTTTTTTTTTTTTTTTGGTTTTTTGAGACAGAGTCTCACTATGTTGTTCAGGCTGGCCTTGAACTCTCTTTGTAGCCCATGCTGGCCTCAAACTCACAGGGATCCTCCTGCCTCAGCCTCCCGAGTGCTGGGATTACAGGTGTGCACCACCATGTCTGGCATTTGTTTTTTGAGACAGGGTCTCACTATGTTGTTTGGACTGGCCCTGAACTCACTATATAGCACAGGCTGGCTCAAACTTGCAGCCATCCTGTAGCCTCAGCCTCCCGAGTGCTGGGATTACAGGTGTGTGCCACCACACCCAGCCTACAGTTCTTTTAATTATTAGTAACACTGATAAATGTACATCTTTCATACACTTGTTGGACATTTGTATTTCCTCTGTGATTGCCTTATTCATATTTTTTGACTTCTATAGGTATTTTTATAAGCAGCTTCATGACATATGATTTATGTAACACATAATTCACACATTTTAAAGTGTATAATCCATTGATTTTTAGTTCATTTACACAACTGTGGAACCATCACCATAATTTTAGTTTTCTGATCATCTCTGAAGAAACCCTGTGTCTACCTCCCAGCTCTAGTCAACCACCAATCTACTTTTACATATTTGAGTAGTAGGACATTTCACATAAATGAAACAATAGAATATACAGTCTTTTGTAACTGGCTGCTTTTATTTAGCATGTTTTCAAGGGTCACCCATACTGGAGCATGTATCAGTACTTTGTTCTTTTTTGTCATTGGTATCATACTGTTTTGATTAGTGTAACTTTATAATAATTTCTGAGATTGAGAAATGTGAGTCCTCTAAAATTGTTCTTTTTCAAGATTGTTTTGGCTATTCCTGGCCCTCACATCTTTGCACAAATTTTAGGATTAACTTGTCAATTTCTACAACAAAGGCAGCTGGGATTTTCACTAATTTGTAGAAAAATTTGGGAATATCTTTACAATGTTAAACTTCCCAACCCATGAACATGGGATGTCTTCCTATTTTTTTAGGTCTCTAATTTGTTTCAATAGTGTTTTGTAGTGTTCAGAGTTTTACACTTCATTTGTTAAATTTATATTTTGTATGTTAAATATTGTGTTTTTTTATACTGTTATAAATTGTTTCTCTGATTTCATGTTTGGATTATTCCTTGCCAATGTACAGAAATAAAATTAATTTTTACATATTATATTTTTTTTGGTACCGGGAATCAAATTCAGGACCTCATGCTTGCTAAGCAGGTGCTGCGCCACTGAGCTAAATCCCCAGCCCCACATACTATACTTTAAAACCTTGCTGAATTCATCTGTTAGATCTAACAGTTAGTAGACCTTAGAGAATTTTTTATATTCAAGATCATGTAATTTTCAGTAGGGATGTTTTCTTTCTTTCCAATTTTGATACTTTTTCTTTTTTCTAGCCCAGTGACACTACCTAGAAACTCCACCACAATGTTAAATAGATGTAAGAGTGGACATCCTCATTATGTTCATGTCTTATGGGAACTGCATTCAGACTTTGACAATTAAATATGTTATGTTACCTGTATTTTTTTTTAACTAGGGCGAGGGAATGTTTATCTATTTCTAGTTTGTTGATGGTTTTCATTTTGAAAGGTGATGGGTTCTGTCAAATGCTTTTTCTTTGTCTCTTGATAGGATCACCTGTTTTCCCCCTTTATTCTATAATTAAGTTTTGAGGGTCAAACCAATCATGCAGTCCTACAATGAACTGGACTTAGTCATGGAATATCATGCTTGTTATATGTTTCTGGATTTGGACTGCTTGTGTTTTATTGATGACTTCTGTGTCTATATTCATAAGAGATATTGGTCTGTAGTTTACTTTTCATAAAATACCTTTGTCCGGAATAATTTAAGAGTCTTTAACCTTTTAAGGCAACAATTCTAGCAAAAGTATTTTTAATGGACTGAAGAATTATAGGACAGTGTTGTAGTCACGGTTTGCAAGGGAAAAAATTTAATACAGGACACATAATTAATAGTATTATTTTATAATAGTCACCCAAAGAGTCAAATACAGAAGAGTGCAGGAGATCTGTCCACACACTAAAGAACCAAAGAATCCAGCTGAGGGCCTGGATCCCACAACAATGTCCTGTACGAGTCCAGCTAAAGACCTAGAGCCCATGACAATGCCCCCATGAGTCTGACTGGAGGCCTAGAGCCCACAACAATGTCTCATGCAAGTCTGTTTCATGGATCTCCACTGGGAAGGCCTGAAGGTCAGTGGTGGAAGCTAGAAAATTTGTGCCAGAGGGATGAAGGATCTGTGCCAGCAGGCTGAGGGATCTGCACTGGAGCCAGGAAGTGATGCTTAAAGTAAGGACCAGAGCTCCCCCAAAAAAGTACCACAGCCATCCTTGGCAACAACGAGGTCCCAAGCTCCTCTGATGATGAGAACAGCCAAGTTCATATCATGAAAGCCAGCATGACAAGCTCCTCCAGAACCAATAGCACCATCCCTTCCTCTCCAGTTCTCCTTCGTATGTTGTTGGCAACAATCCTCAGGTGGGCCCTCCACACCCACCACCAAATTCTGTCTTGGTTACTTTTCTCATTGCTGAAACAAAATACCCAACACCGAATGTTAAGGAAAGAAAGGTTTATTTAGCTCACAGTTTGTAGCAGTTTCAGTCCATACTCAGCTGGCTCCAAGGCAGGGTGGCATGGCAGAGGGGCAACAGTTCATGGCAGCAGAAGATACAAAAGCAACAAGAGCAAAAAAGGAGGAGTGCTAGAGAAGACTCTTTCTGTCCCTTACCTTGTATGTAGGCTACCCACCCTAGGGTGGATGTAGCACTCACAACCCCAATCCCAGCACTAGACAATGAATCGATCACAAGCTCTAGATTCAGCCACCTCAAAAAAGCACCCCCCATGACTGCATGAGGCTCTGGGGGGACATCCAGACACAAACCATAACAGTGTTTCAGAAAGGCAGACTGGCGGGCTTGCCTGTGGTTTCAGTGTGGAAGCACTGAAAAGTAACTAGGAACTGGTGACAAAGGGCTCTGCTTGACCTGATGGGAGGATGAGCCAGAAAGACACAGAGCAGTAATACGTGCCTTGTAGTGCCTAAGACCTGATCATTTAAAAGACAGGATCACTGTTTAGGTTTTCAATTAAATGAAAGATATCACCAAAATATAATTAAAACTTATGTTTCATCTGCTTTTATTTCTATTTATTTATTTTTATATTTCAAATTTTTAAAAAGGAACGAGTTGTATATATTTGTGATCGTTAATCTTGATTGTCAATTTGGTCAGTTTGGGAGCTGCCTAGGGGATTAGTAAGGCATATTTCTGGGTGTGTCTCTCTGGGGCCTTTCTCCTGTCCTCTACTTCCTGGCACCATGAAGTGGGCAGTTTTGCTTTGCCACTCCCTTCTGCCAGAATGCTCTTGCCTTGAAGCCAGCCATGGCCTGAATCCTTTGAAGCGGAGTCGAATTCAACCTCTCCTTCTTTAGGTTGTGTTGTTAGGTATTAGGTCCAAGCAACGAAAAGCTGACTAATATAACACCTACAGAGGGTTAAATGCTTTGTTTACTGCCACTGCTCCTATTTTCAGTTTTACTCCCTCTAAAGCATATTTTAATATGTAAATCTCATCATGTAACTCTGACTAAACTTCAGAGTGTGATATTTGCCTACAGCAGCTGAACTGCAAACCCTTTAGCCCTGTTTAGAGGAACTGCGAGCCCTGGCTTCTCTGTCTCCCCCATCTCTACTCTCATGAGATCTAAGCCATTCTGGACTCAGCCATTCAGTTCTCTCTCTTTCCTGGGCTGCTTCTCCAAACCTGTCTCTCTTTTTCATTCTACCTTCTCCCCACTGTTTGGCTACCTCTCTCTCACCCCTCAGGTTCTAACTCTGACGTTGCATCTCTGGGAAGTTCCGCTTCACCATCAAAATCTGTGCTTGGTGATCTCCCTCTGAGCTTCCAGAGCAACTGCAGGCCTTCTGTATAGCACCTATCCCTTTGTCCTACGTTGCGCTTTCCTGTCGTCATCCTTCAGAGCAAGAACCACCTCGATGTCAGCACAGTCACAGGCATATAGGGGCCCCAGGACATGTTTGTTAAAGTCGGGCATGGTAGTGCACAACTATAATCCCAGCACTTGGGAGGCTGAGGCAGAACAACTGCCTTGAGTTCGAGGCAAGTCTGGGCTGCAGAGTGAGTTCAAGGCCCCTGAACTACATAGCAAGACCCTGTTTCTTTTTTTTTTTTTTTTTGTGGGTACCGGGGGGTCGACCTCAGGACCTCGCGCACCAGTAGGCGCCCGTGCCGCTGAGCGATATCACCGGCCCCTTTTTCGTATGTGGGTTCCGGGAGTCGAACTCGGGCCCTCGCGCTTGCCGGGCAGGCGCTTAAGCCGCTGAGCCATCTCACCGGCCCAAGACCCTGTTTCAAAAAACAAAAAGTTTGTTAAATTAAAAATGAATAAATAAGACAAAGTTCAGCATAATCTGGTCCCTTATCTTTCTAGCCTTGTCTTCTCCACTTGGTACTGACACCCAAACACACACTGCTTCAAACACATCAAACCATGGGCAAAGTCTGGGATGCATCAAGTTCTCTCACACCCTCCCCGCTTCTGCAGTGGCTGCTCCCCCAGGAAGATCCTAACCCACTGAACTCTTAGTGAACTCTCACAAAATTCTTAACTTTATTATTATGTTTTTGGCGAAGCCTTCCCTAACTCTTCATCTTCTCTCCATGTTAGGTTTCCCTATCTCTGTATATTCCTATTTGTGTTATAATCATCTCAGCACTGATTTTACTGATTCCTAGAGCTTAGCACAGTGTGTAGTATCTAGTAAACACGTATAAAAAGTGTTCTCTCTATAGAAAGAAACAACAGGTGCATACAGAGAGAGGATGTATTTAATATATGTAGAATATGATAATGTAAGAGTGAGCTAGAGCTTGACTCTAGAAATAAAAAGGATTCCAGAGAATACTTTGAAAGGGCAATATCCCTATTAAAAGACCTAACATACAGAAGATAGGAAATAAAGAGAAGAATGAACTATAAGTGCTCAAGGTTAATAAGGCTAGAGCACATGGCCAATGATAGAAAAGGCATAAGGGAAAAAATGGGCTGAAAGCTTACCAATAGATGTTTGACAGATGTTTACGATCAATCATGTTTAATTTATATACTGGTATGCTATCTAGAGAAGACACCAGAATATGTGTTATACAGAGCCTCATTATAAATGGATGAAAAGAGTAACACTAAGAAATAACCTATCGTGGAACAGGAACACATTTTTAATTCAGTAACTTTCTAGGAAGTATCTCCATACTACGTAACAAGGAAAGCACAGTACCTGTGTGGTTAAACCTCAGTCCTTATTTCATATGAAGTGATCTGACATAAAAAAGCAGAGTGAAGATGACTGGGATAAAAAAGTATAACAAGAGTAAAAACTTGTAGTTACCCGCGTACAACACAGTCTCAATGAGATCTTTAATGTGAGCCCTGTTACTCTGTGCAGCAAGGAGGGGCGATGTCCCATTGGGAGCCGGAACAACAAGTGGTCCAACTAAAAATGCGCACGCTCCACCAAGATAACTGAGCATTGATGCGATCGCAGTGGCAGTGGCCCGTTCATCTGCAGAAAACCACGTTGTGGAGAGGAACGGTGCTGCGTTCATTACGGTTGGGCCTGCCAATCCATTTAGCATCTGTCCTCCGTGGATTAATCTGGAATTTAAAAAATAAAAAGGCTGTGAGGTATCCGAAGCAGGCATCTGCTAAGACAAAAAGAAATGAGCTGACTTGTTGACCCTCTATGAGGCAGATCAAATACAGCAATAGTTATCGTTCATTCACTTCATGAATATTTGCTCAAGCCTCTGATTTGTGCCATATATCAAACCAAGTATTTCCTAGGCTTAGTCCACTTAGTTGTCATAACAGTACTATGTGGTAGCTATTATTGGCCCCATTTATTGAAATATTTTTGCCTAGGCTTGCAAAAATCAGGAACTAGGGCCGGTGAGATGGCTCAGCGGCTTAAGCACCTGCCCGGCAAGCGCGAGGGCCCGAGTTTGACTCCCGGATCCCACATACGAAAAATGGGCCGGTGATATTGCTCAGCGGCACGGGCGCCTCCTGGCGCGTGAGGTCCTGAGGTCGACCCCCCAGTACCCACAAAAAAAAAAAAAAAAAAAAAAAATCAGGAACTATTTGCTTAAGTGATAAAATTTAGATCCAGGTCTGACTCCAAAAATACATACTCTTTCTACTACGCTGTCTTACATTAACAGATCTAGTAAGTGCCACTGGCCCTAGAAATGATAAAGTTGAGCTCAACATGTCATACTTACTCTTTGCCAAGAACTTAAAAAAAAAAAAAGAAACTTTATATTGAAAAAAAGATATTTAATGTCTTCTAATGGCACAGAAATGGATTAAGCAACTGGAGGATTTGGATTCCTTAAGCTCTGCAACTAGCTATCTGAATGGCCCTGGGCAATACGTAACTTGGAGGGGGGGGGTTGCCCCATTTCTTCTCCCATAAAATGAGATGAATTTAAATTCCACATGTATTTACTGAGCACCCATGAGGTTAAGGGACTGGAATCAGAATAACTAGGCCCTTTTCAGTTTTTTGTTTTGTTTTGAGGGAGAGGGTGTTAAGGATTGAACCCAGGGCCTCTTGCATGCCATTTCCACTCTAAGATGCTAATTCTGAGTTTAACTGCAAGATCTAGTGAAGAGCAGTTTCTTATTTCTGTTCCACTGTTCTCTTGCTCTTTTCTCAACACTCACCCAGCACTCCTGTATCTTGCAGACCAAACCCTTTACCCTCATTGCTCTCCCTGCCTCCAGCATACACAGTCACATTCAAGAGAAGCTAAAAGGCAAAAGAGAGCCAGAAGTATAAACAAGGCAGACAAGAAAGGGAGATAGCCAACCTCTCGTGACCTGGAGGCAAGGAGAGAGAAGGGAGATTGTACAGAGGAAGTTTTCAAGATACTATTATTTTTCCCCTTTATGTTTTATTTTTTTTTAAGCAGCACTGAATCTCAAGTCCTTTTTTTAAACAATCAGTATCTTAAGTCACTTAGAAAAAAAGTTTTCTGATTGCACAGGGATGTAATTAATAAACAGGTGTATGGGGAGAGGTAGAGCCCTAATGTAGATGCCCATGTGAGTGGGAAGTACAATACATAAATTCAGTCTGCCCATATCTTCAAACTGTTAGAAAAATTATTTGAAAGCAAACAGCTTCAAGTATCATTAATATTCTGAGTTACAAAAGCAGAAGATATTTTAAAATCTCTTTGTGTAAGGGGAACAACTTTCTATATGACAGAAGTGAATTTAAACTGTTTATAAAAACAAATAGTTTTTCTAAAAGCCAATGGATCCCAAAATGTCCCACAGCAATTTTATCATAGAAATATTATTAAAACATTGTTATTAAGTGGTTCTAATCATGACTTGTGGTGGTACAAAAATTAAAGAGCACTGTACACAATGGCTCATAAAGGTAACTTCTTTGATATTTATGCTTTTAATGGCATATTACTGAAAGATTCATTTCATCTAGGAAAAGGGCTGGAATAAACAAATTTTATCACATCTAAAAATATTAAGGGCAAAGCAGGTGTGGTGGTGCACACCTGAGATCCTAGCTATTCTAGAGGACAAGGCAGGAGAATCATAAGTTCAAGGCCAACGTGGGCCTGGGTTTTCAGCAAGACCCCATCTCAAAATAAAAAATAAAAAGAGATGAGAATGTAGCTAGTGGTAAAGTGCCCCTGGGTTCCATTCCCAGGACTGCCACAAGAAAAAAAGAAAAAAAGATGCATAAAAGAACATGGAAGAAATAATCTATTAAAAGATATACAAACAACTGATAAAATAGGATGAGTCCTGAAAGTTAAGGTATAAAATTCAAGTTACTGTCATGGCTTAATTTTTCTTTTCAGTGCTGAGAATGAACCCAGGATCTTCCACATGCTAGGTAAGTGCTTACCTCTGAGCTACAAGGTGTGATTACAACATATAGTGAATGTTGAAATAAAAATTGAAATGTATTATAGTAATATATTGCCACTATATAGTATATATAGTATATAGTGTACATAGTGGCAATGTATATAGTATACGTTGCCACTAATTCCCCTAAAACATTCCCTCTGGTTTCAAACACATTTATCCCATCATTCTTGCCACTTTCTGAAACAGTTCTGGAAATCCTCTTTTGTAAGTGCATTTTCATGGCTGCCTTAATGTCCTGAATCTATTCAAAATGTTTATGGTAATTTCTGTCAAATAAAAACATCACAGTGCGCCCTCATCCACCTTACTCACTGCACCGGGCACTGTGTGACTTCAGGGTTTTCCGCGAAGTCGAAACGGCCATGAAAGGTGAACATTCTGAACTGATTCAGGACATCAAGGCAGCCATAGCAGGGCAACTAAAGACACTCACAAAAAAGTACTCTAGCACTGTTTCAGAAAGTGGCCAGAAGGATGGGATAAGTGTGTTTGAAGTGAGGGGGAGCATTTTGAGGGGGATTAATGGCAATGTGTTTTTGCTGTAATACATTTTTAGCATTCATTGCATTTTTGGATTACACTTCATATATCCCCAGCCCTTGGCTTTACTCCTTGTGACCTCTCAGTGAAACCATGAATAGACCGTTATCCAAGCAGTGACATAAGTGTCACAGAATGTTTGAGTGTGAGATAATCTAAAGGTCATTCAAGTCCCCTGTACTCCATTCTCAGATCAGAGCATCTGTCACTGAAACACAGGACACGTGCTGAAGTGGTGTTGGAGAAGGCAGGACACTAGGGACACTGCAGATGGGTCACGGCTCAGAAGTCTCTGAACTCAGGAAGCCAACTTACAGCGTAGGAGTTATCAGAGTTAAAAATCATCCCAGGAGTTAAAACAAAGCAGCTGGATGTTTAGTTACAAATATTAAATATTTGCATGCTTTATCATCACACACATAGACTCTTCACAGATGGACTCAGTTGTACTAGGGGCTAAAGGATCTGTGGTTTACCTTCTGAATTCAGAAGAAATCTGGCAGGTAAATCCAGTTCCCAGAGTCATTTAGTTTTCTAGAACTTAGTCTTGCTCCTTTTCACACTTATATCCCAGAGTCCCTCCGGGCCTGGCAGTTACTGATGTTACACTTGGTCATAAGAAATGTTGTGCTAGTGGCTATGATGTTAATCATCTGTACTGTCAAGATTTTCATGTTTGTCTGATACTAACTTCTATTAGCCACCACTAACTTACTCCATTTTACAAAATATATTTAAAAATAAAATTCTGTTTAATATATAAAGTCTAGTATTTCTCTTTAATGTTAGTGCCAAATATGTTTTTCTGGAAAAATGCTGACCTCTGATATAATAAACTCATATAGTTATTACCACAAACTCTTTAAAAAGAGAACAAAAGCGATGAAATAACAGCAAAATGCTCACTGTAAGTTGCATTAATTGTTTAACTCACTCAACAAACGTCTAAATATACTGTGTGTGCTGGGTAGGCACTGTGATAGGGATATAAAAATAAAAAGCGAAACCCCTCGCCTTTAGGCGATCTCTAGGAGGCCTGTAAATGGGCCGGGCAAGAGGCTGGTTTTGTAAGCACTAACTTCACCAAGCTGTCCAGTGAAAGGTCAAGGTCCTATGCTGAGGCACCAGCACCGGATGTGGACCAGCAAGACCCAGCCACTCCAGAGCCTGAAGGACAAGAAAGAAAACCTGCTACCCAGCAGAAGAAAAATACCAAATTGTCTAGCAAAACCACTGCGAAGTTATCCACTAGTACTAACAGGATTCAGACGGACATTAGCTAGTTGATACAACCCTTGGTCCTCCTAACTGCAGTGCTGGGCCTAGAAGAGATTTATGAATGGAGACCAACTGTACTTGGTCCACCAGGTTCTGTGCTTGAAGGTGGTGTGTTTTCTCTGGATATCACATTTTCATCAAATGACCCACTTAAGACACCACTTTCCGCACCAGAATCTTTCCCTGCACCATCAACAGTCAGGAAGTCATCTGTCTGGACATCCTGAAAGACAACCGAAGTCTCGCTTTGACTATTTCAAAGGTTTTGCTGTCTATCTGCCCCCTTCTGACAGACTGCAACTCTGGATCCTCTGGTTGGAAGCCCATAGCCACTCAGTATTTGATCAACAGAGCAGAACGTGACAGGATAACAAGGCAGTGGACCAGGAAATATACAACATAATTCACAAGATTTGCATGCAGTGTGAAGAAGCAGAAGGCAAATCTTTACAGCCGTTATAGTACGGACTTCTGTGTGTATGTTACACTGGTGCTGCTCTCCGCTTTTATCCTTTGGAGACTGGGAGACTCCTCAAAAAGCTAAATGCTATAAGAGTAGAACTTTGTAGCTGTAGATTACATATTTTTAAAATACCTACCTGCAAGTCTTGCTTCTCTGGGATATCAAAATGTATTTTGATACCAAATATTACAGTATTTTTAGCCTAATTCATTATCTGTATGAAATTGTAAAAGTAGTCATAGATGACTGGGTATTAATGTCATTTATTTTAGATCCAGATCTATTTCTGAGGGTGTGGTTTATGCTGTTGTAAAAATGCTTTACATTTTACCTTTGTCAGTTTGCAGTTAGAGGACTTCCTTTTACCCTTTGCAGCCCATGTATTATCTCAAACACAACATGCTCTCAAAGGGATTCAAGAAGGAAGGTGAGGAGCAGGAGCAGTCGCTGCCCTAAGAGTAGGTGAAGAGTCACTATCATCACTGTATCAGGAACACAAAGAAAGCCAAAGCAGTAAATCAGGCCTGCTCCAAAGCTTACGGGGCCTGGACAGAGCACACATAGGTCTCTGCATAGTTCCGCCCTATACCATCAGGGACTTCGCATATATATGTGGAGATGAGGGTTCGAACTCCAGCTAAGATCCGTCTAGCCTCTTCCAAACAACTGTCGCTTAGCTACTCCCTTGGGTCTAGAGAGCACAGACCAGGGATGTAGTCTGCCCTTGGGAGAGGCCTGATGCAGGGGCTCACGGGATCTTGCGTAACAGCTGGGGCAGAGACTGGGAGGGGGATCTCCTTGGCCCTATGAATTCCCCCCCAGAGAATGGCAAGGCTGAAGGAAAAACAACATGGGATACTCACAAGAATAAAGTCCAGCACAGGGACCCCGTGGCAGTTCTAAGATTATAATGGTGATAACCGTGGAGAGATGGAAAAAGTATAGTTTGGAGAACTCTTCAGGTACTAGAAGAGATGTGGCTAGGGGAGTGATAAGATACTGGGAATGGGGGCACCCATCTGTAAAAACATCAGAAACTAAGGTAAGAGATCTGAACTATTTATGTTAAGTTTGAATTGGATTGAAGAATAAACACTGCAGAATAGCAATAGTGAAAGGAAGAGGAATCTAGAAAGATGAGAGAGGAGGAGTCATTACAGAGGCAGGAAAGAAATAAACGGCAGATAAACTAGTGACCCAGCAACTAAGAAGAGAGTTTCAGGAAGAAAGAGTAAGTGGTTGACAGTACCAATCCAGCAGATTATTATCATCACTAGATAACAATAAATCCACGCACAGACTCAGCAATGGGGAAGTCTGATCTGACAGACACAGTTAGCAGTGGAATGCTGAGGACGGAGGGCAGACTCATGAGGCAACGGAAATGCAGGATTTAAGCTATTCATTCCAGTAGCTGGAAACAGATCAGGGACAAAAATTAGAAATCCAAAATACTCCAAAATCTAAAACTTTTCGGAGCTGGGGATGTAGCTCAGTGGTACAGTGTATATGCAAGTGGTACAGTGTGTATGCAAGGTAAAATCCGCTGCACCAAAAGCAACAACAAAGTCCAAAATTTTTGCGTGTCAATGCAATACCGCATGTGGACACTTACACACCTGACCTCGCGTGATGGGTCACAGTAAAACACAGGCACAGTAAAAACTGTGTGTAAAATTCCTTCAGGCTGCGTATGTAAGGTGTACATGAATGTAAATGAGAACCTTGTTTAGATTCAGGTCCCCTCTCCAAGAAATCTTGTTAGGTATATGCAAACATTCCAAAATTAAAAACAAAACACCCATAATCTGAAACACTCTAGTTCTAAGCCTTCTGGATAAGGGACACTCAACCCGTGTAAGCTCATCCAAGTGAAAAGGGACACATCAGGTCAAAGGGACAGTCTGAATGAGAAGCTTCTCTGCTTCACACACTAAAAGACAAAACACAATTTGTGAGTATCCTAATGCACTCGTGAAAGAAACTGGGTTTTAGAAACTAACCCCCACCTATGATCCTGGGCCATTTATAACAACACAAAGAAAAAAATCTTCAATAAAGGCAAGTGCATCACATAATTTAATGTTGATTTTTTGTGTGTCATCATCACGAGCTTCGGGTTTGTTTTGCCAAGTAAAAGTTGAATTGAGGGTAGGACTGTGGCTTCTGAATCCTCCACAGCGCCTTACATAGTGCTCAGGCAGTGTGACGCGCTCAGGAATGCATGGCCTGACCCAAATATGGGGTCAGGGAGTCTCTGAAGTATACAACTAAACAGGATTTTAAAATCCTCACATGCCGGGGACCGGTGACATAGCTCGGCGGCATAAGCGCCTGCCTGGCAAGCGTGAGGTCCTGAGTTTGACTCCCAGTACCCACATATTAAAAAAAAAAACAAAAAACAGAATCCTCACGTGCCGGACATGGTGGTGCACACTTGTAATCCTAA
Organism: Erethizon dorsatum; assembly: GCA_028451465.1. Taxonomy (NCBI): domain Eukaryota; kingdom Metazoa; phylum Chordata; class Mammalia; order Rodentia; family Erethizontidae; genus Erethizon; species Erethizon dorsatum. The sequence goes on from CM051831.1 coordinate 60,037,768, forward strand.
CACTTGGGAGGCTGAGGCAGGAAGATTGCTGTGAGTTCAAGTTCGAGGTCAGCCTGGGCTACATGATGAGTTTGACACCAGCCTGAACTATGTACTGAGGCCCTTTCTCAAAAACAAAAAACAATGAAAGAAATAAAAAATAATTAAAATATGCAGTTAACTAAATGTATACATTAGATTGGTTCCATTTATAAATTTTATTATTATTATCATTATTATTATTTTGTTTTTTTTTTTTGAGACAGTGTCTTGCTATTTATTCCAGGCTGGCCTCAAACTCGTGGTGATCCTCCTGCCTCAGCCTCCTGAGTGCTGGAATTACAGGTGTGCACCACCATGCCCAGCAATTCTGTTTGTAAATTTTAAGAATTTTAAATTTAGCAAGGTGATTAGAAAATAGCCCGGAAATATGTTTTGAAAAAGGATGTTGAAGGTGGTAAAATCAGGCCAACAATATCCTACTGTTTCAAGCACAGTGGGCTTGCGGGTAGGGCAAAATCAGGTTTTTCTGCAGGACAGTGACCTCTGGAGTAGACAGGAAAGCTGTGGAAGCTGACTAGGTAGCTAAGGGGTCTACCATCTGCTTCCTTTCCTGGCACATCTACGTGAGGAAGGTGAGCACATCCAGGTAGAGGATGGCCTGGCCCTGCACCTTTCCCAGCAGGTCTGTGACGCAGCAGGCGCACTGCTCGTTCATCCCAGTCTCTTCATACTGAGTACTTAACTCTCTCTGTCTGCCACGCCCAGGCTATCTTCCATCCCCTGCTCAAGTTTTTCTTCTTTTCTTGTCTTCCCTCCCTCTCAAGTGCTTGCTCTCCTGGCTACTTCCAGAGCAAGTGAGGTAGAAAAATGGATGAGAGGAGGGAATCTCCCCAGCAGGCTGAGAGCAGAAGTCCCTGCAGCCTTGGAGGAACTGGGATGTGGAGACCAGAGGCACCGGTGCTGTCCACGAGCATCGGTACTACCGAGGTGTGCCAGCCTGTGCGAGGCCCAGGAGAGGCCCTAGCAAGACTCTGGCTCTGCGAGGCCCTGCAAACCTGCACTGCCCTGGCCACCTTCAGCTTTCAGGGAGTGCCCCCACCCACAGAGAGGACAAGGGCTGCCAGGGCACGTGGATGGCTTTCATGCGAAGCTGCGTCCCTCTCATATTATTCAATAGATGGTAGCTTTTCAAACAAATGCCAATAGCTGAAGTTTAAACTGAGGAACTATAATTCACATTTTTTTAGTGTACTTGACACTTCGGCATGCAGTTAATAGTATCCTGGAATCCTGGAACAAATACCTATGATTCTTAAATTATTTCTACTTAGAATAATATGATGTTTTATAATTTTTTATAATTTTATATTATAATTTATAATTTTTATAGCTAGAAGTGATTTCAGACTTCACATAGGTAACCTACTCCCTTCCAGAGAGGTTAGTAACGTATTTAAAATCACATTTATAGTTTTATAACTTTTCTTTTTCTAAAAAGTATTGGTAAAAGTGCCAGTCATATAACTAGCTACTGGCTAAGCCAGGACTAGAAATCAAAATTAGTACTGATTTCATCAGTCCACAAATCTCTCTCTACTCTCCCATGTGGTCTCATTCTGAAGGTTCTCTGTTTATAACAGGAATAATAAAAATCACTAATTGCTGAGAAAACCCAAGGCTCACAGATCCAATGATGCACAGTACCTGGCATATTTTTATACTGTCCAAAGGTCTACTTTATAAACCTCTAGTTTATTATGACTAGTATTGATGATAATATTATAGAGTTGGTTTTATAGAAACTTAGCAGATACTTCCTCAATATAACTCCAGTGTTTTTAATTTAAACTTATATATTTTATTATGAAATAATTTATAATTCATAAACATACTTACCTCTAAGACTTATTATGTCAATAATTCAGAACCTTCTTCCCATTTCTAATCATCCCACATCAAAATAAACCTATGTGATATAGGATTCTTGGATACTGAAAATACCAAATGTGCTAAAAATAGTTTTCCTTTATTATAGCCCAAGGAAAGACAGGTCAATAAAAAGAGTCAGAAATGCTATGAACTAACCACAGGAGAAAGGAAGTTAGGAAAGGAAAAAATAGAGATGAGAGTAGCAAAGTCACGAGCCTTCTAAAAATGCTGTTATAATCTTAGTTCTCTTTTATCAAGACTTAATACTTTCATTTGTTTAATAATTTTGTCTAATTATGATTTAATTAAAAATATCTGTTAAGTATCCACTCTCACCAAGGCACCTGCAGGTAGATGCTAAAAGGAACATAAAGATAGGTATTACAGCCTTGGCCTTAAAGAGACTTAAAATAATAACTTACCAAGTACCACTTATAAAAGGACATCGAAACAGAGAAAAGAATATTGGATTGGATACAAGAAGACTCAGCTTCTAGTCTGGCTAACATTAACCATATAACCTTTGCTGAATCACTTACTCTCATGTTTCAATTTCTTCAAAGACACTTTATCTCACAGGATGTTTTACAAGGCCGAATACAACACCCTCTCGGCAAGGTAAGGGGGGAAAAGGGGACTTGGTCCTGGTCTAAGAGATGCCTGCCTCCTACCATTTTGCCTCATAACTCTTACTTTGTCCTTGTAATGTAAAAGCATATACACTCATGGTAGAAAATTTTGAAAAGAAATGCAGAGAGAAGAAAAAATCCATTAATATCTCAATTCACACAACTATGACTAATATTTTGATTGTTTGGTCTTTTTCTAATGCATCCTTCTCTCAATCCATATTTAGCATAGGTCATCACAGAAATCATATTGAATATACAGTTTTATGCACTAAATCATCTCAACTTATTCTGTATCATGACTATTTTCTCATTTCTTTAACTTTACAATCATAGTTATTAATGGTTGTGTGATATCCTATTATACAGATACATTAAACTCATTTAACCATTATCCTAATGTCAAATATTTGTTTCCAACAACTTATTTGCTCATATTAATAATGCTAGTGTGGCAATCTTTGTACATAAATATTAGCCAGTACAGGATTTAAACTATTTTTCAGGCTCACAGTGCCTGCTTAACCAGGACTGAGTACTAGCTCCTTTTCACTCCCGCTCCTGCTCCCTCTCCTCTCTTTCTTTCTTTTTTGGTGGAATTGAGGACTGAACTCAAGGTCTTGTACTGAGGTACATCCCCAGCCCATTTACATTTTTAAAAACTTGACACTAAGTTGCCCAGGCTGAGCTCAGACTTGCAGTCCTGCCTCAGCCTCCTGCCTCAGCCTCCCACGGTGCTGGGATTATAGGCGTGCACCACCACGCTGGCTGGTATAGTAGCTTTCTACTGCTGTTACGATAAATACCATAAAGTTAGTGGATTAAAACAACACAACCTATTATTCTACAGTTCTGCAAATAAGAAGCCCAGTATGGTCTGTGGGGCAAGTCAAGGCGTCAGCAGGGCTGTGTCCTTATCGCAGGCTTAGTAGAGAATCTATTTCCTGGCCTTTTCTGGCTTCTAGTGGCCACCTGTGTCCACTGGCTCTGGTCTCCTCCTGTATCTTTAGAGCCAGAAACTGTGTTTAAATTCTTTCCTACCTTCACTTTTTTTGTCTCTTATAAAGATTTCTATAATTACACCCAGTTTACCTGGACAATCCAGAATACTTTATTTTAATCAGCAGATTGTGTTTAGTAAGCTGCATCCGTGGGCTTTTTGTTATTACAACAAATACCCGACCCTAGCAACTCATGCAGAAGAGGTCTGTTTGGCTTGTGGTCTCAGACGCTGAAGGCCCAGATGGCACAGTGAGAGCTTTGTGGCAGGGCCATCCTCTGGCTGCACCACCCTCTGGCGTGGATACCAATGGCGTAGGAGCAAGCAGTCATGTCTCAAGCCAGGAAGGAGAGAGAGGACAGAAGGGGCTACACTCGTTCCTTTTATCACTCTTTCAGAGGACTACCAATAGGACAGCCAGAGAAATAACTTAAGCTCCTCCAATAAACTAAGCCCCTGTCCCTTACAGTACTGGGGACTGAACACAGGGCCTTCACACTGAGCTTCAAATTCCACATTCCCCATTCATTCATTCATTTAGAGACAGGGTCTTGCTAAAAGTTGCTAAATTGCCTAGGTTAGGCTATATCTTAGAATCCTCCTGCCTCAGCCTCCCAGGGTGCTGGGATTACAGCATGTACCACCATGCCTGGCTAGGCTCCACTCCTTAAAGGTTCCACCACCTCCTAATACTGCCACCTTGAAGACCATGTCTTCAATCACAATGGAACCACGGAGGACAACCAAACCAAAACAGCACCAAGTTATTTCCGTCTGCAACCACAGTTCTCCTGTCACATAAGGTAATATTTGCAGGGCAAAATGCACTTCTTTGTTTTAATTTGTGTTTCTTTTGTATATGAGTTCTTTTTTCTCTTAGTATAATTTTTCTCACTTTGGATAAGTGCTTTATATATTTATGTACATTACCTACCTGTTGTTTTCATTTTGACAAATAATTATTCCAGTTAATCTATTTTTTTTTTTTTTTTTTTTTTTTTTTGTGGGTACCAGGGGGACGACCTCAGGACCTCGCGCACCAACAGGCACCCGTGCCGCTGAGCGATATCACCGGCCCCTTTTTCGTATGTGGGTTCCGGGAGTCGAACTCGGGCCTTCGCGCTTGCAAGGCAGGCGCTTAAGCCGCTGAGCCGTCTCACCGGCCCAGTTAATCTATTTTTTGAAACATAACATTTAACAATTTGTAAATAGTCATATCCATCAATTTCTCTCTCTATAATTTTCTCTCTCCATGTACAGATCAGATCAATATCCCTATATATAGTTTTTCTGCTAAATATTTAACTGTTTAGTTCATCTGAATTTATTTTGATATGGTATGAGGTTAGGATAGGAAATGTTCTTTCCTTCCAAATAGAAAGGCAAGAACCCCTGTGTCTACTCCAGTTTTTAAATTGCTGGGCACCCCAAGTTTTGCTGGGTAAGTTACTGTCTACATTTCCAAGACTCCCTAGGAGCTACCTGAGGTCTTTGGCTATGTTTGGGCCAATGGCATTACAGTGGGAGGACAGCAAGGTCACCTTCATGAGGACAAAACTCTTTTCCCTGGTCTCTCTCCTGTGGGACAAATGTGAGGACAGTGACGATGAACTGCTTGTGTACTGTACTGTCCAGAGGGGCAACATCTAGGTCACTAGATGTCCTTGCAGAACAGATCTGCCCACCTGCCCTGGCCCACCTGCCAACTCTAAATGATTAAATAAGAAAGAAGCACAATTTTGTTGGAGCCATTATATCCATTATAACAGTTTAACTTTTTCCCTCATTGAGTGATTAGTCAAGAATTGGGGTGCTACGTTCACAAAGGCACAACATATTTGGTTGTTAGGTTACATATTTAGGTTACAGGCTGAAAAAACAGGCAACTTGTGAACCATAGCAATACCAGAACACTGCTCTGTGTTTCTTGCCCCTTACAAATTGCTACAGTTTGGATCAGGAATGTTCCCCAGAGGCCCATGTGTTAGGGGTTGGTTGCCAATCCATGACACTACTGGGAGACAGTCAAACTGCTGGGAGGTGGGGAAACTAGGTTTCCCTAGTGAGAGGAAATTGGGTCATTGGAGACATGCCATTAAAGGGGATACTGAGATGTGCGTCTCTTCCTTTCTTTGCTTCCCCGGCCACTATGAAGTGAATAGGCATCCTTCACACCATGCTTCCATCATGACATCCTGCTTCTCACCACAGGTCGAAAGCAACAGGGCCAAGTGACCATAAACTGAAACCTCTAAAACTATAAGCCAAAATAAACCTTTGCTCTTGTAGTTTATCTCAGGTATTTTGTCACAGCAATGGAAAACTGACTAAGGCAGTGACTTCAGGATGGCACTCCAGGAGAGATATGAAGTCAGACAAGTGTGAGCTGGTTTGCAAGTACTCGTGGAAAAGACAAGAACCTGCTAAACGTTTCTCTCTGTCCAGGGCCCTCGATCTACACTTAATGGAAATGTAGGAATCTGATGCCTCAGGCTGCTTCCAAATCAAATGACAAGAAATACTGTAAGATGTCTTTCAGAGCCTATCTGGTAGCATAGATCAGGTATTATTTTCCTATCTAGGCCTACCTTTTGCAAATGGTATTAAGGCAGCCACCAGTAAGTTGAGGGAAAAGAGATGGACTGAGCAAAAAAGGCTTTTTGATAAAGGTAAAAGGAGAGTCCACAGGCATAAGAGCTATAACTAGGAGTAAAATTCTCTTGGCATGGCTACATTTACATGAAACCTATTTATCATAAATAGGCCAGAAGAGTACATACCAAGAACTTCGAGAAAGTGTACTACCAAGATAGAGCAAAACAGTTTTACAGGTTTAAGAATGCTTGATCACTAAAGCAACCTTCAGGTCCCCAAATCAGCACCAGGCAGAAAGTGTACTATGAAAACTGTGTAGCCCTCTGATAAGCACTTCAGGTGTGGTCAGTGAGGCTAACAAATGCAAACAGCCTTTCAGAGACAAAGCCAAAAGTCACACAGACTAATCAAAGGTGTTATTCCCAGGGAGCATCAAAGAGCTGAAAGAACACAAAGAATGTGGGTTTTGAGTTGGATGCAGTAATTGCACAGGACTTTGGGTTTTTGCCTTTGAGGAAAGATGAATACATTCTCTGCATGGAAAGTGGGGAGTACATGGATACACGGAGGCACTGCATCACAGAAACCGAATCTCTCCATATGGCTATTCTCCCTTCATTCCTCAGTTAAAATCCTTAGTTTTAACTGGGCACTTTGCAGGTGACCTACATTTCTAGTCTCTCTTAGGTACCATCATGTGATGTCTTTTTTTTTTTTTTTTTTGGTAAGTCTTTACTAATGAGAGGTGAGTAGCAATGATGCACACTACCTCTGAGTTGTCACCTAGAGACACAGGCAGTTGCTCTGGAGGTCCTACTTCCCGATCCTGATGAGCCAGCTTTGACCACATGGACAGGTGATTACCCCAGGGGCTGACGGAGCAACAAAAGATGAACTCAGATCCCTGGAGGACCATGGGGAACAGAGCTGCCCACCTGTTCTCAATAGCCTACATTCTTTTAGACTGTTTCCTGAAAGAAAAATAAACTATCTTATTTTTGGTCTCCTTTTTACACAGCTTAGCCTGTACATACAGGGGCTATCAATAAATATTGCTGAATTATGAACTTTAACAATGAAATATGGGAATCAACATTTCTTAAGTATGTCTATTATGTCCATTTTCCTTTCAATTTAAAAATGTTTATATATTTACATTTTATTTATAAGTTATCTATCACATTACCAATGCATTTCTCCCAGTTTATATTTTAATTTTATGATTCGCTTTTGTCAGTGTTGATGTCAAAATGTTAATCTAGTCCTAACCCTAATCACAAATGTTTCTCTTTGTGACTTCTTTCACTGTTTTTATGCTTGGAAACAAAAAAATCTCTCTAGGGATAACATTTCTTTTCCTCTACCCTTCCTCATTTTAAATATGCAATTTTCTAATCTGTCAGGAATATATTTTGATGCATGCTACGGATTCAGTTTTTTCTAATATATAATCAATTTGCAAAAACACTTATCAATAAGAACCTATTTCATAAAACATGATTTATTTAATAATCCTACTGGCTTATATTTTTTATTGTATGTTAAATTATTACCAAAATCTACTTCTTTTCTATTTTATTCCTTAAAGTTTTAGTTGTTCCTTTCATTATTGAGAGAAAAACACTAAGATAAATCCTCATTTTGAAATAAAGAATGACTAGATATTTACAATAGCATTTGAAATATTCTTAACAGCTTGAACTCAATCGACTCTGAAAATCCCATCAATATTCATGACTGTGATGATATACAGAAAGGAGGGAAAGGATTCTGAGCAGGAAGGGGTGCACATAAGGCCTTTGATGTTCTAACCTGGATGATGAATACACGGGTATCTGGTTGATGATTATTTCCCTAAACTGTGTGTATATGTTTTAGGTACTTATCTACATAAATGATATATTGAGCAAGAAGAATTCATATGTTACATTGCAGGCCCTTAAAAAACACAGCAGCGAGCCGGTGAGATAGCTCAGCGGCATAAGCGTCTGCCTGGCAAGCGCGAGGTCCTGAGTTTGACTCTCGGTACCCACATACAAAAAAAGGGCCAGTGATATCGCTCAGCAGCACAAGCACCTGCTGGCACACGAGGTCCTGAGTTCGACCCCTGGTACCCACAAAAAAAAAAAAAAAACAAGTACCTCAGAAATAATCATAACTCAAAGGCAACAAAAGGGGGAAATACACTTCCCAAAGATTAAAGATACTTTTACGCACCTTCTTGTGCCCCTCTCCTACCCCAAGTTAAATGCTTATGATGAATGGTTGCCCTCTATTACCAACCTTTCAGACCTAATGCCTGTCTGACCACAATGCAGAAATACAACCATGACAGGATCCTCTACAGTTCTAGAGTCAAGCTGGGGCAAACAGGATTATTAAATAGAAGCTAAACCTCAATATGCTTTAAATAAAACATTACATGATTACACAAATGCAATTTACTTGGTCAGTTACTATTTAAAGGGATGATGTTCTGTACCTATGGAAGAAGTTCTCAAATGAGCGCAAGATTAACTGAAAGAGCTTGTGAAAACTGCTCACTCTCAGCATTCGCTCCAGAGGACTAGGGCTGGGGTGGGACCCAAAGATTTACACTTTTAGTAAGTAGGTAATCTATGGGTCTTATTTCTAAAAACACTGTATAGGGGAATCTGAATCTTATGCATTTTACAGAGAAGAGTTTTAGTTTTTAAATCTACCGGTTACTCATTTTCACATCAAAAGGTTCACATTTCCATACTGGGGAGATTTAATTATGATTCCTCCTTGTTTTTCATCCTCTACTCTCATTATTGATGGTCTGATGCAGGCATTTTAGTTTTACTTCATTATGCTTTCCATCCAAAAAGTAATACATGTACATGGTAAAGATATTCTCAAGAGTAGTGAAGAATAGAGACTACGGTAAAAAGTAAATTTCCTTTCCAGTCCAGACTTCCAGTTCTTCAGCTCCCCCAAAACAACCCATGGTAATGGTGCCTTCTAGAATAAAGAATTCAGATGTTTTATGGACATGTACCACCTCCCTGTGATGAATGTAATCATTATGTACTGCAAATATGTACTAATGAAAATAAAAATTAAAAATAGAATACTCTTTACCAAAAACTGCCATACATGCCCTTCCTATTATTCTATGTAGTCATATATTAAACATGTTCTAAACCTGGCCTCTTTACTTAACACATCTTGGGAGATATTCTTTATTAGCACTTATAGAACTTTTACTTCCTTTTTACACCTGCATACTATTCCACCACACACTGCATGGTAACCAGTCCTCTGCTGAAGGCATCTGAGTGGTACACAGCCTTCTCCCATTACAAGCAAAGATTCACAAATATGGTATAACTGTTGCAAACTGTTAGTTAGAGCTTTGCATGTGGGCTAATTTTCTGTAAGTTAGGGACATGTGCATTTTGAATCTTATATATTGCCAGACTACTCCAAACGGGACATCCAAACTGCTCACATGTCAGAAGCACCTGTTTTTCCTCACATTTCAGGCAACATAGCATATTACCATATTTTTTCATCTTTGCCAAAATAGACATCTAATTGCTGTTTTAACTTTCATTGTTTAACTTATGATAGAAAGTTGAGTCTCTGTTATGGCTTGTATCTAGATGTCCCCCCAAAGCCCCATGTGCTCATAGGTGGGGCTTTTCAGAGATGACTGGATCTAGAGAATGTGAATATGGATTAGGAGTGTGTGATAACTAAATTAGTTCACCGACTGGCTCAGCATAGTTCTGGATATGAAAAAAAGAAAGCCCCCCAACCCCCAACAAGCTTGCAGCCTGGATGAAACATAAAACGAAGGGAAAGCTCACTGCTTCACTGTCTTCTGCCTACCCTGCCACGGACTGTTTCTTCTCTGCTGCACCCCTTTGCCGGGCTCTCCTGCCTTGGACCCAGCCGACTATGGACTGAAACCTCTACAGACTTTCAGCTGCTGTAAATCTTTCCTCCTTTGACTTGTGGGAGTTGGGTATTTTGACCCAGCAACAACAAAAGTAACTAAGTCTCCCTCCCTAAGTTTATGTCATTTGTATTTTAATTTCTGCAACTGCTTGATCATATCCATTACCTATTTTCCTGCTGAATTTCTGTTTATTTATTTTTATTTTTGAAAGAATCATTTTCAACTAAGGAAGTTACCAACTTATCTTTTTATTTATTTATTTATTTATTTATTTATTTATTTATTTATTTATTTTTTGAGCCAGGGTTTTGCTATGTAGTTCAGGCTGGCCTTGGATTATGTAGCCTGGGCTAGCCTCAAACTTGCTGTGATTCTCCTGCCTCTGCTTCCCAAGTGGTGAAATTACAAGTGTGTGCCATCACCCCCAGCCAAATTTATCTTATTGTGGCAAACATTTGCTACTTTTGACTTGTTTTTTATTTAGTTTACTGTATATTTATTTAATCATGAAGGCATTCCCAATTTTTATGTAGTCAAATGTATTACGCCTTTCTTTTGTGGCTTCTGAGATTTGCCTTAGTTGGAAGGCCCTCCTCACTCTCAGATTTTTTTAAAACAATAATTTCCTAATGTTTTTATGGCTCTTTTTTTATGTTTGGGTCTTTGAGCCAATAGGAATTTACTTAAGTGGTAAGGAAAGAATCTAGGCTCTTTTTCATTTTTTTTTTTCAGATAACTAAGTAGCTGTCATAAAGCCATTCAGTAAACAATTCATCTTTTGTTATAACCATTTTAAATGCAAGCATTCCACAAGGGAGTGTATGTCTAGAAAATCTATGTTTACTAAAGCCATACTATTTAATTAGCTAACACATGTAATAAATATTATTTACCGTTCATATTAATTGAAATTACTCTGAATGGAAATGCAATAAGGAATGTGTTATGGAGATTGTTGGATATACATACAATATGACTAAGGGTAGATACAACCTACTATAAATTCACCCTCCAGAAGTCTTTAATTTGTTCATTGGGCATATAATATAGTATTTCACACTGCAGAGTAATGTCACTCATTGCTATAGAACACCGGCATTTATAATTTTTGTTAGATTTGCTTCCAGATCATTGAAGAAATGTTTTATAACTTGTTATTTTAAGTTTCCTATTCGTCTATGATGTTAGTAAGAGAAACATGACACAATAATTTTTATTTGAATTTTCACTGGTACAAATGACATGAAGTACTATGATGAATATGTTGATACCTTTCAGAAGTAAAACCCCTCAGGGTGAGCCCGCTGCAAGCTGCTGTTCTGACGTCTGAGGCTCACAGGAGCCGAGATTGAGGAAGACAAGGGTACAGGGCACCATCCAGAAGGTTGGGTCAGAAGCTCAAAAAGCTCCAAGTGAAAAAGGGATGCAACAGCACAGATTGATAAATTTTTGTTTAAATTCTGTTCAAATTATATTACAGATCTCTCTCCTTTTTTCCTGAGTGTGTGATGGAGACTGAAACCTAAAAGTAGTGCTCTATCAAACTTATTAGCTGAAAGTATATGTTTAAATAGCAGCATTTTCATTTTAACAGCTGCACAGTGCACTGCTAATAATACTCCTTAAAAGAAGTACTGTATGGACACAAAATAGTCTTATTTCAGAGGGGAAGTACTCCTGTATTCTTTATAGATGAACACATAGATTGAAAATTAAATTTACTTCATCTTTTTATGAAGGATTAAATCTCCGAACTCTTTCTTTCTTTCTTTCTTTTTTTTTTTGTGGGTACCGGGGGGTCGACCTCAGGACCTCGTGCGCCAACAGGCACCCGTGCCGCTGAGCGATATCACCGGCCCCTTTTTTCGTATGTGGGATCTGGGAGTCAAACTCGGGCCCTCGCGCTTGCAAGGCAGGCGCTTACGCCACTGAGCCATCTCACCGGCCCTCTTTATTTCTTTCTTGTCCGTCCTATCTTCGTTTACAATTCTTTATGAGTTCCATTTCTTTTAAATACCATCTTCTCTGCCAAGACAGAGAGGCAACTTTTTATTCCTAGAATTTTACATCTGGAAAGGACATAGAAGGATAAATATTAGAAGTAATATTAGAGATGCCCCCAAACAGAATTAAGAGCTAATAAAATATTAATAAACATCTTTAAAGAATGTACTATGGAATGTACGCTTCTGCTGAAATTTGTAATTAAAGATGGTAGATCCATTAAAAAAACCTGGATATTTAAAAATTAAGACTGTCTCAAATATAATAATGAAAGCCATGTGTTAAAATCTAATTCAGAAGGATGAGGAATGATAACTAGCTTTCCACAGGAACGCAAATTATTTTTTTTTCTTTTTTTTTTTTTTTTTTTTTTGTGGGTACCAGGGGTTGACCTCAGGAACTTGTGCACCAGCAGGCTCGTGCCGCTGAGCGATATCACCGGCCCTTTGTTCGTATGTGGGTTTTGGGAGTCGAACTCGGGCCCTCGCGCTTGCCAGGCAGGCGCTTATGCCGCTGAGCCATCTCACCAGCCCTATTTTTCTATCTTCCTTTTAAAATATGAAATACATGCTAATGCTGAATTTTCTGGAAACTACATAAATTCAAAACTAAATTTTCATTTTTAAACAGAAAAATTCTGTTCCAAAGTCAACATCTTGTCATTAAAATCCACTTCCACTTTGTCCTCGGTTTCCTATCTCTCTTTTTTTTTTTTTTTTGTGGGTACCGGGGGGTCGACCTCAGGACCTCGCGCGCCAACAGGCACCCGTGCCGCTGAGCGATATCACCGGCCCCTTTTTCGTATGTGGGATCCGGGAGTCGAACTCGGGCCCTCGCGCTTGCAAGGCAGGCGCTTATGCTGCTGAGCCATCTCACCAGCCCTCCTACCTCTCTTAATGGAAACAATAGTTTCAGAACTCCAAGAGTGAAGCCAGCAGTGTACCACCTCCAATTTCTTTTTTCTCATGTTCTCTCTCACTTCTCCACCATCCACTCCATTCCCACAACTTTCTGCAGCAAGGAGTCATTCTGGATTCCTTTTCTTCTTCCTCCCCATATCTGGTCAATCAACAAATCCTCCAAACTGTAACCAGAATCTGACCATTTCTCACACCATCACTGCCAACATGATGGCCCAAGCCACCATCACCAGATTCATGGGCTGCTTTCCCAGTTGGTCTCCTTACTTAATACCCGTGACCTCCAGCTTCCGTCTATTCTCAGCCTGTAACCAGGACACTCCTCAGCCTAAAACCTCCTGTGGTTTCCTTGCTTTGAAAAATATGAAGTCCTTACAGGAGCAGCAGGATCTGGCCCCACAGCCCCTCTGCTCTGACCTCAGGTCCGCCCATATTTCTTTTATTTATTTATTTTTTTAATGTGGGTACCGGGAGTCAACCTCAGGACCTTGCGTTTGCCAGCAAGTGCTTGTGCTGTTGAGCAATATCACCGGCCCTTTTTTTCCTTTATGTGGGTTCCAGGAGTCAAACTCAGGACCTTGCGCTTGCCAGGCAGGTGCTTATGCTGCTGAGCTATCTCACGGGCCAAGGCCCGCCCACATTTCCACGAAGTCGCTCCCTGGGCTCTGGCCATAGGGGCCTCCCTGCCAGTTGTCCTCCTTTCCCTCCACCCTTGACACCTGCTGCACTCACTGCTCGGAATGCTCATCTCCCAGATACTGCATCACCCACTACATCCTTCATGCTTTCATCCCGGAAGACTATCATCCCAGTAAGCTCTTTTCTTTCTGAAATCTCACCATCCTTCTCTCAACAATTAAAATCCTTCTTTCCTATTTTATTTTTTCCTCCACAGCACACACTATGTATTTTACTTATTTGTCTAGTTATCACCAGTCTTCTTGACTGGAATGCAAAGAGTATGGCACATGGTAGGAGCTCAGTGAATTCTGCTGAATGAATGGACAAATGAAGAAATAAATAAACAAAAAGAGTCCAGCTTGGGCTTTCTCACTGCATCTTCCCTGGTCTCCTGGCAGTGGTCTCTACTCCCTGAAATCAACCCTACATACCTCAGTCAGTAGTTTACCTAACACAGGTTTGACACTATCACTCCTCTAAGTAAGGTCCTAAGGAGCTCTCTACAGGATGGCGTATGAGCCTTCACAAGCAGGCTCTTTTTTCTAATGTCATCTACCCTTTTTTCTAATGTCATCTCTTTATATCTATTCTTACACCTTAGCTGGTAGACCAATGTCTCCCAAACTTGAGTAATTTATGGGTTCTTCTAAAAGAAAAAAAAAAAATTCTCAATTCTCAATTTCTCTTAAGGTCACACCCAAGGACTCCAATTTGAGAAATATCAGTTTAAGAAATTTATATTCTAGTTAATAAAAATGTCTTTTTATTGCAGATTATGAATGATAAAACAATTGTAATACCATAACCAAAGTGAGGACAGAAGCTTAAGATCTTCATATATCTTGCACACCGTGAAAATGAAACCAAGGATCCAGAAACACTGCTGTACATAAATGAAATGACCTATACACCCTGGAGAGGTCTCTGCTTACCTGCCTCTACATGGGCCTTCACTCTTCCTTCTCCCCTGATTACAATTTTCACAATTCTACTCATCATTCAATGCCTACTTTGATTATCACCTTCTTCATGAACTCTCCTTTTTGATACCTTCAGCTAAAATTTCTTTCATTCTCATGGGGTAATTTTCCAACTCTTCTATGAGATTAACTATACTATTCTATAAATATATATTATTATTATATATTATTTTTTCATGGATATATATATTAATATATATAATAATATATATTATTATTTGTAACTCCTGGTAGTATAAAGATTAATTCTTTTTATTTCCACAACTAGTATAGCACCTTCCATATAACAATCAACTGAACTAATAATCACATAGGATAAAAAAAATAAATGGTTCTATAAATGTGACTCTCTACTGATCATAAAAATGGAACTACTTACTAAATGCTTATAATCAAAGATATATATTTACACTAAATGAGAAAATGTGGCAAAATCTTTCAAGTTATTCATAGGACTTACCTTCTTCTAAGCATTAAGTCTGACACAGGTATGCATCTTAGACCAGTACCCAAAACCATGAGGAAGGATGTCAGCAGCACAGTCACCCGCAGACCTAAAGAGAAACAAAAAAGCCAGATTAGTTTCAGTCTCCTAAGTAAGTTCAATGTTAATAATAAATATTTTTCTTATCCAATCAACTGATACTACATTCTAACATATGGTTTTTCTCTGTAACCCCCAATACAGAAAAAGAAAAGAAAAGATCTAACTCTACATGTGGAATATGAAATGACTTTAATAGAAAAGTGGAATAATCATATCAAAGATAAAGGAAAAGTTCTATTAGCTCTAAGTTTTCAAAACAAATGTCTAGAATATTCAGATATAATACTAAAAAATACAGAAAATATTTTTAAAAGACAAAGTATTTTGATTTTATATGTCCAAGTAAAAATTCTAATTTTTAAGTGCAAACTGCTAAAAACAAACAAACAAACAAAAAAACCACTATGCCATCTTAAAAAGTATTTTAAGGTGACAGATTACTACCTGAAGTTTTCTCAAAAGAAATAACTGGCCAACTACATATTTTATTTACAACCAAGAAAACCTAATGTTCGGGGCCGGTGAGATGGCTCAGCGGCGTACGCGCCTGCCTTGCAAGCGCGAGGGCCCGAGTTCGACTCCCAGAACCCACATACGAAAAAGGGGCCGGTGATATCGCTCAGCGGCACGGGTGCCTGTTGGCGCGCGAGGTCCTGAGGTCGACCCCCGGTACCCACAAAAAAAAAAAAAAAAAAAAAAAGAAAACCTAATGTTTGTTACAGGGTCATAGAAAGTAGTATCTCAGGACTCTGTACAATAACGGTATACTACTTTTTCTTGATTTGTCAAATTGTTTTCAACATAGAGAATGTTGTTAAAAAATAAAAAGGCACGGCTTAGGACTTTAGAACATAATGTGGGCCACACAGCTTTTTCCTTTGTATTCCAAGTAAGAACAGTTACTTTGAAAATGTGTGTCTGGTTGGTCACAGGATAAAAGGGCAAAAGAAAATATAAAAATATGCACCCAAACAAGGTAACAAGAAATAGATACAATATCTGCAGAATAATATAATGGAAGTATATATTCCTATTTTTAGAATATTATAGTTTTATTAATAGTGAAATAGTATAATCTTATTGTTTGTGGCCCCTATATCATACAGGTGGCTCATACCAGGTCTATGGCAGAGATGCTCATATTTCTTCAAACTTTTCCAATATCTAACATCTCCCTGAAGCCATTTCACAGAGAACAGACATAAATGATTAATGTTTCTTTTTTTTTTTTCTAAAATATTTTTTTGCAGATGGTTAAATGTTTGGTTTTGAAAGTGCTTCTCTGCTTGAAGGAAATTGAAAGTCAATAAAACTATAATTATACAGATCAAACATAGGAAGAAAAATAAATATGAGATCCAGATTAGGTGCATACATGCTACACTGAAAATAATTTGTGACATGAACTGAGTTAACTTTATAATATTCTTTTTTTTTTTTTTTTTTTTTGTGGGTACTGTACTGGGGGTCGAACTCAGGACCTCGCGTGCCAGCAGGCGCCCATGCTGCTGAACAATATCACTGGCCCTCTTTTCCTATGTGGGTACCGGGAGTCGAACTCAGGACCTTGCACTTGCCAGGCAGGCGCTTATGCCGCTGAGCCATCTCACCAGCCCTTATAATATTCTTATATAACCTCAATATGAGGTTATATATAACCTCTATGGCAGAAGGAATGCCATAGAGAATCAAGCTTCTCAGTAACAAGTAAAACATACATATTGCTCATTTACTGCTTCTACTAACAGAACACAGACTTAAAGCCACATTACAGCCATAGGAAATAGAATGTAATTACTGAAAAGTACATACACTGTCATAAATATCCTAAAATTGCAAAACATTCCTCTCATAAGATTATACTGGCTATCCAATAAGATACTGAATAGAATTTTGTAGATTTGGGCCTCTAAGGTTTATATTATACATGATGTTTATTTTTTCTAAAGATATTGTTTGTAATTAGGGTAAGAACTAGTAAAGTAGTGGGGCATAGTTTATGACCATATGGCTCAATAACCAGGCTTTCTATTGTTACTGCTAAAAGCTAGCACACTTTTCTACTCAAATGTATTTTAATCAGATATATGACAATATAATAGCTAATACAAACTTTCAAGAATGAAGAGGTCATGAAAAGCTGATTATTAAAGCAATTTTGCAAAGATACAGCACCATGGGTTTCTTGTTTAAATGTTGCTTAATCTATACTCGTTAGACAATCTTGAACGCATTTTCTTTTCATTCATAGCATGACAAGTCATGATTCTAATTCCATGCAATCAACAAGATATCAGCTTACCCAGGGAAAAGACCTAATAAGGACCCCAGCAAAATAGGCTTAAGAGACATGTAAAACTTTTATATAACTAGAACTCAAATGGTTACAGTATTCAGATGTGAGTACAAAAACCATGTGATGAAAAGTATTATTATAACAAATTCATAAAAACAAGAATGACTGAAAAAATAATTTTTTATTTAAATATGGCACCCAGACCCTGCAGGAAGCTTCCTTTCAAAAGATGAGACCATTCCTTTTGTTGAGAACCCACTAGATATAGGGACAGAAGTCTCTACAATAGGTGCCAAAGTCGATTGGAAAACACACAACACACACACACACACACACACACACACACACACACACAGAGCTTGTCTGGGAAGACCACCCTTGCCCAGGATCCACACTTCCATCAGCTGGAGTGAAGACAACCTCCTCCTGCTCCCTGCCCACAACAATCACAGCCTAGCCACCCTGCTCTACCTCTGAGGCTGTCGGGACTAAGCACATAGTGCTTGTTTATCCCGATTACACGGGACCAAGGGATCCAAAATTCAGAGGTCATTCTTATCGCACTGTATGTTTACACATCTCCCGGCCTGACCTCACCTCCACCACCTCTCTAACTCCAGAAGCCTGTGCACTGTGCCTTCTGGAGGGCCACTCGAGCAGTGGAGCAGCTCCACTCTCAAGCTCTTCTCTAAATGGTCTCTCCACGCTCTCCCACTGATGTCTCTCTCCTGGGGTCACTGCTCATTCCTTCTTACTCTCTCTCTCCCAAAGCTTGCCCATTTTCCTTCCTCATGCTTTTAAGATTTCTTCTTTATTACTGGTGTTAAGCAATATGACTATGATGTGCTCTGATGTAATTTTCTCCATTTTTTTTCTTCTTGGATTCCTAGATGTGTGGGTGTATTGGTCACTTTCCCCTTGCTGGGATGAAATACCCAACACCTGCAATTTATAGGAGGAAAGGGTTATTTTGGCTCATGGTTTTCAGATGATTCAGTCCAAGGACGCAGAGGATCATCTGGCTCCACGTCAGGAACGGTAAGGCAAAAGAGGAAAGCTGCTCACTCCACGGCAGCCAGGAAGCAGAGAGAGAAGGGAGGAGTCGGGGAGAAGAATATACCCTGCAAAGGCACACCCTCAGTGACACTCCTCTTCCAACTAGGCCCCGCCTCCTAACAGCTCCTCTAGCTATGAACTCATCAACTATCAGTGCACTGATGAGTACATTGCCCCCAAGATCACCTTCTAAAAGCCCCACCTCTGAATACATGAGATTTTCGGGGGACAGTATAGATCTAAAACACAGCAGTGGGTATAGTTATCAAGTCTGGAAACTTTTCTGACATTATTTCTTCAAAAAGAAAACAGTTGTTTTCTATTACCCCATCTTACTCTATGCCTTTCCCCCTTCTCTCTTTTCCTTCTGGGGTTCCAATTACATGTATATTAGGCCACTTGAAACTGTTCCACAGCTCATAGATGCTCATGATTTTTGTTAATTTCTCATCTTTATTCCTCTGTATTCCACTGTGGATAGTTTCTATAGTTAAATCTTTGATCTTGGACCGGTGAGATAGCTCAGCGGCATAAGTGCCTGCCTGGCAAGTGCGAGGCCCTGAGTTCGACTCCCGGAACCCACATACGAAAAAAGGGCCGGTGATATCGCTCAGCGGCACGGGTGCCTGCTGGTGTGCGAGGTCCTGAGGTCGACCCCCGGTACCCACACACAAAAAAAAAAAAAATCTTTGATCTTTCCTTCTACAATGTCTAATCTGCTGTTAAATCCTGAACAGTTAATTTTGTTTCATCAGATGGTTAAATTTTTCATTTCTAGAGATTTAACATTGGTTTTCTGTTTTCTATGTCTCTCCTTAATATGCTCAAGCTTTCTTTAACCTTCTTGAGCATATACTCATGCAGTACATTTATAGGTGGCATTCTGGCTGTTGGAAATGTGAACCATTCCCAGTTATGTGTGAACTTTGAGAACTGTTCTTCCTGCTCCTTTTGGGTGGTTCTTTCTCTAGTCTTGGATAGTTTCCTCACTATCCACTGATCAGTGCTCAGTTGAAGACTCAAGGAGGACCCCTGTAGATCCACAACTTTCTCTCTCTGACTCTTCCTCTACTCTGAGAGTCTCCACTAAGTATCCTAGTTATTATGGCCTCTTCAAATTCTCAATTTTGTCTCCTCACCTTAGGAAAAGTGCTGGACTCTGTCTGGGTTCCCTATCTTTGTGCTGCAGCCTGGAAATTCTCCCCAGGAAGTAAACTAAAGCCATTGTAGAAATCATTGTCCTTCCCTGTTTGTTATCCAAGGTCTGAGAACTGTTGTTTCATATACAATATTTTTAATTTATTTGTTCTTGGTTATTTAAGATAGAAGGATAAATCCAATACTTGCTTTTCCATTATGGCCAGACAGCCTTTGACATATTTTATCTGATTATAATACCTACCACTTTTGCTGTGGGTTTCTGAAGACAACCACACACCCACCCTCCAGGCCACTCACTCTCACTGCTTGAAAATGTCTTGGCTTATCGTTACTCCTTGGGACACCACTCCTTCCACAAATCTGGAGATTTCAATATCCACTAAATGATCCTTTCAATATCCTGACTTATCAGTTCACAGACTTCTTACTCCACGACCATGTCCTCTAACCAAGCAGGTGTTCACTCTCTTGGTTACACTCTGATCTTATCTCTACCATAATTGCATCCACAACATAATCTCAGTTTCAAGCATCTTACTCTTCAAGCATTACCTCCTGTCTTTCCCATTTACTCCCTCTCATGTACTAACAACAACAAATTTTTGGTGTAATAATGAATGACGATTTTGGAGCCTACTACTTTTTCTCACTCATCTCAGGATATTTTCTATTTTCCATATTGAGCTTAGATTCCATGATATCTTATTACATCACTGCCTACACAACCCTCTATTCTTGGCCTGAATTTTGTTACTCCTATTCACCTGACAAAACTACAACTCTGGTTAAATCAATCTCTCTCACCCTCTCCCTTTCCCTCTGTGCTACCCAACAACACTACTACAATTTCCCAGTCCATGTGTTTTCTCCTTTCCTAGAAAAATAGTTTCATTGTTATTCTTTCTCCAATAGCTGCTCCTCTATCCTAACATATCAGGTGATTTTTTTTCAATTTTCTAAGACATACAATCAAAGTAACTTCCACAAGCTTCCACCACCCATCATATGCATCTATATCTATACACTCTCTCTTCTCTTCTGTTGCTACTAAAAAGTTAGCTGCCAATGCTTCTAAAGCCAACCTGTGCTCAGAAAGACTATATTCCATCTTGCTTATACAAGGACATGGCTACAGAAACTTCTTTCTCTCCCTTTAGCATCACCACTTTTCCCCCTCTCTCCTGGATCCATTTGCATACTACATTACAGAGAAAAGCTTTAATATATCTTACAAGACAAAACCCTCAGCATCCACATTTCTTCTGGTTCCTGCTCCATTCCTCTCTTGCCCTTTATGGCAGAACTTCTTGAAAGAAGTGACTCATGGTCTCCAATTCTCCTTGCATTTTACTTTGAACTCTCCATAGCATTCCAGTGAGAACTATTTTTTTTGAAGGACACTAAAGATTTCCATGTTGCTAAATCCAAGTCTCTATTCTCAGTCATCACTAGCTGATTCTTTTTGTTTATCTCCACAACCTCTAAATATTGGAATGCCCCAGGGCTCAGTCCTCTTCAGAAGCTACACTTCTCTCCACAGTGATCTCATCTAGCCCCAAGACTTTAAATATCATTATAACTGTAAACTCCTGAATTTATTGTACAGGCCTGTCCCCAAAATCTATATATGTATACCTGACATCCGACTGATAGTTTCATCTGTCTTCATGGCATCTCAAACTCTTAATCTCTAAGCCATCTGTCTCCAAGCTGCTCCTTCCACAATCTTGGTATCAGTAAAGCAAAGCTCTATTCCACCACTTACTAATATTAACAAGTTGAGAAACATCTGATATTCTTCTTCCTTTATACCCTATATCTGATCCATCAACAATTCTACTGCAATCTAACCATTTCTCACATCCTATTCTACCATCGCTGGAGTCTGAAGCTCTCCTCCGGGTTACTCCACTAGCCAGTGGTGGGGAACCTATAGCATGCATGCTGCAGTGGGTACACAGAGCCCTCTCTGCATGAGAGCCAAGTCATCCCAACCAAGGTTTCATAGATTATCAGCATACATACAACAGCAAAAATCACATTAATTGTGTAAAAGCTTGCCAAATGCAAAAGCAAGTGATACTGTTTGTATTCTGAAAGCTCTGTTACTGTGTTTTTCTTTTAAGACAAAAGATGTTAATGTATGAGTTGTTTTTTTCTAAACTAAAACTTCTGTATTCAGGTTTAATTACAGTGCTGGCACTTTGCAATAAATAAGTGGGTTTTGGGTTGCACTTTGGGCATGCAGTTCCCTAGCCTAACTGGTCTCCCTGCTCTGGCTCCTGTCCTCAAGGGACTAGCACAGTAATCACTTGACTCTTCTGCTATGGCCACCTGCTGGGCTCCAGCTTCATTCCCTATCTTCTGGGTTGGGCCTCAGAAGACTGACATGGCCTGGAGGTCTCAAAAGCCCCCTGGACCATTTCAGCTGCTGAACTCTGGGTAAATCTCAGAGTGGAAGGTAGGAATGTTTCATTGCTAATTGATACAGGGGTGTCCCATTCCACCCTCTCCTCATTTTTAGGAAAGTTAACTTTAGCTCCAATTACTGTTGTGGGAATTCAAAGCACTATATCCAGGCCATTCAAAACTCCCTTACTTTCATGTCAATTGAGACAACAATTTTTCTCACATTTGTTCTTGGACATTCCTACTTGTCCTATCCCCTTCCTTAGCCAAGACATTCTAACAAAACTATCTGCTAGCCTTATTCCTGGCTCAAACCCCCATCTTGTAACCTCCCTTCCTGCACTCGATACTGCATTTTCTCCCTACCCCATCTCCTCTCCACACCTCAACCCTCATGGCTGGGATACCTCTACTCCCTCTGTTGCCCAGCACCATACGCCTCTTCTCAGTCCACTAAAACAAGACCACCGCTATCCAGCACAGTGCCAGTACCTTTTGTTGGAGCCAGCTTTGTGGAGACTAAAATCCACCACTAAATGCCTTCTCAAACACAAACTCTTGATCTCTAACTCCCCCTATAACACCCCCATTCTCAAAACAGACCCCCTATAATCCTTGCCATCTGCAAAACCGATCAGTCTTACTGCCAAGTGCAGGACCCCCGAACTATAAATCAAATAGTCCTTCCCATTCACCCTGTCATTCCCAACCCCTGCACCCCCCTGTCCTCCATTCCCCCAAACACCACCCACTATTCCATCCTTGACTTAAAAGATGCTTTCTTCACAATCCCCTTACACTCTGCTTCACAGCCTCTCTTTGCTTTTACATGGACAGACCCAGACACTCACCAGTCACAGCAGCTCACTTGGAGAGCACTACCCCAAGGGTTCTGGGACAGCCCCCACTATTTCAGCCAAGCCCTTGCTCAGGACTTACTCTCCTTCCACCCTGTTACCACTCATCTGTTATAATATGTCAATGACCTCCTCCTCTGTAGCCCATCTTTTGAATCCTGTTGCCAAGATACTATTTCTCTCCTACAACATTTAGACCAGAGGGGATACCATACCTTATCCGCAAAGGCTCAGACTTCTTCTCCTTCAGTAACATACCTAGCAGTCATTCTCCTTACTTGAATAACATACTCAAATTCTTCCCCCTGAGCGAGTACACACAATATCCCAAATCCCACCGCCAGTCACAACACAACAACTTCTCTCATTTCTAGGGATCATAGGTTATTTTCACCTCTGGATTCCAGGATTTGCTATCCTAACAAAATCCTTCTATGAAATAACCTGAGGAAGCCCCACAGACCCATTAGATACCAAGTCCTTTCCACACACACCATTCACGAAACTAAAGCAGGCCTTGGTGCCAGCTTTGTATATCCCAGATCCCAATCACCCCTTCTCACTCCACACCATTGAGGAAAGGGGATGCACAGCCACAGTGTTAAGCCAGGGACCAAGTCCCACACCAGTAGCCTTCCTGTCAAAACAATTAGATTTCACCATCCTGGAATGGCCATCATGTCTAAAAGCTGCAGCTGCTGCCACAATCATGCTCTTAGAAGTTCTAAAAATCACCCATCATGCACCAATTACTCTCTACTCCTCTCATAATCTGCAAAACCTTCTGTCTTCTTCTCACCTTAATCTCAGTCCCAAGGCTCTTATAGCTCTATGCCCTCTTCTTGGAAACACCTACTGTCACTGTAGCTCCAGGAAAAGACTTCAATGCCACCTCTTCCCTGATCCCATCCCAACCCGAACCTAAATCCCCTACAGCTTGGGATCATGACTTTCACTCATCTACATATACTGCAACCCATTCCCCCACATTACAAGTCATCCTTTACAGGACTCACAACATACATGGTTTATAGATGGAAGCTCACACAAAGCCAATAACTCCTCACCAGCCAGAGTAGAATATGCAATTGTCACATCAGACTCAGTCATAGAGGCCCAAGCCCTGCCACCATATACAACTTCCTAACAGGCAGAAGTCATTGCTTTAACCCAGGCACTAACCCTAGCCAAAAGACAAAAGGTCAACATGTATACAGATTCAAAATATGCCTTTCGTATCCTCCATAACCATGCTTCCATCTGGTCAGAGAGAGGCTTCCTCACAACAAGGGGGTTCTCTATCATAAACTCAAACTTAATAAAAGCCCCCCGAAGGCTGCACTCTTACCCTCCCAAGCAGGAGTCATTTATTGCAGAGGTCACCAAAAGTCTTCAGACCCCATTGCACAGGGAAACTCCTTTGCAGACAAAACTGCACAAGAAATAGCCTCCTCCACAAAGGCCCCACTTCCACCCATCATGGGCCAATACCTTACCCTAACTGGCATTACCCTCACACATTCACCCGAGGAGATTTCCAAATACAAGACACATCCCACAGACAGTGGATCATTCATTTTTTTTTTTTGTGGGTGCCAGGGGTCGACCTCAGGACCTCACGCGCCAGCAGGCGTCCATGCT
The DNA here is from genome assembly GCA_028451465.1 of Erethizon dorsatum. Lineage (NCBI taxonomy): Eukaryota > Metazoa > Chordata > Mammalia > Rodentia > Erethizontidae > Erethizon > Erethizon dorsatum. The sequence continues at coordinate 60,062,383 of CM051831.1, forward strand.
GCTGAGCGATATCACCGGCACTTTTTTTGTATGTGGGTTCCAGGAGTCGAACTTGGGCCCTTGCGCTTGCCGGGCAAGCGCTTACGCCGCTGAGCCATCTCAGCGGCCCAGTGGATTGTTCTTAAACCAAGGAATACTCCTCCTCCCTGGCTCTCAAGACTTACCAGATTCTCTCCACTCTTCACAACAGCTTTCATGTAGGGTACAAGTCCCTTAGCAGGTTACTACAGACACTCCTATCAACCCCCTCACGGAAAACTTTACTAAAAGAGATCACAGCTCACTGCTCCATCTGCCACTCTACATCCCCTCAAGGTTTCCTTTGTCCCCGTTCCTTCCCAACCCATCAAGCTTGTGGGTTCACCCCAACTCAAGATTGGCAGATAGACTTTACACACATGCCTAGAGTCAGAAAGTTTAAATATCTCCTGGTATGGGTGGATACATTCACAGGATGGCCTGAAGCTTCCCTACCACCACTGAAAAAGCTGAATGTGTCCTCCAATGTCTATTGACGGACATCATACCTCGTTTTGGGCTCCCCACTTCTATCCAGTCAGACAATGGACCTGCTTTCATTGCTCAAATCACCCAGATGGTCTCTGCAGCCCTTGGAGTAAATTGGAACCTCCATACTCCATATCAACCCCAATCATCAGGAAAGGTAGAAAAAACCAACAGTCTTATAAAAGCCCACCTTACAAAACTCTCCCTTCAGTTTAAAGAAGACTGGGTCTCCCTCCTTCCCATTGCCCTTCTCCGAATTAGGGCGACCCCACAAAAGCCCACCAGCTATAGTCCCTTTCAGCATTTTTTTTTTTGTGGGTACCGGGGGTCGACCTCAGGACCTCACGCGCCAGCAGGCGCCCGTGCCGCTGAGCGATATCACCGGCCCCTTTTTCGTATGTGGGTTCCAGGAGTCGAACTCGGGCCCTCGCGCTTGCCGGGCAGGCGCTTAAGCCACTGAGCCATCTCACCAGCCCCCCTTTCAGCTTTTATATGGCCGCTCTTTTCTTCTGGGACCAAACACAGTCCCAGAAACCAACCCTCTGGGGGACGACTGCACAGTTCTCCCACTAGTTAGACAAGAAATCCACAGGGCTGCAAACCTTGTTTTCCTTTTCCCCAGCAATCAACCATTTGAGGATGACCTAGCTGGTATGTCAGTCCTGCTAAAAGAGTTACAGCCTTCACCCCTCAAACCCAGGTGGACAGGACCCCAAACAGTCATCTACAGCACTCCAACGGACACCCACCTACAAGACCCCCCAGGTCCATCATTTACAACTGAAGCTTTGCCCTGCAGACCCTGACCTCAAGGCCCAATCCCAGGCCACTCCCACCCACCCAGACCGATGGAAATCACAAGTAGTCTCCCCAGCCTCCCTTCGGTTGACTCGGATACCCAAAGAGTAAATGTCTACCTCCTGTCTCATCTGTTGCTTTACACTCTTCCTGAGGGAAGACCATCTCAACCTCGCCTGGTTTCACTCTCCATCTGACTCTCTAGACTCTTTCCTCTGGATAGAAGACCTCTTCTTCCAGGGAACACTCTGTGACTTCTCCCCTGGCGAAATCCACTTATTCACATTCCTCCTTAACCTCCTTACCCTCTGCCTGTCTGCCCCGCCAGCCTAACTCCCCCACATGTACTGCCACCTCCCCTTCCTGCTAACCTACATTTCCCTAGCCCTCTTCTTTGCCATAGGCTTAGTGTCTGCTGCTCCCACGGACTGGACCAACCTACGAAGAGTCCTCTTTGCCCTAACCTTCCTCTTTCTGGCAGAGCTCATTATTGTACCACTGTGCATACTGAAAACCAAACCATAAAAACCCATCACCTCATTCCACACCCCTTTCCCCTAACCTGATCTCTCTTCTCTTTCTTTATCTCCTTTACACCCCCTCTGACCGAAATCTTCACTCGCTGGGCCTTCCCTCCTACCTAAATGACACCCTCATAAGTGCCTATTCACTGCTCCAGAAAACCAACCCCACACCAGCAGATAAATGCCACCTCTGCATGTCTGCCTCACCACAAGCCATAGAGGCCACTCCAGTCCCACTAAAGATACGGGCTACAACAAACACCTCCTATTTCCCTGATTTATACAGAAACAACCAGAACTGGTGGCACAGCCACTCTGGAGCAATTACTCCCTCCCAGAATAACTTCCCTTCCTTCAAACCCATAACTAGAGACATCTTTTCTTTTGGGACCAAACACAGTCCCAGAAACCAACTCTCTGGAGGACGACCTTGTGGCTTCCAGGCCTCACTTTGCCTCACAAACACTGAGGGCCCAGGCCCCAGCCTAGGACATTTGGCCCCAAACCTCTGCAGCTTTACCCTGTCTATCCAAGCCCCCAAAACCCTAAAAAAATTAAATGTGACTCAGAGATCCTATCAAAATATTTACCCTTCGATCAACAAGCCACATGTCCTCCTCTTCAGGAATTATATGAAACAGAAAAGCCCTCTCTACAAAGGACCTCTTATTCCCTGACTCTCAAACCTCTCTGTTCTGTAAAAACAAAAGAGGGACTCCTAAACATGCAGGAACCTCCCTACCATCCTGGTTCTCATTCTCATTACCCTTAAAGGCCAGTCAGTGCCTATTAGTCCTCAGCCGACAAAACCATTCAGAGAGACTCTGGCTAAACTCACAAGATTTCTGGCTATACTGGGAAAACAGAACAGAAAATGCTCCTTATCCTCCCCCTTCCTCACATACACCTCCTCTCGCAGCCACAGTCTTATCTCACACCCTCCAGTACTGGCACAGGCCCCCAAAGGACCAACCCTACAGCCTCAAATACACTGTACCAAATGCATGGTATCTTGGAAACAACCCAAATGCCCATCAACCAATGAATGGATAAAAAAGATGTGGTTTTTTAATATAATGGAGTACTACTCTGCCATAAAGGATAAACTTGAGACATTTACTGCTAAATGGATGGACCTTAAGACTGTACTCTTAAGTGAAATAAACTGGACACACGTGTAAATATCTCATTGTCTCACTGGTATGAGAAACTGAAAATGTAAATAAGAACCAAATTGTACAAGAGACATGATGAAATGGGAAGAAAGTGCTCAAAAGGAAAGGGGAACTAGGGAGGAGGGAGGGGGAAAGGAAGGAAGAAAAAAGAAAAAATGAGAAAAGAAGGATAAAATGGAAACAAAGGTTTGTAAATAAGGAGGGGAAGAAGGGTTGGAAGGAGGGGAGGGAAACGGGAGAAAAAAAGAGAAATCAAGGTATATTGTGTACAGGTACAAACTCCCTATGATGAATGTGGTCACTGTATATACCTAAACTGTACCAATAAACTTAAATTAAAAAAATAAATGTGCCGCCTGGATCACCTCGCTAGATGTAGCCTCTGTGAGGGCTCTATCCCCAGTGCCTAGCACACATTTGGTTGTCATCTCAAAATTTTCTTCACTTGGTTTCTAGGGTACACTTGCTTGTGGCTCTCCTATTATCTCTCTAGCTAATTCTCTACTTCCTGGCAAGTAAATGAAAAGGGAGAAAAGGTACAACACCCATCTTGGGAAGATAACAGGTCTTCTTTCGTGCTAGGTTGGGTAGGACCTCTTGCAGAATGAAAACCAGACCTTCTAGGGAACAAGGTGTTTTAGCACCCAGAAAAAGTGGAGAATTTGCTTTGGCCAACCAACATATGAAAGTGTATTAGCTCTCACCACTGAAAAGGAAAACTACTTCCTAAAAAAGATCATTGTTTAAACCTTCAACCAACATAAAATATAAAAATGAAATCACCATATGGTTGTAGGAACTATGAAAGAACTTCTACCCATTCACAACAGCTTTAAAAAAATTCAAATATTGGGGCCGGTGAGATGGCTCAGTGGCATAAGCGCTTGCCTGGCAAGCTTGAGGTCCTGAGTTCGACTTCCAGTACACACATAAAGGAAAAAAGGGCCAGTGATATTGCTCAGCGGCACAAGCGCCTGCTAGCAAGTGCAAGGTCCTGAGTTCGACTCCCGGTACCTACATAAAAAAAAATTCAAATATTATGGAATTAACCTAACCAATGAAGTGAAAGACCGCAATAAGGAAAATTGTGGTTCTAAAAAAAGAGATTGAAGAGAATATTAGAGAATGGAAAGACATCCCATGTTCCTGGGTAGGCAGAAGTAATATTGTCAAAATTACCTTTTAACAAAACTGATTTATAGATTTAATGCAATTTCAGTCAAAATACCAACAGCACCCTTCACAGAACTAGAAAAAATAATCATAAAATTTATATGGAACCAGAAGAGACCCTGAATAGCAAAAGCAATCCTTGGCAACAAGAATGGAGCAGGAAGCATCACAATCCCAGACTTCAAGTTATATTACAAAGCTATAATGATAAAAACAGCATGGTATTGGCATAGAAATAGACATGTGGAACAATGGAACAGAATAGAGGATGTAGAAACAATCCCAGGTACATTCGGCTATCTGATTTTTAACAAAGGGGCCAAAAAAATATGCTGGAGAAAAGATGGCCTCTTTAACAAATAGTGCTGGGAAAACTGGCTATCCACATGCAAAAGAATGAATCTAGACCCATGTCTCTTGCCTTGTACTAAAATAAAATCAAAATTAGTCTGCTGGGAGACTAAAAAAAAAAAAAAGAAAAAAAAAAAAGAAAACTTCTACACAACAAAGAAAACAACCAACAGAGTGAAGAGACAACCTGCAGAATGGGAAAAATTTTTCCAGCTATTCATTACATAGAGGACTAATATCTAGGACATATGAAGAACTAAAAAAATTAGACCTCCCCAAAGATCCAATCGAAAAATAGGCAATCGAAACGAATAAACAGTTCTTAAATGAAGAAATACAAATAGCCAATAAGTATATGAAAATGCTCAGCATCCTCGGCCATTAGAGAAATGCAAGTTGAAACCACTGAGATTTCATCTTACTCCAGAAAGAACAGCTATCATCAAGAACTCAAAAAACAACACCTGTGGGTCAGTTGTGCAAAAAGGAACCCTCCTACATTGTTGGTGGAAATGTAAACCAGTGCCACCATTATGGGAATCAGAATGGAGATTGCTCAGAACACTAAAAATAGAGATTCCATTCAACCCAGCCCTACCCCTTCTCTTCCCAGAAGAGTTAAAGACATTGTATTACAGTGATACATGCACACCTATGTTTATAGCAGCACCACTCAAAATAGCTAAATCTTGGAAATGACATATATGTCCATCAACAGATGAATAAAGAAAATGGAGTACTACTCTGCCATAAAGAAGGATAAATTGGAGTCATTTGCAGAATAATGGATACATCTTTAGACTATAATGCAAAGTGAAATAAATCAGACACAGGTGAAATATCACGTGGTTTCTCGTATACAAGATACATGAAGATAAATAATTTAAAGAATGAAAAAAAAAACCCATAAGACACAGGGAGGTAGGTCTTTTGCAGATGAAATAGGAATTTAGGGTTGGAAGGAGAGGGGAGAGAGAAAGGGAAGTAAAAAGGATTAAGATATGATATGGCAGGGGCCGGTGAGATGGCTCAGCGGCATAAGCGCCTGCCTGGCAAGCACGAGGGCCCGAGTTCGACTCCCGGAACCCACATATGAAAAAAGGGCCAGTGATATCACTCAGCAGCACGGGCATGAGGTCCTGAGGTCAACCCCTGGCACCCACAAAAAAAAAAAAAAAAAAAAGATATGATATGGCTATGTACCATCTCTCCAGATGAATGTATTATGTATCACAAACACGTACTAATAAAAATATATTTTAAAAAATAAATTCTAAAGTAATTTACTTTATGAAGTGAATAAGCAGCTTCTAATTTATCTGGCCATGGATAACAGATATAATTATTTAAATAAGGATGAAAACAAGGTTGGCTAAAGTTAGAGAATATTAAAAATTTCCTTTGATGAAAAGAAACTAGAAAAGAGAATTTTTCCTTATTAAACAAAAATTATGGGAGGTCACTGTTTTGGATTGACTTCCTGCACCAGGACCCAAAAGACCAGATGGAAACAAAAATGGAATCATTCAGGTTAACTAATCAAACTGAAATAAAAACAAACTGAAACTTTGGGGAAGGAGAGAGACCACTAAACAGACCAGTTTTTCCTGAAAGCAAGAAATTTCAGTCTACTTGAGTCAGCATGATAAGGAAGTCTCTGCTTTAATCTTTAAAAAAAAAAAAAATGAACAGCAGTAATGTGGTGTCAACCAACCAAACAGGTTGTGTGTGTGTGTGTGTGTATTTTAAATTATTATTCCGTTTCCTGTTCCCACCTTGCAATCCCCCCTACTCTTCTTTTTCCCAGTGGAACCTCTCATTCTATTTTATAGAATGGAGGCTGCCTAATTCAACAATCACAAATAAAAGCTATTAGATCAATAGTTCTATTTATTGTAATTTAGTCTTTTGACACCCCTAAATTGGGTCAACCTTTAAAAGAGTGACGAAGGAATTGTCAGGTTGGGGGAGGGGGCTAAGAAGAAATAACAAATAAATGCAATATGAGACCCTAGATTGAATTTTAGAATAGGGGAAAGAAAGACATTAGTGGAAAAAATGATAAAATCCAAATAAAGTGTGTAATTTAGTTTAAAAGCAAACAAAAACTCTCAAAGAAAAACAAGAAACTCTCAAAGAAGTTTCGTTACACGAAGCCCTTTCTCGGATTTAGCACACACCCTCTGCAGAAGTACCTGCTCTGCCTGGAGTCCCACACCAGCAAAGACCCACCCTTCTAGGACCCGGATACCTTTCACTCTTACAAGGGTCTTCCGCCTATTGAATGCGTTGCTGCACTCAGCTTAGTTCTTCCTCCTAGAATTACATATGCTGTGGTAAGTCCAATTCCTCTTTTTTTTTCTTTCTTTTTTTTTTTTTTTTTTTTTGTTGTGGGTACCGGGGGTCGACCTCAGGACCTCGCGCGCCAGCAGGCGCCCGTGCCGCTGAGCGATATCACCGGCCCCTTTTTTCGTATGTGGGATCCGGGAGTCGAACTCGGGCCCTCGCGCTTGCCAGGCAGGTACTTACGCCGCTGAGCCATCTCACGGGCCCAAGTCCAATTCCTCTTCTACTTGATCACCACATATTCTAAATCAAGTTTCCTTTGAAGCTTGACACGCTCGTTTTATACATCATGATTTTTACACCCTTCATCATTTGTGTTACACAAACTTTTAAAATTTGTCAAATGACCTGCAAGTCAACGCTCACTAGTACAGACTATTGTGAACTATTTTCTCTTCATGGTTTTTTTTTTTTTTTTTTTGTGGGTACCGGGGGGTCGACCTCAGGACCTCGCGCGCCAACAGGCACCCGTGCCGCTGAGCGATATCACCGGCCCCTTTTTTGTATGTGGGTTCCGGGAGTCGAACTCGGACCCTCGCGCTTGCAAGGCAGGCGCTTACGCCGCTGAGCCATCTCACCGGTCCTCCCTTCATGTTTTGAACACTATGTTTCTGTGCCTAAAATTCACTTCCCATTTTAGCAGCTCCACCATTGTTGGTTGTGGATGAATTCACAATCACCAATTCCACAGTCTTTTTCCAGATGGATTCCTATGACAGAATTGTCAGGAGTCAGGAAGGGAGAGCGTGTATAGCTGCCAACGTCATCGCGCCATTTAACTGTCTCAATAACAGATAATCTGAGGGCTAACTATGTGCCAGGCAACTGCACTTCTATGCCGACCTATGCTTAAATTTGCTATGATCTCAATGTCTGCATTCCCCTCAAATTCATATGTTGAAATCCTAATCCCCAGGGTGAAAGAATTAAAGGATGGAGCCTTTGGGGGTGATTAGGTTATGAGGACATTAACCTGAATGGGGTTAATGGGCTTTGTATGAGGGACACCAGAGAGACCTCTGGCCTCTTCCCACATCAGAAGTTACAAGGAAAAGAAAACCGTGCGGAGACAGTCCCTCACCAGACATGGACTCTGCCCAAACCTTCATCTTGGACTTCCCAGCCTTCCGAACTGTTAGAAATAAATTCTGTTGTTTATAAGGCACCCACTTCGTGGCATTTTGTTATAGCAGCCCCTGTGTACTAAGCTAATTATCCAAATCTAACCAAATAACTCATTTCAATAAAACTTATAAAAGGTTGAACTAGCAGAAAATATACAAAATAGTTCCCAATCATTATCCAACTCATAAATCTAAAATCTTGTACAACAGCCTCTTAAGGGTAGAATATCACTACCAATCATTTACCATACTACTTCCGCGGGATAATTCGGTATCTTGATTTTCAACACTAAGACCATTTTTCCTAAGACCTTCTCACGTAATCACACTGGCAAGTAGTAAAGTGAGACATCCATGGTACTCTTGTATGAAAGAGAACCAAAAAAAAAAAAAAAAGGAGACCCTTCCTTCATCCAAGAGCTTTATCTGAGAGTCATAAACCGCATCTGAAAAAGCTACACGGTCACATACACACATTTTAAAAGCTGTGATGCATTCCCTTCCAGAAACCCAAGCGTCAGATCTAGGCTTCCCAAGAGCTCATCCAGGGCGGGAGCCATCTATTACACAAAGCCAACCCATTATTACTTCCTCACATCTGGCATCATCAATCTATTTTCTGACCTTTCACCCTCAACATCCCAAACCTCTTTGAAGTCAAAATATTAGTCATTTTTGTCAGGTGGAGAAAACGTTTATAGCACGTGCACTGGAATGCTCTGATGTCCACAATAACCAAAAAACGTGCTCATTTGAGGATCACCTGAATCCCTAGTATTGCACAAAGGGTCTCGATTCAAGAAAATAAGTATTTGCAAAGCAGCCTCCCCATAATTGTCGCCTTGGGGTCAACGGGTTAAGTCGGGAGCGGGACGCCAGCAACACTCGGTCACCGCGCACAACCCCTACGGCCAAGCCCAGGGAGCCGGCGGGCAGGCTGGAGGTGGACAGGCGCCGGCTCGGGGAGGGACAGCGCCGGCCGCGACCCCCGCCCCGCCCCCGCCCTCACCTCTCTTGTCCAGGAGCCACATGAACGCAAAGCAGGGCAGGAAGCCGATGGGCCCCCACAGCACGAGCAGCGCGATGTCCCAGCTGGAGAAGCCGTAGGCCTGGCGCGCCGAGTTCTGGATGGGGCCCCAGGTGTTCCAGACCAGGCCCTGCGCGAACGCCAGCATCGAGAAGAGCAGCAGGACGAGCCAGCGGCGCCCGTACACCCGCCCGGGGCCCGGGCCCGCCGCGGGCAGCGCCGCCGCCGCCTCCCTGCTTCTCCGCGCGGGCTCCGGCCCCGGCCCGAGCGCGGGCCCCAGCAGCGGCTGCCGCTCCTCCTCGCTGCTCCAGCCCGAGCCCATGGCGCCGCTCGCCCGCCCGGCCCGGCCCGGCGCGCCGGCGGCTGCGGAGCAGCCCGGCAGACGCGGACCGAGCGCCGGAGCGGGAGCTGCCGAGGTCGCTGGCCGCCGGCCGCGCCTGTGCGCCTGCGCGCCGAGCCGGCCCGGAGGGAGGCGGGGGTGGAGGGGAGACCGGGGCCGCCCTGCCCGTCGGCGGGGCGCGGGGACGCCGCGAGGGGAGCGGAGCGGGGACCCCGGCGCCGACCCTGGGAAGCGAAAAGACGGCGGGCGACCGAGGGAAGAGCCCGGGAGGCTGTGGCGCCGGAGGTTAAGCAAGTCGGGGGTTGCCGGAGGAAGCGCCCAAGTTTACATCACGTGCCTAATAAACAACTCGGTGACCTCAGGCCACCAACCTGATGCCTGCTTCTCTGTTGGGTTGACTTTTTTATTGGGTTTATACCTTCGGTAGTTACCGGGAGGTTAGGATAGGATTGAGATGTAAGAGGATCAGGAAAATCATTTCTCTGTGTGTAAATAAGTGCTACCTAGTTTTATAACCAGTTGTATCAGTTGTGTTTTTGTGCTTTACATGCCTGCTGAGATTATAAAGTAGCCAACTTTATTCATATATATGAAAGGTAATCTCTCTGCCCATCAGTAGGCGAGGACTAAAGATACGTTAAGGTTGGAAGATTTGTGCCCCGAGGTGTCCTGGATCCGTCTCTTGTGATTTGGGCTAGAGCAAGGGTGAGCGAGGACGAGTGGGGTTGCTGATCTCCTGGCCACGCAGCCGTTTGTTTTGATAAACGAACCCTGAAGCCTGACAGCTGTCAGTGTCCTTGAAAATCTACGTCCAGCAGTTTGGCTTGTTTGGGTTGGGGAATGAGTCACAAGGAACGCAGTTAAAGGACACCCTGCCAGAGGTTCATGTTCCTGGGTTGCCTCAGAAACCAGACGGAGTCACCTTGCTGCCAAAAGGGCCGCGGGGTGGGAGAGAAGCGAGAGCTGTCCTGGTACCGAAGACTGGTAAGAGCGGCGCAGAGCCAAGCCTGAAACTTCAACCCTACTGGGTGAGGAAAGCAAAGGTGGAAAGGAAGAACCGGACTAGAAAATGAGTAGAAGCAGAAAGGAAGCTAGGGCTACGCGAAAGAAAGCTGGGGTCTGGAGAAGGCGAACCACGCGCCCCACGCTAGAGCACGTGCTAGGAGCCGCTCCACCGCCGCTCCACCGCAGCTCCACCGTCGCGGACCCAAACAAACCGGCGTGGCGTCGTCACGTGACCGCGAAGCGCCGTTTCCGGGCGAGCCCGCGCGGCTCCGCGAGTACTTCCGGGGGAGGGGGCAGACCTCCCTCAGCTTAGTGCGCAGTGCGTTGGCGCGGAGACCGCCTCGGGATAAACATGGCATCGAGCACCTCAGAGCGCCCTCGCCTGACCCCAGCAGCTGGAGCTTCCTGGGACGGAGGTAGGTGTCAGGCTGAGGCCAGAGCCTGGAGCAGCCCTGTGCGTGCTGTCTTCTGGCCCCATTCCGGGTCTCTGGGTCCTTGCATTAGGCTATGGAGACAGTGACTAGTTTTTAGTAAAAGTGACCTTTCTCTAATCGTGACACAGTATCCAGATTTTTGTTGGACGTGCAGGCCTCGTGTTCCTGCATTCTAGCAGTGCTGTTGCAGGCACGGGGTGTTTTTTTTTTTTTTTTTTTTTTTTGGGTACAGGTGGTCGACCTCAGGACCTCGCGCGCCAACAGGCGCCCGTGCCGCTGAGCGATATCACCGGCCCTTCCGAGAGTCGCACTCAGGACCTCGCGCTTGCCAGGCAGGCGCATACGCCGCTGAGCCATCTCACCGACCAACACGGGGTGTTTTGAAAGAGGGTGTTAAAATTAAACTTGTAGGGGCCGGTGAGATGCGCCTGCCTGGCAAGCGCGAGGGCCCGAGTTTGACTCCCGGAACCCACATACGAAAAAAGGGGCGGTGATATTGCTCAGCGGCACGGGCGCCTGCTGGCGCGCGAGGTCCTGAGGTCGATAAGTACCCAGTACCCACAAAAAGAAAAATAAATAAATAAATTAAATTAAATTAAACTTGTGACACTGGAGCCCACCCCTTCAGATAACTGGAAATAAATTGGGATTTTTTTTTTTTTTTAAATATGCGGGTAGCGGGAATGGAACTCAGGACCTCCTGCTTGCCAGGCAGGCACTTATGCCACTGAGCCATATCACCGGCCCTAAATTGGGATTTTTGTGAGCAGGGGTTATGAGCTTTATTCATTTTCTGTGGAACCCTGATTTAGCAAGTGAGTGAGGTTTGCAGACCCATGAGCTGGAGATCACTGTTAGCATTTAGGGAATGATCCCTCCATATACCGCACTGTTCGGTAAACTGCCACGGGATCTACAGACTTTTGAATGTTTATACTAGTGCCTTTCATCAAGGAGCTCACAGTGGGTAAAGGAACCTAGAAAGGAAAAAAAAGCGTGACTAATCTGTGGATGGCCTTCATGAGCAGGAGGGATCCCAGTGAAGAAAAGGGAAATGCTTCAAGGAGGGAGTGCTTTGAGGCGGGCCTTTATGATTAGATGAGATAGTGACAGGACAGCGTAGTGGTGCGGGGGGGGGGGGGCTCTGGAAAACAGGGAGCAGAAAGTGCAGGATGGATGCGTTTGGAGACCAGTTTACCAAGAGGAGGAGCTTCCCATTCCCAATAAAGAAATTATAACCTCATACTCTTATCTCCTGCTTTTAAGCTCACTTGCTTATGCACCACTGATCCTTCCATTTTCTGTCCACTGCACTCCTTATCCAGCTTGGAGTGCGTGTCATGGTTTATCATTATAGACTCTACCTTGGAAATACACTGTTCTCTTGTCTCTCCTTGAATTTTATTCTGGAAAAAAGAACTCTTAGTCAGGATAAACCTACCCATTTACCTTCTTTACACTTATACCTATCTGGCTAAACTTTGCTGGAAAAAAAAAAAAAAAAAAGCCTGCATGGGGATGGTGTTATAGAGCAGTTCCCTAGCATGTAGAAGACCCTAGGTTCGATCCTGTAGTAATGAAAAAAATCCTTCACAAATTGGTGACAGTATAAAATGAAAATGTCCCACCTCTTGAATATTCAGGATGGGCCTGAGATCCTTCTGGTTCTTTTTCTCTAATAAGCTTACTTTCTAACTTTCTCCATTGATAATTCCTCCAAACTTCATCTCCTCTCTTCATCTTTTTCATGCTGATGACTCTAAAGGTCAATTCTGCATCTAATTGATCTCCCTTTGTCCTCTGGTGATATCAGATACTAGTCCAAACTATCCACATTTCTTTACCTAAACTATTTCTTGACCAGTGTCCCTGTTTCTCATCTTTTGCCCCTCCAGTCTGTTCTCCATTTAGCAGCAAAAAGTGATACTCTTTTAAGGGCAGAGGATGTAGTTCAGTGGTACAACACTTGCCAAGCACACTCAAGGCACCAAGGTTCAACCCCAGGACTGCAAAAAGTGACACTCCTTGGTTAAAATTTTTCAATAAATTTCATTGCACTTAAAACCTAGAATAAAAGCCAAATTCCTCTTTCCTACAAAAATGCCTAGTGTGGGCTCTGCTGATGTGTCTAGCAGTGTCTCTTGTCACTCATCTGCCTCCTGTTTTTCATATTAGCTAACTTCTTTTTTTTTTTTTTTTTTTGTGGGTACCGGGGGTCAACCTCAGGACCTCGCGCACCAGCAGGCGCCCTTGCCGCTGAGCGATATCACTGCCCCTTTTTTCGTCTGTGGGTTCTGGGAGTCGAACTCAGGCCCTCACTCTTGCCAGGCAGGCACTTACGCCACTGAGCCAGCTCACCGGCCCTTAGCTAACTTCTTTTTTTTTTTTTTTTTTTTGTGGGTACCGGGGGGTCGACCTCAGAACCTCGCGCGCCAGCAGGCGCCCGTGCCGCTGAGCGATATCACCGGCCCCTTTTTTGTATGTGGATTCCGGAGTCGAACTCGGGCCCTCGCGCTTGCAAGGCAGGCGCTTAAACCGCTGAGCCATCTCACCGGCCCATTAGCTAACTTCTTAATTTTCAGTTTTCAGAGTATGTCATCACCTGAGACCTCATGAGACCAACCTACCTAAAGTAGTCACTGTGGGCTTCCCCCACTGCACACCCCCACTTGTTTTATAATATAGCATTCTGCCTCTGTCTTTGTACTTACCCCAATCTCTAATTACTTGCTTAACCCATTAGACTGTAGATACTTTGAGGGGAGGACCCATGTGTTTCTTTGACCACCACGCATCCAGTAGTAGACACGCTGCCAAGCACATAATAAACATTGGGGTGAATGAATAAGGGATCCCTATGCCAAATGTAGAGGTAAGAGGAGAAGGTGTTGGCATGGTCTAGGAATTCAAAGAAGTTGGTATGAGGAGTGGTGAAGAAAGAAGGATCCTGAAGGTCACCCATGCTTTGTTAAAGTGCTGGGACTTTAAAACAGTTGGTAGCCTTTGAAGTGGTTTAGATGAGGAGTAATGTGATCATCCATGGTTTTAGGACAATCACTCTGGCTAAAGGGTACAGAATAGATTGGAAGGAGAAAGACTGGAGGACAAGATATTTAATCCCACTGAGCCTCAGTTTCCTCTTCTATAAAATGTGATTATTGAGGGCCGGTGAGATGTCTCAGCGGCTTAAGCGCCTGCCCAGCAAGGGCGAGGGCCCGAGTTTGACTCCCGGAACCCACATACGAAAAAGGGGCCGGTGATACCGCTCAGCGGCACGGGCGCCTGCTGGCGCGCGAGGTCCTGAGGTCGACCCCCCGGTACCCACAAAAAAAAAAAAAAAATGTGATTATTGAGAAATTTAAAGATACTATATGTTTATCTAGCATAATGTTTGGCAGTAATTAAGTATTCAAGAATTGTAAACCATTTTTGTTATTAAGTAAGAGTGCTGGCCTTGGTGACTGATTAATATGACACTGAAAGGAAAGAAATTGGAGTTTTCCAGCCTGAAAGACTAGTTGTAAATTAGGATCCTGAAGTAAACGAGATAGTTGGGAGCAATTTTATATTTTAATATGAGTGCATAGAGCTTAGATATAAGGAGGACGATGCAAAAGAATGTGTCAGGCATGTAGCCAGGAAAAAGATTTTTACTTTTTCAGTATTTACATGCCATAAATTTATCCTTTTCAGTGTAAAATTCAGTGATTTTTAGTATGTTTACATGGTTTTGTAGCCATCACTACTATAATTCCAAAGCATTTTCATCACCCCCCAAAAAACCTGTTGCCCATTACCAATTTCCTCAGCCCCATGAGTCACTAATCTACCTTGTCTCTATGGATTTTTTTTTAAGAGTAGGAAAATTTATTGGGAAAAGCAATGGGAAATAGGAATAGCTCCTGAGAGACAGCCAGTGAGCCCACTTCTCAAAGGAGGTTTTATAGAGCAAAATCATGATGGAGTTGCCTGCTCTTGACATTTCAGATAAGTGGAATCATTCAACATTTGGCATTTTGTGTCTGGCTTCCTTCCTATAACGTAATGTTTTTCGAGGTTTATCTAAAATTTAATTTCTTTTTTGTGGCTAAATAATATTGTATGTATCTATGACATTTTGTTTATCTGCTCATCAGCTGACAGACATTGGGGCTGTTTCCAGTTTTTGTCTGTAATTGATGTGGCTATGGAAATTCATGTACAAGGTTTTTAAGTTCTCTTGGTCATGTACTAAAAGTAGAATTGTTAGGTCATACCATAACTTCATGTTCACCTTTTTGAGGAAATCATTGATTTTTAATCTGAAGTCTTAAGGGGTGGAAAAATCTGATGAAAATGCAGCATTTATACACATTTTGACAAGTAACTTCTGATTTTGCATTGAAGGATACTCTGAATTCTTTCTGTGGAACTATTGACCCTATCTTAAACTGTCAGCCTGTCTAGAAATACCACTTAGGAGTGAGTGGCTTTGCTTATTATCAGTACAAAGTAAGTTAAGTGGGCAGAATACTTCTGTAAACGAAGACTTTGCCTTAAATTAGATAAGGTTGATGTGAACAAAAGGTTAAAAAATAAAATATGTAAATACATAAAAGCAGGTGAAAGAGCTACTTACAGAATCACATATAGGTTGAAGCATTTCAGTGAAATTAAAAGTTACAGTCCTTTAAGTCTGATTCTGCCTTTCAGACATTAAGATATTTTCTTTATTTGGGCTTTTCAGAGTTCAGTTATAGCCTGAATCAAGAAAATATAAAAATTCTGAATAACCCAATATTAGTTAATGAAATTGAAAATGTAATTAAGAACTTACCAACAAAGAAAAGCCCAGGACCTGATGGATTTACAGCTGAATTCTATAAGAAATTTAGAGAAAATTTAATGCCAGTACTCCTCAAACTGTTTAATAAAATTGAAAGGGAAGCAATACTCCCTAACTCATTCCTGGAGGCAAGTATTACTCTGATACCAAAACCAGAGAAAGACCCAACCAAAACAGAGAGCTACAGGCCAATCTCCCTACTGAACATAGATGCAAAAATCCTCAATAAATACTAGCAAACAGAATACAACAAGTCATCAAGAAGATTATACACCATGATAAAGTAGGATTCATCCTAGGAATGCAGTGAGGGGTCAACATACACGAATCAATAAACGTAATACACCATATAAACAGAGCCAAAGACAAATATCACATGATTATCTCAATAGATGCAGAAAAAGCTTTTGATAAAGTCCAACATTCATTCATGATAAAAACCCTACAGAAAATTGGAATAGATGGTCTTTACCTCAATCTCATAAAAGGCATCTGTGACAAACCAACAGCAAACATCATACTAAATGATCAAAACCTGAAAGCTTTCACTCTAAAATCAGGAACAAGACAAGGATGTTCACTATCACCACTCCTATTTAATACAGTTCTGGAAACATTAGCCAGAGCAATTAGACAAGAGAGAGAAATAAAAGGAATAAGGATAGGAAAGGAAGTTAAATTATCATTATTTGCAGATGACATGATACTCTACATAGAAGACCCCAAAAACCCCACCAAAAAACTTCTAGAATTAATAACCAAATTCAGTAGGATAGCTGGCTACAAAGTGAACACTCAAAAATCAATAGCATTCCTGTACACAAACAATGAACTCACTGAGAGAGAAATTAGGGAAACCACACCCTTCACAATAGCATCCCCCCCCCCAAAAAAAATCCAAAATACTTAGGAATCAATCTAACAGGAAATAAAAGATCTATACATTGAAAATTACACCACTCTGAAAAAAGAGATCAAAGAGGATATCAGAAAATGGAAAGATATCCCTTGCTCATGGATAGGAAGAACCAACATTGTGAAAATGGCCATACTCCCAAAACTGTTATACAAATTTAATGTAATCCCAATCAAAATACCATTAGCATACCTCACAGATCTAGAGAAAACATTCCTAAAATTCATTTAGAAACAGTAGAGACCTAGAATAGCAAAGGCAATCCTGGGCAACAAAGGCAAGCCAGGAGGCATCACAATCCCTGACTTGAAATTATATACTACAACGCTACTGAGATAAAATCAGCATGGTACTGGCAAAAAAACAGATCTGAGGATCAGTGGAACAGAATAGAAGATGCAGACACAACTACAAACACACTCAGCCACCTTATCTTTGACAAAGGGGCCAAGCATGTTCACTGGGGAAAAAGCCTCTTCAATAAATGGTGCTGGAAAAACTGGCTTTCCACATGCTGAAGACTAGAACTAGACCCATGTCTCTCACCATGCACTAAACTAAAGTCAAAGTGGATCAAAGATCTAAATATTAAAACAGAAACACTAAATGTACTAGAAGAGAAAGTAGGTAGAAATCTTGAAGATATAAGGGTAGGCAGAGAGTTCAGGAACAAAAACCAAACTGCATGGGAAGTACTTCAAAGAATCAGTAACTGGGATCTCATCTTATTAAAAAGTTTTTGCACACCAAAATAAATCACCAACAGAGTGAAAAGAAAACCCACAGAGTGGGAAAAAATTTTAGCCAACTGTCCATCAGACAGAGGACTTCTATCTAGAACATATAAAAAATGGAAAAAAATCAGGCCCCCAAAATTCAAAGACCCAATTCAAAAATGGGCATCTGAGATGAATACACACTTCTCAGATGAAATACAAATGGCCAATAAATATATGAAAAAATGTTTAACATATTGGTCATTCGAGAAATGCAGATTTAAACAACACTTAGATTCCATCGCACACCAGAAAAAATGGCTATCATCAAGAAATCAACCAGGCCGGTGAGATGGCTCAGCGGTGTAAGCACCTGCCTTGCAAGCGCGAGGGCCCGAGTTGGACTCCCGGATCCCACATACGAAAAAGGGGCCGGTGATATCGCTCAGCGGCACGGGTGCCTGTTGGTGTGCGAGGTCCTGAGGTCAACCCCCCGGTACCCACAAAAAAAAAAAAAAAAAAAGAAATCAACCAATAACAAATGCTGGCCGGGCTGTGGGGAAAAAGGAACTCTTCTCTACTGTTGGTGGGAGTGTATATTGGTGCACCCACTGTGGAAATCAGCATGGAGATTCCTCAAAAAACTAGGAATCTAGGATTAGAGGTCCCACTCAACCCAGCTCTTTCCTTTCTGGGTGTTTTCCCAGAATTAAAAACGTCATACCACTGTGATATATGTGCACCCATGTTTATAGCAGCACAGTTTGTAATAGCTAAATCTTGGAAACAACCCAAATGCCCATTAACCAAGGAAGGGATAAAAAAGATGTGGTATTTTTTATATAATGGAGTACTACTCAACTATAAAGAAGGATAAACTTGAGGCTTTTATAGGTAAATGGATGCAACTTGAGACCATACTCATAAGTGAAATAAATCAAACTCGCACGTGTAAACATCGTATTATCTCCCTGGTGTGAGAAACTGAAAGAGTAAATAAGATCCAAAATGTACAATAGATACTGTAAAAGGGGAAGAAACTGCTCAAAAGGAAAGAACAGCTGGGATGGGGGAAAGGAGAAAAGAAGAAAGGGAAACAAAACAACAAAAATATATATACATGTAAAATATTATATATATACATAATTAGCTATCTTATATATAATATATACAAGATAGCTAAGATAATTATGCTACTAATTTCTTTTAGTTCATTAAAAAGATAAAGTCTTGGGCCAGGGATATAGCTCAGCAGCACAACACCTGCCTGGTAAGCGTGAGGTCGTGAGTTCAATTCCCGGTACCAAAAAAAAAAAAAAGAACAGTACAGGTTTTGCTTATATTGTTTCATCAGTTTTGCATGCCTATATCTTGTAATCTGAGCAACTGCTTTGAAGATAACAATATATAATATATTAACCATTGTTAATTTCCTATTGTTTTGAAATTCTGAATCATTGTTTTTATTGTTTTTTTCTCTTTAAAAAAAAAAAACCCAAGAATCAAATGGGATTAAATCAAATTAAAGAGCTTCTGCACAACAAAGGGAACAACCAACAGAGTGAAGAGACAACCTGCAGAAGGGGAAAAAAAACTTCCAGCTATTCCTCAGACAGTAGTAATATGTAGAATATATAAAGAACTAAAAAACAAAACAAAACAAAATTAGATTCCCCACAAAGACTCAATTAAAAAATAGGCAATCGAAATAAATAGATACTTCTTAGAAGAAGAAATACAAATGCCCAATAAATACATGAAAAAATGTGCAGGATCTTTGGCGATTAAAGAAATGCAAGTCAAAACAACGCTGAGATTCCATCTCACTCCAGGAGCAGCTGTTACCAAGAAGTCAACTGCTGGTGAAGTTGTAGATGAAAAAGAACCCATTTACATTGTTGGCAGAAATGTAAGCTAGTGGGACCTCTATGGACATCTTCAAAAAACTAAAATTAGAAGTTCCATTTGACCCAGCTATTGCCCTTCTGGGTAGCTTTTCAAAAGTGTTAAAGATATTGTATTCCTGTGATATATGCATACTCATGTTTATAGCAGCACAATAAGTAAATGTTGGAAATGACGTATATACTCATCAGCAGATGAATGGGTGAAGAAAATGTGCTATATATACACGATGGAGTACTGTTTTGCCATTAAAACTTGAGTTTTTGTAGGAAAATAGATGCAGCTGAGACCATACTTGTCTTGGTTTATGTCTAGATGTCCCCCTAAAGCCTCATGTGATCATATATGGGTCCTTTGGAATGAGGTTGGATTATGGGGGCACTAGAGCTGGCTTGCTGTTAGGAGATGAGGCCTGGTAAGAAGATGTGGGTCACTGTAGGCCCAAATTATATCTCCCTCCCCAGATCCTCCCTTGATCTATCTCTGCTTCCTGGCTGCAATGAGTTGAGCAGGTATTTCCTCTGCCATGCCCTGTTCTGTGCCTCCTGCCTTGGTGAGAGCCAATTATAGACTGAAACATGAGCCAAAATAAATTTCTCTTCCTTTAAGTTTTGGGTGTTGGCTGTTTTGTTCCAGCAATGAAGAAAGTGACTAAGACAGATTTTGGTACCAGAGAAGTAGGGTTGTTTTTGTGGCACTACCTGACCATGTGGCTTGGAAGCCTTCGGAACTGGTTATTAGAAGGAGTTTAGAAAGGTTTGGAGATGATGGCTGAGGAAGGAGGCCTACAATGTTGTGAGCCAAGCTTGATGGAAAGTTTTAGTCAGAGCTTAGAAGACTAGAATGCTGATAAAAAGGCAGATAGTAGAAGCCAGGCTCAGGAGGTTTCGGCAGGGAATGAGAACTCCATTGGCAGTTAGACTCAAGGCCACATGGTTCTGCACTGTCAGAAAATTTATCTACATTTTACTCATGTCCTGAGACTTTGCAGGAGAGTATGATTAAGGGTAGCAGATGAATTAATCTGGTGGAGGAAGTTTCAAGGCAGTGTGGGAGTTGTGCCATGGATACTGTTAGAGAGCTTTTAGCCAGGTTACACAAAATCAGGAGCAAAAAGCTCATTTTGAAAGTTTTTAGTTTTGCCAGAATGAAAGTAGAGGAGATGGAGATGGAGTAGAGGAGAACTTGGTAGCTGAAAAGATTAGCATTAAAAAGAATCCAAGTAAGTGAAGACCTTTACAACAAAAACTACAGTACTATGAAAAAGGAGATCAAAGAGAACATCAGAAAATGGAAAGATATTCCTTGTTCTTGGATAGGTGTAACTGACATAAACTAATATACAGATTTAATACAACCCTAATCAAAATATCAACAGCATTCCTCACAGAGCTAGAGAGATGAAGGAAGGGCAGGAAGGAGGGAGGGAGGAGAGAGAGAGAGAATGAGAATTCATATAGAACCAGAAGAAACCTACCTAGAATGGCAAAAGCAATCCTGGGCTCCAACAGCAAGGCAGGAAGCAACACAATTCCAAAATTCAAGTTATAATACAGAGCTGTAGTGATAAAAACAGCATGGTACTGGGGGAAAAAAGACATGTGGATAATAGAACAGAATAGAGGATGCAGAAACAACTCCAGGGACATTCAACTATCTCATCTTTGACAAGTATTATGGCTTCTATCTACATGCCCCCTCAAAGCCTCATGGTCATAGGTGGGGAGTTTCAAAGGTGGCTGGATTAGGATATGTGAATGTGGATTAAGGGAGTGATACAGGGATTAAGGAGATAAGGGAAGCCCCACCCTGAGTATGGTTGACACCACCCAAAAAGGTTGGTAGCCTGGATGGGATAAAAGGGAGAGGCAGGCTTGCTGCTGCCGATTGTTGCTTGCTGCTTCCTGCTTTGCCATGGACTGTTTCTTATCTGCCATGCCACCTTGCCTTGGAGTCAGCCATCTATGGACTAAAACCTCTACAAACTGTGATCTGAAACAAACCTTTCTTCCTTTAACTTGTGGGTGTTGGGTACTGTGTGTCAGCAATGAGAAAAGCAACTAAGACAACAAGGGTACCAAAAACTTACACTGGGGGAAAGATGGCTTCTTTAACAAATGGTGCTGGAAAAACTGGCTATCCTTATGCAGAAGATTAAATCTAGACCTGTATTTCTCACCATATATAGTAAACTAACATCAAAATGGAACAAAGATCTAACTATTAAAACAGAAACCGCCTACTGGAAGATAAAATGGATAAAACTCTTGAAGATATAGGTGTAGACAAGGACTTTCTGAATAGAACGCTAATTATATGACAGAATACCAAGAATCAAAAATAGGATCATGTCAAATTAAAAACCTTCTTTACAGCAAAGGAAACAACCAGTAGAATAAAAAGACAACCTGTGGAATAGGAAAAAAATTATTTTGCCAGCTACTCATTGGACAGTGGACTAATATCTAGAATATATAAAGAACTCAAAAAAATTAGATGCCCCCTGACGAAAGTCCCAATCAAAAAATGGGAAACTTCTCTGAAGTACAAATGGCCAGTAAATACATAAAAAATTGTTCAACATTATTGATCATTAGAGAAATGCAAATTAAAACAGCAGTGAGATTCCATTTTACTCTGGAAAGAACAGCTATCATCAAGAAATCAAATAATAATAAATTCTGGTGAGGCTTCAGAGAGAAAGGAACCTGTCTGCATTGCTGGTGGGAATGTAAACTAGTGTAACAATTATAGAAATCAGTGTGGATGTTACTCAGTAAAAAGAAACCAGAAATTCCATTTGATCCAGGTACTCACCTTCTAGGTATCTTCCCCAGAGAGGCAACGAAATCATATTACAGTGATACATGTATATCCATGTTTGTAGTAGCACAATTCATGATAGCTGAATCTTGAAAGCCACCTATATGTCCATCAACAGATAAAGAAAATGTGGTATTTATACAGAATGGAGTACCACTCTGCCATAAAGAGAGATAAACGTGAATGACTTGTAAGACGACGTATACTTTGAGTCCATAATGTTAAGTGAATAAATCAGACAAACAAGCTTAAATATCACATGGTTTATCTTGTATGAGAATGCAAATGTAAATAAAGAGCAAAATAAAAGATAAAGGGAAAAAAGTTTCTTAAAGCAGTTCTTGGTTTATTAATCAAAACGTGATTTTACTTATGCATTTTGTGATGTTTGTAGTGTTTTCTCTGTAATAGTATCACTTTGTATTTTTGTCAAGTAAATCTTTGGATGTCAAACAAAAAAAAAAAGAAAAAAGAAACTAAGTCCTTTGGATCAAGATAATAAGAAAAATGGCTTAAGGGTAGGTCTGGAACCAGACCCCACCTTTCCAAGGTTAGAATTGCAAAAATAAGACTTCAATTTGACAAGAGACCCCCAGGTCACTGAAAAACAGCCCTCTGGGGGATTTGCTCTCTGGAATTCTGTTCATAGTCCCTCCAGGCACTTAGAGTTCCCTGCAGCCGTGTTGCAAAAAGCCCTTGCTACGGTTCAAGCTGCTAGCAGACCTTGGCATCATTCCTGTGGTGCTGGTTTTTCGGACATGCAGAACGTAAGAGTTGTGGGGCCAGGAAGGCTTCTACCCAGATTTCAGAAAGCTTGAGAGGCCAGGCAGTGTGCTCCTGAGAGGGAAGTTCATGAAGCTGTCAGGGTCAAGCTGAAAGTGCAGTGGAGACCCCAGAATGTTGGCAACACCAGAAACATAAAACATCTGAGCAAAGCCAGCCCAAGAGAGAAGCCACAAGGGCTATAACCATCAACAATGCCGTAGGGCTGGATCTTCTCAAGGTTTTTGGCGCTTACATCTCATCACATCTTATCCTGGCTGTAGGACATAAAGCTATAGGAATTAATATTTGCCCTTCTAGGTTCCAGTCTTGCTTTTGTCCCATTGGTTTCTGTGTCCCTGTTTCTCCCTTTTGGAATGAAAATGTTTACCTGTGCCATTGTATGTTGGAAGTGTTTGACTTTCTTTTGATTTTTACAGAGTTCATGGCTAAGAGTTTGCCTGGAGTCTCAAGAGTAGACTTGAGACTTGTACTTTTCAGCGGTGCTGGAAGTGTTAGGATTTTGGT
The DNA here is from genome assembly GCA_028451465.1 of Erethizon dorsatum. Classification (NCBI taxonomy): domain Eukaryota; kingdom Metazoa; phylum Chordata; class Mammalia; order Rodentia; family Erethizontidae; genus Erethizon; species Erethizon dorsatum. Next base: position 60,085,662 of record CM051831.1, read on the forward strand.
AATTCTTAGTGATGGACTAAAAGCAGTCTGCATAAAGAGGTGCACATGAGTCTTTTGGGGGCCAGGAGCAGAATGTTATGGGTTATATCTAGATGTCTCTCTAAAGCCTCATGTAATCATAGGTGGGAGCTTTGGAAGGAGATAGGATAATTGGGGCATTATAGCTGACTTCTTGTTAGGAGGTGGGGCTTGATAGGAAAAGGCAGGTCACTGTGAGCATGACATGTAAGATTATATTTGCCTTCCCATCTCCTCCCATGATCTCTCTTTGCTTCCTGGCTGCCATATCACAAGCAGCTGTTTCCTCTGCCATGTACCTGTCTCATATCATCACACCGTGGAGCCAGCCAGCTATGCACTGAAATGTGAGCCAAAATAAACCTTGTATCCTTAAAGTTTCAGGCATTGGTTATTTTGCCCCAGCAATGAAGAAAGTGACTAAGTTAATAATGCTAAGTGAAATAAACCAGATACAAAAGGTAAAATACTGTGTGGTTTCTTTTACATGAGAAACCCAAAGTATAAATGATTTAAAGAGCAAAATAAAAGACAGATGATACCAAACAGGGAGCTAGACCTTTTCATATGGAAACGGGTTCTAGGGATGGAGGGAGAGAGAAAGTAGAGGATGGATAGGGGAAATAAAAAGGACTAAGAAGTATATGTACCAGCTTCCCATGATGAGTGTGTTCATTATGTATCGCAAACACATAGTAATAGAAAAACAAAAAAGAAACCACCTTTAAGGCTGTGAGTAGTGGCACAGGTCTATGATCCCAGCACTCTGGGAAGCTGAGGCAGGAGGATCTCAAGTTCAAGCTCAGCCTAGGCAAGTTAGCAACTTAGCAACCTTGTCTCAAAATAAATAAAGGGCTGAAGCTGTAGCTCATTGTGAAGGCCCTAGGTTTGATGCCTAGTATCACAAAAAACCAAAATGATACCACCTTTAATATGATCATATTGACCATTAAATTTCAGCACCTGAATTTTTTTTTTTTTTTTTTGTGGGTACCGGGGGTCGACCTCAGGACCTCGAGCGCCAGCAGGCGCCCGTGCCGGTGAGCGATATCACCGGCCCCTTTTTTGTATGTGGGTTCCGGGAATCGAACTCGGGCCCTCGCGCTTGCCGGGCAGGCGCTTAAGCCGCTGAGCCATCTCACCGGCCCTAGCACCTGAATTTTGAAGGGGGGCACATTCAAACTATAGTGTCAGGGTCGGGAGGCTGACAGGGTATTTTTGCGGGTGAGGTCCCCAGAGAAAAGAGAGCAAGCAGAGCTGACATCAGCAACAACAGCAAGCACTGTCTTTATTGTACAGCCGGTATATATTGGCCATTATCAAGGTTTACATTCTTGTGTACTGTCATAACTGTAGCACATGCATGGTTGTCTATGCTAAGTCATGCATACATAAGTGACCCCATTGTGCGCCTGCGCTAAACAGCGGGGTCATGTCCTTATGTGTCCTCAGATGCCCAGAGCTTTGAAGCAATCTGACGTGGCTCCCCACAGTAGCAACCATCTTCACCATTTTGAAGTATAGAATTCAGTAGTGTTACATAGATTTGCATTGTAATGGAGATCTCCGTAACTTTTTTTATCTTACCTATCTGAAATTCTTTATCCATTAAACAACTTTCACCCCAGTTCCTAAAAATTTGACCACTTTAGATACCTCATCTACAGGGAATTACACAATGTTTACCTTTTTGTGGCTGGTTTATTTCACTTAGCGTTATGTCTTCAAGGTTCATCTATATTGTAGTATGTGACAAGATGTTCTTCCTTGTAAAGGCTGAATGATATGTCATTGTGTGTACAAACATTCATTCATCATTGGACTTTTGGATTGCCTCCACCACTTGGCTATTATGATAGTGCTTCTGTAAACATGGCTTTGCAAATATCTCTTTGAGAACCTATTGTTAAATATCGTTTTGAAAGTAGGATGAAATAACTAGTTCATTTTGAATTATGAAAAATATATGTAGAGGAAGCTAGAGTTAGATGAAAATATTTAGGTAGAAATTTTGAAGATACTTTGGAGCATTGCAAATAGTAATAGTATTTAAGTCACCATTCTTTTTAGGATAGCTTCACTTTTTCTTGCTTTAGGTTTAAAACCAGTATATTTTTTAAACTAATAAGTACTATTCATGAGCCATTTGGAGAGGAGACAGATTTTCTGTGTTAACCTGGCAAGAGTTATGTGTAAGTGGATAGGGAGAATCGAAAAGGGCCCTGAACCCTTGATAACTGTTTAGCCCAACTATTAGCCTTAGTAACTATTCAGCCTGCACCCAGCCTTAACCTGGTAGGGTGTTCACTCCCACACCAAGCTTGACATTGACAAGGTTATATAACAGTCTGAACACAAATGTTTGTGGTTTCTTCAGTGGCAAAAGACTACACTTACAGTCTTTGAAATTCAAAGGATTCGAGAGTATTTCTAGATGTCCCCCCCTAAAGCCTCATATTCTCATAGATGGGGCTTTTGGGAGTAACTGGACTATGGGTGTGTGATGCTGGATTAGTCCACTGATGGGTTTATAGCTGGGTGTGATGTTAGGAGGTGAAACCTGGTGGGAAGAGGTGGGTTACTGAGGGCATGGGCTGGAACTGTATACATCCCTTCTCCTCTCTTGATCTTGGCTCTGCTTCCTGCTGCCCTGCCATGGACTGTGTCTCCTCTGCCACGTCCCTCTGCCATACCACCCTGCCTTGGAGCCAGCTGACTATGGACTGAAACCTCTGCAAATTGTGAGCCAAAATAAACCTTTCATCCTTTAACTTGTGGATGTCGGGTGTTTTGTCCCAGCAAAGAGAAAGTAACTAAGACAGTTTCTATTGACATTTTCAAATAATAGCTCCAAAATGAAAAATTATCTTTGTTGTAAGTTTTACCACTCAATCTTTAGTATTAATATAGTAATTTTGTTGGATATCGTTCCATCAGAGTTTTTCTGACAAGACCCAAATGATAATTATTTTTTACCCTAATATCTGCCTTTCCAGTGGTTTTAAAATTACACATGTGCATGCACACACACACATACATATATATACTCACACAGTACAGTAGTTGTCAGATTGATGAAACTGTTGTGGACCTGCATATATGTATTCAGTGATACATTATTACCCCATGCTAGGACTCACTGTTTACTCATACTGTATCATTGTTGTGATTCTCTGTATTGTAACTCATATCACCTTCTGAAAATTTTTAGTGTCTATAATTTTCCATTAATACTACATCCGATGTGAGAAACAAGTTAATTTCAATTTCTGGGTCTTTGTTATATTCTATTAATATTTGGAGAATATTCTGGAGACTTGGTAAATATTCCTTATTCTTGTCTTAAATCTCACTGGGCATGGTGGCACATACCTGTAATCCCAGCACTCAGGAGGCTGAGGCAGGAGGATTGCTGTGAGTTCAAGGCCACCTGGGCTACAAAGTGAGTTCAAGACCAGCCTGAACTGCATAGTGAAACCCTGTCTCAAAAAGACACACACACACACACACACAAATAAATAAATTCTAAATCTCAGGTACATATCCAAGCTATTAACTGACTGAATCAGATTGCTAGCAAATTCAGAGAAATTGGGCTTCAAATTATCTTGCATTTTTCATTAATTTTTTTAAAAATTACTGAGAAGAAGGAAATTTGCTCTTTGATGGTGTTTCATTGTCTCCAAAGGTTTTAATTGCAACCCATGCTGTAATAAATGGACCAAATTGCTACATTTGAAGGGAGAAGAGACTATTGTGTAACAACTCAATTAGTAATCTGGTTTTTCAGCAGTTTCTAAGCCATCTAGTTAGAAATTGCTGCTTGCTGCAAGTTTAGACCTAAATACACTTACCCTTTAAAGACTGTTGAGGTTACTTCAGAATTTTTATAGCTCTTTGCAGATACTCCTGGTGTGTAATGACTGTGTACATCCCTAGGCCATTTAATTAATACAATGTAGCCTTGCATTCTTCTTTAAGGGAAACTGTAAGGCTTAAACTTGTTAATTTAATGGCCCAGTTCATTGTTGATTAAACTATCAGAAACCAAATTAGTTTTATCTCACAACCAACTGATTGTTTTATTTCACTGATGGGCCTGAAATTCTGTACTATATGCTAATTTTCTGTACTATATGCTAAATTCTGTACTATATGCTAATTATGCTGAAATCCTACTGTTTAGTTGTATTCAACTTTATAGAGCTTTTCATTTAGTTGGCAGATGTTTGGGTATTAAATACATACCAGTCACTAATCAGGTACTTTCTCAGCAAATTTTAGTTTTGGAGGTCTTCTACTAAGTAATAGATATCTAGGATATCTAGAATTTTTAGATCAGATCATTAAGTGCACTTTGTAAAAAAGTTTAGCATTATGTAAGAAGGAAAATTACTTCCTTGAAACTGTTTTGTCAAAACAGTATTTCTGTGTTACTAATGCCTGTGTATGTATTGGTAAAAGGGTAGCCAGGTATATTGGTCTGAATAAAAACTGTTTTGGGACTATTCAAAGCCATGTGGTCTATTGTCTCTGATTTAAAATAAGTAGAATGACTACATCGCTACCCTACAAGGACTGGTGCTTCTGTTTTGCTCTGCTCTTTAGTGTTCGAGATGCAGAGTGTTCAGAGGTTGAATGTTTTACAACCTTAGAACTGAAAGAACGCTGCAGAGTGCTGTGTTAGATGAGCTGTGCTTCATCCAGCCTAAGCCACAGAGCACTTCAGAGGAGGTGAGCGTTGTCCTTGAGAATGTCCTTGCCTCAGAAGGTGAAGTGCTCGTCAGTTCTGAACTGGTAACGGTCTCCATTGTAAGGGTTTATTTTTTATGCAGAAGGATTCAGGAGCGAGAGGTTTGCTGATGTTGGGTCAGTAGTGCAAAGCGGGCATCTTTGCACTTTTTTGGGCCAATCTTTGCAATTTCCTTGGCCTTTCTTAATTTCCCAAACCAGCTAACCATTTTGTCTGCTTTCCAGGCAGTATATTTATAGGAGAGGAGGATTAGGACAAAAAGCCCGACTCATCAGTTTCCAAATATATCCCTGTTTACTCCTGTCTGCAAAGGAGTCTGGGAGATACAGTTTTTCAGCCATCGTCTTGCAGAGTTCAGCTAGTAAGAAGGAAGAGAATGGGTACTAGGTAGGGAGGCAATTAGGTCCCTTTCACCTATCCGTACTACCCAGCATCCCCCTCTCTCCCCAAAGCACACATGGATTGTTATCTATGAATTGATCTTAGGATTTCCTGACCCTACTTTTTCAGGTCATACTCTGTCTCCCTAGTTTTCAGCCCTAGGTCAAATCCCACCATTTTATTTCTCTGCAAGTAGGATATGCAGTGGGACGGACACTGGACTTGGAATCGGGACATGATGTCTAGTTCCAGCTCATCTGACACCTGAGCTTCCATTTCAGCCTTTGGATAATGGAAATAAAATACTTTCTGTGTGTGTTGGCTTCTTAGAGGAGCAGATGAACACTTTTAATGTGTATAACAATTCATGGCAAACAGTAGAACACTGTACAAGTAAATGCATGGTGTTGTTATGCTGATAATGTTCAAAGTGACACTCTTTATCTTCCCAACAGAATAAGCTGTTGCTCCTGACTTTATGTGACAAGTCACCACATCCGGAAACCTAAGCGAATGCATTGCTTCTCACCCCACATACCTGGCTGAAAGTTCTTTGCTATTATTCCCTTAGTGTTTCTCCATCTCTACCATCTCTGTCTTCTTCTCTAACACTCCTTGTTGTTTAGAGCCTTATACTTCTCACTTGGCTATGGTAACAACTCTGTCTTTTCAGTTACAGGACCTACTCTCCCTTCTCATTTTGTACTCTTACACATTTATACATGGTACTTATTTTTATTGTTAATACATATAATATACCACAGGATTGCTGTGTCATAATTTAGTAAATATTTTCATACATTGGAGCATTAGGTTGTTTATATTTTTAGTTATAATGTAAACATTTTGCCTTACAACGTACTATGTAATGTATATATGGATATGTATATAGTGTATGATTATTTTGTTAAAGTAAAGTACTGGATTAATGGATGGTTCTTTGCGACTTCTTTCATTTTCTCAGTTGTTTCCCAAAAGATGTTTCCAATTTATGTGTCATGGACATCAGAATGTATTACAAATGTATTGTATCTCCCCTCACTTTCTTCCTCTTTACCTTCCCCTCTCCCTCTTCCCCCTCCTTTCCTCTGCCTCCTCCTCTGCCTCTGCCTCCTCTTCCTTCAGGATTGGAATCAAACCCAGGGCTTTGCTCATGCTAGGCAAGCACTCTATCACTGAGCTTTACACCTGCAACCTTTTTGTATCTTTTCGTAGTGTAGGGAATCAAAATATACCACTTTGGCATATTTTTTTTATTTAGGGATAAAGGCACTTGAATAATATCAGGTGCAAGAAGGGAACTTTGACTTTCCTTTTTCTTCCCCAAATGCAGGAGAAGAAACTGCCATGGGAAAGGTGTCCTCCTATCAGGAGAAATAGAGAAAGGAAGTCATTTTTATAACTAGAGATGAGTCAAAGCTGAGAGAAATCTGACAAACAAACCTTGTTAAACTAACCCTTACTTTCCTGTCACTCCAACCTGGTATATAAGTGTTGTATTCTACAACTTCTATGGTTTTTTATTTTTGTTTTTGTTTTGGTGAGGGCCACCATGTACATGTGAAAGTAATAAAATGTATATTCTTTTCTTCTGTTAAATTGTCTTATGTCAATGCAAGCCTGAAATCCCAAGAGTAAAGGTAAGATCTTACCTTCCCCACAATACTCTAGCAAAACTTGCAAAATATGTAATACAAAAATATGGTGGGCCGGTGAGATAGCTCAGCAGCATAAGTGCTTGCCTGGCAAGCGCAAAGTCCTGAGTTCAACTCCCAGTACCCACATACGAAAAAAGGGCCAGTGATATTGCTCAGCGGCACGGGCGCCTGCTGTCACGCAAGGTCCTGAGTTCGACCCCTGGTACCCACCAAAAAAAAAAAAAAAATGTGGTTTGTCTGTTTTCATACACATAAAATCCAGGCACTCTGAGGCAAGATTCCATGCGTTGCCACCCCATACTGAATGTTAGTAGGCCGGTATGGATTCAGACCTTGAATGTAAAGTTATCGTACCTGGCAAAGTCAAAACAAAGCAAAAACCAACCATCTTAAGGTTAAGACAAAAAGTTTGACTCCTGGTCACATCATATTTTAAATTTGGGGTTTCATATTGTAAACTTGGGGTTTCTTTGACATTGATCTAAAGGGTCTTCCTTCTCATTCTGTGTGGTCACCAACTCTTCTGCCTTTTCTTTCTAAACATCTACATGGATCTCCTCCCCCAGGAGTGAGGGTCATGTAAAAAGTAAGAGATTCTTCTGAAATGTATGCTGCAGAGGGCTTGGGGCCTGCTCACTTGCACCAAGGGCTTGAGAAAGGATCCCAGGTCTTTATTTGTGTGAGGAGGCCAAACTGATTTAAATTTTCTTTAAAAAATTTTTTTATTGGTATATGTTTGTAGTACATAATGATTACGTTCATTGTGGGGAGTTGGCACATGTACATGACATTTCTCAATTCTTTCTTTTTTTTTTTTTTTAGTGTGGGTACTGGGAGTCAACCTCAGGACATCGTGCTTTTGCCAGCAAGCGCTTGTGCCGCTGAGCGATATCACCAGCGCTTTTTTTTCCTTTATGTGGGTTCCGAGAGTCGAACTGAGGACCTCACACTTGCCGGGCAGGCGCTTATGCTGCTGAGCTATCTCACCGGCCCTCAATTCTTTCTTTTAACTCCTCCTCTCCTTCCCTCTCCTGAACCCCTTCTCCTATTTTATATATATATATATATATATATATATAAATTTTTTTTTTAAATACATGTTTATAGTACATGATAATTACATTCCTCTTAAGGTCTTGGTTTGTGTACACAGCACTTCACAGTCCCCCTACCTTTTAATCTCAGTTCCTTCCCATCCCTGCCCCTCTCTCCCATCTCTTGGTTCCATTCCCATTTGCCAAAGATCCATCTCTCTGTCCTATTTTCTTATCTTTTATTTTGCACTTTATTTATACGTATATTGGGTTTCTCATGAGAAAAATCTTGAGAATGTAAGCTTGTTTGTCTGATTTACTTCACTTAACATTATGGTCTTAGGGTGCATCCATTTTCCTACAAATGATTCATGTTTTTCTTAATGGCAGAGTAGTACTCCATTGTATATAAATACCACATTTTTCTATCCATTCACCTTTTCATGGACATATAGGTTGCTTCCAAGATTTAGCTATTATAAATTATGCTGCTATAAACATGGGTCTGCATATGTTACTATATATGATATTTTCACTTGTTTTTGTTAAAGGAGGAAAGGTTTATTTTGGCTCACAGTTTGTAGAGGTTTCAGTTCATAGTTGGCTGGCTTTAAGGCAGGGCGGCATGTTATCCATTTTATTGGCATACAAGTTTGCAAAGTAGCTGTTAATAATATTTTTTTCTCCAATCAGATTTTATTGGTACATTTTAGATACACATAATGATCACATTCATCATAGAGAAATTGTACCTATACATGATATAACTTGTTTCCTTTTTTTACCCATTCCCCTACCCTCCCTTCCCCCCTCCTCCCTTCCCCATTTGCAAAGGCTTTGTTTTCATTTTTTACTTTTTTCACTTTGTTTACTTTTCCTTTCTTTCCTTTCTCCTCCCCCGCCCTTGTTCCCCTTCCCATTTGAACATTTTCTTCCTATCTCGCAATACCTTTTAGACATTTTGGTCATTTATATACATATCATTAACTCTTTTGGGAGGATATAGAAGGGGAAAAGCTGGGTCAAAGAGAATTTGCTACTTTTAGTTTGTTGAGGACTTGCCATACTGATTTCCATAGTGCTTGTATCAGTTTACACTCCTACTGACATTGAAAAAGGGTTATTTTCCCCCATAGGCTCTCCAGCATTTGTTACTATTTAATTTCTTAAAGATAGCCATTCTTTCTGGAGTGAGATGGTATCTTAGTGTTTTTTTAATTCGCATTTCTCCAGTAGCCAATGATGTTGAACATTTTTTCATGTGTTTGTTGGCCATTTGTATTTCTTCATCTGGGAAGTGTCTTATTCATTTCATTTTTGGATTAGGTCTTTAAGTTGGGGGGGGGTCTAATTTTTTTTTAGTTCTTTATATATTCTAGGTATTAGTCCGTTCTCTGATGAGTAGCTGGCAAAAATGTTTTACCATTCTGTAGGTTGTCTTTTCACTCTATTGGCGGTTTGATTTGCTGTGCAGAAGCTTTTAAATTTGAGGTGACTCCATTGGTTGACTTTTGGTATTACTTCTTGTGCAGCTGGGGTTCTGTTCAGAAAGTCTTTGACAACACTTATGTCTTCCAGAGTTTTCCCTATTTGTCTAACAGCAGATTATTTCTGTTTTAATATTTAGATCTTTGATCTATTTTGATTTTAGTACAAGGTGAGAGATTTATGTCGAGGTTCAGTCTTCTGCATGTGGATAGCCCATTTTCCCAGTATCATTTGTTAAAGAAGCTATTATTCCTCCAGTGAAAGGATTTGGTCCCTTTGCCAAAGAAAGGCAGCTGAGTGTGCCTGGAGTTATTTCTACATCCTCTGTTGTGTTCCATTGATGCATGTGTCTGGTTGGGTTTTTTGTTTGTTTGTTTGTTTGTTTGTTTGTTTGTTTTTCCAAAACCATCCTGTTCACTGTAGCTTTGTAGTATAACTTGAAGTCCAGGAGTGTGATGCCTGCTGCCTTCCCTGTATTGCCCAAAATTGCTTTTGCTATTGCTATTGCTTGGTTTCATATGAATTTTAGGGTTGTTTTCTGTAGTTCTGGGAAGAATGCGATTGATATTTTGATTGGGATTGCATTAAATCTGTAGAACAGTTTTGGAAGTATGGCCATTTTGACCATATTGGTTCTGCCTATCCAGGAGCAGGTGATATTTTTCCATTTTCTGATATCCTTTTCAATCTCCTTTTTCAGAGTATTGTAGTTTGTTTTTTGTTTTTTGTTTTTGTGGGTACCGGGGGTCGACCTCAGGACCTCGCGCGCCAGCAGGCGCCCATGCTGCTGAGCTATATCACCGGCCCTTTTTTCGTATGTCGGTTCCGGGAGTCAAACTTGGGCCCTAGTGCTTGCCAGGCAGGCGCTTACACCGCTGAGCCATCTCACCGGCCCATATTGTAGCTTTCACTGTAGAGATATTTCATTTCCTTGGTTTGGTTAATTCCAAGGTTTTTGATTTTTCTTGATGCTGTTGTGAAAGGTATTGTTTCCCTAATTTCTCTCTCAGCGAGTTTTTTTTTTTTTTTTTTTTTTTTTCCTGGTGTTCAGGAACCCTATTGATTTTTGAGTATTGACTTTCTATCCTGCTATACTACAGAATTTGGTTATTAATTCTAGGACTCTTCGGTGGAGTTTTTGAGGTCTTCTATGTAGAGGATCATATCACCTGCAAATAATGATAATTTAACTTCTTCCTTTCCTATCTATATCCCCTTTCTTTCTTTCTCTTGGCTGATTAATTGTTTTTCTCTAACAGCTTTTAAGATTTTTCTCCCTGTGTTGGACATCTGGCATTGTGGAGATTCCTCAAGAAACTAAGATTGGAGGTCCCATTTCACCCAGCTATTCCCCTTCTGGGTATTTTCCCAGAAGAATTAAAGACATCATACCACACGATCACAACCATCTTTCCTGCACAAACACAAAAGTGGCCATCTTTTTCAGATTCATGGAACAAATTAAGTTCATGAACCAAGATACCAGTGTAGTTGGTCTTAGAAGCCATCATTGTCTTTTAGTTCAATATAATTTTTAATCTCCTGGATTTCTGATTGAAACTTTTTCATGGACTCTGATTCTTGCTATCTGGTTATTCATGTTTTATATCACTTTGTTTAGTTCAGGTAGCTTTCTTTTTTTAATTTAAAGAGAAAAAAATAAAATTTCAAAACAAGATAATAGTAACATTGGTTAATACATTGTGTATTGTTATCTTTAAATTAGTTACTTAGAGTACAAGATATAGTCATTTAATTGTCCAAATAATATTAGCACAAAACTTTCTTTTCAATGAACTATGAGAAATTAGTAGTATAACTATCTTAGCTATCATATATATATATTTGCTTTCTCTTGCTGCTTTTCTGCTTTCCCCCATCCCACTTTCTCATTCCTTTTGAACAGTTTCTTCCCATTTTATAATATCTATTGTACATTTTAGATTTTATTTACTCTTTCAGCTTCTCACACTAGGGAGCCAATATGCTGTTTACACATGTGCATCTGGTTTATTTCACTTATGAGTATGGTCTCAAGTTGCATCCATTTACCTATAAAAGCCTCGAGTTTATCCTTCTTTATAGCTGAGTAGTACTCCATTGTATAAAAAGACCACATCTTTTTTAACCATTCCTCGGTTGATGGGCATTTGGGTTGTTTCCAAGATCTAGCTATTACAAATTTTTAATTCTTCTGAGAAAATATCCAGATGAGGAATATCTGGGTGAAATGGGAGGGACCTCTAATCCTAGTTTTTTGAGGAATCTCTTCACTGATTTCCACAGTGGTTGTACCAGTCTACACTCCCACCAACAGTGGAGAAGGGTTCTTTTTTCCCCACAGCACCTCTATCATTTGTTATTAGTTAATTTCTTGGTGATAGCTATTCTTTCTGGAGTGAGATGGAATCTCAGTGTTGTTTTAATTTGCATCTCTTGAATGACCAGTAATGTTGAACATTTTTTCATGTATTTATTTGTCATTTGTATTTCTTCATCTGAGAAGTGTGTATTCATCTCAGGTGCCCATTTTTGGATTGGGTCTTAAAATTTGGAAGGTCTGATTTTTTTGAGTTCTTTATATCTTCTCCATAGTAATCCTTTGAGGAACAGCTGGCAAACATTTTTTCCCACATTGTGGGTTGTCTCTTCACTCTTGGTGGTTTCTCTTGCTGTGCAAAATCTTTTTAATAAGATGAGATCCTAGTTGTTGATTCTTTGTGATAATTCCTGTGTGATCGGGGTTTTATTCGTAAAGTCTTTGCCTACACCAGTGTCTTCAAGAGCTTTACCTATTCTGTCTTCCAGTAGATTTAATGTTTCTGTTTTAATATTTAGATCTTTGATCCATTTTGAATTTAGTTTAGTGCATGGTGAAAGATATGGGTCCAATTTTAATCTTGAGCATGTGCAAAGCCAGTTTTTCCAGCAGCATTTATTAAAGAGGCTATCTTTCTTTCAGTGAATGTGTTTGGCACCTTTGTCAAAGATAAGGTGACTTAGTATGTCTGGAGTTGTTTCTGCACCTTGTAATCCATTCCATTGATCTTTGGGTCTGTTTTTTGTTTTTGTTTTTGTTTTTGTTTTTGGCCAGTACCACACTGTTTTTATCACAGTAGCTTTCTAGTGTAATTTCAAGTCAGGAATTGTGTTGCCCCCTGCCTTGCCCTTGTTGCCCAGGATTGCCTTCGCTATTCTAGGTCTCTTCTGGTTCCAAATGAATTTAAGGATTGTTTTCTCTAATTTTGTGAGATCTGCTACTGGAATTTTAATCAAAATTGCATTAAATCTGTATAACAGTTTTGGAAGTTTGGCCATTTTCATTATATTGGTTCTTCCTACCCAAGAACAAGGGGTATCTTTCCATTTTCTAATATCCTTTTCAGTCTCCTTTTTCAGAGTGCTGTGATTTTCAATGTAGAGATCTTTAACATCCTTTGTTAGATTGATTCCTAGGTATTTCATTTTTTTGGATGCTATTGTGAAAGGTGTTGTTTCCCTAATTTTTCTCTCAGTGAGTTTGCTATTCATGTACAGGAAGGCTATTGATTTTTGAGTATTCACTTTGTATCCAGCTATGCTACTGAATTTGCTTATTAAATCTAACAGTTTTTTAGTGTTTTTGGAATCTTCTATGTAGAGTATCATGTCATCCACAAATAATGATACTTTAACTTCTTCCTTTCCTATTGTTATTCCTTTTATTTCTTTCTCTTGCTCTGTATAATGTTTCCAGAACTATATTAAATAACAATGGTGATAGTAAACATCCTTGTCTTGTTTCTGATTTCAGAGTGAAAGCTTTCAGTTTTTGACCATTTAGTGTGATGTTGGCTGTTGGTTTGTCATGGATGGCTTTTATCAGATTGAGATAAAACCATCTATTCCAATTTTCTGTAGGGTTTTTATCATGAATGGGTGCTGGGTTTGTCAAAAGTTTTCTGCATCTATTGAGATGATCATATGGTTTTTGTCCTTGGCTCTGTTGATATGGTGTATGACATTTATTGATTTACATATGTTGAACCATCCCTGCATTCCTGGGATCAGTCCAACTTGGTCATGGTGTATAATCTTCTTGATGATTCGCTGCATTCTGTTTGCCAGGGTCTTTTTGAGGATTATTGCGTTTATGTTCATTAGGGAGATTCGCTTGTAGTTCTCTTTCTTAGTTGGGTCCTTCTCTGGTTTTGGTATCAGGGTAATGCTTGCTTCCAGGAATGAATTTGGGAGTATTGCTTCCCTTTCAATTTCATTACAGAGTTTGAGAAGTAGTGGTATTAGGTCTTCTCTAAATTTCTTATAGGATTCAGCAGTGAATCTGTCAGGGCCTGGGCTTTTCTTTGTTGGTAGGTTTTTAGTTACATCTTCAATTTCATTGATTGATATTGGTTTATTTAGAATTTTTATATCTTCTTTTTTTGGGGGGCGCAACTGGGAATTGAACTTAGGACCTCATGCTTGCCAGGTGGGCCCTAGGATTTTTATATCTTCTTGATTTATCTTTGATAATTCATATGTATTTAGGAATCTGACCATTTTCTGCATTTTCCATCTTATTAGAATACAGGCTCTCAAAGTAAGTATGGATGATCTTCTGGATTTCTGCAGGGTCTATGGTGATTTCACCCTTTTCATTCCTAATTGCGTGGATTTGAATCTTTTCTTTCCTTTTTTTGATAAGGTTGTCTAAGGGTTTGTCAATTTTATTTAATCTTTCAAAGAACCAACTGTTTGATTCATTGATTCTTTATATTGTTTTCTTAGTCTCCAGTGCATCAATTTTTGCTCTGATCTTTATAATTTCCTCTCCCATACGAGCTTTTGGCTTAGCCTGCTCTTCTTTTTGTGGAAGTTTGAGGTTCACCGGTAAGTTGTTTATTTGTACTTGTTCTGTTTTCCTGGTATGGGTATTCACTGCTATAAATTTCCCTCTTAGGACTTCTTTCATTACGCCCCATAAGTTCTGGTATGTTGTATTGTCATTACCATTTAATTGTAGAAACTGTCTAATTTCTTCTTTAATTTCATCTGTGACCCATTGGTTGTTCAGGAGGGTGCTCTTTAATTTCCATGTGTTTATGAAGTTCTTGTGGTTTCTTTTGCCATTGATTTCCAATTTCATTGCACTATGGTCTGATAATATGCATGGGATAATTTCAATTCCTTTGCATTTACTTAAGCAAAATCTATGAACTAACCTGTGGTCTATTTTGTAGAACTTCCCATGTGCAGCTGAGAAGAATGTGTATTCTGATGTTGTGGGGTAGAACACTCTGTAGACAGCTACTAAGTCCATTTGTTCCAAAGTTTGGTTCAGTTCTAATATTTCATTTTTGATTTTTTGTCTAGTTGATCTGTCTTTTTGTGACAGTAGGGTATTGAGATCCCCCAATACAACTGTATTAGTGCTTATTTGATTTTTCATGTCTGTTAATATTTTTTTATATAGTTGGGTACACTGGTATTTGTTACATATATATTTATAATTGTTATCTCTTCCTCTTGGATTGTTCCCTTTACAAGGATGTAGTGACCTTCTTTGTCTCTCTTAATCAGTCTTGGACTGAAATTCACTTTGTCTGCAAATAGAATAGTACCCCTGCTTTTTTCTGAGTTCCTGTGGCATGGAGCATTGTTTTCCATTCTTTGACTTTCAGTGTGTGAATTTCGTTTTGAATTAAATGTGTTTCTTATATGTACATATTGTTGGATCTTGCTTCTTGATCCATTCTGCCAGTCTGTGTCTTTTGATTGGTGAATTGAGACCATTAACATTGATGGATATAACTGATACATATTGACTTATCCTTGTCATATTATTTTCCTGTTGTTGGCTTCCCCACCCCACCCCCGTTTAATTGTTTGCCTTGCCTGGTGGATTCCTTCTGTTAGGGTTCATGGAGCTGTAGAGAAGGAATCCACAATTATAGTATAAATATCAAGCTAACCCTGGTATTGATCCACAGCTAATATGTACTAAATGTGACTGCTGTATATCTGCTAACGATAGAGAAGTATTCAATAGTAGTTTTATTGAATCAATTATCTACAGACCAGTAAGGCTTTATGATACTATTAAAGATATAAGGGATCGGGAACAGGGGCATACAAGAAGAAAAATTTGTAAACTTTAACTGTATGATATGACTGTAGGACTGACTACTACAATTTATTTAATTGGTATATATGTTAATTTCCAATTATTCACTCTTAAAAGCAATGCTATCATAAATATCCTTTACATATCTCTTTGTAATATGAGAATTTCCCAGAGAATTGAAAATAAAGTTCTGTGTTGTAGGAAAAAAAAAAAAAAAGCAAAACTGTATGATATGAAGAGGAGAGAAAAGTGGGGTGAGGGGTTCTATTGGGGTGTAGAAGGATGTTTATTGAAATAGATAAAGGTAACAAAAAAAACTGACAAGAAATAGAAGATAAAAGAAAATAAGGGAGAGGGCCGGTGAGATGGCTCAGTGGCATAAGCTCCTGCTGGCAAGCGCAAGGTCCTGAGTTCGACTCCTGGTACCCACATATGAAAAAAGGGCCGGTGATATTGCTCAGCGGCACAGGCGCCTGCTGGCATGCAAGGTCCTGAGTTCGACCCCTGGGACCCACAAAAAAAAAAAAAAAAAAAAGAAAAGGGAGAAAAAAGAAATTACGTGGAGAATAAAAATAAGAGAAATACTTGAAGGGAGAAAAATGAAAAGGGAGAAGAAAAAATATAAAGAAAGAAAAAAAGAAGAAAGAGATGTATAAAAAAAGAAGCAAGGAAAAAGGACAAGGGAAAATTCCTTAAACCCCAGTAAAAGTCCAAGGATGTAGCTCAGTGGCACAATGCCTGCCTGGCAAGCACAAGGTCCTGAGTTTGATTCCCAGTACAAAAACAAAACAAAACAAAACAATAAACTAGTGTAGAAGAAGAAAGAGAAAAGGAAAGAAAAGAAAAACCACACACACATTAAAAAAGAAAGGAAAAGAAATTTCTCTGTGTTTTGAATACATTGTTTTCTTCCAGGATCTACAATTTTAGTGCATTGTCCAAGTCAAGACACTGATAGATAAAAAAGGCCGCAGATCCATGCTGGATGTAGGCACCAGCATACATTAGGATTAGGGCGAGGATGCCAATGACTTTCAAATCCAGAGTGACTCAGGCTGGGCCTAGCCTCTGGCCATGGGAGCAGAGCCTGTGTCCTTTAGCTCAAACCCATTAGGAGGTGTCTCTTTCCAGCCTACTCCTTTGGCTGTCTCTTACCTAGTCGTGGGAATATAATACTGGGAGCCCTGAGGTGAAACCATGCAGCTAGCTGCCCTGCGTCCCCGGTTCACACAATCACCCTTTCCCTGGAGTGGTATCTGATCAAGTACTCTCTCCAGGAATACAGTGGGCACTTGTACTATAGTTATTCATTGGCTTTTTTTTGAAGGATTCCCATGGGAGCAGAATCCTGCACTGTCCCAGCAGAACACAGCAACTGCTGGTCCATTCAGCTGCTGCATTTCTCTCTGAGGCCCCCGGAGTCTCCAGCATTCACTTTGTCTTTGTAGGTTTGGTCTCTCTTTTCCCGTAATCCACAAGCTGGAAGATGGGGAGAAAGTACAGATTGTCTGTTCCCTTCTAGTGTTGTGTTCTGTCTCTTCTATTTCTTTGCAGCTTTTAACTTTCCTATCAGATCCTTCCTGGTCCCCAGGATCTATTTCTCTCTTTTTCTGTTCCCCAAGTTGTTATTTTCCAGTGTGTAGATTACAAATCTCATAGAGTCTGAGTTGTTGTTGATTACCACTCTTTTTTTTTTGCAACCTGATTAAGTTTTCATTTTCTTCAGTAAGATGCTATACATTTAAACAAACACAAATTACTCAACTTCTCTGATAAGCCCTTCCCTGTTCCTGTTCCTTTTATCAGTTTAGAAGAAGATTGGGTAGGGGAGGAATTTGTATTATTTATAGGATTTTCTTAATTTTTCAGTTAGGTGTATTTGTTGATCAAATAACCAAAATAGAGAGGCAGTTGATTGTTTTTGAGAATCATCAGCGTGTTTTGCAGATCAGAGTATGAAGCTATTAATCCTTCTCCCAAACTTTTCTTTTCTTTTTTTATTAATTAAGTTTATTGGTACATTTTACATAATGATCGCATTCATCATAGGGAATTTGTACCTGTACATGATATAATTTGATTCTTTTTTTCCCCCATTCTCCTACCCTTTCCATTTTAAGATATCTTTAAAGAGAAACTTTCTTGCTGTGGGTATAGCTTAGTGGTAGAATGGTTATCATATGCTAGGTCCTGGATTTGATCTCCTGTAGAGGAGAGAGAGAAAGGGAGAGGGGAGAGAGGAGATGAGGAGATGGGAGGGGGAGGAGGAGGAGGGGAAGGAGCAGGAGGAGCAAGAGGAGGAGGAGGAAAATAGAAACTTTCTTATTCTTTTATTTAAAAAATAAGAGTCTTGGGCCGGTGAGATGGCTCAGCAGCGTAAGTGCCTGCCTGGTAAGCGTGAGGGTCCAAGTTTGACTCCTGGAACCACATACGACAAAAGGGCCGGTGATATCGAGGTCGACCCCCGGTACCCACAAAAAAAAAAAAAAAAGAATCTTTAGGTCACAGTTTGGAGATACATATCTCTCCAAATATATATCTTGGAGAATATACATATACCTCCTAAACTGCTTATAGGTGCATTGAAACCAAGATTAATACTGATTACCATCTTAGCACATCTTTTATTCTTAAAACTGCAGTAAAAAATACTCTCTCCCCTTGCAGATTGACTGCCACATCAGTTCAGTAGTGTTTTTTTGTTTGGTCAGTTTTGTTTTTGTTTTGGCACTAAACATGGTATAGCAAATAAAATTGTTGCTGACTCCAGCAACTCTGGTCTTTCCAGAGTAGGTCTCATTGGCATTTCTTACATAATTCTCTATTTAAGAAATAATAGTTTACAGAAATTTCACTTTGTAAATTTAAAGTAGTTGGAAAGCCGTTTCTAACACTGAAGTTTCATTTCTGACATTGAAAATTATACATAGTGACTACCATTCAAATGTTTAAAATTTAATATGAAAAAAGTCATTTTAAGAATTATGAACCTTTGGGCCGATGAGATGGCTCAGCGGCGTAAGCGCCTGCCTTGCAAGCGCGAGGGCCCGAGTTCGACTCCCGGATCCCACATACAAAAAAGGGGCCGGTGATATCGCTCAGCGGCACGGGTGCCTGTTGGCGCGCGAGGTCCTGAGGTCGACCCCCCGGTACCCACAAAAAAAAAAAAAATTATGAACCTTTGAGGCCAAATATTTTTACAATTGATAATCAACAGAGTGTAACTGCAGTGAATTTGTACAAAAGATTTGCCAGAACAGAAACGATATTAGCTGTTTTTCTTCATATGGTATAAAATAACTTTATAGTTATCTATTGCTCGATTCATCTCTCTCTCCAGGTGAATATGTCAAACCTTTTACTCCAGAGAAAGCAAAAGACATTATAATGTCTTTACAGCAACCTGCAGTCTTCTGTAACATGGTTTCCGACTGGCCGTCGCGACACTGGACTGCCGAGCGCCTTTCTGAGGTCCTTCAGGGCAAGCAGATCCGATTCAGAGTAGGAGTGAAGCGCGCAGACACAGGTGGGGCTGAAGGCTGCCACGCTCACACTGCTCCTCAGTGGCCGCCCACTTCTCAGCGGCTCTTTCCCATCTCGAGAGATCCTTTCTTCTAATCATTTTAATCTTCCATTGTACAGAAAAGAAAAATTTCCTGGAATATTTGGACAAAGGTTTTGGCCTAAGGTTTTTTTGTGTGTATTTTAGACTCAGCCTATAGTTTAAACCCTCATATAAGACATATATTTTTGTTTTGTTTTGTTTTGTTTTGTGGGTACCAGGGGTGGACCTCAGGACCTCGCACGCCAGCAGGCGCCCGTGCAGCTGAGCGATATCACTGGCCCTTTTTCCATATGTGGGTTCCGGGAGTCAACTCGAGCCCTCACGCTTGCCAGGCAGGCGCTTACGCCGCTGAGCCATCTCACCGGCCCAAGGCATATTTTTTATGTAATGTATATGTATGTACATTGCTACACTGGGGCTTATTGAGTGTGGTAGACCCTTCATAAACATTTGTTAATATGCTATTATTTATGTTCCCATATGACTGAAAAAGAACAATACTACCCAATACTACAGTGCTACAGTGTACCAATACAATACCGCTACCGCAATCTAGTAACTAGTGATACAATCTTATAGTCCCTTCTACTTTTGACTGGTGTAAACACGTCCTCCTGTCCTTTATTGGTAGCTTCAGGCTATAGTGCTCAGCGTGGGTTGTCATTTTATCCTTTGCTTTATCAGCTGCCTGAGCTGTGTTGTATTGAGCGAGCATGAAATGCAGATAAAGCAGCCTTTTTTTTGTTGTTTTCTGGGGTTCAAAGCCAGGGTCTTGCACATGCTAGGCAAGCACTCTACTGTGGAGCTGTTCCCTCCCTCAGTACTCTCTCTTTTTTCTTTTCTTTTCTTTTTTTTTTTTTTTTGCTCAAGCTATCCTCCTGCCTCTGGAACTATACCACCATGTCGCCTGGTTTTTTATTAAATTCATTCTTTTTGTCTGCTTCCTTTTCTCCCATGTATACTAATATTTTGGGGGCTTTGCCCTATTGTCAGACCAAGTGACTGCCATTAACTCTAAAATTTAGTTAATACAAGGGAAAGAAACAACGTTGTTTCTAATCAAATGGAATTCATAACCCTTGTCTGGTGTTGAAAGTGTCTTTCAATGTGGGTAAGACTGGTAGTCCAGAAACTCAGAGTTTAAGCTTTGTGGTAAAGTGGTTTATAAATATCTATTAATAGCTCAGGAGGAACTAGAAAGTTCCCCAGCTTCCCTTCTAGCTTCTTGGTCTCACATTGACTTCGTTGCATATCTCATGGAATTAGTCTTTGTGTCTAGAATCCTTTTGGATTCCTGTGACTGATCTAGCAGGATAACTATACCTGGAATTCTCATTCCAGTCACAGACCAGCCTGTTTATTGTTTTTCAAAATTGAATGCTAGACCTTCTGCAATAACATAAAAATCAGATTCTGTTTTTTCCTCCTTGATTTTAGTGAACTAAATCTGCTGCTCATTGAAGTGTCTGTTAGAAACTAATTTGGAGAGAAATAGGAATCATAGCATTTTTATATCTTCGCAAGGCTCCATGTACCACACTGTTTGAGAGCCGTTGTCACAGGCCTGTTCTGAGTTATTTGCTTGTATTCAGAGTGTTAATCTGCTTACCACTTTCTTAGGATACTGTTGTCATTCCATTTAACAGAAGACACATAGTAATTTGACATTTTCAAGTCAATACTTAATCATGAAAGAAAAAGTTGGGGCTGGTGAGATGGCTCAGCGGCATAAGCGCCTGCCTGGCAAGCACGAGGTCCTGAGTTCAAATCCCGGTACTCACATACTAAAAAAGGGCCGATATCGCTCAGCAGCACGGGTGCCTGCTGGCGCAAGAGGTTTTGAGGTCGACCCCTGGTACCCACCAAAAAAAAAAAAAAGTTAAGAAAAACTGCTATTTTGAGAAACTACTCCTTTTAGAAAAAATAATTTGATCTTTTTAATAATTTAAATAAAATTTACATAGAAGTCATATAACTAAATTCATCATTTTAACCATTTAAAAGTATATACTTCGGAGGTTGTTAGTATTTCCACAATGCTGTACCACCATCACAGTCTAATTATAGAACATCTTCATTATCCCATGGAGAAGGCAGTGCCCTTGAAGTAGTCACTTTCCACTGTGCCTTCCTGTAGCCCTAGTTTCCTTTCTTTCTCTGAATTTACCCACTCAGGACAGATATAAATAGAATCATACAATTGTTGGTTTTTTGGGTATGGTTTCTTTCACTTAGCATGTTTTCAAGGTTCATCCATGTAGCAGTACAAATCGAACATCTCTGAGCTGGAAATGTGAAATCCTGCGTTCTCCAAAGTCTGAACTTTTTGAGTACTGACTTGATGCTACAGGTTTAAAATTCTACACCTGACCCCACATAGTGAGTCAAAATGCAGGTGCACTAAAAAAATACTGTATAATATTACTTTCAGCCTATGTGAGTAGGGTGTAATGAGACATAAATGAATTTCATATTTAGACTTGGATCCCCTTCCCAGGATATTTCATTATGTATATGCAAATATTCTAAAATCCAAAATTATCAATACTTGTCACAAGCATTTCAGATAAGGGATATGCAACCTGTATATATCAGTATTTCATTTCTCTTGATTGTCAAATAATAGTCTGTTGTATAGACATACAGATTTTGTTTATCCACTCATTAGTTGATGAACAGTTGAGCATATATCTAGGAAAACAATTGCTAAGTCATAAGGT
This sequence comes from Erethizon dorsatum, assembly GCA_028451465.1. Taxonomy (NCBI): domain Eukaryota; kingdom Metazoa; phylum Chordata; class Mammalia; order Rodentia; family Erethizontidae; genus Erethizon; species Erethizon dorsatum. Next base: position 60,107,382 of record CM051831.1, read on the forward strand.
ATATTGGTCACCTTCCTATCACTGGGACAAAATACCTGACACTTGTGACTTAAAGGAGAGGTGTATTTGGCTTGTGGTTTCAGAGGGTTCAGTCTATGGTCAGCTGGCTTCAAGTAGAAACAGCATGATGAAAGGGCCTGTCAGAGGAAAGCAGCTCAACCCGTGGCAACCAGGAAGCAGAGAGAGCAGGAAGGGCCAGAGAGAGAGACACCTTCAGAGACACATCCCCAGTGACACCTCTTCCACCCAGGCTCCAACTCCTGACAGCACATTCAGTTGTGAACTCATTAATAGACTAACCCACTGATGAGCATACTGCCCCCATGCTACGATCACCTTCCAAAAACCCAAGCTCTGAACACATGAGACTTCCAGGGGTTTAGATCTAAACCATAAGATGAGATAACCTTATATTTAACATTTTGAGAAACTGCCAAACTATTTTCCAAAGTAGCTGTACCATTTTACATTCCCACAAACAGTGTATGAAGGGTCTGATTTTCCCACATCTTTCCAACACTTATTACATTGTTTTTGTTAAAGCTGTTGCAGTGCATGTGTTCTTCACATTGCAGTTCTGATTTGGATTTCCCTAGTGACTAATAATGTTGATCATTTTCTCATGGGTGTTTTGGTCAATAGAAATGACCATTTAGATCTTTTGCTTATTCCCTAATTGTCTTTTTGATGTTGCATTGTAGGAGTTCTTTATATATTATAGATTTTAGACCATTATCACATATATGAATTGCAAATATTTTCTCCTATTGTGTGGATTATTTTGGTAATTTATTCTTTTTAAAAATTATTGTTGGGCATTGTAGAACATACCTGTAATCTCAGCCTGAGATTGGGAGCCTGAGGCAGGAGGATCACTGCAAGTTGGAAGCCAGCTTGGGCTACATAGTGATAGCCATCCTGAGCTATTCTGTACTACATAGCAAGACCTTGTCTCAAAAAAAAAAAAGGAGAAAAAAAGAAACTATTTCATTGAGTATAGAATAAAACTTGCACAGTCAGTGTAGGATAATGATATAAGAGAGCTAATACTGGAATCATCCTTCATGGGTTTAAATGTTGGCTGACTGTGTAACCTTGGCCAAGTCAATCAACTTTTCTGTATATTAGAAGTAGTTTCAAAAGTAAATTATTTCATATGCATAGCATAGTATAGTGCCTAATGCATGATAAGTACGCGACAAATATTACTTCAGTGTAGAAAAAACTTGAAAACATGGAAAGACCCACAGAAATTTAAAAACACCTTTCCAACTAACCAGAGATAAGCACTAGTTATACTTTGATGTATATCCATGTAGCCCTTCTTGTATTAAAAAAAGATGTGTTAATTCTTGCAGCCTGCTTCTTTTACTTAACATACTCTGAACCTATCTTGACATTAAATGACTTAAATGCTACCTAATGTTCTTTGTATGGCAGTATCATAACTTATTTTAGAATTCTATTGTATTAGATTGCTTACAAGTTTTAAATTTATACTACTGTAGTGAACATCCTTGCAAACAAATCTTTTTTGTGTGTGTGTGGGTACCGGGAGTCGACCTCAGGACCTTGCGCGCCAGCAGGCGCCCGTGCCGCTGAGCAATATCACCAGCCCTTTTTTCGTATGTGGGTTCCAGGAGTCAAACTCGGGCCCTCATGCTTGCCAGGCAGGCGCATATGCTGCTGAGCCATCTCACCAGCCCTTGCAAACAAATATTGTCTAGGTTGCTGATTTTCCTAGGATGGATTCAAAGGGCATGTGGATTATCCTCGCGGCAGTGCTATCTGTGAAGCTCCCTACCCCAGAAACCTCTGAGTCTTTCTGATTGCCCTGTTCTGGTGTCTTGTGACTAAGTATCCAGCAGCCACCCACTTGTCTGTCTCCTCGGCCGGCCTGTCGAGAGCATTATCCGGCTCTCTCTCACCTCTACAGCTGCAGTGGCCTTGTCCCTAGTCCTAGTCTCTGCCTCTCTGCCTTCCCTTCTCTTGCGTTTCCTCAGATGGTAACCAGAGACAATTTGTAAAAAAACAAATTTAATCTTATTTCTGCTTAAAACCCTTTAATGGCTTCCCATTACTTTTAGACTAAAGACCAAATGTTTGGAATGGAAGCTTCAGCTTAATTTCACTGAACTCAGGCTGTTTTCAGTTTCTGTATTTCCAGGAATTTGCTTCTTCCTACTCCAGAGCCTTTGTGTATCTAGTTCCCTCTGTCTAGCCATTCTTTTCTTTCCCCATTTTTCTTTCCTTAGCTTTACCTGGTTAGTTGTTCTTCTTCCTTCAGCTTTTGGCTTAAATGACATTTTTTCCTGTCTGTGTGGCTCCTTCCCCATCCCCTAAATCAGGTGTGGCTATCAAACTATGTCAGAACACTTCGTTGGTATTCTTCTCCTTTTCTCCTCCCCCTTCCCCTCTTCTCCCTCCCCCCTCTCCTTCCCTCCCCCGTTTTCCCTTCCCCTTCTCTCCTCTCCTCTCTTCCCTCTTTCTCCCTGAAAGTACTGGAGATTAAACCCAGAGAGCACTGAGCTACATTCCCAGCCCTTTTCAGTATTTTGAGATAGGTTCTCACTATATTTCTCCAGTTGGCCTTGAACTTGTGATCTTCCTGCCTCAGCTCCCTGAGTAGCTAGGAGTATGTGTTTGTGTCACCATGTGTGACACAAGTTGTATTTCTTTTTTTTTTTTTTTTTTTTTTGTGGGTACCGGGGGGACGACCTCAGGACCTCACGCGCCAACAGGCACCTGTGCCGTTGAGCGATATCACCGGCCCCTTTTTCGTATGTGGGTTCCGGGAGTCGAACTCGGGCCTTCGCGCTTGCAAGGCAGGCGCTTAAGCCGCTGAGCCGTCTCACCGGCCCAAGTTGTATTTCTTAGCAACACTTAGAACAGTTAAAATCACATGGTTAGTTGTATGAGCAATTACCTGATTAAAATCTCTTCTTTTCAAGGTAATTTTTTGTGAGGACAAGGGCCAGGTCCCATGATGGGACTAATGGACACTCAGGTATTTGTGGAGTAGAAGAAAGAGAAGCTTTTGATACATAGGTCAAGAACTTTGCAGAGAAGTGGTTTCCATTTACAATCTTCAAAACATGCATCGATAACCTATTTTGCCACTCATTTGCCAAAACTGAGATTTATCTTTAAAAAAAACTTTCTGATGGATGAAAATGGTATCTCATTATTTTAATTAATATTTCTTTGATTGCTGGTAATATTGAACATAAGTTAATGTTTGTTAGTAATCTGTATTTTTTTTTCCATTCTTTGACTCTTTATTATAGCTTTATGGGTTCAAAAAAATTTAAATTAATTATTTACATATTAAGAATATTGTATTGTTATAAACATGTTTCCTAGCTTATTTTATTTTTTGGCGGGGGACAGGTTTTTGCTATGCAGTTCAGGCTGGCCTTGAACTTGCAGCAATCCTCCTGCCTCGGCCTCCCAAGGGCTGGGATTATGGGCATGCGCCACCACGCCCAGCTCCCAGTTGATGTTTTACATTTTCATTTAGCTTCACATTTTTACAATCTAGTTTGATTATTATTTAATTCAATAATTATTTAATTTAATAATGCCTTGTTAACATTGTATCCTCACTTATTGAATCCTTATGTATTTTATCCTTAGAAATTCCTCCTTCTGAAAATATACTTTCTAATATCTTCTCCTAATAGCTTCTTTTTTCTACATTTTACTTTTATCTATGTTATATAAATATATATTGATATATGATGTTCAGTGGATTTTTTGAAGTAGTTAAGTTGGGAGCTTCCACTCTAGCATCATTTACTCAATAATCACTTTTTCATCTTTCTAGCTTTGGAAACTGTCTTTATTATGTAACTATATTCTTGTGTATTCCAGCATTAGCTTCTCAGCCATATATTAAACTGTCAGTTTTGGGGTCAATAAAATAATTTAAAAACAAGATCTTAGCCCTGGTATATATTTTAATATTTGAAAGTACAATTCATTCCTCCTAGTTATACTTCATTTTCATTTTATTATTTATTTATATTTTAATTGATATAAAATTGTATATAGATGTTTCAGTACATATTTGTATTATGTGACACCCAAATCAGGATAACTATATCTACTGCATTAGACATTGATAATTTCTTTCTGTTGAAATATTTCAAATCCTTTCTACTGGTTGTTTTATTATCACTAACCTGCTGTGTAATAGACACTGAGCTGATTTCTTCTATCTAAATATATTCTGCACTCAACTTCAGTAACTCTTCTTTCTTAAATATTATTATTATTATTTTTTTTTTTTTTATGTGGGTACCAGGAGTCAAACTCAGGACCTCGCGCACCAGCAGGCACTTGTGCCACTGAGCGATATCACCGGCCCCTTTTTTTCCTTTATGTGGGTACCGGGGGTCGAACTCAGGACTGCACGCTTGCCAGGCAGGTGCTTATGCCACTGAGCTATCTCACCGGCCCTCTTAAATATTATTGAATTTTATTCATCTAAATGAACTTTAGAGTTACACCAAGTACTCATTTTAAAGAAATCCTTTAGAATTTTAAATGAAAATTTAAGCTCTAAAAATTAATTTGGAAAAATTTACATCATTGTAATACTGTATATTCTTACAGAGGAATGTATTACCTTTGCTTACCAAGTCTATTTGTCTCTCAGCAAAAAGATTTGTAGTTTTCATATAGATAGACACATTTCTGGCTGGGCGTGGTAGCACACACCTGTAATCCCAGCCCTTGGGAGGCTGAGGCAGGAGGATCGTTGCAAGTTCAAGGCCAGCCTGGGCTATGAAGTGAGCTCAAGGCCAGCCTGAACTGCATAGTGAGACCCTGTCTCAAAAAGACAGGAAAAAAAAAAAGACATTTCTTAAAATATAAATTCAGTATATAGTGGTAATACAGGAATATTTTTGGCTATTATATTTTTTTAACTGATTGTGATTGTTACATAGATAAAATCAATTTCTTTCTGTAAGTTTATTTTATATGCAGCCACTTACTGATCTTGGTAGTTTTGTTGTTGTTGCAGGTCTGTTAGGTACACAGGCTTGTGGTTGTATAAATAGGGGTATCTTTGTAGCTTCTGTATTGAACGTATTTATTTCTGCTTTAGGTTTTGCCTAGAATATTTCTAGGTTACTGGAAATAATGTTAGTAAGTGACTTTTTAAAAAATTAGCATTTTTTAATGTAATGCCTTTTTAGTTTTTAGGAAGAAGATAATATCATATAGGTCTTTTTTATTGGCATGTGTTTGCAGTACATAATGATTACATTCATTGTGGGGAGTTAAAATGTACATGTACATAACAGCTTAATTCTTTTTTTTTTAATCCCCTTTTCTTCCTTTCCCTCTACCTTCTCTCCATTTCTTGGTCCTCTTTTGCAGCAGATCTGTCTTCCTGTTTCCTATTATCTGGCTTTTATTTTGCTCTTTATTTATATTTTGAGTTTCTCATATAAGAGATACCAAGCTTGTGTGTCATCATTTCACTTGACATTATCATCTTAGGGTGCATCTGTTTTTCTACAAATGACTATGGCGAAGTAGTACTCTATCGTGTAAATACCATGATGTCACTCTTTCTTTATCCATTCATCTGTTCATGGACATGTAGGCTGCTTCCAGGACGTAGCTGTCATGAAGTGTACTGCTATAAACATGAGTATGCATGCATCCCTCTAGTGTGATGTCTTTTAACTCTTTTGGGAATAGCTGAGTCAAATGGAATTTCTATTTCTCGGGTTTTTGAGGAATCTCCATAATGATTTCGATAGTGGTTGTGCTAGTTTATGTTCTGAGACTAGTTTGGATCCAGTTATTTTTCAATGTATGTGGTCAGTGGCAGCATTGTACCTCAGCTGGCAATAATTTGGCAATCATTGTAGAAATACACCCTAAACATCTGAAAGTCGGGAGTAATGATCAGAAATACTGTTCAGAGCTCACGTTCCATATGTTGTTCCTTGTTTATAAGGTGATGAAAGTCTAACAAAATGGAGAAATCATTGTTTTCTTGCTGGGCAGAAATTATTTTAAGAGCCTTTACGATGATTGTTAGAAGCAAGCTCAGGGCCGGTGAGATGGCTCAGCGGCATATGCACCTGCCTGGCAAGCACGAGGGCCCGAGTTTGACTCCCGGAACCCACATACGAAAAAAGGGGCCGGTGATATTGCTCATCAGCACGGGTGCCTGCTGGTGCGTGAGGTCCTGAGGTCAACCCCCAATACCCACCAAAAAAAAAAAAGCAAGCTCAGTTTATCGTTACTGCCAGATCTTGAAGTGTTGAGCCTGTTCTTACCTAACATTTTATGGTAAGTGGAGTGAAGGTTACAGCTGCCTAGGCTATTGTATGAAGGAACAATGAGGTTGAATTAGAAAAGAATAATTCCATTGCATAAAGTAAACTAAGGAAAACAACTGTCCAGTACTACCCAGCAAGAAGCTGTCGCTCTAGCACAGAGCAGTACCTCTGCGCTGCTCCTACCAGAGCTGAGTGAAAAGGTCTTATTTTGAGGTCATAATGTAAATGAAAAAGTCTGTCATTTCCATTCATTCCATTCATTTTAATTTTCCCAGTAGTAAGAGTTCTTGGGTGTAATTTTTATACTTGTAGACTTTCAGTTTTAATGAGCAGAATTTGCTATGACAGAAAGTAAAGTCCTCTAACGAGGACGAGTTCTGGGGGGTGTAATGCAGACTTGTCTGGGATAACTGGCCCTATCTGAGAAGTCCCGTTCCTTCCTTACCAACAGCAAGAGGCTTGGTTAATGGCATCAGTATTCGGTCATTTGTACTGAATTCTATAAAGTGAAAACTTACAAGACAGTGTAATATGATTGAATCACAGTGGAATTTACTGAGATAATTTAGAAATGTCTCCTGTTTGCCAGCGTCATGAAGCTTTCTTGCCATATGTATTTTTGTTTGTCAATATTTATGTACTTTCATGCTATTATGGTGAATTTTTGATGATGCCAGTGATATTAAGAGATTGTGCATTTATTGATGATTTACTGCCTACCAAGCACTGTTCTAAGTGCTTCACAAAAATAATCAAAATTTGAAGAGTTCCTGAACATCTAGATATTAATCTTTTAGATAAATATGCCTTAGTAATATTCTGCATCTTCAAGTCAAGTGACAGGTTGATGAAGCTGTTGACTTAGGATAATTCTTTGACATACATCCTGCCTTTTACCTCTGTGCCATTCTATGGTTTTAGGAAAAAGAAGGGAAGGGAAACCGTGATTGTGTAATCCTAAGCAGTTCCGGAAAGAAAAGGAGGGAAAAGATAAAAATGTTGAAAGAAGGGTTTGACTACCTTTCTTCTTCCAATTCAGTTAAGTTATAAAAGCTTCCAAATAAATGTATGAGTGACAGAAGTACTGGTTAACAGTGCCTGGCATTTACTAAGCCCCGCTATGTGTCAGGCTCTCTGCGAACTGATATACGTCCCTCTTGGAAGGATTTCATGCTTTGCAAAGGTTTTTTTTCTTTTTCTTTTTTTTACTGGAGATTCAGCCCAAGGAGCATTGAGCTACATCTCCAACCATTAAAAAATTTGTTTTTCTTTATTTTGAGACAGGGTCTTGCTAAATTGCCCAGGCTGACCTCAAACTTGCGATCCCCTACCTCAGCCTGCTGAGCTGCTGGGATTACAGGTGTACACCAACACACCTGGGTATGCTTTCTTAAATATTAACTTCCATGTGTTCATTTAAAATATTTCACTACTTGCAAAGCAAAAAATAGTTTCAGCACTTTCAGAAAAACAGTTCTTATATTAATCCAAGACTTCATTCTTGACTCATGGGCATCATACCTATACTAACAAACCTACCCGTGGACAGTTAGTAGAACTTCATCTCAGATGGTTCCCCCCCAACCCATGTTTTTTGAGACAGGGTCTCACTACGTAGTTCACGCTGACCTTGAACAAACTGTTGACTTGAACTCACGGCTATCCTCCTGCCTCAGCCACACAAGTGCTAGGATTACAGGTGTGTGCCGCCAGGCCTGGTGGTCTTTCCCCTTCTTAAGTGTTGGTAGTACAAAATTTTGTGTTTGATTATGTGATTTCTCAAGTTCTCTATCATTCTAGTTAAAGCTTTATCTTCATCTAAAATAGTAAAAACTCAAGCATTATCTATTTCTTTTATGTTCTTATAAGCCTGAGTACCACATTAATTATACTTGATGTTCTTAATAAACAATTCCAAAATAAATGAATTAATGAATAAATGAAAAGTCTTTAAATCGTCATGGTCCACTTAATGATTCTGAGGAGCTGGGTATGCCAAATGTGTAATACAACGTCAGAAAATTTTCAAAGACGGTTCTTACATTTCTTTTTAAGAAACTTTTGAACCTAACACAGTGGTTCTTACACTCCTTAATAGCAGGGTCCCTTTAGTAATTGTTGAGTACCTGATGTGCTGTTGCTGATACAAGTATCTCTAGTGATGCTTACGTATTAGGAACTGAAATGGAGATATTTTAAACATAAGAGCAGAACCCCATGTCCCCCAGCTACCAGCACAGTGATGCCCACACGTCATGCATTCTCTGGACAGTGAGGAAGAGTGAAAGAGGCAGCCGATGTCTCGATGTTAATGTGAAAGTAGCTTTGGCTTTACAGCCCTGCCAAAAGGGTCCTGGAGGATCGGCAATCTCAAGTGTGCCATTGGTCACTAAATCAGGATGTAATAAGGGTAATCCCTAATCTTAACATAAAACCGTGTTTTTAACTGATGTTTAATCATGAGTACTGAGTGTTATAAATGGTTCTAATTATATAGCAAGCACAAAATTCATTAAATTCATCAAATTTTTAATTAATGTCAAATAGATCTTTATTGGTTGAAATTAACTTTTTTTAAAAAACCAACAATATTTAGAAACCATGTTTCTTGTATATTTAAAGCTGTGTTCTCTTGCATTGCAGTTCCTCAGTTTGAAACCACATGTAGTTACGTGGAAGCTACACTTGAAGAATTTCTGACCTGGAACTGTGACCAGTCTAATAGTTTTGGACCATTTAGAGATTATGATCATTCCAAATTCTGGGCTTATGCTGATTATAAATATTTTGTCAACCTATTTGAAGACAACTCAGATGTTTTCCAGGTAAATAATATTGTACATTCCTTTTAATCTCAGTAAGAATTTGAGAAAAGATCCTAAATTAGAATTTCTCTGCTCCCTTCTTCCTTGGCTGCCGTTGTCTTCCGTGAGTATTCCCGGTGAGTCTGGAGCATTTTACCCACTGGAGCCGAAAGATCTGTTCAGGGACGGTCAACGTTGGGCTCACACAGGTGAGCGGCCTTCTCTGTTTGCCTTCTCAACCGGGCTTCTTCCACCACACCCCTCCTTTGCCTTTAAACAGTGCCCCAATGATTTGGAGAACACCAGAAGCATAGATCGTGTAAAAAACTCCCATTTCCCGCTGACCTATATAAAATGTCTTTAGGTGCAAAGCAGATTCTATAAAGGAGCGCTTCTCAGGTGGGGATCAGGCCACCTCTGCCATTGCCGTCCTCTTGGGGGTTAGTACAGCTGTTTTCGCCCGTGGTCCATGGCCTGAGGCAGAGAATCCTGGGCTCCTGGTATTTGGCGTAGAAGCCCCACAGGAGTGTGGATGGCCTCGGAGAAGTAAGGATATAGATGTTCATTGCCACGTGTTGACGTAACTGACCACAGAGGTTGTGCACCATCCTATGCTGTTTCCTTCTAAGTGTATTTGACCTTAAACGGCCGGTTTATTTTGTGGGGTGATTCTGCAAGCTCCCTGTTCTGGGTTCTGTCTTGTGCTAGACGTGGCAGGAGTGGAAATGGTCGCTGGGAGCTTGTTTGGGTGATTCTGCCTTTGCCCCTACGCAGGCCAGGGCTCCAGAGCTCTCCACTCTGCCCCAGCTACTGGGAGAGAAGCGTTTCACCCTCAGACAGGCTGTTCACCCTGCTGTACCCGTCCTGCCTGGCACCTGGCCCCTTCTCTCAACTTTGATATTATATGAAACGATGTTTTTTGTTTTGTTTTGGCTCTGGAGCAGTTTCTGTTCAGTCTGTATTTTTCTTTTTCTCTTTGTATCCAAGTATTTATATAATTATTATAATACAACTCCCAATATTTTGTAGCTTTCCTTTACTAACTTTTTAAAATGTTGAAATAATTTTGCTTTGTAATTTGAAAAAGAGGAAAAATGTTCCAGTTTACCCTGTAATTGTTAGTTGTGGGTGCATCTTTATTCTCATAGCCATAAAGTAAATGCATGGATTTTGAAACCCTAGATCATATTATGGATCTAAAACCCCATAGCTAATACATTTTATAATTAAGACTATTTTGTTACATTTTCATATCCTCATCCACTCTGTACATTGAACTAGTGCCTTTTTTTACTCCATATTTCCAGTAAAGTATTGTGTAATAGTAATTCTACTTGATAAGTATTTACTTGTCCTTGGCACTTTTTTAGTGCCTTACGTTTATAATCCTCACAGTAATGCTATAATTTAATAATTATTCCCACTTTAAGGAAAAAGAGGCACAAAAAGCCTGTGTAATCCTTTTCTAACATTATGCAACTAAGAAGGGGCATCTGCAGGTCTGAACGCATGCGCCCCACGGGAACTCTGCGGATGGGACACAGCACTCCAGCTGTGCATGTCTCGCTTACTCGGCCTTGGATGGATCTCTGCTCTGACCCCATCAGCTATTCTAGCCCGTTCCAGCAATGCTGGCACCGGGCAGACAAGTGACCTGGCCATTAGGTGTGGACATGAGAGGCAGCCTTTTGCCAGTGTGCTGGAATTCTAATGAAGCCCTTATAAAGTTCAGTATTTTCAGTGAGTGGGTTTTCTGGCTGTTCACATAATAGTGATTAATTCTGCTATGAACAACCAAGTATATTAAGATTATATCATCTTTGGGCCAGTGAGATGGCTCAGCGGCATAAGCGCCTGCCTGGCAAGCACGATGTCCTGAGTTTGACTCCCGGAACCCACATACAAAAAAAGGGCCGGTGATGTCGCTCAGTGGCATGGGTGCCTGCTGACGCGCAAGGTCCTGAGGTCGACCCCCGGTACCCACAAAAAAAAAAGAAAAAAAAGAGATTATATCATCTTTTATCTCAAAAGTTTTCTGGTCACCAGGTCTTCTCACAGTATCATGTTCACAAATGCTTTATGACTGAACAGTATCTGAGGTTAGCATTTAAGACCCTCCCAATGTGTGACCTGGCCTGTCCCATTTCCTTGCGGACTGCTGGACATGCCGTGTTCCTTCTCACTTCCAGCCTTTGGTCATGCCCTTCTCAACTTCTGCCTATTAAAGTTCTACTGTTTAGGGTGTAGATCAGATTCAGCCTTGGCCACAAAACCTTCTCAGCCACTTTTACCCACACCCATCTGCCCTTTGCCTTCATTCTTATGTTACATAAGTGGTGCATGGTATAGAATGCCTGTGTCTTGTTCTTATGATATTGTAAGCTCTTTGGCCTGTATTTTGTAATTTTGTATTCCTCAAAACTGTTAGCATAGTGCTAAATATGTAACAGGTCTTTAAATGATTATATGAGTATATTTTTTCCTAGTTTTACTTTTTTTTTTTTTTTTTTTTTTTTGATATTTCCTTAGTCTTTAGGGCCCTACAGAGAATGTTTTGACTTAAACCTGTGACTTGCCCCTTGTCAAATTTTCTGTGGCTTCTAGTTAATGAAGTGTGGTATTTGTCAGTCTTGGTAAGAAAGTCCTAGCTCTCTTCAGCCTTCTACAAGTTTTATAAGTTTTTACTTACAATTTCTACTTGAAGTTTCCATCTATTAATCCTTTTCTTTTAGAAATTAAATCTATCTACTTTAAATATATATTATATATGGATAAGTATATAAATATATAAGTATGTTTACATATGGATAAATATACATCTATGTACATGTCAAATATATATAGGTAAATATACTGATATGATTGGAAAGTATCTGGTTTACCTTCGGATGGCCTAGAATTATGTTTTTTGACACTAATTTTTCTATATGACAAAATTAATCTCCTTATTTTTTAGTTGTATGTCATATCATTGACTAATCTACCTAAACCGGTTTTAAATGTTTTGTCTACATTCCAAGGAAGGTAGAGAATTTAAGACAGTACCACATAAAGTTTCTTTATCTCTCACTCATTTGGTAAGAGTGATAAGTTTTACCCTTTGCAATTAACAGTAAGTATTCTCATAATTGAAGCTATTAAGAACGTATAGCAAAAAGAATTTGGCCCCAAGAGTGTTTCTCAGGCAGGTTCCATTTTATATTATGACTGGAACTGGCTATGCAGAGTTAGGAGTCTTCTTAAATCACCAGGTTACAGAATCCCAAAATGCAGTAAATGGAAGATGAGTTCTAATTTGACTTGGACTTTATACCATAGCTATAAGAGTATGTTGAAATCGAGGCAGGTGGTTCAGTAATGATTAAAGGGATCTGATGACCAGGTCTTATTACGTTACCTGGTCTGGACTCAAACTTGCAATCCTCCTGCCTCAGCTTCCTAGAGTGCTAGGATTATAGGCATGTGCTACCATGCCCAGTTGACATTTTCTTAGAAAAAAATTTCTTTTATTGCACCTGGAGTTTTAGAGTCTCTTATGTTGTTTAAAGTATGGGGAACATTTTAAATTAAGGAACTTTTGGTGCTGATTCTCATTGTTTATGTACCTAAAGAAATACGGTCTCTAAATATGATCGCTTGGGGCTGTGGGTGGAGGCCAGGGATTGACAACCAGGAGGACCAGATAAAAATTGCATCATTAAGGGGGGGGTCCTCAAGGACAAATCCTGCCCACTGTTCCATCATCCTTAGTCATTCTTAGTGGATAGTTAAGACTGTCCTTCCCAGCAAGGGAGAGAGGCTTTTGAAATAAGTGTTGTAGGATGCCATAGGTCCAACAGTTTCAAGATAAGGGCTTTTGGCCAGCTGCCTGGGGCAAGCTGCCTGATAGTCATTTGATTTATTGGTTAATAGATTGGCAGTCTGTCCTTCTCCCTGAAGCAAGGATGAGAAAGGAACTTTAGTATAAGTAGGAGTATTAAGTATTAATGCATTGATTTCTTGCTGAGGGTCCAAGACAAAGGACAAAAACTAGATCTTAGCCATTTTTGACTTCTTAATTGTGCAGTTGTACGATAACAGTAGACACTGTCTTCTGACCTTTTTTTTTGGTAATGTGTACATAGGACTGACCCAAACGTCACAGTTTGTGCTGAGTGACTTTATTTTTCAAAATAGTGAAAAACTCTGTTAAAAACACACAAAGTACAATCCTCCCTTCATTTATTTAGTATTTATGTTTCTGGGAAAGTCAATATGTAGTAAAACCATGCTCTCCCCCCAAAATTATTTGATCATTTGTGAAATAGAATGCTAACCTCTGACAATTAAGATCAAAATTTGTAGTGTTATGAAGACTGTGCGAGATGCAGGATCTCTTTGTTGCGCTGAGCTGTATCTTTGGCCCCCATGCACTTGATGTCAGTGGCAACCTCTCCCATTATTCATAACAACCAGAAATGTGTCCACATTGTTTTGCAGCAACAGAAGGGCTACTGCCAGGCAGGGTGGTGCAGGCCTGTAATCTCAGCTACTCAAGAGGGAGGAGGGTCACAAGTTCAAGGCCAGCATGTGAGGCTTAGCAAGACCCTGTCTCAAAATAAAAAGGTCTGGGGTTGTAGCTCAGTGGTAGAGCACTTACCTAGCCTTCAAAGCCCTGGGTTCAATCCCCAGTTTTAAGAAACAAAAACAAAAAAACAGTACTATCATTAGTTTCCCTATATGTAAAAGGATGTAACTACCTTCAGTTTCATAAAGATTAAATAGACAGTACATATAAAATGTTAGGGTCAGGGCTTGGTCTACTTTAAGGATTAGATAACTCTCTAGAATTGAATATAGTTATAGCTGTGAATTGGAGAGAAGATTAAGTTTAAGAAGGACGAGTGTAGGATCCCTTGGTTGTTTCCTAAATTCCTAGAAGTCAAGGCTAGGGATGTGGCTAGGCAGCTATGGAAAAGAACAGAACAGCCCGGCCCAACATGAGCCTCGGTATAATTCAGTTGCTTCAAAATGGAAGTGCTGTGTGGCATTGCATCTCCAGTATGGAGTCTGGAGTCCTGGCTTGAGGAGCGGTGCAGTCCATATGCAAGGCACTGCCCAGGGTTGAGGTTAGGGCCATTGACAAAGTAAGGGAAGTGAAGAAGAGCAATTGGAAGGAAAAGCTAATGCTATCAAGTCTAGGTTAAAAAAAAATAAAAGCAAAACAGTATTCCACGTAATTTAAAGATAGCAAATACTGGCAGAAGAAAAACTAAACTTGTTCCCATATATCTAGATTTGAGACCATCTTCTAGAAGTTACAAAAAAACAGATACTGGTTTGTAGTAATCAGTCAATCAGATACTTAATTACTCTTTTTCAGGATGGTGTATAATAGAATTTTCTTGGGACAGATGATTTCCAAAGACTTCTCGATCTGATGTGAGAGTGGACTCCAGGATCACTCCACCAGCCACTCTTGCCCCTGTCGCTAATAGAGCAGCCAAACAGGGTGCCCTGTTTGTAGCAGGACTCAGAGAAGATTTCTCCAGGCCTGCTTTGAATTCAGTCATTGGACCACCCCGAAGTACCTGAACTTAATTGGGAAGAAAATCCAAACAAAATAGGTACATTAAATGCTGGAGTACTTTATGACATTGAATTTGACTCTCTCTGTTCCCCCTTTTTGTTTTCCTAACCATATGCAGCTGAATTTTAGGTAGTTTACATCACCGTGATATAATCACTACAAAATAATTTTGCTTTTTGAGTCATTGCTGTGCCAGTTAAGAGATCCTCAACTGCCCTGTCCCAGGGCAGATGCTACCCTATAGGAAAATCTTTCTTCCCTGCTGCTTTCTGAAGTGGAGCTCCAGAGCAGGGTTTTCCGCCTGGGGTCTGTCTGTCAGCTCCCTGAGGTGTATGAGAAATCCTGCCTCTAATTTTCTCTGAGGAGGAGGCAGGCATCAGCATCGTTGGATTCCCGAGAGGTGTATGTTTCAGATTAAGAATCAGTTAAACAATCTTAGTTAAGGCACATATCTCTTTGCTTTCTTTCTCTTTTTTTTTTTTTTTTTTTTTGGTGGGTACCGGGGGGCCGACCTCAGGACCTCGCGCGCCAGGAGGCGCCCGTGCCGCTGAGCGATATCACCGGCCCCTTTTTCGTATGTGGGTTCCGGGAGTCGAACTCGGGCCCTCGCACTTGCCGGGCAGGCGCTTAAGCCGCTGAGCCATCTCACCGGCCCTGCTTTCTTTCTCTTTTAAAATACTGAGTGTTCAGTTAAATTCTTCACATTGAGGGGTGGTAAATTGTTCAAGGACCAGTCTAATTGGAGGGCTCCCCTGAGCTCCCTGCTTCTGCTGTGATCTTAGAGCATCCTCTGCCTACCTTGGTCAGAGCACTTGCTGCATTACATTGAAAGGTTTTGTTGGTGGGACCATGTTACATTAATGTTTAGATTCTCAGCACCCAGCATTTTGAGCATGGTGGGTGCTCAGAAGTGTTAGTGACTTGAATCCTTTATCTGTGGGACGTCAACAGGGCTACTTTCCCTCAGGAGCACATAGTACATTTCCAGCACTGACCCTGAGCCAGGTGCTGCACTAGGCATCCAGAATATGGAGGTGAATTCCCTGCCTGGAACCTCCAGCCTGTATCCAGAGGGAGCATGATTTCTGCCACCTCTGAACAGCCATGCGTGACCTTACACGTGTGTAATGGAGCTGGCCTTGCAGAAACACCCACTACTACAGACTGCTGGGTGCAACTAAGCTCCTCACTCAAAACGAAATGAAAATTCGCTCACCAAACTTCATCTAAACCACGCATTAAACTCCTGTCTAAAATCCTCTTTCCTGGGACCAAGCCAGCCAGCCCAGCACATGGCACACTCTGCAGGATGGACCAGACTAAGCCCCCCAGCATGGGCCCACACTGCGGCAGGACAGGACCAAGGCAGCCCAGTGCTTGGTGCATACCACAGGCGAGACCAAGTGGCCCGGAAAAGTCCAAAACAACAGTGAGAAATCAAACCAGCAGGTGAACCAGGAGACCAGAGAGACAAGGCCAGGCCCAGGCATGGGCGCACATGCTGACAGTGGGCAGGAGCAGCAAAATCAAGCCAGACCCCAGGGGGGTTGCACAGGCGTGAAGTGAGACCAGGCCCTGGCCAAGGCCCTGGCCAAGGTGCAAATGCAACCCCAGGCAAAACCAGCGGTGTGGAAGAGTCTGAAGCAGCAGTGAGGGTCCAGCAGTTGGTAAGTTAGGTGAACTAGCCGGGCGCTTCGGCACACAGACACGTGGAATAAGAGCGGGTGAGGCTGCCATTCTATATCAAAGGGCTGTGGAGAACTCTAGCAACAGACCAGTTCCAGCCCCTACATCCAGAGGCCAAGATCAGCTCTGTACCCAGCACAAATCCTACGGCAAACCTGGCTGGAGTACAGAGCACGTTTCTGGAAACTAACTTGGATGCTACCACAGACCTGTGAACACCAGAGGAACTTTACTACTTTTATTTTTGTTTCTTCGATTGGTTATCCTCTTTCTGTCCAGCTGGGGTGTTTTGTTTTGTTTTGTTGTGGTTATCTTGGTTTTGGTTTTGGTTTTGGGTTTTTTTATTTTCCCATTATTTATGTTTCTTACCTGTTTTCTTCTACTCATCTTCTTTCTTTCCTCAACTACCTCTTGAAATTATAATATTTTCAAGTGAGTAAACATTGTCTTTTCCTGATTCACTTTGATACTCCTTCATTTTCTCTTTCATCCTTTCTCTCCTGTGTCCTCCAATTTCCCAAAACTTGGGTGATCATCCTTTGCCATCCAGCCTTGCTTCTACTATATTTGACCTCATTCATCTCTCTATCTTGCTCCCTTCCCCTCTTAACACCACCCCACCCCCACAACATGGTAAAATCACTCCACTAAGGGGAAAAGCATTTACTACTAGTTGCTGGTATATGTTGGATTTTGTTAGATAACTGTAGAATTTGCTCCTATGGTCAAAGGTATCAGGTTAATAGTTACCACAGTTTGTCAGTATCTAGGCTGTGCTTGATGCTATTGCTATTGCTATTGCTATTGCTATTGCTATTGCTGACCAAACTGCTTTAGCCAGGATGTCATACATGTTTTAATCAGTTTTTTCCCCTTACATGATAACACCGTAATTCTATTGGGTCATAATCATCACCATAGTCCAGTACCAAAGGACTGGGTGCTGAACCAAATAGTAACTCTTCATTCTCAACAAATAGGGAAGGTAGGTTCTTGAGATAGACATAAAGAACCACCTGTATCTAGAAGACATCCCTGAAGAACAGACATCTAGGGAAGCCTCGATACTAGCAATAAAGCTGTCTACCATAAGAAATAAGCAGCAAAACAGAAAACAAAATAAAATAAAAAATAGAAAATGACAAGACACAGAAGCAAAATGTAACCCCAGACTGCCAGCCCACCCAGGACAAGCCCAGAGCACAATGAAATAGAGGAATTTGGAAGTCAGGCACTGGAACTTTCTGAAATGATAGCAGCAGTTGTGAAAAAACAAATGGAAAAGACTATAGAAAAAATAATCTCTCAGGTACAAAAAGAAATTATCAAAATTAAAGATATTAGAATAGACATAGATTAAAAAAAATAGAAGATCTTAGGAAAATGATGGAAACCATAAATTCCCAACATAGGAAAGAAATGTAATCCATGAAACAGATCCAAACAGAAATCTAAGAGATTAAAACTTGAATGAAGGCGAGGATAGAATATCAGATCTAAAAATAGTATTGTAGCTAATGACCATGAAAAGAAAGATATCTTAAAAATAGCAAGAGACCATGAAAAATTAATCCAACAGCTTCAAGATGAAGTGAAGAACAGCAGCATAAGATTGGGATCCATGAGAAAGCTGGAGACCGCACAAATGCCATAAAAATACCTCTTCACAAAGAAAAAAAACCTCTTCACAGAAATAATGGCAGAAAACTTCCCAAACATGGATAAAGAATTTGACATACAAATCAATGAAGCATATAAAACTCCAAACAGCCAAGACCAACATAAATCTACACCAAGGCATATAATAAGATTATAGAAATTCAGCACAAAAACAATATTATAATACTTTTTTAATGATATTTTATGTTCCTGTTAACTACACACTGTATAATATAATAAGAACCTCCTAACAAAACAGCAAGACTACCGACATATCAAGTATGCCCTACAAAAAGGCCAGGAAAGCAAAACACATGTGCTGTCAGTGTAAATGATAAGTGTGTACGGAACATGCTGTTGTCACGTGTGCAGAGTGCCTTAGCTGTGATAATTGAAGTAAAGATTTTTTTTTTTATGAAGTGCTATTGGTATTTTCATTGTAGTTCATATAAGAATTTATTTGTGTTGTTCTTTTTTAGGCTTTGTATACCAGAAAACAGTCAATGTTGAAAATTTTAATGCTTTTTTTATAAACAATAAATATTAAAAAGTCAATTAAAAAACCCAGCATATTGAAAACAGTTAGAGAAAAGAAAGGAATTACCTATAAAGGAAAGCCCATCAGAATCACAGCTAACATTTCATCACAAACTCTCAAATCAAGGAGAGCTTGGAGTGAGGTATTTCAAGTCCTAAAAGAAAAACAACTTCCAACCCAGATTGGTGTACCCCACAAAACTATCTTTTTTTTTTTTTTTTTGTACCGGGAATTGAACTCACAACTTTGCACTTCCCAGGCAGGCGCTGTGCTACTGAGCTATATCCCCAGCCCAAAACTGTTTTTCAAAATTGATGGAGAAATAAGATAACTTCCATGACAAAGAACACCTGAGGAAATTCACGACCAAAAAAACCAGCCCTTCAGAGTGCTCTGAAGGATATATTAGAGAAAATGAAAACAACAATCACAAGAACACTACTAGAAAGAAGCCACCAGGCAAGGCAAACAGTTAAACAGAGGGGAAAGACAAGGAACCAACAACAAGAAAACAATATGAGAAAGATGCCAATACATATCTGTTACAACCATCAATGTAAGTGGTCTCAATTCACCTATCAGAAGAAACGGGTCGGCAGAATGGATCAAGAAGCAAGATCCAACAATATGCTGCATTGAGAAAACACATTTAACCCAAAAAGAAATTCATAGACTGAAAGTCAAAGGATGGAAAACAGTACTCCACACAGGAACCCAGAAAAAGACAAAAGTAGCTATTCTATTTGCAGACAGTGTAAACTTCAAGCAAAGACTGATCAGAAGAGACAAAGAAGGTATTAAATTCTTAAGGGAATACTCCAAGAAGAAGAGATTAACAGTCATACATATAAATGCACCAAACACGGGTGCATCCAAACACATAAAAAAATATTAATGGACATGAAAAATCAAATAAGCACTAACACTATTGTAATGGGGGACCATAATACCCCACTTTCACAATTAGATCAACTAGACAAAAAAATCAACAAAGAAATATCAGAATTAAAACAAACATGTGAAAAATGGACTTATTAGATGTCTACAGAGTGTTCCACCCCACAACATCAGAATATACGTTCTTCTCAGCTGCACATGGGATGTTCTCCAGAATAGACCACATACTAGCTCATAGAACATGCTTATGTAAATGCAGAGGAATTGAAATTATCCCATGGATATTATCTGACCATAGTGCAATGAAATTGGAAATCAACAGCAGAAGACACTACAAAAACTACATAAATGCATAGAAATTTAACAACACTCTCCTGAACAATCAGTGGGTCACAGGAAATTAAAGAAGAAATTAAATAGTATCTACAATTAAATGAAAATGCCATTACAACATACCTGAACTTATGGGATGCAATGAAATCAGTCCTACAAGGGAAATTTATAGCAGTAAATTCTCATATCAGGGAAAACAGAACAAGCTCAAATAAAGAAGTTTATGTTGATCCTCAAACTGCTAGAAAAGGAAGAATAAATCAAACCCAAAGCTTGTACGAGAGAGAAGATTATAAAGATCGAAGCAGAAATTAGTTTGAGACAAAGCAATACAAAGAATCAATGAATCAAAGAGTTGGTTCTTTGAAAGATTAAATAAAATTGATAAACCCCTAGCCACTTTATCAAAAAGAGGAAAGGAAAGACCCAAATTCAAGCAATTAGGAATGAAAAGGGTGAAATCACAATGGATTCTGTAGAAATACAGAAGATCATCATTACCTACTTCAAGAACCTGTCCTCTAATAAAATGGAAAACACAGAAGAAATGGACAGATTCCTAGACACATGTGAAGTACCAAAACTGAATCAAGATGATGTGTTCTGAATAACCCTATATCAGTCAATGAAATTGAAAATGTAATTAAAAACCTACCAACAAAGAAAACCCCAAGACCTGATGGATTCACTGCTGAATTCTACAAGAAATTTAGAGAAGATCTAATTTCACTAATGCTGAAAACTCTTTAATGAAATTGAAAGAGAAGCAATACTTCCAAAGTCATTCCTGGAAGCAAGTATTACCTTGAAAATCAGAGAAAGATCCAACCAAAAAAGAAAACTACAGGTCAGTCTCCCTAATGAACATAGATGTAAAAATCCTCAATAAGATATTGGCAAACAAAATGCAGCAAATCATCAAGAAGATTATACACCATGATGAAGTATGATTCATCACAGGGATGTAGGGATGATTCAGCATACACAAATCAATAAATGTAGTACACCATATTAGCAGAGCCAAAGACAAAAACCATATGATCATTTCAATAGATGCAGAAAAAGCTTTTGACAAAGTCCAACACCCATTCATGATAAAAACCCTACAGAAAATTGGAATAGATGGTTTTATCTCAATCTGATAAAAGCCATGTATGACAAACAGCCAACACATACTAAATGGTCAAAAACTGAAGGCTTTCACTTTAAAATCAGGAATAAGGCAAGGATGTCCAATATCACCAATCCTATTTAATACAGTTTTGGAAACATTAGCCAGATCAATTAGACAAGAGAAAAAAAAAGAATAAATATAGGAAAGGAAGAAAAATTATCATTACTTGCAAATGACGTGATATTCTACATAGAAGACCCCAGAACCTTCGCCAAAGACTTATAGATTTAATAACCAAATTCAGTAGTGTAGCTGGATACAAAGTCAACACTTAAAAATCAATAGCATTGCTGTACACAACACATTCACTGTGAGAGAAATTGGGGAAACCACACCATTCACGGTAGCATCCAAAAAATGAAATACTTAGGAATCAATCTAACAAAGGAAATAAAAGATCTGTACGTTGAAAATCACAGCACTCTGAAAAAAGAAATTGAAGAGGATATCAGAAAACAAAAAGATATTCCTTGCTCATGGATAGGAAGAACGAACATAGTGAAAATGGCCAAACTCCTAAAATTGTTATACAGATTTAATGCAGTCCCGATCAAAATACCATTAGCATACCTTACAGAATTACAGAAAACATTCCTAAAATTCATTTGGAAACAGAAGAGTCCTAGAATAGCAAAAGCAATTCTGGGTGAAAAAGGTATGGTAGGGGGCATCACAATCCCTGACTTGAAATTATATTACAAAGCTATTGTGATAAAATCAGCATGGTACTGGCAAAAAAACAGATCTGAGGATCAGTGAAATAGATTAGAAGATGCAGACACAACTCCAAACACACTTAGCTGCCTTACCTTTGACAAAGGGGCCAACATGTTCACTGGAAGAAAGATAGCCTCTTTAACAAAATGATGCTGGAGAAACTGGCTTTCCACATGCCGAAGATTAAAACTAGACCCATGTCTATCACCATGCACTAAACTAAAGTCAAAATGGATCAAAGATCTAAATATTAAAACAGAAACACTGTATCTACTGGAAGAGAAAGTAGGTAGAAATCCTGAAGACAGGTGTAGGCAAAGAGTTCATGAACAAAATCCAGATTGTAGGGGAAATACTTCAAAGAATCTGCAACTGAGATCTCATCTTATCAAAAGATATCACCAACAGAGTGAAAAGACAACCCACAGAGTGGGAAAAAATTTTAGCCAGTTGTCCCTCAGACAAAGGGGACATATATAACTAGAACATATAAATAAGTGAAAAAAATCAGACCCCCCAAATTCAAAGACCCAATCCAAAAATGGGCATCTGAGATGCATACACACTTCTCAGATGAAGCAATACAGATGGCAAATAAATATATGAAAAAATGCTGAACATCATTGATCATTCGAGAGATGCAAATTAAAACAGCATTGAGATTCCATCTCACTCCAGTAAGAATAGATATCATCAAGAAATTAACTAATAACAAATGATGGAGGGGCTGTGGGGAAAAAGGAACCCTTTTCCATTTTTTTTTTTTTTTTTTTTTGTGGGTACCGGGGGGTCGACCTCAGGACCTCGCGCGCCAGCAGGCGCCCGTGCCGCTGAGCGATATCACCGGCCCCTTTTTCGTATGTGGGTTCCGGGAGTCGAACTCGGGCGCTCGCGCTTGCTGGGCAGGCGCTTAAGCCGCTGAGCCATCTCACCGGCCCCCCTTTTCCATTTTTGGTTGGAATGCATTGTGGTGCAACCACTGTAGAAATCAGTATGGAAATTCCTCAAAATACTAGGATTAGAGGTCCTATTTGACCCAGCTGTTTCCCTTCTGGGTATCTTCCCAGAATTAAAAATATCATACCACAGTGATATATGTGCACTCATGTTTATAGCAGCACAATTTGTAATAGCTATATCTTGGAAACAATCCAAATGCCCATCAACCGAGTAATGGATAAAAAAGATGTGGTCTTTTTATACAATGGAGTACTACTCAGCCATAAAGAAGGGTAAACTTGAGACTTTTATAGGTAAATGGATGTAACTTAAGCTCATACTCATAAGTGAAATAAATCAGTCTCACATGTGTAAACATCGTATTGTCTCCCTGGTGTGAGAAATGAAAGAGTAAGGTCCAAAATGTACAATACATATTGTGTAATGGGAAGAAATTGTTCAAAAGAAAAAAGGAACTAGGATGGCAGAAAGGGGAAAGGAAGGAAGGGACAAGGAAAAAAAATACAAAATGGTCATAGTACTAGGTTCTCTTAGTTCATTGAAAAGAAAGGTTTGTGCTAATATCATTTGGAGATTTTTTTATGCCCACATCTTGTACTCTGAGTAACTACTTTAAAGGTAACAATACACAATATATTAACTATTGTTATCCTCCTATTGTTAGGAGATTTTGTTTTACTTTTTTTTCCATAAAATAATAAAAAAAAATCAGGATGAGAATTTAAAAAGATAAAATCCTCTTTCCCATTGAATATGGCTATTAATGGTTTGCCTCTAAAATACGGAAAATTTGGATTGCAGATATTGATAAAAGAAGTGTCAAGGTCCAGCTTTATAGTGCACACCTGAATTCCAGCACTTGCAAGGCTGAGGCAGGAGGGTCACCGCAAATTTGAGACACCCTGGCTACATAGTGAGTTCAAGTCCAGCCTGAACTACATAGGGAGACCCTATCTCAAAAAAAAAACAAAAAAAGTGTCAGCATTTAAGATTGTGTTCTGCACATAGAAATGTCTTTGTTTTTTGAAAGTCGAAGGAAAAATTCATGATTTAAAAAAATAGCAATGACCTCATACCTGGTTCGTTAGTATGTTCTTTCTTTTTCTAGCTTGTATTTTTAATTGTGTGGATTTGGTTTTTTATCTAACCTTATTTTCCTGGGCTACTATTGAATTCTGAGTTTTCCCTAGTAGTAGACTCAGGCAGGATCTGAGAATAGAAGCAAGCATAAGGAGAGTTCATGTCCAGAGCACTGTGCTGTGTCTGCTAAAACTCACTGTACTGCGGAGTTCACACTGGGGGAGTATATGCGCTTCAGAGCTGTGTTGTGTCGCCCCTGGTTTAGTAGGAATAGGGTAAGGCTCCGGCAGCAACAGTTTCAAATAACTCCACTCATCTAGGAAAGGGCGCGCGCTTGTGTGTGTGTGTGTGTGTGTGTGTGTGTGTGTGTGCGCGCGCGCGCGCTCACGCATGCATGCATGTGAGGTGGTACTAGGGATTGAACTGACCTACATCTCCAACCCTTTTTAGTTTTTATTTTGAGGCAGGGTTTCACTAAGATGCCCAGGGTGGGCTGAAACTTGCGATCCTCCCATCTCAGCCTCCCAGAGTGCTGGGATTACAGGCATGCCGCACCATGCCTGGCTAGAGAAGACTTCTTTTATGTGGTCATTGAATTACTAAAGGTCAATAAGATGCTTACGCTCATAAATATTGGCCCTGCTTAAAGGGACGATGGCTTTCTGACTTCCTAAGTTGAGTTTCAGAGAGATTTCCTGCACTCACGGTTCTCACTGCCACAGGTACTTTTCCCTTGATAGCTGCATAGTTATGTCCTATTTATTGTCTGTCCCCAGTAGATGTAGGCTTCATGTAGGGGTGGGTTTTTTCCATTCTGTTCACTGATTCATCACAAGCTTCTACAGCAGATGCTGGCATGTGTTAAGCAGCCAGTAAAACTTTGTTGAATGACTACTATTAGTGAGGTATTCTCACATGTTGGTTGAAAAGATTTCTTGCAACTGCCCTAGAAACCTAACCTGCTCCATCTGCAGCATTTTCTGTTACAGAATATCCCAAGTGCCAAAACCAGATGTGCAAGGGAAGACGTACAGCACTTCCACACAGAGGAAGGAGTTCATTGGTTCTTGATGGACTATCATTTTATTCCAAAATAGGACGTGCTGTGGTCTGACTTCGGGTTTCCTGGGAGAAATGGCCAGGAAAGTACATTGTGGATCGGCTCCCTGGGCGCGCACACCCCCTGTCATCTGGACACCTATGGTTGTAACTTAGTCTTCCAGGTGCAAGGAAGGTAACGTTCATGCGTTTTTTGTGTGCATGAGTGCATGTGAGCCGGAAGACAAATCAGAACACCAGACCTCAGTCCCAGCCCCGTTCTGTCCCAGGGCAAACTTCTAACCTGCCCACTGTTTCCCTTTTTGTGAAGCAAGGGGAACAGCTGAATTGGTGATTTTGTTTTTGTTTTTGTTTTTTTTCTTTTTTGTGGGTACCAGGGGTCGAACTCAGGACCTCGCATGCCAGCAGGCGCCCGTGCCACTGAGCGATATCACCAGCCCTTTTTTTCGTATGTGGGTACCGGGAGTCAAACTCAGGACCTTGCACTTGCCAGGCAGGTGCTTATGCCGCTGAGCTATCTCACCAGCCCTGAATTGGTGATTTCTTTGTGTCTCAGCCATAATCAATATTGTCTTCTAAGTTCCCAGATCAGCTGCAGCTTTCTGTTTAGCTTCTTTACATAAGAGTAGATACCATACTATATATGCAGTATTCAAACTTTTCTTTAAAAGCACAGCACCCTTTCTTCAGCTCTCAATAGGTAAAAGCAGGTGGTGCATGCCTATAATCCCAGCACTCAGGAGGCTGAGACAGGAGTCTCTCTGTGAGGTCGAGGCCAGCCTGGATTACACAGTGAGTTCAAGGCCAACCTGGACTACATAGTAAGACCTTGTCTCTAAATAAATACATGCATACATACATGCATGCAAACATACATACATACATGCAAGCGAGCAGGTCAAATCCTTCAAGTCCCTGGGGTTGGTGGTGGAGGGAGCCAGGACCAGATGGTTTTTATGATCTTTTTTGACCTGCCAGTATACACAGTATAGCATATTACTACCTCAGGTCAGTTTTTCTCTCCATCTCTCTTTGGACCCTCAAGGATATAAAGGCTATGTCTGGTAATACTTTTGGTAGCACCTGATTGCTGGAGTTCAATGAGAGTGCAAGGTTTGTGCCACCTGAAGGATGTACCAGATGTGTGTGCAGCCTTATTTCTCTGAGTTGATAATGCTCCAGTTTTCTCTTCTGGCCTTTTGGGACATTTGCAGGGCATCACAGAGGGAAACCCAGAAACGGCCATATGCAAGTTCTCAGAGTCATTAGGTAGAAAAACCGTGAGTGGATCCAAGAGAAGCAGTCAGTCTGTATGTGAGCTCATTCTCCTGTGAAGTACTGGGAGCTACGGAATGGTACCAGAGAGCCCTCTGTTGGATCCGTCAAGTCTGTTAAAAGGCTTAGAATGTCTCAGGTCCCCCACTGCATTCTGCGGGTGCAACAGTGAGTGGAGTGTGCATGGACTCTGTCCTTGTGGAATTAAGATTCTGAAACCACAAGGCAGGTAGATCACAGGTTTGAGTCCAGCCTGGGCAACAGAGTGAGACCCTGCCTCAAAGCAAAAAATAAGAAGTGTGGGTTTGTAGCTCAGTGAAAAGACCCCGAGTTCAATTCCTAGTATCAGGGTGGGAGGGGGTATGTGTGTGTCTGTCTATTCCTTGGGGAAACACTGCTGATGTGCAGGGGATGAAGCCAGGATCTGGAGAAGCCTGGAGATCCGTATCCCATTTGTTCTGGGTCCCCTGCTTGGTGGGAATCAGTGAGTAACGCTGAGTAGGCATTAGGTCTTTGTCTCCACTTTGGAAGTGAACTGGGATGAGTAGCCTCTCTGAGCCTTTGCAGGCCTGGCTTCCCACCTAGCCATAGGTACAGTGGAATGGAGCAGTCTTGTTCACCTCCAAGCTTTGAGGTAAAGCCATCTGCTTTTGAACTTCAAGGCTTATTAGCTGATGGCTATGTAAACTGATAGGTTGTACATAGTTCCAAAGTGAGGTGTGTGTGTGTGTTTGTGTGTGTTATGGCTTGTATCTAGATATACCCGCCAAAGCCTCGTGTGGTCATAGGTGGGGTTTTTTGGAGGTGGCTGGATCTAGGGTGTGTGATGTTGGGGTTAAGCATGTGATGCTGGGATTAAGGGTACCCCACCCTGAGTGTGGGTGGCACCACCCAACAGGAAGGAAGCCTGGAAGGGATAAAAGGGAAAGGCAGGCTGCTTCTGCTGCTGTGTTGCTTGCTGCTGCTGCCTGTGTTTCTTCTCTGCCACACCACCCTGCTTTGGAGCCAGCTGACTAGACTGAAATGTCTACAAACCGTGAGCTGAAATAAACCTTTCCTCCTTTAATTTTGGATGTGGGTATGTTGTGTCAGCAACAAGAAAAGTAACTAAGACTGTTTTTTGTTTTGTTTTTGTGGTACTGAGGACTGAACCTGAGGCTTTCATTCTGAGCTCCATCCCCACCCCCATCCCCACCCACTTTTTTTGAGACACAGTCTCACTAAGTCACTAAATTGCCTGGGCTGGGCTCAGACTTATGATCTTCCTGCCTCAGCCTCCCAGAGTAAAGATAAAGTGTTTTATTTTTAAGGTTCTATAAAACCTTCCAGGGCCAGTGAGATGGCTCAGCTGCATAAGCACCTGCCTGGCAAGCGCGAGGTCCTGAGTTCAACTCCCAGTACCCACATAAAGCAAAAAAAAGGGGCCGGTGATATCACTCAGCGGCACAAGCGCCTGCTGGCAAGTGCGAGGTCCTGAGTTCGACTCCTGGTACCCACATATAAAACCTTCCAATTTCCAAAGCAAAATAAGACTTTGGCGTATAATTCTTAATTTGAAAATAGCAGCCATTGCTCCCCAGTTCTGAAAGGGCTTGGGAGCCGCAGTGTGACTGCCAGGGGTCACAAGAGGGTTATGGGGCTTTTGTTTTCAGAACTAGAGCTTGTTTCTCTTTTTCTTCTTGCTCCCCATCTCCAGCTTCCTGTCTGACTGTCTCTCCACACTTCTCTACCTTTTGCCTCAGATGACCTTCCTCTATTGGCATCTAGTGTTTTGTGAATTAAGATTTATTACCTCCATTTTTCAGAACCTTTTTAATTGACTAAAACACTTCAGTTTTCTCTTTTGGATACTTCTATATCATTCTTTTTTAGTTATGTGGCATTGTGTATGCATTTCTCTTAATAGATTAACTTAACAAATGTTTAAGTTAAAAAAATTATAATGCAGCCAAGCAGTTTGGAAGCTCTTTGATAGGTGAAACTATCCCTGTATTCTGGATACGAATGCAGATATTTGAAAGGATGGGGGTTATTCTGGGTAGCTCTAGAATCAGGGATAAAAACAATGTATGAGGGGGCAAACTTTGACATGAAAAAATGAAAGAATGACCTTACAGACTAGGTCCTGTCCCAGTGATGAGAGGTACTTCTTGAGAGGGTCCTGAGTCACCCACCAGATGTCGGCTCAGGGGATTCCAGCATTGAATGAGAGGCCAGGTGACCATGGAGGTGGCACCCGTGTTCCTCTAGGGATTGAATTTAAATGAGTAAAAATTGAGCGTTTAGGTGATACCTTTGTATGTGTTTCATCCCAAATTCAGAGTACTAACTTGCATCTATTTTTTATCAGGAAAAGATGGCATCTCTTTCCTCCTGAAGATACACCTTTCCTTTATCCGACTAGAATCCCTTATGAAGAATCTAGCGTGTTCAGTAAAATCAACGTTGTCAATCCTGATTTAAAGCGTTTCCCTCAGTTCCAGAAAGCTCGAAGGCATGTGGTCACACTGAGCCCAAGACAGGTAATGATGGGCTTTACAACACTGATGTCCTGTGCTGTTCTGGACAGCACAGCCACATCTCCCTGAAGTCCCTTATGCCACGTGCTTCCCCCTCAGTACAAATGAAAATGTTTTCCTTCCTGCTGCTCCGCTATTGGGGGTGGCCTCCCCAACTATGTTTACAGTTCCTGGAGAGGAGATGGGAAGAGGAACTCAGCTTCTCCTGTTGGTGAAGAGACCTCAAAGGACGAGAAGAGCCCACAGGGCTGCTTTCTTGGAGGTTAAGAAAGCAGCAGGCATGGGTACTGCAGCGTCTCCGGAACATGTGTCAGAGTTAGTATCTGTTCAGATAGGCGGGA
This sequence comes from Erethizon dorsatum, assembly GCA_028451465.1. Lineage (NCBI taxonomy): Eukaryota > Metazoa > Chordata > Mammalia > Rodentia > Erethizontidae > Erethizon > Erethizon dorsatum. The sequence goes on from CM051831.1 coordinate 60,136,298, forward strand.
ACAGAACCCAGACACATAAACGCAGGCTGGGATGCGTGTAGGTAGTGGGCTACCAGAGTCAGCCTGGATGGAGATGATTTGCATTTGAGCAAGAGTGGGTGACTGGGCCGGTGAGATGGCTCAGCGGCATAAGCGCCTGCCTTGCAAGCGCGAGGGCCCGAGTTCGACTCCCGGATCCCACATACAAAAAAGGGGCCGGTGATATTGCTCAGCGGCACGGGCGCCTGTTGGCGCGTGAGGTACTGAGGTCGACCCCCGGCACCCACAAAAAAAAAAAAAAAAAAAAGAGTGGGTGACTGTGTCTGAAACATTCCCAAAGGTATTGTCCTTCCTGCTGCTACCCAGAGGGGGAAATCTCCTTTGTAAATCGGCATTTGCCGTCTGGTAGTTTATTAGCAGTTGAAAGATTTTTGTTCTCTTGGGCAGACTTTATTCCCTTGCTATCCCTCTCCCCTGCCTGTCTTCCTTCCCTGGCTCCTTTCCCTCTGGCTGTTTTACTGTTTCCTTCACACTGCTCACTACCAGCTCCACAGTTTGACTTGATCAAGTTGCCTCACCTCATTAGCAGTCACTCCCCATTCACACCTCTCCTCCCAAGCCTCCCACAACCCCTAATTTACTTCCTGTCTCCTTAGATTTGTCTGTTGTGGACATTTAATACAAGTGCAACCATGCAGCATATGGCCTCTTGTGTCTTTCATAGAGCATATTATTTTCAAGGGCCATCTGTGTTGTAGAATGTTATCAGCACTTCATTCTTTTCATATATTCCATGGCATAGATAAGCTACGTGTGTTTATTCATGCATCAGCTGACAGACATTAGGGTTGTTTACATTTTTTAGCTATTGTGAATGATACTGTTGTGAATATTCACGTACAAGTTTTTGATTGAATATATGTTTTCAGGTTTTGGGTATATACCTAAGTGGAATTGGTAAGTCATCTGATAACTCTGTGTTTAACATTTTGGAGCAATTGCCAAACTGTTTTCCACAGTAGCTATTCCATTTTACATTCCCACCAGAAATATAGGAGGGTTCCAATTTCTTTACATCTTACCCATCTTTCCATTTTTTATTATTGTAATTCTTGTAGTCATTCTAATGGTTATAAACTGGTTGCTATTTCATTTTTTCTTCCATCTTTAATGGCCAAATTTGGATGATTTGTTTTGGATGATTTGTTTTTTTTTACATCTTGTACATTCTTTGATCCACCACAATACAGTTCTCTGTTTCTCACCACTTTCTTGAAACCATACTATACAATAGGACACTCATAACTTCTGTGTTAGTGTTCCGTCACTGTGCCAAAAATGCCTAAGAAAATCAGCTTCATAAAAGAAAAGGTTTATTTGGGCTCACAGTTTCAGGGTTTTCAGTCAGTGGTTGCTTGGCCCTGTCCCTTGGGCTGCTGTCAGCACAGCATTTCCTAGTATGCCACAGGCTGGCAATCAAACCTTCAACATATGGCCTTTGGGGATCACTCCAAACCATAACAACCTCTTCATGACTAAAGCCATGGCTCTTTTAGTGCTCATTCCTCCCAAAAGATACTTCCCATCTCCAGCCCTGCCCCATCAGAGCAAATGCCACTCGTTTCCTAAGTCCAAAGCTTCAGATCATCTCTATTTGCTGATCTGGTACCGAGTCTGTATGGATGCCATCCTCCTTGTCCCGGCCCAGTGCTTGTGTCTAATAAACCTTCCTATTTAGAGCTTAACATTCACGGAAAGGACCATTGCAAGAATCTTCTGTGCATCTCAGTCTCTCTCTCAATGTCAGTTTTAACCATCCTCCTACTCAGAATTTGTCAGCGACTCTGTGTGCCCCCAGGATAAAAGCCACATTCTTTACTCTGAATTCAGGGTCCTCTGCTGGGCCCACCTCCATGATTCCCTCAAAGTCTGGCCAACTTGCGACCTCCCCTCAACAGCTCCACCCACTCTGTCTCCGCCACTTCTCCTTGCGACATATCCCCGTTCTTTTCTCTAACTTCTCTCCTGGCATCATTCAAATCATGCCCTCTTCCTCCAGGTTGCCCCCGCCCCCAATCTCGGGCCTGCTTCTCCCACCCTTGGAGTCCTCAAGCGCTGAACTTTCTGTACTTCACCACTTACGTAATGCCCTTCCTGTACATTATCTCCTCATTGGCTAGATTTTGAACTGTGAAAGGACAGAAACTATGTTCTACATTTTTGCCTATGCCATTTCTCAGAATACATAAAATTGTTTTGCAGTAGGATGCAGGAAAACTTAGAATCTCAAAAGTCTTTGCTAAAACTTAAATGTAGACAGAGAAGGCTCAAGATTAAGAAGAGTAGAGAAGCTGGCAGAATCCTTTCTACAACATGTGAATTCGTCAAGAAAAAGGAAAAAGAGATTATAATAGGGTTTGTTTCCTTATCTCCCTTTTCTTCAGCGCTATTATTTTGAATTCATTGTATTACTTTTTCCCTGGCAGCTTCAATGGGACTCTTCCTCTGACATAAAAATGAAATGTCCTACTCATTATTTCATTTTGTTATTTCATTTTGTTTCTAGGTCCTGTTTGTTCCCAGGCACTGGTGGCATTATGTGGAATCCATTGATCCTGTCACTGTCAGTATAAACTCATGGATTGAGCTGGTATGTTTTTGTTTTCCTTTTAAAAATAAATTAAGTGCTTGCTTTTGAGATGCACAAAGCCTGTCTATAAAATTTGGTGATTAATTTTCTTTAACCAATACCCCACAATTATATTGTTTTGCTATACCGTGAGTCTGTCCTCTGTTGATGCATAGTTAGGTTGGAAATAGAATTTTTAGACATGTGCACTCTCTTTCTTTAAAGGACACACAGGCCTGGAGTAGTGGTGCATGCCTGTAATCCCTGCACTTGGGTGGCTGAGGCAGGATGATCACTGAGAGTTTGAGGCCAGCCTGGGCTACATAGTGAGTTCAAGCCTAGCCTGAATTATACAGTGAGACCCTGTGTCAAAGAAACAAAGAAAACAAAAGATATGCAGTGGGCCCTGACATTGAGTGCCGGGTCCACTCCCTTGGCCACTGTTATTAGGGAAATTGTCATTAGGAAAATTGTCTGGCTGGATCTGTCTGCCTTGTGCTGCCAGTTCCATCCCACACCATCTGGACTGGAAATACAGTGGATCCTCAAGTTACAACCAGCTTGACATACACTCAGCTTGGGTTATGACCAGCTTTTTAGTTTTTACTTATGAGCAAAGTCTCGAGTTATGACACGAATGCTGGCTGCTTGTGCTTCCAGATGGTCTCAGATACAGATTAAACCCTTAAAGAGTTCTGGAAGGAACATTTCAACATCCTTTCCTGGATGGGGTTAGTTGAGAAATGCTGGGCCACATTTGAAGGCTGTGTAGAAGAGCCTGAGCCTTCAGTTGACAACTGAGTTCAACCAGCCCTCAGGAACGCAGTGAGTTCATAAGCCGAGGGTCTGCTGCAGCCACTTCCTGCTTCAGGGTCCTCATTAGTAGTTGCAGAATTCTCAGTCTTGCCTTATACATTTTCTCAGAGCACTTGGTTTGCATCATTTCTTTCTGACCGAAACCTTTCCCCACCAATACACTGTGCCTAATTGTGGCTGCCTGTTCTATTTGGCAATTACAGTTGCCATCTATTATGGCCACATCTGTCACTTTAACCAGGGGCTTGGAGTGTACCGATGCCCTCTTTAGCCCAAGACCCAGGCTGCATCTCTGCTCTCCATAACCCAAGCATCTCTGCTCTCTTTGGCAGCTGCACCCCCCTCGGTCAAGTGCTTCCTGTCGTGTGTTAATGGGAAGGGCTTTGGAATAGGTGGGACGTCAGGAGTATTATAGCAGGAAGTGTAAGTGTGCACCTAGAGAAGAGGAGGTGTAGCCTTTGGGGCATAGGTGAGAGTGCGGTGGGAGATGGGTGGACATGCGGTTAGAAGTGCTGCTTGGAGCAGGCTGCCCTGGAGTTGCAGCTGATGCTGAGGTGGAGTCCATGGAGTCCCTTCCTCCGCCAGCGCCAGAGTCACATCCGCAGGAGCCCTGATGGATGCTTCTCCTCCCAAGCAAGCTCATAGGTGTTAAATGGGTGCTGTTGTCTGCCTGCTTGTAGCCCATCCATTATTTCTAAAACTGTACCTGTTTTCTTCTTTGTTCAGTATTTGAAGATATCTGCCATGTGGGCCTTTGCCCTGTTCTTCCAAGCACACAGCCTCTTGGTTTCTTTAATGGTATGTTTCTGTGTGACTCCCTCCTGCCCCAGGCTCTTCACTGTCTTGGTCACGGATTTGGAATCAGGAAGACTTAAGCTGTGGGTTACCTTTATGATATGGCAAGTGGTACTCAGTCTTGGAAGCCTCAGTTTTCTCACTTTTGAAAGGAGGATCATAGATGAGCCCAGCTCAGGAAGGTTGTTGTGAGGCTTAAATTCAGCAATAGGTGTAAAAGCATCCACTATCGCGCCTGGCACACGGGAAGTGTTTGTAAACTGAAACTGCAGCGAGGAGGTGAGGAGGCAAGGAGGGCTGTGGCTCCTGTCCGGAACGGCCCTCTCCCTGCGCAGCACCTCACACTGGATCCCACAGGCCGAGTTTGTGGAGCACAGGATTTCCGCCTCACATGGCTTTGAGCATCAGCTTTTTCAGTGCTGCTTATAGTATTGTATTGGCCTTGTTAGGAACCTTATTTTACTGTAGGCTCCTATTCAGCATTTTTTTTTTTTTTTTGGTACCGGGAATCGAATGCAGGACCTCATGCTTGCCAGGTGGGCGCTGCGCCACTGAGCTGAATCCCCAGCCCCTTATTCAGCTTTAAAATATCCATGTTTTTTTTCCACATGATCTGCTGTCACGTCAGGTTGTCCCACCTTATATTGGTAAAGCTGATTCTTTAAGTCTGAATCCAGCACTCCATAGTCATCCCTGTAAATTTTCATCATGTTGGTCCGGGTGAACTTTCCAGCTTGCCAGATAATTTTTAATTTGTCTTATCTGTGTCTTAGTGAAGCCCCCTAGCTGGCTGTCTTCAAGCGTGTCCTTGCTCTGTGGACCGCAGGCCCCCTGGGTCTCCTTGTAATTTCTCTGCTCCAGACTTGGAAGCAATCATTTCCATGGCAGCCACGGTTTCTTTTGGTGGAGAATGGTGATTAGAAGCTGAGGTGTGGGTTCTGAGACGGTTGGTTCACTGCTACAAGTCACGAGTTCTTCAGTGATGCAGCTAGACTGAGACGGACGGATGAGTGATAGAGTATTGCTGTATGTGTATTTCTAATTCAGTTTTAGTGTAAGGGTTTTAATTTGTTTTCTGCGTTAATTAATCTCATACTGAAAATCTGGATATCCTTATGAACAGTAACATATTTGTTTTATCCAAATAAAAAATATATATATTTTTTTTCTTTTTTTTAGTTTTTTGAGACAGGGCCTGCCTATGTAGTCCAGGCTGTTCTTGAACTCACTATGTAAACCAGGCTGGCCTCAAACTCACAGCAATCCTTCTGCCTCAGCCTCCCGAGTGCTGGGATTATAGGCATGAGCCAACACACCTGGCCATATCCAGCAATATTTTTTTAAGATGTCAAATTTACAATTGAAATTCCAATATTAATAATAACCACTAGCCATAAAGTTTGCAAGTAAAATTTAAGACTTCTTTGCAGTCCTTTTTATCATTATATTATATCCCACTAAGGAGGTAGATACAAAGTACTTTGTTCACAGGTCATTGTAAAAGGTTGGACACAGCAGTGCATGTGTATATTCTCAGCTACTCAGAAGGCTGAGACAGGAGAATCACAAGTTTGAGGCCAGCCTGGGCAGTTGTAGCAAGACTTTTGTCTCAAAATGGAAAAATAAAAAGGGCTGAAGATGTAGCTTCACATTCTCTGGACTCAATTCCTAGTACCCACTCATTCCCAAAAAGACATCATTGTAAAAGAAAAGCTATGTTACTAACTTGATATTCAGGTTCATTTGTTTCAGTTTTAATTTTAAATTTTAGGATTTAATGACTTATTCATTTTAAATCTAATTTAATATTTTGAATATGTAAAAATTTAATTTGTCAAAACTGTATAAAAGTTACATTCGGAGAAGTATCCTTTTCATCCCTGTCCCTCCACCCAATTCCTACCAGTGACCATAAGGATCCATTTTTATTCCTTGCTAATTCATCATTCCAGTGTGGCTTTTGGGCTAAACATATAAATATAAAAATATGTAAATGAATGCATACATTTATATATAAATAAGTCTTTATGTATTTATTTATATGCTTATTCATAGGTATTCTTTCATATTTGCTCTTCTTTCTTATAAAGTAATAAACTGTAGAGTTCACTGCCTTACTTTTTAAATTTACTCCTATCTTGAATTTGACTACATGGTAATGCAGAGAAATATCATTTTTTTCTCACCAGCATCTGTAGAGTAACCCATTACGAGAGTGCTCCAGCATCGTTCAGTATGTTCTCTGTGGGGCTATTTGCATTGTTTCCAGTCTTTTGCAATTACAGACAATGCCAGTGGACAGCCTTGCACATACATTGTTTTATACTTGCTGAAGTGTGTCACTGGGGGAGATTCTTAACTGATTTTGCCGGGTCACAGGATAAGGGGAGCTTTAATTTGGTCAGGTTTCACCAAATTCCACTCCACCCTCTCTCTCTCAGCGTTTTGCAGCGGCACTAACAGCACGCAATGGGGGCTGTTCTTTCCTCAGCCTGCCCAACGGAAGGCATTGTTGGACTCTGGGTTTTTGGTTTTGAGTCATAGAAAGACTTTCCCCCTTTTTTAGGTCATAAAGAAATTCACTAATGTTTTCTTTTAGAATTTGGACTGTTTAGCTTTTTTTTTTTTTCCCCCCTTCATTTAGCTCTTTCTCATTTGGAGATTTTTCCTAGTGTGTGGTGGAAGGTTGAGATCTAATTATATCTTTTTTCCAAGTGGTAATAGGGTTGTCAGAAACATCATTTGTTTTAAAGCCTATTTTGCCCTGGTGATTCAAAATCACCTTAATCATATACTGTATTAAATATCTATACATATCCGGCTGTATTGCTTCCATTGGTCTTTCTGCCTAGTTTTTATCACTTACACACTGCTTTTTTTTTCTTTCTAACACTGGGGATTGAACCCAGAAACTACACCCTGGGGTACATCCCGAGCTCTTCTTTTTTCTAAATTTTTTATTTTGAGATAGGGTCTTCCTAAATTTCAAGGGCTGGGCTCCAGAGTGCTGGGATCACAGGTGCGAGCCACCACACCCGGCTGCACCCTACTTTATTTAGAGAGATCTTAAAGCACAGCTTTACTATCAGAAGGACTAACCTTTGTCTTTATTTTTCTTTAGAAGTTTCCCTGGCTATTCCTGCATTTATTTTTTCATAAGACCTTTAAAATCAACTTGTCTAGCTTCAGGAAAAAAACGTACTAGTATTTTCATTCACTCCATATTAAATTTTATATGAACTTTATGATGTTGAATTGTCCTGTCCAAGAATGAGATGACTTTCCACGGTCCAAGTCCAGTTTTCTTTTCTTTTTTTTTTTTTTGTGGGTACCGGGAGTCGACCTCAGGACCTTGCGCACTAGCAGGCGGCCGTGCCGCTGAGCGATATCACCAGCCCTTTTTTTGTATGTGGGTTCCAGGAGTCCAACTCGGGCCCTCGCGCTTGCCAGGCAGGCGCTTATGCCGCTGAGCCATCTCACCAGCCCTCAGTTTTCTTTATCATAGGAGCATTTTAAAGCTTTCCTCATTGGGACTTTGTACATTTCCTCTTTTTTTTTTTTTTTTCAGTACATAAAGTTTACATTCCTTCTGTGCTTGTGTGGAATTGGTGCGTGTGTATAACACATCTTAATTCCTCTTTTCATCCCCTTCCCCTCCTCTCTCTTCCTCTCCTGTCTCTCTCTTGATCCCCTTCCCATTTATCTGTCTCCCCACTTCCTGTTATCTTTTACTTTGCTCTTTATATTTTGCGTTCTCATATAAGAGAAACCATGTAATGTGTGTCTGATTTATTTCTCATTATGGTCTGAAGATGCAGCCATTTTCCTATAAATGACTGAAGTTTATCTTTTTTTAGCAGAGTAGTTCTGAATGGTGTGTAAATACCATTTTTTTATCCATTCATGTGCTGATGGACATATAGGCTGCTCTCATGATTTAGCTATTATGAATTGTGCTGCTGTAAACACATCTGTACATGTGTTACTGTAATATGATCTCGTTTAGAAAAATACCTAAAAGGGAAATAGCTGAGTTAAATGGAATTTCTAGTTTTAGTTTGTTGTACATTTCTTTTTAAAGTTTACTACTATTTCATCTTTTTTGCTGCTGTAATGAGTAGGATCTTTTCCCTTACGTCTTCTGACTTCATATTGTTAAAATATATGGTAGCTAGGATTTCTTGTGTTAATTTGAATTATTTTATTTTGTTGTAATTTTTATTGCTTTTCTTGTATTTTCTGGTTTCTCTCAGGTTACCTGATAATTAGGGTAGTTTTACCTCTTCCTTTCCAATTTGATTACCTGTGATTGTTTTCCTTTGTCTAATGGCATTGGCTGGTACAACCAACTCAGTGTAACTGATGGAGAGCATGGGTATCCTTGTCTTGTTCTTCGCTCCTGAGAGAATTCTTCCGGTGACTTCTCTGAGTAAAAGGCTAAATCCACTCTTCCCAGCCCATCCCTCTGTCTGTTCCCTTCACTATCTGCATTCTCATGCTTAAACAAAAACCTTTGGTCTCCCGGATAGCCACGCACATATTCTGTTTGTTCTCTTTCTCTGGAGAACACTGACTGATAAGCCATGTGGTGCTGCAGTTCCATCCCTAAATGCCTACCCAAGAGAAAGGAAAATACATATCCACACAAAAATATGTGCACAGTATTCACAGTAGCATCGCTCATAACAGCCAGCACCAGCAGCTGAATGTGTAAGCACACTGTAGTGTGTGTATACAATGGGATATTTTTAAGCCACTGGAAGGAAGTACCTACACGTGGTACAACATGGATGAGTCTTACAGCGTATGATGAAGCCAGTGATACATGGTGTATCAATAGCTAACTGTCTGTTTATATCTTCTAGTGCTTCTTTTCCTATGGTAAACATCACCTGATACTCCATTTGACCCAGAATTCCATTCTTAGGTATATGTAGTTACCTATATTTACATGTTATGGACATATATATATAAATGATCTTTTCCTATATAGAGATGATATCTTTATCTGTCTGTCTCCCTGTCTATCACAGGGAGAGAGAGATTGAGATTCACCGTAACACTGTAAGGAGTTGGCTTACTTGATTGTAGAGGCTGTCACATGTGACATTTGTCAGGCGGAGTGGGGGGCTGGAAATTCAGGTGGGAGTTGAAGTCTGGAGTCTGAAATCCAAGGCACAGACTGATGGGCTGGAGACTCACTTAGGGCTTCTGTTCTAGTCTTGGGGCAGAATTCCTTCTCTGGGAAACCTCAGTGTTTGCTTTTAAGGCCTTTAACTGATTGGATGAAGACCACTCCTGTTAGGGTAAGTAATCTCCTTTACTTAAAATCAGCTGACGGCAAATGCTAATAGCATCTTCACCTCCAAAGCAGTATCTAGACTAGTGTTTGCCCAAGCATCTAGGTACTATACCCTAACCAACTGGATGCAAAATTAATTAGCGTGCACATCAGTTCTCTTTAACCCGAGTAGGAATGCCCAGGCTGTTTTCCAAAGCAGCCACACCATTTTACATTCCACCAGTCCTTTGGAAGGGTTCTGACTTCTCCACATTCTCACCACTTGTTAACGTCCGTCCTTTTGAGTATGGCTATCCTACTTACCTTGGTGATTTGCTTTCCTTAATTCAAAGCTGTGCCCCTGAGATTCATCTGTGTTATCACATACAGCTTTTTCTTCGTTTTCACTGTGATATTTTCTTTTGTTAAGGTACCACAGTTTAGTTAGCATTCTATGATGGATAATTGTTTCCAAGTTTCTGCTTTCGTGAACAGAATATTCTTGTGCGTATCTCCTGGCACATGCGTGCAGGAGTTTCTCAGGGACAGCGCATAGGTGTGGGAATGGTGTTGCTGGTCTGCAGGGTATACAATGTGAAATAACGCCAGTGTATTTCCAAACATCTCTAAGAGTTTGAGTTGCCACCATTAGTAAGACTTCTGTCTGCCAATCCACATTTCTCCACCACTTGGAATTACCCAACCCTCTTTTGCCAGTTTCATGAGTTTCTCAATTTGCATTTTCCTGGAGGTTAAGCCTGTTTTCCTATGTTTATTAGTCAGATAACTGCTCTTCTGAAATGCTAGTCTGTGTGTGTTACCTAAATTAGGCCATTTGTCTTATTGATATGTTCAGATTCTTTATATATTCTGGATATTAATCTTTTATCAATTATGTGTGTTATAGTTTTTAACTTTGTTACAGTTTATTTCCCTTATTGTGTTCTTTGATTAATAGTTGTTGATTTTAATGTCATTTATCATTAGTGCTACAGTTTGTGCTAATTTATCTTAAGAGAGCCATGTTTAGCCTTCTCATTCTTATAGTCAAGCACATTTACTATAATTTTTCCCCTTCAAATAAGTTGCTTTCTGAACTCTCTAAGGATTACTCCTCTGTATATGTGGTGTTTTTTACACTGCAGACATGTCAAAGAATGGAGGAGGTAGGGGGGAAAAACATCACAAGGTGGATCATACTTGAGGACTGTGTTCTGTAGACAAAATGCACCCTTCATGTGATCGGTGAAATACTCTATATGTCTTCTAGATGGCAGATCATAGTAAATACATAGAAATTATCGTTCTGCCAGTAGCTTACTCATCCCTTCTGTAACAAAGCATGTATTACTGAGTGGGACACGATCAGAAGACACAGAGTTCTCTGTTTTGACCCATGAAACTTGAAGACAAATGCTAAAAGTGTATCTTCTTTTTTAAATCTCAATTTAGGAAGAGGACCACCTAGCTCGAGTGGAAGAGGCAATCACTCGTATGCTCGTGTGTGCGCTGAAAACTTCTGAGGATCCACGCAGTACCCAAACTTGGTTAAACCCCACCGAGGTATTCTGGTTTTTATCGTGGCTGCTGGCTTCCTGGGGTAAAGCTTCCCCGAAGAGCATTTGTTTCAGCCTTAACTCAGTGTGTACAGCCATTCTGAAGAGTGTTTCTTTTCCCTTAGGTTGAGGTAACATCCCATGAAGTCAACTGTCACTACTTAAATGGAGCCGTTTCTGCCTTTTTCGATCATTACAGAACCCCCAGTGCAGTAGAAATTCAAGTGCTGAAAACAAATGTGGAGAAGGGCCAGACACACAGCCAGAACGAAAGCCTGGGAGCTGGCAAGCAGGACGCAGTGAGTCTCTTTGGCCCTGATCTGTTCCCTGTACCACCAAGCCCTGAAGATCCCCCTGCAGAAGGAGGTGGCGTATTTGAAAACTATGGTGAAGAGTTGGTTGACGAAGATGGGAAACACTTTGCAAAATCCTGCTGTCCCCAGAAGCCACAAATGAGTAAAAGTGAAAATGTGGTGGTGGGACAGACTGCTTCAAATAGCGCTCCTGGCCTGCCTCAGGCGCTCATTTCTACGGATGATCTGCTGGACTGCCTGGTGAGTCCAGAAGTAACCAGGATGGTGGCACAACTTCTGATACAAGGGAAAAGCTTGTGATTCTCACAGAAGACGACTTTTTAAATAACGTTTTAAAAGTATATTTGTAAAAAAGAGTATGATTTTAAAATAGAAGACGTAACAGCCAAAGGTCAGTTTGCATGTTTGTAAGTTCTTACCTAATTAAATTTCAAGTCTGTTGTCACCTCTGTCTGTGAACGCTGTGTTTGGCCTTCCTTCCTCAGTCTTCGCCTGTCCTCCTCCCTGTCCTCTCAGCCGGTGTCACATGTAAGCCCCAGGTGTTCCCAGGTGGGAAGCAGCCTCTCTGGCAGCTTTAAGCAGGGATTGACCGGTCTCCTAAGTCAAGTTTTATGGGAACACGCCCAAGCCATTCGTCTCACATTGCCTATGGCAGCTTTAGGATTACAATGACAGAGTTGAATCAAGATAGAGAAGAGACTGGCTGAGAAAGCCAAGGAAAAAACCTCACTCTCTATCCCTTTACAGAAAGAGTTTGCTGACAGCTGGTCTCACTAACTTCTGTCATCTAAAACAGGGTACCGCCAGGAGGCCAGCAGGCGGGCTTCTGAGGTGAGCACTTCTTGTGGGAAAAGCTGGGCATCTAGGAGTACCAGTCCTGGGACTAAAAAGGACCAGGCGCTCCTGGGGATACCTGGGGATAATCATTACCATTACTGTCCAAGAATTTAGAAATTAGGAAAGCATGCCGATCTCTGAGTGACCATGCATGACACACACACACCACAGGAGACACCGAAGTCTCCTTTTGTGATGACTGCTTGCCCCTCCCTTCTGTCCTCGCACCCAAGGTGTCAGTGACTACAAAGAAGATGTGTGGCTTCTAGGACCATGGGGAGGGAGAGTGGTGTTATGCGAGCATGCCCAGGGAAAGAAAGATCTAAAAAGGGCCTTTCTGGGCCGGTGAGATGGCTCAGCGGCGTAAGCGCCTGCTTTGCAAGCGCGAGGGCCCGAGTTCGACTCCCGGAACCCACATACGAAAAAGGGGCCGGTGATATCGCTCAGCGGCACGGGTGCCTGTTGGCGCGCGAGGTCCTGAGGTCGACCCTCTGGTACCCACAAAAAAAATAAATAAATAAAAAGGGCCTTTCTGGGGCACTTGTCACCAAGTGACCATGAAGCGGGTCCACTGTGTACTGGTTACCAATTTGTCTTGAGTCCACTGAGACAGAACACCCAGGCGCACAAGTTAACGAAGCAGATTTATGACTTACAGATGGGCAGCAAGGGACAACAGAAGCCAGGATCTGTTGTGAGCCAGTCCTGCAAGGCCCAAGGCTACCCGGGCAGCTGGAGTCTCACCTGCATGTGCCCCTCGCAGCCGCGTTGCCTATGTACCACAGCTGCCATGGCCCTGGCCTGCCCACCAAGCCTTCCCAGGGTCAAAGTGGGCTTGTTCCAGCAGGGGCTACTTGCTGGGGTCAGTTTTCCTTCCAGGTTTACTAAACTCCAACTATATTGTGCCCCTTCCTGAAATTTCCAGTGACTATTAGTACTCTAAGGGTCTCTTGTTACTGTCTTGTGTATTTTCATCGTAAGTGGCCACTGCACATCATTAAGTTGCCCCTCCCCTGTATTTGCTCTTTAGGAGAAAAATGGTTTTGACCAAGTGACATTTTTCAAGTAGTTTTCCTGAAAAAGAAGGAAAAATGACATATTTGATACTTCTTTAGATCAAGGGTAACTATAATATTTACTGACTGGATCAGTATTCCTCAGTGTAACACATCTTGCTATTCAGCCTTGCCCTGAGTTAGCCAAACTACTGCAGAACAAAAGCAGATCAGAGCAAGTTTCTCTTTTTATTCTAATTCCACATCTTCAGTGTGCGTGCTTAACTCAGATGCCAGTGGCTAGGAAGCCACTCCTAAGCCAGTAAGAGTCCTGGTCAGTCCGCTTATAAACAAACAGTGGCAGCAGGAGAAGTTTCCGGACCTGGCGTCCCTCCTCTGGGCCTGCTCTCTCCAGGTGAGGCGTCCTTCCTAGTGGGCATCCTCCAGCGCCCCCTGGCCTCCGAGTGCGCCTCCTGCGCCGGCTCCGCACCAGAATCTGCTCTGGCTTCTTGGCTTTCAGAATTTCGAATGAAGAGACCCGACAGAAAACGAAGCCAGGAGGAAAAAAGAATAGGGAGGTGTCCAGACAGTCCTGAAGCAGCGACATTCTCTGGGGGCCATGTTCTCTGTTGAGGGACCAGAGGCTTGCTGTGCAATCACGAGACCGTTGCTGGCTCGCAGGGTTCCCGCCTAATTGACGTCAGGCAAGGAAATGAGTCCTGAGCGTGTTTACCAAGCCTGAAAGCGTGCGTGTAATTCTCGCCTCACAGGACGGTTTGTGCATGTAAAGTAATGCATGTGAAGCACCTACTGTGTTACATAGTCTAGGTCCTCGATAAGTGGTGTCTGAACCTGAAATTTACCTGAGTATGAAAAAAAAAGCTTTACTGAGTTAGCAGATTAGCAATATGACTGCTTTAATTCCTTTGGTTTATTTATGCACAAGGTTTTAAAAGCTTATCAGAAACTAGGCTACCAAGGGAATTATGCTATTTTTTGGAAATTATTTGCTTTATTTTTTAAAATGATGGTTAACACTTTTAGAGACATTGTCCATGTTGGATTACAAGAACTGTTTTTCTCTTTTTCCTCTTGTTCTGACTTTTAGGAAATAAACTAATAACCTTAGAGCTTGTTAATCACAGCACAGTAGGTTTCCACTGAAAATGTAGCACCTGTTGCCCCATTGTTTTCACTGGGCAGTGAAAAAAGTGGGTTTGGGTTTAGCATTAGAAAGGACTTTCTGGCTGCCGTACAGCTCCAAGGGACACAATTCACACAGACGGTGAGCCGAATCCCAGCGTCCAGCCTGTGTGGGGTACAAGTCCACTGCAGTCCCAGAGTCCTGGTTGCCGCTGTGCAGCCCCATGGCATGGTCTGCTTTGTGAAGAAAGATGATTCCTACTCTGGATAGCAGTCTGGCCAGGCTGTTTCATTCTTAGCAAACATTTATGGATTATCCATATCACAGGCACAGACCTCAACCCAAGGACAAAAACATGAATCAGACCTATCCTTGGCCAGGGACCTATCCTTGGCAGCCCTGTCCTTCATGCTCCCCGCAGCACTAGGGCTTCCTGGCATGATTCCAGCCATCACTTTCCACTAGTAACAGCTAGAATTGCATGACCATGTCCCTTCTGCCTGTAAGACTGTTACTCTGTCCTTCCTGAAAATATAAACCTGCTCTTGTCCCACAGATCCGATGTCCGCGAACTTGTGGACCCACAGCTGTAACTTTTCTCATTCAGATTCTCAAATTTATTTGCTCTCAAGATAGGTTCATTTCCATTGTAAAAGAGAAGCTGAGGGAAGTCTGATTTCGGTGACAAAGAAGGATCTTTTGGGCTGAGGCTGTAGCTCAGTGGTGGAGTGCTTGGCTAGCATGCACAGGGCCCTGGATTTGATCCCCAGCATGGCAAAGAAGGGTGGGCAAGAGAAAGAGAAAAAGGATCTTCTGATCTTAGGAAAAGTTGTTGGTAGCGGGGGTGGTGGATGAAACTTGTTCTATAACTAGCAAAGTCTAGCTATGTATGATGTCTCTCAGGAAGGAAACCAAAATGTTAACGTGTAAAAGTAATGAGGTACTCCGGGTATGCTTGGTAGTCATAAAATACCACAAATAAACTTGGGTTGTGCATGTTATCTGTGACTGTGTCGTACAGGTCAGTAGGATTTTGAAGGTCCTTTGAAGGGGGCACAATTAATGAGCTGTGTCCTTGTGTGTACTTTCCAGTGAGTACTCGCACATAATACATATGCTTTATCCCATATGCATCTGGTCTGGAGTACACGTCATTGGCAGAATAACTGGCATTGACAGCAAAGTAGGTTCCCTTTCCATATGCCACAGCTGTGAAGAGAAAAACGAAACACTTAAGAATTTCAATTTAGTGCATAATTTGACATGTTGGCCCAACATGTCAAATAATGTAAAAAGGGGGTTAGATTTAAACATTGTGTGTTTCATTTTTAAAAGTCAAATTTCCCACCTCACAGCCTAGTCAGGCCCCTTTTGAAGGAAATACAGTGAGTCCTACCCTGAAACTTGGGCTGCAACCTGGCCACCAGCTGTGGGAACACAATACATCCACAGTGTTCCTCGCCACCTCGGGTCCTCACGGCTGGCACCTCCTTGGGGCAGCCCAATTTCCTGCTTCCTTACCATTCTTTCCAGCGTAACTGCGGTTAAATCCATTCCTGTTCACGTGAGGCAACGAGTTGGCATCTGTCCCGTGGAAGAGCAGCTTCTCATTGATATGCTGGCCGTTCTTGGCATCCATGGTTTTTTTCTTTGCCTGGTAGCTATTCCAGAGATCTGGATTCTGGATCCTCTCAATCTACAAATTATTAAAGAGAAACATTCTGCCAGTGCCAAGAGCATTTGCCAAGATGTGGCAAACAAAACATGATCACTGTTTTTCATAAGTAAAAATTAATTCAACAGCAAATCCTCTGCCACAGCTGTGCAGCTTTCAGCATCCACAATCTCTTAGATCCAGTGTTTTTATCATAAAAACAGGCATTGGGACCAGCATTGGTTTAACTTTTGACATCTTTTATGCACTGCAATAGCGAACAATGTCTAGGATAATACTCATTATATGGATTAGGCTGACCCAGCCTCTCCAATGGCTCCTCATTACGTGCACTCCAGTTTCTCCTGTCACTCCCTACCTGGCTGTGGCTCTGTCACTGCCTCTGGCCACCCCAGTGTTCCTGGGCTCTGGCTGAGCTAGCCATTGATCACAGGACCTTCATACTGTGCTACGACCACAGCCTTTTTTTTATTGTGAGACAAAGTCTTGCTGAGTCACTGAGTTGCCCAGACTGGACTTGATCTTGGGATCCTGTTGCCTCAGCCTCCCAGGGTGCCGAGATTACAGGTGTTCTCCACCACGCCCAGCAGCTGGCCATGTTCTGACAGTGAGAAAGGCACCAGAGCATCTAGGCAAGAAGGAAACTCATGGAAAATTAACCTCTGGTGCACTTGCAAGAGCGCAGCGCTAACCCTGATGGGTGGGGATCTGGCCATAGAACAAAGTGGCGGTGCCGCTGGGGCTGTGGAGAAGCTGGCTGGTTCCCAGGTCATAGGTCAGCATTTAAACTCCTCTACTCACCAAGTAGGGTAGTCCCATAAAGCTGCCCTGGGAGGAGGGAGCAGTGGGCCCAAGTGGCCAAGGGCCTTCATGGAAAGGCGCAAGCTCAAGGTTCCATGCTGTCAGAATCCTGTTCCGTTCTGTGGAACTCTCAGGCCTAATACTGTTACCCGACCTCACCTGGTTTTCTCCGTTATTGTCACTTAGTTTTAACTTTCCTATTTTTAGTTAAGATAACCACTTGCCCTTTAGTTTAGAGTCTCAGCATTAGATTAATTTGTCAATCTAATTTGATTTAAAATATTTTTATTTTATGAAATAAAACAAAATTTCATAATCAGATAATAAGAGAATACTATTATTAGACTTATCTTTTCCTCTTTTTCTTTACCTACAGCCAAATTTCCCATCTTTTTTTTTTATTATTATTTTTTTTGTGTGTGGGTACCGGGGGGTCGACCTCAGGACCTCGCGCGCCAACAGGCGCCCGTGCCGCTGAGCGATATCACCGGCCCCTTTTCCATATGTGGGATCCGGGAGTCGAACTCGGGCCCTCGCGCTTGCAAGGCAGGCGCTTATGCCACTGAGCCATCTCACCGGCCCTAAATTTCCCATCTTTAAACTATGTCCCACTTTATTTCCATGTACCTTAAGTCTTGTTAACTCAATTTTTAAAAGCTCCAAATTTTTTCTTGACAGTTTTGAAATCACTCTCCATTTCTTAGTCTTTTCATTCTAAACTTTACAAAGTTTCTTTCTTAGGCTTTAAAATGTAATAATTGCACAAAGAAAATACTTATAGCAAGGCTTGGGGTACAGCTAAGTGATGGAGCCCTAGTTTCCATTCCTAGCATGTATACACAGGTACACACACACATTATTTCAAATTTTTTTTTTTTCTTTTTTTGACCTGGTGCTAGGGATCAAACCTAGGGCCTCAAGCAGGCTAGGCAGGTACTCTATCTCTGAGATAAACCCACAACTCTAAAATAATTTTGAACACAGTAATCTGAGTCAATATTCCCAGTGGGATAAATTCTAAGGTCAAAAAATATTGCAAATAAATTCAATCTTAAACTTTGTTTAGTAGGTTTATTATTAGAAACAGGTTTCTGGCTCTGATAGATTACTTATATCAGACCAACCCTCTCACCAACAACTACTAGAAGAGGTAAGGGAGAAAAAAGTCTGTTTGAAGACAAGGATTTGATAAGCCATGATTCCAGAGGGAAAGGAAATACAGAGCAAAATAATAAAGTTAGAGGACAGTGGAATAACTTCTTCCAAGTGCCTAAAGGAAACAACTGCCAGTCCAGAATTCTCTTCTCAATAAAAATATCTTTCAAAATGAAGGTGAAATAAAGACATTTTCAGAAAAACAAAAACTGAGAATTCACTACTGCACAATCTGCATGAGAAGACTAAATCCAGACCAAATCACCCTCGCGGAAGAGAGGCAGGAAGTGCTGCAGAACAGTGGGAGAAAAGGGTAAGAGTTTGGGTAGCTGTTAAAAGTAGCACAAAATTCAGGAGGGGGACAAATGCGGCTTGAAGTGTTCAAAGATCACTGCATCATAGAGGAGATGATAAGCACACAGATTTACATAAGAGTTTAATAAGTCAAGGACACACAACTTCTAGAGTAAAAAAATAGAATGGAATACATAACCAACAATCTCATGGGGGAAGAAAAGAGAATAATAGAAATGCTTGATCCCAACAAGGGCAGAAAAAGAGAAAAAAGAACAAAGCATAGGTGTGATACATAGAAAACAAAGATTAATGTGGAATATTTTCATCCAAATATACCAGTAAACAGCAAATACAGTGCACAGATTAAGTACCCTAGTTAAGAGACAAAAAGAAAAACTCAAGTATATGTTGCTACTAAGAAACACGTCTTAAATATTGTAGTTATAAAAAGGTTAAAAGAAAACTAATGAAAAAATATAGCATGCTAACAGTAATAATCAAAGAAAGCTAGCGTAGCTCTTTTGTGTATGTGTGTGTGGGTACCGGGAGTCAAACCCAGGTGGGCGCTTATGCCACTGAGCGACATCACCGGCCCTAGTGTAGTTCTTTTAAAATTACTACTAATAGTTCTGGTATCATATTTCTAAAACAATTTTATATCTACTTCAGGATAAAACAAGTTACTATTCCTAGGAACCAAACTTTCTGTTGTACAGGAAAAGAACAAAACAAAATATAAGATATTAAGAATTCTATAATATTACAGTTTAATGGCAAACATGAACATGAGCTCACGGTTTTCTCAGCGTTAGTCTGTGAGCAACGCCTCAGCAGCCGTGAGCGAGCTCCGCCCACGGCTCTCGGTTTCGCACCGCCAGTCCCCTCTGCAAAGAGTCGAGGCCTCTGGGGAAATGCCTGATTCCAGGCCGCAGCAGGGGAAGTACAGGGTGAGCACGACAGCCCTTGAGCCAGAAAGCAAAGATATGCTCCTGGATTCATGGAGTCATCGAAGGAGATTGGAGCCAACTTGCTACCGGCCATTGGTAGGATAATTTGTGCATTTAATAAAATAATCACTGTAGTTAAATACAACATACTGAATTTCCTAAAAAGCAGGAGGGGAGAAAATGTATTCTTTGAAAAACTGCCAGATAACAAACATAGAAGGAATGACAGCATTAGCAAATCTCCTGGCAACCTCCAGTGTAATGATGGATTTAGGTAAGGATCACCAAAGGATGTTAAAAATCGGTGGGCAAAGGGTTGTTGGATAACACCGTCAAGAACACTGGGACAGCCTTACTAGAGGGGTTCCTGATGGGATGTATCACCTAGGAGGTATTGCAAAAAAAAATTTTTTTTTTTATCAGAACTTACTGAAGCCTTTAAAACTAACTCCCAGTTTATTAGAAATAAAAAGAATAAAGAAATAAATGAAATGATACTATGATGAGTCAGACAAGACCAAACTTTCATGTTTAAAAATTGGCTTGAATTCTTCCCAAAATATCAAGGCATAAAAGATCCAGAATGTGGGACATTCTACAGTAGAAAAGGCTTAAGCTCTTTAAAATTAGATCTCATGAAAAATAATTTTTAAAAATGCGAGAGTGCTATTCTATTTTAAAAGAGAGGAAAAATACATAATAACCAAATAGCATGTTAACCCAGATGAGGGGGCATAACATTTTTTCGAGCCACTGGAGAAATTTTATTTATATTCAATAATATTTGATATTATTAAATGTGTTTTTCTATGGTATAATGATATTTCTGTGATTTAGGAGAATGACCTTATGCTTAGGAAATATATACTAAAATAGGAGTGTCATAACTTTCAAAGCTTCAGCAAAAACAGAAGAAAAAGATAATATGCAAAATTGTTGACTCTGAGTAGAAGGGTTATAGATGTTAAAAATCTTAATCATAAGACATAACAGTGCTGGAGGTCATTTTTCATGTTGGGATTTTCACGCTACCAGGGACCTCCAGAGCTGCCTACGGCTCTACCTACCTCTGCTTTTATCTGATTCATATACTGGGATTTTACTTAGGATTTTATTTGAAAACAGGGTTCTACTGAACTACAGTGTTGAAACAATTTCTCTGGCCTGGGTCTGCCGATACATGGAAGGCCCTCTGGGACCCACTGCGGACAATGCTGATCCACTGGGACGTTCGTTCCTGCTCAGTCTGAACTGACAGCTCATCACAGGGAGCGGTCAACTACTACCAGTGGTCCATAATGGGCATTTGGAACACTTTGTTATTGCAGCTAGGCCATCCAAGAGCTGCATCCTTAAGTCCCATTGTCTTGGTGCCTTGTAGAATTGTTTTCATTCAATCAGGCATCAGTTTTGTTCAACTGGTTTACATAAAGGGATGTTTTTAAAAAGAGATATACATTTCATATTGAATGTATTATAAAGATGGTATTAAAGGTATTCTCCAGTACTTGGTCCACACAAGAAATGTCTCAAGAGTCAATCACAGACTGTAAAGAGCTGAGTCCCCCTATCAGATGCCTTGCTTTTTCCTGTTATGGACATTATCAGTTGTGTGCTAGGTGTTTCCTTCTTTGCTTTGTGTACTAGGAAGCTCAAGGACAAATGCACAGCTGTGTAGGACTTCATACTATATATTTTTTGTGGACTAGCAGTACTATATAATCTTTTTTTTTTTTTTTTTTTTTGAGACAGGGTCTCACTATGTAGTGCAGGCTGGCCTCAAACTCTCAGTGATTCTCCTGCCTCAGCCTCCTAAGTGCTGGGATTACAGGCACTCCTGGATCCTTTTCTCTTTATCCATTTTTCTTTCTCTGCTTTATTTAATGACATGGTATATATCTTTGTGGGACACTAACTCTTTTTAAATTGTGTGCTTAACTACATGAATAAACAGAGTGGTTGCAGTAGGGACAGAGAGTAAGAGAAAATTTGCAAAGGATGTAGGCTTTACTGGCAGACTCAATGCTATGGATGAAGGAAAGGTATTTAAAGATCTCTGACTCTACTCAGAAAGTGGTGGAACCAAGGACAGAATTAGGGAAAGAAGGAAAAAGGGAATTGAACATTTTTTAAGGCCACTGGGAGTATGCCCTAGAAATCTGAATTGGGAACTATCAACATTGAAATAATAGCTGAAGCCTTGAAAGTAAAAACATTCCCTTGTGAAGTTCAGAGACAGAAGAGCAAAGTATAAGCCCTGTGGGTAAAACCAGAGCTAGGGGTTTGGAAAAAAAATAAAAATAAATAACAGCTGCCAGTGATAATGAAAAGAAAATCAGATAAAAGAAAAAAGAATGAAAGTATATTGACACAGAAGTCAGGGAAGAACATAGTTCTAAAGGGCAATATTAATAACATTTAAAGTGGAAGATGTGGGCCGGTGAGATGGCTCAGCGGCTTAAGCGCCTGCCTTGCAAGTGTGAGGGCCCGAGTTCGACTCCCGGATCCCACATACGAAAAAGGGGCCGGTGATATCGCTCAGCGGCATGGGTGCCTGTTGGCGCGTGAGGTCCTGAGGTCGACCCCCCGGTACCCACAAAAAAAAATAAAAAATAAAGTGGAAGATGTGAAAATAATTGAGATAAACAAGGAAAGAGCCATTAAATTTATCCAGGTAATAAGCACCATTGGTCTGCAAATAGGGGGCAGAAGAATGGAATCCTGATTAAGAGCCTCTGTGTGTCTCTTTGTTGTGCTTACTAATTATCAAATCCAACTTTGAACTCACGGCCTTTACTTTTTATTAGCTTGCTTCACAAAGTAGATATGGCATATCTTTATTATTCTAACACCACCTTGCCATCGAAGATCATATTGTATAACTGACACAAAAATCTTAATGTCTCAGTAATTACGGTGATGTTATAGAATCTACAATCTAATTACTACCAACATTCTAATTCTGCATAGAAAAAATGTGATAGGAAGCATCTGAAAGATACTTATTCAGGACCATGATATCACTTATTTCCACCATCAGGAAACTCCATGTCCGCAGAAGACTTACCCTTTTTTTTTTTTTTTTTTTTTTGGTGGGTACCGGGGATCGAACTCAGGACCTCGCGTGCCAGCAGGCACCCGTGCCGCTGAGCAATATCACCGGCCCTTTTTTTTTTTGTAGGTGGGTTCTGGGAGTTGAACTCAGGACCTCGCGCTTGCCAGGCAGACGTGTACGCCGCTGAGCCATCTCACCGGCTCCAAGGCTTACCTTCTTAATGACAAAATGTGAGCAAGTCTGATGAAACTTCCCTGCCACAGTGTTGAATTCTGGATCACCAGGCTGCAGCTGGACCATACAGAGATTCTGCTGCTTCATGTCACTCCAGTGCCCAGGCAAGTGAACTGCAAAGCAGACACAAGAGGATCCCCTGTATATTCCCAGTATGCTTTGAGTCGCGTCTGTATTCTTGTGTTACAATCTCCTAGTTCTCTGTGCTCAAGAAGTTCCTTATCTTTCTAGGAGAATGTATTCCAAAGAGTGGACCACAGCCCACCCATATCAGAACGAGCTCAAATGTTAGATAGAAAAGGAGGGGCCGGTGGCATAGCTTGGTGGTGGAGTGCTTGCCCAGCATGCATAAGGCCCTGGGTTTGATGCCCAGAACCAAAAAAGAAAAAAGAAATGTCACAGATACACTGAATCAGAGTCTCTGAGGGGTGGGGCCTGTGTGTCTGCATCTTAAATCTTGATCCTACTAAGATGGTACAGTATACCTCATCTAGATTTTCTGTTCAGCCCCTACTCTCATAATGTAACAAAACAGTTATTTCTATGCCAATGTTTTAAATAGTAGCTACTGTTTTGCTTATGCATGGATTTTTGCCAGATTGCCTCACCATCACCACGGGGTACTCCCATTTATCTTCTAGCTCCTCTTTAAAACCTCTTTAAGACATAGGTGGGTGATAGGTTTTATTATGTGACGCGTTGAGGTGGCAGCTCTATCTCCTACCCTGTTAAGCAGAATACTATAGGTGACTTGTGGTTTCCCAGGTTTACTCAAAATCTGAGGAACTTGTTCACACTGCTTTCACAAGAGATGAATACAGTGTGTTGGAAACCAAGTCACTGATTTCCAGTAGGGGGCTTATGTGGTTTGCAGGCAGGAATGGCAGCCTATACAAGATAAGCTTTCCCTTCTTGGGACGCAGATGCAGTCAGGGAATCTCAGGCTGTTCCCTGATGTCATGCCAAGCAACCTGCTCAGAGCAGAGTGACTTCTGGAAGGAAAATTCGGATCCTCCCTGGGTCATCAGTCACACACACCCAGAGGGCCTGCTGGTCACAGCCTGTTCCCTCTGTTTTGTCCCTTTGCCACTTTTCTTTTAAGGCTATAGTTTTCCCTTCTCTGGCTGAAGTAGCCATTACCTCCCGAGCAGAACTGGCTCCGGAAAGCTTACAAACTGTGGAGATGGGAACAAATGCAAGGCTTGGCTATTGTCTTCAGAATCTCCATGCTGTGTTTTCGTGGCCATAATGTAGGTTCTTTGAACTCAGAGACCCAAGTTTTCTAGTGTATTCTATTAAGCTTCTATTATCTACCCGAAAACTGGATGTATGTACAATTGTTAAGTCCACAGTAGGTGTGAAATAATGGATGACAAGCATGAAAATTTAACTCACCTTCAGATTTTGTGAGGCGCTGAACAGTTAAACTGTGTCCATCTGGACTCGTGGCAGTGCAGGCCTTGAAGTTCACCGTGTAGCACTGATTGTTAATTTTGATAACGGTGTTCTTGCTCTTTGCTCTCCTCGCATCTTCCAATTGCAGATTGGTTATTTTGTCAAAACAATAAAAAGTGTTACCTTCACCATATTGCCACTCTATAAATTCACTAATACAATCTGCCCTGTTTTCTTCTTCTTTGGCCGATCTCATCTTCTTGATCATTTCTTCAATTTTATCTCTAGCCTCCATCACATCCCTGCTAATTCCCAAAACCTCTATGAAAGGCCTCTTCCGGTCCAGAGAAATGGTAATATTTAACCTCTTCTGCATCTTATTCAGTTCCTTATACTCTTTTTCATCAAAATCTCTCACACACTCATCTGTATTGGTGTAAGAATACTGCTCCTTTGTAATCAGATCCTTTAACCAGCTGATAGCTTGGTCCACACAGTTTTGGTTTTCACCACACACCTGGAAGACCACCAGTTCTGTTTTCTTTTCCAAAACCAAGGGCTTCTTTTTTAGCTGAGGTTTTGAAAGACCAAGATAGGCTAAAGAGAAAAAGGAAGATTAGCTATTTCTCATGTAAACCCAATACCAGGAACATGTATTTCATACAAATAAAGAACTCACAGGCAAATTTAGACACCATCGATGGTTGGTGAGAAGCTTGAGACCCTTCTCTTTTTTTCATGTTGGCATAAAACACATCTAGTACTTGGGACTGAAAGATAACAACTTTAATTTTTTTCACGTACTGAACTGATCCTTTCTGGATAAAGTCTTCAATGGCATCAAGTACAGCTTCAGCAACCTTATTTGGGTCTTGCCCAGCACTTCCTGGAAAATTAAATAATAAAAATGACTGAAGGAAAAAAAAAAAAAAACCAACTGGAAAATCCAAAAACCAAATTAGGAATTCCAGTTCTTACAAAACAAATGTCAGAATCCCAACTCTTTCATCGATGTAAATTTTTCTAACAATATAAGTAAAAGTGGATACTGTTGAAGTCCTAGATGCAGTGAGGAGTTTCTGTTCTGGGATATCAGGAAGCCAACCGCCCAGCAAGGAACAAGGGACCCTGAAACCTAACTTCTGATCTCTGATGCTCTTGTTTGCCTGTTTAGCTGATTCCAAATCACTATGCTCCTTTACTTAGTCACAGGATGCAGGTAACTCATCTTCTTAGTTCACTAGTGTCCTCAAAGGAACCATAAGAGGCCGAAGATACTAATATGTGTTGACACAGCTCCCAGCAGAGAAAACATGTTTTTTCTCATGTCATCGTGTGATTTTATGTATCTATATTCTCCCAAGTATCTCTGGGGACCAGATTTAAACTAAAATAACTTTGTAAGACATGCGTGGTAAGCTATTTGCTACCATCGCTAATCCTTCAGATACAAGTAATCCTGAGTCTCCAGGAAGTCTTTACTCCCAGACTCCTTGAGATTTTAGCTGACCGGCAGGGCTCGAGGTTGCCGCTGAGCAGATCCCCTCGTGTTTTCAGCACGCGCCATCTTGTTTCTCAAGCTATGAAAGCCACTGCCTAGGCAGGTTCATGAAAAGTACCTTTCCAGCCAAGGATGTGGCCCCACATGAATGGCAGTTGGCACAGTCTCATGGTAGGTGACGTAAAAGCTTCCCAGCCAAGCTAATGTGTTAGATTAAGAGCCCATTCGGACTACCCTGTCGATGGTCCCCACTACTATTGCAGAAAATAAAAGCAGACCTCCTCGACTTGGCTATGTACACAACCGTGGGAATGTCGCAAACGCCATACAGAATTAACAAAGAGGGTTTCTTCAGGTTTTTTGTTGTGTTTTTTTTTTTTTAAATGCAATGAACAGAGAAAGAGAGAAATTCTCATTTACAAAGCTGTGATTTTCCCATGATATTTGGAAGACTTTAAATGGAAGTATTCAGGTCTTTTGTATACTCCCAATAAACATCTGCCATGCCCCACCATCACAGGCCACTCAGCTAGGACACAGCGACAGGCAGGAGGGACGGGCGTTTGATAGGTAAATTATGGAAAACTGAGGGAAGAGCTTCGCCAGAGAGAACTTCGCGTCACAGAAGCGTATGTTCAGACGGTCGTGGACAGGGGAGCAGACTGGTTTTTGAGAAAGATGAATCTGATTGGTACTCAGCCTTCTGTCGAGGATCAACTGGACAGACAAATCCGGAGGGCCAGGGTGGAGGAGGCACAGAAGCAGGGACTACAGGTCTAGTTAGGAAGCCAGCATGAAAGATAGACAGAAGGCAAGTGCTGACAGAGAGAGGAGGCCGGAATGAGGAGTCTGCTGCCGGAACTAAGGAGACTTTTAGGAAGAAAAGTCAGGAGCACTGAGTGACCACATGGGTTAATCCGTGACCCTGTCTTCCCCAGCTTTTCCACCCACACGCCTTCATGACCGCATGGGTCACACTGTCGCGATTATTTGTTTACATGCCTGACTTTGCCGCTAGGCTTGATGTTCCTTGTGGCCTGGACCTTTTCCTTAAGTCATCTTTCTATTTCCTGTGCCTAAGTGCAAAATTATTGAATCTAATATTGAGGTAATTAGTTAATGAGCTAATGAATGTAGGGGTAGTAAAGAGGGTGGAGTCAAGGATGCCAGACAGAAAGTGATGCTTTTCACACTATTGAGGACATAAGAAGAAGGGCTGGATTTCTGGAGAACAATGAGTGGGAGTTTGGAGTTTGCATTGAGCTGAAGCAACCACCCATTTCCTCCCACCTTGCACAGGTGTCTGTGAGGGACAAGGCCGCTCCTTTGACTCCCATAGGCTGTCTTAATCATAGTCCTAATTCAATCTGTAAACACCACTCGGGGCGAGCACCTCCACCTGTGGCTTTAAAGGCTGGCTCAGGTAGTGATAAAGATAGCTGAGAGGACAAGCAAGGAGAACCTGCTAACCCTGCCTTACTTGTGCACACCAGCAGTGCAGCCAGGCCAGTGGGAGACACAACAGATAGGCAGCAACCCAGAAATACACAAAGATTTATATGAAAATGAAAGGTGGGCTGGGGATGTGGCAGAGCACTTGCCTAAAAATGAAAGCCGCTTCCTCTGTTTTGCATTTTGACTCCACCCAGGAACCACCTTGGAAAGATCTGTGCCGCCCCAGGCATGCTGTTTCCTGGACTCAGAGTAATTTAAGACCAGATCTCACAGGAACGACAACATCCACCACCACCACCGCAACGACAACAGACAGACAAGGACAGAGACGGGGTTTCCTTAAAAGATAGACCAGCACATAGCTAGCCTGAAACATAGACAGAGGTAAATGTTGGCTAACTGCTAGGAATGGATGATACCATGAAGGGAATAAAAAATGAAAGGACCATTAGTTATACTTTTGATATAGAGAAGTAGACACACCATTCCATTAGGAATATTATGAGGAATGCTGTAGCATTGCAGGAAGCAAAATATGAGTCAGAAGATTAGAAGGCCCAGAAAGTGACGAGGACAGCTAAGTTCACTGAGACTGAACATTTGGAGAGCCTGGAATGCCAGTCCATGAACTCAAACTGAGGTTCCTGAGCAAAGGAACGATAGCTCCCATGCTGAGTCCTCCCTCGCGGGGACCACATGGTGCCACCGGACTCCCGGCCTGCTGAGCTCCCTGAGGGAGACCAAGCACAGAGCCCTGGTTCCTGGGGAGACAGCCTCAAGGGCACCCGTTAACTAATGATAAACCCGAACACTAACTGATAGATGAAGAATCACGCAATCGTCACATAGTTTGAGGAAAACAAACTCAAAAGCAGGAAGCAGGCCAAAAGAGAAAGATAGTTGAGTTTCTGACCTGCTAGGTTTGAGTGACTGAGAGGCCTCTACAATGCAGGTGATGTTGAGTTGACGGCTGCACTGGCAGCCAGGACGCTGGTGCAGTGACATTCTTCATGGGGAAGGATAGAGGAGGTGAAGGGATAAATGAGGGAGGTTGTACAGGGAAGAGAAAAGAGAGAGGAGCAGATGCAAAAGTGGGAGGGATGCCTTTCTTACCTCTTCCTTCCTTCTGTTGTCCTCCTTGCTTTCCCCTTTTTCCCCTCTAACATCCCAGCTCACTTTCCTCTCTCCTCCTCCTCCTCCTCTTCTTTTTCTCCATTTCCTTCTCCTCCTTCATTCTTTTAGATGAAGTCTTGCTGTGTGGCCCAAGCTAGCCTAGAACACCTGGGATCAAGCTATCCTCCTGCTTCAGCCTCCCCAGTAGCTGGGACCACAGGCGCACACCATCACACCCAGCTCACTTTTTCTCGCTTTATTTAAACCACCCACAGGCTTTGCTCATTTCCTCAGGGGCTGCCTTGGAGTGAAAAAGCTGTCCACTCTTAGATAAACCACAGGGCCCTCAATCAGATCCAGTTATACCCACCACATTAACATTCAGCACCAAATCTATGAGAAAATGGATGCCTTGGCACTTGGCCTTGATGGCCAAAGAGGCTACAAACCTGTCCCAATGGCTGGAAGGCAGATGGATGAGTAATTCAGTTTCTCAGTTTCTTGCAGAACACAGGAAACTGATCTCTTGACATCATTTCTACCAACAACATGAATAATGTTCTTGCACATCAGTAATCCACCTTTAGTAATTATATACTCAGGTTTGCCCTGTTGACCTGGGAAACACAGACAAAAAGATACAACATTAGATGTTTACTCTACTCTTCGTTTAAAAAGCAAAAGGCTTGATTTGGCAAGGATGCATTTTGTAAATAAGAAATTCCTGAAATACTATCTTTGATGAAATTGTTTGGATTAATTTCTCTTTTTAACTGTGAGATTACTTTCCACTTCTAATTCTCTATAATTGGGAACTCGTTCATAAAACGTGTGATTATAAGATTAATGTGTTGCCTTCCCAATCCCAAGACTGTCCTCTGTCTCTTTACAACCTCCCAATTCCAGTCTTCCACTTATCATTTAAGACCAAAACATAGCATTGTGCCTTACCTTGGAGAGCACATTCCAGTTGCACTTCTTGTCCTGCACATTCTAAAATTGCTCTGGAGACCCCTAGATGAGAAAAATCCAGATGGTAACAAACATGACTTTAAAAAAATCACTACAGTGCATTTGGGGCCGATAGACTGCCTCATTATCTAACCCCATCCCCATCACAGGAATCCTATAACCTGGGTATTGCTAATAACAAACAAGCAACGTTCGTACAGTAACTGTCGGCAATTATAAGAAACACCGTACAAATCATGTTAACATTGTTAATTAATATTAACAACTCAATTTTATACAAACCAGTTTGGCTATAGACACTCTCCTTTGCAGGGTCTACCATGTTAATTATTAACTAGTTAGAATCCTACAACTGAAGTACCTGCTTTAAGATTAAATTTGTTTGATGTTGAATTTACAATCACATCTGCAGTTTCTTTGGTGATATCCCCAGAGGCCACCTGGAAGAGGATGGGGCCAATCTTCATTTCATGCACTCCTAAATTAGGGCTAGAAATAATCCCATAGAAACCTGCAAAGAAAAAACTAGAGTCAGTCACCAAGTCAGCAAGAGCAAGAATGGCTCAGGTCTCTTGTACCACTCAGTCTCTCTCTCTCTCTCTCTCTTTCTCTCTTTCTGTGAGCTCTACCCTCTAACTTGCACCCTGAGCCCCGGGAATAGTCTGTTTCCAGAATAGGATTACAAAATATAGTAAATATCAAACATAGACTCCGAGGTGGCCAAGGTGAAGTCAGCCTTCCACAACCTGACTCTCCCACAACTATAAACAAAACCAGCCAGATACAAAATGCCGCCACCTAAGAACTCTGTAAACAGCAGCAGGCAGATACAGGGAAGGAGTCAAAACTTGAAGAAGCAACCTGTACAGAGGAGAGTTTCCCATTAGGTTTTAGTTTTAAATTTCTCCTTTTTTCTGCCCAAGCCTTGACCCCACGGTGGCCCCAGTCATGGAACTGAGAAACAAGTAACAAAACTTTCAGACAATGCCTGTCCTTGTGACCACAGGATTGGGAAGGGTCCCTGTGAGCTGAAGACTATGGGAGGGAATCCTCATTTTCCCCATATATATGCACACACAGCATTCTTGTTACTTCATTCACACTTCCTTTTCCAGAAGGCAACTCTGGTGATGCAATGATGAGGTAATAAGACAGGCAGCTTGAATTCAGAAAAATCCTTGTCTTTGTGGCCAGAGGACCTGGAAAATGGGCTCTGCAAGTCAGAGAGTAAAGGGGAATCATAGAAAGGTGGAAGACGGAGAAGGGGATCTTCTAATTCTACACACAAACTAGAAAAAGTCCTGAGGCCTCCTGCTCCCCAGAGCTGCACACATGTGTGGCAGGCCCAGAGCATCACAGCACTAATCCTAAACATGAATATAATTGTCATGGAGGACCTCCATAACCCACTGTCACAAATAGATGAACTAAAAAATTCAACAAAGAAGTATCAGAGCTGAACCAAACCTTTGAACAAATGGACTTAGTAGGTATCTACTGAGTGTTCCACCCAGTAACAATGGAATATACATTCTTCTCCGCAGTACATAGGGCTTTCTCCAAAATACCACATACTAGCTCAGAGAACATGCTAAAGTAAATGCAAAGGAATAGAAATTATCCCATGTGCATAATCAGATCATAGAGCAATGAAATTGGAAATGAATGGCAAAAGGTGCTGAGGACCAGCTTGATGCAGTGCAGAGCAGGCAGTGATTGATATTAATAAATTGACCCAAGAATAAATCGAGAGTCTATCCTAGGCCTACCTGAGTTGCGGTGAGACTTGTGGCTGGCTTACAGACAGGTTAACCTTTAAGCCAATGGCCAGAATTGAGACTAGCAAACGGTCTGTGAAG
The DNA here is from genome assembly GCA_028451465.1 of Erethizon dorsatum. Taxonomy (NCBI): domain Eukaryota; kingdom Metazoa; phylum Chordata; class Mammalia; order Rodentia; family Erethizontidae; genus Erethizon; species Erethizon dorsatum. Next base: position 60,167,103 of record CM051831.1, read on the forward strand.
TTCTGGTGCCTCAAAGCAAAACAATATGGCAGCTGAGAACTTTGACTCGTGCAAATTGCTTCTAGCTCAGTAGTCCCAGTTAGCAGACAATCAGATTACTAGCTAACCATGATCTGTTCCTCTGTGCTTTTCCAAAAATGCATTGTTCCTCAATTCCTGAACCTTGACCACATAAGCAGTTCACCCCCACCACTTTCTGCAGCCCAGCAGCACACCCCCAATCAAGCTGTGCACCTAATAAAGGCCAAGCACACTGTGTCTTGTGGTCTTAGTCCTTACTGGACTTTGACCATCCTGGTGGCCCTTGTAATATATATATATATATATATATATATATATATATATATATATATATATATATATATATCTTCTGTGTGTTTTATTCTGTCGTCTTACCCCTGAGCAGGAGATCAGATCAGGCCAGGACCCTGATAAAAATGGATTGCAAAAACAACATAAACACATGGAAATTAAATAATACCCTCCTGAACAACCGATGGGTCACAGATGAAATTAAAGAAATTAGACAGTTTCTACAATGAAACAATAATGCCAATATGACATAACCGGAATTTATGGGATGCAATGAAAGCAGTCTTACGAAGGACATTAATAGTAGTGAATTCCCACATAGAAAAACAAAGTGAGCTCAAATAAATAACCTAATTTTAACTTCAAGGTTCTAGAAAAAGAAAAGCAAGTTAAACTCAGAGCTCATATGAAGGAAATTGTAAAGATCAGAGCAGAAATCAATGCAATTGAGACTAAGAAAATGATACAAAGAATCAATGAATCAGAGTTAGTTCTTTGAAAGACTGAATAAAATAGACAAACCCTTAGCCAACTTTATCAAAAAGAGAGAGAAAAGACTCAAATCCATGCAGTTAGGAATGAAAAGGGTGAAATCACAACAGATCCTGCAGAAATCCAGAAGATCATCAGTACCTACTTTGAGAAACAGTATTCTAATAAGATAGAAAATTCAAAAGAAATGGAAAGATTCCTAGATACATATAAATTACCAAAGATGAATCAAGAAAATATAAAAATTGCAATATCAATATAATCCAACATCAGTCAATAAAATTAAAAAAGTAATAAAAAAGCTACCAACAAAAAAGCCCAAGTTCTGATGAATTCACTGCTGGATTTTATAAAAATTTTAGACCTAATGCCACTACTCCCCAAATTCTTTAATGAAATTGAAAGGGCAGTAATATTCCCAAACTCATTGCTGGAAGCAAGCGTTACCCTGTTAAAAAACCAGAGAAGGATCCAACCAAAAAAGAGAACTACAGTCCAATAATGAACATAGGTGCAAAAATCCTCAATAAGATACTAGCAAACACAATGCAGCAAATCATTAAAAAGATTATACACCATAAGCAAGTAGGATTCATACCAGAATGCAGGGATGGTTCAACATACACAAATCAAAAATTGTAATGTATCACATTAAGAGAACCAAGGACAAAAACCACATGATCACCTCAATAGATATAGAAAAGGCATTTGACAAAGTCCAACACACCATTCATGATAAAAAACCTAAAGAAAATTAGAATACAAAGTCTTTATCTCAACCTGATAAAAGCCATCTATGACAAACCAACATCCAACATCACATTAAATAGCCAAAAACAACGCTTTCACTCTAAAATCAGGGAGAAGACAAGGATGTCCACTGTCACCACTCTTGTTCAGTATAGTTCTGGAAACATTAACCAGAGCAATTAGACAAGAAAAATAAATAAAAGGAATATGGATAGGAAAGGAAGAAGTTAAATGATCATTATTTGCTGATGACATGAAGACCCCAAAACAACCAAAAGACTTCTAGATTTAATAACCAAATTCAGTAGTGCATCAGGATACAAAGTCAACACTAAAAAATCAATAGCATTTTTCTACACGAATAACAAATTCACTGAGAGAGAAATTAGGGAAACAACACTTTTCACAATAGCATCAAAATTAATGAAATACTTAGGAATCAATCTAACGAAGGAAGTAAAAGACCTCTACGTTGAAAACTACAGTACTCTGAAAAAAGAGATTGAAGAAGATATCAGAAAATGGAACAATATGCCTTGCTCTTGTGTAAGAAGAACCAATATAGTGAAAGTGGCCATACTTCCAAAGTTGTTATACAGATTTAATGCAATCTCAATCAAAACACTAATACCATACCTCATGGAGCTGGAGAAAACAATCTTAAAATTCATATGGAGCCAGAAGAGACCTCGAATAACAAAAGAAATTCTGGGCAACAAGGACAAGGAAGGGGGCATCACAATCCCCAATTTGAAATTATACTACAAAGCTACTATGATAAAAACAGCATGGTACTAGCAAAACAAGAGACCTGAGAATCAATGGAACAGATTACAAGATGCAGAAACAACTGCAAGTACACTCAACTACCTCATCTTTTACAAAGGGGCCAAACACATTCGCTGGAAGAAAGATAACCTCTTTAATAAATGGTGCTGGGAAAACTGGCTTTCCACATGCCAAAGACTGAATCTAGGCCAGTGGTGGCAAACCTACGGCATGTGTGCTGCAGTGGGCATGCAGAGCCCTCTCTGTCGGCATGCGGGCCAAGTCACCATGGTGCATTTTCTAAACTAAAACCTCAGTATTCAGGTTTAATTGCAGTGCTGGCACTTTGCAATAAATAAGTGGTTTTGAGTTGCAGTTTGGACACTGAGTCTCTAAAAGGTCCACTATCACTGACCTAGACTCTTAGCGTGCACTAAACTAAAAGCAAAATGGATCAAATATGTAAATATTAAAAGGGAAACTCTTAATCTCCTGGAAGAGAGAATAGGTAAAACTCTTGAAGACATAGGTGTAGGCAAAGACTTCCTGAGCAAAACCTGGATTGAACAGGAAATATTACAAAGAATCAACAACTGGGATCACATCAAATTAAAAAGCTTTTGCACAGCAAAAGAAACCACCAACAGAGTGAAGAGACAACCCATAAAATGGGTAAAAATTTTTTACTGGCTATTCTTCAGACAAAGGACTAATATCTAAAATATGTAAAGAACTCAAAAAACCCAGACCCCCTCCAAATTTAAAGATGCAACCCAAAATGGGCATCTGAAATGAATACAATTCTCAGATGAAGAAGTACAAACAGCAAATAAATACATGAAAAAATGTTCAACATCACTGGTCATTCAAAAAATTCAAATTAAAACAACACTGAGATTCCTTCTCACTCCAGAAAGAATGACTATCATCAAGAAATCAACCAATAACAAATGCTGGTGAGGCTGTGGCGAAAAAGGAACCCTTCACCACTGGTAGTGGGAGTGTAAACTGGTACTGCCACCATGGAAATCAGTATGGAGATTACTCAAAAAACTAATACTGGAGGTTCCATTTGACCCAGCTAATCCCCTTCTAGGTATCTTCCCAAAAGAGTTAAAAAGCATCATACCATAATGATATATGCATACCCATGCTTATAGCAGCACAATTTATAATAACTAAATCTTGGAAACAGCCCATATACCCATCAACAGATGAACAGGTAAAGAAAATGTGTTTTTTATATACAATAGGGTACTGCTCTGGCATAAAGAGGGATAAACTTGAGTCATTTTAAAGTAAATGGATGCACCTTGAGACCATAATTTTGAGTGAAGTAAGTCAGACACACAAGTTTAAATATCACATTCTCTTGTGTGAGAAACCCAAAGGTTAAATAAGGAGCAAAATGGAGGATAGATATTGGGAAGTAGGAAGAACATGTTCAAATGGGAAGGGAACTAGGGAGGGGAGAAGGGGAAGGAAAGGAAGGAAAAAAGGATTTTTTAGAAAAAGAGACTGAAGGGGAAAAATGGAAACAAAGCTTTTGTAAATGGGGAGGGGAAGAAGGGTTAAAGGGAGAGGAGGAGGATGAGAAAAAAGAATGAAGATATATTGTGTACAGGTACAAATTCCCTACAATGAATGTTATCATTATGTATGGCAAATATGTAATAATAATAAAAAACTATGCAAAACAATCAAATGGGGATTTTAGAATTTAAAAATGCACTGAGTTTAAAATTTCACTGCTTGGGTTCAGTAGTATAATGGACAGAGAAAAAACCTAGTGAACTTGAAGGTAAAGCAATATAAATTTTCCACCAGAAGAAAACGGTTGAACACAGGGAGAAGGACAGGTCCTCAGAGACCTGTGGGACATTTTTCAAGGCTTCTTGGCCGTATGACTGGACTATCAAAAGGAAACAGACGGGAACAGGGCAAAATAAAAAAATCGAGTAAGTCATAATTTTAAAATCCCCAAATTTGGGCCAGTGACATGGATCAGCGGCACAAGCGCCTGCCTGGTAAGCGCGAGGTCCCGAGTTCGACTCCCGGAACCCACATAAAGGAAAAAAAGGGCCGATGATATCGCTCAGTGGCACAAGCGCCTGCTGGCAAGTATGAGGTCCTGAGTACGACTCCCGGTACCAACATAAAAAATAAATAAATAAATAAATAAATAAATAAATAAAATCCCCAAATTTGATAAAAGATATACATATTTAGATTTGAGAAGCCTCAGTAAAGCTGGGCAGTGTGGTGCATGCTTGTAATACCAGAACTCTGGGAGGTGGATGAGGTAGGAGGATCAGAAGTTCGAGGCCAGCCTGGGCAACATAGCGAGACCCGCATCTTAAAAACAAAACTTCAGGGAACTCCAAACATGATAAACTCAAAAACAGCTACAGCAAATTTGACAGAGAAACATTTAGTTGGTATTATCTCTCAATGTGTCTATTTTGGAAAATATACATTTTTATCCTCTGAAAGTTGTGATCTCACCACTATTTAAAAACTCAGTGTTTCAGCAAGAGAAACCACCAACAGAGTGAAGAGACAACCCACAATGTGGGAAAAAATGTTTGCCAGCTATTCCTCAGACAAAGGATTATTATCAAGACATACAAAGAACTCAAAAAAATCAGACCTCCCAAATTTAAAGACCCAATCCAAAATGGGCATCTGAGATGAATAAACACTTCTCAGATGAAGAAATACAAATGGCAAATAAATATATGAAAAAATGTTCAACATCACTAGTCGTTCGAGAGATGCAAATTAAAACAACACTGAGATTCCATCTCACCCCAGAAAGAATGGCTATTATCAAGAAATCAACTAATAACAAATGCTGGAGGGGCTGTGGGGAAAAAGGAACCCTTCTCCACTGTTGGTGGGAGTGTCAACTGGTGCAGCCACTGTGGAAATCAGTGTGGAGACTCCTCAAAAAACTAGGATTGGAGGTCCCATTTGATCCAGCTATTCCCCTTCTGGGTATCTTCCCAGAAGAATTAAAAACATCGTACCACAGTGATATATGTGCACCCATGTTTATAGCAACACAATTTGTAATAGCTTGATCGTGGAAACAACCCAAATGCCCATTAACCAAGGAATGGCTAAAAAAGATGTGGTACTTTTATACAATGGAGTACTACTCAGCCATAAAGAAAGAAAAACTGGAGACTTTTATAGGTAAATGGATGCAACTCGAGAAAAGTGAAATAAACCAGACACACATTTGTAAACATCGTATTGTCTCCCTAGTATGAAAATGCAATTTCACTGTGACTATTCCATTCCTTAGTCTTCTATTTTTACCTAGCTTTTACATGGCTTAATCCTATACTGAGTAATGTTTTTCTCCAAAAGGTATTTGTACATTCTCTAATTGTTGATTTTGTTAATACATAAGAATGTTTACTTGTTGTCTTTAAAAAAAAAAAAAAGACCAAATAAATGGACTAATAGAGAAGTGAAAAAAAAACCCAGTGTTTGATTATATGACTTGGTCCACCTTCTCTTTTGCCCTAGGTCATATAAATATGCTCAGGTGTATGGAACGTAATTTAGTGCATTTTTTATCACTCCATTTTTTTAAAAAACATAATCACTATCATCTTTTACCTGTCACCGAATATTTAGCAACAAGACATCATTTGTCAATTTAAAAGTTTTAGCGAACCTTGCTTATCTTCAGCCTTGGGAATTTGGTCACTAAGATTTCCATTAGTTCTTCTGGCAAATTCATTTGAAAATGCCTGGAAACAAACACAGTTTTAACAATTACACTCCTCAGTTAATGAATGAATTAGACTCATGAGGGCTTTAGAGCCTGTATACATAATTTAGGAAAAAAACCCCGGATTATATATTATACAATCCTACTTTTAAAAGTACACTTGTAGCAAAGACTGGGATGAGAGGCAACTAAAGAACTTATGCATTTTTTTTTATTGTTCAAAGTTCCTGCAATGAAAGTGTATTATCTTCACAATCAGTAAAAGCAAATAACTTGCCAGTTTGTAAAAAACAGAGTTTAAGAGAAAGACAATCCTAAGGTCCCACACGATTGAGTGTCAGTGTGGCAGAATACTGGAGTTTTTAGGTCACATCATTTTTAGACATCTAGAGTTTTATGTAAAATTTTAAATTTTTAAACATTAACTGATTCAAAAAATTTTTTAAATAGCCCAAATAAATCACATCTTGAAGCCATGTTTACACCACCAGCTGCTGCTTTGTAAGCGCCATTAAGCCTCCACTTATAAACATCTCAGGAAGTTTTGCTGATCTTTAAAAAATCTTAAATGTGTAATAGCCACATCTAGAGAAGTCACAGTATTTTTGAATGGCATTTAAGGTGTCTATAAAAACTAATCTTCTTTGCAGAATACTTGCAGAGTACTCAGTGTTCAGGAAAGAAAATGAAGCCTGGGGTTGCCTAAGAAATAGTAAGATTCAAGGTTCAGGGTTGAGTCACAGAATTCACACCCCATCTACCCAGCCATTCGTTCAAAAATGCTCAGCATTGCGTGTCTCTAGTTTAGTTGCTTTGTGTGTATAAAGCTTGTCTCCCAATTATGATTTATAGGAGGGAAAGTACATGCTACATCCTTATCCCATGAGTCACGTTACCTCACATAATGCAAGTCGTAGAGAGATTCCCCTCCTTTATTGAGTAGAAGTAATTGTAATTATACAGGCCAAGTAAATGGACTACGTATTTCACTCAGGTGGTTTGGCTGCCTGAGTAAGATGTAGGCTAGATTTACTTGCTTCCCAGGAACTTAAAGGTAGTGTCTAGATCCACAAAGAAGCATAAGGCATGACCTAAAAATTCAGATGTTCCAATCACTGATCCATGGACATCTCAGGCTGCTGGCTCCAATCTGTTAAATTTCTGCAATATCATAGAACTTTCCAAACATTCAGTGCCATCTACTGTACCGGATTTTAAAGATTTGGAGGGCAGGGATGAGGGCTTACATGCCTCTGGTGCTCCCATGATAACAACTCTTAATGGCTCGCCCACAGCTGATGTTCCGAAAACGAGAGCTGACTTGACAGACTGGAGGCGGTATTTCTGGTCCTAACTCTCCTACGCACATGGAGATGTGTACATTCATGCTAATCACATCCTTCACTTATGACCTAGTGCACTCCCAGCAAAAATCACCTGTATCCCATCCTGACATTTTCCTATTGACAGGGCCACAACTACACTTTAATAATATGTGTTAAATTTTCTATGTCCATGTGAAAGTAAACCCTATAAGTTGAAAGAGTCTTAAGAAATATGTTGCCACTAGGCGTGGTGGCACACACCTGTAATCCCAGCACTCGGGAGCTGAGGCAGGAGGATTCCTGCGAGTTCAAGGCCAGCCTGGGCTACATAGTGAGACCCTGTCTCAAAAAAACAAATGAAAACAATGTTGCCATGTGTGGTGGCATACACCCTTAATTCAGGACTCGGGAGGCTGAGGCAAGAGGATTGCCATGAGTTCTAGACCAGCCTGGGCTACGTAGTGAGTTGAAGACCAGCTGGGATTACACAGCAAGGCACTGTCTCAAAAAACTACCAAAAAAAAAAAAAAAAACAAAAAACTATGTCAATTCCATTACAGTATATAGGTGTAATTTGGATTCTGACTCAAACACAAATCTGTAAAGACAAAATAAAACATTTATGAGATAGTTGGAAATTTGAACATTGACTCTATTATCAAGTAAAGGAATTATAGTCAATTTATTTTAGGTATGATACCGTATTGTGGTTATGTTATTCTTTAAAAATCAATCCTGTTGTTTAAAATAAATTGCTAAATTGTATCTACTTCTGTGTGTGTTTGAAATTTGCTGGAATAAGAAGTTAAATTTCTAGGCCGGTGAGATAGCTCAGCGGCATAAGCGCCTGCCTGGCAAGCACAAGGTCCAGAGTTCGACTCCCAGTACCCACATAAAGGAAAAAAAGGGCTGGTGATATTGCTCAGCAGCACAAGCACCTGCTGGCAAAGCGCAAGGTCCCGAGGTTGACTCCCAGTACCAACATTAAAAAAAAAAAGGAGTTAAATTTTTTCAATATCCATAATTTTCCTTGAGACTTATCATGCTACAACTAGTCAACACTATTCTCTTACTTTCCTGTCTGAAGAATACGTGAAAGAAACATTCTATTACACCAAGAAGATATTTGACAATATCAGATTCCAAATCCACCTTGCCAGAATAGTCAGAAATGAGCACAGACCCTACCTGAATATTTTCATGATCACTTGGGTGTAGCAGAAAGTGAACCTCTTGTAAAGTTTTCAGTTGCTTTTTGCTACTAAATTTGAGCACTTCTGAAAGTAGTAATTTGGCAAATACGGTCTTAGGAAATCCCAAATTTCCTGTTCCGATTGCTGGAAATGCAATTGATGGTAAAGACAGCCTCTCGGTGATCTCCAAACAGTTTCTGATGATGTCTTCCATGATCTGAAAAGCACAAAACGCATCCTTATACATAGTCCCTAGAAATGAGAATCAGAACCAAAAGAACCAGAATTTAGCAACTTTGTGATCTCTGCCTACTCCATTTCACTGTCTATAGAGGTTAAAGGTAATCAGAAGAAGAATAATGAAGAAAAGAAGAGGAGAATATGAGAGACCCTCAAAAACGGTTCAAACTCACTCTCCCCTCTACCACCCAGGAAACAAGAAAGTGACAACTGTTCTTTTCCTTCCACCTTCGGGCCCTGAAGTCACTGAAGTAGTGGTCTTCAGTAGTCCTTCCCTGACCCCCAGTAACTAAGAGCACAACGATCCATTCATACTATGAGCTAGTCCCCCGAAGTCAGCTACAGCTCATAGAAATGGCCACAACGATAGAATGTGCCAAATATTGGCAGAAGAGAAATAGGGTCTAAACTGTAGTACACTGAAAGAAGAGTCCAAAGGGCTCACCTGTCCCCTGGAGAATTTAAAACTAGCCCCTACCTTTTGTGCGGCTGCGCTGTTATTTCTCCATGATGGAGCCACCACATGAAGCACACGGTCACACTGCAGATGGCAGCCACGGGTTTGGAGAATCGTGCCCACGTTGACAGTTACCCCTTGTCCAGCTATGTCCAACTCCTTCTGGATCTCTGGCCCAGCTTTATCCAAAAGGGCCCGACAAAGGGGCCCTTCCTTGAGTGTAAGGTTTGAAGGAATGGAGTTGACAACAACATGGGTCTTAAGGACAAAACCAAAGATTTGTTTCAAATTCTAACACAAGGCATTCATTCATCAATGATAACTATACACAAGCTGCAGGGCTTGACGTAATGAGAGGCAATTAAAATGATTAAGGATTTGGAGACTGAAATACTAACCCAGGACAAAGTGCTATTAAATATTTGAGAAACATTCCAGAACAAAGGAGAGCTGCCAAAAATAATCTCTAAATGGTATGGGATCACTGAGGAGTCCAGAGGAAAGCCCCATAGTAGCTGATGAAGATGCCATGTGTGATGTGGGACCTGAGAAATGGGAGTAGTTGCAGCAGGCGGACAGCACCAGGAAAAAGTGTGAACATACGGTAGACTGCGAGCCATGAGCAGATTAGCTGGACCTGATCGAGAGGTTCTGAGGTAACACGGTGCCAACTGGCTGGACGTGTTACCCTGGTGGCAGTTCAGGTGCCAAGCGATCTGGATGCCACACAGACAGTGAGCAGCTGTGGAAGCTTTGGCATCAGACAGAGCACATGAGCAGATTAATCAGGCTGCATTAGAGAATTCAGGAGAAGAGAGAAGAAATTCGACACGCCCCACATGAGTCACCGAGGAGTAAACACTGCAGTCCATTACTAATATCAATATGAATAATTTCCATTAATACTCAGTGTCAAGGGGGTTAGGAATAGGACCTATTCCTATTCCTGACTCTTGTTTAAAAGAACATTTTGTTTGGTTTTTAAACATGAAAAACAAATTATTTTAATATTTTAAATTAGTACAGTGGTCAAAAACCAGAATAAATTCCAGTCTTACCAATGGTAGCTATGGGACTTGAGCAAACTATACCTAAAGCCTCTAAATCTCATTCCCTCACCTGTGCATGTGAATATTCATCCTACAATCTACTTCATGGCATCAGATGAGAAAATGCATACTGAGCACTCAGCACTGTGCCTGGCGCAAAGTAATAATCCATGTTGGCTATGACTCTTGCAATTATTACTTAAGCTCCTTGTAATTCATAATCTAATCTTCTAGTTCACTATCTTAAACTAAGAGAAAAAGTTTGTCTTTTTTTTTTTTAAAGTAACATCTTGTACAGAAGAATAGGAGAAAACTTGGCCCATAAAATAGGATAAAATATTTGCAAATCAGACATCTCATAAAAAACCCGGTACCTAAAATGTATAAAGGACTCAATAACAAAGAAATCCCCCGATTTAAAGGCAGACAAAGGACCTAAATAGACATTTCTTCAAAGGAGATATATAATCATCCAAAAAGCACATAAAAAGATGTCCAATATCATTAGTTACAAGGGAAATGCACCACAGCGCCCGGGTGGTGTTCTGAACGGGACGCTCACCATAGCATCCTGCACGCCCTTTTTCACCAGCAGGATCTTCAGGCCTCCTGGGGCTTCCAGACATGTCACTTCCTGTGATGTTGTTACTGGTTTTGCTGCTGGTCCTCTATGCAGGGAAGTCGTATCCAGCTGGGACGCTGTATCCAGCTGGGACGCTGTATCCAGCTGGGATGCTGTATCAGGCTGGGATGCTCTCCCGGGCAGAGGGTATTTAAATACAGTTTCCACAGCTTTAGCAAAAGCCTCCGCTGTCTTCTCCAATGAGTCCACAAGATAAATCTTTCTCAAGTTGCACTCATCCCGCCTATGTTGGAAGGTTTCCTTGATGGACAGAACAATGGACTCCACACACCGCTGTAAGGGAAAGCCAAAGACTCCAGAACTAATCGCGGGAATGGCTATGGACTGGCACTTGTGTTTTTCCGCTAAAAGAAGACTATTTTCCACTGCTTTCTTTAACAGGTACACGCACCTTGGGGCCTCGTGTGTAACCCACCGGGGCCCTACCGCGTGGATCACATGGCGGCAAGGCAGCTTCCCTGCCTTTGAGAGGACGACACTGCCTGGTAGGAGCCGGCCGTCTCTCTTCACTATCTTCTCACAGTCTGCTTGGAGTTCCGGGCCAGCTGCTCTTGAGAGGGCAGCAGCAAGGCCGGCAATATGCTTGAGGTCCTCATTCGCTGCATTCACCACCACACTGACAGGAAACTGAGTCAAGTCACCCTGCTGGGCAATCAGGATGACGCCAGGGGCCACCTCCCTCTGGATGAAGTACTTTGGCCCATCAGTTTTGCCTCCTACCTTTTCTTCGTTGTCCAGGAGTTCAATGAAACAACCATATAACTTCCTGACCTCACCTCTGCAAAACGATGCTTTGTCTTGGAAGAACTGCCTGGCTCCCGGCTTGTCAATGCTGACTCTCTTCACAAAGACAGACTTCATGGCTTCCTTGACTTTTTTCACACCGTCTAGCACTTGGCACTTGGAGCCAACTAGTAAAATGCCTTTTTGTTTGTTGTCTGGATTGAAAACTACCTGCACATCTACCTTCGTTATTTTTGAACAGAATAGCTTCTTTTCTGCTTTTAAATAGTCTGCAACCAAGGATGTCTCTATTTCAATCAATCTCTCTATTTTCATGTTTTCTTCCAAGAAATCGAAAATCAAGCTCCCAATTTCACCTACTTCTTTCACAAGGCCTGCCACAATGACTCCACCTGGGCTTCCTGCAGTGGACTCATTGATTACCATAATGTTTGTGGAGGAATTCGATTTCTTTTGGACATTGCCAATGAACTGTTTCCATTTGTTGGTAGTAAGAACTCCCTTGTCCTCAACTTCAATACGTTTATAATCTAAGGCGCTGAGCATTTGTTTTTCAGCTTCTACCAGGACTTCAGAAGAACAGCTGGTTAAGAGAACAGTTGTATCCTTGAGCTCATAAACTGTAAGATTTTTTTGTGCTATAAAAAAAGACTCAGAGAATTCTTTAGGGTTTACTTGCTGCAAAAACTGGAAGACCTCAGGAGAGACCTCAATGGTTTTCTTAGCCATAGTGTACACTTTTTCCTGGATTTCACACTTTATTTTGTATACGTCTGCGTGGGGTCCTTTAAGGCACAGGTTCTGAGTGTTTGCATCATAACAGATCTCCGTCTCTGGGCACTCAGTGTGCACATGCTCCAGAACACCACTGTGGTGCAAAAGAAAATATTTTTCTGAAGAAACGGCCACTTTTTCCTTCAAACTTTGCTCTTCCTTTTGAATTTTTTGAATTGTCTTTTCTATTAATTCCTTGATTTGTGGACTAACATTTTGGATATCTTCTGATTTTCCTGCTAAGTTTATAATCTCCTTAGATGTATCAAACTCAATCAAAATCCTGTTATCTTCTAAGTCATTTTTTATGGTGTCCCACACTACTGCAGTCACCTTAAATGAAGTAACTGCATATTTAGACCTGATGCCAGAGAGTGCTGTAGAAACATCTTTCTGCCATGTCCTGATTCTTTGTCTTCCTTGATTGACTAAGGTAGCTGCAGGTCTGATGGTAACTTTACCATCAAGTTGGGACCATATCAGATTACAGTGATGACGTCTCATTTCATCATCCAGCTCCTTACTCAAGTGGGTCTTTTTCTGAAAGAATTTCCATAAAGGCAGCGCCAGCGACTCTTGGAATGGTGCTGGCAGCTTGATCAGAGGCTGTTCCTCTCCATACAAGGCTGTACCCAAAGAGGGATAGTAGGGGAAGACAGAGAGTGGCATCTTATTGAAGTTGTGATTCTTGGTCAGGATGGTATCTAACACTTAAAAAGCAAAAGAAATTAAAAAATGAAAATAAGATGATTGCATTGTTATATATTTCAAATGAAAACAAAACAAAACTCTCCCATTCTATAGGAAAATAAATCCTAATGTTTGTAGAACTTTGATGACATTAAAAGGTAGCTCTACTTCCAAAGTGCTCAAATACAGTTTGACATGTATTAACAGTACACAGGTAGCCTCTATTTAATGCAATAATTACTTTATAGCCAAGTCAAATTAAAATTCTGTTAAACTCTGTTTTCTGTTTTACTGATAGCATGGATATATCGCCACCACACTAAGAAATAGGTATGAGTTTGGCCAAAGTCATGGAAATGATGTTTGCCGTAGTGTAAAGAATATTTTGGTGTTCAGAATGAAGCTTGTTTGTGTAGCATGCTGTTTTTTCCTTCTTCTACATTTGCACAATTTTAGCTTCAATAGTTGACTTAAATTCCATTAATATCTTCACAAGGAGAAGGATAATTGTAATAGCTTACCATGTACCAGACACCACTGTAAGTCCTTCACACAGATTCAATTCATTTAATATTCACAACAACCCTTTGAGGTAGAGAGGCTATGATTATGATCCCTATTGATAAAATGATAAAATAGAGGCTGGAGAACTTAAATTTGGTTCCATATCTGAGCTCAGATTTAGCATCTGTGAGCTCCAAAGTTCATATTCTTCCCATTTACCAAACTGAAACCATCCTCACAGTCCTCCAGGAGCCCAGCCCCATATGCTACACCTCCTTCTGTCCCTGCTACAATCTCCTTCCTGCAACGTGTACTGAGACAGCGCCTCGTGTGTGTATGTGTGTGTGTCTATGTGTACGTGCGTCTATGCGCGTGTGTCTGTGTACTCTTCTCCTCTAAGCCCCTCTTCATTTTGTATTGTTAGACAGGTACAAGGGACATCATCAGGAAGGGAATCAGAATAAGAACCACTAACAAGTTGGATTAAAATAGTAGAAAATATAGTGATGAAAAAATGTTTTGTTGAACTAAGAACTACCAAAGATGTCAACGTAAATGCCCTAAAGTCGCAGTGTAAAGAACATGCACTGAATGAGGACCCTGGCAGGTAAAGGGGGAAGGAGGAGCACTTTATAGGAGCCACGTGTGTTTCTGAGTGGGTCTTTACTGAAACTTGTTGAGATTAATTTGAAATTTATGTGGATGATTAAGAGACAGATCATCTCTTTCTAAATACAGTATTCGAAAGGTTTCAAGAATGATAATATTTTTCAGCCCATTAGGTGAAAACTCATGAGAGAATCTCTTTTATGTTTCAAAACCTTGAGAACTTCTCCAAAGTTTGAATCACTGGCCTCATTAAGCATCATATTCGAGAAGGACAAATGATTAACTCCATTTCCAATATATGAATAAGCAAGTAAAATGCATCAGAATTTAAACAACTGCCAGTATCTGCTTCATATGGCCTAGATTATACCCAGCATAGTAGGCTAAGAGATACTACCTTTTCTGTCACAAAATTCAATCAGAGCTGAACTCTCTTCAGGAAAACATTCAACATGGGCCACTCTTCCCCCTCCATGGAAAGGATTTTCAAAGAAAAGTTGTAACTGGTAGTCATCAACACCAGGGGGCAGGTTTTCAACGCGGATTGTTTTTGTCTCTTCCAGAAGTCTTGGAGACAACTTAAGTTTTTTAATTGAATTATGTCTGTCACAATCATGAACAAATTTCATAGCATCTACAAAAGAAAAAACATTAGGAAATTAATTAGGGTGTTTTTTGTTTTGTTGTGCATGTGCTTGTGAGACAACCAACATATCAAAAGAAAAGGATTATTTTGGCTCACACTTTTGGAGGGTTAAGTCCATGGTGGGTTGGCCCTGTTGCTTTTGGCCTAGGGCTAAGCAACACACCTTGGTGGCAGCACATGTGTTTGTGAGGCTTTGTGTGTGTGTGTGTGTGTGTGTGTGTGTGTGTGTGTGTGTGTGTGTGATTTGGGATTTGAAGGATGAAGAGGGGCTTACAGATGGAAAGGACAGGGTACTGCTGGAGTACATCCTTCACAGGACGGAGATGAAGTCACTCTGATTCGGTCCCCTGTCCTCCCCTTTTCCATAGCTTGTGGCTCACAGCTGAGAGAGACAGCTTCTCCTCTTCCACCTTCATTATTCATTTACATACAGTCTTGAGGTTCTCAAGAGCAGGAACTACAATTTATTCATGTTCACGCCCACAGCACGTAGGCCGGTGCCTGGCACATACAGGAGTGGGTTCTACAGTTTGGATCTGCATGTGCCCCAGAAGCCCATGTGTTAAAGCCTTGGTCCCCAGCATTATTGGGAGGTGGCAAAACCTTTGAGAAGTAGGGCCTAGCAGGAAATTTTCCAGTTACTGTGTGGGGAGGAAGGGGACAGTGGGATTCTGACCCCTCCTCTCTCTCTTTTGGCCACAAGGTGGACAGTTTTGTCATGTGCTGCCACCAAGGTGTGTTTCTTAGCCACAGGCCCAAAAGCAACAGGGCCAACTCACC
Organism: Erethizon dorsatum; assembly: GCA_028451465.1. NCBI lineage: Eukaryota > Metazoa > Chordata > Mammalia > Rodentia > Erethizontidae > Erethizon > Erethizon dorsatum. The sequence continues at coordinate 60,182,824 of CM051831.1, forward strand.
ATGGACTTAACCCTCCAAAACTGTGAGCCAAAATAATCCTTTTCGGAATTATGATTGGAAAAGAAGAAGTTAAATTATCATTATTTGCAGACGACATGATACTCTACATAGAAGACCCCAAAAACTCCACTAAAAAATTGCTAGATTTAATAAGCAAATTCAGTAGTGTAGCTGGATACAAAGTCAACACTCAAAAATCAATAGCCTTCCTGTACACCAATAACAAACTCACTGAGAGAGAAATTAGGGAAACACCACCTTTCACAATCACATCCAAAAAAATGAAATACCTAGGAATCAATCTCACAAAGGAAGTAAAAGACCTCTACACTGAAAACTACAGTACTCTGGGCCGGTGAGATGGCTCAGCGGCTTAAGCGCCTGCCCGGCAAGCGCGAGGGCCCGAGTTCGACTCCCGGAACCCACATACGAAAAAGGGGCCGGTGATATCGCTCAGCGGCACGGGCGCCTGCTGGCGCGAGAGGTCCTGAGGTCGTTCCCCCGGTACCCACCAAAAAAAAAAAAAAAAACTACAGTACTCTGAAAAAGGAGATTGAAGAGGATATCAGAAAATGGAAAGATATGCCTTGCTCTTGGGTCAGAAGAACCAACATAGTGAAAATGGCCATACTTCCAAAATTGTTGTACAGATTTAATGCAATTCCGATCAAAATTCCAACAACATATCTCACAGAATTAGAGAAAACAATCCTAAAATTCATCTGGAACCAGAAGAGACCTAGAATAGCAAAGGCAATTCTGGGCAACAAAAGCAAGGCAAGGGGCATCACAATCCCTGATTTGAAATTATACTGTAAAGCTACTGTGATAAAAACAGCGTGGTATTGGCAAAAAAACAGACCCGAAGATCAGTGGAACAGATTAGAAGATGCAGAAACAACTCCAGACATACTAAGCCACCTTATCCTTGACAAAGGTGCCAAACACATTCACTGGAAGAAAGATAGCCTCTTTAATAAATGGTGCTGGAAAAATTGGCTCTACACATGCCAAAGATTAAAATTAGACCCGTATCTTTCACCGTGCACTAAACTAAATTCAAAATGTATCAAAGAACTAAATGTTAAAACAGAAACATTAAATCTCCTGGAAAATAGAATAGGTAAAACTCTTTAAGACGTTTGTGTAGTCAAAGACTTTATGAATAAAACTCCAGTGGCACAGGAAGTATCACAAAGAATCAACAACTGGGATCTCATCTTATTAAAAAGCTTTTGCACAGCAAGAGAAACCACCAACAGAGTGAAGAGACAACCCACAACGTGGGATAAAATGTTTGCCAGCTATTCCTCAGACAAAGGATTACTATCGAGAACATACAAAGAACTCAAAAAAATCAGACCTCCCAAATTTAAAGACCCAATCCAAAAATGGGCATCTGAGATGAATAAACACTTCTCAGATGAAGAAATACAAATGGCAAATAAATATATGAAAAAATGTTCAACATCACTAGTCATTCAAGAGATGAAAATTAAAACAACACTGAGACTCCATCTCACCCCAGAAAGAATGGCTATTATCAAGAAGTCAACTAATAACAAATGCTGGAGGGGCTGTAGGGAAAAAGGAACCCTTCTCCGCTGTTGGTGGGAGTGTTGACTGGTGCAGCCACTGTGGAAATCAGTGTGGAGACTCCTCAAAAAACTAGGATTGGAGGTCCCATTTGACCCAGCTATTCCCCTTCTGGGCATCTTCCCAGAAGAATTAAAAACATCATACCACAGCGATATATGTGCACCCATGTTTATAGCAACACAATTTGTAATAGCTAGATCGTGGAAACAACCCAAATGCCCATTAACCGAGGAATGGATAAAAAAGATGTGGTATTTCTATACAATGGAGTACTACTCAGCCATAAAGAAAGATAAACTGGAAACTTTTATAGGTAAATGGATGCAACTCGAGAAAATACTCACAAGCGAAATAAACCGGAGGCACATTTGTAAACATCGTATTGTCTCCCTAGTATGAAAATGCAATTTCACTGTGACTATTCCATTCCTTAGTCTTCTATTTTTACTTAGCTTTTACATGGCTTAATCTTGTACTGAGTAATGTTTTTCTCCAAAAGGTATTTGTACATTCTCTAATGCTTGAGTTTGTTAATACATGAGAATGTTTACTTGTCTTTAAAAAAAAAAAATAAATAAATAAATAAATAAATAAAAAACAAAACAAAACAAAAAAATAATCCTTTTCTTTTGATATGTTGGTTGTCTCAGGTATTTGTTACAGTAATCAGAAGCTGATTAATACATTATGTGTTCAAGATTTTTGACCAGTGAACAAAAATCAAGGCCATTTAGATTCCCCTTATAAGAAATAATAATAAACTTGCCAGGTGTGGTGGTGCACACCTGTAATCCCAGCACTCAGGAGGCTGAGGCAGGAGAGTCAAAATTTGAGGCAAGAGAGTCACAAGTAGCCCAGCCTGAGCTACACAGTGAGTTCAAGGCCATCCTGGACAGCATAGTGAGACACTGTCTCAAAAACTAAAATAATAATAATAATAATAGCAATAAACTTGAAATAAGAATAACTCTATTAAATCCTTACCATGTCTCAGGTACTATGTTAAGTGCCTTTCAAACATTTTCTCACTTAATCTTACAGAAATTTTAGTAGGCATTATTATATTCATTTTATTTTATTTTGATGCTGGGAATCAAACCCAGGGCCCCTTACATGCTAGGCAACTGCTCTGCCACTGAGCTACCTCTCCAGCCTTATCCTCATTTTATAGGTAAAGAAAGTGAGGCACAGAGAGGATAGTACCTTGGCCAGCCTTGTATAACTAGTTAAGTGGCAGGGCTAGAATTTTGACTCCATGATCTCTGTTCTTAATTGACCATTCCATAGCTATGACCATGGGCTAATGAGGACTTGGAACTGGAAAACTTCCTTGCTTTAGGTGAGGATAACTCCTCTCCTGACAATGACCCTTAAGAATGTTTATTTACTGTATCACATGCACTTTCTCATGCCTGCATATGTGAATGACGATCGAAGTACTAAGGAGAAAAATGGTAAAGTGGATAAGCAACTAGGCTGTAGAAGTAGGCTGCTTGGGTTCAAGTCCAGATCTTCCACTTACTAGAACCTTTGTGCCTCTCTCAACCCCAGGTGTATCCTGGGGATAATAAGAGTAATCTCATAATCTCATAAGGTTGTTGAAAGGAAGAAATAATTTAATACATGTAAAAAGCTTAGCATAGTACCTGATTTATAGTAAGCACTATATGAGTGTTATTATTGTTATCATTATTGCCCAGTAAATCCAGTTTGGAAACATCAATATTTACTTCTCCCAATGAGATAATACATGAAAATGCTGACTCCAAATAAAGACTTTAGATTTCTATTTGAATCTCTCGCTCTCACACACACACATACACACACATGAACTCATACACTAAAGCTCAATCTATTAAACATACCAGAATTTATTTTCAAAACTTATTTGCTTCTGTTTAAAAAAAAGAAAGAGGGCCAGTGAGATGGCTCAGCGGCATAAGCGCCTGCCTTGCAAGCGCGAGGGCCCGAGTTCGACTCCCGGATCCCACATACGAAAAAGGGGCCGGTGATATCGCTCAGCGGCACGGGTGCCTGTTGGCGCGCGAGGTCCTGAGGTCGTCCCCCCGGTACCCACAAAAAAAAAAAATAAAATAAAAAAAAGAAAGAAAAGTATCTATATTAACTTGAGGCCTCTTTTACTGCTACCACAAAAAGCCAGACTTTCCCAGATTTCTATTAACTGAATATCCCAAAACCCAAGGTGTGGTGCAAGAAGACAGGCGAAGGAAATGTCACTTGAGCTTACCTGTATGTTTTTTAAAGGTAACCACAGCAACATCAAAATCTCGTATTACTTCCACCTGAAAGTCATCACTGGTCAGGCCACTTACATTCTCCACTAACAAGGTTAATGTCATGTCAGTCACGTTTGCCTTGAGGTTTTCCAATGCCACCAAACTGGAAACATTTTCACATTCTTTTGGGATATCTTCCATCTTTTCTGATCTACTATTGAGAGAGATTTCTGTATCCGGTTCTTCTGACACAACTGATGTTAGGTGGACAAAAAAGAGATACAAGATGTTCTTTATCTACCATGGTCTTAGCAAAGTAAATAATCATTAGCATGCCCCTTTCTTTCCAAACATCTTGGCTAACTCAACTAAAACACAAACCTCAGATAGCTTTTTTTGCTTTATTTAATTAAAAATGAAATGTAGTATTCCATTGTCCATTACTAGAATTATTTCCATTTCAGTTTTATCGCATCCTTTATTGCCTTGTCTGTCTGAGGAAATTACCTTATCCTTCATAGCACCTGACGTATATTTCTATCATAGCACTACATTAAAATTATTAAGCTAAGCTTCTCAAAAGTAAGGTACATGTTTATTCATCCTTGTACTGCTGGCACGTGGTACACAGCTGAAACTCAGTAAGTGTTTGAAGAATTGGAGACCTACTGCTTGGCTCTCTGGAGGAAACAAGAATATCCAATGACACACGCACACTCATGGGAAACACAGAACAGTTTAAGGGTTAAATAACAACATAGCATTAAAGGAGATAAGTATGAACAAAAAGAATGAGTACTAGGCTAACGATGAGGCTGTATGTGTTCAGTCTCTGACTGCCACTCTTTAACCACATGACCTTGGACAAGTCTTTTAATTATAAAATGAAAACACTGGCCTATGTGAACTAAACTGTAAGAGTCATTCCAGCAACACAGTTTTATAACCCTGTGACTATCAGCAGTTTCATCCTGAAAGAAGTGTGGTGAATTGACAAATAAAGAGCATCCAGGAGAATTTCGGGAGCCCAAGAAGTGAATAAAGGGCAGGGCTGGTGTGGAAAGGCTTCTGAGAAGAGGAAAAGGTACAGGTCTTGAAGGGTATGTAGAATTAGGAAAACAAGTGAGGTGAAAGGTAAGCTAGATCCAGGAAGAGGAGACTAGAGCCAGAATGCGGTCTGGCCTTTACCTCGAAGTTGTTGATGAGTTGTGGACAGTTTCTGTGGAAAGGACCATAGGATGTTTAGAAATAGGGCAGTGGGCGGCTCAGATCAAGGAGAAGGTCATCAGAAACAAAGAGACCACCCATGCTGGATTTGTGAGGTAATACTGGGGGCCTGCAGTGGGAGAAAGATTGGTGAGAAAGACTTTTACACAAATTAATAGGTCTGTGTGTCCAAAAGATGGGAAGATTAAAGGGAGATGCCTGAAGTTTCTAGATAGTAAGGGACAAACTAGTTGTATATGTCAAGAAAAATTAGGAAGTCACATTGATTTGGGGAGGAAGAGGACACACATGGCTTCAGACATGGTAGCTCTGGCTTACCAATAGGAAGGTTGGACAGAAGGTACGGAATTTGGAAGGGAGTCCAGACCAGGGATATCAATTTGGAAATTTCACATTTGGTAACCCAGGAGAGCAGTACTTCTCTGTCCTTGCCCTTGTCTCTTTTCTAGGACCTTCTGGTTGTTGGCTTCACCTTTCAGGCCCAGCCTACCTAAGCTTAGCCTGGAACCAGCCAATGACTTCATGCTCGTATCCCACAATGCTGGTGTGTGCCTGTCCCTGAGCTTTCAACTCTTGTAAACTTCTGAGTTTTTTACTTTCTGCATCGATTTCAGGCATACCTAATGCATTCATGGCACAGCATCCTTTACTGTCCCATCTCTGAGATTTAGAACCTATTAGGTAACTACTCTCTGCCCACATTTTGCTCAGTTCCAAAACTGTTTATCCCATTCTGTAACAAAAAATGCATCCCCCTACCCCAGCCAGTATACTTCAGTTTCTTAGTTGCCCAGGTAATAGTTCCTGTTCCAGTTCCAGTTGCTCCTGTCTTTTATGAATGGCTGTTCACTGTGATGCATAGCTGGTCACTACAGTGCACATTGTATAAACAAATCCCCAATTGACAAGCCATTCTGCCTCTATTTTTCCTGCTTGCTTATCCAACATAGGCCCTAGATCACCAGAGATCGGGGCCGGATGTTTTGGGAATGATCCTGATCAATGCCCGTCTAGTAATGGACAATGGAATACTACTATCTGCCTCCAAATCCTGGGTGTCGTTTCAGTGTTTCTGTTTGCCGTTGCAGTTCCAATTCATTTCACGAGCCTCAGGATAAGGATTCGGTGTGGAGCAACCACTCAATAAAAGACCTCTTCTTCCTCTCTTAAAGGAGCCAACTTAAGGATCTATTTAAAACCACCTATTTGAGACCACCCAACTTCCTAGATGCTTTTATCTTTGGAGTCCGGGTCAGTTAAAAATAGGTTAGAAAATGGGTCTAAAATATTCATTGTTGGCGAGGGGCTGGGTGGATCTTCCTGACAATACAATTAGAATTTTAAGCAAATTTGCAACAGTGCTAGCAAATCAGTTATGACAAAGTTAGGGTAAAATTTATGAAACCATGAAAAATAAATCTTTGATTAAATTTTAGATCCAGGATCCTGCAGAAATCCACAAGATCATCAATACCTACTTCGAGAACCTGTACTCTGATAAGATGGAAAACACAGAAGAAATGGGCAGATTCCTAGATACATATGAATTACCAAAGCTGAATCAAGAAGATATAAAAATTCTAAATAATCCAATATCAGTCAATGAAATCGAAGAATTTAAAAACTACCAACAAATAAAAGCCTAAGTACTGATGGAGTCACTGCTGAATTCTGCAAGAAATTTAAAGATCTAATGCCATTACTCCTCAAACTCTTTAACGAAATTGAAAAGGAAATAACACTCCCAAACTCATTCCTGGAAGCAAGCATCACCCTGATACAAAAACCAGAGAAGGATCCAACCAAAAAAGAGAACTGCAGGCCAATAATGAACATAGAAGCAAAAATCCTCAATAAGATACTGGCAAACAGAATGGCAGCAAATCATCAAGAAGATTATACACCATGACCAAGTAGGATTCATCCCAGGGATGCAGGGATGGTTCAACATACACAAATCAATAAGTTAAATACATCACATTAACAGAACCATGGACAAAAACCACATGATCATCTCAACAGATGCAGAAAAACCATTTGACAAAGTCCAACACCCATTCGTGATAAAAACCCTACCTAAAATTAGAATGGAAGATTTATAGCAATCTGATAACAGCCATCTATGGCAAAACAATAGCCAACATCATACTAAATGGACAAAAACTGAAAACTTTCACTCTAAAATCCGGAACAAGACAAGGATGCCCTCTATCACCATTACTATTCAATACAGTTCTGGAAACATTAGCCAGAGCAATTAGATAAGAAAAGGAAATAAAAGGAATAAGAATAGGAAGAAGTTAAATTACCATTATTTGCTGATGACATGATACTCTACATAGAAGACCCCAAAAACTCCACCCAAAAACTTCTAGATTTAATAACCAAATTCAGTAGCAAGCAGGATACAAAGTCAACACTCCAAAATCAATAGCATTCCTGTATACAAAGAGCAAATTCACTGAGAAAAATTAAGGAAACAATACCTTTCACAATAGCATCAAGAAAAATGAAATACATAGGAATCAATTTAATGAAGGAAGTGAAAGACCTACACATTGAAAACTACAGTACTCTGAAAAAGGAAATTGAATAGTATATAAGAAATAGAAAGATATCTCCTGTTCTTGGATGGCCACAACTGATTTAATGCAATCCTACCCAAAATACCAATAGCATACCTCACAGAACTAGAGAAAACGATCCTAAAATTAATTTGGAACCAGATGAAATCTACAATAGCAAAAGCAATTCTAGGTAACAAAGGCAAAGTAGGGGCCATCACATTTCCCATCTTGAAATTATACTACAAAGCTACCGTGATAAAAACAGTATGATACTGCAAACAAACAAACAAACAAAAACACAACAAAACCCAAACAGACCCAAGGATCAATGGAACAGAAGATGCAGAAAGAACTCCAAGCACACTCAGCCATCTTGTTTTGGACAAAGGGACCAAAAACCTTCACTGGAAGAAAGATAGCCTCTTTAATAAATTGTGCTGGGAAAACTGGCTTTCCACATGCCAAAGATTAAACCTAGACCCATATCTCTCACCATATATGAAAATAAAATCAAAATGGATCAAAGATCTAAATACTAAAACAGAAACACTTAATCTCCTGGAAAACAAAATAGGTAAAAGTCTTGAAGAAATAGGTATAGGCAAAGACTTTATGAACAAAACCCAGTCACACAGGAAATATTACAAAGAATTAAACACTGCGATCTCATCATATTAAAAAGCCTTTGCACAGCAAAAGAAACCACCAACAGAGTGAAAAGACAACCCACAGGATGGGAAAAAATTTTTACTAGCTGCTCTTCAAAGAACTAATATCTAGAATATATAAAGAACTCAAAAAACCCAACTCCCCCAAATTTAGAGTTCCAATCCAAAAATGAGCATCTAAAATGAACAGACACTTCTCAGATAAAGAAGTACAAACAGCAAATAAATATATGAAAAAATGTTCAACATCACTGGTCATTCAAAAAATGCAAATTAAAATGACACTGAGATTCCATCTCACTCCAGAAAGGCTGGCTATCATCAAGAAACAACCAATAACAAATGCTGGTGAGGCTGCAAGGAAAAAGGAACACTTCTCCACTGTTGGTGGGAGTGTCGACTGGTGCAACCACTATAGAAATCAGTATGGAGATTCCTCAAAAAACTGAAACTCGAGGTTCCATTTGACCCAGGTATTATCCTTCTAGATATCTTCCCAAAAGAGTTAAAAGCATCATACCATAGCAATATATGCACACCCAAGTTTATAGCACCACAATGTAGAATAGCTAAACCTTGGAAACAGACCTGATGCCCACCTGATGCCCATCAGAGGATGAATGGGTAAAGAATATGTGGTTTTTATATATAATGGAGTACTACTCTGCCATAAAGAAGGATAAACTTGAGACATTTTTAGGTAAATGGATGCAACTCAAAACCATACTTTTAAGTGAAATAAATTGGACACACATGTTTAAATACTTCATTGTTTGTCTGGTGTGAAAACCAAAAGCACAAATAAGGACCAAAATGGATGATACATATTGGGAAGTAGGAAGAAAATGTTCAAATGGGAGGAGAACAAGGGAGAGGGAGGGAGGAGGGAAGGAAGGTAAAAGGAAAAAAGAGAACAGAAGGAAAAAATGGAAACAAAGCTTTTGTAAATAAGGTTTTGGTTTAAAAATAAATTTTAGATCCAGGAATATACAGTAGTACAAGTATAAATATACAAATAGCTACTTCCTCGTCTAAAACTGAGCTTGAGAGTACAGAATGTAAGGCATCTCCCAAGAAAATAATAAGGACTTAAGGGATCACAATAATAAACGCTAGGATTAGAATAAACACCGGGTTTGGGTAATGAGCCAATTTCAAATCTGAAAGATGGAAAGCAGGAATTAATCCAAAGACACAAAAAGATTCCTATCTCACAAGAATCTTAAGCTTCTTAAGAAAAGATGCTTATAGGATTCTACAGTGTAGTCGTATGTCCGTATCAGGTGAAGAGTCTGCATGTTCCTAATCACTAACTAGTCACTTTTCCGGGTAATGGAAGCTGTCATTCTCACGCCATTTTTTTTTTTTTTTTTTTTTGTGGGTGCCGGGGGGTCAACCTCAGGACCTCGCGCGCCAGCAGGCGCCCGTGCCGCTGAGCGATATCACCGGCCCCTTTTCCGTATGTGGGATCCGGGAGTCGAACTCGGGCCCTCGCGCTTGCAAGGCAGGCGCTTACGCCGCTGAGCCATCTCACCGGCCCTCTCACGCCATTTTAAAAAAGAGAATGTTGCAGGAAACTACATGTGCTCATGTCCAGTTTAATTTTAGAGGACAGTGTTTTTTAGTCTTTTTCCCTAAGATGTGGGTACCTGTGTCACTTTTTCTTTCTTGCTAGGCTCACTTAGCATAGTTCCTCATTTCGCCCCCTCTACCACAGCGAGCCTAATCATGAAAACAAGTTGCCTCTTTGGGGTCAGGCGGCGCCACAGACCAACGCTCAATAGTGCATTAAGCAGCAGAGTCCACGACATCTGCTTGGCTGCTGGCTTTTCCTACAGCGGGTGAGATCAGAAAAGCTGCTGCCTTGGGGGAGGGGGGTATCCCCACATCCTGCACCACCTCTGAAAGCTGTTGTCCACAGAGGAGTCGCACCTCCTTGAGGCGGCTCTGGAGGACGCGCTCTGTGCATCCGGTGCTCACTAAGCAGTGCTAACTGACTTGACCATGCAGGGCATCCACAAACATGTCATGTCTGTCCTTGCTGCTCATTGGCCAGCTGGGCACACATGGGCTCTAGAGTTCCGTTCATTGCCACCACCCAGGGACTTTTTTGCCCTCTCCTCAACTGCAAGACCTTTGCCAGTCTCCAGAGGGAGCTGTCCCCATCCTCGTGAGCTGAGCCCTGAGAGCTCGAGGAGCCCCCCAGGATCCGGCTCCTGCACCGCTGACTTCAAGTAGGAAGATCACGTGCCGCAGGGCAGCTCCCAGCTGCGCCAACTCTGTGTTGTGTACGTCAAAAAGAGGATAGGTCCCCCAAGTGTCTTCCTCTCCTTTTTTAAAAAATTAATTAACTTTATTGGTGTCAAGTGTCTTCTTTAATAAAAACAAAACTGGTGAAGGTCAGAGTCATTTCAACTGCCATTTTACCTGGTTCTTTGACATCTTCTTTGGTCTTCGATTCCTGAAACCCAGACAATAAAGTAACATTAATATATTGCTAATAATCTCTTTACATTAAGAAAATGACCCTGGGATCACCCTGGAGATGTAGAATACATAGAAACCATAATGAAAACTCCACTAATGGGGCCCTTGCACGCATCTGGGGCCACATGTCATAGCATACCCACTTGCTAGTTACAACAATCATTGGTGAAAATGAGACACAAATAAAAGAAATCCCAATTTACACCAAGTGGGATTTTATTTCTGTGTTTTGAGACAGGCTGGCCCTAAGTAATCTAGGCTGGCCCGGAAGTCACAAACCTCCTCCCATCTCAACCTCTCAAGTGCTGGGATTACAAACATGCACCACTGCACCCAGCTCCGCACCCAGGGTCTGGGGTACCGGGTAAGACCTAAGTCAACAAAGAGCTTAGCTCGCATTGTTTTCCCCATTTAACATTTACTGTTTACTCTTCAAGCAGAATGGTTCCATGTCTTCAAAGAAGTCATTTCATTTAATCCTCACAATAATCTTGACAATCTCCCTTACAATTAAGGAAAGATTACCTGCAGTATGAATCACTGTTCCCTTAAGATGATGTAAAGAGAAAAAGAAAACAGCAAGCTTCAGGTTATAAAAAAGCCAAGGCCGGGCTGGTGAGATGGCTCAGTGGCTTAAGCGCCTGCCCGGCAAGCGCGAGGGCCCGAGTTCAACTCCCGGTACCCACATACGAAAAAGGGGCCGGTGATATCGCTCAGCGGCACGGGCGCCTGCTGGCACGCGAGGTCCTGAGGTTGACCCCCCGGCACCCACAAAAAAAAAAAAAAAAAAAGCCAAGGCCAACAGATCCAAAATTTTATATCCTAAACAGTGATAGCGAAACTTTTAGAGCTTTCAATGATGCAAACAGCCCATGGCGGCACATGTGCCATAGGTTTGCCACCATTGTCCTAAACACACATTATTGTAAACCTCGCATCTTGCCTTTTCCAAGTGCCTAAAGTCAAACAAAAGTGGCTCCTTCTTCATTATTCCATGTCGCCTTGTCACTGCCCTCCCTCCTTCCACATGTGTAGCCCGCTTTTCTCACTCGCTTTGATTTATGCTTATTCTACTTTATCTCCTTTGCTGAGATTCCCACCTTGGAAGAACACCCTGGATCCCTGTGTGCCCTCAAGCTTACTTACATCTGTTGAAATTTTCTTCTCAGAGTCTGAGACTTCATCTGGAGTGGTGGGCAGCTGGACAGTTAACTGGAATGTCCCTTTTCCTGGCAAGACTAACTCATGATTCATTTTTTGCAGAACATTCTGCCGAACTGAAATGTAAAAAAAAAAAAAAAAGCCAAATGACAAGCGGCCTTCACTTATATAAGTATTCCATGATTTCTATGGGCTTCCTCACCTTCAGTCAATGGCTCAGCTAGTTTCTCAAGAGACACTATGTGTAGTAAAAAGAGGGAAACCTTAGCAAGCAGAAGTGGATTTGCAGTTCATCTTCCAACATATTTTTAAATAAATAATGCTAGAGTTTGGACATGAAGTGTCCCCCAAGGACCCAGCATTGAAATATTAATTCCCAGCCTCTGAGCCAATGGGAAGTGGTGGAATCTTTAAGAGGCGGAGCCTGGTGGGAGGAAGGTAGGTCACAAGCGCCAGCCCTTGAAGGGGAAAGGGGACCCCATCCCCTTCCTCTTCCTCCCTTTTCCCCTTCCCACCATGAGATGAGGACTTCCTCTTCCAACTACTCCCACCACGATGTACGGCCTTGCCATGGACCCAGAAGCAACAGGCCAACTGATCCAGGGCTGACCCCTCCAAAACTGTTCAGCCAAACTATTTCCTTTGTAAAAATTGCTTATCTCAGGTATTTTGACACAGTAATGTTAAGCTGACTAACAAATATATTTAGCATGTTCTTCAGTAGGCCTAGCTACAAAAACCTCAGTCTTATCCATTAATGAGGTTAGTGGAGATTGTTTTGTACCAGTTGATTAAATTGAAGAAAAATTATAAAGAACTTAGTACAGTATCTGTCACTCAGGCACTCAAAAAGGTGGTAATATTCATTCTACACTGACTTGAAATAATTAAAGCAACCCTCCTGTAGACCCAAGGCAGACTGGGTGCCGGGACATGACATGATGAAAGCCACATTTTCAGAAGGGATTCAAGTGGCCATAAGCAAAATGACCAGGAGCCTGGGTAGAAAGCTGTTTCAGCCAATTTGTTAGAATTGTTACAGAATGATAAGGGCCTCCCATCTGATAGTAAAGGGAGTAGGAAAGAAAGGAAGAGTGAAACTTGCAACAACAAAAAAAGTCAAAAATAATTAGCACATGAGGAAACTGGGCACCAGTGAACAAACTGAACAGTAGACAAAAGAGTCCAAAGACCCGAATCCGACCTTCAACTCTGCTACAAACTAGCAAAGTGACTGTAAGGAAATGTTTTTACTTCTCTGGAATCTGTTTCCCCACTCAAAGTGGGGAAGTCTATGAATGCTTTCTGCAGTACCATCAAGAATAATGCAAACATGAGCTGAAGTTATCAGAAGGAGCAGCAAAAGAGAAAAAAGGGAAATCAGTGTCACTCAGACCATGGAGAAAAGGAAAGGCGTGAGTTAAGGAAGGAGGCGCACTCCGCGTGGTCAGAGAGTGCAGAGGGCAAGGAGAAAGTGATGCTTGCAGTACCCTGGTGTTCGTGGCTGCAGCTCTGGCACAAGTGTTGGTAACAATGCTGTGCTCCGGTGCACCTGGCCTGATGATGTCAGAGTCTCTCATGAAGAGGTAGATGATCACATTCCCACCTGGTCCAGTTGGGACCTCACCTGGATACCCACTCAGGAGCAGGCCTTGGAAACAGTCTGGGAAGGAATGCCAGACCCTAACTTCGCTCTTTACGGGCAGGGCAGATATTTCTGTGTGGACTCCTGAGGGCCTCTGCTGAGCTGGACTGAGGCCTGAGGACTGGTGGGGACCCTGAAGCCCATGAACACGCTGTTTTGTAAGCCACATGATCTGATCACATGCACCTTTGGGTTGCATTCATTTTATTATTTCCCAGGCTTTGTGTTATGGTTTAGATCTAAAATATCCCCCCAAATTCTCATGTGTATGGGAAGCAACTGGATCATGCTGTCACTATACTCGTCAATTTATTAATCCACTAATGAACCCACAGCTAAATGTGAGGTGGGGCCTGGTGGCAAGAGGCGGCCCCCAGGGGTGTGACCCAGAGGGCGGGTCTCCTTCCCCAGCTCCTCTCTTCTCCCTCTGCCTCCCAGTGCCCTGGGTTGAGCCCCTGCCCTCCACTGTGCCCCTCTGCCCTCCTGTTTCTGCCTTGGAGTGAGCTGATCATAGACTGAGACCATGAGCCAAAATAAACCTCTCCTCCTTTCCACTGGAGTTTGGGTATTTTGCCCACTGACAGAAAAGTGGCTAAGACACACTGACAAAGTCTTGTTTAGGCCTCTAAATGTGCCAGCTTTTCCTTTCATTGTACACAATGTGTACAGGCACAAACATTTCAGGAGAGCAAAGGTAGTAATATCAGTGTGTGATCCCCCCCAACAGGGAGGTGAATCTGGGAGGGGAAAAAAGCAGAAACTCTGAAGCCCACATGGGACATTTCCTTCCTGCACCAACCTCAGATCATCTATGTTTACTTTTATTTAAGCACATGGGTTTCCTTACCCCAAGATGTCTGACGATAAGCAGGAGCCAAATTATGACCAGAAAGTATGACAAAATGTACACATCTGAAGTAGGGTTTAAAATGCTAGGTCAGAGGCTGATGATACATACAGCTCAGTGTGACAGCACTTGCCTAACATGTGTGAGGCCCTGATTCCATCCCCAGCCCAGAAAAAAGAAAGGGAGGAAGAGGAGGAAGAGAAAGAGGAGGAGGAGTTGGGGGAAAAATCAGTTTTTCAGAAATCCAGTTAACTCTATAAAAGCCAAATATCACTTCCTATTCATTCCTATTTGCTATACGCCACTCTCTACAGAGGAGCGCTGGTAGGCTCATTTCCACCCTTAGGCTACCAGAGGTTTATGTGAATGCAGCTGTGGCCCATGTTAGCTGTGGGCCTGCACCTGTTGAAGCCACTTCCTGGCATGGAGGGTGGAGGGCAAGAGTATGCTCTCTCCGGAAAAGCCATGCCAGCAGCACTGCCAGGATTGGCTGTTCACTGTCAGCAAATTCTTGATGACTTCAGACTTGAGAAAGTGGTTCCCAAGAAGGAAACCGAAACTGAAAAGGGATTTTCCACCCTCTGAGAACTTTGACCATAAACAGTTCCCATAGGTTTTGAGTTATCTGAGCCGAGGAGTAAGGGAAAAGGGGGCACTGGACCAGGCTGAGGTGGAGGAGGAGGGGCGGGGCCTGCAGCTGTAGGAAGAAAGCCTCACAGGGAGGCTGCTTATACTCTTATGCTGCTGATATTTTGTATAATTACTTCCATTTTTGTTCATTTGGTGTTATCAGCAGACCACAGAGAGTCTCCAAGTCCAGGCACTGGGGTCACCTGAGGGGCTGGTTCCCACCCAACGCACTCAGCGTTGGACTCTCTCCAGCAGAGCTGCCCAGGTGCCCCGCTCACTGTCCCCGGGGGGGTTCAGACGCAGGTGGCCTGGGCCCACAGTCTAAGCATCACTGTGGAGGCTGCCGGGATCCTGAGAAAGGAATCCCTAAGGGCGGCTAGGACCCTGACGCTGACAGTTGGAATTGAATTGGGCAAGTGACAGGCTAGGCAATGACTTAGCTACTCAGCCAGCCTTCTGGACACTCCGTGATGAAGGCAGTCCTTGGAAAACCCTGTCCTTGGTTTTCCATAAATAAAGGGTCTCCTGTCCTCTTCCATCCTCACTTCCTTCAAACCTATCTGTATGCCCTTCTCTTTCTGCGCCATTTCCCCTGGCAGGATCCCTGCCGGGCCATTCCAGTCGCTGAATCTGCATGGCTTCCTAAACCTCTCTGCCTCTCCTTTGGCCCAAAAGCTTCTGCTCGTCCAGTGACTCACAGCAAGGCAGATCGGGCTTGTGCGCATCCTGAGGGATGAGACCCGGTAGGAGCTGTGAGGACGCAATCAGTGCGCCCTGGCCTCCTTCCCGAGTAGGAACAGGGCTGGGAAGGTGGGGAGAACTCAGCCATTCAAGCCCGGGAGGAGGAAACCCTCCAACCCACCATCACCTCAGAGCGTCATCCGCGCTGCCAATCTGCGGGCCACCCTGAGACCGGGAGGAGGCAACGGCAGGCCTCCAGCGAAGGGCGCTGTGTCGTTCATCTGTAGCGCCGGGCTTTCCCCTCCCTGCGCGGACCACAGCGAAGACCGTATTTACACCCGGACCAGGTGACTTTGGACAGCACCACCGCCCCTCTCTAAGTGACCCACGACAGACCCTAGAAGCCCTGGGAATCTCCGTGACCCGTGAGGAATTATTAGGAGTCATTTTTCTTAGTGTCCCCCCACGACAACATCAACAGGGAAAAACAAAAAAGGATTAGGAAAGAGGGAGAATCGCCTGCCTACTTCTGCCCGCACCTCCAGCCCCGCCGGGACGCGCCGGAGCGCAGCGCGCAGAGGAACCGCCGCGTCCGGGTGCGCCCGACTCCTTCCCGGCCCCGCAACTCCCGGACCGCTACCGCTGGCGCCGGGCGGACCCTGCTCCCTCCGGCCCGGACCCCGACCTCCTCTGGAGAAAGAGCGGGTCGCCCCCTCCTCGCCCTCCTCTTGCGCCCCTCACCGTCCTCGGAGAAGAGCACCAGGAAGCGCTCCGGGTTCTCGGGGTCTCTGCAGACCTCACACTCCCCCCCGCCTCCGGATCGCTTGGTGCTCTGGAAGTACAGCTGCAGCTTGGTGCTCAGGTTCTTGGGAGGGTCGGGGCCCCAGGTCCCCTCGACCAGCAGCGGGAAGGCGCGGGACGCAGCCATCCTGGGCTCCGCTGTCCCCCGACTGCGCGGCCGCCGCTACTCCGGGAAGTTAACGCTGCCTCTTTCGCTTTCGTTTCTTAGAAAAACACTCCCGGCCTGAGTTTCTTCAGCTGAGCCGCCCGGGGATAGGAGACCCTCCCCGAGTCCACACCCTCTTCTCCGGCCTCAGCAAGGGCAATGGACGCTCTGGCCTTGGGTCCCCTCCACCTGCGCCCTGCGCGGTCCCCGGCCCGGCGCTGCCTGCCGCTCACCCGCACCGGCGGCCCTGGGTCACCGGAAGGCGGACACACAGAGATCGGTTCATGTTTGAAATGCCACAAGCCGACATTTTGCAAGGGAGTAAGATGGCCAGCAAACTGGGATCCTCTTAGGACGTTCATTTTGAAACGACTTTCAACAATCAGTGTACTTATCAGAATCGTACCTCGCTTTCCTCCCTTTGTTTCGTTTCCTGATCTGTCAATATTGCGTGTCTAGAAACGTGGGAGAAACGACACACTTCCAGATTTTGTGGAATGTTTAGGAGGGGCCGTGTGGAAGGACACAGTCCCTGCCCTCACTGAGCTCAGCAGCTGTGGGGGACACAGGGGTCGTGACTCTAGGAAGGAATATTCAGGTGTTCTGGTACAAATGAGCAGGACAGGCACCTGGGCCTATGAAGGATCCAGGGATGACTTCGCAGGGCTTAGAAGGGGGTCAGGTGCCTCTGGCTGCTGCCGGTGGCTGGAGTAGAGGGAGGGAGGCCAGCCCAGCAGCTACTGGAGTGCTTGGATATTGAAGGCAGGGCTTGCTGAGCTGGAGAGAGGGTCATCGTGGGTGGCCTGAGCAAGTGGCTGAAAGGTGATATCATCTTCGATGGGCAGCCGGTGGGGTGGCCAGAGAGGTGGAAGAGAAGCTGAGAATGTGTATCCTCCACCCCTGATAAAAGAGTGTTTCCAGTCAGGGGGAGGCGCCAGCACTTTAGCGCTAGCTGGACAGCAGTGTCTGCACCCTACTGTGGCCCAAGCAGCCTGGTTTCCTGGGGAGGGGGATGAGAGGGAGAAGGAAGGAAGCTGAGGCAGCAGGGACCGGCAGCTCTCTCCAGAAGTGTGACTCTGAAGAGGAAGGAGTTGGGCAGTAGCTAGGTGACTATAGGATCCGGGAGGTGTTATTTTTGGCTTTCCTGGCCCTAAATATTTTTAAGCTAGGAAAGTCTTAGGCAGGTGTATAAGTTGGTAGGAAGAGAGGACGGTTAAAAACACTGATAGGGGAGACGGTGGAAGGGCTTCCTGGTGGCACTGGGAGCCGGACACCTTCCCTGGGCACCAGCAGCAGAAACTCGGAGTACAGTAGCAGCCCCTTCTCAATGCCTGCGGACCAGAGAGACTCCAAGTCTCTGTGGATGAGGGGGTGAGGTCTCCAAGGACCCGCCAAAATCAGAGCGGCTCTCCTCTGCAGAGAAGCACATCGTACATTGTCTCTTGGTCAAGATGAAGCTGAATGTCAAGGATGCAGAGAACCAGAGCTGGGCCCAAGAGAGCTTCCCAGGCTTTTACTTCTGATCTATGAGGTGTGATGGAATGTTCAAAACTTTTTAAAGAAAGTGTTTTACAGTAAAAAATACGTGGCTATTAACTTCCCTTAAAATACTCCCCCGTGCTTCAAACGTATTATCCCATCACTCTTACCATTTTCTGGAGCAGTTCTGCAGGTCCGCTTTTGTGAGTGTCTTCAGTTGTGTTGCTGTGGCTGCCTCAATGTCCTGAATTGATGTGAAACATTTACCTTTCCTGATCATTTTGACTTCAAGGAAGAGCCAGAAGTCGCACGGTGCCATACCCGGTGAACGATGTGGTTGAAGACACCGTCGCACGTTTTTAGGAGCCTGCATTTCCATCGGGTGACACCTGCAGCAGCATTCACTGTATTTTTTAGCAAACCTGGTGAAGTCACTCAAGAAAGAGGATTTCAGGAACTGCGTCAGAAAGCAGCAAGAACAATGGGGTGTGGTCAAAGTGAGGGGAGTATTTTGAGGGGACTTAATGAAACTGACTTTTACTGTAATTATTTTTAATGTCTGCTGTCTCTTCTGATCACACCGCGAATAGTGCTAACAGCATCCTACCGTCTTCAGCTTTCTACCTCCAGGGGGCGCGCTTCATCTGAGCCCCAAACCGCCCTGGACGCCAGCAGGAGCAAGAACCCGGCAGGGCAGGGCAGATCCCGGCCAAACAGTGCGGACTCTCCCAGGGCGTCCCCTCTGTCTCGCCTCAAAACACAACAAAAATCAGCAACCCCTTCCTCCGAGTTTGGGAGCCAGGTACCGGGCAAGGGGTTTCTTTATCATCCTCACATCCTCATGTTATAAGAAATGACGTTTTAGCTGGCCATTTGGGATTGCTTTTAAAGATTTATTTGTTAGCGACGTGCCTCGCCACTGGAGCTCCGCTTATCGTTTCTGGGGGGACGGGTATAGAGCCATCGGAGGAGCAGGATGGCAGGTCTCGAAAGCCAGGATGTTAGGCAGGTTGTTGAACATTAGGGCCTGATGGACAAGGGAGGGGTCCGAAATAGCAAAATACTTTGCCAGTTACAGAAACGACTCCAATGTATAATACACTTACAGTCACGTATTAGGTCTCAGACCCAAAGCAATCCCACGCAGCAGGAGGACCTGTCAAGGTTATACACGGTGCACAGCCTGGCCGTCTATCTCCAGGACAAGGCACGCCACATCCCTGGTGTCATGGCCCATACCCAGTGATATCAGAAAGGGGAGCATTCTTTAAAGACCCACCTGCGGCTGAGAACTGATTTAGATTCTTGTATGATTGAGGCCTCTGAGGAAACACTGACCATGTAGATGGAATAATGAAGACGCTTTCCAGAGACCAACATTCCAGAGTAACCTCTAAGGGAAATGTTGATAAGCATCAGAGCCATCATAGTTCCTTGAACCCCAGGAGCAATTTTTTTTTTTTATGCAGGTACTGGGAGTTGAACTCAGGACCTCGCACTCTCCAGGCAGGCACTTATGCCGCTGAGCTATATCACCAGCCCAGGAGTAATATTTTGTGTGCATAAAAAGGTATCTAAACTCTCACTTGGTGGATCCCTTTGTGGCACCCTGTGCCTTCTCTCTTGAAGGTATAACTCTGTATCTACTTTACAATAAATTCTGCCTGTGCTTCTGCATGGCCGCCTATGTGTCTTGACTGAATTCTTTCAAGGGCAGGAAGAACCAAGGACCAAGGAAGTGAGGGGCCTGTTCCTTTCCTCATCAGGACCCAGCTTCCTGGTGACAATGGGAAGAAGATTCTAGAAGAAGCAAACTGTTGAGTATCATTGGCTCCTGCAGAACTTTGTCTTCTAAGTTATTTTCATTCTACTCAAACCCTTCTTCCTCCCACAGTGTGCTCATCCTCTCTCGATTCTTTGTCTCCCGTTGGTGTCTGCTTCCTGAAACCTCCTTCCTCCCTAGGAAGCAAGTGTCACCTGAGGGCCTGGGAGCAGGGACGGGGCTGGAGGGGGTGGCCTTCCAACGCAGAATCAGTCATGTTCATGTCTCTGAGTTTGATTCCCAGTACCCCCCCAAAAAAATAAATAAATAAAAAGAATAACATACAGTATTATGCATGATCTCCACCATTGATATTGTTAATCATTGAACAATCAGCTTTTTTGGGGGTAAATGTTTGTGTAAACTGGGTATGGTGGTATATAACTGTAATTCCAACACCCTGGTAGGCTGAGGCAAGAGGATTGAAGCCCAGTCTATGGGCAACTTAGTGATTTAGCAAGATCCTGTCTCAAAATTTAAAAAAAAATTTTTTTTAAGGGCTGAGAATGTAGCTCAGTGAAAAAGCCCTGGGTTCAATCTTCAGTGCAAAAAAAAAAAAAAAAGTTTGTGTATGTATGTTATAAATTTTACAGATAATGATTGCCTAGAAAATAATTTATAACTAATAATAAAATATATAATACTTTACTGTAATTTTCAGATACTCATTTGATTCTCAAAGTATGTTTCAAAGATTTTTGTTAAATCTATCTGTAGCCTATCTATGGTTGCAACTGATGGATAAATGTCATTCTGCCAAAAATGCTGGTTGACATTTCATTTACATTAACAGGCAAGGTGCAGATGAAACAATGAAAGCATATGTCAGAACTCTTATTGACCTGACTCCCTCATTACTGAATAGGATATTAGATTTCAAATACCGGAGAATATTTCTTCAATTGCATTTTTTTCAGTGTAATAATACAGACATAATATGCTTTTAAGCACTCTGCCTTATGAACATATTCTCCATTACCTTCCAAAGCTTAGATAATAATCAAAACAACTGAGCCCTGATTTGTAGTGTTTGATAATTCAATGATGTAAATACTCCTACCCTGTCTGATTAACTTCCTGGTGTGCTATCACTGAACGCAGAGTTGGGAAGAGATAAACAGGCAAGCCATTCATTATACCATACACATGTAACAGATATACCACAAGAGCATAGAGAGGAGCTGTTATGGCTGTGTCTAGATGTCCCCCAAAAGCCTCATGCACTTTTAGATGGGGCTTTTTTGGAGGCAGCTGAATCTAAAATTTGTGATTGATTCATGGCTCAATGCTGGGATTAAGGGTGGGTGATTGCTGCGATCAGTCCACTGATTGGATTGGCACCACCCTAATCCTAGCAGTCTGGATGAGATAAAGGGGCAGAAAGAGGCTTGTCTTTCCCTTCCCTGGCTTGCTTTTGCTGTCCTCTGCCACCATGAACTGTTACTGCTCTGCCAAGCCACATGCCTTGGAGCCAGCCTATTCTGGACTGAAACCTCTACAAACCGCGAGCTAAATAAACATTTCCTCCCTTGACTTTGGGCATTGGCTATTTTGACTCGGCAACACGAAAAGTAATTAAAACAGGAGCAAAGTGTAATCAAACAATTAGGAGGTGAAATTCTCAGTATTGGTTACATTTTTTATTACCTTTTAAAAATATAATCCAAGTCAAGCATGGTGTTACACATCTGCTATCCCAGCACTGTAGGAGGGGTAGATAGGAATATCAAAAGTTTGAGCCCAACCTGGGCAACTTAGCAACTTAACAAGAACTTGTCTCAAAAAAGTAATTTAAAAATAAGAGGACTGGGCCGATGAGATAGCTCAGCGGCATAAGCGCCTGCCTGGCAAGTGCGAGGTCCTGAGTTTGACTCCAGGTACCCACACAAAGGGAAAAAAGGGCCGGTGATATCGTTCAGTGGCACAAGCGCTTGCTGCCAAGCGTGAGGTCCTGCGGTCGACTCCTGGTACCCACATAAAATAAAATAAAATAAAATAAAATAAAATAAAAGGACTGAAAATGTAAGTCAGTGCACAGGCCCTGGGTTCAATCCCCAGTATCAATCAATCAATCAATCAATTTAGATGCAAACTTACACAATGTAATCCTGAGGCTAATAACTGGCTTATAAAATTTCTGAAAATTTAACAATCAGCTCTAGTGAGCTAGGATAAACCAGCTCCAGCAAAAATTGCACTCTTTCCTAGCAAAGGTAGTATTATCAGATAGAACAGTATTGGGCCACCCTACACCTCAGGACAGTTGTACTAATATTTTCCTGGTCCCATAGATTATAAAGCTGACTTCTTTAGTGCAGTTAGTCACACAGACATTTATTAATCTATTCATTACTTTTGAGAAATGTACTCTGGAAGAAATAATAAAAGCAGTGATTAAAATTATAAAACAAGGACAAGTGTAGTAAAAATTGAAATATAATTAATACTGACATCATGATTAGAAATGAACAAACAACAACAATGGCATGGAAATGATGTCAGCTCCTAGCCCATTTTACCCTCTTTCACACCAGTGGTTACTCCATGGTAGGAATCACAGATATTCTTTATCCAAAACTCCAAGTTCTAGATCCATCAAAGCTGAGGTAGGAAGGTTAATATATCGGATTATGGAAGGCAGGAAATATACCTAAGTAATCAATGTGGGGACCAAATATAAAGAAAAACAACCATACTGAGGGTATACAGCCAGAGTACTGGGCTCAAAAGCTGTTTGAATCTGCACAGCAAAGGAAACAACCAACAGCGTGAAGAAACAACCTACCGAATGGGAGAAACTTTTGCCAGCTATTCCTCAGCTGGAGGACTAATATCTAGAATAAAAAACTCAACCCCCCCAATAAAAGACCCAATCAAGGGACCGGTGAGATGGCTCAGCGGTTTAAGCGCCTGCCCGGCAAGCGCGAGGGCCCGAGTTCGACTCCCGGAACCCACATACGAAAAAGGGGCCGGTGATATCGCTCAGCGGCACGGGCGCCTGCTGGCGCGCGAGGTCCTGAGGTCGATCCCCGGTACCCACAAAAAAAAAAAAAAAAAAAAGACCCAATCAAAAGACAGGCAACTGACGTGAGTATCAGAAGAAGTACAAATGCCCAATAAGTACGTGAAAAAATGTTCAGTATCTCTGGCCATTAAAGAAATGCAAATTAAAATACTGAGGTTCCATCTTACTCTAGAAAAGTGGCTATCATCAAGAAATCAAATAACAAATTCTGGTGAGGCTGTTGGGGGAAAGAACCCCTCTATATTATTGTTCTGTAGTACAACCACTATAGAAATCAGTGTGGAGATACTTAAAGAAAAAAAACAACCAAAATAGAAATTCCATTCAACCCAGGTACCTTCCCCCCAAAATTAAAGATATACTACAATGATACATGCATACCCATGTTTATAACAACAAAACTCATAATAGCTAAGTATTGAAAGGGTCTATATGTCTATCAACAGATGAATGGATAAAGAAAATGTGGTATTTACATACTATGGAGTACTACTCTATCATAAATAAGGACAAACTTGCATCATTGCAGGAAAAATAGTCACATGTTGAGACCATAACATTCAGTGAACTAAGTCAAACACACGAGCTTAAATATCGCATGATTTCACTTACAGGGGAAACCCAAAATGTAAATAAAGAGCAAAATAAAAGATAATAGGAATCAGGGAGATAGATTTTTTGCAAATGAGAAGGGGATCTAGACATGGCAGAAGGTGGGTGGGAGGGAGGGAAGGGGAAGTAAAAAGAATTCAGGTGTGTTATGTATATGTACCAAGTCCCCATGCTGAATGCAATCATTATGTACTGTAAACATGTACTACCAAAAATATATATATATATATATATATTTTTTTTTTATGTGGGTATCAGGAATCAAACTCAGGACTTCATGCTTGCCAGGCAGGCGCTTGTGCTGCTGAGCTATATCACCGGCCCCCAAAAATATTTTTTTAAAAAGCTGCTTCTTTTTTTTTTTTTTGTGGGTACCGGGGGGACGACCTCAGGACCTCGTGCGCCAGCAGGCGCCCGTGCCGCTGAGCGATATCACCGGCCCCTTTTTCGTATGTGGGATCCGGGAGTCGAATTCGGGCCCTTGCGCTTGCCGGGCAGGCGCTTAAGCCGCTGAGCCATCTCACCGGCCCAAAAAACTGCTTTTATATTCTTCCTTCTGTATGTTTTTTTATTTGTAAGATACAGAATCAGAGTCATTGTTTCTGTCCAGATTTAATTTTAGATTTTTTCCCCATCCTGTTGACTTTATTTCCTTTTAAGAAATGTAAAACTTTAATATTTGATTATTTTGGCTCAATAAATCAAAACCATATAAATACGTGTATTCAGAGAAGTCTCTTAATTCTCTCAATCCATTGCTACCACCTCTGTAGGTAATTAGATAACCATGTTATTAGTTCCTGGAGCCTTCCAAGTGTATCTTTGTGCTGTGTGCATGTGTGACTTTCCCCTTTTTTTATATAAAAGCTAGCACACTATACATATAATCTGTATCTCCATGTTGATATACGATCTACTCAAACAAAGGAAGTTCCCCTAAAAAAGGCTTCCCCCTCTTCCTTTATCTCCCTCTGCAAACCCCCTTCCCTTCTAACCCCCTAGGTGACCAAAAGAAGGAGCAAGAGGGAGGGCTGTATAATTATATCATATGCCAATTGGACTTGTTTTACAAAAGATATACATATATGGGCCGGTGAGATGGCTCAGCGGCTTAAGCGCCTGCCTGGCAAGCGTGAGGGCCCGAGTTCGACTCTTGGAACCCACATACGAAAAAAGGGCCCGTGATATCCCTCAGCGGCGCGGGCGCCTGCTGGCACGTGAGGTCCTGAGGTCGACCCCTGGTACCCACAAAAAAAAAAAAAAAAGATATACATATATGTATATATAAAAAATAAGGGAAAATAGAAGAAAAAGAAAATAAAAATAAGAAAAGAAAAAATGAAAATAGAAAAAAAGGAAAGTAAAAATTAAATAGGAAAAGAAAATAAAAATAAAAATATAAATTTAAAAAAAAGAAAAAAGAGAGAAAGCTAAAGACAACAAAAGTCAAGCCAGCAAGTTATGGTAAAATGGGACAAATTTATCAGGAAAAAGGATCCACCATCAGTATTTTTTTACAAAGGCTTAAGCACATGTACATGAGCCCCAAACTACAAATCTTAAACATCATCTCCAATCTGTCATTTGATTTTCTCTCTCCTTCCCTCTAGCTCTCAGAAAATTAAAAGGCAAATTTCTGTTTGGCATGTGATGGGAGTTAATCACAGCTTTTGTCTTGGACACATGTCTTGGTAAGGAGTGGCGATCCACCTTCAGAAAGCCTTTGGTCTCAATTGTCTTTCTGCCCTCGAGGTGGTTAGAATTTAGTTCTCATGCTCTTCACTGAGGCTGCTGAATTCTGGGACTGTGTTTCCCCCTCCCCGTGACACTTCTAGAGTGCAGCTGACCTTCACTTCTGGGCTATGTTCTTAAAAACTGGTCTGGATTTGACCCTCAGACTCTAGAAGAATAAATGCAAATGTTTTAGTTCAAATTTATCAGCCTTTCTACCCTTAGGCACTACTGGAAATTAACTCCTTTCGCTTCTTTCTCCCTTCTAAAATGTTGCTCCTGGGCCAGTGAGATGGTTCAGCGGCGTAAGTGCCTCCCTGGCAAGCACAAGGTCCTGAGTTTGACTCCCGGTACCCACATACGAAAAAAGGGCCGGTGACATCGCTCAGTGGCACAGGCACCTACTGGTGCGCGAGGTCCTGAGGTCGAACCCTGGTACCCACAAAAAAATAATAAATTAAATAAATAAATAAATAAATAAAATGCTGCTCCACAAGGCAAACTAACTGATTTTTATGATACAGATAGGTTCATTGATGAAACAAAAAGTATTCCTAGGGATCCTTATGAATTTATTAACAGTTTTAAACAGAAACAGGTCTATTCCAATAATATAAATCATCAGCCTAAGTCCCTTCTTAACAAGTCTTTGCTTTCACAGGTGTAAAAGGGTTTTTTCCTTCTGATTCTATTACAAAAGATCTCTGCTAATTGACGACCCATAGGAAAAGTTCTGACTAGTTTGCTTATAGTTACGATATAGTTAGCAATATTTATTGAGGTGTGTCTCCCACAAGTCTATGGAAATTATTGGAGGGGCCCATTAGTGAATAAAGACTGGAATAAATGTTTCCAGGCAGCTGCCTGTAATATATTTACAATGTTTATCATCAAAAGGTCAAGTTTTCTGTGGGTAAAACAATAAGGTTTTCTTATTAAAAGATGCTCTTGGTACAAAACTAAATTAAGAGACAAAGTTTCCCCTATAGCTGTTGCACTTGTTATTACTAATTTCATGGTGTTCTAAATACATTCATGCTTTCCAAGTGTGAGGGTCTTCAAAGATATAAAACCAGGGTTGTTTACGGTAATAAACTTTTCTTTTAGACTCAAATATGTGCCTTTCTCTTATTTCTGGTCCAGCTACTTGTGATAAGAGATGCATGTCAAGCCAATGTGAGACCACCAGCAGCCAAATGATAATTTTTAAAAGCTTATGTGATGAGTATGCTATGTATGTGTCACTACATTTAGAGATGCCCAGGCACTGAGCAGTCCAGACAATGTCACACACTAAAAATTAAATGCTAGACATTATAAGCTCCTAAGGTACATTTACAAACAAGTACATTCTCCATTGTTGATATCCTACTGAAGGATAACAAATTAGGCGAGAGTTTCTTGGTATCATTTAATGTCTTGTGATCAGATAGAGACGATTGACTCAAAAGGCCATTCTATACTAAGATGGACATTTAATTGTGTTTCAAAGATAAGGTCATCATGATTATCATGCTGACATACTATGTGAGGCTCTTGATCTCAAGTTTCCTTTATAAAATTTTATAATTGTTATCTGTTAACATTATGCAGGGATTCAACTTCTAAAACAACCATGATTGGTGAAAAATAATAGTCCACTGTCTGTACTTTATACTTCAAAGTGCTTGATGTCCAGATGACATTATAATATTTAAGCTCACTGCTCCCACTTCAATACTGATGCTACTGACCTTCTGGGTGTTCAGCAACTAAGGCTTATAGATAAAAGATACCTGGGCTTAAAAGACAGCCAATATTTTGGCCCTGGCCCTCCAAGGTCAACAATGACCCACGACATGAGGAAACCCATCTATGGGATCCTGTGGGAGTCACCCAACCCCTTAAACAAGGGCATTGTTAGATCCCAGCAAACAGGAGCCAACCAATACACAGTGTGCCAGAAAGGAGGGTCACCAAAGAGGAAAAGTCTCTCATGCTGTCACAGGGAGCCACATGGTCGAGCAAGACTGTGACTCATCCTGGTGGCTGACACTGACAGTGGAGCCGAGAGGCTCCATATATGGTTGCAAAAGTAATGCTGGGGAGACTTGATTGACTTTGATAGATAGCAAGAAGTAAATTTTGGTTGACACAGGTCCCACTTTAACCTGGTCTTGAATACCCAGCAGGGGAGGATAACCATAGACATATAAAAGTAGTAATGATATAGGCTAAACATAAAAACGGGGCTCCAGTCACTGCCCCCTGCTGACAGTTTCTAGCTGCACCCATAGACAGGTCTGGGAGCCAGCTGGTTACAAGTGCTGTCCCAGTCCCTTAAGAATAACATCCGACGTGGCTCCTTCCCCAATCTGCCCTCCATGCTAGTGCTCATGCTTTAATATGCGCCTTAATCTCCTGGTAAAGTTTCTTTATTCTCACCCAGAGACTGGCAAACCCCAAGTGATCATGTAGATAAAATCCACACCACCTAAAGCTTGACAGACGGCCCAGGTGAACTTGACCAGATTATCGCCTTCCCTCGGGACCGGGTAGACTCACGAGCACCAGTGGCCACACAAATCAGCGGGGACTAGACCTCCTAACAGCTGAAACAAAGGTGTTATGTTTGTCCCTAAAAAAGAATGTACTACCCAAGATTCATAAAACTATTTGTGTCACAGATGTCCTGGCCAAGTATCTGGAATTGGGGTCTTAGTTATTGTCCTAGACATGACCTTTCTTGCTGCTTCTCCAAGCTTTACTATGTAGATCTTACATTCTCAATCTCTTACTCAAATTTGTTTCTTCTTTTTGACAGCCATCAAACTACTGGTGATGACTATAATTCGAGATCAGCACTTGCTGCCCAGCCCACAGTCCTTGAAAAAATCTTCAGAGGATGGGCTCAGCTCCCTAAGCTCCTAGAACAGCCTATCCAGGCAGAAATAGCTACAAAAGATGGAACTTCCTCCCTCAACTACCTTCAAAGATTTTGGGGGAACAGTGCTCTCAGGGGAGAATAGCACAGTTAGAAACAAAGAAGCTGAGTCACTCCCTTCCCTTCATTCAACCATAAACACAACACCACCCTAATGATTATTCAGGCTCAAGCTTAGGCGGTCTCATGGGCTGCTGACGTCAGTGGAGAGACAGCGGGATGCACCTAGGACCAGCGGAAGTCTGACCCTCTAAATACTGGAAGCCTGAGTTACAAAGGCCCTTTTTTCCCCTTTTCACCCTTCTCCCTGTTCCTGCTGCTGCCCCATGATCATCAATAAATGTACCACATACTATGAGATGTATGCTTTGCAATTCTTTCCCTGTTGTACACAAGAACCTAGACTATTTTGGCCCACTCAGCTGTAATATGTATGTTAACTTTTAAGTATACACTACTTATGTTGGCTCATACATAAATAAACACTGAAGACATTATCTCAAATGCTTGCGGTTCATCTAGCTTAACAGTAGGCTAATTTAAATCACTTGGTAAGAGTAAACATGTCTTTAAAGTTGGAAACATATTTCCATCCAGGTTCTTAGGTAACCAAGGTAATATCAAAAATCAATTTTATAAATGCAATGTCTGTTATTGTCTGTGGATCATAACTTAACAGCTTTCCTTGGTCAAAAATTATATATATATATATATATTTTTTTTTTTTTAAATAAGTTTTTTCTGTTCTGATGGGTAATCTAAAGTAATTGTCTTTGGCTATGATTGAAAGGTTAAGTTTCCTAGGTCTAAAACAATATGGTTTTCTAAAAATATTGAGGTGGTTACACTCACAAAACTAAAAATTTTTTTTTTTAATGTGGGTACCAGGAGTCAAACTCAGGACCTCGTGCTTGCCAGGCAGGCACTTATACCACTGAGCTATCTCACCAGCCCACAAAACTAAATTTAAAAGCAAAGGTTCTATGTTTTACTAAAATTTTTCTTGTGTTTTTATTGTTAGGTTTTTGGTTATTAAAAAGTGAGCTTTGAGGGGCCGGTGAGATGGCTCAGCGGCATAAGCGCCTGCCTGGCAAGCGTGACGGCCCGAGTTCGACTCCCGGAACCCACATATGAAAAAAGGGCCAGTGATATCGCTCAGCGGCACGGGCGCCTGCTGGCGTGCGAGGTCCTGAGGTCGACCCCCGGTACCCGCAAAAAAAAAAAAAAAGTGAGCTTTGAGGGGGGGATATAGCTCAGTGGTATAGCACCTGCCTGTGTGAGCCCCTGGGTTCAATTCCTGGTACCAAAAAAAAAAGTGAGATTTAAGAGTTAAACAATATTTAAATATTAACCTATAAAATGTTTTCAATAATCAGTTCATGATTGATTAAATAAACAACTATTATTAGTTTATGATATGACTTATATATGTGAACATATATGTGTGTGTATACAGCTAAAAACACGCTATGCTGTGAGTATAAGCTTTAAAGTTAAGTTTGTAGAGTTAAGAGTACATAAGTTTAATACATACAAAGTAATAGGTACTCTCTTTTATACGATATATGTTTAGACCTTAAACATATAAAATGATCAAACTTTGATATCTCTTTAAATTTGGTGCTGACATTTAAAGTTGATCTACATCTATTGGCTTTGATTAAATAAATATTTTGTTATTGTATAAATGAGATATACTTGTATATTGGGTAATAACTCTATTTGCAGTCATTAACACAATTTCCTACATTTATCAGAGCTGTAAAGATGTCCTTAATTCTTGTCAATATAGTTACACCTTATAAAATATGGTAAAGGAGTCTAAACTTTGTTTTAAGAGTAGAAACTAAATACATGTAAAGATTTCTATATAGCTGTGATACCAGTCATTGCTAACCTCATAGTATATTAAGTTTTATATTTGTGCTTCCCAAGTGTACAGTGCTTCAAAAATACAAAATTGAAAAAAAAAACAAAACCTTCTTATCACATGGATGACTTATGGTGATAAACATTTTTAGGCTCGAGCATCCTACTTGTGTTTCAGCTATTTCTGATGAAATGTGCATGCCAATCCAGCATGATATAACCAGCCAGAGGGCGTAAATACTTTTCCATGTTTATGTTTATGCGATTGTTATGTAATTATGTTATAACAGTTAAAGATACCTAAACACGATGCAGTCCAGGCGGTGTCACTCTAGAAATTAAAAGGTTAGAGTTTGATAACATATATAGTACATCTATAGACAAGTACATTCTCCTCAAATGACATTCTATTAAAAGGTAACAAATTTAGGTAAAGGTTTATATCATTTAATATCTTTTAATTAGATAAAGATAGCTGACTAAATATTTATCCTATACTAAGATAAACTTTTAAATGTGTCTCAGAAATAATAACAAAACCTAATTGTTCTAATATAATGTCATCATGATTTTTATGCTAAAATACTATGCTGCCCTTGATCTCAAGTTTTCTCTGTGAAACTTGTTATCTGTTAGCATTCTACAGGAATTTAACTTTGAAGACAACCATGACTGATAAAATCTGCTCCTTGGACAAGAGTAGATCTCATGGCTTAAAGGCAATAAAATTTGGAAAATGGAAGTGACTTACTATGAATCTTTTGGCCAACCTAAATATATTTGTTTCTCTGTTGATACCTACTATGCAGGATTTGGCAGCTCTAGAACCCTGTGCCAAAGCACATTCCCTTTCACCTGCATCAGCCCAGAAGGTCAAAGGGCCACCATACAGTGCTTTATTCTTAATCTACCGGTCACCCTCTGGGGGAAAGGTTTACTATTTAAAACTCAAATATTAAAAGAAAAATGGGGGAATACGATGAGAGACTTTACCCACAGGAATAGTTATATAAAGCGTTCTACTTTAAATTTTTAAAATTGCAACTCGGAAAGCTTCATAGCAGGGCAAAAACATTTTATTCCCACAAAGGACAGAACTTATCTGGCCCCCAAGGCCTGGGCCCTGTGGAATTGCTCACTTAGGGGAGGGGGTGTGCATCTGTTTCATCACCAGGTGAGAAGCAACCCATCCACTCACTGCAGTAGATGGTGTCTCCCCTCCATGGATGGGCAACAAGAAGGGGAGAATAAATCTGTTACCCTCTGCAACACACTCCTTCAGCCCTACCTGGTGAATGGTTAAACAGCTCACCACCCAGGCTGAACGGATGCTACAAAAAACCCACATCCCTTCCACCCCAGCAAATCTCTTCCTTTCAATGGTAACACAAGTCACCTATACATCTAACATGGCAAAGGTAAAAAGATTCCTTTCCATTCTGCTTCTGTTTAATGATACACCAAAAGTAAGTGGCATGGTATACTGGGCATGTATACTTACACCTCCTGTTTTTGATATAGTCACCTGGGTAGGACCCTGGGCCTCCCCTCTCCTCCAAGTAAACTTCATACTGACAGAGCCTGACTGTACCCTCCTAGCCCTCTAAGGGATTATGATAAAAATTATGGTCACTCTGGATACTCTATTGGCTGGCATTTACTACCTCATGGGTGGTACCTTTTGGCTGAAGAATTTCCTCTGTGTAAGATTGCTAATGTTGCCACCAGTAACCACTGTATTCCCTCTCGGTGGTGTATGAATCATATTTTCATATATGATGGGCCTAACCGTACTGAAGGGGCCTATCATCAAGTTTTCATTAACACTGCCAGAATCCTCGTTCCTCTGTGTCTGGCAGGCACCTTCCTAAACCCAATATTCTTGTATGTTCTCATCCATGGGTGTCTACAGGAGATGGCCTGGAGGTGGACTTCTTGTTGGTCCACCAATCTCTCCATTGTTCATCTTGTTTATAACCTAACCCTAGAAAATTGGGGATCCCATAATCTGATGGTGTTATAGTCTAATCAACCTGAAATTATAGTTTACCTTTTAATTATGGCAGCAGCCCTCCCTTATGGGCTTGCTGCACTTCTATTACATCCTTCCTCGGGCACCTACTTATATCCCCTTTAAAAAGCCTTATGGCATCTAGCTATTCCTTTCTTTCCTCACAGTGTCCGAATCAGCAGCTATCAGCATATAGATAACCACATGGATTACTATGATACCTCTGATCACGTCAAGGTCTGTACTTCTTGCCCATACATTTTGGTCCTTACTAAGAAGGAACAATTTAAGGCTCAATATTACCTTGGCTTCAAACTCCACATGGCTCACTCTATGTATTAATAATAATAATATTTCTCAATTAAATATTACTCATGTTATGGTGCTTAGACAAAGGGCTAAAGCCTAGCTCCTCAACAATCTTACACATAATTGTGTGGGAGACTCTGCTTTTTAACATCTCAGGCCAAAGCAGTTTTTGGACATTATAGCAGCGATGGCGCTGGCAGCTACTGCAGCCCAGCAACTGTCACCCTAACTCACTTTATCAAAACTGCCCAAACCTTGTATGGCAATTTTCAAAACGTTACTTCTGAGCTCTTAACTCAAACCTATATTGAGAAGGAAACTTTACAAAGACTTGACACCCTTGAGGCAGCTGTTTGATGGTTCAGCAAACTTCAACAAGCTCTTTGGACACATAGTAGGCTCAGCTGTGATGCTGGGTACTGTCCTGTATGCCTCACTCCAATTCCATTTAATCATTCTGAATCTTGTGAAGAGGTTCAATGCCTTCTCCATGGTGCTCTTCATACAAATCTAGACTAAGAAATTACTGGTCTCCAGAGCCGGTTTCAGGACCAACTTTATAGGCTTCAACTGGAAGCTTGTAATATTAATTCAGATCATCTCAGTGATATTGCCTATTGGTGGAATCCCAAAAGCTGGTTCTCTGGTCTTAACTTTTGCATTTGGATTCTCATTGCTATTGGAATAATTTTCTTTTTGTTCTTTCTTACAGTCCTAAGAGCACTTTGTATACTATTTCAGAAGACACTGTGTGCTGAAGTCATGATGACCTTTCTCCACCAAGCCCAGTGTCCCTCCTCCCTTTGCCCTTGTCCCTCTTTTGCAAACCCATGTATAAAACAAAAAGAGGGGATATATGAGGGTGTTGGTCAGAGGTAGGTATGAGATTGATATGTAGAGGTAAGGGACTTTTGGAGCCACATGCCCAAAACTTCCCAGAATGCATGTTAAAGATTAAAAGATAACCTACAGGGCCACAGTCCAAGTAGGATCAAAATGCATTTCTTTAATGAATGAATGTTCTGGCCTTTGTCCTCTCCATATTCCAAATTTATCATTTAGATTGGTCCCAAGGTCAGTCATTTAACAGACCACCCTGACCTTCCCCTGTCCTTTCCCTCCCCCAGACAGGAGTTCCTGCCCAGTTGCCTTTCTTTTTTTCTTTTATCCTTGCTTCCTGGTTCTATAAATAAAAAGCCACAGAGGCTTCAGTTTGGGGCTGTCTTTGTGAGACTCTTTCTCACTGAGGAGTCTCAGTTCAGGGCAGTCCCTCTGGGCCTTCTTGGAGTATGAATTGGATGTTGACTCCAAGTAATCTTTCATCCTTTGTGCCATGCCATGGTCATGAACTGTGACACTGTGTTTTACTAGATTGAACTTTTTCTTTGTACCCTTTTCCCCTCTTCATTTGATTTAAATTTACAATTTTATGTCTATTCCTTAGTAGATTTTAGACCTAATAGATTTCAGAGTTAATACATCTTCCCAAACAAGGACCTGAGAAAAATTTACATCTTGCTATTCTTTTGCTATTATTAACACTCCAAAATTGGTGCTTCTAAGACTCAATTATTTTGAGTTAGCAACATGTTTACCAATTTCCTTGTTTTTGAAAACTTTCTTTCTTGTTCACTCTTCTTCCTAAAGTTGGTTCTTAAGCTTCTCAGCTCTCTTTACAAGAGCTTATACATTGTGAACTTTCTCAATCTGTTTGTCTGAAAATGTCCTTTTTTTTTTTTTTTTGTGGGTACTGGGGGTCGACCTCAGGACCTCGCATGCCAGCAGGCACCCGTGCCGCTGAGCAATATCACTGGCCCTTTTTTCGTATGTGGGTACCAGGAGTTGAACTCAGGACCTCACGCTTGCCGGGCAGGCGCTTATGCTGCTGAGCCATCTCACCAGCCCTGAAAATGTCTTTAACTCTTAAAGAAAATTTTTATTTTGAAATTGTTTAACATTAGAGAAAAGTTAGAAGAATAATACAAAGAAGATTTTCTTCTGAACAATTTAAAAATAAGTAGCTGATAGAATACCCCATCTCCCCAGAATACCCCATCTCCCCAGATCTGGCCTGTGGCCTGTTTCTGAACTTTCAATGGAACACAGCCAGTTCATTCATGGACATACTCTCTATGGCTGCATTTGTGCTACAACACAGGGGTGAATAGTTGGAATACAGACTGTGTGGCTTACACATCCTAAAATGCTTATTTTTCAGCCCTTAAATGAAATAATTTCCCAACTTCTGGCTTAGAGTATAATTCCTACAAATAAGGACAGTCCTTTACTAAAACCTGCAAGCATGTAAATAGAATATTTAACACTGACATTGTATTAGTAACTATCCAGACCCTGGGACAAAATACCAGACACCCCATGACTTAATGGAAGAGAGGTTTATTTTGACTCATGGTTTCAGTCCATGGTTGCTGACTCCAAGGCAGAAATAGCAGGACAGAGGGGCCTGGCAGAGGAAAGGTGCTCAACCCATGACAGCCAGGACACAGAGAGAAGGGAGGAGCTGGGGACAAGAATACACCCTCCCAGGTCATGCCCTCAGCGATCTGCCCCATCCCTCAGCCCCCACCTCCAAACATGAGACTTTTGGGGGACATTTTAGATCCAAACCGCAACGGACCTTATCACATTTAACCTATAGAACCCATTCAAGTTTCATCATTTGTCCCAACAATGTCATTTGTAGGCAAAAGACCAAGTTCAGAATCAACAATTTCTTTTAGTTTTCTGTCTCCTTAGTTTTCTTTGTGGTGTCCTCAACTCAGTCTGATTTTCCCAAGGATCTTTCCTAGTTTTATCACTGAAATTCTCACACCCCAGGAAATCTTTCAGTCTTGGTCACTCCAAGATAGTTGGGTTATGGCTTGCATCTAGATGTCACACCCAAAACCTCATGTTTTCATAGGTGGGGCTTTTTGGAGGTGGCTGGATCTAGGGTATGAGAACATGAGTTATAGGTATGATAACTGAGTCAGCCCACTGATTGAATTAGTGTGTGGTTCTGAGTATGGCTGAGTGGATTTACTGAAAACATAAGCCCCACTCTGGGTGTGGGTGGCACCAACCAATGGGCTTGTAGCCTGGATGGAATACAAAGGGACAGAAGGAAGCCAGGCTTACTGTTTGCTGCCTTGTTGCGTGCCCTGCCATGGACTGTCTCTCCTCTGCCATGTGTCCTGCCTTGGAGCCAGCCCACTATGGAGTGAAACCTCTACAAACTGTGAGCTAAAGTATACCACTCCTCTTTTAACTTTAAGTGTCTGATATTTTGTCTCAGCAACAAGAAAGTAACCAAGACAATTGGTCACTCTCCTTCTTCAATCTGGAACAATTCTTCAGCCATTTTTTGACTTTCAAGACTTTGTCACTTTTGATGATTAAAAAATATTGAGGGGAGAGAAAGAGGATTTAAAAAAAGAATTAAGATGTGGTATGTACATGTACCAGCTCCCCACAAGGAATGCAATCATTATGCACTATAAACATGTACTTATAAAAACATAAAAACTGAAAAAATACTATAGAAAATAAGTAAAGGAATTATCTGAGTCCAAACCTCTGGATAATGCTTAATTCTGAGTAAAAAAGAGACAGGATAATGGGATTGGAGTCAAACAAACAGATAGCTTCAATAGTATTGGTATTTTCTGAGTGTGAGTAAGGGATTCTCA